>CM060465.1:26648320-27991653 GCA_030544235.1 Lepturacanthus savala
AATATAAAAACAAGAAAAAATCTTGAACTGTACAGTAAATATATGCATATTTTAATATGCAAACAAAACAATGCCATGACTAATAAGAAATAAACAAGATGTCTGCCAGATGATAATAGCAACAAATTGGACTGCTGTAAAATTTCTTCCACTTTAATATATTTGTGTTTAGTGGCAAAGCAAACAGCAAAGAAAACATTAATTAGGACATTTGCATGAAGATTAAAAATAAAGTACTCATTTCGGCATAGGTTTAATTGAATCAACTGAGTTAAAGATAGGATGGAGTATCCTCGAAAAATGGTTCAAACACACAGCATTTAGGAAAAAGATAAAAATAAAACCTGAAGCCACGCCTTCAGAGTAAAGGAACCATAGGAATGGCAGTTGAGTTTGACAGAAAAATCACCATCCAATAATATTCAACATGACGCTTACAATGATTGGACGGCATCTATTCAGTCCTGCCCATCCCATCTGTATGTGTTGGGGCATTTAATTAATTGGTTGCAATCTGGATTTGAAAATTATTTTAAGCAATTAGATGAAAAAAAATGCTCCAGGAAGACATCATCCTCCTTTAACTTAAAAAAAAAAGTCCTGTCTTGTACGTCTAACTGGTACAACTGGTGGCCCCTAGAGAATGTAAAACTGGTGGAATTACCCTTTAAAAAAATCTTTGAATTCATGGTTTGCCAGAGGTTAGAATAAAACTGTCAACATGAATACCTGTTATTTTATTTATTATAGTTTAATTAAAAATGATTCTTGTTATTCTCCTTCCATCCCTCCTTCTTTCCATTCTTCTTTCCTTCCAGCCATGTTCCTCAATGACTTCATGGAAAAGTATTTTATTCCCCCACCCCTTCTGTTTGTGATCCGATTGGTTCGCGTCTTTCGAATCCTCCCTCTCGTCCCGGGAACGGAGGGGATCCGGTCGCTGCTCTCTGCTGTGGGGATGTCGCTTCCTGCCCTCTTCAACATCGGTCTCCTCCTCTTCGTCATCATGTTCGGCTTCTCTGTCTTCGGCATGTCGGCGTTCGCCTACGTGAAGAAGGCCTATAGGATAGACGACATGCTGAACTTTAAAACGTTTATGAGCAGCATGACCTGCATGTTCATCATCACCACCGGGGCCGACTGGGACGGCATGATCCTTCCCTTCATGGCCACGCCTCCGGACTGTGACCCGGACATCGACCACCAGGGATTTTTGGCCATAGGAGAATGCTCCAACCGGACGGTGGCCTTCGTTTTCTTCAGCTCCTACCTGGTCATATCCTCCCTGCTGTTGGTCAGCATGTACGTCACCCTCATCCTGGAGATCTTCGACATAAACACCAAGGACAGCGACGAGCCCCTGAGTGAGGATGACCTCCAGATGTTTTATAACACCTGGATGAAATTTGACCCCGATGCTACACAGTGCATAGAGGTCAGGTGAGTCCAGACTTCATTCTTACATCCATCCCTTCTCTCCTTCTGTCCTTCCTTCCTTTGAAGAGTCAATGAGTTCAATAACTGAGGTACACAGATTCATTCTGCATCTCCCTGTAAGGTTCATCCTGTCTAAATGGAACTTTAGAAAGTGAGAATAGTGGACTAATACACTCTGACACCAGTCTAGAGGGCCCAGGGCATAACCTGAATGGGCCCCATTTTCCCCAAGTCCCAAGCAGCCACCACAAAAGGTTTGAATATAATGTAAATGATGTATGAACATTCTATGAACAGGATCTATAACAAAACAGGTGAACAGATAAATATAACAAAAGGGTATAAGACTGAGTATTAAAGCTTCAGGGTGGACTAAGGCCAAAATAACAAACATGAGGATCCTGTCTAGAAAGTAAGAAACTAACCTGACCGAACTAAGAAAATAAATGACAAAACCCTTACTTACTCAAAAGAAACACGCAATATAACACACTGGCCAAGAAGAGGATGAGGAATGCCTGCTACCCATATATCAGGTGTTCTCCAGGTCAGCCAATCACATGCCAGAGTGTAGAGCCTTGCCACCAATGGCACACACCTATTTGCATAGGAAATGAAAAGAAACAAAACACAGGGCACACACACACACACACACACACACACACACACACACACACACACACACACACACACAGCAGACTTGCCACTCAATATTGACTATGTCAATATGACAATATGACTCTAACAGTCTCTGGTGGTCTCTCATAGTCCAAACAAAATGGGCTTGTATCGTACTTTTCTACCTTTGCGGACTTCAGTGCTTTTACCATTTTTGCCTCTCATTCACCTCAAACACAATATTCTAGCCACTGGACTAGCCACTGAGAGCAACTTGGGGTTCAGTGTCTTGATCAAGGACACTTTGTACCTCCTGAGTCTGGACAGCTGTGGATCAAGACGTAGGGAAAGGAGGAAGAATGGATCAGGAGTATGTCACACAAAAGATGGTTCTATTGCATATGGTGACAATAAAATGCCTCACATCTCTATTGCTTGCTAATGGTCTCCAATGGTTTCTAATGGTTTCTAGTGGTCTTTCCTGTGCTCTGCAGTAAGGTGTCAGAGTTCTGTGACTCTCTGAAGTTTCCTCTGAGGATTTCCAATCCAAACGACATCAATCTGATGGAGCTGCCTCTGCTACCTGGGGACAAGATCCACTACCTGGACATCCTGCTGGCCCTCAGGGCCCAGGTAACCCTACCAGAAAAAAAAAAACTTTATTTAAATAAGTATATTAACAATAAAACCTTACTGTGTAGATTAATAGAAAATAATTAGGTCCACTTTTGATAAAATAATTAAAAAAAATATTCTTGAGACCCATGTACCCATTATCTTCATTATTCTTTATATGCATGCAGGTGTTTGGTGATTCGGGACAGGTGGAGGCTCTCAAGGCCAACATGGAGGAAAAGTTCAAAGCCAAAAATCCGTCCGAGGTTTGACACTCCACTATTCTGTCCTTTGCTGACCTGATTTGCTTTAGTTACATTTCACTTTTGCATTCATGAATAACATTTTGATATTTAACTCATCAAAATTGCTGCATAGTCTGTTGTTTTGCTACTGCCCTGCATGTTTTAGGAATCGCTCCGCTCGAACACACCCGATTCGAATTATTAACTAGTTATTAGACAAATTTGACAAGCACCAGCTGCTTGATAACGAGGTGATAATTAGAATCAGATGTATCAGAGTGGGGAGATTCCTAAAACATGCAGGGCAGTAGATCTCCAGGAGCAGAGCATCTTTAATTTTTCTTCACACTTTTTGACACAGTACATTCCAAAAGTTTGTACACACCCTGTCATTCAATGTGTTTTCTTTATTTTCATGACTATTTACATTAGTAGATTCTTACCGAAGGCATCAAACCTATGAACGAACACGTTTATGGTGCTATGTACTTAACAAAAAAAGATGCAATAACTGAAAACATGTTTTATATTCTAGTTTCTTCAAAATGCCACCCTTTGCTCTGACTACTGCTTTGCACACTCTTGGCATTCTCTTGATGAGCTTCAAGAGGTAGTCAGCTGAAATGGTTTTCACTTCATAGATGTGCCTTAAACTTATAATATAAAACATGATTTCAGATATTTCACCTTTTTTTGTTAAGTATATAACTCTACTTTTGGCCTGTACTGTATGTATGTATGTATATATATATATATATATATATATATATATATATATATATATATATATATATATATATATATATATATATATATATATATACTTCTAAAACCAAACCTATGTGATTTTGTGACCTGCAGATATTGAATGAACCAATCAGCAGCACCCTGCCCGAGAAACAGGAGGAGCCAGCGGTGGTCATCCAGTGAGCATTTAGGAGATGGAGACCAGCGTCCAAAGGGGACAGAAGGACAAATCAGCAAGATGGAGAAGGCAAGAAGATAGAGACCTAGCCCGCCATTACCTGCCAGAAGAGAACCTGAGTGGGTCAATCTTCTGATGTTTAACATGCGGTTTCCTATTCACCCGACCCACTCGTCTGTAGCTTTAGCAATCAGACAGGTCATTGATTGTTTGCTCCTGAGCATCAGCGACTCTGCTGCCGGTGCCTTCTACGTGAAACAAAGCATAGTTTTGTTCTCAAACCAATGTTTTTTCTCACAGTATCATATATTTTAAATTACAGTTCCAGTTTGTATTGAAATACGTAAAAAAAAAAAAAACTTTTATTAGTCTCTTTATGCATTTTCAATATCACCACTTTTCTCATTACTTTGATTTCTGACTTTATTCTCGAAATATTTTGACCCGAAAGTCGCTCCGATGCAACTCTTCAAAGAAAAACTATTGAAGCTTTCTTGTCTTTTTAACCTTCAGTGTTAAATTTAACCTTCAATGTCAAATAATCTCTTTACAGTTATACATTAAAAATTAACCTTCTTAATAAGCATTGGTCCCTACTTATCCTGTGTAGGTAGTGAGAGATGGCCTGTGTGTCTCCAAGTAATATCCACTAACGTAACAGCGTATGTGTTTAACTATATATCAAAGTTAATCCATCTGTAATATGAACACGAGTCTGTAGACTTCAGTGATACTGGGAATATGTTAGCTATGATCTAAACACTAATAAAAAAAAAAGAAAAAAGAAGTGGTACTTATGTAACCAAACCACCTACCGCATGCAAAGTTCTACCTCTACAACTGAACAGTGTGTTATTATAATTACTACTTTTCCTACTTTTTTGTGGTACTATATTCAGTGTATTTACGCACACAAATGCAATGCATGTATGTATGTATTCCTTTTATTTTTAAATAAATAGATTTCTTTAGTTTCATGGTAGTTTCATGTTGAAAACCTTTTTTTGTCTCTATCTGCATGAATGTCTTATAATCATTATATCCCATTATTATCTGCCCATTACACAGATCCAACATTTTCCCTGCTACATGTTTTGATTTCACTGTTCTCCACAGAGGAATCGTCTAATTACAAGATGCAGTCAATGAATTGTATATTATAGAGTGAATATAGAAATATTCCCTACAGAAGGCCTAATGGCCATGGGTGCAATGATTATTTTAAGGCCATCATCTCGTTAATTATTTCATTATCTCAAGATAACAAAGCACATTTTTTCAAATTAACAACTTAATCGATCAAATACAGGGAAGCCTGCCCCCTAGTTTAGCTCAATAACAAAATAAAAGAAATGTCAAAACAGGTAGCTGCCGACAGCTTTGATTTAATGGGGACAGTTGATGCATGTATGTTGTTCTGACGGAATATTTTTCATTTTTAAGGGTGACATTGTCGCATGGAGTTCTGGAGATCACATATGTCATCAGTGTAAAAACATCACATCAGAATTTTGATCTCATCAGGCGCGTTGCATTTTTACTGATCTTTCTGGTAAGCCTTTCTGATGGGTTTGGAGGAATCAGTTATCAGTGCATCAGAAACTGGTAGACATATGCTGCCCTCTGTTGGTCTCAGAGTGCTGAGTCAGGAGGGTAAAAGTTTCTGTCTCCCCAAAACAATCGATGCAGAGACAAAGAAAGACTCCAAGCTGGTGAACTTGAATGTAAAAAATGCAAAATTTAAAATACATGAACAAATCAGCTATTCAAATGTTTTATGAAGCACGGAAAACATTTAACAATGCTGTTAAGACTCAGAAATCAATCAGATAAACCTGTATACAGTTTTACACAGGAAGACAACTTTTGTCTTCCATCACTTACACTGAAAGCACATTATGAAGGAAAGGAATGATATAAGGAAGAAAATCAAGGTACAGAGTTGATATTGCTACCTTGCTATCGTTTAAACAGACCTAAACTCGTACTTTAAATGGGGCTCAAAGCCTACAGTGGTTTTGAATTTCTTGGGTTAAACTAGTCATCTTATAATAAATTTTGAATTGCAGTTCAATAGTAAGAGGGAACTTGAATTACAGACTCATGCCAACCTCATGCACATTTAGAGTTGGGCTGAATCAATAACCGTTTATGAAAAAGTTGTACTCAATTCCAATTTGTTAGTCTGGAAACTTGAGTCATTGTAATTCATTACATACTGATGAGGATATGATTTGTTTTTACTTGACAGGCACTTCCAGGGGGAATCACACATGAAGATTTAAACCGCTTTCAATCAAAAATACAGCTGTCGTTTAAAAAAAAAAAAAAAAAAAAAAAGTCCTTTAACAAAGCCGTGGAGTCATTGCATTGAATGAGCCAATCAGCTGTTTCAGGGTTGTTTAAAGTCCTCATTTTCCAGCGACCACGGAGAGCTGGTCGCGGATGCGTCCCAGTCCATCCAGTATGGTGTCCAGGGACTCCCTGCCCAGCTCTACCGTCACCGTGGAAACCGACTCTCCCCTTGCTGACAGACAAGGATCTTCCATCTGTGAACCAACACGTCACATGGAAATAAATTACATCAGAAGGTTTTAAATTTACAAAACAACAACAATGGCAAACAACAAAAACAAGCGTGGACAAAAAACATCACACCCCCACATAGCAGAAATGATAACGGTGTGAAGCCACCGATTCTCCAGCACTGACACAGCAGTAGAAACTAAACATGGAGGCAGGTCCAGCTCTGTGAGACTGAGCCTCATACCAACCTTGAACTGAACCATGCAGGTCGGGACAGCCATACGACTGACGGAGTCTGAGCCCGTCACCATGTCGACTCTCCAATCCAACTCCTTCAGCTGAGGGAGAGAGACTATACACACAGACACACACACACACACTTTTGGAGATAACACACAGAGCAGTGCATGAAGATAAAGTATGATTATGGATTTATACTCACCCTGATTACTGATAGCTTCTGTTCTCCATGTTGGACTGAAAAACATGAAGATGTGAGATGTGATGTCATATCATATTCAGCCAACCAATGACAGAAGAGTGTGAGCTTTATTAAATTAATTAAATTATTAGTATTATCAATTAATATTCACTATTTCCACAGATTGGTTGATTGGATAATTGCACTAATAATAAGCAGGTGTTACTAATAAAGGGCTCAGTGAGTGTTAATTCATGTTCTTCCTGCTTTAAATCTAAACATAAGCACTGAACTTTAATACCAATACTTGTGGTGTATGGCAGCAGACCGATAAGAAGCAGTGGGATGAAGCAGCAGGTGTGTTTCGTGGAACCGACCTGTTCTCCAGCAGGATCTTGGTGAGCAGGTTCTTCAGACTGGAGTGGAAGGATTCAGGGAACAGTTGGAGGATCTGCTCAGGAGAGCTGAGGTTGTGGAAGACGACGTGACGAGACAGAATGTGGAGAGACTGAACAAGCTGCAGAAAAGACAAGGAATCTGAATCAGGGATGTGCAGCTATCCTGCAGCCCTAAAATTTAATATGTAAAGCTTAGTTAGGAAGAAATCAATTGAAAACTTCAATGGCCATTGTTTCACTATTATTTAAACATCAACCCGCTATCAATATAAATCATCTTGTCTGAAGGAATTTGTGTCAGTATCTTGAAATGAAACAGAATGTGTAATGATATAGAAATAAATAGAACTTTAAAAACTGGTAACAGATACATCAAAACACCAGGGAACTTCAAGAAACGTTCACATGGACACATTTAACTCAATTTAAAAATGGCGATTTACCAAACTAAAGGTATCTGAGATGGAGCAAAAGAGTGTTTGAACCAAACATATATTCCTTTAGGGATACAGTGAATGGTGTGAACGCCGTCATACACAGGTGTGTGTTACCTGTGCAGCCTGGGCAGCAGGGATGCTGAGTGTGGCTGCTGTGGTTTCTGTCAGACGGCGACTCAAGCCACTGTGACTCTGAACACAAACGTCCCTCACTGCGTCTTTAGAAGGAGCCTAAAGAAACAAAACATCATGTTCCGGCATTAATGTAGGATAACTTACATGATAATAATCGACATTCGTTCACCTTCTTCGACACAAATCAATGACACTCCACACAGCTAAACACACGCCATTAAAACTAAATCTAAATTGTATTTTACAGTTAATAATAATATAACCCTAAGTAATAACCATTTATCAGACTTCATTTCGCTACACCCTGTTGTTAATGAAAACGCTGTCAGGAAGCTACTGGAACGATAAACCACCAACATGTGTGAGTGTATACGCTGAAATGTTTATAAAACAGTGATTTTTATCGAGTTTTACCTTCAGAAGAAGCTGTAAATTGTCAAAATGTTCGCTAGCGACAGTGGCAGCCATGTTGACACGTGACGTCGGTGATAGTCACGTGAAAGAAAGATGACGCTATTGCTCATGGGAAACGAAGTCAAAATAATATATAGACACCAGAAGGTATGGGCTTTTACATTTAAATGAGTTATTTTTGTTTTAAATAAAAAAAGTAAAAAAATTAAAAAAAAAAAAAATAAATAAATCCAGTTTCCAAGTTCTTGAACTCGTTTTTAATGGACAGAAGTTCAGACTGACCACTGGCCATAGTCTGGTATTGTAGCGTAACTGGTAGGATAGTGCAGGCTATGAGTGCAGGCATCTCGTCGTTAGCCTGTCTTGTGGGCGTGTCTGTGGTGGGCGTGTCTTCGGAAGTGGGCGTGTCTTTAATCTTAGATACTGTTGCAAAATAAGTAAGTCACTATAGAGCTTCTATTTTTATTTTATTTTAGTTTTATTGCCTTCTAAAGGACTCACCGATGTGTTGTAATACAAATTGACATTGAAATCCACCGTAGCCTTCCTGTGATTGGTTGGTCCCTGTTAGGGGGCGCTGCGGAGCCCGCTGGTCTCACTTGAGCCTCAACTTTATAGTTTACGCGACTTCTCATGTGTGCGTCCGTTTTCGTCTTCGTTCGAGCGTCGTCAGCGCCTCAAAATGGGATCAACATCGGAGATTAACAATAATAATAAAAATAATAATAATAATAGTAAGCAGAGCAATTTCAATCAGGCTTCGCCGGGTGCAGCAGGCTCCGGTTCGAGATAATCGCAGCAGGTCGCGGTCAGTGAACTCTCTCTCCTCGGGGGACGAAGCGGCTCGTTCGGGATGGAGCTCGTCGGTACCCGTCGGCAGCGACGCTGATTCCCCGGGGGGCGGCAGGTGCGTCTGACCGGGCCGAAGATGTCTGTCTCCGGGATGAAGAAGCAGCTCCATAAAGCGAGCCAGGTAACGGGGGACGTTTGATGAAATATACGGATTAATATTTCGGTCAGTGTGTCCTCTGTGGTTTTACTGCGCCACGAGGCCTGCTGCACGGATCAATACCGATCCATCAGCCCGATGATTGTTTTTCCATTGCAAAACTTCGCATAAGAGATGGAATACTGATAATATTCTCATGTTTATTTTATTAGATGTGCGTTTGTAGAAGTGCATTTACTGAGAGGTGAAATATATTGATTTAATATATTGATACAATTAGACATGGAAATAATATGGTACTTTTTACTCCTACATATTACTTCATAGCTTATATTCAGCCCAATTACATTTTGGATCAATACTGTATAGATCACATGATAAAATAGTAGTATTATCAGTGGTGGAAGAAGTATTCAGATCCTTTACTTGAGTAAAAGTAGAAACATTGTAATATTATAAATATATATTAATAATATAAATATCTTTATTACTCCTGTAATACTCCTAAAATGTTACTTCAGTTGAAGCACAGAAGTATTAATATATATGTGTAAAAATATATGTATAGTATAAAAGTACTCCTTATGCAGCCACAATTATAGGGTTATATTATTATAATATATTACAGTGTTTGTTTTAATTCTTAACAAATACAGGTATAAGCATGTTATTGTTGTAATTCATCAATGTGGAGATCATTTAGATAATTTGTATGGATTACTAGTGATATTGTAAATTGACATATATTACACGTTTTTATAGTTTTTTATATTTATAAATATATAGATATTTATATAAATAACTATATATATTTAAAAGGCATTTGTTTTTTCATAAAGTGCACAGAGCAAGAACATATATTGCAATGTATTATTTTATGTACAATCTCAATTGGAAAGGTAACCAAAAATTGTCAGATAAATATAGTGGAGTAAAAAGTACAATAATTCCTTCTGGAATGTAGATGAGTGGAAGTATGAAGTAGCATAAAATGGAAATACTCAAGTCAAGTGCAAGCATCTCTAAATTGTACTTACATCCAGTACCTAAATATACCTAGTTACACTCTAAATGAACATATTTTATAAGATTACATTTTCTGTACATTCCCTGTCAGATATGGTAAAGTGAAGTATTTACTAGTAGAAGTACAAATATTAAAGTACAATAACTCAAAATGTTACCTAAGTAGACACTTCCTACTTCTATCACTCTGCCTGCAGCTGCTGAATGAGAGGCTGATGGGAGCTGAAGGAACCAAGATGGATGCCGACTACCTGCACATGGAGAAGGTCAAACTTTGAACGACCTCTGCTGTTCCCCCAAAACTTCCATCCACCCTGAAATGACTGCTTCCTGTCTCTATTTCTTTCTCTCCCTCTCAGACTGTTGCAGTGATCCAGATTCTGCTGGTGGAGCTGCTGTCCAAAACCACAGAGTTCCTCCAGCCCAACCCAGGTACACTGAGGAGAAACAGCTGGAATGAACACCATGTGGGCTTTTACGGTTCATTTGTGATAGCAGGTTAATGCGCATGGACCTGACTTTAAAGGACAGGTTCACAATTTTTCACAAAGGTTCTCGGGATCTTTTAACAGCCAGGATGAACGGGAGGAATGAAAACCTCTTTCGCTGTTCATACAGATACTTGACTGACACGATTGGAAAGGGTGAACCTGTCCTTTAAATCAGCTCACATGCAATTTACAATATGTCAAATCATCATGTCTTATACACAATTAGCCAATAACTCCTTTGAATAACTAACTAAACATTGATTGTGACTCACTGATAATGGTAAAGAAATAAAAATAAATAAAAAACAATGTCTCTGATAATAACAAATTTCTAGTAATGTTACCGCTAATGCCCACTGAACATTATTTAAAATAATTTTATGATTTATTTTATAGATTCTTTTACATTATGTAATGTGTATTTCATTATTTGTAACCATATTTATATTATTATTTTATTATCAGCATTATCATAGATTTTAATGTTTGTTATACCAATATGAGCTGCCTTCCTGTATTAAAGATGCTATATAAAAAAAATATATTATTATTATTCTCTTGAAATCATAACCTAACAATACCACAAATGATGAATAATATTTTTTTTTACACTAAATTGCTGCCACTGCAATTTCTTGGTGTGTTCACAGCGTACAGAGCCAAACTGAGCATGCTCAACACCGTGTCCAGGATGCGAGGGCAGGGGAAGTTGGGGGGCTACCCGCAGACAGAGGGCATGCTGGGAGAGTGCATGCTGCACTACGGCCAGGAGCTGGGAGCTGCTTCTGAATTTGGTACCCGCTACACAACTAAGAGCTGTGCAAATGACATAAAAAAGTGGAAAACGTGGTTGATTATCTGTGATAGTATCTTTATACAGGGATGCATTAGAGGAGGGAACTGTCAGCCTCACCTTGTTTACAGGGAATTAATTAGAATTAATTAATTATTTGCTCATCCATCGGTTTCTGTTCCGGTGTTCAGGCTGTGCTCTGGCTGGTGTGGGTGAAGCTCTGCAGCAGGTCGCTCAGGCCCGGGACGCTCTGGACGTCGACGTCAAACGCACCTTCATTGACCCTCTGCAGGACCTTCATAACACAGAGATGAAGGAGATCAGGGTGAGAGGAAATTGTAAAAAAAAAAAATGAAAGCTTTAATTTAGCTTGTTTTTATGTGATCAACAGTCGAAAACCCAAACAAAGTTTACAAACAGTTTACTAACCTGTATGATAAAGCCTCAAATCTTCAAATTAGAACAGCTGCAACCACTAAAAGTTTTTAATTTTTGGTTGAAAATGAACTAAACCAGTTAATTTCTCATGGATCGGCTTATTGGTTATTTATCTAATTGTTGCAGCTCAAATTGTATCCAGAAGAAATGGGAAATAACTGTTCAGATTTAAAGGAATAAGCTCAGAAGTCTTTAGTTAAAAGTCAAAGCAACTACCTTTTACCATATTATTAAGTAACTGTGTCTGAAATGTTTTTGGATCTTTGCTCCGATTGGTTATCTCAGTACCAGCTGAAGAAGGTGAACGGTCGTCGCCTTGACTTTGACTACAAGAGGAGACGACGAGGGAAAGTCCCGGTGGAGGATGTTCGACAGGCCTGGGACAAGTTCATAAGCTCCAAGGAGCTGGCAGAGAGGAGCATGTTCATCCTGCTGCAGAACGATGTGAGTCTGGAATGATAAAAACTACTGAGTACATCCACACACACATGAATGGAAACCATTGGAAATTTAAAAAAAAGAAAGCAGAAGTTGGAACATGTATAAAATATTGTCCTGTGGATGAAAAGCAAACAGACTTGCATACATGAAGTGATGTGACTTATACTTTCTCTGAAGAGACAAATCAGACGAACAGAAGCGCCTCATATATCCATCACGTTTTCCTAATTATGTTTTTCCATCGTGTGTGTTTTGACCGCCGCTGTGTATAATTTTCTGCAATGGTTCAAAGGCAACGATCAGACATTCACACCGGGTGGATGGAAACATGCAGTCACAACATTTAGTTTTGCTTATTTTCTACAAATTCAGTAAAAAAGGTGCTACAGTTGCAATGAAACCCGAGCACCTGCAGAAGTTTGTTTCTGTGTAATTTAAAAATACCAGAGAGATGCAAGAGATGCATTATTTATTTATTTATGATGAAATTAAGCACATGTCCTTTCATCAAAGTCAGACAAGACCTCTGTCACAGCCAAACAGATCCCCCTGTGTCATGTTGCCTTCTGCAGGTGAATCAGCTGAGTCGCCTGGCAGCTCTGGTTGCTGCACTGCTGGACTTTCACCGCCACGCCCACCGCATCCTCCTGGGTCTCCATGGCAACCTGCAGGCTCGGTGAGTCTGGGTTCAACAGCCAGCAGGTCTCTATAAAGGGAAGGTTTCTTCACCAGGTAGCCATGAATAACCACGGCAAACATTCAGGGAAATCTGGCCGCTTGTTACTAACTGGCTCCTGTTACTGAAATAGACAAAGATAGTGTTCATACATAGTTCATTTATAATTTATATTTTATGCCGAACCAAAGGCGATAACCACAATGAATAGACTTTATTCTTTGGGTAAAATAGATATTTTTCAGAAATCTTATTCAGGCACATTTCACTGAGACAAAGTCATTCTTTGTCTCATTAAAGCATTAGATGAAAGGTCAGAGCATATTAACATAGGGCACATGTATGCGGCTGCCTGGGGCCCCTCACCAGCACTTGTAGTAGGGGAGCCCCCAACCAACTTACAAAAGAAAAGAAAATTTGAAAAAAAAACTCAAAAGCAGTCAAATACAGTCATTTTGGGAAAGATGTATTATCTGAAATCTCATTTTCTGTTGGGTTCAATTAAATAGCTGTTGGAAATATTTCAGTCTGGAATATCAGTGGTGAAGAGTCATGTCATCAACACGGCTAAACTTCCCAAACAACAGACTTGTGAACATTGATTACCGATATTAATAAAATGTTAGGGGTTAATGTAAAAATACACATTTAATTTTTTTTTTTAAATTGTGTTTGTTGTGAACCAGGCTGACTGCTACCAGCAACAAATCGGAGCGACGGTTCCGCTCCAAAAAGGTCAGAGTCAAAACCGAACACAACGGCGGCATCGGATTTTGCCGCCGGCCGTCCGTCACGTCCACGGTTCACTCAGGTTACTTCCTGTTCCTATCAAAACATTCTTTTAATGTCACATTTCTCCGTAATATATAATTTAATTTTCTAAAATTTTTAACTTGTGTTGTCTTACACATGTTTAGGAGAGCAGTTCACAATGTTACCGTCCAGACCTGGCAGCCCCATCTCCCATTACGGTAAGAAAATACAGTCATCTCAACAGTATTAATGCTGTTTTTTTTTCATGTTATCTCTATCATTTTAGTTTTAGATAAATGTTTAAAATACATTTTAAAGTAGTAGTACAAGTAGTAGTGCGCTTAATGTTAATTTGAGCTCCTGATTTGAAAAATGATGAACCCGTCTTTTAAGATGCCTCTCTCCTATTCTCTCTCATCTCTGGTCCAGCTGACAGCAAGCTGGTCCTGGATCAGCCCTGTTGCCGGGCGATGTACTCCTTCCACGTGAATCACAACGGCGAGCTGAGCTTCAGCGAGGGCGACATCATCCTCCTCACCAGCCAGGTCGACGCCAATTGGTACAAGGGCACGCTCGGCGGCCAATCGGGATTGTTCCCCGTCAGCTACGTGGACGTGCTGGTGCCTCTGCCGTTACCGTGACAGCTTAGCAACCATCCATAGACTCCACGCTAACCTCAGAAACTGGGAGAGAGATTGTAGGTGCTGATCTGATTTTTTCGCTCGGCAGCAGACAATATGCAAGTTTTCTGCTTCTAATTTGCACTTATTCACAAATAAATCGGCAGGCGACCTGCCTGTTTTAAAGGAAAGGAAGGCCATAGTTTTTACTCTACAGCACTTTACTTTGTGATCTGAGAGCATTGCATGTCAGATAAACATCATAAAAACACCAGGTAGCTCTTAACCCAGGTGTGTAAAGCGAGGTTTGTTGAGTAAAGTTAAAGGTACTGCGTGTAAGATTTAGTAGAATCTAGCAGTAGAAATGGACCATATGTGATTCATTCATCGGTTGATTGCAATTTTTAATCTAACTGATAGATGCCACTAAATCTTACGCACCGTTCCTTTAAACTGAGATTAATACAACATTATTACACTTATTTACGCATTTTTCTCTTTAAGACTTTTAGCTGAATTTCCTTCACAAAGCTGCTCTTAACTTTTCACCTCACATTTCTTCGGCACTAATGCTGCCACATATGTCTGATACTATCTGTATTTTAGTGTTTAATAGTTTTCAGACTGCTTTGAAAAGAACACTAGCGCACCTGACACGTCTAGCCTAATGTAGTATTATTAATGTAAATAAAAAAGACTAAGAGTTATTGTGATTCAGCAAGAGGGGAACATGAATGTCTGATCTAAATGTTTCCTGTAATCGGGCCAATAGTAATAGATATTATATTAAAACAAATATTTCAATAAAGACCTAAATCAGCTTTATAGTGGCACTAGAAGATTAAATTCAGTACATATGATATAAATCATTTTGGAATCATGAATGTCTGAACCAAATCTTGTGCCAATCCATCTAGCAGATGTTGAGATATTTCACTACATAAATGAAATGTTTAATCTGCTGGGGGTGCTGCAGGGAAACGAGGATCATTAAAGTGGTCAGAATGTATCATCTGGGGATCTAGAATATCTGTTATAATTCCTGTGACAATCCATTGAACAGTTGTTGAGATATTTCACTCTTAACCACAAACGTGAACCTCATGGTGATGCTACCGCTACATGAAAAAAAACAGAGGATCACCAACATCAGTACGATTCATCACATGGACGCCTAAAGCTAATTTCATAGCAATCCATCTGATAGTTGTGGAAATATTTTCGTCTGAATCAAAGCGGTGGATTAACCAAAAGACTTACTTGGCGTCCATAGAGCCGTGCTGCTAATGTGGCTAAAAATACTATTAGCTATTTTAGCAGCGCGGTGGGAGGGTTGTGTATTTTTGGCCGACAGGGTTTAAATGACAACAAACAGTGTTCTTCAATCTGTACATGATGCATGTAAGTTTCTGCACAATGAAGACACTTTCTCTCAGCAAGGTATATTTTTGTCACTTTTGTTGGAGCTAGGCTAGCAGTTCCCCACTGTTTTTGGACGCACATGGATGACACCTGTGCTTCTTTTACTGTTATGTCTGATGTTGAACATGGTCAAAGTTCCATAACTTAAGGTGAATGTATGCAAAAAAAAAAAAGATCCCTGTAAGACAAAAGCCAGGGCGTCGCACTGGTGTGAACATGTTTGTTTGTCACCTCTAGTTCCTCATAGTAATGATGTCAGATTGTTTGCACATGCCCACAAATGACTGTTTATTGTGTAGTCTTCTGTTGTTGTTGTTGTTGTTGTTGCTAAGGTTGCACCAGGGTCTTTATGCTGGGACTGAACTCTATGGCAAGCCATTTTAACATTTAAAGACTAAAATGAACTATTTGGAATTACTATTCGATGTCAACCACATCTTCCTGACTAGTCCTGCATCTTTCATTCAAGGTATCTGTAATGTAATTGTAACTAGTCAAAATGTAGAGATATCTAATTTGGTTTAGACTATCGACACAACAGAATCACAGATATCCGCGATGACGTCACTGAAATGTCATTCAAATTGTCACGCATCTTAAATGAATGGCTTGCCAAAAGTAGATGCCCTTCAGCAACGTCATATTGCCCAGTCAAAACTGTAATTCAAGATACCTGTGTTTACATTTTGACTAGGTGGAACAAAAGTTAGTAATCTCCATAGTGGATATCTGTAACTGAAATGGCATGAATGACAAAAGTGTCCTATGAAGATTGTAGTTAGTTCTTTTTGTCCAGGCAAAAATGAATTATAGATATGTGCAACACATATCGAGACTGGCTTTTAAATATTAAAATGGCTTGCCATAGAATCGAATGGCTGAATCAAAGGCCAGTGTAAAATAAATTAGAAGAAACTGTAAATCACGCAAATATTTTCCAGTAGAGCCTCTGAACATAAATATATGAATATAGTCTACTGTAGCTGATACTGTGTAAATTAAACTAATGTAATGGCTCTAGAATAGTAGATGATACTGACTTTGACATAAGTACATAAATTCACATGAAGGTGTTATATGTATGGTTTGCACGATTATATATTAATCAGTAAAATGGGTAAAACACCAGGAGGCACAGATTCATTTATTTTACTCTTTCAGGGCAACAGTCGGTCTGTAGAAGACAACTGGACGATAATCTCAAAGATGGCTGAAGTCTTACTTTATAACTGAATGATGTTTTTTCAAATTTCATTTCATTTTAAGCAGTGACCAAAAACCTTTAAGGGGAATTTGACGGTTTTCCTCAAATCCAACCAAAGTTGTAAACTGAGAGAAAACCAGAAGGATAACTTCTTCCTCAGTTTCTGCGCAATGACTCACTTTGCTGTAGACTGTTTGATTTTTATTTATTTTTTTTATTTAATGTGATTTGATATTTCAGGTGTATTTACAACACTCCTGTTATTCCTGCGAGCACAGACATGTTTGTTGTACAAAGACAAAGAATCACTGAGAATGTATTTCTGCAATAATTTATCAGTAATAAACGCTTTCATGTGTGATGTTTGCTTATCTCGTCTCAGTAAATACACCCGGTTCACAACTGAGGTCTTTAGGTGACATTTATTTTCAACCTTTGATGACTGATAACCTTTTATGACATTTTATGTAAATTTCTGCTTATGTTCATGATGAACCTCATCATGAGGTGTCTGGCATACATAACATGTAAATAATTACACAACAGGAAGGGAAACATCAAATTTGAGCTTGAAAAGTGTCTCAAATGATGTCATCAGTACGTGAGCAGCATGATACTGTACCACAGCTCTTTACAGCTGACATTCTGTCATGGTAACCACTCCCTTTGATTGGCAGGTGAATGTAATTACTTGGTTGAAATTGCTCTCGACAGGAGGAACCATGCCTTGTGTGGTGAAATTTCGATCTGATTTTGATTTGAAAATACAAAGAAACCTTTGTAAGATATATATATATATATATATATATATATATATATATATATATATATATATATATATATATATCTTACAAATCCCCACACACACACCACCCCATTATAATACCACTGCACAACCTTTTGCACAACACTTAGCCCTTGTCCGGGTTGTACTTTTGTCCTTTTTGTACTTTTTGCATTAATATATCTGATGCTTTTATTTTCTGCTACTTTGCAATTACTGTCTTGTTTTATATAATAATAAATTTTATTTAAGAAGCGCCTTTTAGGTCACTCAAGGACACTTTACAAAGTTAAAATCAAGAATCAAGTAACAGCAACACCAAACACAAGAAAAAACAACAACATTCAAACATTGGTATTAATAGTATAATTAAAATAAAAAACAAATAGAGATAAAACAAAAATAATGTAATATAATAAAGATAAATAAACACAATAAATAAAAATAAATAAAAACCGTGCAAAAAAAATATTATTTAATATTATATGTTCTCATTTTTATAGTTTGTGGTTTATTTTCTATCCTCACCTTCACCGAGTCACTTTCTCCTTCTGTTGGAAATGTTATTTTTTTATTGTATAAGGTATAAAAGTAATGTGCCCGTCTGTCTGTCTGTCTGTCTGTCTGTCTGTCTATCTGTCTATCTATCAGAGATATGATCTAAAAGATTCAAAATACATTTTAAGGGGAGAGGGACTTTAATAAAAGAGGAGTATGTGTAATTTTAATAAGATAATTGATTTTTTTTTGTGGAAAAACTTCATCAGATACAAATGACTTGTTTTACCCATTGGAACATCATCATCAGCAGTAGTCGTTGTTGTTGTTGTAGTAGCAGCCTCCGGCCGTCAGGTGGCGCTGCGGCCGCAGCTTCCTTCTCTATAAGACTTCCGTCTGTTTATTTAAACTTCCACCGGAAGTCTGCTCGTCCTCTTCTACCAGGCCGATCCAACATGGTGGGTACATTTTACATGTCTACCTGAACTATCTAACCCAATCCTCCCGTTTTAACGGTGCTAATGCCCCGGTTTCTTTATCTATGTCGATCGGTCTGTTTGTTATATCCGATAATTGCAGTATTGACGGTAGATGACGTTAGCGGGGTGTTATATTGAAGTGTTTTAGCGCAGCGCTATTGCTAACAGAGAAGGAGGACAGACCTTGTCTGTTGAGCTAAATGTACCGTACTTATTATACGGATTTAACCACGTTTTAATTTAATTTAAAAAGACAAGCAGGTGGACAAGGCACTGAATTTTAAAGTGTCTAAATTGGGCTCATCAAAGGAGTGAAATTGCTAGTTAATATCAGTAACCGGGAGTTAGCTTTAAATGCTAAATTGGGAAGAGATTCATGTCAAATCTTGAAGCACATTAAAAAAACACAATGCAGATAAGCTGTGCAACTGTAGCATATAGGACGGATACATAGATTTTAAAGTTTCTCTTTAAATAAGTGGGTGTATCCCAAAAAAACATTAAAGAAGCTTTGACCATTAGCGGATCCCTTCATGATGCATTTACAATAGAAGTGATGGGGACAAAACCCACAGTTCTGTGCATAAAATACTTGTTTATCTGAAGCAAATATGAAACCTCAGGCGTCCAAATGAAATCAAGTATATCTCTATAAACCTTAGTCTCCCTCTTTGTATCCATACTTCCATGCACCTCAACAGGAAAAAGCAGTTTAATTCTAAAAAAATTCCGTAAATGTTAACTCACTGGATTGCGTCCTCCATCACTTACATTGAAATCACAATTGAATAATCTTTAAAACCAATACAGGTGCTAAATAAGTGTTGCAAGTGGTTTTTAATGATTGTGAGACTCATTTATTAGCAGTGAAACACCCCCACACTGTAAATATTGATGACTTCTCCTCTTAAAATGTGTAGTAAATGCTTGTCATGACTTCCCAGGGGCTAAGCTGACGGCTTCTACTCGATATACATGATACTGACTCAGTGAATTACACATTCTGCTTAGAATTGATTTTCATAATTTGTAGCACACAGATAACTGAATCCACAGCAATATTACACTTGCTATCAGACTGAAAACCCCTTCGTTTCAACACGTGGTCAGCATCTCAGATGAATCTATTTTGTTTTTTTCTCCTCCCTGTTTCGAAAGTGATCATGGCGTCCTTGTCGCCAGGTCATTGATAGTACAGGAACATCAAACCTGTGAGCCTTTCCCGTGTTTGAAGGAGACCGGTTCCTCTCGAACCCTGGCGCTCTCAGACAGCCTCTATTTTCCTCATAGAACGAGCACCTTCCTGAACGGGGTCAGGACTGAATAAAGAGTTTATATGTGTCGTTTACCAGGGACGAGTCAGGACCAAGACGGTGAAAAAGGCCGCCAGGGTCATCATCGAGAAATACTACACCCGGCTGGGAAACGACTTCCACACCAACAAGAGGGTGTGCGAGGAGATCGCCATCATCCCCAGCAAGAAGCTCCGGAACAAGATCGCTGGGTGAGTCCCATCAGGAGGCGGAAGGACGCGCGTTTAAAAAAAAAAAGCCGCCCTGTATCGAAAGTGATCATGGCTTCTCTGTCGCCAGGTCATTGATAGTACAGGAAGATGAACATGTGAGCCTTTCCCGTGTTTGCTGGAATATCTGTTCCTGACAGACCCTGTTGCTCTCAGACACAAAGCAAAAAACTGTGATTTTCTATGTTTTTCTTGTCTGCAAATCTCGAATTTGGAAGCAAACAGTTGTACTAACAAGGTGTTTGTAAAATCTGATATCAGTGCTGAGTTTGGTCACGTCGGTTTTAGAAATGGCTGCAAAGTCTAATAACGGCATCACATTTTCTTCCTCCGGAAAGGATTTCCATGTCAGGAAGAGGAGGCTCTTCTTTCACACTAGTTGTTTGAATCAGATTCTGACATGGTAAATTTCTCAAAGAAGTACAAAGTTAAGACTTTATGATGTGAAGGAAAAAACAATTTCAAAGTGCGTGGCCTTTTAGTGACAGGAAATACTTTCCTGAATCTAATCTGAGTGAAAATCGCATGCTATTAATAGTCTTATGAGTAGTTTTTGAACAAACAATAGCAACCGGTGGCTTTACAGAGTGGATCTGCTTATTTCTCAAATATTTGGTCAAGTACAGACTGAATCAGAATCTGATGACAAAACGTTTTCCACCAGAACTACTGAAAGAAGCTCAGTGCGGCTGAACAAGACGTGTTTCATACACCACAGTGTCAGAATTCAGAGGTGCTCGCCGTGATCCAGATAATTCTCCACTAACCTGCTCAAAATTGGCCAACAGCTTTATTTTATCCGATACGGTCGCCTGCGTCACTTCTGTGCGTTTATTTCTGTGTTTCTAACAGCGGTGGTTTCTGGCTTCTGTTCCTGCAGGTATGTGACGCATCTGATGAAGCGCATTCAGAGGGGTCCAGTCAGAGGAATCTCCATCAAACTGCAGGAGGAGGAGAGAGAGAGGAGGGATAACTACGTCCCAGAGGTCAGTGAACGCATCACCGCATTGTTTTCTATGTGTCACCTTTATTCCTTACTGAATCCGAAAGCTACAATCGTGGTGAAATGCGGGTCTGGTTGGTTTGTCAGTAATCTCAGCTGGGGTTGACTGGGATTTGTGGCTCCTCAAAGTGTGGAGTTGGTGAAGGTGGATGGACTTGGAGAGTTTACATTTGATTGTTAATACGTGTACATGTTAATGTTGTACTGAAGTTATGCAGCAAATATGGCACTTGTGTATCATGGTGAATAGTGTTGATCAGAAGTGTGTTTAACTGGTTATAGGGTTGAGTTTCTTTTTGAATTTCATTTGTGAAAAGGGCTGTTCAAATAAATCTTTTAATATAAATTGAACATTAGCGTATTAAATGCATATAGTAAAAATATGATTCACAGACGTGCATTAAAAAATGCACACTGCTGCTGGGACGTTGGTCATTCATGGCAATCACTAGCTTGTGTCAGAACACAGTTGCTGTTACTTTGGTATGTGGCATAGTAAGTAGAAAGCTAGTTACATATGAAGCCTTTGTGAAATGAAGATTTATTTTAGAAACTGATAAGCAAAACCCATATATATATATATATATATATATATATATATATATATATATATATATATATATATATATATATTTATTTATTTTGAGTAATCAGCATTTAGAATTTGGTTCTAATTCAGTTCCCAACCTTACCTGTTAATTTCTGAAGCTGTAGTGTGCTGCTGGTGTAAGAAATATGTGATTCTAGGAGTGATGAGCAGAATTAGTTTGTTTTTGTTGAGACTTTTTTCATGCCCGTCCCAGTTATCGGGTAGATCATTTATTCACATGGTCGCAGATGTAGGGAGGTAGCTACTGCCATGTCACATATATGAAAGTGAAATCTGTTGTTCAGAGCATCACCAAATGTCCGTTAAGTCTGTTCATTATTAATCTTTTGATCTGATGCTGCAGCTGTAAAATCAGAAGGCGATTGAAAATTTGCTCCTAAATGAGAATCTGTTTTGGAGGGACAATCGGATCAGAACTTAGTTTACGAGTTTGACTTTTGGCTGCACATTCTGATTTTTTTGTATTGAAAATTAACTTTCAGTGCATTTTATTTTTCTGCCAGACACGTAGAACCTTCTGGAGAAATTCTCATTATTTATATTCAGTTATCAATGTCAGAGGATCGAACAAGGATGTGGTGTGATCTGCTCTGGCAGGTCATTTTGGTCCTCGTGTCTGGATCATGGATTTAAATGGGGACTGATGATGTGATTGTTTTTTTTCCCCCCTCCCTGTATCGAAAGTGATCATGGCGTCCTTGTCGCCAGGTCATTGATAGTACAGGAACATCAACCTGTGAGCCTTTCCCGTGTTTGAAGGAGATCAGTTCCTTTTGAACCCTGGCGCTCTCAGACAAACTATACAACAAATCTAATGTGGTGCATATTACATTGAATTCCAGGAATTATTTTTTGTATTCATTTTGTTTAGAAAAAGTCAAATCCTTTTACAATATATAAATACATATTCTGACTTGGATGCCGTGCACATAGTGTATTTACCTTACAGATGGTCTTCTTTTGGCTAACTTTTTTTAATCAGAGGTAGAATAGATATGTAGAATGGTGGGTCGCTGCATGCATTCACCAGGGGTTGGGGGGGTTGCGTTGTTCCAGCAGCTCTGCAGATGTCTAGTTTGGTTGTGCCATATCACGTCTATACTAGAGCTGTTCAGCCAGCAAACGTGATAAAATAAACCCATTTCTAAGTAACAATACAATGTTCCCAAATTCCTGGACCTGTTTTAAAATCAAAACGTGAAGCAATTCAAATCCCGATATATGCAATTTGGTTGCTAGCTCAGCCCTGATGCCTCATTTGCACAATGTTAAACAAATCATGACTCTTCTCGATGCTCTGGACGCTGCTGCAGCACCGGACACTTGTCCATCAAGTGACTGCACAGTAACCAGGTTATTTTACTGATCTGACTCGGGTGTAATTGTTGGGTTTGCTTTGCTAAGAGGTTTTGGTTAGAGGTGTGGGTCAAATGTTCCCATGTGGTGGATACTGCTGCAGATTAGAGTCGGTCCGCATACTGAAACGGCCAAGCTGTCAATGTCTTTAACTCCTTTCCGTTTGTTTACCTGTCCAGGTGTCTGCTCTGGACCAGGAGCTGATTGAAGTTGACCCAGACACCAAGGAGATGCTGAAGCTGCTGGTAAGTCCCTCTGTAACAGAACACCTGCAGTCAGTGTAATACGTCGCTCCTGTTTCACTGCATTTTTATTTAGTTTTAATATGTAAGAATAATGTGTTAATCAATCTCTAAGCTGATGACTTTGTTGAAAAATAAAATATGCAAAGGAAAACTCAGAAGCAGCCGTGAGATGACTACTACAGTACTGTAATCTTTTCAAAAATGTAAGTTATAAGCTAGTCATGCTGGTTTAATCAAAGAATTTGAGTAAATTACCATATTTACTGAGCAAGATTTTTGTCAGGAAGGAATTTATCTCCTGTCCCAAATTGCAGCCCAGTCTCAAATAAAGCCTGATCTGTTAAGAGATTGAAATAAACACCCCTGCTAATATTGGGTAATTTATGATAATGATGCACTTTATTTTATCGCACCTTTCATCCAAGAATTGCAGACCACTTAAGAACCCATAACCATCACATGGAAAAAAAAATCATTATCAAAAGTTGTAGCCTGCAGCAAACTCAAACCATAGCAACGCTACGCTTCCTGTCAGGCTTGTTTCAACATGTGGATTGTCGCCAGTGACTCAGATGTAGCGTTTTTCTCCTCCCTGTATCGAAAGTGATCATGGCGTCCTCGTCACCAGGTCATTGATAGTACAGGAACATCAACCTGCGAGCCTTTCCCGTGTTTGAAGGAGTTCAGTTCCTTTCAAACCCTGGCGCTCTCAGACAGCCCGCGTTTCCTCCTGAAATGAGCTGTATTGACGTTACTCGAGGTTGAAATCTCAGACCCGTTCTGTGTGTGTGTTCCCTTTTCTCCAGGACTTCGGCAGTCTGTCCAACCTGCAGGTCACCCAGCCCGCTGTCGGCATGAGCTTCAAACAGCCCCGAGGAGTCTAAACGTCTGTAAAGTATCTTCCTAATAAAACCCCTTGGGAAAAAAAAAGAACCGTTGACTTGTGGACGTCTGATTTTTGTCTTTTGTTTAAGCCATCAAAGCTTCACTGATGTTAAATTATCTTTTTACATATTGTAGATTTTTAGAAACAACCAGGAAGCATGTCTAAATAAACAGGTTAAAAAAAAAAAAGAACCGTCCTTTCAGTTTTTGGCTCAAACACACTGCTTCTTTGTTTTTTTGGTGTTTTATTGAAGCACATTTTGGCCGGAGGAAACCACTACCTGCTTTCTAGAGAAGTAGGCTTTTGATGCTGTAAATGTTTACTTGAAAGGCTGTCTAAAGTTCAAACAAAAAATATATATATGCAGTGTGTCATTGCTTAATGAGCAGAAAGTGAAAGTTAAAGAAACATCACTCTGTGGACAAAGAGGCCACAAAGACGGCAAACAAGAAGAGAATCCGAGGCAGAAAGTCTTTAATGCTGCTCGGCAAAGACGATTCTGATCATATCAGTTAGTTGGCCAAACATTTCTTCTCTACACTAAAGATGATTTACTTGACAAGCTGAAATATGACCGGGTTAACTCAAATAATTCAAAAGCCATAATTTTTTTCCCCCAGACAGATGAAAAGGTTTGAATGAGAATTGAGGCTTTGGGGAACCTGTTTGTGGTATTTTTTTTCCGTATTGCTGCTGTTTTTTAGTCTTAATCCTACCGTATGTGACATGAGTTGTATGAATCATTAAAACACTTAAAATGTAATCAACTTTTTAAATAGGCAGTGAAACAATGAGTCATTGGGGAGGGGAGCAAGATAAAATACCTTTAATACATAATGACAGGAGAATAACAGATTTTTCATTTCTTACATATTTTGTTCTAGGCTACTTTACATAAATCAGATGATATATATATATTTGGAAAATATACATGTTAAAATAGACTCTTGCTCTGTTATGGCTCATATGCACTTCAGCAGAAAGGCGTTGCAGAAAGCTCCTCTGGGACAGTCGCACATCTTCCCGATACGAGATCCTTTCCTGACAGCACAGTGCTCTCCCAGGTCACACTGCAACAACAATTATGTTCATTCGATTAACAAACATACTCAGAGAAGCTTAAAAGCTTCTTTTTTGGATCACCTATTGTACCTTTTAACATTAGACATCTGAATACTTGTTGCACAACTCAGAGCTGTTCAGAATGGATCACTGATATTTGAGCTATTTCTAAACTTAATGTGCAAATTATATCAATTTAAAAAATACCATTCTACTGCTGAATGGAGCATTACACAGATTCATGACATATTTATTACATGCATTTCTTATCAGGCTAATGAATGTATTAAATAAGTATATAATTTACAGGAGTGTCCACAGTGTGGGGCTGAGACTCACAGAAGGAACTTGTCCATATTTCTTCTCCCAGGGATTAATTCTCTTGGTCTGCAGTCTCTCCAACACTTCATGTAGTGCACCGAGCTGAGAAAACACATCCACACACAGTATTAAACAACTAGAGTGGCTATTTTTATAGAGTGTGTATCCAAAGCTTTGTAGATCTTATTCCTCTGAGGCTTAAAACTGTATTGCTTTACACCTATTGGGTAATGTCACTGAGCCTCACACTGGGTGGCGCACGCGTTTTGATATGAATTAAATTTGATAAATTTTACTTTGATAATTATAGAGTCAATTTGAACTTAAAAATGTTTAAGTAAAACTTGCATTTGTTCTCTGTAATAGTACATTAAATATAATATATTAAATATAAAAAGGTAACTGCCATTTCATTAATAAACTAATAGTTTATGAAAATAATCATTATTTAAAACCCTTATCTTAGTTTTTCTGTCTTCAAATCTCTAGCAAAATGTGTCTGACTTCCTGATTAAATCAAGCTTATAAAAGATATTCTGCATTTTTATTAATTCATGGTATTTTTTTCTGTGTATTAATCAAGTATATTAAAATATATTGTACATAACACACAGTGGTTACTTTAAGATGCAACTTGCAAATACTAACAAAATATTGTTATGGACACATGCACTGCTGCAGTATATCATTTATATTATTTCACAAAGTTAAATAACTGATTTATTTCTAATAATTTCAGCACCAACGACAATAGCATTAAGGTAGAAATATTCATAATTATTATCCAATAGTATTATTTTTAAAGCTATGCAACAGCAGCTTTATAAAAAAAAAAACGAATATATTTTTAGAAAATATTTTATATAATTTAAAATAAAATATTTTTAGCAATGCTCCTTAACACCCCTCCACACACAAAAAAATGGATATAGTGTATTTTAATGTTTTTACTTATGTGAGCTCTGGTCTTGACTGTTAGAGCCGAAATTAAATTAATTTTTTTTATTTTATTATTTTTTAAATGTTATATTTCTACTCCACTACATTTATATATAAATGTGTGTGTATATATATATATATATATATATATATATATATATATATATATATATATATATATATATATATATATATATTACTACACTAATATAACAGGCTGTATAATGAGGACTTTTACTTTTGATACTTAAGAAAGTAGACGAATATTTTTCTACTGATATCTACTGAAGTAACATTAAGAATACAGGACTTTTACGACAGTTTAAACTTTAAGTAAAGGATACGAGTCCACCACCGCTGCAGAAAACAGGTGTAAATAGACGAAGAAGCCATGTTTTCACCGTACCAG
Source organism: Lepturacanthus savala (assembly GCA_030544235.1). Taxonomy (NCBI): domain Eukaryota; kingdom Metazoa; phylum Chordata; class Actinopteri; order Scombriformes; family Trichiuridae; genus Lepturacanthus; species Lepturacanthus savala. The sequence goes on from CM060465.1 coordinate 26,675,419, forward strand.
TCTGTTGGAGTTGTAGCGGTGGTCCTGCACGTCCCTCTGCTCCCTCTCGCCTTCCGTCCGTCCCGCCGGACAGAGCGCGGACAGCAGCGCCGCGCACAGCACAGCTCGCGCCCACATGTTGCCAGGAAGAAAAAAAAGAGGGAGTTCAAAGTTCCGCGAGACTGTCCGCGAGCCGCCTCCAGATGTTTTGACACGCGCTGCCCCGCGCAGCACGGGATCTTTGCAGGAGCCGCCCCGCCCCCTTCCAGCCTCCGCCCGACGTCACAGGTGTGACGTAGACCGCCTCCTGATGACAGGGCTGGAAAGGAACGAAGTACTTTTACTCGAGTACTGTATAAGCTCGAGGGGGTACTTTTACTTTATATTTACTACTTCCTACTCTACTACAGCAGCAATTATCCAGAAAGTTACTGTAATTATTATTATATTTTTTTACAGTAATACTTCTGTATTACATGTACAGTATTGGGTGATTAACTGTATTATAATTCAGTAACTATTACAGTAATTCTTCACTCCTGTTATTTTAAAAAGTAATACTTTTACCACTGTGATTTATTTGTATTGTAAAATCTACTGTAATAACGTTTATAGTAAAATTATGCTTAACAGTAAATATCTGCAGATTTTACAGCAAAGATTTAGTGTTTGGTTTCTTTTCAGATGAGGATTTTATTAATATTGTACCTAAAATAATATACCTTATATACTTGTAGTACTATTTATTTAACCAATGTATCAATAAACTAAAACATGCTCTCACATGTAGTTAATATACTATAATAATATAACACAGTCTGCATGATGAGTATTTTAAGTTTTGAGATTTAAGTACATTTTCTGATAATACCTGTGTACTAACACATTCAGTTTGGAAGTTTTCCTTGTTGAGTATTTTTCTGACAACAGTATTTCTACTTTTACTGAAGTAAAGTATCCAAGTACGTCATCCATCGCTGCCTAATGACACCAAACTTGTTGGTCATTCATCATTCACAGCCCAAACTCTTATTCTAACACCTGAATGCACTGATGTACTTGGAATCATGAATTATATATTCCTCACTTTTTGTTTTGTAAAAACTTGCACAATTTTAGTTTATATTATGTTCAGATTATATATATATATATATATATATATATATATATATATATATATATATATATATATATATATATATATATATATATATATATATATTACACTATTGTACACACCATTGTACATCCCTTCTTAATTCTTATTAATTATGACATAATATTAATAATATTCCCTTATTAAGATTGTTTAAAATACACAAGGCATGCAATAAAAAACTAAATCAGGCAGAACACATGATGGAATAAAGATGAATAAAACTTTGAAACAACTCAAAGTTTAAAAAAGTTGTATACACAAGATAAAAAATACAATCTTTTGGGAATTCAGGGGCTCTGTAGTACTGAATCTATTCTGAGTCTCATATTTAACTTTTAAGAAGTTCTTTGTATTTCCTTCCCCGCCGTGCTTCTATTTATGGTTCACATTAGCCTGAAGGGATGAAGATATTAATGCTCCCAACCATCATATAAACACAACTTAAACCCTTCTGACACACAGAAGCTGCATCCTGCAGGGACAGGCTGCAGGGAGGCTTGTGATGCAGGTTACTAAAGGACATAATGTGCACACTAAGACTGGCTGCGTGCTATGTTTGGATTCAGGACACTCCACAGCAGATTCACAATGCTAATTTAGTCATAAAATTAAAGCAAATTCAAAGGTTGTGTATATTTAAGGAGTAAAAAATGACATGATGCAACTGCTGCATCTGTTTTCTCTCAACAAAATGAATAATGGTAATTAACAAACCTGGCAAGTTAAAAAAAAATGTTTATACAGAACATAGTTGAATGTTCAGGACAGATATTTCATATCTTGCTGTATAATATCGGCTGCGGGATGTGACTACAGCACAATTCAAATACTTAATGGTTGTGTTTAGACACTAGCAGCACTTGGTGCAAAAAATCTGCAGTGACTTAAAGCATGAGACACCATTAACATTTAACTGATACCTCACCTGACCTGTTATAAAGATGTAGATAATCACAGTGTAAGAGATGAAAATGATACTTTGACTCGATGATGGCGATGGATGAAAACTTAGACAATCAAAATTTTTACAGTTTTCCAAACATTAAATATTTGATTTCACAAACTTGCTTGAGAGTATTTAAAGCACCTCTGAAACACTATTGTGTGTATATGAGTCAGTTTAGAGAAAAATGATAAAGTTCAGTTTGATAATTGATTTACATCAATCTTTAGATCTGACTTTAATTTATATATATATATATATATATATATATATAGCATATATAGAGATGTAGCAACATGTATATATATATATATATATATATATATATATATATATATATACATATAGCATATATAGAGATGTAGCAACATGTTAAGTAGCAAATATGCTTATATTTTAACTTATTTTGTTTTTACTTCTATGTTTTATTGAACTTATTTAACATCAAAGAACATGTTAAATGTAAAGTTTTTACTGTCGTTTCTGATAGGATTGCAGGTCTTTGGTTGAAATTGGGTTTTAATATAACAATAATTAGTGAATTATATATAAAAAAATGGTAATGATTTGGGAATAAAATACTGAAATCTTGATGGAGATTAGAGTACTAAAAAGGAAACTGGATACTTGTTGATAGCTGATTTCTGTTGATATTGGATCCCAGACTTTATATTTACAACTTCGATCTGAGCGGGTAAACATCCGGCCTGTAACGTCAGAGCCGCAGCATCCAAATCCTCCCACTGTCAGTGAAGCATTAGCATGGGAATAAACAGCAGTGCACTGACGTGAAGTCGGTGGCCAGCACGCACAGACAAGATAGTAAACAAGGAAAACAGCCCGAGAGTTAAAGCAGCGTGTCATACCATTCAGAAGATCAACTATAAATAAACCTGCAGACATGAATAAGGTAAGAGGTTTAAAATCAACCCCGCTGCAGAGCAGGGGTTGGTCTGTGATTGTCTCTTTCTATGATCTGTGAAAATCCCTGAAAAATACTGCTGACTAGTTAATATGAAAGTGAAAATGAAAGCTGCTGGTATATACCGCAGAGAGGAGAGAATCTGCTGCAGCTCTGCATCTTTTGATCATCTTCTTCATCATTCTTCTTCTACTTTTTCTTCTGTGGGTGTTTGATCCTCTATCAGGCTCTGGGACCTGCTTCCTCTGGCTCTCGTCTTCTTCTGTTGAAAGGAATAGTTCCGTCATTTTTGAAAAACTGCCCATCGTCATGATTCCCATAGTCATAGCAATAGGTGCCTTACCTTTTTTTGTTGTTGTTGCTGTTTCCAGACCAGCGGAGCAGAGCCGTGACCTGCTTGACTACTACTACACAGCTAATGGTATTTTTTTGTTTAAATTACCAAACAGGCAAAATATCCTGGCTGCATTCAATGCATCTTTACTATGGGAAAGTGGGCAATTTTCCCCGAGTCCCAGATACTAAAGGCCCCTGAAGGCCTCAGTGTTTGGTAATCTGTAACAATATAGCAGCATGTGCACACTGAACTGCTAAAATAAATTCATAAACACATCTTTTTCGTCCCGTTCAGACCAAAACAACATCTTTCTTCCCAGAAAATGGAGCTTTTCCAAAACGTCCTCCAAAATGAGTGTGTAAATGTGCATCATTGTGTGTATGGGGGGGAAAACAGCTTTAGAACAACGACAGATGGCTCCATACTTTGTCAGCTTGGCCGCCTCCAAAATGGAAACTGGAAAGGCAAATGGTTGCTACTTCAGTGGCCATCGGTGGCCAGAAACAGGCCACAGTTGGCTACCTGGCTCTGCCACATGTCTATATTAGGCCGGCTAAATTCTAAAACTCTGTTTTTGTGCAAAAGTAAGGTGTTCGTTAATTTTTACGAAGACAATCAGATTTATCCTTCCATCTTCTCTCTGATCCTCTTATGGAAGCTCAGCTCAATCAAGCCAAATCAAACCAAATAACTTCCTCTCATTGCATCTGAATGGATGAATAATTGCTTCTTGGTATCTTTTAATTGCAACTTCTCAACGATCTGAATGACCCATCGTACAAAACGTGACCTCATACAGCAGGACATAAAATGACAGGGAATCTTTTTTTTTTTTTATTGAACTGTAATCAGCTTTCAATGAAATTTCATGAGAAGATATAGCTTGCTGATTGCTTACTTATGTTATTTTAGATTTAGATGCAATTGATTGATTGATTAGGCTCTGCTCTGATTTAAGTAACTTCTATACATTTGTTATAGTTATTGCTTACTTATAATTGTTATATAACCTGTTTAATGACTTGTGAACAAGAAAACAAACTATTTAAAGGCTTTCTTCTCTGGTTCTTATATTTGAACAGATATGCCAAAGGTGGGTTTTCTACGCAACCTCTAAGTTCTTTTTTTGGGTGAATCTGGAATCTGTATAAACTGACCTTCAGCGCCAAACACTGAGACGAAGAGGATTTATGCTTATGAATCCCTTAAAATTTAGGAGGGAAACGTCCGTCCAGCCAACAGAGGCTTAGCGGAGCGCCTGAGCATCTTTCAGCCTGACAGGAGCTTCAGCAGCAGACGTAAAGCTGCTGATCCAGGCTCCCCACAGGAGACATGCTGTAAAGAAAAAAAATCAGCCCAGTTTGCTGCAAAAACCAGCGTGAAGACTTGTCATTTACTCAAAACTCCTTTTAGGCCGCTCCGAGGTAATTCTTATATAAAGCGGCAGTAAAAATAAACTTTAAAGTCCCAGAAACTTTGTTGTGTAATATAAAATGAGCCAGCAGTTGGAGGACGAAGCTTCATCGCGAGCTGTGATGTATGATACATCATTATCTGTACAGGCTTTGATGTCAGCAGAGCTCTCCGGCTCTTTGAAGCTTTTTCAGTTTTCACTCTGAAGATACAGAGGCTCATTAACGCTCCACTAATTCACTGCAGGGCTCTGATTCTCTGGTTGATGCTAATGAGAGTTTCTTCTCAGTCTTCCTCCAGAGAGTTTCGGATGTGTTCTTAAATGGCGAACACAAGCATCAGAAGAAGGGAGAGGCCCTCTGAGACCCGCATTCACGTGCCCGCACCCAGGGGCCCGGCTGCTCCAGATGCCTGGTTGAGGTGCGTATTTTCTGTCTACAGAGCGAAAACAGAGCAGGCAAAGGGGCTGCAGCTGCAGGAGCACACGTGTGCGCTGGTTATGACCATGTTCTGCATTTGAAGTTTACGCAATTCTAACAATATCCATGTTTCTGATCATCTGCGTCCTGATTTCTCAGCAGCTCAGACAACAGAGAATGTTCAGAAACCTGCATCAGGTGTTCACAAGTCACAGATCTGGATTCTGAATGTTGCTAATGATCATTGGTAAATACAATTATGAATTTTGAATTATTTGTTTTTCAAATAGGCTAGTTGTCCTTTTTCTTGCAAAGACAAATATACAGCTTTATTTTACTGGGACTAATCCTACTCGAGCTTAAAAACACCACACAAAGGTATCTGATTATTCACCATTTGCTGTTTTTTTTATTATAAAAGTGTTAAAGGCATTGCCCAAAAATGAAAATCAAAACAATAAAGTACTACCGTGTCTCTCTGCAGACTAAAGGGAGGATTATTCTCCTGTCCACGCAGCAGATAAGGAGACAACTGCTTGGTTCAAGGACTCTGCATTGGCTTAATAAATAAATAAATAGTGCCTAATAATTATGCACAACTTGGAATCTGTTAAGAGTCATGTAAACAGGATATGAATAACCATGTCCCATGTAAATGCCATATGCCAAATAAGATCAAACCAGGACACCCATGTTCATAACCAGACATTAACAGTAACACAGTGCCATCTGCTGCCTGTTTTTATTTTTTTTAACAAAACCATCTTGTATATTCCTAAAATTCTGCCACAGTATTGTATGATTAAAATTCAGCTATTCCTTATGTTACAGATGATATCAAATGTAACAGAAGGAAACTGTTAATCACAATAAGCAATAGGTCAATATATTAGTTTACTAAGCAGCTTTTGGTTTTGCATTTATATGGATGACAAATATAAGTTGTTTTATTACATTCTATTATTGCTAATTTATTCACTGTTAAAATGGGTAACATTTAAAGGTCTAGTGTGTAGGATTTAGCAGTAATCCAATATAATATTCCTAAGTATGTTTTATCTAGCATATAACCCAATGAATATAGGAATGGCTGCATTTAATTTCCTTGATGCAACTGCCACAACCTGCACGCTGTATCTATAAAGGAGAGGTTCATAGTTTTTAAAGTATGTCTTAAAAACAATTCAAGAGCCCAAACACTGAAATAGGTTTTCCTCCCTGTAATCATTCCTCTGGTTCAAACTGTTAAAAGTTCGCTTCATAATGCACTGCAAGTGATTTTGTGGAAGTATATTTTTAAAAGTTTATCTGAATCTAATGAGGCTTCAGCAGTCATATCATAGTCATATCACGTGGTTTTCTGACACATTAACAGTTTTTTAGAATTAAGACCCAGCTACACTAGTCTACATTTGTTTTTAATCTGATAATTTCATCTGCTGGTTAAGAAAAAAAAATCTCATAAACCTAATTATTTCATTTATATAGCATGTTTTCAACTCTGCTATGGTTCAGTAAAACACTCATACTGTTCACACGGTTTTCCAAAAGATAAAATATGTAATCATTGAAATGGATGTAGTGGGAAGCTCCATCCTCGGTCCTTGTCAGCCAGCAGCCTGTCTGAGCCTCCTCAGCACCTCCTCTGGACTGAGACAGGAGTTCACTCTGATGAGTTTGTCTCTGGACCTGGAGCCCTGGAGAAAAGGCAAAATACACACATTACAGAGGGGAAAGCAAAGATAAAGTGAAGATAAAGGAGATGGAGGAGGCAGGTTTTAAGGTGTGCTGACAGCTAGACTGTTTTTGCAATCTGTGTTTAGAAGTTGTAAAGACTGCTGCTGGTTAAAAGGCACATTTTATGATTATTTTGATTTTTTTAATAGTCAAATTGAATAAGCACATAGCAGGTTAATGGAACCACACTACGTGACCTTCACCTTGTTTTTTTGGTGACTACAATGACTACAAGGTTTGCAATCATTCTACCTTCAATAATTTGCTTGCCGTTTACTCTGAACACACCTTTAAACACCCAAACCCGTTTCCTTCAGCGTCTGTTGATGTAAAGTCTGAGGAACCTTGTCCAGAGATATGTGACTTTTCTTCAGGTCCAGAACTTCAGCCAGGTAACGGATGAGCTCAGTGTTGGCCTCCCCGTCTGTAGGAGGCGCCGCGATGGCAACTCCCACTGCCTCTGCAGAAACTTCTACAAGAGTAAAAGAAAAAAAAAGAAAATGTTTAGTATTTGTCTAACACTTCAACCGCTCACACACACATGGCTTTTTACCTCATAAAATAAACTGGATCTTATTTTGACAGATGCTATTCCCACATTGGTGATATTGAATCTATGGTACAGAAACTCTGCTGCGTCTCGAATCACATATTTCTGTACTAAAAGGTAGAGTATGTGAACATCTCTTGATAATGGCATTCTTTATCATTCATATATTGAACAGTATTTGTATTGTGTGCAATTTGAGACAAAGAACTCAAGTATCCAGCCAGCCGCTCGCATCAAATGTTTGCTCTATATATAATCTTATTATAGGTGATTGTGCGAATGTATTCATTGAGTGCAGTGACCTGTAACGCTGCTGTGTTTGGAGCCAGGCTTTGCATGAACCGAGATGGTAACAGCACCGCTTTTGTCTCGAGTCACTGGACCAGGCACCTCCACCTCCGCTGCAGCCGGCTGCCTTTTTACCTGGTTAACAGTGCCAGATATGGGATTAGGTTGCACATTACTGAGCCTGTACATTTATCATTCACTCACCCATACAGATTAGTATGTTCATACTTTTATAAATAAATTCAGGACTTCTATTGATAGGAATGTTTTTTTCCATGTATATTTAACTCAAGGAAATGATTGAATCCACAGAACCAAAGTTACACATGCCTACAACTAATAATTATTTCATTATCAACTGATCTGCAGAGTATTTTCTTGACAAACCAATCATGCCTTCATTCAAAACTACTTACTAAAACTCAGTGGTGGAAAGTAACAACATACATTTACTGAAGTACTGTTCTAAAGTGAAATGTTAAAGTAGTTCCCTCTTGTGCTTTACATTACTTTATACTTACACTATGACTATTTGAGAAGATTTAAATACATTTTCAAATAATACAATATTTCACCAAAAATAAAAGATAAGAGACAAAGTCCAAAATTGAAAAAAAAAAAGAACTTAGTTTTTTCTTCTTTCCTCCCCATTAATCATCTCAAGACCTCTCAGATTTATCTGGTGACCCTTTGGAGGGGCCCGACCCCAAGGTTGGGAACCACTGGAGTCAACTCGCCAACTATATACAAATCAGTTAAACTAACTCAACCTCCAGCAGCGACAACAGTAACACGCTGCTGTAACGGCAATGCTTCATCTCAATAATCTAATGATGCCATATATAGTAATAGACAGGTAGCCATGTTAGCTTTAAGACCTCACCGCTTTCTCTTTTTTGGGCATTTGATTGTTCCTGTAGTACCGTCTGGTCCAATGAGGACCGGCCAGAGACGGCAGCAGCCTGGTCCGGGTCAGGACGGATAAACGGTGTAACGTTACAACTCCCGACGGCTGAAAAGACCTTATAAACGAGCTTATAAAAACACCGACTGTAGTTAAACCTGACCGGGAAAACATGTACCTGCTACCTGTTAGCTACCTGTTAGCCTGCTAGCGGTTGGCTGGCTAATAAGCTGTTAAGTACCGGTACTAGTTAGCTTAGTGATAGAGAGCAGAACGTAAACATCATGACTTCCGCCTGCAAAATAGTCACTTCCGATTATCTATTATTTTCATAATAAAAGACTATAACAATTATATATTAACAATAACAATATATATATATATATATATATATATATATATATATATATATATATATATATATATATATATATATATATATATATATATATATATATAATATATATATATATATATATAATATATATATTATAAATATATTTATTTATTTATTTATAACATGTATATTTACCACCACCAGTACAATTTTATTACAATTTTAATACATTAGCCTTCTGACACAATGAGCAAAAAACACCATTTGAACACTGAAATGATACTCAATACTATATATATATATATATATATATATATATATATATATATATATATATATATATATATATATATATATAGTATAAAAAGTCTCTCATAAAGACTTATGTCCTGTGTAGTGTCACAGAAATCCCAATGTTTAATCTTGCATTGTTCAGTGGCTTCACATGTGTTTTTTTTTCTCTTTTGGCATCAAGCCATAAGTTAATACTATACTTCTTTTTTTAACTGTTGTTTAAGAGTGTGTGGAAGCTATAATGTGGACCACAGTGGCAAAGCGGGGAGTGTCTGCAGGCGCTGACTGGTTTCCCCTCCTCTCCAAAACATCCCATTCATTAAAGAAAGTTTATAGCCTGCAGACATACTCACTGAGAGCGCCAGCTTCTTCACAAACCCCTTCGTCTTACATGACAGCTTTCTCACAGAGCAACTGGAATAACACACCTGAACGCTTCAATGGAGAAAAGTCCGAACCAGGAGGCAGAGGACAGCTCATACCTGTGGTGAGGAAAACAGAGTGACTTGACAGTTTATTCTGTGTTTGTGATTTTTTTTTTTCTACAAGGATGTGTATTCTTGAACAATGTTTTACATGTAGTGTAGCTGCAATAAAGCTGGAAACACTCCAGGTTTGACATTCCTGCTGTGTTGTTGAGGGACAGGCTGAGACGTGGCAGAGTTTACAGATGAACAAAGACAGAAAAGACAAAGTTAGACCTAGTATTTTATGGCTCATATATCAAATGTACAGGAATTGCGGTAAATGATGCTCCAAAGAGTCAACCAAGCAGTAAAACATCTCTTTGAGTGTGATCGTTAAGATACAACCATGTGAAACATCACTTTAAAAAACAACTTTTCATACAAAAAAACCCTACTGTTCGTTCAAGTTTATTCTATGGTCATTTGTTATTCTGCAAAAATATATATGATTATAGATTTTGAAGTTGATTTAATTAATGAAATCTTTAAAAGAATAATGAACAAGTAAAATGGACAACAATCTAACATTTTAAATAATCCACAAATATATAAAATAGATGAAATAATAGGAAATGATCTGAAATGGAACTAAAATCTCCCGTTAGTAGATGTAGGCTATGTCATATTATAAGGAGAATTTCAGACAGCATTTAATGTAAATTCAATCAACACAGATTGAAAATGTAGATGATTATTTTGGGGGTGTTTTCTGCCTTTATTTGATGGGTGCAAGTGGAGATGTGGGCACAGAAAGTAGAGGAATAACACAGAAACAGTCCGGCCAGCTGGGAATCAAACCAAGAACTTGCTAATCAGAGCATTTCCACTTCTCACCAATGAAAAGCAAAGCACGACCCATGAAATCTGCAGTAGAAAAACGTTTAGTAGCGAATTATTACCACCATTGCTGCTCCTGCTGCTGCTATTAACAACTACATTAACTTTATTTGTATTATACCTTCATGCAGAATCAGCCAAAATTAAAATAACAATAAATACATTGCTTGGTATCTATAGCTATCTGATATCTGCAAAAATGATGAAAATACTTTTCATATTAGTTCTATTACTGTTCCTACTGGGACTTGAATGTAATTCAAATACATTTGATATTGATACAGTTATTTGCATCATGATTACATCTGGATTAATCAATTAATGTTCAATGTTTCAATGTTTTAATCACAGTTGCCATCACAGTTTAAAGCAACATCATCAAATGTCATGTTTGGTTTGACCAGAGGACACAAATAAATGTAGTTTAAAATGACATAAAACAAAGAATAACTGGAACTAAAGGAATATTTGACCAAAATGCTTCATCAGAATAGTAATCAATGAATGGCACCACATTTCTTTTCTTTGACAACTTTGTTTGCAGATTAAGATTTTACTGACAAAACATGATCGTGTGTATAACATTAACACAAATAAATCTCCTTGACCACGACTACAACAAGGTTTAAAAGCAGGACTTTTACTTAATGGATAGATTCACAGTTTCACAACAGTCATATGAAAAAAGTTTTCATCTTGTCATAATTTCTCCTGTTCATACTGATTATTAAAGGATTTATTTTGCACAGTTTAATCATTTGTGTGTGTGTGTGTGTGTGTGTGTGTGTGTGTGTGTGTGTGTGTGTGTGTGTGTGTGTGTGTGTGTGTATATAAACCCAAACTAAAGTGTAGAAATTCAGTTTTTTACTTGTTTTTACAGTTTTCAGAGAACTCCTTCTCTCAGACGTAAATGGAGGAAACGCTATGGCGGTCTGGATGGAAACAAACTCCTGGAGCCCAATAAAGACTCAGACATGAAAGGTGTGTATGTGCATGTGTGTATGTGTGTGTGCATGTGTGTTTGTGAAACACCCTGTGTTTAGTGGTCTGTGGAGTATGCATCCTCCAGTGGTGGGCGGAGTCTGCTGGTATCTAAATTCATCACCACATGGTTGCTGATTGGCTGCAGAAATTGTCCGCAACTCCACCTCAAATCTATTTTTTATTTTCCAAAGAATGTGATCCAAACTAAAAAAGAACAAAACACAAACCACTTGTATGCACTAAAGCTCAGCTATTTCAAATATTTCTATTATTATTTTTTATGTTTACTATATAAATACGTAGCTTTGATTGGTTCTAATTTGTGGTCAGAAAATAAGTTATTTCAATGGCGATTAGATAACATCACCTTTACTGTTTTCAGGCTTAATTGAGAAAACAACAGTCATAATAATAATAATATTAGTAGTCATAATAATAATTCAAATAATCTATTTTTGCAGTCCTACACTATTTACTAAAGCCCAATGTAACATCTTGAAATGTCTTGTTTTGTCAGACCAACAGCCTAAAACCAAATATATTCAGTTTACTATCATAATACGACTAAAAAAGCAGCAAACCAGTAATAAAAAGTAATACCCATAACTGTTACATTTACTTTTTTGCATTCCCAACATTCTGCAAAATTAATTCAGACTTCTTTCCTCACTTTATATGTTGTACATCAACAGAAAAGAAGACTTGTTGCTCTTTGGTCGGAGTGTGGCTTTCTGTTTTGGTTGTTGGCTGCTTTTATATTTGTCATTCTGGCTGGTTTTACTGCTCATTCTTTTGGTTGCGGGCTGCTTTATAGTCAGCTCTCCGCCTCTACATCACTACACCACAAAACATCATTAAACAAGTGCAAACGGTGAGTGCAGCGGTGGAGGAGTATTCACATCCTTTACTTAAGGAAACATGGTAATACAATCATGTAAAATACTCCATTACAAGTAAAAGTCCTGCATTAAAAATCCCACTTTTAAGCACAGGACATATAAATTAGCAACAAATTACTTAAAGTATTAAAGTAATGTTTTGGTCCGTCTGGCTTGTATATTATTATTATATATGTGACATCATTAGATTATTAATACTGAAACATCAGCATGTTAGTGGTGTAGCTGGTAAAGGTGGAGAAAATATCATCTACTTTAGTACATTTGGCAAAGGGTCAGGCCCCTCCAAACAGTCACCAGATAAATATAAGGGGTCTTTAGATGATTAAGAGAGGAAAGAAGAAAAAAATCAAAATTCTGATTAACAAATCAGTTTTAAATTTTTGGGCTTTTTCTCTGATCTTTGATTTTTTTTGGTCAAATATTGAATCATTTGAATGTTTATTGAAACATCTGTGAGAAGTTTAGAAAGAAAAATCACTACTTGGTGGATCTGTTAACAACTCATAGAGATCTGAAACGTCACAGTGACTGACTACACAATGCTGAAGGGAAGACCTCAAAAGACCAAAAGCTTGGAAACTACAGTTTCATCTTTAACAATTTGTTGCATTTTTAAAAAACTTGTAATATTATCCACTGTGTCAAATCTGCACCCGAAAAGCAACTAAAGCTGTCAAAGCGTCTAGCGGAGCAGACGGTGCAACATTTTCCTCTGAATCATAATGGAGTGAAGGTATAAAGTAGCATCAAATGGAGATATTCAAGTAGTAAATCAAACCGAATGTGACATTGTAAACAAGAGTAGGTGAGAAAACCTGAAACCTGCTGCTCCATCAGCAGAAACTCAAACCTCCAGTGTTTATAAAAGTAACAGCCAAGTTTCTCGTCTCTTCTCTGGCAGAGGATGGACGGATGACAGATGAGAGTCAGCAGAGGAACACTGAGAACCAGGTAGACCTGCCTCAACATGTCACGCACTTTATTTTGTTGTGAAGTCTGCTTTCTAGATCAAAGAGGGTTTTTTTGGGGGGGGCGGGAGGGAAACAACCTTCATGCCTCCACCTCCCTCTCAGAACAACTGAGGAACAAAAGCCTTTGGCTTTCTTTGCAAAGATCTGAGAGGAGTTTGTCAGGCTGCATATAAAACACTAACATGCTGTTGGTGTTGGTTGTTTCCAAGGATACAGCACCACGTCCAGCTCCCAGGAGCCTGATCCAGAACCAGGTCCAGACTGCAGTCCAGAAACCTGTCAGTCTGGTCAGTCCCGGACCTGCAGGTACAACTGGCGCTTCAGGTCCTGGAAAACGTCATGATCTGTTCTTCTGCAGCGGCCACTAGAGGCTGCTGATAATTAAACAGAAACTATTTTGGTTATTGTAAATTTGTTAATGCCTTATAAATGCTAAATATGCAGCGGTGGCTTCTTTAATATAGTTGGAGCTATATAAATTTCCATAGAAGGTAGAGCAGAAATCAGTACTAAAATCAGAAATTAGAAATTAGTTATATATTTCACATCTGATCAGTATATTTTACTTAAGGACCCATCAATAACACATTTCACAAACCCATGTTATTGCAACCACAATCACAATTAGTTTTTTTTTAAATATTTTTATTTTAGTAAAATGTTAGTGATTTGCCATCATAGTTATTCGGCCCCTTTCCTTGGTTTGTGTTTCCATGTTAGCATAGTCGAGAAGAGAAAGAAACTTTCCCGCTCCTGGTGTCGAAAGAGTGATTCACCAGTGAAGTGACACCACTTGGATGGAGGTTTAAAGTGGCTGCTACAGCTGTCAATCATGAAATCACACCCACTTTTTTTTTTTAAACATCAAATAACAAATTAAAAACAAACAGGAAAATGAACAGTTGAACAAACAGCAGTGTGATGAGAACTAAAATGACTGAAGCTATCTTATTTTATATAATTTTTTCTATGGATAATATCCCCATCAATAAACGCGGAGGAGGCGGGACTTATGAGCTATACTGCAGCCAGACACCAGGGGGCGATCAAGATATTTTGCTTTCCCGGGTTTAATCCCGGTTGGGTTCAAACCATAGATCTATTAATGACGATTCAGAGAAAACCCAAAGATGTGGTGCAATTACAAGTCAATGCAAAGACACAAATAGAGGTAAATTTGCAACAGGTGATGCAAATTGATGCAAATGTAGGGTTTCAAATTTTGACGACACATATAGTGTAATAATATTATATTGGCAGCTCATAATAAAGTTTTCCTGTGCGTGCAGCGGCTCCTGTGTCGGTCAGTAATGGCTGCATGAAGCCTCCCCTTCCTCAGGCGGTGGTCCAGCCGGAGGACAGAGGCTTCCCCCCCACCCAGCCCTGGTTCTCTGCCCAGCAGAACCCTTGCAAACGCAGAGCGTGAGTCTTCAACATGAAAATCATGTCTGCTGTCAGCTGAAACCCAGCATCCAGACTCACCGACTCCTCTGTTGTTGCAGGGCTGCGGATGTGCTGTTTGACAGCTTCGCTTCAGATGGAAGAATTAACGTCAACCAGTTCTTTGAGGTATTAAATATAGTACTCATTTAGGATTTTGGGGGTTCATCTAACGGTTCTTGTCTTTCAGGCCATCTGGAGCTCAGGCCTGCACAGGTCTGACCCTCGGCTCAGAGAATGTTTCTTCCACCTGAGAAAACTGCAGGATGCCGAGGGAACAGTGGACAGAAACACCTTCCACAGGTTCTTTATTACCTACTTTTATGTATTGAAATAATTTATATTTGTTCTACGATCATATTTCAGTTTTCTGTTCATTATTCTTTTGAGGTTAGTGGTGCTGGTATGATCATTTGTAGTGGTGGGGATTTTTGTTAGTTTGTTGGTATCCGTTGATCTTACAGAATTGGTTGAATTAGTGGCTGTGATCGTAGCTCTAGTATTGATCCCCATATTTCTCCGGCTGCAGGTGTGTCACCGGATTCGTCTCGCTCATCCTCAAAGCTCTGCAGGGGCGATTCGTCATCCCAGACTTTTCCACCTTCACCGAAGAGACTCAGAAGTTGTTTTCAAGGTGTCGTCAGCTGTCGTCTGTCCAGGTGAGTTCTGCTCTGACACCTGGAGGTCCTCCCCACCCCCATTCCAAAGTTTTAAAAGACTCTGGGATCAATTTACAAAAAGACAAATAAAACATGAGTCAGACTGGTGAACTTTTGTCCAGAAGGTTTTTGGAAGAAATCTCAAAGAAGAAGATGAACAAAGATGCAAATTGGCAGGACACTCTGACCCTGTTAATCTCTGTTAAATGGGCGACTTTGAGCAAGGCATCAAACGCCCTGCTTACTGGGACATTCAGTGTGAATTTATGGGACTATTTAAGTGTGATGCTAAAAAAAAAACATTACACATCCCAACACTCAAAGTTTTTTACTATTTTTTTTTTTTTTACCAAATTAACCAATTGCTACCATTGAATAAAACATGGTCAAAAATGAGATGAAGCCGCATGAATCAATTTGACTGTTTTTGCATTTGTCCACTAAGGAGAAGGAGAAGGAAAGTATGGACAGCACTAAATGGGGCGTTTCAATCTGCACTGTGGATGGACAGAGGTATGACACTAAACTCTTCATGGTCATTTATTCAACTCAGTATAGATTAACTATTGTCCCTGTCTGTCAGATTGTCTCTGGGTGACTGGGCAGGCTCTCTGGTTCTGGGTGAGGTGTCATGGCCTTTGGTGTACGGCGTGGCGGTGGATCTGCTGGGCTCTGACCTGGTCCACAGATACGTTGGCGTGGAAGAATACTCCAGACACGACTCACCGTTCACACTCACCAAAACAGGTCAGAGAACAGCCACTCTTTGTAAAATTCTCTGTAAATTAGACACATTACAAAGTTAAGGGGCGACACGGTGGCACAGGGGTTAGCGCTGAACCTGTGACAGCAAGAAGGTCACAGGTTCAAGACCTCCTTGGTCCTGGGTCTGGGACCTTTTTGTGTGGAGTTTGCATGTTCTCCCCGTGTCTGCATGGGTTTTCACCAGGTACTCCGGCTTCCTCCCACAGTCCAAAAACATGCTCAGGTTAATTGGTGACTCTAAATTGCCCGTAGGTGTGAGTGTGTGAGTGAATAGTGTGTGTGCTCCACGATTGGCTGGCGACCATCTGGGGTGTATCCCTGCCTCTCACCGTAACGCGCTGGGATAGGCTCCAGCAGACCCCTGCGACCCTAATGAGGAATAAGCAGGTATAGAAAATGACTGACTGACTGACAAAGTTAAGTACCTGTCACTCCCTCAGAGAGACCTTATGAAAATCTTTGGCTCTATAACTACTCCTGCATACTGTAAATTCTCTAATTAGATCTATTTTTGTTAATGTTATTAATGTTCCGTGTACTGTAATGTAACTGTGTTTTTTAATAAATGAACCTCGTATTTTTATAGATTCAAATGCTGAGATTCAATGCGCTTGAATAAATAAAGGCCTATATTAGAGAATTTACAGTATACATCTTTTGACCCCTGACCTTTCATTGTTTGATCTTTCTGTTTGTAGGAATTCCTCACAGCCCGCTCACGGAGACAGGAGCCATCGTCACCACGTCTTTACTGCAGGTAACTCAGCCCTCCACCCACCCGTCACCTGTTGACAGTGACATAATTTGCCGTGATGCTGTGTATTGTGTGTCCGCAGCTGGCGGGGAGGCTGTGTGCAGAGGAAGAGGAGAAGTACGACTCGGTAAAGCGATGCAGGCGGCTGGTGTAATCCACAAACGTCCTGCCGGGGACCGTCCAGAGGCTCAACGTTTGTGTGTTTGTGTTCCAGGTGCTGAACGTTATCCGGAGACTCTGCAACAAGGAGCACGCCAACTTAAACTGCAGCAGGTACTAACGCTGCAGGAGTGCTGAGATAGATGAGTAAACGGGGAAGGGCTGGTAGGAGTTGCAATACTGGAGAGAAATCATATTTAAAGTTAGACACTTTGATGAAACAGTGCATTTCTTTCATAGATGCAGCTATAAGTATTCATCTAAGGATGTATGTTGTTGGCACGAGGAGAGTTTTTTAACTGGGTTTTGTTGTTGTGTGCTGTTCAGTTATCAGAGCAGCAGGAAGGCCAGCATCAGACTCCACTCTCTGTCTTTCTACCTGCAGGAGAAGAAGGTAAACATGCTTTAATCTGTTAAAATACAAAAAAAAAACCTGACACTGGGGCACCATTGATTTTTATTCATTTATCGCATGAGAAAACCTCAGCTACAACGCTAAATAAAGTATTATTATTTATAGTAAAACACAATGTTACTGTTACAACATCAATATATATTCATCAATATCCACATCATCAATACAATAAGAAAATAGTTTAATATATCAGTAGTAGGGCTGCAAATAACCACTATTTTTGGTATTTAATTTAGATTTGAGCCATTTGTGTGACTTTTAATTGGGTCCTTTATAATCTCCCTAAACATCTTACATAATATATTCTTCCTGTTCTGTAATGATTCTCAGTGTGATTTCTATGATTTTAAGTACAAATAATTGATATTATGAATCATTGAACTTTGCATTACAGATAATTTAGCTTATTTCAAGTTTTTCTTTATAATTTGGGTCACTTTTGTCTTGTTTTAATTTTTAAATAAAGTATCTTATCTCTAGTAAAACACAATTTTAGATTTTTTTTGCAATATTTTAGCTATATTTGCCCTGTAACAGCAACATAAATTCAATTCAATTCAATTCACTTTATTTTTATAGCCCAATTTTACAACACAGTTGTCTCAAAGTGCTTTACAAAATCCAGTCCAAAGTGACTCAGACATCCCCCGTCCTTAGACCCTCCTTCTCGGCAAGGAAAAACTCAAAAACCCAGTGGGAAAAAGGAGAAACCTCGAGGAGGACCACAGTGAAGGAGAGATCCACTCCCATGGACGGACAGGCTATAGATGAATCAGGACTGACAGACATCTATCTGATGATGAAATAATAGTCTTTAAAGATGTTTTAGTCTGTAGAGATGCCGTAGGGTGGGGGCAGAAGGGTGGGTCCAACCAGGCAGGTGAAGGTTCATCAGGGGCCTCGATGAGTCGCATCAGGAGTCGTCATCGTTGGGCCTCGTGCGGATGAACTGAAACAGTAGCCACTCCCCCGAAGGGGAGTGGGGAGAAGGACTCTGGGTGAATAGTGATGTAAAGACCAAGTATAAAGTAGATCCTGTTTATTAATGACAGACAGTGGTGCATGGTACCAGAAAGAGATGATAGAGCTCAGTGACTGTACTTCCCCCAGTATTCTCACTCCTAGGGCAGCTTAGACTGAACTGTGGTTTTAAGTCTACCTTTAACTACCCTGACCATAGGCCTTTTGAAACAGAAATGTTTTTAGTCTAGCCTTAAATGCACAGACTGTGTCGGCCTCTTTAATATTAATTGGGAGTTGGTTCCATAAGATAGGGGCTTGGTAGCTAAAGGCTCTAGCTCCTACTGTGCTTTTATGGACCCGTGGAACTACCAGTAGACCTGCATTCTGAGACCGCAGTGTTCTATTTGGATGATACGGGACCAGAGCATCTTTAAGATAAGAGGGGCCCATCCCATTAATGGTTTTATAAGTGAGGAGTAGGATTTTAAATTTAATTCTGAACTCAACAGGAAGCCAATGAAGGGCTTGGAGTACGGGGGTGATGTGTTCTCTTCTATTAGTTCCTGTTAGTAAACGAGCCGCTGCGTTTTGAACCAGCTGAAAACTTTTTAGGGAACTTTTAGGACACGCTACTAATAGGGAGTTACAGTAATCTAGTCTAGATGTAACAAACGCATGGATTAGTTTTTCAGCATCATTTTTAGATAGGATATTTCTAATTTTGGCTATGTTACGCAGGTGAAAGAAGGCTGTTCTACAGGCTTGATTAATATGAGGTTTAAATGATAAGTCTGGCTCAAATAAAACTCCTAGGTTTTTAACTGTGGTGCTAGAGGCTATTTTCACATTATCTAGAGTTACTAGTTGCTCAGATAGGGACTCTCTAACACTTTTAGGGCCTAATATAATAACTTCTGTTTTATCAGGGTTAAGTAACAGATAGTTCACAGACATCCAGGTCTTTATGTCTCTAACACAGGCGCTAAGTTTATGTACTAGCCTGATCTGATCGGGTTTAATTGATAAGTATAGCTGTGTGTCATCTGCGTAGCAGTGGAAATTTATGCCGTGTTTTCTAATAATATTACCCAAGGGCAGCATATATAGAGTAAACAAAATGGGCCCTAGGACTGACCCTTGTGGGACACCATAGGTGACTCTTGAGTATGATGATGATTGCTGGTTAACGCTAACAAACTGGAACCTATTAGATAAATAGGATTTAAACCAGGAGAGAGCGGATCCTCTAATGCCTATGTCCTGTTCCAATCTCTGCAGTAAGATGCTATGGTCGATTGTGTCAAACGCAGCACTTAGATCCAGCAGGACCAGAACCGAGCCCAGCCCATCATCAGCAGCCAGCAACAAGTCATTAGTGACCTTGACTAGTGCTGTTTCAGTGCTGTGATGGGCCCGAAAACCAGACTGAAACTCTTCAAATAAACTATTGTCCTGTAAGTGCTGACACAGCTGTTGAACTACCACTCTTTCAAGAACTTTTGAAAGAAAGGGTAGATTTGAAATTGGCCTGTAGTTTACTAAAATATCTGGCTCAAGAGTGTTTTTCTTTAAGAGCGGTTTAATGACTGCGTGTTTAAAAGCCTGCGGCACGTATCCAGTTATTAGGGACATGTTAATTATATCTAAGATATTATCAATAATTAAAGGCAGCGTCTCTTTAAGTAGTTTAATTGGAATTGGGTCTAGAATACACGTAGTTGATTTAGATGACATAATGATTTTAGTTAACTGGGCTGGGTCTGCAGGGGTGAATTTATCCAGAAATATTACTGGGTTTAAAGGGGCTTCTAAGCTTACAGCCTGAGCTTCTAAGCTTCTAAATTGACTCTGACACTTCTGTAATCACCCCACATGTTAGATGTAGATATATTTTGATGCCAGGTTTAAGTCCATTACCTTTGTGGTTGTAGAGATATTCCATATTTATTATCATTTGTAGCAGGAATCCTGAAAAAGAGGCCTGGAGCTTAGATGGTTAAATATGGTTTTCAATAGGACTACTAACTAAGTAGCCCTGCTAACACTAACCCTCTAACCAAAGTCCTCTGTTGCAGTGTTTTCCAGAGAAGGCGGACATTAATGCTGCTTTGGATCTGATGCTGCAGGTAATACTCATCTCTTAGTTCATTGTTAGAAAAATCAAACACATTCAGCACTTCTTGTATGGAGATGTTGCATTGTTCATTGATATTATGTCATTCAAAAGTCTGATGAAAACTACAGAAGCAGCCTAAGCTGTAGCATCACATGGGACTATTTACTGTATAATACACGTTTGACAAAAAAACCTGCAAATAAAAACATTATTAAATGCTTTTTCAGCTAAAGATACAAAAAAGGAATCCTTACAGGCACCATACTCTTTAAACAACAAGCAACAGGGAAAGAATATCTTTAAAACCTCACTACCGCTCTAAAGTTTATCTACTGCGAGAGCTCAGTGATGACTGAAGGAAACTCAGATGGTAACATTTTTAGCTTCTCCCGTCTGGAATTTGGTGGTTGGACAGTGAGCCAGAAACAGTCTCTGCACCGCGGCCGTGACCCGACTCTGCCTCGCTGCGTTTCTAATGTGCCTATGCTGTCTGGGCAGTGCTCCGCAACAGAGGTCACCTGTGAATCCGGGGCCGCCATGGCTGCATCGTTAGCCAATGGGGGCCTCTGCCCGCTGTCAGGTGACCAGGTGCTGTCGCCGGCGGCAGCACGGAGCATGCTGTCCATGATGCAGGTGGCCGGGATGAAGGATTACTCCACAACCTTTCACTACAAGGTGAGGCCTCCATCCTGCTGCACAGATTCTTTCTGTCAAATAGACAAATTCAGGGAATATTTGTGGAATTTGAACAGCAGCTAATTTGTAGTTGAATCCGGATGATTTCATCAATATTTTCTTTATTGAAAAAATCATGTAAAAATTGTTTTGCAAAATAGTTTTTTTGGGAGGGTTTGGACTGTTTGATAAAGACATTTGAAGACATCACAATGATGCATCACAGTTAGCATTTTCTCACTTTTTTTCTCTCAATAGATCATTTGCAATTATTTATTCTATACGTGCAAATGTAAATCAATCCAGCGTTTTGTGTTCTGTGGAAGCTGCATGTTTGTTTTTTTTAAGGGACGAGCACCTCGCTTGCAGTAGGGTCATGTAATAGTAACCTGAAAAGCTTTTTGTGTTGCAGACATCGGTACCAGCAGTGTCCAGCAGCCACGGTTCCCTGCTGGCGGTCGTCCCCGGTGTTTTGGGGCTGATGGCATTCTGCCCAGAATTAGACGCCTGTGGAAACCCCTGGAGAGCCGTCCACTTCTGCCAGGTCACACCTCTGTCTGCACAAGCCAGCAGCAGGCTGTGGAATGAAAACAATAAAAAAAGGCTTTTTTTTAAAAGTGTAGGATGTTTAGAGAGTCAAATACCTTGAATCAACCAAGAAGAGAAAGAAGCGTTGGTTGCAGTTGGTTGATAAAAAGCATTTTAGACCTTTTATTCAGACCTTTTTATCTAATCAAAAAGAAAAAATCTCACTTTCTATAATGTTTATGATTTCATCTTCACATCTTTTCATGAACTTGTGATATTTCTATCAAGGCTATGATTCAGTTCAAGGATATGAGATGAAGGCATAAATGTCGTGGATAGGTAAAATATAGCAATAAAAAGAAGTATGAAAGTAAAATGTTCATTTTCTATATTCACATGTTTTATTTGGCTGTTGTGTTTGGATGTTGTTTGCAGGAGCTGATCTCGACATTCCAGCTGCACAGCTTTGACATCAGAACTCCGTTCAGGCAGGTTCTGGCCTACAGACAGTGGAAGGCTGAGTCTGAGGTCAGTTCTACCTCGTTATTCTGATCCCGTTTGATTTTACTATGGCGCTACCTGATCAGTATTTAAAAAGCCTCCTCTCTGCTGCAGGGATACCAGATCATGAATGTCCTGCTGGCAGCTTTTAAAGGCGACATCCAGTCCCTGAGAAGGTGATCTCACCGTGTCAGACTTTTAATAGTACAGCATTATATAAACATAAACACTTTTAAACCATACTGCTTTGAGAAAGTAGAAAACATACACAGAAATTCTCCTCCACAGGAGAAATAATTGACGATAGTACAGGGTTCATAGGCGTTCTGGAAAACCAAAACGATTGACCAATTTTTAAGTCATGGAAAACATATGGAAAATGAGAAAAAAATGGTAAAATGTCCTGGAAATTATGAAGTTATCCTGGAAAATGATGGCAGTGAAAACTTAAACTACCCTATTACATCTTCAGTTGAGCTGCTTTCATATTTTATTTCCACTATTGTTAGCATTAAAGCTATTAATCAGTCAATTTGGCTTCATTCAAGAGTCTTTATTGTTATCATCCTGGATAATGAAGTATTTGTTAGACCTGTGGCTTACATTCAATAGAATTATGTATATATTAGAATAGAGGTACATGTTAATAAATAAATAGTATTGCATTATGGCACACAAAATGTCTTGGAAAAGTCCTGGAAAATGATTTCAGATTGGGAGTGGGAACCCTTCTCTGTCTGTAAATCACCATCTGCATATTTTCTGGTCTCTGATTCGTGAGACAAAAGCGAAATGCTGTAAACTAACAAATATTTCGCAGCGTTTCATCTCCCGTGGCTGTTTGCAGGTACTTCCTGTCCGGAGTGGACGTGAATGCCGTCGACTACGACGGCAGGTCGGCCCTGCACGTGGCTGCCGCCGAAGGTCACGCAGAGGTCATCCGCTTCCTGCTGGAGAACACCGGAGCGAACGTTGCCCTCAAGGACAGGTGAGGTCGAACTCGCTGTGATAAACGAGCGCTCACGCAGTGAAGATGTTTCAAACGCTTCCAAATAAAATCAACTTGTGTCAGTAATTAAATGGAGTCCCAGTGTCTTGAAGTGTGAACAAAGAAGGCGGGTCACACATTAATCAAGAAAACTGCAACTTGAAATATAGAAAATAGTACACTGGGTATTTTTTTTTGCACTTTTTAAAAACAGAAAGAAACAGAAAGAAGAGATACTTTTACTTCTGTTTCCATCTTTTTCCTTTCTTCTCTTAATCATCAATGTTCCATTGTCCCTGACGATGGTGGTTTTACTGTGTGATGAAACGGCTCCAAAGACTAATAACAGTGATCAGGTTTTCAGTAGGAAAAAAACACCAATCCGTGTCTGTGTCTTATGAGTAATAATAATATTTCAGCCAGTATTTTATACCCTTTTCTTTCTGTAGTTGGAGGGTGTAAGTCATCTTTTCCATGGATAGTCGCATACTGCAGCCAGCATTTGTTCTTTTTGCTTGCAGCATGCAAATCTAAAGGAAGTGGTTGTCACTTTTACACAAATTTGCAGGAATATCTCAAAGACACATGTTGCATTAATACTTAACCCTGTGTCCTTGACATTAAATGTACCACTTTCTCCTTCCAAAAAAGAGGCTGAATTAGTGGGACAGGAGTAGAATGAGAGCACTGGTTCGCAGTTAGTTCAGTATTTTTTTCTTAGGTGAATCAATTTTTTTTTCCTAAAAAGGTTCTGAAGTATTCCTATCCATTATTATTTGTTGTGTACAATTTGGCTGTAATGCCTTTGTTTTACCATTTGACGTAGTTTTGTCCTTCCACCAGATGGGGGAGCTCTCCTCTGCAGGAGGCCAGGAGGCACAACAGAGAAGCTGCGGTCCAACTGCTTCAGGGAAACATCTGACCCAATGCACCATAATCTGACCTGAGACCTGCTCAACACAGGTTTACTGGGTTATCCAGAAGCCTTTATCGAGTAGAAACCCCCAAATCCCTTAGAAATCCCTGAAATCTGGAACATTCACAGTTAAAAGAACTATTCTGGGTTTCATTCAGCAATGAACGAACCTGCTTCTTGTAACAAACGCACAGCTTTACCGAGTTATCTGGATAACTTTGCATTTGTAATGATCTTTTGTTCAAGAAGACCAAATGATTGGACGGTTTGTAAACCAGGAAGAGGATCAAAGGGTAAAAGGAAGATGTAGGCACAGGTTTAGATATAAGAAAACGGCTCCAAATGAATGATGTTGCTCCGAAACTGCTTTATGTGGAAATAAGCAACTTTTGTTGCTCTGTTGTGTTTCGCCTGAAAACTAGTGCACAAAACATCAGTTATTGCAAGTCTAATAAAAATAGTGGCTAAAAGAAATGCCTTAATCTTAATTTGTGTTTGTTTTACATCCTTCTATGTTCCAGATGTGAGGGTTTTACTCATTGACGGGAACAGAAACTTCACTTTCTGTTTGGAAAGAGGAAGAAAATCACAGGTTTAAATAATAAAATTAATGCTTTGTTCTCATGGTCCCTGTACAGCACGCGCTGGCTCGTTGTCAGACTGTCCTGGTTTATGGGGACGCTTGAGTGTAACAAAGGCTTTGTTAATTTTATTAGTAACAAGTGTGCTTTCTCTGCTAGGACAAGTCTGGTGGAGGCAATGTGAGTCAGGAGCCCTTCACGTTTGTCTCTGGACTGAAAGCTGCTCCTGCAGCCTCGTCTGATAGAAACTTTGTCCAGTTGGCACGGCTCAGGCCGAATGCATTGACTATATAATTAATATTCCATCCACATCGGTTTCTTTTGTATCTCTGAAAAGATGCTGCAATGGAATCTGCTGCAGTGGTTTCTAATAAAGCATAAAGCCGATTCGTGTTTTTTTTTAAAAGGATTCAACTGTTGCCTCCTTTATGTAGAGTCAAAAAACAGCAAAACTCTTCCTTAGTTATTTTATTTTAAAAAATAATTAACATAACTTGTGATTCAGAGATTTTTGGATGTCACTTAAAAGAGTTTCTAAGTGACATATTGGTTATTAATTTAAATATTTTACTAATTCTCCAGTCACACTCATAACCTGCACTATAACAAATAGTGCAGGAATCTTTCCCATTAGCCTCACATTAATTATGTATCAATAATTTGATTAATTGTGACTTTGGGAATAAAAACCTACTAAAGCACTGTATAAAATTGAATAGTTAATGCAGGTCCTACCTTCTTATAGACCTTTATCATAATAGTTAGATTTCCTGTTTACACACAGGAAAACACTTTTCTAAAACGTTTTTACTGCACGCCACATTTTCATATAGAGAAATGAGAAACAGCAGCTAGCAGCATGCTGCAATCTGCTGAGATTTTTCAGACAGATGTGTTATGAATATTGAATATTTTGCTGTTCGTGTTTAAGAAAATATCTGTTTTAAGGGGCTTGAAGTTAAACCTTTTCCATGACCTCAAAAATAAACATGAAGTATAATAAGCACCTTTCTGAGAATGCCAAAAAAAAAAGCTTTGTAAAATTAGAATTTATGGCAGAGCTGGTGTGTTGGATTACATTAGCCACAGCTCTTTTCATATTTTATTCCTGGCCTCTAGTGGGTTAATCCAGCCTCAGAAATTGGGTTTATATGGTGATGATGTAATGATGAGGTAACCCCGTCCTTCTTTGTTGTGCACCAGCAGGTCAGAAAGGAGTCAGTCGTTTTGGTTGAGAGAGATTTTTAGGCTGTAGAAACGTCTGTGACCCTGCTCCAGCAGATCTTCACGTCAGGAGGCGTTCACAGATGGACAGCGCCATTATCTGTGGCTGTGCAGCTCTGAAACAGAAACACAATAGTGACCTCAGTTCTGGTTCCAACTATCATTTAATATGACAATAGAACTCATATTCATCATTCATTCGTACTGTGGAAGAATCAGATTTTGCAAGAATTCTGAATAAGAGTAAATACAGTTTTTAACACTTTACTTCCTTGGTCCCCTATTTACCCTTTATAATCAATACACAGTTAATAAATGGTTTATAACTCAATTTAATCTAGTTATAAGCAGATATTGTGTTTATTTATGTATAATACTTGTCAACAACGATAAATATTCCTGTGAAGACATTTTATATTATTATATTTATATTTATTATTGTCATTATCTGCACATACAGAAGTGTGTAAAATACTAATATGTATCTATATACATTTCAAACTGTGTGTAGAGGGTCGCAGCGTAATGTAAGTTACTTTAGATCCAATACGGTGGGTTAAGTAGAGTATGAACATGAAGATATATACGTATTTTGTTGAATATCTTATTGAGTAGTAACTGTATCAAATACTTGAAAAGTCAAATGATGTTGTTTCGTGATGTGCTGATGAAAGAAATCACCACCCAACACGTCTCAACTTGCACAAATAGAACTTTATTCCAAAGAGAACACTGTAGAACTGTAGATCTCACCCCGTTCATCTGTTCTTAGGTCCACACCTCCAAACATTCTGGAACATTCTGGTCGAATCTATCTCTATTTGGTCAAAACAACTGACCATTAACTCCTGTTTCTGCTGGTTGAGACAGTCTAAAGAAAGTACTGCGCATGACTCTCAACCTCTGACCTTGGCTGCGGCCTTTTGACCTCTCTGGCCATTTTTACCCATCACATGCCCAGCTTCCAATCTTATAACATGGCCTCTCATTTTACAAGACAGGAACAGACAATACACTATAATGACCATTAGTCAATGAGGATTTAAGGAAAGCCTTAGTGTGAATCGTCATTTAGTTATTACATCTGTTGAATATAAACTGTAATACATGCGATTTCTATAAATGGGATAAATTGTTATTATAAGGTTGTCGCTCCTTTATTTTCTTCTACATTTCTTTTAAGCTAAGACAATAATAGGAATAATGTTCTGTAGATTGTTGGAAACACGTTTTTCTGCAAATCATCCCACCAAGCTCAGGTTGTCTTTGTACTGGTTATGACACACACTTTACATTACACATTTTCTATATATTCACCAGGAAAACAAAAAAGAAAAAGCACACATATTCAGAATATTTGTCATGGACATGGAAAAGCACAAAACGAGGTGTAGACAGTGCATAAAATAAAATGTATTGCATAAAACTGAAGAATGACACAAGATAAAACCATTAAAAGTTAACCAACGTCCATATTATCCCCATGTTGTTTCTCCTCATGACTATTCATTAGTTGAAGAATTCTGAACCAGTCATTTTTGAGAGGCAGGACCTGAGGCCTGACCTGAGTCAAGCTCAAAGTTAAATATAGTCATAACGGAAGTTATGTGATTGGCCTTCACAATAAAAGTATAATAAATTTAGAAAACTACTTGAATTATTTTATTTTAGATAAGTAATGACACAATCAAAGAAGGGGCGACATGGTGGTTAAAACAGTTAGCACTGTTGCCTCACAGCGAGAAGGTCGCAGGTTCAAGACCTCCTTGATCCTGGGTCTGGGACCTTTCTGTGTGGAGTTTGCATGTTCTGTGTCCCACGATTGGCTGCCAACCATCTGTTGCATATCCCTGCCTCTCACCTGTAATGTGCTGGGATTGGCTCCAGCAGACCATGTGACCCTAATGAGGAATAAGCAGGTATAGAAAATAACTGACAACTCAAAGAAAGAAAAGACAGGTGTTTATCCCATATGCTGTTTCTAAACATATGCAACAAATCAATTTGATTATAGAGCATATTAAGAAAATGTCAATGAAAGTGCTTTTTACAGATGTCACATATACGTTTTTTGTGCATTTATACATATACAAATGCACAAAAATAATATTAAACTAAATAAATTTAACAAATGAAGAAAATTTCAAGGATAGCATATGTACTGACAAATAAAGTTTTGAATGTGATCCAAATAAACAAAGTTTTGAGTGTGATCCAAATAAACAAGAAGCAGAAGAATCAATTATAGACAAAGTAATCTAATGACTGAAGCTAAAGAGAAAAAAAGAGAAAGCTCAAAGGTTTTTTTTTTCATACAAAAAACAGAAGTCTACCAAAATAAGCCACCACTGCTGCTCTGTAATTGTTGTTTACTGGACGCTCCCAAACACAGAACATTCACCAAACCAGAAGTTCTGTACTTCTCCTTTAACCAAACACAGCAGATGGTCAACAACAGCATATAAACAGAAGAGAGAGGTGGAAGTCAGTTCAGAAACATATAAAAGAAACTATAAATGTAAAATACTAAGCAAAGAAACAAAATATAAAAGAGACAATAAATAAATCTGGGTTTATATTAGCAAAAACTGTCCTGACAGCAGTCATCACTTCTCATCCAAACACCAATTCTTTAGAAAGGGAAAAACAAACACTGGTTTATCCAGTTGAGTTTAACCGACGCTCACAAAAATACACTCAAGTCATATTTTCCAGAATGGAAACCTATCACACAGTATACACTCAGTTCAGACTGTCTGAGTATTTGCAGCAAAAGCTGCAGTTTTCAAATACCCTTTATAAAACCAGAACAATGGATTAATCAATCAACTTATACCTGGGTTTTATTTCAAATGAAGTATTTCACTAACACATAAGATTAAAGACAAAGTACTGATTTAAGGATCAGAACTTGTTTTTTCAACTTTCCTTACTCAAAGACCATCTCATGACCACTTCTTAAAAATATGCTTTATTTTTTCTGATAACTTCTGTACCTTTATTCTTACTTTTTCAGCTCAGGACCTTTACTCATTTTTGTGTATTATTGATGGTAGTATATATACTTTTACTCAGATGTTTGAGTACTTTGTTCACTGCTTTATATAAAGTAGTAGAAGCAAGCTCATTAGCAGTAATGTTCTGCTTACACACTAATGCTTCATTATTAATAATATAATAATGTCATATATAATAATATATCAACCAGATGACCAACTCACTACTTTTACTGCAACACATGTTGATCCTTAATTGTACTTTTACTAAAATATATTTTTTTCTACTTGTAACTGAGTATTATTATATTGCAGTACTGGTACTTTTTTATTAAAATATAAGATCTAAATATTTGTTCGTCAGTGAGACAGTTTGAAGACTTATTTTATTTTGAAGGTTCCAACCGGAAGTGTCAGTGGTTAGCTCGTGCAGCTTGCTAGCCGCAGCCTCCAGCCTGTTGAATAGAGGCAGAAGCGGCACTTAATCGCAGTTCCACTTAAAGAACAAGTGAAACGAGCGAGTTTTCTCAGTTCGAGTGGTTTTATTGACACTTTCAGCCCCACTCACGCGCGCATCGATAACTTTTATGTGTTTTTTTTTGGTCTTTTTTCGCCGCCGAATCTGAAGCGTCGCGTTGAGAATGAGAGAAGATGATGAGGAGCTGCGGGCGCTGCTGAGCTGCGTTTCTACACGTTTTATTATCGGCGGCTCCGGTGACCGTGGACGCGTTAATTCGCCGGCGGAGCGTCAGAAGTGAAGTTTCAAAGGAGGTGAGTTCACACACCGCGACCACGAGGTGAACTTTGCCGACATCCTGTTAACAAGTGCGGATGAAATAAAAAAAGACGCGCAGCGGGGATTTCACACGCTCCCGCGCTGTTTACCTGCAGTAAACCTGCAAAAACCCGCAGCTATTCTGAAACTGAGAGTTTGTGGACATGCACTTTGAAAGTTAGTAAAAAAAAACAAACAGCTACTTGAGTAAAACTAGAAATGCTGCCATTAAAAAACGCTCTTTAACAAGTAAGAGTCCTGAATTGAAAATGTTACTTTAGATTAGATTAGATAGGACTTTATTGATCCCTTTGGAAGGTTCCAACACGTCACATACAGCACTGTTATAAAACTATAGACACACATAAAGGAAATGAATAAAATTAAATGCCTATACACAAATAGAATGTTAGGTATAGAAGTATTATCAGCAAAATGTACTTAAAATAGTCTATCAAAAGTAGTCATTGTGCAGATGGCCTATATTACATTATTTCAATCAGTAAATACACATCAGAGCGTTTGAAGGTTTTATTTTATCAACGTTGAGCTAATTTGAGATACTTTGGCCAGATTAATAATACTGCATTAATGATAATAATGTTATATAAAAATATAATAATACTAACCCTAAATATTTGTCATCTTTCTCACAAAATAGAATAGTAACAATTCTATATAATGTGGATACTATAGTGCGAAAGTATGGTTATTGTCTGTAAAATTGTATGCTGTCAAATATATGTAGTGGGGTAGAAAGTATAGTATTTCCTTCTGAAATTTTGTGGAATGCAAGTATAAAGTAGCATAACATGGAAATACTCATGTAAAGTACCTCTAATCTGTACTGAAATTACTTGTGTGAATGTACTTGGTTACTTTTCAACACTGTCTGTGTAGAGGTAATGTTATAAATCTCACAAAACCTGTTTGAGCCCAGGTAAAGATGTGTAAATCTAGGCAGTGTAAAGTCTGAAATTCCCTCCATCTGTGTAAATTAAAGACTAAAATTAAATGAAATGTGTGAAGCCGCAGCCTAAAAGTCCCTCTTGTTGTTATATCTCCACCACAGCTGCAGGGAAACGCTGTCCGAGGAAGCACAAAGAGGGAATTTGATGCTAAAAAGACTGTAAATGTGTCGGATATAACGGAACCTCGTTTAAACTTCAGATCAACTTTTAAATGACTGTATGGACACGTTGTGGATTCACTGTTGTTTTAGGACAAACTTAAAAAAAATTGTGAACCTGTCCTTTAAGTTTCTCTAATGTTAGGTTTGTTTCCTAGATAGACCCACAGTTGTTTTAATGCTAGAAACCTGATTCATTTTAATTAGGCTTAAGTCTTGTAGACAAACTTACACATGGTTTAATGATAGCAGATAAATCTACAAGTACATCAGTGTGGTGATATACTGACAAGTAGGTTTAGAACTCAAAGTTACACCTGCAGGTAATTTTGTTTTTGCGGATTTGGAGTAAATAGACGCATGTGTGGTTTAATTCTTGTTGATCAATCTTCATTTTATGTAGAGGCTGCAATAAATCGACCTATGGGTAGTATAAAACTTTATCATGGACCTACAGACAGATGACTAGTAGTTTAGTTTTTGTAGGTAGTTTAAATCTTGTAGATTTAGTTTTTATTTAGACAGGTAGTCCATAATCTTAAGTAGAACCTGTAGTTTACTTCCTGTATAATCTATATATGGTTTAGAGTCCTGTTGGACTCATGTGTACAGGAAGTTTTATGCTTGTGGACAGATTTACAGGCAGATTTGCAGATGCAAGTTCACTTAGCTTTAGATCTTATATGTGGACAAGTTCAGTTTAATTGATGCAAATAGCAGGGCTGGTTATTTTCCTTATTTATCAGTCTTTTGATTATTTCATCATTATTGCATTCAATCAAAAGTGATGCCATCATTGTCTTCTTTTTGTCCGAAACAGTCTAGAGTCCAGAATGTTGAATTTAGTATAATGTAAAGCAGCAAACTCTTAAATTTCAGATGCTGAAACCATCAGATATTTTGTATTTTTGAATTTAAAAAAAAAAAAAAAAAAGTAGGTCTCTGGGTCTCTAATTGCATTAGTCTCTCTGAGTACTTTCTCATGACAGGGGGCTTCTGTTATAGGATTAGCCCACATGCTAACTAAAGCACCAGAAACAGTAGCACAACAACACACAGTCCGTCCTTTCTGTTTTCCATCATTATAAATCAATGTTTTCTAGTGACAGATATTTGTGTTTTTCTTTCTGTCTCCCCTTTTTTTTTTTTAAGTAGATTCCCTGAAACAAACACCGTCTCTGTATAAAAAGCTCCTGATGGTAGAAAGCAGCAGTTTTACTTTGTTTTCTGTGATGTTACAGACCCGAGTGGTTTCAGTTTACCTGACAGTTTGTGATTGTTAAGTCACTCTAATCATGTAGATGATGTTTTGCATATCACCTTCCACAGTACCAGCCAGACTGAAGTCACTTGTTGGGAAATCGACCTGTTTTTGTATTTATTTCCTCACGTCGCAGGTTATTTATTTCCCGTCGAAGTCCGAGAAAGGAAAAAATGTGCTCGTTTTTAATTGTTAGATGCGTCTGGTCCACAGACGAAGCTGGAAGTTGTGCGGCTGTTTGTTGAGTTCGATACTTTGGAATTTGTCAGCCAGTCGTTAAACAGACAGTGAGCCATGATGACGATGTGTTTCGGGCTGCGACTCAGGAGAAACCCACACCAACGCAGAGCGAGAACATCCAAACAGAAAAGTCAGTGTTCTAACCCAGAATCTGTGACATCACAACTAATTTTGGCCGGCTGTGGTCCTGTGCATCACTTGCACAAGTGTGATGTGGACACTTGAAGACTCCAGTTGTTAAACACTGAGAATGGAATTTACAGTGAAGTCTGGGACATCTTGTGTTCAGCAGTTAAACTATATTTAAATATTCACAGATTCTGGATTTTTACACGAAGAAGAAGAAGAATATATCATTTAAAGCATTTGAACGAGGCATTTATAGACCTTTTTGTTGCAAACACATCAGAAACATTATTATTCGAAGCCGTTTATTCTTAAAACATATCGGGGGAGGATCTTTAAATGAGACGTATCGAGTACCTTTCCAGACCTATATTTAGATTCTGGCGCTGCACTGGAATATCTTGGCAGGAGTTGCACTCAAGGGTCCGAAATTAACACCCACCAAGTGCCAAATGCAGGTAGATTTTCCGTTCGGCAAAGAATCTCGAAAGGCTATCCACCACACTGGCCCGTTAACTTTTGCACCAAAATCTAAAATATTCATGTAATAAAAAGTCTGGCGTGATGGGTTGGAGGAAATGACTCATGTTTGGTGCTATACAGCACCGACATAGGCCACGGGCACCATATGTGATTTTTACGTGTCTAAAAAGTGCCGCAAACTGTTGGAACGTGTCTCCAACGCTTCAGGTTTTGAGGCACTGACGTCAGCTACTGGACGTTGCAGATCCAGTCTGCTGCCAGCTACAATTACTGTAATACCTACTGTATTATGTAAGTAGGAGTAAGTTGACCTTTAAGATGAAAGCCCACTGATAAATTAATAAACTTAATTTGTTTGATTGACCATTGATCACAAGTAAAAGATATTTTGTATCTCATTATCTCACCCGACATACTCTGTTTTCCCAATCTTTCATCTCAAATTTCAGAACTTTTCCCATGTTATGTTTCCTTAACAATTAACAGACTGGATTAGATTGCTCACTAGCGATTAAGGACTTTGATTAAACTTTGCAGCCCTGGTGTTTGTTAGTTTAAAGGCATTCTGGGAAGTGTAGGATATGATGGTGTGAAGTAGAGGAGGTTGAGCAGACTGATGGAATGAAATAGCGGAGGAGGATCTGACAGACGGCCGGGAGGTTGGGGGGGGGTTGACCTTTTTGTGATGACTGGTTTTGGTGTGTAACCAGATTGGGTTACCATGGTGACTGTTACATACGTGGTGACGCCTAACACCCACTGTTGCACTGTTGTAGAGTGCAAGGTGAGAGTGTCGTCATACCCCCCCCCCCCCCCCCCCCCCCCCAACGAGATCATTCAGTTTCTTAAATTGTAAGTGGTCTTTGGATTGTAAAGCAACAGATGCTGAGACATTCTGGACAGTTTTACACAGAGTGGCTTTTAAATTCATCAATGTGTGTGTGTGTGTGTGTGTTCCACTAAATGCTGTGAGTGCACGCATGTGGTGAACTGTGTACACACATGGTCTCATTCCCACACACAACCTGACGTCCCTGGCAAAGTTTGAACACACACACACTCTCACTCTCACACACACACACTCACACTCTCAGTTCATTATCACCCTCCCACTCTCATCTGGGTAATGAGCTGCCGAACATCAAGTGTGTTTCTGTCCACCAGTTTTTATGCAGGTTTTAAATTTGTACATAAAATGTGACATATAAGATTTGGCCAGAATTTTATTTAAAAATAAATAAATGAATGATTAAAATCATTAAGAGAATAAGAAGAAATAACAGCTTTGAAGTTATATAATAGACCTATACGTATTGTGTTGCATCTACTGAAGTGAGCATGCTCAACACAACGTGTGTGTGTGTGTGTGTGTGTGTGTGTGTGTGTGTGTGTGTGTGTGTGTGTGTGTGTGTGTGTGTGTGTGTGTGTGAGTGTGTGTGTGAGTGTGAGTGTGAGTGTGAGTGTGAGTGTGAGTGTGAGTGTGAGTGTGAGTGTGAGTGTGAGATAACTTTGCCATTCAAGTTACCAAGAAAAAAAAATGAATGCACATACACAAGAATGCACATACCTCCATATTTCTCAGTTTATTACCATAAGTAGAATAGAAAATTTTAATCTGCTTTTCTCATTTCTAACCCTGCTGGTAGTCCAGAAGAAAAGTCCCAGGCTTTTTTTTTTTTTTTCCGTTGTTCCTTCTCTCTGCAAGTTGCCAAGCGAGAGAGAAATCAGTATTTATTGACCTCCTCTGGTTTTGGCAGGACGCAGCCAAATAAACAATAGTGTATTTGTGTTGATGCTCAGCAAGAGGCCTCCCATTGGCTGTGATGTGAGGAGACGGCACAGCAAGGGCCTGTGGGACACACACTGGGCTGTGGAGATCCCATCAGCCACCTGGGCGTTCTGGACGGGAGCGGCTCTACTGAGCTGATGGAGAAGAAAACACTAGACGAGGCTTCCACTCAAGAGTTGGGACTTTTTATTCTCTTGCGACGAGCCGTGCAGAACTTAAGCTCTTTGAATATCGACATCTGTTTTAATACTGATAGTTATTTTTTACAAGACTGCTGGGACTTCTCTGCTTTTTTGTCCTTCCAGCTGAAGCCAGATCTCAAGGTTTGCAGTCGGTTCAAAACTTTTATGGAGCAGGATATTTCATCATCTGAACAGAGCGCTGTGGAATTTAATACGTTTTATTCTCTGTGCCATTAGAGGAGGAAGTTTTCATCCAAAATTAGCAGAAATTCTAACCATTTTCCAGAAAGTGGTCCAAAGAAAAAATAGTGAATTCTTGTTTTTATCCACTTCTAGTATGTGAATACTCAGTGATACACAGTTGGTTTCAGTCTCTGCAGCGTTTCTAACATCTTCAGATCGAAGTCAATTAATATCAGTAAAATTGCCCTGATGAGTGACTTTTGCATGGTGAATTTGTGCCATTTATGAAAAGCGAACTCCTTGTCATTTCTGATGTGTGAACAGGAATGGAGAGAATTCAGGAGTTCAAAATTACCCTTCTAGCTGTGTCACAGCATACAATAGCACTGCTGTGCCTGAGTACAAAGTGCTCCACAAAAGAGATGCGGCCTAATCTGCAGTCAGTTTTGGAAGAGAATTGATGGTACCGTATTCAAACATGTCGTTTGTTGAACTCTACGCATACATGGATTTATGAAATGTTTTAGGGCTGTGAAGGTGACCTCACAGCAGGTGTGAAAAGAATTTTTAGGGGTGGTACAATTTCATATGAATTGCAAGTGGGCGTAAATCAATTAATCAGTTTACTGTGAATGCTTGAGACTCCTTTCGATCTAGGAGTTCGAGGCTGAACCTTTGGTGAAAAGGTGCAGTCCAGGTGAAAATCTCTTTAATTACAACTCTTCATGAAAATATGAAGATAAAGCAAGCAAGACAGAGAGAGAAAAAACTAAGTCATATAAAAGAAGATATTCCATGTAACTTCAACATACAATTTGAGTTGAGTCATTTGCTTTTCTTCCATTGAAACCACAACAAACCTTTCCATCACTGTAATCATGAGGGACTCCAGCTGCAGCCTTACAAGATTTTACTGAACGAAAATGAAAAACTAACTCCACTTCAAGAGGTTTTCTTAGGTATACATCAATGATGTGCATACAGTTAAAAAAACAAATCTCATGAAGAAGCGACTGAAGGCTTCAGACTGACAAAATTGCACCTGTGGTTATGTCGGTTTAAAGAGGGGGGAAAAAAAAGAGGCCAAATATACTCTATGACAGACTGTAAACTGACTCCAGTTCAAAGAAAAGCAATTTTAGACAAAAGTAACATGTTAGCGTCATACATTGAAAAAACTACGCCTGTGGTTGTGTCGGTTTAAATATGAGGGGGGAAAAAGGAGGCCAAATATACAACACGCTGTAAACTGACTCCAGTTCAAAGAAATACAGTTGCAGGGAAATGTAACGTGTAGAAATAATAGCAGGGTGTGAAAAACCTTTAGAAGAAGAACTGAGAGCAGGGCCCGGCTGGTGCATCTGTGGTCTCTGGAAAGTGAGTCAGAGTGAGACCTCCGGACTGTAAACAGACTGAGCTCAGGTCAGCGGCGTTCTACAGGAAGCTGCGGTTTAGAGGAAGCTTGTGTTTCTGTGTTTCTAAATGAATCCGACGCCGCACCGCCTGCTGTCAACAGGAAGTAAAACCTGCACATACAGTGAACGCTGTCACTGAACTGATCATCAGCATATTCAGAAATACACTGCACAGGTTTTTAGCCGTGCTAGCTCCTCTGCTCTATTGACGGCAATGTCGGTCCACCATGTTGAAATATCTCAGCAAATATGAGATGGAATGACATGAACATTCATGTTCCCCAGAGGATGAACCCTACTAATTGTGGTTGATCCTCTGACTTTTTCTCTTAAATCAAGTCCAGGCCAGTTGCTGCATTCAAAAATGAATGCAGAGAACATTTGGTGATGATATTAAGTACATCTTTGCTGTAGCTGCTAGCACAACTGTCTGCTGTTATTCTTATTAGACTTTAATGATGATGCCTTCAATACATCTGAATTTTTTTAGGCAGAGACTGCACACTCAACACAAGAAATACAATCCAGGATCTTTTGTTCACCATAATATAGCCAAAAAATAATTATAATGAAGAAGCCATAACCATTAAAGCCTGTTAGTCTGTGTGTACTGTTAGAAAGTGGCTGTGTTGCTTAGATTCTTTGATACTGATTTATAACAGATGTGGGTTTCTGATTAAGTATAATAATATGATGATGACGTACTATAGCTATTTGTTTCCTTTCACCACAGCAGCCAGAGTGCATGATGGGATCATTCCGG
This sequence comes from Lepturacanthus savala, assembly GCA_030544235.1. Lineage (NCBI taxonomy): Eukaryota > Metazoa > Chordata > Actinopteri > Scombriformes > Trichiuridae > Lepturacanthus > Lepturacanthus savala. Next base: position 26,712,888 of record CM060465.1, read on the forward strand.
CGTCCCAGGCCTCGGTTTATGAGTTCTCCGGTTCTGTCGGACCTCGCCCGGTTTCACGCCAGCTCACCTTCTCTACAAATCTCCAACACCAGCGTGTGGAACAGGTCAGCTGCTCTCTCTCTCTCTTCTCTCTTTCTCTCTCTCTCTCTCTCTCTTTCTCTCTCTCTCTCTCTCTCTCTCTCTCTTTCTCTCTCTCTCTCTCTCTCTTTAAAACTCAAACTCTCAATGAAGCAGTTTCATGTTAAAAATCAGTTTGTCTGATGCTGTTCGGCATCCTGAGCTTATGAATTTTTGCAGGTTTGACCTTGAGATCCATAACATTTTTGGCCTCGTTCTCATGAATTTCTTCTTTTCATTCATTTCATCACATCTAACTCAAAACATCATTTATTGACTTGATTATTTATTGACTTGATCATACACAATTGTATGACTCTACAGATGAAGCGGAATTGCAAACAGCAATGCGCAAAAAGTACACTTTGAACTTTAAGATCAATTAGAGCAGAGATTCTCTGGTTCCATCTTTGAACAAAGTTTCAAGTCAAAGTTGCAATTTACTTAAAACTGATAAAAGGGTCCAAATCACAGTGTAGAGCTGAGTCTGAAATGTCCTCAAACAACCACCTTGAAGGGCTTTAATTCTTCATCTTTAGTTTACAACACATGCTTTCCTCTGGTGTTAGATATGACAACATTACTGGTCCCACTACTGATAAAGAGCAAACTTTTCTCTCTGTGTTTCTTTCAATGGTTTAGTTAAATGGAATGAGTAACACAATCTTAGAGAATCTGTTACTGAAGCTTATATAGAATCTTAATCTTGTTTTCATTCATATTTTCTTAATATGGATTGAAGTGATTATCTCTAACGTTTCCTCATTACCCAACATTAATGGAAGACAACAGAACAGAAACATTTAAATCTCAACACCAGTTAAGGTGGATCAGTATTCCTTAGAAGTATCTTAGTGAATATCTAACCTCTGTATCAACTCAGTATAATGTTCAGCTGTCATCAGTTGGCTTCAGGTAGGACAGATCTTATCTTTGTGTGTTTAGGACACAGACATCAGTAAATGTCAATATATTGTGTGTGTGCATGTTGTTATGGGTCTAAACATCACTTATTAAAAAGACGAAAAAGTGCTAACTCATATTTTACAGACTGCATAGAGAACCGGTTGTATTAAAGGTCAAGAGTCAGTGGCTTCAGATAAGTTTATGATCAGATCAGACTGTTTTTGGTTGGCCTTATATGCACTGTCTGTCCTTGACTGACTGATAAAGTTACACCATTGATTTGGCAAATGTCGCCACTTCCTGTATCTATTTCAAATTAAAAGCCCTCTAGTATTTCATACATGCTCCAGGAATATAGTATAATTTGACCTCGGCTTGCTATCGGAGACTTTGTTCTATTTAGAGATGAGATTCACTAGAATTCTACCTGTATCGATTATTTCTGTCAATCCATGAATTAACAATTCCAGAATTAAAGTGGAAAGCCTGTGTCTGTGTTTGATGTTTTAGAGCTACAGTAATTAGTTGAATGATTGAGAATTGTTCAACTGTGGTGATAATGGATTATTATGGACTTTCAGATAAAGCAAGACATTTGCAGACCACCACCACTTTGAGTTGTAGGGACTTGTAATTGGTATTTGTAACTTTTTCACACTATGATCATCATTACAGCCCACCTGTAGATCAGTTTAGTAATATGAAACCATTATTCCACATTGCATCATGTATGGCACGTGTTGCACGAAACAGGGGCAACTCATGAATGAGCTGCTCCACAGCACAACAAACATTCATTTGTGCACACCAGAGAAGCATCTGTGCTTCTCACAAGCTCTTCATGGGTATCATAAGAGCAAACATGGAGTATTTCTTTGCTATATTAGGGTACAGACAACAGGCCGACCGATGTATGTGTTTGTCCAGCTCGTTTTCTCTTCGGTGTGCAGTTGCAGTTGAAGCTCATGGCTCCTTTGAGACGTGGGTCTGTTTCCTGGTCTCCACAGCGCCGAGCAGGATGTTTAGTAGGAAGTGGAGGTGGCAGTTGGGGCACTTCCTGTCAACCAGCTGAATCATATATGAGGAGCATCGCACTCGGACCTGACACACCAGCCTAGGGGGAAAAAAAGAGTTTCTTGCATTTACAATGCTACTATTTACAGTCTCATATGCTAAAGAAGTGGTAGAACAGTTGCCCTCAAGGTCCGCTTTTTTTGGAGCTTTAAACATTTCAGTTTAAAGAATTTGCTGAGTTGTCATCACTTATCATGACCAACTGATCAAAATTAACCAAGGAAACCACTCCATGTTATTGTAATATTCACTACAATTATTGCAGAACTGATGTTCGGTGACGGATTACACAACTTAAGCTAGTTTCAAGATTCTGCTGAATTCACATTGTAAGAAAAACAAACAAAAAACAATGGTTACCTTGAAGTGAAGGAAATGGACATTCAAAAATCTCAAACCGAAACATAGTTTTAAAAAGGGTCCGAAGAAAATACACAGTATGTGGTCAACAAGCTTAAACCTGCAAACTCACACACAACCAGGTGAAATAACCATTAGATTATAATTCTCAGGCAAGTAGCCTGTATGACTTGGAGCAGTTTGACCTCTGACCTTACCTGTATTCCTTTGTGTGTCCTTTAGTGTCCAATCAGCTGTGATCAAGGTGTTCCAGGGAGGAGTGCTGCAGACCAACGAGCTCTACACACTAAATGAGAGCATCAGGTGATGAAAACTTCCTTTTCTCTTTAGTGCTGCTTTAGGTATTCTGGGAAGAGACCCCTGATTGACCTTCCCTGTGTTTGTGTGAGTTGGAGGTTATGAGCTCAGGAAGGAAGTGTGACTGTTAGCATGTTTCCTCTCTACCTGTGTCCTTGCAGGTGGCTCCTTAAAACCGAGATGGGTTCCTTCATCACCGAATACTTCCAGGTACTTTCGCTCTTCATATCCTCTATTTATTCAATAAAACCTGACAGTGGAACTGGGGTCATGCCAGCAGCAGCTTCACAAACCAAAACCAGAAACTGTGCAGTAAGTCTGTTTCAATGATAAGAGGAAACGTTGGCTGTAACAAACACCGACAAGGAAGTGAGACGACCACATCAACATTAGCTAGACACAACTATGCTTGGAGCGCGGTCCCAAAGATAATGCTATCAAACTGAATGTTCATGTGTATTTTCTGTAAACACAAAGTGTGTTGGTGATATTTACTCAAAAACCAAAGTATTGGACAAATCCAATTTAACCAGGTAGTAGCACTAGTTGAAAATTAATAGATTTGAATAAAATTGCACAGCAATCTATCAAATAGTGGATATTTCAGTCTGGATCAATGTGGTTGAGCCTTCCTATCTCGAGAGTCATGTTACTAGATATGTAAAACATAGAAATGTATAACTGTTTTATATTTAAAGTATATAAATCAAAGCCACAAGGCATTGTACAGTGTGTATCCCAATATTACATTCATGTGCTTTTGTTAAAAGTCAAAAACAATATGAAGATAAAAAAGGTGCCTGAACCCTAAATAGTGTCTTTTTGGAGCATCTATTAAATCATATGTGACCACCTTTTTTCTTGAAACTAGAAAAATATTAACCAAGAAGCAACGTATAAAACGCTAAACTGCTTTTTTTCTTTTGCAGATATTCCAACTCAACATTACAACATATTTGTGCTTCAATTGTCAATCAACCTGTTGATTAGATTAGCAGCCTGGTTATGTGACCGCAGACTACAGACTAGTTCATGGTTCAAAAAAGAAGAATAAATGTCACGACACTGACGTTCTGATCTCTTGTACCTCGTGATCTGACGGCTGCATTTTCTGTGAAACCAAATTTCACACTCAGGCATGTTTAATTTCACACTGATCACTGGTCACAGCATGCAAACACTGTGGGAAATATACAGCAGGTCGTTGAAATAAGCAGCAGGTGTTAGTCTAATATTAAACTTTGACACATCACATAGAAAACTAGAGTACGGAAATATGAATCAGTTTAGTCATTGTGAGAATGAGCATCATGTCCTGCTAGACAAGACATCTGCACTCTGTAGTGATGGCGTGACACGGAGCCCACACTTGACAAACTGTAACGATGTATACATCCTTCATGAGAAGTTTCCTCTCTCTCTAGCAGCTGAACAACTGTCTGCACAAGTATCGGCTTGTTTGTCTTTCATCTCCCGGATTGAAGATTGATTTTAACACTGCATACTGCAGATGTGAACTGACACTGCAGCTCATTCTGGGGTGTTCATGTGAAACAAAACGGAAACTGGTGATCACAGACTTTAGTCAACATTCAGACCAGTTAATTGTTTGGAATTTTGACCAGTGGTTTCAGAGATAACCAGCCAGAACAGTGGAACTGCTGGATCTTCAGTTTCTCAAATTTTATGCAGGTTTACAGTTGAATGAAAGATCTATGCATTGATAGAATTGAGTAGTATATCGTCAAAAATCAACAACGTTCTGGTTAAGTAATTAAAGTACATTCGGGCTGCGTTTATACGTTTTAATTGCGGTCACAAGCCACATTTTTGCTCATGATCCCATAACAACTGAAAGCTGAGAGATGAGTAAGTCAAAGTAAAAATATCATGGGAGTATTACATGAAGTATTTCCATCTACTTGTATTTATCAAACCACAGCTACCATGCCTGGCTGAAGTACATTGTGTCACCGATGGCTGCTCAATTCTCCATTCATTCTTTTTCAGTGAGTCATTGTGTCCAATCTCTAAATACAGGTGCTCCGATAAGTATGCTGGTGGTCATCTTAGGAAATTATTGGCAGTCAGGTCACATAGTGAAACCCCAGTAGTCTGTGGGGACAGCAGCTCGGTGTCAATCTGTTCTCAAGCTGATTGCTGCCTCCTCTGCCCTGAAGCTGCAGTCAGTGAATGGCCAAGCTGCACATTATCCTTCTGATAAATGAATCAGGGCAGGCTTCAGAACAAGGTGTGGATCAACTGATAGTGATGAGGGTGATAGGCCGGAGGTGGACAAACATCCTCTTCCCGTCAGATCTGTCGTAATCTTAACAATAGCATCTATTTCAGCTCTTCATCTCAGACCTGACACGTCCGTTTCCTGGTTCAGCTCTGCTTCCATCCTGTCTTCAAACTCTGGAAAATTTCTTTAAGCTTCGACAGCTTTGAAATCTATATAAAATGCTGTTGCGCATATGGAGGTAATGAGCTTGGCTTCCCTCAAGGTTACTTTCACTGCTTCCTGTTTGTTCTATGTGCAGATTTACAACAGTGACACTGCTGATTATCAAAGAAAGGAAAATTCTGTAGACCTTTTCCTTTTTTTCTCAAAGATAATAATAGGTGTGTTTAGTCTTGGTGATGTTAAAGCATCAGAATATTTTATGGTATATTTTTTAACAAATAAACAGGAGGAATTTGTGCATTTGTTGGGGACTATTTAGTGTCTAGCCAGTCTTGTCAGCATTTATGCAATGTGATCATTCCTGATGATCCTGTGTCAATAATTAGCTGTGGGGTTCCACAGGGTTGTATTCTTGGTCCATTTCTAATCCATGCTAATATGTAACATGAAAACACATTTTTCGATAGACCATTAGACTCTTTTACTTCTATATAAATTTGCTAGTAAACTGCTAGTATTATCTAACAATGTGTTTGTCCAACTCAACCTTTTCTGCCTTAAAAATACATGTGTTTAATGTTTAAAAAAGGCTTCCGTAAATCAGTTGGCCACTGTCATTTTTAACAACCAGTGGGAAATGGCACTTGTATTTTTACCAAACAATTTGTTGTGGGCTATTTTCAACAATGGATGAATCCACACGTGGTACTACGGAATTACTACCCAACACATTTTGTTATTGGACAAAATATTACAGACAACTTGTTTTGACTGTCACTTGTCTTGTGGGCTGTTCTGACTTTTTCTGACTTTCACTTTTGTCTATTTGCGGAGGTTTGTGCTGTGTGCACGTTTACTGTGTGTCAACTGTTTATTTAATGTGTTGGTGTGTTGCACAGGAAGCTAACGTCTTCCTGACAAACGCCACATTTACACAACCCACATCTGCTTTCAGATAATGAGCTCCGCTTAAACCACTCTTTGGTTTCCAGAGCTTGCTTGCGCCCTCGCTCTCTGCATCACAGAGCACAGCAGCAACAGTTGCTCCGTTTCCCTGGGCAACCATATTTGGACCACTCACAGCAGTTTTTGATTTGGTCGCCCTGCTGACAAATTATAGCTTTGATTAGACTATCAGAACGAAGTGATGTTGCATGCTAATACTTAAATTTGCTAATGTTAGTTAAGATATTATAATAATGTTATAACACATATTATATAATGTTAGATATTATATAATTAGAATTATTATAAATCATGTCTACTAGAGGAAAAAAAGACATTTGTGATAGACTTGTGTAAAATATCTGACTACTATTAATGAGAAATATAGGGACTATTGTCACGCTGGTTGAATTAAAAAAAAAAAATATTAAAAACAGAACTTTTATAAAAAGATAATTCTGCATTAATAGAAATAACAAAACAGTTACACAAGACACAACTGAACAAAAATCAATCAATCAGAGTTTTTAGTTGCAGCTCTATCTTTCTTTGATGCTGTTGAATATCAAGCAGGATGATGTAGACATAGTCTTTTAAGCGGTTGAGTGGCCATGGTACAAGGTGTTCTGATGCAGGTGTATGTAGATACGGGTATGTATGAGTTCATATATTCAAGGAGTGCGTCTCTGCTCGTTTCAGAATCAGCTGCTGACCCGAGGTCTGTCCGAAGTCCTGGATCAGATCCTTCTCCACTCTGATGAGACTGGTTAGTGGGTTCTCACTCTGAACTGTAACTGTCCATTTAAATCCTGTTAACCACAAGTTGCCATCTGCTGAGAGGAAGAAGAGACGTCTGGAGCCAGAATAGCCACAAATAGAGCTTTAATGTCCCAGAGAGGAAATGTAGTTCAGTATAATGCAGGATAAATAAAGCCATTATTTTCAGCAACTTTTTCAACAGGAAATCTAAAGCTTTGTGTCTGTGCTAGTTGAAAATAACAGACGTCAGACATCCTTAGACTGGTTAAACAGATCTGACTTATTACAGCTGAAATAATCACCTCTGGGTTTCTAGTAAGGTTATAAAGATTGTTTTGATAAATTGCTTAAGGATATAGAAATAAGGATTTAAGTGAATTATTAGCTGTAAGCAGGAATCCGAGTTTTTACTATTGACCCGTGAGTTTAGTTCACCTTTTAGTTATCCCAAAACAATTTATTTTTCAAAATCGATTTGTATGTAATTACAGTTTTTCTTTATGTGTTCCTATTTAAAGCCGGGGACATTACCGTTATATCACATCGTGTTTACAAAAAGAACAACACAAGCTAATTTCCTCCTCTGTGCGTCAGGGACGTCGGACATGTTGCTGTGGTGTTAATGCGTCTCCATGGTAACCCACCTGTCTTGTTGTGTCCTGTAGGTGATGAGCAGCTTGCCGCCCTCGCCAACATGTGGGACAGATTCTTCACGGAGATCCTCCCCACCCTGCAGGCCATCTTCTACCCTGTCCAGGTGACACACACTGAATCTCATTCACTTATAATATTTCATTAGGTTTTAATATTTGTTTTTAACTAAAGTTATTCTAGCAATTAAGCGCCATATTGACCAATATCTACATTCACACACTTGCTTCAAATACTGGAGGCTCTGAAGCATAACTACCAAGTTGATGAGCTTAAAATATTGACCACATATGACATCATATACATTATAGTCCATTGTTTCATAATTTAATTCATAATTTTAAATGCTCTTCAACTAATTTCAAATAGTATCTACAAAATGAGCGAGATTAGACTGAAGAGTGCTTCATGGCTAAAATGAGCTGATTATTACACCTCAAGGCTCCATTAATAAAGGCCACTTTGTCTAATTAACATTTTTCATTGCAGTCCTAAAATAGCTTTATCTCCATAACAGAGCAGATAAACAACACTGGTTGGCCTTTTTTGGTTTGGTTGTCCGACCTGTAAAGGGTTAGAGCTGACATTAAAAAGAGGGATTTAAACAATTTATTTATTTCAATATGTTGTGTACATTGCATATACATGTAACGAGTTAAACATTTTTAAGTTCATTACATTTTTTTAAAAAACACGTTCATTTTGTATCCATATTTTGATGTAGTTTGAAAAATCTTTACATATTCATACCGTGTTTGTGACAGAAAAGCTTTCATACTTAAATCATTAGTCAGTTGGATATATTTTCACTGCAGTAAAATGCTCGACATTAAAACCGATTGTCTCTCAACCATATAGCGAAACAATGTTCTATCAAAATAATGTGGTTCACGGATCTTATGTTTAAAGTAATTTGGTTAAAGTTTGAGTTTTTATTATATGATTTAGCAAATTTTATGTAACCAACCACTACCACGAACAGCTATTCAGTGCAATGTAAATACTCATGTTTGCTGCAGTTTGTCCCTGTGAAAGGGTTCAGATTGTAGCTTTAGTGGCACCACTTGTCTTTGTCTGTGTCAGTCTGAATGTTTCCAGGGGGACGAAGGTTGCTCAAATCCGTCAGGTCATGTTGGGTGGAGAAGTCAGTGGATTAACCTGCTAAGGTGCATCTTAAAGCTCAATGACATTTGTCTGTCTGTGTGTGTGCGTGCGTGCACGTGCGTGCGCATGCTTGCATATACAGGGTCAGGAGCTGACTGTGAGGCAGATGGCTCTGCTGGCCTTCAGAGACCTGGTGCTGCTGAAGCTCCACCTTGAGGAAGCTCTGGGAAATGCAGCCTCTGTCCCCCCAGCAGTTACACAGATGCTCCTGGTTCTGCAGGTAATAATCCGTCTGACGCCATTCTATATATTTCTTTCAACATCTTACATCACTGTAGTTTTTGGAAACAAACAAACATGAAAAAACGTTGCATTTGCTGGAGACTATTTGCAGCGGCGGATAAATCCAGATTTGGTGTATTAGTGTGTATTTCTAGCAGCAGGACGATGTGTGTTCTGAAGAAACTTGTCGCCCAGTGCAACAGAGTTGCTCATTCATGTGTTTTTATAACCTCTGAAACCCAAGAACCCTCTCCTCCTCAGAAAGATGCACATGATTACACAAGATATTTGTTTTCATATGCTCTCTCTCTTTCAGGGTATCCATGAATCTGGTGGTCCCAGTATGGAGTATCACCAGTTGGAGCGTCTGGTGGAGACCGTGGTGACTCCGTATCTTAGCAACGCTCCACACAACAAAACCCAACTCCTGTCAGGTCAGGACTAATTATACTGATGACTCTGTAATTACAGACTCATACTTGTGATAATAACGGCTAAAGAATAATTAAGAATGATTGGAAAACGAAACATAATTGTAGATACAGCAGTAATGCAAACTACACATGATTTGTGTAAATGAGATTAAAGTTGCACAGGCAGCAGTTTGGTCTTCAACAGATTAAACCTGGTTAGAGAAAAATGAGGTGCAAATCATTGATCTTTAAAGCGGGTGAATAGCTCGTGTAAATGTATTTGAAGCTTACAGCAGCCGGTCAGAGGTAAGGGGGCGTGACACTGTAGTAATATGCTGTTTCAATCCTCTCAGAGGGAGGTGAGCTGCTTAAGCTGCTGCTGCTCTGAATGAGCTACTCGATCTGAATGAATCAGATCGAGTAGCTCGGTCATTAACCAGTTGATAAACACAATCTGTTCCTGGTTTGGAAACTCAGACACACCTGTCACATATCCCCTGCACAGCTGAAGGTTATTTTTTACAGAAAATTATTTAGAAGTCACCTATTAATATATAAATTATCTATAAGTTATAGTGAGAAACATTTTTAAAACAATTCTGTTTCCTGATTGTCAGTAGCAGCTCTAATTTAAATGAGATCTTTTGGGTTAGTTTTAAGAGTTTTAACTGTTCAAATGTAGCAAATTGGTCTGATTTATTAAATATATCTGTAAAAACACACATTATATGTGGCAGCACAGGACAATGCAGGTGGAGGCTCTCACATGAACACATCTCCGTTGGCGGAGGCTGATGCAATTAGATCGCATGTGGCCATTGAGTTTTCTGGGCCAACGAACCAGTGCTGTAAAGGCTGGAAAAGATGCGCCAATTAAAATGGAAACACTGTAATAACTGTCTAATTCTCAATAATTCATTCATATATTACAATAAGCTGACACTTGACACTGCACGCACTTGGATCTCCAGCAAAACACCTGCCGAGCGTGAAGTGGATCAGATGAACGGTTCTCGTGATGAGTGAACAGCTCCTCACACACAGCTGTTGCATTATGGCATGATTACTAAGTAATTTAGAAAACCAGTCAAAAATAACATTTTTCAGTCTTTTTTTATTTAAATTTTTGCTGCTGTTGTTTTACAAACTAAAGCCTTTTATCCCCCTGGCCTCAGTGAGTGAACTACCGCGGCTTTTCCTTCAGTGGGGGAATGTGTAATTCCTTCAACCACACTCTACAACAGCAAACCTTTCGTTAGCCTCAGGAGGATCAGAGCTTAAAAGTCACCACATCGTGACGGTTGGCAAAGCCTGATTTGATTATAGTCTTAATCCCAGCTGTAACTTGCAGGAGGCCACTTCAGGAGCTCAGCAATTCTGTTCTGTTATGTAACAGATATATGGATGTAGAAGAAGCCTGCTGATGTTAACGCATAATCTAGTCTAGTAGTCGCTCAGTATTCATAAAAACAGTTACATACATAACTTGTTGAGAACATTTCCCCAAATTCAACCTGACATGTTTGGTATTAAAATATTGTTGCATTTACAAGCCGTCCTGAGTTAAGCAGTGTCCGTTCACTCCTGTCTCCCGTACAGAATCCCGTCCTCTCCGGTCGTCGGGGTCATCGCTAAGTGACCAGCCGGAGATCACCGTCACTCAGCATCACAACTCTTCTGACTCGTCGTTTCTGGCTCCGCTGGTGGAGCAGGAAGGTGAGGCCTACCTGGAGAAGTGCGGCGGTGTGCGGCGCCACACGGTGGCCAATGCTCACTCTGACGTCCAGCTGCTGTCGGCGTCCAGCAGAATGCACGCTGGGACGGAGGAGGACAACGGGGTGGGGGGGTCCGAGGGAAGCGTGGAGTTTTTGGTTGGGGACGAGCCTATCAGTCCCAGGACGTTTTCCAGCCCGCCGGACATGATGGAGTCTCCGAGGAGAAGAGTCATTTGCCTCCCTCACAGCTAGCCGAGTGGCTCATGAGACGTGGATAAGTGATGATCATCATATGAGACGGGAAACTACAAGACAGGATGGAATAATGGGGACAGGAAGACAATAAACTGGATAGGAGAGAATAGGAAAGAGTGAGACAAGAGAGGAAGACACAAAATAAAGACGAGAAAACAACAGAAGACAATGAAATCAGTCCAAAGAGAGACAAGAAACAAAAGCTAGAGGAGAGGAAACAACCACAGGACAGAAGAAGGAAACTTGAAGCAGTAGAACAAACAGAAAACAACAAAACAGGAGGAATTCCAAATGTCCTCCCTCTAGACTTCTAGATTTAGAAGTTCATTTCTGTCAAAATGAGGAATGGATTACATTGAAATCACTTTAGGAAGGTAATTATTTGCCGCCAGTACAAACAGAAACCAATAACACTTTCAACTTATATACAGGAATGCCAGTTTTGTTTTAAGATGCACTTGAAAAACTGTGAACCTAGGCCCTTTTAAGTATGAGGAAGTGTGCAGACATTTGGATTCACCCAATATGACGTGAAAATGAAAGAACAGGAAACAGGACAGTGGAAGTGTTTCTTCTCATCTCATCCATCCCACAGCTCCCAGCAGGCCTGTGGCTCTGGACGTTTTACTGGAAAGACGAGACGGCCTGAACAGCAGCCAGTGACTACTGGCTACTAAAGTGCTGATCCAGGATCACTCTGTCCTCAGGGTTTGGATATGTCTTGTGGACAGAAACAGACTGCAGGTCCTGGTTATGCTCAGGTCTATTCTTAATTCATGTAAATATGGTGTTATTGAATAATAAAGATGATTAAGTAAACTTAACACAAGGTTTATATGTTTATCTGTGTTGGTTTGTTTTTCGCCCTCATTTGCACCACCATTCACATTATTATCTCTCAATGTCTGAAACCAACAAGCTCAAAGTTATAAAATGTGAGGGTTAGCTATGTAATAATGATTTCTGGTTGACTAATGGTGAAGATGGTGAAGGTGCATACCACATAACCCACAAGGTCCAAAGTTCGACCCCCCACCCTGGGGCCTGTGACGCATGTCTTAACTCTTCTCTAGCTCTCCTTCCTTTTCCTGTCTCAACACATAGAATAAACAATCTGAAAAAAATCATACAAGGAATAAAATGGTCCCTGTAAGACAACGCCTGGGATTCAGCTGGCGATGCCTTCATTTAACTTGCCTCACGGGATAACCTCAGCTCATCGTGCATGTCCACAAACGTTCATCTGTTCTGTAATCTTTGTTGCTGAGGTTGTACAGACGGTTTTGTGAAGTATCACTTTAGATTAAAGAAGGAGGAGTCCTGCTATTATTGTTTGTTTGCCTGCCTTTGCGCCTGTAACCTCACACGCTACTGACTTCTGTTTACTGGAGTGAGCACACTGTACACCACTGCAGTAAGATGAGAAGTTAAAGCCCTGAAAAGGCAGCGGAAGCACCAATTATATCTGCTTTTAAGTTGCTATTTAAAGTCAAGGATTGTTCTGTTCAGTATTTTTAATTATTCAATTTATTTAAAAATGTATTGCAGTACAGAAACAAAAGATTAAAAGATATATACGGAAGGTACTTTTTATTTGTTCCAGGAAAAAGTCAGAATTCTGACATTTGGCAATGAAAAGGGATATCGGGCTTTCTAAAAAAATAACACGTACACCACCAACAGAAATACGGGGGCATTTGTCATGTATTTGAATGGGCTTGTCACCGGTGACAAATGTCCTTCCATTAACTTAGTTGAAGAACCAGGGCACCAGAGACCAAGCCATTCAAATGCATGACAAATGTACCAAAACCGACTGAAAAGGGACGGCTTTCTAAAGACCAATGCAGCACAAGTGACACTAGCGAGAGGGCTGTTTATGTGAAAACATACTAGGCATATTTGCCAGTGAAAAAGGACAAGGTGGTATTTTTATGCTAAATCTGAATTTCTACTACCACCATTATATACTGCAGAAATGTTTATTTTAACACATGTAAAAAATGCTTGAAAATATATATCACCTGACTTAAGGTTATCTTCAATCAACATAACTGGTTTCTTCATTATATGCGATTTGACTTGAGGCTCCCTTAATGATTATAAACCTGTCCTGAACATACCGCTATGATTACCTCCTCAAACGCATCATGTCGCATCTGCGTTTTCCAACAGACCCTGAAGGCGGCATGCAGGCATTTCACTGCCTCTGATTGGTCCGTTATCCGCTGTTTTGGCCATGTGACGCAGGGAAATGGCTGCCTGCGACGGGAGCAAAGAGGGTACGTTGAGGTTTTAAACCTGTCATTTGACTTAGTAAAGCCGTTTTGTTCTCTGAGCTGTTTTGATCCGGAAATAAGTTCACGAGGCTTCGGACAGCACACCTGTTCAGCTCTTTTGTTTGTAATGTTTGGCGTTAAACAGGTAGTAGCTAGCCGGTTATGCTAATACGCTAACCAGTAGCTTGCAACTCAAGCTCTATTAAATATATAAATATTTACCTCTAAACATGTTAGTAATTGGCAGTTATTAGACCTGGCACGGTAACAACTTTTGTTGGACAATATATCGTTCCGGGAATAGCTGCAATAAAGAAACTTGTTGTATTTCAGGTAAGGACAGTATACTGGAGCCGCTGTGTTTTCCAGAGCAGCCATGTGACAGTGTTTCCAGTCTGCAGCATTCTAGCACAGAGCTGCTGGTGTGTCTGTTCTGCTCCGACTCTGCTCCTCTGAAGCAGAAAGACGTCCTCCTCAAACATCTGCTGCTGCAACACAAGCTGGTTATCGCCGACGTCAAACTCATCGCAGACCTGCCAAAGTAGGAACCCTTAAGTCATTTCTAAAACTTTTTTAACATAATATTTATGTAAATCTGGCTGATAGTAGATTAATATTAGATCAGTATACCAGTTTGCTGCCTCAGCCTTTTCATTAACAGGACGAGTACAATTAAAGTTTCTTCTTCACTGCTGGTTACACTGTCTGTTAAAGATTGGATGGTAGGCATAATGCACGTACAGTATATAATCACTTTGCCAATAACATAACAGCCTCTTTAAGTACATCTTCTCCATCATGTAGACTGTGAGTGACATTGATGTGTGTTTCCTGTCCTTCATCAGGTACACATTGTACTGGAAAGGTAGATTCTTGGAGCAACCTGTCACAGATTTCTGCAGTGTCATCAAGACAAACTCCACTGGCCCCCTTGGTGAGTAGAATTTATTGCAACTAATGATTATTTTAATTATCGCTTCATTCAATATAAAATGGATGACTGATGATTCCCAAAAAACTGTGAATCATCAAATATTATCAATAATATTATCTAATATTTAATTAACAACAAGGAAAATGCTAAAAATGACCAAGAAATCACAAAACTGAATTTTGAAAACTAGGAAGCATCAAAAACCCAAGGGAGTATTTCCCAAGGCTGAGCCGAACAGTATTTTCAAGGAAAATCTGCATTTGTGACTCTAAACAATGTAAATAATATAAAGTCTAACATGGGTAATTTAAAACTTATCTTCTTCCTGCAGAGAAACAGGAGGACTACTTCCTGCTGTGTGACGTCCTTCCAGAAGACCGAATCCTCAGAGAGAACCTCCAACAGAAACGACTGGTCAGCATCTAAACATCAGATCAGGCATCAAACTCATCTCAAACTCCACACCGCCATCACTTTATGATTTGCTGCCATGATTGGAAAAAAAAACATGACATTTGTCATAATAGATAGATCTCTACTCACAATTGAGATGAACCAATCCAAGCCAAAGATTTCATTTCCAATCAGGTTTCTGAGGTTCTGTAGAAGACTTTTTTTTTAAATCAAATGAGTAAGTGCTGCTCTTCTTCTGTGGTGTTTCTCTGATAGTTTTGCTCTTCTGCAGGAGGAGGTATTAGAGCAACAGCAGCAGGAGAGAGACGATGCCAGCTTCCATCGTCTCTGCATGTTCTGCAGCGAGGAATTCTCTGGAAACAGGTTCTGTCCTTTAGATGTAAAGCAGATCTCCACCAAGCTGCTTAAACTTGAATAAACTAATTTCCCATCAGCAAAGACATCTATCAGAATTAAACCGTGTAATAATGCTGGAGCAGTGGTTGATCTGTGTTGGTCATATTTCATCTCTACATCAGGAAAAGAGAAAGAACTCGACCAGTATTATACCAACATGTTGTCATGCTCTACAACCTTGATCGGCTTTATGAAGTTCGATGAAATGGAACATCTTTTATTGTCCTCATATATGAGTAAAAGATTTGTGTGATACTGACACTTAGCAGCTCATTCCCAACAATGTGTTAGTCAGTCACACGTTTCTCTAAAGACATGAATCTTAAAAAAACAAACAAAAATACACACGTAAATTTTAATTGTACTTTTAAATGATGAAAATTCTTCCATTATCATGTTTTTAGATCATCTCTGTTAAACCACATGGCCAGAGAACATTCTTTCAGCATCGGATTGCCGGACAACATCGTCTACTGCGATGAGTTCCTCGACACTCTGCAGGCCAAACTGGACAAGTAAGAACCAACGTAGTGTAACCATCAGTTTTATCAGTACATCACTAATGTGAAGTAACTGAAAAGTAAAGTTGCTTAAATCCTTAAACTGAATTTTTAAAGTATAAACTTGAGTTTAATGTGTCCGTTTTGTTAACGACAACAAGGAAGTCTGTGTGTGATCTTCCTCATTCAAGCATGAAATGAAGATGTTCATATTGAGAATATCTGCTGTGCTTTGGCCCTTTGATCAACATCGTTTGTGTCAATAAGCACACACCTCTTCAGTGTCATAATTCAGACAAATCTGAGACTTACACTTTTTGGAACTATATATGTTGTGTATCTGATGTCCCGGAACATCCATAGAAATATTTTGAAGTTAATTAAAATAAAAAAGGTTGTCTGAGATCAGTTTAGGAAGTGTTCTAAACTGAGACCTGACATGACAGAATCCAGCTTCACACGGTTTTATGCACCATTTATGACTGAAAGGTTTTTGTGTTTTCAGTCTGCAGTGTTTGTACTGTGAAAAAAACTTCAGAGACAAAACCACGTTGAAGGATCACATGAGGAAGAAAGCTCACCGCCGCATCAATGCCAACAACCATGAATACGACCGCTTCTACGTCATCAACTATCTGGTAAAATACCTTCACCACACTGGGGCTAAACCTTCTGTACCGTTTAAACCAGGAACTATTACACAGAAATTAATTTTAGACTCTGGTTCATCCAGTCCCAAGTTTAGTTGCCAAGATCCCCAAAAAGTCTACAAAGCAGCATATTCTTCATCTTTAAATGTTTGTATCCTCCATCTGGGCAGGAGCTGGGGAAAACCTGGGAGGAAGTGCAAAGTGAGGACGACCGAGAGTTGGTAGACGATGAGGATGAGTAAGTGTCTTCTTCAAGTAACAAAAGGGTCAGAACACCCAAGTCTGGAGCCAGAACATCCAGGTTGATTTTCTGTGACTGCCTCAGTTTCATTTATCTCCTCTGAGAACCCTTAAGAGTTTAGTATAGATCTGATTTACTCACAGACACCTTATTTTTGCCATACCTGGTCTTCCAGCTGTCTGTATTCTCTGTATTTCCTACAGTGATTGGTCAGACTGGCAGGCTCATCCCGTCTCTGCTGTGTGTCTGTTCTGTGATCACCAGTCTGAGACCATGGACCAAATCTATACACACATGAAGGTACAGCAAAACGCCCACACATCATTATTTTACATGATTAACAAGCAGGTTGTATCTCTGTTTTTAGTTGGTTTTGACTTGGTTATTACTGTTTGTCATTTTTTTTCTTCAGGAAACTCATGACTTTGATCTCCATAAGCTGAGGATGGAACTCAGTGAGTAAAAGAACTGATGTCCAAAAACTGACTGAAAATTGAATAAAAACATTTGAAATTGCAATTGTTTAACACTGTATGTAGATATACATGGATATGTCATAAAAACGTTAATAATATTTGGCTCTGCTGTGTCTGTCTCAGATCTCAGGTTTTACCAGCAGGTCAAACTGGTGAACTTCATCCGGCGGCAGATCCATCAGAGCCGCTGCTACGGCTGTCAGGAGAAGTTTGACTCCAGAGCTGATGTCCTGCGTCACATCGTGGCAGAGAGTCATGTGATGAAGCTACCAGAGATGTCAATCTGGGACCAACCACAGTGAGTCCAACAGCTGTGTCTTTATTTCATTTTATTATTTTTTGGGGGGGTAACAGTGGTTTGGTTGGGTTTTCCAGTAAATGGGACATATGCAACATTTCCATTTTAACGACAAAATCCTCTTATCCTTTTAGTTTTGCATGATAGAAAATTATATTTTTGTATGTATGCATCTCTGCTCAGGTATTACTTTCCCACATATGAGAACGACGGCCTTCTGTGCACGCTGTCTGACAGCGACAACGATGACAGCGATGAGCCAAATCACGGAGAAGACATCCCGGTTATAGCAGAAGACATCTCAAATCTCAGACAACTCAAACAGACCAGCGTCCTCAACCAGCTGCTGAAGAACAGAGGCTCTAGCAGCTAGGAGGTTGGACACAGTCTGGACTTCTTTTCTTTCTGGACAAATATCTTATCAGACTGTTGACTTTGTGAGTTTTTTTGGAGCACATGTGGGCAGCACTTTTGTTCCTGACCATATTTTAGCACTTTCACTGTGCTGTGTGAAAAAACAAATTACATGATTCAGCCAGAACATACACTTTAAAAGCCATCAGAAGCCTTTTCAGATGCAGATTCAGTCATTTAACTGAAATTTCATTCAAGTAATAAATATGCATTTTGATGTTTGCAAACAGTTGCTCATTTCCACATCTAGCAGTTAAGGAACAACATCATTATTGAATTGAAATCGTATCTGTCCACCTGGGAATGTAAGTGCAATATTCACTTGTGTTTCGCTGGGTTTCTGCTCTCTAATAACTCCTGAGGGAAATGCCTGGCTCTTAAGCTTTTAAATGCTTCACTATGTTCCACAGCTAACTGCCTGTTCGCGGTTTGTTGCTTAGCAGGTATTGTACAGTGGGGTTTTAGAGCTTTTTCTTGGAAAACATCTGCCTGCCGAGGTCCAAAAATGACGCTATGAGAGCAATAATAATCAATCAAAAACCATAAAGTTGCAGCTGTACAACAAAACAATAAACTGAAACTCACTATAAAGCTTATGAACCACAACATTCCCAGGTCTCATCTTTCTGTTGCCTAGTTTCTTGTAATCTGTCTTCTGCCTAACAAAGGAACAAAATCCTTCTAAAATGTATATACATAGACGAAAAACCCTACTAAATCTCTGAGCTGTGACACATCATACAGATGATTAAAGAACAGAATCTTCCGATAATTTTGTTAAATATTGTGGGTTTTAGTTTTTCATCTACTTGCCAGTCTTGTTGGTTTTAGCTGGTACAATGTTTTGCGGTGCTTTGCCAAGTGAAACCTGTCGTATGGTGGAACCGAACTGCAGCGTGCTCAGAGTTTCCTGCGCGTCCTTTATGTCCGGACTCACATTCACAAATACGCAGCACTGCAGAGAAACCAGAAGACACGGCTGTTAGTGATAAAACACAGCTGACACTGTCTATAGTCTAGATAGTCTGCTGCATATATGAACTGTGGAAACTCCCAGCAGCAAGTCCCATATGTTGATAAAGGACAAATGTGAGTCTTCAGTATTCCACTTACCTTTGCATCTCCACTGAGGCAAGGCTGCAGGAGGTGGGTGAGTTTAGAGTTTCGGAACGGGACGTGAAGGGCGTTACACTTCACAGCACTAAACACCTGAAAGAGAGATGGCAACGACCTTTGACCTGACCAAATGTCCAGCCATCGTGTTTAGAAGTTTAACCTGAAAGATACGTGATGATCTAAAAGTCTTTAACTTGAGGTGTTACTGCACCTGTCCCAGCGCTGTCAGTGACTTGTTGATGGCAGCCGCCTCCACCAGCCTCTGCCCCTCGGCTTCGGTTTTGGAGATCCGCTCAGATCCGGCGAGATCACACAAGGTCAACGTACCACGAGACACCAGACCCGACACTTTGTCTGAACCCTCCACCTCTAACGCCACCAACAGGTGAGAGCGGGAACTGAAGATGTGGAAGGTTATGCGATGTAGCAGCCGATATCGTAAATAATTTGCCTTCTTCCAAATAGAATAGGCCAATAACATAACAAATGTCCACTAACGTAATAAAAGTCCTGAAATAATAATGTAATAACTTTTGGCCGATAATGTAATGACTCAGCTGGTTATTGCGTCTTTGGCCTGGTGAAGAAAAATTAGTTTTGAAAATAAATAAGTTTTACATTATTGGCAAAATGTTATTATCAGTTCAGGACTTTTAAGTTATTGGCCAATTAATATATTATGGGCCTATTACGTTTTAAAGAGGGCAAATATTTTATGTTATCGGCAGTTATTACGTTATCGGCTGCTACAACAAAATGTATTCAGATTTTAATCAGTGGTATTTCTGTATAATTTACCTCTGTATGTTCATCTTGGTTGAGGCGATCTTTCTGTTCTTTTCACCCATCTCCATGACGTTGAGGATGTCGGCCTCGGTCTGAACTTGGACCTGGGTCAGTCCCGGGACCGACACTGACTTCCCCTGGACCCGGATGTCCAGTGTAGTGCCGGGACTTTTGGTCAACAGGTCGTTCAGGCTGTCATTATAGATCTCCAACATGGAAATCTAGAAATAGCAAAAGTCAAGTCTTCTGTTTGGTTCTGACCTGGAAAAAATTGTATTCATTTTACTTTTTTTGTAATGGATAGAAGGAAATTTGAAGATACAGAGCTAAGATATGATTTTTATATAAAACAGCAAACTATCACTCATTCTTACATAGGCTCTATAAAAAAGGGTGAATTGTACCTTTACTTATTTAAAACAAGTTTAAAAAAGTGTTTAGGACAAAGTTAACTTGGTGGCAATTCAGGAGCTACAGCTATTTTAATTTGGGTATGTTATTTTAGGTTTTGCTCCAAGAGTGGGAGAAATTAAAGGTTTACATTCATAAACATCTTGTTATCCATAAATCTTTTTAAAATCAACTGCGACTAAATAAACATTCATACCTTCAGAGTGTAGGACACCTTCTCTTTTTCTGCACAGATGCGGAGCAGTTCTCGTATCGACCTGAAGGGAGATGCATGAACACACAGACTTCTCTGTCACTGCAGACATGAGGTAAGAGGAGACTACGTTGAGCAGAGTTTTACGTCTGTTTTTTTCTTTTTCTCCTCTCTGACGGGAAACTCTAACTCTTTATGTAAACTGACCCTCTTTCTGCCAGAGCTGCACCTCATCACATATTTATAAACTGTTGTCAGGTGACACCTCACATAAAGAGACACAATTAGTCTCAATTGTCCCTGACGGTGATTCATGTTCCAGGCAGGGAGATAAACAGCTGCTACTGTTGTAAGAAGTATTCAGATCCTCGACTTAAGCAAAAATAACAATTGACTAATGTAAAAAATACTAATAATGTAAAGTTCCTGCATGAAAAATCCTATTACTGGAAGTGGAGCAAGTTTCAAATATTTGTTATATTATCTTGTATATATCTTGCTTGTTATAGTATCTATTAATGTAGTGGAGGAGAAAGTAGAATTTTCCCACTGAAATGTAGTAGGTTGGAAGTATGAAGCAGCATCTGGAATACTCACGTAAACTAAAATATTGTAATGTAAAAAGTGTGCTTATGTACAGTACATGCAGTCCCTACACAAAGAGTTTAAAAATATTCTGCCTATTCAGGTTTGATTACACTTTAGATTATCTGTGACCTGATATTGACTCCAGGGTTCTCCTTGCTGCCCATCATGGTGTACGTCTTCCCGGAGCCAGTTTGTCCGTAGGCCAGAATACAGACGTTATATCCGTCCACACAGGACGTAATTACTGGTAGAGTTCCTGCAAACACCTCCTCCTACAGAGAGGAAGCAAAGTAAAAATGAAACTTACAAAATTCTAATTTTACATAAACAACAAGAGCTCGATGTGTCTTTTCTAACTGATCTGTTCCATTTGAAAGAGAATCTTGATCCCAGCAGCAATTTTAAATACTATTTAAATGAAACCTTATGAGACTATGGCTCCTCTAAAGTGCCATTAAATTAATACATTAAAAAACAATCAGTTTAAATGCTCTGCTGCTCTGTGAAAGCACACAGCTCATTAAGGCCCACACCTCGTTAAGACTGCTGGCCTTACTGTATTACATATTACTCTTGTGTTCAACAGTTTGCAGGATTAGATTTAACTGTAAGCCCTATGCTGTCCAACTCATTGTATCAGGTCCCTGTAGTATGATAAAATAGCAGCTAATATTTCTGTGAATATTCTCTTCCAGCTCTCTAAGTCATAGCTGAATATGAGTTAGCTTCCCTAGAAAGAAAATATTACTCATCAAACTACACTTCCAGGTATTGAGCGAAGCAAGACAGACAGTTAACCAAAAGCATGAACATGTTTTCATTAAACATCTTTTAACACCCTTTCTTGGTATCATCTAAAAAATTAACTTTGTTGATGCTCATTTATTACTGAAATGAATCAAATCAATTCACTTAAAGAGTCTTGAAGAGTTTTCAGTTTGTATGAACAAAGCATGGATTGGTACTTTTGATCTGATGGAACACGCTACTGGCCTCAGAAGGGTTAAACAGGTCAAAGCAGATAATTACTTGTGTGCTACTGGGAGGGTAGACTTTGTCAAACTGGAACTTCTTCTTGCTTCCCTTCTGGACGACCAGCACCTCCTGCTCGTCGGTTTTCTCCAGGCAGGAGCTGGACGCTGAGTTCTTCCTGCAGCGACAGAACACGCGGATGTTTCCCTGCAGCTCCAGCAGCTTGTTGTACAGACTCTTCCTCTCCACCGCTTCTTTCCTGTAGAGGGATCGCAGCTCTTCCACCTCCCCTGCCGCCTCCTGCTCCACCTGAGCCACATTGGCCACGCCTCCCTTCAGCTGCTCCAGCTGGTTCTTCATGTCCATCAGCGCCTGGCGGACTGTGGATCGAAGCTGCTTGTTGGAGACGTTCAGCTCGCGGGTCAGTCGGCTCACTTGGCGGAGGTGGTCGGGGTCCACGGTAGGCTTGGCGACGGCTTTGGTAGGCGGGGCAGTAGGAACCCGGCGGCTCAGGAGGGATCGGATCTTCTCGCGTGCCTCCTGCTGGTCAGCCTCCAGCTCGGCCAGCTTCTGGTTCAGGTGCTCCACGACATCGTTCAGGTAGCGGACCTCCCTCGCTAGGTAGCTGTTCTGCTGGAAGAGGTTGTCTGCCTCCTTCTCTTTGGTCTGGAGCTTTTGCTTCAGATCCTCGATGACCCGGTCCCTCTCCAGGAGGGCTCTGCTGGGTTAAAGCAGTGTTTAGTCATACTTCTGCTTTAAAAACAGATGCTGCTCTAATGCTGCGTCATGTCAGTTTCCATAATTATGAGTTTTTAATAGTGTTCACATCAACCTCCAAGTGATAATTACGACTGGGAAATTATTTTACATTTTGTCTTAAAGCTCTGATATATCCCAGTTGACAGCAAATACAGAAGTGCCTATCAAACAGGAAAACCTCAAAGCCAAAGTCCATCCTTCAATGTAATTAAACATTGATCGATTAGACAATCAATGTCATTTTGACAATGCAAAGTATTTTTAACCCTCATATGACCCACTCAATTGTTAAAGTTATGATAAAAGTAGTTTTGGTGTGTTTCTTGTTGACCTGAACGAGTTGAGGTCAGTGTAGTTGTGATCGCCACTGGGGGGGGCCTGCAGGAGGATTTCTCCGAACATGGTGAGGTAGACGGAGATGACCTCCTCGGCGTCATAGTTACACTGTCTGAGAGCTGCAGTGATCTCCTTCTGGTCCACCAAGCCTGGCAGGGCAGACTGCAACACGAGAGCAAGCATAGCCTCAGTCTTCATTTCCTTCCTGGTTTTATTGCATGTACTGGAAACTGACCAACATGACCGTGCTTTTACAGCTTCTACAACTGTTCCAAAAGGACCTGTAATAGTAATGTACTAGTAATTATAAAAGACTGAGAAAGGTTTAGAGGAAAGACACACCAAGCAGCATCAGGGTCTTGCTCACCATGACCCTTTGGACTCTGGCTTGGACGAACTCGACGTTCATCTCCCACTGCAGCGGCAGAAGCAGCCAGATGCCTGACTGGAGATCCCAGAACCTGCAGATATTCACCCTCTCCTGGAAAACACAAAGCGTGATAGAAGATGATGTAGATGTGGATATAGCGCTCAAGAACTGACTCCTCTCATGGTGTAACCGACTCTGTCTCACCTCAAACATGTAGGTATGGACGGTCCCTTTGCCTTCAATGTAGATGCTGCCGATGCGATCATCCTCCCTGACGGCCGGCTGGCTGCTGGTCACTGTGTGCAGCTGACCAGAGCTCTAAAGGAACACAATACTTTTTTTTTTATCCAGCTGCATGTTCTCCATGTAGACTAATATATTCAATCTGTCTGTGCTTTTTTTTCAGAACATTTTGTTCATTTCACCTCATTGTTGGGGGTGATGAAGCGTCCCTGGCTGTGCCACTCCTTTGGAAAAGGCTGGAGCTTCTTGTAAAGATACAGTAACAATTAGGACCTTACAGTTACAAATGTAAAAATAATTATAAACCAAACTGTATGCAGAAAACAGTTGTTATTTCTCCAGAGGTCTATAATGTATTTATTTTTTCTCATGGGATATGTTTAATTTCTCCGCGAGTTCCTACCTGCGACTCATCCACATAAACTCTTTTTCCGTGATGGTGGTTGAAGCAGCTGTAGAGTGTCCCATTGTTGTGAAGGAAAGTCTCAAAATCCAGAGACAGTTCTTCACTTTCTTCCACAGTTTCCTGAAGAAAAGTATTAAAGCATCTCAATCTACTGTTTATATTGCTTTTGTCCCAGTTATAGCAACATTTCCCAATAAATTATTGAATTTAAAGATCGATCAGCTTGAAAATTGTTTTAAAATATTCTAATACACTGCCTGTAGGAAGTATGCTTTTGGAAGCAAGTGCTGGCACTGACAAAGGTATGGTGAAACCTAAGAAATACTCTTTACTGATGTGATTACTGTAACATAGAGGACATCCAGCATAGGCATCCACATCCACACAGAGTTAATGAGCCTGGTTAGAATTTATGTTGAAAGTGTGCATCTCAATCTACATATCCGTTTATCAATTGTGTAGATAGGCCAAGTAAAATGGGGCTTATAATAAATCTCTTACTTTATACTTTTTCCTGTACCATTTCTGTTAGCTGCATGATCCGTGCAACAAAAAGGCAAAGTCTGGTACAAGAATTTAAGGGAATATTTTTTTTTTCTTTTCAGTAATATAAACTAGGCTTAATGAAAGTGCTGCTGCAGGATAGCGCAGTGATACATAAATCTATGGATTTTAACGTTTAATGATAATAATGATGTTTTGAATATCTATCAAAAATCTCCACACAAAATTACATTAATTTACAATTTCCCTAGATTATTTAAAATATTTATTATACCATACTTTATTTGTATCTTTTGATATTTAATGTCATTTATTAATCTGTTTAACCCTATATATAATTAAAATTTGACATCCAGTATGTGTTATTATTTCTGTTCAAATTACAGGGATGTAAGAGATACTTATACACTATGGTATGATAGTTGTAATGGATAACATCACAGATGCATTATTAATGTTTGAGTGAATATATTAAAAAGCTACTCACATTCACGGCTGTATTCGTGACAGTTTGTGTCGTTTCTTCTTCTTCGCTCCTGTTGTTTTCTTCACTCTTTAAGGACTGGATGTCCACAGTGTGGCTGTCGGCCGCCACCACCTCTTCATCTGCCTGAGAATAAATCACACACAAAGTATTTTGAAATAGGGAAAAGTACGTAAGTATTATGAGCTTGATGTGGTTAAAGTATTGCAGTAAAATAGAGACTGATAAACTGTTATATATGACATCATTAGATTATTAATATGAAGCATCAGTGTTAGAGCAGCATGATACAGTTGTAGCTGCTGGAGGTGCAGCTAGTTTCAACTACTCTATATACAATTAGCTAGTTTAGTTCAGTGGTTCCCAACCTAGGGGTCCAGCCCCTCTAAAGAATCACCAGATAAATCTGAGTGGTCCTGAGATGTTAAATGGAAGAAGAAAGAATTAAAAAAAAACAAAAGTTCTGAGTCACAAATCTTTTTTCAGTTTTTATATATTTTTTCTAGTCCTTGAATTTTGGTGCAATATTGGATAATTTAAACAATTAATGAAATGAAAGCACGTGAGCAGTTTAAAGTGGGAACGGTACTGAAACACAGGTGTTAATAAATGATACTAATTAAGGTTTCATTCAGGTCAACGGACAACACCAGCAACAGATCCGGGTGCTGCTATGTGCATGTAAGCTAACTGCAAAGGTCTAACCCTACAGCTAATTAATAGAACCTTAATTAGTATCATTGGTAACACCTGTGTTTATCTGCTATTTCATGTCAACAATACATGAAATAAATATAAATATAATATAATATACAATATAAGAAATAAATGAGTAACTTACCTGCAGGGTGTCGTCGCTGCTTCCCGCCGGTGTGGAGGCTCGGGGCGGGTCGGGCTCACTCTCCACGCCGTATTCCGGCCTCTCGGGTGCGGATACTTCACTGACGGACGCTCCGCTGCCCATCACGACTCCACACACAGACACGGACACGGAGAGAGGCAGCAGCAGATAAACCTGCGGTCATATCAGGTGAGAACAGGTGCAATCTGACACATCTGTCCATGTGACACCACCGAGCAGTAGCGTTCTTTCCCTTCACATGTGGGATATAGAATATAATGAAGCTACTACTCACCAATCCAATTATTACTCTTTTCTATTCCAAATTCAATTTATAGACTCTCAACAGCATGATCTCTTGTTTGATGAATGATGATCATCTGTTAATTAATCATCTATTACCTATTCAAACTATTTCCTATTGCACACATTGAAGGAACTGGCAGGATTAAATTTCAGTGAGTGTACCTGATATCATTGTGACAGATTATATATTTATTATGATTGATTGAGGTTAACCCCAAAAGGTGATTAAATCTTCTGAAAATAAGTTACGGCTATGAGATATCGCCACTTGACATGTATTTTAGTAAAGACAGCAACACACAAAATATATCCTTAATTTGCATGGTGGAAAAATAAGTCTGTACCTTTAATTTCCCCTTGGTGCAGTGCTTCAGCTGCTCACTAGAGGGCACTATCTGTAAGTATATATTTACTCTAGTGTTAGAGGTCAAACCCCTGGAGCAGACAAACACTCAAACTCAACTTGTTTTCTGTTATTTACACAGAAAAACCACAAAGTCTTTGTTAACACCAACAAACCAATAAATAAATATGATTCTATGAGACAGGTTTTACCTATCTGTTGTCTGATTGGACAGAGAGGTATATCATTAGGCACAGTGTAAGTGTAATTTTTAGTTCCCCAGATGGAGTCTCTTTCATACTGGTCCATTTAAAGGATCAGTTCACCCAGTTCATTTGCTCTGGTCCGATTCAGTGGGTGAATTGGGGAAAAGTTGAGTTGAGAACGTTCCCTCCACTTATTGGTCTGAGATGTTTCTGACGCAGGAGCGGGAATCTCCAAACCTGGACAAAGACCTGCACTTTTTAGTCCAGTTGAACCAGTTCTTTTTCTCTCTTGGTGTGATTTATTTGAGCCTAGCACTAACACAGTTAGTGGTCCATCTCAGTTAGTGGTGTAATGGTACACAACATTCACGGTTTGGTATGTACCTCGGTTTTGGGGGTCACGGTTCTTTGCTGTACAAGTAATTATATTAAAGTTAATTTATTACAAACCTAAATGTGCTACAATTAACAAGTGCCTATTAAACGGTTGAGTACCTCTAATCTCAATACTGTCTAGATAAAAGTCTTTGCTAGAGGTTGATACGGTTCCTCAGATACGATGACTATGAAAAGCCTAAATACCCACAGGACATGAAAATCTACCAAACATCACAACATCAGCCTTCATTAGGCATCTAGTTTAAATCAGTTCAGTTGTACATTGCTTAATAACATTTGAGTGTATGAAAAACTGAGTAAGGGAGAGAGAAACAATTTATTGCTTCCATCCTACAGCTTCATATTGACTGTAATGAATATTGCATTGGCCTTGTGATGCTTTTTGTTTTTTTTCCCCTGTGATTTGTCATGAAATCGTCTTCCAGAACAGATATGAGGCCAGAAAGAAGTATGAGCAACTGTTGAAAGCTGTCAGATGTAGTGTATTTCTGTCTGTCTGTGCCACGGAGCAGTAAAATCATCACCGAGTCAACCTTTTAAACTGTGCGGAGGAGCTGCTGGCTGTTCCCAAATGTTGGGCGAACAGCAGCAGGGCTCATTCTGCATCGACTCACAGCACAGCTGGGCCAAATTAGAAATGACACGCAATAAAAGAGGAAAGGAAACGAGCTTCCCCAGAGAACAATCCAGAAAATGACTCTATTCACTGAGACACAGAATATTGACAAGAGTCAGACACTCTCTCATAGCAATCAGCTGTGTGTTGCCTTTAATCAGAACTGTCTCAGAACATCTGCTGCTTTCTTTGCGTCTCTGTTCGTTCTCTGATTGTCTTGTCTGTTACAGCGTCTTACTGCCAAGTCTTGAATCAATCCAGGTTTGGCACCAACAATTCCTCCAAAAACAAACAATGACTCCTGTTTTTTTTGGGTTTGTGGAGGTTTAATCTGAAGCTGCACTTTCGGTTTCGAACTACAATCTTATTTAAATGTTCCTTCCCCGCAGAATCATCAAGTAGCACAGAAGTAAATTAGAGAAATAGTCAGAAAAATATAACATAGCATATTTAATGAGCAAGAATGACAAAAAAAAGAGGCGAAATCAATTTATGGCACTTGGTTTTCATACTATGGAGCTGCACCACCGATTGGTCTAAGTGTGGGAAACACTGTTGATTATGCTGTCTGATTAATATCTGTTATAGAGATCGTCAGCCTATTGCTGTACATTGGTGTTTAAATATGTCTGGTTTCAATTTTTACAAACAAAGATCCATACGGATGAGGATCAATGCCATTGTAGCAGATTTTCAAGAAAAAAACCCAGAGAAACTTTTTTTTTAGTAAATTTGCCCCTCTCCCTCAGGCTTGCTATTTATTTTGTGTGTCATACGATGGCCCTAATCCTCTTCTGTAGTTACAAATAGGAAACTAGATGGAAAAATCCTAACTGATTACATTTCATGTCATACTATATTCATTAATGCTGCTTTCTAATAGCCTTGCACTTCATTATCTTGCAAGACAACTGGATTCAGGCGAGAATCCATCTTGTCAGGCTTCAAGTCATGTGTCACAAGTCACTGAGTTATTAGTGATGTCAGTGAGATTATTATTATTTTATTGAAAACAACAAGGGTGACATGGTGGAGCAGGGGTTAGCGCTGTTGGAGGTTCAAGACCTCCTTGGTCCTGGGTCTGGGACCTTTCTGTGTGGAGTTTGCATGTTCTCCCCGTGTCTGTGTGGGTTTTCACCGGGTACTCCGGCTTCCTCCCACAGTCCAAAAACATGCTGAGGTTAATTGGTGACTCTAAATTGCCTGTAGGTGTGAGTGTGTGAGTGAATGGTGTGTGTGCCCCAGGATAGGCTGGCGACCATCTGGGGTGTATCCCTGCCTCTCGCTGTAATGCGCTGGGAGGCTCCAGCAGACCCCTGTGACTCTAATGAGGAATAAACCAACAAAAACAACAATGGCTGCTAACGTCGGTTATATCAGGACTGGAGAATATTTCATTAAAGAACAGTAAAGCTTTTCTAGACAGAAAAGATCTTTTCTTTCCCTTCTCATACAAAAGTATGAGCACTGTCCTAACATGACATAACAGATTGGTTGAAGCTAGCCCATGATAGACAATGGGAGATCAATGGTTTATCCAATCGTTTAAAGGGCCTTCCTTTTTCCAGTTTCCAAGGACGACTTCTCAGATGGATCTATTGAACAAACCATCCAGTGTGTCAGCATCATCTTCTCTGCCTGAAATACCAACTTCCAGTATATTTTCTGACACAGATTCATGAAACTTAGAACTTAGATATCTCCACTGATTCATTTTAGTTTTAATGATTGATCTTCAGAGTTATGTTGGCCTCCAGCAGCAGCTTCGCCAATAAAAGTTTACTTTCTTCAACCGGCTTCCAACTTAATTTAAAATGTATATATCTTTATCTTCAGTCTGTGGCTGGCTGACGTTAAGAAGCTCTTGAATTTTAAAGCTTTTGTGGAAAGAATTTCAGTAAACTTTCTTATCTATCTTCCATTACTGTAGCTGGGAAAACAACAAGACTGAAGACTGAACCAACAATGTTGATGCACTGCGCTTTGCAATCTGCCACCTTCTTTGTGATTGTGTCACCCGAATAGAACAGAAGCTGGAACATTTCAAATTTCACACATGACCTAGAAAGATCCACATCAGACTCTGATGTTTAGGAAAATACATTTATTTACAAAGAGCAGAGAGAACAGAGCTATGTTAACAGCCTGATTGCTTCACCTCAACAAACACATCATGAAGTGATGAACCAGAATCATTCAAGTTTCATACTTGAACTCACATCCAGGTCGGACCATACACTGCCAGCAGGGGTAAATAGAGAAATGTTTCTTTTCATCTGTGTAATACAGGGCTTTGTAATGATTTCTACATCAACATTTACATATTTAAACACAAAACTTTGAGAGCACTTTATGTCAGCTATGAAAAAGACCAGGAACTGTGCAGAGCAGTGTGAAAAGAGCTGCTAATGCTTTAGATTCTTTTTTTTATTCCATATCACAGGTGTGTGTCAACAGTCAAAGTATGTCAGAAGTCCTGTATCTTTCCAGTACATATAGTCATTTATTATATAATAAACATGTGTTGTTGGAAACAGCCCTAAAACATTGTTCCGCCAGTTTCCAATGCTTAGAAGTAGAGCAATTTCTAGTTTAACAAACTTTGGGAAAATTACTCTTTACACTGTAGGTATTTTACAAAAAATATAAATATATGACAGGGTAAAGTATGATTTACTGAGCAACTGTGCTCAGCAAAGCAAGTATCAGTTTGTAGCGGCATGTACTGACACACTGTTACTACAAAAAAGTGGAATATTTCTGCAGTAAGTTTCAGGTCGTATTCTAAAGTGTTACCAAAGAGCTGAATGGAAAATTCCTCCTCACAATTTCAAACAGTGTTCATTTAAGTTGTAAAAATAAATAAATATAATAAATAATTTATGGACAGTAGCTAAGCTAATATATATATCAAATGTTCACCGAATATTTTCTTCATTGCTGTAATAAAGCATGGCTGTAGAAAATGTTTAAATTTATTAATTCTGCCAATTGGATTTAATACATAAGCTGTTGGTTCCCTTGTTGAACCTTGCTACAGAACATTTATACAGAACATATGAATTAAAGTCTGCATTTCTAATAAGATCATTTATTCCTTTGTTCAAATATGATACATCATATTCTTCATTTGTTATATATTTCTTTACCTTCAAAAATCATCCCACAAAGTTATCCAACTGTGGACATAAATAACATTTGTTTCAATATAACCTTTAGATCACTGAATGCAGCTGTCCTGAAATCAAACATTTTGCATGGCCCACAACACAGTTCATGATACATACAGTATATAGACTTGTTTACTGACCTGAAGTGGTGACAAAGGAGGTCACTGGTCTCTGCTGTTCATTTTTGAAGTCAGTTTTCTGCCAATCACGTTGCTATTTTTCATTGATGTCACTGTTGCAGGTTTTCTGCAGTAGCCTCCTCAAGGACCTGAGCTGTCACTCTCTCATTTTTTATTAAATCCTTTGTTTAATCTTTTATTAAATTCTGTGGTTCTTTTGTTGCCTTTCAATAATGTTTAATTAATCCTCTGTTATTGAATAATTTATGTACAGTATCTAATTATTCGATGGTCTGAATAAATACTTTTGCCTAATTGGTCAGCAGGTGTGCGTCAAAACCATTTAGCACAGTGGTTCTCAAAGTGGGGTCTGGGGACCCCTTGGGCTCCTTGAGGGGGTTCAAGGGTCTCCTCAGCAAAAATAGGGATAATTTATTGTCACTACAATTTCATCCATTTAAACACAAATTTGGGCATGGGTTTCATATACTTTCTGTGAGAAAATGTGTAAAAGCAAAAATCCTGTCAGAAGGTGGACCAAGGGACAGAATCTTATCAAATGGGATTCCGTGGTCTAATTTGTGTGAGTTTAAGGGTCCTTGTTGTAAAAAAAAAAAAAAAAAGTTTGAGTAGCACTGATTTAATGCACATTGTAGTTGGGGTTTAATTGCCTGTCATAAATTCATCTGCAGCTGTTAAACTTGCTTGTTATCAAGGGCCACAAGTACAATGGGGTAATCAACTTGATAAACTAATGAATGCTTGATGTTGGGACGTTTTTACAGCCAAGTCGTGCATCAAAATCTTTCAACACACAGCTACTCATGGATTAACTCTTATCATT
This sequence comes from Lepturacanthus savala, assembly GCA_030544235.1. NCBI lineage: Eukaryota > Metazoa > Chordata > Actinopteri > Scombriformes > Trichiuridae > Lepturacanthus > Lepturacanthus savala. The sequence continues at coordinate 26,744,787 of CM060465.1, forward strand.
CTACTTATTTACTGCTACTTACTACATACTCACTTTTCCTTCAGAAAATGAAGTTATCTACTAACAAGTATTGTGCATATTCCAGAAATACTCACTAGAGCACTAAAAGTGGATTCATCTGCTGCTGAATATAGTCCCCGAAAAATGTTCTCCTGTTTGTTTCCTAAAGTCTACAGCTGTTTACTGAACCTTTTTTTTTTTTTTATAAAACTAAACATAAGTGAGGAGTTTTTAAAGATTTACATCTTCAGTAAAACCAGTGGGATTGGAGCTGAAAGACACTGGGGGAAATAGGAAAGGAGAAAAGTAAACTGTGTTGGTGTTTACATGGGATTAGTTGATGATAAGAAAAATATAGACGTGTCCTCCTCATGCTCAGCTGAAGAAATCCTTGGAAATGGCCTCCACAAAGTTGGGTGCTGACATTAGGATGCCGATGGTGCAGAGGATGGTGAAGAGTGAGAACGCCACCAAACACAGTCGGTCGATCACCGCGGCAGCAAACTTCCACTCGTTGCAAACAGTCTCCTCCTCGTCCTGCCCACGGAAACGCATGGCGATGTATCTCACCTCCTCCAGGATCTGGTTCAGCTCTGCCTCCAGTGTCAAGCCCCCCACTACTGCTCCTCCTCCTCTTCCTCCAGCCCCGCCTCCCGCTCTCATCCCGTCCTCCTCACTGCCAATGCCGCCGCCCACCAACCGCGAGCACAGGAGCTCGGGTTCAGTGGGCGAAGCGTAATGCAACCCCTCCATGCCACGGAATCCGACGTACAGGAGGTTGCCGTTGGTTACCTGGGGATGATGTCGCAGTGACCCCTGGCTGACGCTGAGCTCCAGGCTGGACAGGCTGCCACGCCGAGGCTTGGCAGCGTTGTGGCATGCCAGGCGGACCTTCGCCTCACCAGGACGCCGCATCCTCAGAAACCAGGCGCACCAGTTTAACAAAACCACTCGAGTCTGAAGAAAGTGAAAAAAGAAAAGAAGGAGTAGTAAGGTAATTAAAGGTTTTAGCAGTGCCCGTACTCACTCTAAAAGGCTAAAGAGAGCTGGTCTGTACAGATCCATCCTCTCCAGCTATGTCGAGCTATGGTTGTAAAGGTATGCTTGGTTCGTCCTTCAATTTGGACTTCTGTCCTCATCCCAATATACATGCATGGGAAGAAAATTAATTTATTGACAAAGTCATGTCGCGTCCACTACTATAGTTGGCGATATGTACTCTTTAGCTCAGGGGTAGACAACCCTGGTCCTAGAGAACCTCTTTGGGTGCAGACTTTTGTTCCAAACACGCAGTAACACGCCTAATTCTATTAATGAAGGTCCATAGCAAGGGCTCTAATGGTTGATTGGTAGAATCAGGTGTGTAACTGCTTGGTTGAAACTGCACCCACAGCGGCTCTTTAGGACCAGAGTTGCCTACCCGTGCATTAGCTTGATAGTACTGCACCATTACCAGTTGACCTATTTTGACCATAAAAGTCAAACTATAGGTAAATTAGCAGGTTAGAAACCCACTAATATGGCACGGTGGACAATAATATGGATGTAGTGTACTTCTGTTTGCACTACTTATTAAGCTTCTTCTGGTTTGAGTTATTCTCTTCACGTTTGAGATACTGTTCGCCTTCCAAGTTGGAGCTTGGTGTGAACATCCAACGCATTTGGCCAGGCTTGAGGCGTGGTTGAATGACTTGATTTGAATCGTGTTATCTGGGTCTGTTAGTCTGACTTTGCAATTTGATTTCAGTCAAGCTAACATGCTTGTTAGCTTGATGGGTAACCTGTATAAAGTACAGGTTACATATACTTTATGTTCAGCATAAGAACTGCTGCAGACAGGACATCCCTGCAGCAGGTTGTGAAGACGGCCCAGCACCATTCAAACCAAAGGTGCTTAGTTCATTTTTGTTGGTGTGAGAGCATCAGACGCACTCTGGTGCACACTAAATAAAGCAGTCCAAGACCTTCAAAAAGAGGTGGTCTCAGTCTAGCCATTTCAAGGACATTTAAACAGAAAAATGTAATAGAAAAACCTGCAGCACCATGAAGGTCTTCTCTCACCCCTTTCATGGTCTAGTCAGCAAGGTCTACAGACTCACATAAGTACCTCAGCACTCAGACACTTTAATGTTTCTGAACTTTCATCTTGAATATAGTTTGCTGCTCCGACCGCTGCTCTATGCTTGTTTTAATTTCTTTGTTTTAATTCACTGTTTCCATGTATTGCATAGCCTGGGGACATTTTTGCATAACCTGCAAGGAGAGAAAAGACATTCAATTTGAACATCTCTTTTGCATTTTGTTTTGATACTCCAAATTTTCCACCCCAGTTGTTGTACTTCCTCTGTTTTTTTAATAAGAATATTGAAAATGAAAACAAAAAGAAGGAGAATAATGAGAAGAGGAGGATTTATATTGCACCTATTCAAAAGTTGACTTTACAAAGTCAAATATATTTACATAAAAACAAGTCAATTAAAATTTATTCAGGCAGAAACGTGTAATGCGGAAAAAAAATATGCATGCACATGAGAGAGAGAGGAGTTCATGTGTGATATGTGTATCTGTGTGTGTGTGTAGCAGCAGCAGCAGGCAAATAAAAATAGAGCATGAATAAAGTGGATCCACGGCTGCTCCGCTCTCAGAGGAAATCCAGCTCATTAAATATTTAGCTGTCAACACTCAACTGTTGACTAAAAGTCTGAGCATCAGTCAGTCCACCAACATGTCGCTACGTCAGTGGTCACTCCTCACTGTGATTGTAGTGTGATTACATTTATTTGGCTGAATCCAAGTGTCCACCTATTGGACCACCATCATGTCAAGCCTGCCAAGTCGGCATAAAAGGCACTATTAGATGGGACCTAAGACCTTGTTTAGATACGTTGTGGATCAATGAATGTGAATCAAAATCCCTGGCGCTGTAACCGACTTTCAATACTTTTTCTGAAGGTTTTTTAAGCAATAATAGCTTGAATATCCGAACTGGCTATGTGGTGCTTTGAGCTGAACCTTTGTCTGACACCCTTTTAATATTTACTGTTATTAATCTGAAGTAAAAAATGAATATGCAACCTGTGATTTTTACTTCAACAAGAACGTTTGTCTGTGTATGAGATAGCTGATTGTGGATCAATAAACATTTCAGTGTATGCTCTCTAAGTGGAGAATATATTTATTATCGTCCCCTCTCTTGCCTCAGTTCTACATTGCAGCAGTTACTTCACGGTGAACTGCAGATTTACCTTTTTTCTCTCATACGGACCACGAGCTTGGCTTCCATAATGTTTAGGTTAACCTAACCTGACACAGCCAGATGGGTTGTTATACATAACCATCTGGAAATTCTTCCTTGGAAACAGTTTCAAAAAACACTTGGCAGGTAAATGGAAGAACCATCTGTCTATCACTGTCCATCACTGGCTGAGCTTCACACTGCAGCAGCAAACAGCTCCTTCTTTCCACTCCACTGCCCCGGCCCTGGATCTATAATAATATCTGGCTACAGCGTCATAGGTGGGCTCCCTTTATTCCTGTGAAAGTTGCTCAGTGATGCATGAAAGCAAAATAGACACTGGAACTGGAAACTTCTTCAAAATTGATCAAATTTTGTTGTTTGTACATGCAGGGCCTTTGTTGTTTTGTTTGTTTTTTGCTACATTTTCATGGTGGATTCATCCACCGGTTAGTGTTGGTCTAGAGGTTTAAGAGGCGACCTTGAGACTGAGAGGTCAGCCGTCAATCTCTTAACTGTCAGGATAAATCTGAGCTGGGTGACACTTGGGTTTGCAGTGCCAGAGGGAAATAGTAGAACAATATATATAATATAAAATTCAGAAAAAGCTGTGGAGAGGAGAGAGTGTACAGAAATGTATACAAATAAGTTAATTGGGAGGGAAAGACACAGCTGCTGGAGACCAGACTTCATGACATAAGACAGCTTTGACCGTTCAGCCTCACAGCTTCACCTTCACACGTCAGCAGGAGCATTCACACAAGCACACACACACACACACACACACACAGCGTAAATGCTGTGATCTTCAAACTAAATTCCATCTTAATGGAATTTCTGTCATTGAAAGTCCCACAGGGGCGTGTATGTGTGTGTGTTTGTGTGTGTCTGGAGCGATGGTGACTGAGAACAACAAGGTGTGGAAAGCACTTTAGGCTGCAAGTCGCCTTAGAATAAATAAACAAGAACACGTCAACATCCAATCAGCTCTCAAGGTGGAGACTGACAGCGGTTGTTAAGAGCTTGTGGAGGCCTACAGGTCGTTAGGGACCTGAAGCTCTTTAAAGCTGACTCAGTCGAGCGTGGAGCTCATATTAGACTACAACAGAATCAAAGTGGAGGAAGAGGAGGGGGGGAGGGGGACTGACCCATTGCGGCATGTGTCCTCCGTCCGGGTCGTGGTGATGATACTGCAGAACCAGAACGGTGGCGATGACCGACAGACCCACGATCACCATGGTGGTTGCAAAATACTGAGCTGAAACACAAACGGTCAGTTTATGTTAAGTTTTTCTTCATGATTAAGATTAAAAATCAGATCAAGCTGCGAAGGGCATCGCACTAATGCTGTACTCAGCATTTTTTGTGGGTCTACTTGTTTGCAGTATTTCCTTATCAGTTTAGTTTCGAGAGGTAACGTGGGTGATGAAGGGATGATAAAGTGATGAAAGAACTGCCATATTTAAAATGTGAAAGGCCAATAACATATTAAAAGTGATGAAACCTTTTTCTGGTTATTACGTTGTTGGCCTGGTGAGGAAAAAAATATTTTGCATATGTAATAACTGAGCTGATAACACACTAAGTTATTATGTTATTGGCAAAATGTATTACCTTATCAGTTCAGGACCTTTATGTTATTGGCCAATCACTATGTTATTGGCCTACTACATTTTAAAGTGAGACAATGTATTATGTTATCAACCGTTATAACATTATCAGCATCATAGCTGTTATGTTTTGGCTGTTATTACGTTATCGGATGCTACACAGACTAATCACCTATGAGAGGGACGGAGTCAGAGGTCGCTGGCATGATCTCAGCCACAAGCAGCATGAAGACAGTCAGGGACAACAACACTGTAATTCCTGCAGAGAAAAAAAGAAAGTGATTTTTCACCATCCACCTCAGGGCAGAAATGTATTATTTATTCATTTAATTAATGGCTGCACACCAGTGGAGTTTTGCATGCTCTCTGTGTATTCTCAGGGTGAAGTTAATTTCAAACAACTAATCAATGATATGCATATGTGTATGCATATGCATGCCTCAAAACACGATTTACAGTTTTCATGACGAAGATAATGAACTGTTCTTTTACTGGAAACAGCAGCAACGCTGACTCCATCAGCGCTATATGTGAGAGCTGACGTCCCCTGCTGCCTGGCAGAAGCTTCTACGAACAGCTGCTCAGCTCAGGATTCGAGGAAATTGGAAGGAAGATGTGAGATAAAAAGATGAATTCCCAGGACTGAATAGGAGGATAGGAATCAGTTCCTCTAGCTTTCAGAAATAGAGAGGCCGAGGAGAAGAAGTTTGTTTACCAAACCGAGCTAAAGGTCACAGTGAGGTCTAAAGATTGCATTGAATATGTGCAGCTTTTTTCAGCGCTAGAACAACCACAGACTGCAGGTGGTTCTTCTCTGTTGAATTAGGAAGGAGGCTGATATCTTAGGGCTGGGAAAGCTCAACTATATTCAGCTGCAACACAAGAAAATGAATAATTTAATTTAATTATTTAATTATTTAATATAATTAATAAAACACCTTTAAATTTGAGCCACAAGATCTCAGGATTTGACTTATGGTCTAAACTATTTGGGATCAAAACATAGTAATATGATTACTGACTTTTAGTATTGCAGCCCTGTGTCCTTGAAATTACATTTATATACTACTGAAATTGTTGATGTTGTAATTTGTTGTGTTGTTATTTGCAATCACTGAGTTATGTTGACAAAACTTGAATAAAGTTCACAGATACTCGATATTCATTAGCAATGTTTTCAACAATGCTGTCTAAACACAATCTGATGTATTTGGGGGTAAAATATTTGGTTACGCAAAAGAACATGAATCACTGACCAAGCATTCAGTATTAAGATTGTTACTCAGAATTAAACCATGGGGATAAATGACAATAAAGAAGTCTTATAGTGAGGAACTGAAACAAATGGATAACAAGTATATTTTAATTGGTGGTAAACCTTTATTGAGGTCACCATAAGTGCAAAGACATTTAATTACTATGATTATAAACATTATGATCTGCTGTGAGAGAGTAAAGGGTCAAAGGTTAAAGATTTACACAGCACCTCCCTGCCTCCCAAAGCCTCCCAATAGAAAGAGCTGGATCAATAAAACTAACGAATCCAGAAAAGCTCCACACACAAAGGAGAGCTAATTGAGTAGTATCTTTTATAGTGCATCATAAAACCTGTTTATAGACGTGCTGTTGTTTGGTTGTTGCCTGTGGGGCACACATCTTATTTTAGTGAAATTTTCTGTTAACAGAAACTAGCAGACACAAACACACACATGAACACCCCTAACTCAGTCCCTGTGCAATTACACTGTAGCACTATAATACCTGCTGTCTACACATTATACATTATTCACAGAATGCGTTATTGTAAAATATGTAATAGATATATTCAATTAGACAGATATTATCAATTACTGTTTATATATATATATATATATATATATATATATATATATATATATATATATTTTATTAAGCTGTTTACTGTGTACATAACCACTGTGTACATAACCACCCATAACTTTGTTAGCCTCATAGCCTAATTGTCTAAGTCATATTTTGGCAAATATGACTTATGCAAATAGGTTGTTAGCCTCATAGCCTAATTATCTAAATCACATTTTGGCAAATATGACTTGTGCAATTATGCTATGAGGCTAACGACATACACTTCTATATACCTTTGCACTATTTGTATCCTGGATGGATGGAAATAGAAATGATTTTATCTCTCTGCCTCTCTCTCTCTCATAAGGATTTTTTTTTTTTTACTTTCCATCTCTTCAGTACTTTCTAAAATCTTTTGTATTATCATTACAAGAGAGAAAGACAATGATGGAGACCCATTAGATGTTAGATGTTTCACTTCATCTCACCTTGTAATAGAGGGATTTTACTGCAGGTGTGTTTCCTGTTGAATCTCTGCTTGCTTGCTCATTAACAGTCGGTCCAGATAAGAGCTGAACAGGGAGGTGAAGACTGATAGCCCTGTTTACATTCAGTTTTGATCGAGTGTGTAAATCAAACTTCCAGTAAAAGGCGTTGTATCTGATCTCAGTAGCTGGAAGCCTCCCTGCAGCTTTAACTTCCTGTTTCAGGATGTTTTATGGCTGATGAGTATCGACTCTGAGCCATCAGTCATCTGACAGCTTGGCAGAGAGAACAGCCAGGCGAAACACCTCCTCCGGCCATCTGACTCACCCAAATACTGTTTGGATAAAACTTAAATTTAAAGGAAGAGTCAAATAACATACCGACAGATTTAATTCCCTTTCTTGCAGTAAGTTTTGCTTTTGTATGTCCAGCTTTATTTGCCTAATAATCTAATCCATGCACTTCCATCCACATGTATTATTTGTAATTTCAATTTGTGCATAAAAAAACATAATGGTCTATAGACATACAAACTGCTCTCCTGCTATTGTTCTACTACACACTATGGTGGAAGAAGTATTTAATATTAACTCATTGAAGCCTATGAGCCTTTAAGTGATTGTCAATATACAAACAATAACAAATTTTACAGTTACTCATACAGTTTTTTTTCTGATATGATAGTAGACAACTTTTTAATGTTTTTTTTTTGTTTTTTACGTAAGAAAGAAAAAAAATCCAAGTGCTTCCTGTCACATGACATGACGTCATCAACTTCCTGCCCCTTCCTCCTGAAAACATGAAGACAAACCCTCCCAGAAAGAGGTCATTTTATTTAGATCATTATGATTTTCAACAATGATGTATATATCTATTTAATCATTCAAGTCTCTAGAATAATCCCCCCAAAAAGAATTTTGTACATGGGATAAATAGATTTTTGTTTGTCGTATTTGTGCAAACAGCAATTATAATATCCATTAAAATGATATTTTATGCATAACATCTTTGAAAAAAGGCTGGGCTTAAAAGTAAAAGTCCTGCATGGAACATCCTACTATAGTAAAGGTACACAAGTATTATCAGCTTGATGTCATTAAAGTATCACAGTAAAAGTAGTGGTTTACACTATTGTATAATAAAAGCCTGGTATATGGTTTGTAAAAAAAATAATCTGAAAAGTAACTTAATCTGTCACATATATGTAGTGGAGTATAAAGTAGCATCAAATGGTAAAACACTTAACTAAATTATTTGTGTGAATTCAGCTTCAGGGTGAGTTGGATCAACACTATGCGGAGCCATCAGCTACAAACTATTCACTTGCTTGCATTGCAATAAGAATGTAAAACAGTTAATGTGGGGAGCACAGCCTAACATCCTAAGAACACTGTCCTCACCCAGCGAAATCTTCTCTCCAGAGTCGGCGGGCAGCAGGAAGACGAGCAGAGCGAGGGTGGAGATGAGGACACAGGGGATGAGGAGGTTGAGTCCATAGTAAAGCGTCCTCCTCCTCATCACCACGGTGAAGGTCACGTCAGGGTACGGCTCCTTACAGCAGTCGTAGAAACGCTCGTTCCTCCGCCCAGGAACCTCTGCAACAGATCACGATAAGACGAGGACAGAATCTTAAGTCCTCTGACAGACAGCCAGTGATACCTTTTCTGTTTGGTAGGGTGGCTTAGTATGTTTAGTTTTTTTGTAGAAGAAAGTCTTCCAGCTCTGTCAATGCTTCACACTGCATGTCCTGTTTTAAAGCTAGTCAGATATACAGCCAGTTATTCAACAACTATTTTAATAATTATTTTGAGTCATTATTTAAGGAAAAAAAATATAGTAGGGTATATAGCTGATAACTTGAATATCTTGTGTACAACTTCAAATAGGTCTGTAGGTTTGATCAGGGACATATTAAAAAATGTATTTTTAATCAATTCTGTAACAGATTAGATGCAACGTAGAGATCAGAGAAATTGATTTATGTCCTTGGTTTAGTCTCTAATAAGAGACGAGCAGCATCGTTCTGAAGCATCTGCAGTTTATATCTGATGAAATAAAACCTACAAGAGATGAAGGAACATATTTGTTTATCAAGATTTAATTGGATCTCCTCCATTTTCAACTGAAAATAGATTTTTTTTTTCTCCGCTCATTAAAAAAACGTTGAGTTCCGTCACTGTTTCATGGTAAATTTAATCTACCTACCGGTTGCTAATATTACTTGTGTGATTGAAGCTTCTGAGCTTTTAACCCGTGTAGCTGGTTGATGGTTTGGGACACTAAGGGTTATTTTGGATAATTATTGCTGTTCTCCCCAGTTTCTGGCTCCAAATGAAAAAGATGGCGGGGACCATAACCTGCATCTCTGGGCTTCAAACAGCTTCAAAGGGTGATGTCACATCTCTCTACCTACATCTCTGATCTAAAAAATAAAAGCCTTCAGTGATGTTTTGTTAAGGAATACACTTCTAGTTAGTCAGCTGTGTTCTTTACTTTACATCTGTTCCTTTTTTTCCCTTATTTGAGCACCTGGCTGGCTGGTGAAGTAGCGACTCCTCCTGACAATGGCATCAAATAAATAGAAATAACTTACTGCAGCAGAGTCAGAAAGCCGACACATGAAAGGAGATATAAAAACATACAAAGTGTAAGAAGTTTTCTCCGGTTAAACACTCGAACGTTCGCTGCACGACCCACAGGAACGAGGCCATTTCACCTCAAATGGCTCAGAAACGTAATGTATTCCTCCACAGGAGAGGTATTTAAACATTTCACAGAAAATCAAATCCTCCCCCGTCGCTGCTGCAGGGAGGCGTGAAGCCGCCTGCTGAGGAGGACTGACATTAATGAGGCCCGCTCAGGTTTTAATACTGGAATAATTATCTCTCTGTGCCAGCGATAGATTACAAAAAAAATCTAAAATATGATGAATTCAAATAAGAATACATTATGATGCATTAATAACCACAAGCTACAAAAAAGGGGGCCTTTTATTTTCTCTCCTCATTGCTTCCATTCCTTTCTCTGTATATCTGTATTTACTCCACAGGAACATTTATTCTGTACTGTCTGGACTCCTCATCTCACTGGAAATATTAAAGTTCCTCCTCACAACGACTGCAATGTTTGTACATTCCACAATAGAGTTTCCGTGTTCCCATTTAAGTGTGTCTTTCAAAGATTTCCCCAGTGTTACTTTTCTTCTTGTTCCTTCAGTGGGATGTTGTTCTCTCCTCTGTGTAGGATGATGTATATGCAACGTTTGTTTTCACATTCATCTACACAAAGAGGAATCTTTTGTCTGGGCTCACTGTAAATCTCAGTTTAACATATGCACCTTGTAGCAGGATTTGTGAAATCAAAACTAGTTTGGAGCCAATCATTGTCTGGTATACCAGAAATTATGTCCCACCCCTTTTCCTCCATAGTGAAATATTGAATTGCTGTAATGTTGTTCAGCAGATGATTGTTGATGATGTGAAGCCCAGCTGGATGAAATATGTCAGATAATTGTGGAAGCCTGGCGGATATGGTTGAGGAGGCTGATTTGCAGAATTCTGGACATATTACTGTTTGTTGAGTATTTTGTTATTCCATCCATCCATTTTCTATACCTGTTTATTCCTTACTAGGCTTACGGGGGTCTGCTAGAGTCAGTCCCAGTGTACTTCAGGTGAGAGACAGGAATACATCCCAGACACACTCATGCCTACGGGCAATTTAGACACTCCAATTAACCTAAGCATGTTTTTGGGCTGTGGGAGGAAGCCAGAGAACCCAGAGAAAACCCACACAGACCCAGGGAGAACATGCAGAAAGATCCCAGACCAAGTCCTTGAACCTTCGATCTTCTTGCTGTGAGGCGCTATCCTGGTACTGTTATTCAGCTGTTAATTATACATATAGGAAGTTGAAACTTAACCCTTAAATTAATTCAAATAAAACATTTTTTTTCTTGCTGCCTAATGTACAGTGTCGCCTGTTTTGACTGCTTGAATAGAGAGATTTATTAGATCATTTAGAGGATGCAGCGAGCCCCCTCCTTCAGTTCCACTTTCCCTCGTTCCTCCTTTCCTGGAAGATGTGGAGCGGTTTTACCCCTATGCACACAGCACGCCTCGCTGCGTTTCATATGCCTATACATCGCTACATTGCTGAGTACATTGGTTTCAATCTCCGCTAGGTGAGGGACGGGAGTGGTGGAGGCATAAATAGGAAACATGCTGCTGAGATTTCCAATTAAGTTTACTCTGAATGGCCCATTGGCTGAACAGTGTCTCCGGAGGAAGCTCAGTTTGATTCTCTTGCTATCTTTTCTTTGTATTTCCCACTTCCTTTCATCAGCTGGTACAAACAGACAAGCTTTAGCTGCCTCCCCCCCCGGACATGATCCTGCCCTCATCATTAGTCTCCAACACAGTGCAGCAGAGACTACGTCCTCTGTTCTGGACCTGTGCAGGTTGCTGGAGAACACCAACATCCACAATGACAATCATGTCCCGCAGGGATGTTGTTCTTTAAAGGGATAGTAACATTCTAAGAAATGCACTTGATTACTTCCTTTCTGAGAAGATTAAACTGTTATAAATCTTGTGCCTGTAGCCAGGTTCCAATTTCAGATTATCTGCAAAAGTATATATATACTTTGATTCTATATTTGTATGTTTGGAGCTATGTTATAGTCTCCTCATCACCCCAGACAGAATTTTTGGCTTTTTCTTGAGCCACTATTTAAGTATTTAAGTAAGTCACATGCTTGTCACAATTTATTCACTAAATTCCCCTCTTTATTTTACTTTGTATGCATTTTCTTTAGGACATTCATTTGTCAGGACTTAAAAAATGTCTTGCATTTCCTCATTTGTTTTTCTGTTTTTATTGAAAACATGAATAAAAACAGGCGGATGGAAACAGACCTCGTGTTAAACGAGTCGCCGCTGATTTATCACTGCACTCCACTTACAAACCAGGAAATCAAAGTCGGAACGGTGCCGGCAATTCAGTCTAGTGGTTATTTACAGTATATAATGTTAGGGCTCCAGAGACCAGGCTTATACTTTACGAGTTGGCTTCAACGACATGGTCTTCACAATGCCAACAGATGCGGGGAGTCAAATGTGCCTCCGCTTCACTGACCAACACAACAGTGATGACTCTGAGACACGGTGAGGACACGTGTGTGTGTGGGGTGTGTGTGTGTGTGAGTCCTCTGCAGCTATCCATTATTTTCACATAAGACAAATCTATAAGACCATTTCAATTTCAGTAATTGTAATTGCATTATTTCGTTTGACAAATGAATTATTCACATCACTATTTACTGCAGTTACAACACTAATGGTGAATCATCAGTACAAATGCTGCTACAAAGTCCTGGAAACATTTGGGTTGTTTCTGACATCTAGAAGCAGCTTTTTGAAAGATTTCACCACTTTTCTCCCACAAATGTTAACTTTCTTATCAGAGATTGCGATGCGGCCTGAACATCGATTAGGTTAAAGATGCAAGAGACAGAAATAATGACTTCTAAATCTTCTGAGCTTCTCAAGTAATCTTGTGTGAACAGGCTGCAGCACAACCAGAGCACACAGAGCAGATGTGTGCCTATTTCTTTATTAAAAGCACTATTTAAACATTAAATTGCATCATCTGCTCAGGAGAAACCTGAGGCTGCAGTTTTTTTTTTCGCCTCCCAGTGTTTGTTCCATGATAAAATCAGCACAGTAATGGAGTTTGACGATATAAATGTAGCTCATTGGTCACGCTCTGTTGCATGATCTGGCATTTGTGAGCGGCGTAAATGTTCCGGCAAGCCGCCACGGTCCCATCAGCCTTCAGGCTCACTGAGCCGCACGCCGCAGCGGCGGGCCGCTCGCCCTGCGGGCCCGTCGTGCTCGGCAGCAGCAGCAGCAGCAGGAGGATTTAATTACCAGCAGATTAATGCCGGATGGGAGCTGATATGAAAAGCTGCAGTCGCAGGCGGCCAGACAGGTTCGGCAGCATCTAAGCTCCTCGCTGCTCCAATGTTTGAATCCTGAATCCGCAGGCCGCCGCGTTCAGTTGAAATGTTTAAATAAAGCTGCTGAGGGGGAGAAAACTCCTCCATGTAAACTTTTCAAATTTTAAAATTGTCTGTTTAATTTGCCAGGAACCTGTTGTACAATCACTCTTGGATCTTATCTTAAAATAACCTTCCCAAAGTTTTTTTTTTTTTTCCCATTCTTTTCTCTCTAAGACTTTTCTTGGGAGTTTTCCCTTCTCTTTCTGGTATCTGATAGTTCAGATTTAGGACGTTATACTTTGTACAACCCATGGAAAAACCTTATCAGTAAAGGCTACAGAACAGAGGCAAATCTGATGTCATCACGAGATTGCAAAACTAGGAGGTAATGAAGCATGTGAGCAGTATGAAATAAAAAAACATAATATGTCTCCTTTAATAGAACATTTACACCTCTCACCCACGAGGTCCCACTCTCCGTTGGCGATGTATCCGGTCACATCAGCCTCAATCATCTGCAGGTCCAGAGACCAGCCACCGTACGTCCACGAGCCAAACTTCAAGTTGCAGCGCTGCACGTCGAAAGGAAACCAGCGGACGTCGATGTAGCACGTGCTCTTAAATATTCCTGAAATTAAGGTAAAGATACAGAAATAAGCTGTTAAAGAACTGATGACAGTGATTAGAAGAAAAAAGAAGATTAAGAGACAAAAAGTAGAAGAACGAAGAAAAATAAATCCATGCAAGCTGATGTGGATGAGATTCAAAATAACCAAAATGTTTTCATGTTTTATTTCAGTTTCAGATCAATTTAAAATCAAATCATCCAAAAAATGAAACAAATAGTGGGAAAAAAAAACACCCAGTAGGGATTCATAAAAAAGATAAAACCCCAAAGGCTGAAAGGAAATAAATTATAGGCAACAAAGGAAAAAACTCAGAAAGAAGGAAATAATGTAAATGGATTTGTGCACAGCAGAGGTGAACTCTGTTTTGAAAAACAGATAACTCATCTTAAAGTAGTAAAGTATTTTTTTTTTCACAGGTAAACAACAAAATGTGTCTGATCACCCTCAGGGCAAAACCATCACTCTGATCCGGGGACTGTGCTTTAGGTTTCTATTAACTCTGTGTGGATCTGAAATCCAATCTGTTCCCAGACAAGTAAGCACCTGCTTCCCCCCAACATGAAGATGAAAGTTTAATGATCCCTGAAGAGAAGCAGTGTTTCCCACAAAATTGGATTCTATTTGTAGTAGTGATACACCCACACTTCCCTCAATTAATTAATTAATTAATTAATATTGGTATCTTATAACTTTCTCACTTTTTTTAAGACTTGGGTCTGTGTTGTGTTAACAACATAGTCTAAGTTTCCTTTGAATTCTAAATCCAAAATCCAGAGGGAACATATGTGATATTTTAGAGGGCTTTAATTTTGAAATTCAACATCAAACTGTCTTGATATTATCTGAGAGACATATTGAGATGTTCTGCTACCATTATTTTTTCTTTCTTTAAAGCAGCCAACTCTTTAACTAACTCTGGCTGTTAGTGGGTGAGACTAACTCAACATAAGCCACTCCTCACTCCTGTTTATGCCTCCAACTATGGATGCCTGGATACAACAGTGCAGTTTAACAATCCATTATGTTGCTTTTGGAGGTCACATCTATTGCAATGAGGAAAGAATAATTACACCAGCAGCTAAGCTAATTTAGCAAGGTGGTTTTAAGAAGGCAAGGGGCATATCTCTATTTAATAGCTGGGGTAGGCAGTTTATTTTTGGCATCATTGGATAAAAAATCCATTATAACCTTTCAGCATATTGCAATTCAAGTGGTCTGACAGACCACTACACTTCTGAACCTCCTCTTGGCTCTGTAATCAGAAAAATCTTGACCTTGACGGAATTTTTCAGCCAATCACAGGCCATTTTAGCCATTTTATCATTGACTAATTTAAATATGTTATAACAACGCTTCTGCCAGGAAATTAAACAATGGAGGAAACCCCAGCAGAGAACCTTGTTCTCCCAGGCAGCATCAACACAACAGCAAGAGCTCATTTATGTTTAAATACATAATACATCAGATGTTTGTACTGATGAGGATCCAGGGGAGGAGCAGAACGGAATATGGAGGAAACTTCGGTCAAATGCTGTGGGCAGGACTTATATTACAAAAATGTAATATCTACTGAATGATTTGTGCTATTGCAACCACACCTGATGGATATATATAGATGTGATGTCTGAGTAGAGTAGACAAACTTGGTGCCATTGGGCCACGCTTGGGAGTGCACTAAATCACATGGACCAAGAGACCTCCAAAAATAAGGCGGTCTCAGTTCACTTGACTCTGCACCACATGACAAACTTTGGGAGACGCAAACTTGGGCCTAAACAACCTATTCGAGATGCACCATTGTTGGTTTTAAGATACACATGATGAAACCTCAATCGGACCAATTTTGGTTTGTTTGCAGGTGTGAGAGCGGACCATGCTGGAGTCTACATGCTACATAGTACACATTTTATTACCTGAGTGTTGGTAAAGCGCCCTATGACTGTCTTTCGCATATCTTGAGATCCGTTCATCTGACATCACACTTGGGGGGGTGTAGTGCTGAAAACTCATGGGAGTGCAATTTTGCCTGTGAAGTTGATCAAGGAGCTGCACCAGGGGTCTCGACAGCGCTGCAAGCAGTGTTTCTTGGGGCTAAACTAGCACGTGTTTAACCAACCCCACTGAAATGCTGCAAACAGCAATACAGGGAGCCAAGCAATCGTCTCGACACGGGACTAGCATCACAAACCTGTGTTTCTGCTATTTTCATTACTTTCTCTGTCCCACTTTCTTTGCGTGAAGGAACACCGTCTTTTTGTTTGAACGGGTGCAGCGTGGGGTTCAGTCTGCAGGATCATCCATCGCTGCCTGTGTGAGTATTCTGTCTGGCTGCCGGTTGAATCGCACCAGATGGCGAGGGTTATAACTTCTAAGTGTTGCTGCTTCAGTAAATCAGTGTCACCACAGAGGATCCAATAGTCTCATCTCATCAGTTCAGACTCAGTGTTCTCAGTGGCTTCGGGACATTTCAGTGGGACTTTTGGCCGCCGCGGGGATCAGACAACCCTTGGCTCACACTAATCAATGTCAGCTGTCAGTAGTAATAGAGCCATTACGACCTTTAGTGGTTATTGAATTCTGATCAGCTGATGGGTTTCCCTCTCCCTCCTGACAGATTACAGTTTGGCTCTAAATTACTGTTCAGTTTTGAGATTTATGTTGTTTTCTTTCCTTGTGTATAAATATCATATATTCACATTTATTGTATTCTATTTCATTTGTTCACTGCCCAAAAAAACTGGTCCCCAAAATGTCCCTACTTTTCAAAAAACTAGGGAGTTACAATAATTTACCAAAATGTTGCTTGCCTAAAATGAACTGAGTCTTACCCTCAATCCAAAGAAAATATCAAATAAAACTGTGAAGAAACAA
Organism: Lepturacanthus savala; assembly: GCA_030544235.1. Classification (NCBI taxonomy): domain Eukaryota; kingdom Metazoa; phylum Chordata; class Actinopteri; order Scombriformes; family Trichiuridae; genus Lepturacanthus; species Lepturacanthus savala. The sequence goes on from CM060465.1 coordinate 26,761,443, forward strand.
CATACAGTAATAAAAACAACAACAGCTCTTAGTGTCAAACAATCGTGTTTCCCTCAACAGCCTGGTTAAAAGTCATGATGATTTTCAGGTCATCAATCTGGACCGTAACTCCTGATGACCTCCTCCTGTTGACCCCCTGCCCTCCTCCCTCAGCCGTCCATAAAACTACCTTTCTCTCTGGGTTTAATGGTTTCGACCACTAAACCCCACAGGGAAAGTGAGCTCTTTATTCTGACACCAATAAATCAAACTCCATCTATCTAATTTCAAAATTATCTGGTTTTATCAGGCAGAGTATAACGAAGAATAATATAGAAGATAAAATACGATTTTATCAGAAATGTAGGCATTTTGTTTTTTTTGTGGGGACTATTTAGTGGTGTGAAGAGTGAGGGGCTTGTTTATCAATGGGAGGTGCCTGTGAATATGTTACCTGGTGGTAGATACTGACAGTAGCCAGTGGAGTTGACCAGGATGTTTGTGTGGAAAGAAGCATCGAACCGTTCATCAGCACTGTGAAGAGATAGAGAGATATAATGCAAAGCAAATCACACACACACGTAAACTTAAACCTAATCCTGTCCTCAAACCAAATCTTAACACTCAAACAGCCCTACTTTGTAATCAGTAATTCCAAATTCTAGACTGATCATGATCTCCTGAAATTGCTTTACTTCTCTCATAAAAATGGCTAAAACTAAGTTTGACTTTTTTTAAAAACTACTATAAAGTTAATGATACCAAGAGATTCTTTATTAGGTATTCGGTATACTTTATTATTAATGGTTATAGTGCCACCATTAATAAGTTGCCAGCCTACAATGTGTAAATACTCCTAATTGAAAATTAGCCATTCTTAGCTGCTTTAATGAACATTTTATTTCTTCAGGTTCTTTATTTGAGTCTTTACATGCTGATCTAAAACAGCCAAACAAACAGAGGGTTCATTCATCCTCAACCTCAGTTAAATCTGTGATTCAACTGCTAGATTTTCCTCCTCTTGATGTGATAAGGTCCATAAAGCCTTAAAGCAGCTGAGGCCTCATAAATCTGCTGGTCTCGACAAGCTTGATCCTTATTTTTCTCAAGTAAGCTATAGACTTTATAACAGAACTTCTGACTTTTAATCTTAATGGGATTCCTGTTATACGGAAACCTGTCTTTGTTCTTTCTTTGCTAAAAGGAGGCTATCCCTCTATCATGTGTTTCAGACCTTCAACAACTTCAAAGATTTTTTAGACAGAAATCAGTATTCTATCTTAGCATCAGCCAGGCCTTATAAAATAACACAGCAAGAAAACTGCTGTGATTAATGTAGTGAATGACGTTACTGAGCTACTGGAATGCAACAAATACCTTTACTATACAGAGTTGGCTGTCAGATGGATTTCAAATGACTTGTCAGAAAGAAATAATGTGTCCAGTTTGCTCCCTGAATTAAAGGGCATCCTCCAGGGTTATATATTAGAACCACTGCTGTTTTGAAATTAAAATGGTCTAAAAATAGTATTTAGGTATTATTATTGATCAGAACATATCATTAAATCACACACAAAAAAAACTTTGTTGCCAAGCTGAAACTAAAATGAAGTTTTAAGGGTATCTGCTCTAAAGAGGTTGGATATTACATACCATTGTGCTTTATGTATTATTACTGCTGTACACCACTGTGCTCTGTATATGGCTGCGAAGTAGCAAACTGTACATGTGCACAGATTTTCTTATTTGTTTCCTACATGTAGAGAAACCTAAATCATTATGGCTTGTGCTCTGTGATATGCTACAGATGTTGATTCCCTCAAGATTGGATGGAGCTGGGCAAAAAAATAAATAAATAGGATATCTCTTCCTCCTGGAACAATGTACAAGACGACCTGAAACTATCAGAGATGATAACTGTCAGGAATTCAATTAAATTAATAAAGGATGGATGAAATAAAACTCTTGGACAGTGTGATTACCTTATAATATTTTGCTGAAATGGTATCTGTCTAGCATCTTAACTGGATTTTTCCCATAAACTTGTATTGCATATTAACTGGATATTGTCTTCCCTCTTTTGTAGTGTTGTAACAACCTTTATGCTGCTCTCTTGCCAAGCCACTTTGAAAAAGAGATTTTAATCTCAATGGGGCATTTGTTAAATAAAGGATGAGATAATACCTTTGTATGGCTATGGTCTAGACTGAAAAATATATTTACTCTCAGTCTTCTACCAACATGGCCCTATGCAATTACAAACAGGAACATCACTCTTGCAGGATATTATCTGAACTTTTTTCCTGTGCACACACTGGAGTTAGTGGCTACTTGAATTTTCTACTTTCAACAGTAGAAAACTCGGAAGTGAAATGACGGAAAGTTTGCTGTAAAAGTTGATCCAGTGCCCAATAATAACTCAAAGTCGAGCTCTGAAGCTGTTCATTGCTGCCCCCTCTCATTAAAACCAGCCAGGTCAATACTCCCTCCGGCAGCTCGCTGCCCCCACCAGGATCAAACTCTGCTCCTGACCTGTTCAGTTAATGAGCTGAAATGTTCGTTGCCTCCCACAGGCAGCAGCTCTGATGTGCGTGTTATCGGTGAGGTATTAATCCTGACAGGGACAACACCTATCTTTAGCACAGATAACAGGCAGGAATTAGCTGAATTAGCTCAGTAACTGAAACAGAACTGAGGGGTGAAAACAAAACCTGAACTAAGTGAGTCATTTTGCCATGAAATGCTGGTGTTTCTCTGGTTTCTCTGTGTTTAGACACATTAAAGGGTTCACAGTTGTTTAGGTGTCTTTAAACCACAGTCAGGTCCCCAGTTGAACACACAGTACATTTGCATGCAGAGCTTAACCCTCCTGTTATGTTAATTTTTCAGGAACAGCAGTGGTCGAAAACCCCAAAAAATCCTAATAAGCATTGTCAATATTTCATTATTAACTCCACTGCTGACTATTCCATCAGTATTTAGTAGAATGGTGTTCCTGACCTCTAACAGGTAATGGTTTAATTAGGATAAGTCTCTTGTTTTTCGTTTAAAATAAAATTCTAATCTTTTCTTAATGTTACACAACATGATTACTTTTGAAAGACCAACATATAAAAGACAATAGTTTTACAAAACATTGAAATATCACCCAGTCATATATAATATAAATACAGTTTGATGCTGAGAATTGATTAGTATCTATGTGATATAAACATGCAGGGATATGTGAGATGAATTGAATGAATTTTCATTTTATACATTGATTAAACTAATTAAGGCGAAGATGAAGAAGTTTCATCCTGAAAAAGCTATTTTTTCTAGATCTTCAAACATTAAAACCGGTCAATTTGACCCATAACATCACAGGAGGGTTAATCAAGCTATGCTCAAAATTAATTTTTTGCATCTAGTCGGACTTCTGTCCATGTCTCAGTTTACATGAAAGTGAGAAAATTGAATAATTGAGGGGTTCGACCTCTCATGCGGTGTCGGTGTTATATATATATATATATATATATATATGCATGTGTATATCTGTTGACTTTTCTGTCACCTTGTAAAAAAACTGAATATAAAAAACTTAATTAGCTTCATAAATCAACTACAGCTCCTGACCAGACATGCCATGTCTGGGCCGGTGCTGTTTGCATTTAGAATAGGATATAGGCTTCCTTTTGTCTCTCTCTCTCTTTTTAATTAATTAGACTTGCTGGTCGCACAAAATACATTGAATCTGCGCTAATGCCATTTTTTTTTATCTTTACTTGGCCAGTTCTGGTGGCTTCTCTGCTCCACTTTGTCCCGTCTCTACTGTTGTGGAGCATTCAATCATGTATTTTCCAGTTTCAGTCTGACTGAGGCGTATACATGCCGGAGAAAATCGAATTCCAATCACATTATCTATGTGTGCTAATTTGACTATCAGTCAGTCAGTCATTTTCTATACCTGCTTATTCCTCATTAGGGTCGCAGGGGTCTGCTGGAGCCTATCCCAGCGCGTTACGGCGAGAGGCAGGGATACACCCCAGATGGTCGCCAGCCAATCGTGGGGCACACACACCATTCACTCACACCTACGGGCAATTTAGAGTCGCCAATTAACCTCAGCATGTTTTTGGACTGTGGGAGGAAGCCGGAGTACCCGGTGAAAACCCACGCAGACACGGGGAGAACATGCAAACTCCACACAGAAAGGTCCCAGACCCAGGACCAAGGAGGTCTTGAACCTGCGACCTTCTTGCTGTGAGGCAACAGCGCCACCGTGTCGCCCCTAATTTGACTATAAGAAGTCAAACTCAGTCCGATTTCAATCTGACTAAAGTGTAATAAGGTGTAGGTGGCTAAGGTGTAAAAATCCAACCATAGTCAGATTAACCCAATCATTTGTTTTCCTTGAGTGTCATGTAAACGTACGGAATGAAATACGTTTTTTTTTTCTTGCTGTGATCATTCCTCCTGTTTCCTCCTTCATAACAAATAAAGCAGAATAAAGCAGCTGTGGACACCACATACTGTCAGAATCACCTGCATTCAGAGATCAATGCTTTGCTTGTGTGCAGCACTGAAGATGTGTACCTGTTGTACAGCAGGATATCAGGCCTCCAGATCTGGCTGTCAGGGAATCGGACGTTGGTCACACCTGGATAATCCGACATGTTCCACTGCAGGTAGAAGTCTGTCCAGTACTGCAAACACACACACACACACGCACGCATGCACGCACGCACGCACGCACACACACACAGTGTTGGATATACTAGTGTTGTATTCACTGAGATCAGGTATGAAGGTATTTTTCGCCTTCCATTGTAAAAAAAATAATCAAATTATATCCTGTTGACATGCCAAATTCAGCCTGTATCATGAGCTCAGTTAGCTCTGAGCTATAGTGGAGATACAGGTGTGAACTAGACGATCTAAGGCACATGTTAGTACCAACCATGTAATGACAGACTGTAGGTCAAATAATGCAAATAATAATAATAATGACAGAAAAAGGCGTTCTATTTGTTTTAATGCGTAAAACTGAATGTTTCTTTGCAGGACTATTGTTATCTCATGAAAATTCACCTGTAACTTGAATATGGAACATATTTGTTGTTGTAAATTATCATTTATTTAAAATTCATTATCGTTTATTTTTTATTTATTTATTAGTATATTTGATATATTTCAATGACAATTTTTTTAATGTGGAAATCTTTATTTCAAACATGCAAATCAGAAAAAAAAATCATACAGACAAGCAGACAGAAAAAATAAATAATTAAAAAAAATAATAGTTGCCAACAATGGAAGCTATATAGAGGAGAGGTTCATTCATATTAATGAGACAGAAACAAAATGACCTGTTTTTTCTAGAGCTCCAGAGAAATGCTTGAGAGAGATGTAAAACTATATTGAGATGTTTTTTCGTACTTTAAAAATACCTACAAAAATATCTTGCAAGGATATCAAAACTTCAAATAAAATCCAGGGAAAATGTCCAATATCGGACCCTTATGTGATATTTAAAAGCAGAACTTTTAATGGAGTATTTTTATGCTGTGGTATTTCTACTTTAACACTTCCACCACTTGCCAAAAGATCTCAGTGTTTAAAATAAGCATCATTCAGCATCATTTCACCATTGTTTTCTATAAACTATGACTTTGATTCAGTGAAACTGGCACAGAGAAATGATAAGGACAGAAATGAGATCCCCACAAACAATGTGAAGACATTTACACAAAAGAAAGTCCAGAAGCAAAGACTTGTGTATCTCAAGTCTGAAGGGAACTGATAAGCAGCAGCTCGTCCCTGCTTGACCTCCATTTTTCAGTTGGAGAAATCTAGATTACGCTGATTAATCTTATATAACCGCCTTTGTTTGCTCAGTGCGTTTTTTTATGAAGCTGTGAGAGAGAGAAGAGTGCTGCCAAGAAACATCAACCCTGTGTTGATATCTAATTTGCATCTTTCGGCCAGCTCGGGCCTCATTACGTTTCAGAGCCTCTTGGAGCTCTGGTCTGTGTTGATGGTTGGAGGCAGCGCTGGCTGAAGGTCACATACGCCTCTTTCTCTCTTGTTTACTTCCTGTCACCGAGCTGAAACGTTTCTCCCAGAGGAATCTGCCAAAAGCGTTCACAGCGACAGAGATCTCGAAAAAAAATAAAAGGCATGACTTTGAAGATCACATACAAAAATGCGAAGTAAAAAAGTGTTCTAACTTCAAAGACCGTATTTGACCTTTCAGGCACCCAAATCTCTTTGCATCCACTAAGACAATATCCGTTTTCACCAAATTATAACCTAACTTTTCAAAGTGTCACATGAAACTACAAAGAGCTGGATTTTCTGCAAAGTTACTCTTTAATCTATCATCAAATGCAATTTAAGACCTTCTGTTCAGTCAAAGACTGATAGAAAACCAGTGGTGGACAAAATCTGTGTGAACAGGCAGCAAACTATTATAAAACATGTATTTAAGAAAAACTACTCAACTAAAATGCAAATTAATGATCAATAATCAAAGTATTTTGTGCACAACATTCAGGAAACAGTGCAGAAATATTCTCTAATCACCAGTTATTACTAAGTACTTATGAGGTAATTGAATGTAATTTTACATTACATCTTAAGTTCAGCATTTCCTGTGAAATTACCTAGATTTTACTCTTTTTTCAATTCTTGTATATATTATCATAGGGTTAGGGCATTTCTTGAATATATTATAATAATATAATATATAAAAGAAATAAAAAAGTAAATTAATTATATTATAATTATATTACAACATAATATAATTAAATATTATATTTATAATTTTAATATTATCATTGATCTCAATATTTGCATTCCACAGCTAATTAAAAGCATTAATTTGTCATTAAATTACTTTACAGCTCTCTACTTAAACAGGGACATTTTTCAATTACCCCCCTAATATACAAACATCTAGAGTTAACTAAAGCTGCTCCGGATACTGAGATGTCAAAGAACATCAGAAGAGAGAAAGGAAACTGTTTCATATCCAGTGTTTACATGTATTTTTAATGTGCATGTGAGGAAGTCTGTGCTCTCTTTTCTCATGTCGAGGAACCTTCAAAGGCTCAAAGAGTCAGAACAGGATGATAGAAAGAAACCTATACACTCTAAAGGAAAGAAGTCCAGCTGATGCAAAAATATTTTAAAGTTACACAGTTCCAAAAAAGCAGAAAGGAGGAAAAATGCACAAATCATTTAGTCTGGATCTCCCAGGGTTGCATTAACTGAGAGGCTTTATCATTATCATTTGGGTTTAGTCAGTAGTACATTCATTTTTGGTAGGATACTGATACTGTGCCTTTAGAGATTTAATGGTTATTTTTGGCTTTGTTAGCTCACTTTCGAAGATTAAACATATAACGATCCACAGTCTGCCCCTAGAGACAAAAAACGCACCATATCGAGGATTGAGTTTTCTTGGACTGGAGCCGTGGTGCCCATTTCTGAGCATCCGCAGGCTAATCGCGCTGCAAGTTATCTCAGCGCTAAACCAGTGTTCATTCCTGTGTGAAACTTTCTCGGTGTCCTGGCATCCCCTTTTACGTTTTAGCACTGATTTTATAGTGAGTGTGGTGATATAAAAGTGCATCAACTTACATAAATGGGTCTAACAAGCACACAATAAATGTCTGAAAACCAACTTTGGCACTAAAACATCAGGAATTACAGGGGACATATTCTGCATGTTTTCATGTTCATATTCTGACTTTGTGGCTCTGCTGAAGTCTATTCCTCATTCATCTTATACTGTCCCCTAGGCCCCAAGTGTTTACTACTGCATCCAACAATGACAAAGGTCTTCTTACTTTAGGAAGTAGTTACTTTCACCCAAAACATGATCTTTTTCCAAACATAAATGATAAAGTTGTCACATCATAAAACAAATTTATTTTTACAATAGCGATGTTCACAGATAACAGAAAACACTTCCATGCATCAACGTGGGCTTAAATTTGGACCACATGATATTTTCTTTTGATAAATCTTGTTTTTGTCTCTGCGCAAGCAATTATATTCTTATCTCAACGACTTTTAGAAGGTTATCATTGCACAGTGAGCCTATATCCTCCTCAGGATGAATTGGGATAACTTTCTGACTTTTCCTGTAGCACAGTTATCAGGTTAAAATGTATTGGTTTGTGATGAAATAGCTGCAAAACTAGCATGTAGCTTGTCAATGCAAAATCTGTTCAATGGCTGTTTGGCATATGCTGTTCTTCATGAAATTCTCTGTGTTCTGTGTGTTTTCTCTATGTGTTCTGAATCGTAATCGCCAAATTTACTCCACTAGAAGGTCAGCACCACCTAAAGTAGAAGTGCTCAGTCCTTATCAATTAGCAACGTATAATTAGGATCTGATCTCTGTGCTGCGGCTCAGTTTTTCTAAGCTTCAAATATGTGGTGGAAACGCTGATCCTCATATGTGATTAGCTTTTTCTCTCTCTCTGCTCATTTTCCTTTGCTAATAAATTAAGAAAAGACAACGTTGGGTTGAGCAGATTTGTTACTTCATGGTCTCAGATAGGGGAAAAAATGAAGGTTTCTACAACATAGCACAAAGGATGTTTATTTGAGTTTGTAGTCAAATGTATAAAGCTCCTGTTGGAAAGTCATGTCACTGTATTTATTTATGTATTTAGGTATTTTAATCTATCAAAATATGTCATTTCCTCCACTTTTCTATGCACCTGTCTGATCTTTAATATCAAATGTTATGTTTTGTTTCTCCTACACATCTGTCTATTGTTCAGTTGTGCATAAGATGTTCTACTTGTTCTACTGTTAACATTTATATGTGTCTTGCTTCTAACAGCTTGTAAATAAATACAATCCTCAACAAAAGTACTAAAACACTATAAAACCAAGCTCGTTGTGACACCCCGAAGGGAGAGATCTGTTCCAAAATGTTGATATGGAGTCTGTTTTTATCCAGTCAAAGTTTTCTTCCAAAACTCAAAAAGCTGGTGTAACTCTCTGACATAAAAAAAAAAAAAATCCACACAGCTCCTTGTGCAGATATGTTTCCTCTACAGACATTCACGCCCTTCTCCAAAAAATCCCAAAAAACACACACTTCAGCAGCAGTAGAGGAGGAGGAGGGGAGATGCCAGCACTAAATTAAATTAAGCTAAAAGACTAGTTGGACCTGGGAGGGAGCTGCAGAGAGGAACAAACTTCCCCAGGGGTAAGCAGTCTCTGGGGAGAAACAAACCTTTCCATCCGAGAGGAGCAGATTAATCCGGATTAGTGCATCACCACTTTGCAAACTCGCATTCCGCAGGACCTGATATGAAACCTAATTAAATTTGGACAGCTGCATGAAATGGGTTTAAGACACTCCCCGCTTAATGAATTCCCACACTTTACCATCAGCTCTGACATTCACACCACATTTTGATCAAAAAAAAAAAAAACTTTCCATTGAGTGGGAAGGAGATAAAGCAGCAGTGGGTATCGGTAAGGTATAAAGCATCAAAGTGCAGGATGTGTCAGGTGCTGATGAAGTATTTGTGGAAACAGAGAGAGAGAAGTTGGCGTTCTGTTCGCCCGCCTACCGGATCTTTTCTCCATTGCAGAAAACATATCTGGGTCAAACACCAGAACTGGAGTTGTGTGATTCCTCCAGAGTCTCTACGGGAGTCGAGCTGTAGCAAGGATTGCATCATGTGGCTGCAGGCTTTTTATTTATTATCAATATTTACTTGTTTTTTTTTACCCCAGCAGCTTGACCAGCACAAATAGACCCATCTGTAACCAACAGCGGTGGCTTGGAATGAAATGAGTGACGTAGGCCTGGCAGCCCAGGAGAGCCTTATGAGTGCAGAGAGATGTCTTGTTTTCTGTACAACTAGGGCAGTGCCCATAGGAGGTATGTATTCCTATAGAAAAGTGGAAGCTTAAGTAGATTTTTGATGTTTTTGGTGGACTTATGATAGATTTTTTACTTTGTACTTTTTCTTGTATACGACCTGGGCATGTTACTGCTGTATGTGTTTATAAAAATATGAGTTTAGGGCCATAATCTGTTCTGTTAGGTGATAGTGCTGGGATCGCTTGAGGGTCTATGAACGTGTTTTGAAGTAAAACGCTGCAGCTAGTGTGTACAAGGTGGTTCTCCTCCAAAAGAAGAAAAGACAGCAGCACTTTGAACTTTTCTTATAAAGTTTGATGTTCTGGCGTTTGCTACGGCCCACAGTAGCCTTTGTTGGGAATAAAGTAGCAGCTAAACTGGCTTTGAATTGTAAAGAAATGTGTGATATGTAAGTCGATGAGATTTTAACTTTTAATGATAACAGCAATGTTTTGAATATCTATCAAAAACATTTCACAAAAAAAAGGATGCACGCCACAATTCTGGAGCCAGGCCTCACACTCAACTATAAAACCAATCGCTTCGCTCTATAAACAAGCACTAAAAATAATGGATTAAAAAATAACAATTGAAATGGTACCACTGCATAATTCTTAGAAAATATAACATGCTCAGTTTTGACAGTCTAATTAGATTCTCCTTCATCAAATTCATTTTTAAATGCGTTAATGATCTTGCCCCAGCTGTACTCTGTTTGCAGGTGAAAGGGACAGCTAGTAGTAGTAATAGAATAACGGGGATCGGCGAGAGGAAACCTCAGTAGCAAGGCATAAAATCACTTTTAGCCAATCATCTCAATCAGTAAAAGGGATCCACTTGTGGAATGCCCTACCAACTGAAATAAAACAATAAACTGATGAAAAGGTATTTAATAAAAAGGCTAAATCACAACTGGGAGTAATTAAATCGTTGAAATTATCAATTTTTTATGAATTTGACACTGTAATTCTGTTGTTGTCATAGCTTGCATTCGTGTGTGGAATCATGAATTTGGCACTGCAAACTTGGAATTGTATTTATATAGAGCTTCTTTGTAATTTATAAGAATTCATCTTTAGGTAGATAAGTCTATATTCTAGAAAGGCCTGACCAGGGACTGGGGTTGCAAAAAAGCCCTGACTATAAACCCCATATACAATAAAACGTACCATGTTTTTGTAACTTGGTGCATTGGTTTTGTATTACCCCTGACATAAACATAAATAAGTAAATAAATAAGCACATGCTATATCCAACAGCTGAGGCACAGACACACAGATGCTTGTGTGCTTTATAGAGAGAAGATAGTTTAGTCCAATAATAAATATATATATATAATTTAACTTATTCCATTTTTTTTCCTGATTTTTGTTTTTTTTTACCAAAAACAAGACATTTTTACCTGTGAAAACGAACTCTGTACCATGCTGCTTATACGCTGATATTTCAGAAATAATAATTATAATGATATCCATAAAATACTTTTGCTCAAAAAACAGGGAGATACCTATAAAGACAAATAATCTTATAAACATCTGAACACAGAAATGGAGGTAAAGAAGTGAAGTGGAGATGTATTTGTGCACTGACGTAGAACAACGCTCACCAGCTGCAGCCAGATGTTGGTGGTCAGCACCTGGTTCTTCTCATCCTATAAAGCAGAAAAAAACAACAGAACTGAATCAGCGGCTGCTCTGAGTCACTGCAGTCATGGTTGAAAGTCTGTCCACTCTCCGTTCTCGCTTTCATTCCTTTAAATTATTCTTAAAACGTGGCGGCGGGCCAGCAGAGGGGAGAAAGAATATGAATAACGTCAGTTTGATGAATGTCCAGCCTGTTCATTCATTCTGAGCTAGTCGAGCGTACAGGGAATCAAAGGATGGGGGTGTACACAAGCTGCACAATGAAAGGAGATTCTTTTTCAAGGTGAGGACATTATAGGTAAATGTTATGATGGTTTAATAAATCACTGACCTTCAGTGAGTTTAAAAATGACTTGAGAAAGTACCATGTGTGTTTTATATAAAGCATAATATACTGTATCTTACTCCTATTCTACCAGTCAAAGGTTTGAACACATCTTCTTGTTCTCTTGAGTAAGAGTGTGTCAAACTTCTGACAGGTACGGCTGTGCCGTATAGCTCCATTGGTGTCCAAAAGTGTGCATGAATCCAGTGGAACAGTCATATCATCTCCTGTTTAAGAGGCTAAAAACAACAGTCGCCAGCCACCGAGCCCTTGTAAGGTCACGCCGGGTATTATATTTTATGATTTGGAACAGTTAGAGTGTCGGGCCTGTCACGGCCGGTTAAAGCTGATGCTCTGCAGATACTAAAGAAAGGCGATAGCGTGTCACTATGCAATTCATTCATTAGTCCTTTGATCCGGACACAGAGCAGCTGTAGCTGCTCCGTCTGCAGCAGCTCAACGCCGAGAGAAATGTTCACGTAAAACTGAATCACAAAAGCAAAGATGGTTTGCATGGTGTTTACAGTACAACATGATGGTATATATAAATCCATGCAGAACCAGGAATTGGACCATTTAACTGTTCCGAGCCACGAGGTAATGAGAAAATGTTAAGTGACATGTTCAGAGACAATGAACCTGTATGGAAGGAAATCGGTGTCATAGAATTTTGAATTTTTAGCACTGAATTATTTTTTTTTGCATTAAATTCAAGCTTTTCAGGGTCACAGAACCAATGGAGCGTTACTTGATTGGCTGGATTGAGAAATTTGAGAAATCCAATTTGAGAAATTGGATTTTTGACGCTGAATTTTTGGATAAATTGAAATTCTATTACACTGAATTTTTTTGAGACACTGAATTCTTTTAAACGTTCAATTTTAAAATTCAAAGGCAAAAAAAAAATTTGATGGCTTTTAAAATTCAAAGTCTGATTTAAAAAAAAAAAACCCTGTACTAGAAATTCAAATTCAAAATCTGATGGCACTGATTTACTTCCATAAACCTGCTTGTTTTTTTTCCTTCTTTTTTTTTCTCTACTAAATATCTAATCTTGCAGCACAATATCAACATTCAACTTTTCATGGTTGTGTTTAGACCCTTGGTTACGGGGGAAAAAAATAACGATCCGGGTTTAATACAAGGAAAAAGCTCTGCAGTGACTTCAATCAAAACAATTTAATGAACATTTAAGGCACACTGCCATCTGTCTCTAATCTGAACCAAAGTGCTTTGTTGTTGTTTGTGTGGGCTGAGGTCTGTAGAAGCTGTGGTTGTGACTGTGGGCTGTTTTTCACTCGCCATGCAGCAGATCTCCATACAACTAATTATGTGTCTTCTAAAACCCACAACACCAGTAATGGGGGATGTGACCTATTAAAATGGACTGAATACATATGCAAACATGTTTTTTAAGCATCTCAAATTCCCTTGGTAAACAGTGATTTTAAATTTGACATCAGAAACGTTTTCTTTTGTCGATCAATCGATGAAGCTACAAAAAGGGCACTGGACATTTTTTTTTTCTGCAGCGTTTTTATGTTGCGTTTCTTTTATGTGTTTGCATGTTTCTGGTTTTGCATCATTCCTGTGTTCTGTGCAGTATTTTGCCCAGCCACCATACAGGTGTGTAGCGGAGTGGTTTATGTCCGGTGCCCAGTGTTGATTCTTCATTTATCTGAGTTCAGACTGTCGAGTCTTCTCATCCTCAGCGGTTTTGGATTGATGATGTTTGTGTGTTTGTGTTGCAGCGATCCCCTCTGCCCAGACCGTTATGGAAACCTGTGCTGACATAAGATGCCGCCAGGCTGTAATAAAGTATGTGTCTGACTAAAACTCAGAAATGATGCAATAATGAATTTTATACGAAGATACGCAGATATATTTTATCAATGTCTTGAAGGCAGTAGGAATCTCTCCTTTTTTTTTTTCATGCTTGGAGAAAAGAACACAGCAGCAGGGCGGCCAGCCAGAAAGAAGGCTGTGTTCCTCATTGCATATTAACGTCATATTCATACTAGGTACGACCGGTTTGGAATTTTGCTGCAGCGTTTCCAGAGATGTGAGGAGCCAATGTGTCATCTCGGCTCCCGAGATTAAAAATGCGGCAGTCGGAGCTGCTCAGGTACAGGTCAGCTCTTGTGATTTGGCCTGTGACCTCCTCAAAGTCGCATTCGTTTTGATTGTGTTGAGAGAACCAAGCTCTCTGCAGAAACACTGGAGACAGTTATGGGGCAGTTCGGTCCACTAGAGATGAATTTTGCTCCGAGAGAATTATCTCCGGACATTGTGAACAGAGAGATTTAATTATCCTAAAAAATGGTCATTAACGGATAATGGAAATTCTGGCACTGTAACTGCCCGGCTTCTGTAGAGGTCTCTGACAGACGTTGAAATGGAGGGAGGGATGGGGATGGGGGGGGGGGGGGGGGGGGGGGTATTGAATGTCACACTCAAATGAAACATCTGTTTTTAAATGTGACTGGCTAATAAGCTGTGCTCTGACATCCGACCCTTTTCATTTTGTCACACCCATCACTGTAAACAGACACAGTGAGACTGATGATGTCTTATGTAACTCGCAGCTATGTGACAAATATCCAGATCCTGTATTTGATGCACTGGGGTGAGGACGTGTTGCTGATACTTCGTATCTGCTTCTTCATGAAGGCCTCCGACTTCCTCGTAGATATTTTGAATAAAACATTGCTTTCCTTTTGACCTCATGGGCTAAGTGGACATAAAATATTCAGCCATTAAAACACTGACTGATTTTTAAACACTCCGGCTTCTTCGTGCCTCCTGTCCAACTCTCAAACTGCCTAAATACATGCAGGGAGGAGAATAGAACCCTGCTGTTGTTTATACTTAGTGGCTTATAGCTAAGAAAGAAAAAAAGAGGAAAAAAACACATTATGTGTAATAGGAATAAAAAACAAAAATGTTTAAAATGAAATGAATACAAGTAGTAATAGAAAAAAAAGATAACTATGTATCTTATGTATCTCTCTATTTCATTGTGCTGTTGTGACCTCGAAATCACAAAACTGTTAATTTCTAAGCTATTTAAAGCCGAATTTAAATCTCTATCTGCTGTATTATCATGAATTATAGCCAGAATGAAAAGTGACTGATATTCACTTTCAGAGTTTAAATTCAACATTTTTATGAGCTTTTCTCATGAAATATCTACACTGTTTATGTTACCTGCTGTTTATGTTACCCACGGATGCTTTTATATATACAAATTTATTTGAGCATTAAATTCAGTTTGGAGGAAGCTCTCCTGAGCATTACAGCTGCTAGACTTACATAATTCTAGCTACTTTTGAGTATTATGCAGAGGGCTGTAGGATTCTGGAGGGTATCTAAAGGATAAAAGACACACACGATCATAAAATCTGTCATTCAGAACAATCAGAGATCTGCTTCTACCAACATCTAAGAAATGCCTGAGAAAAGAACTGCAGGAAAGAAAAAGCTGCTTCAATGCTCAGCTGAATCTGTGTCATTATCTGATATTAATAAGTAATGAAATACGAGGCTGAGGAGTGAATAAGGATTCTAAGACTGTGATTGATTAAAGTGGAAAATCGATGAAGCCCAGTGCTCACTGGAGGGCCAGAAGTCAGATGTCTTTTTTTTTTTTTTAACAATAAATCAATTCATAAATTGACCAATCTGGTCTCACTAATCTCCTTACAAATAACAAGACTTCACACTTTCAAATTAGTAACCAAAGAGAAACCAAAAAACGGCAAGTGACAGCCTTTCATGTTTTTTCATGTTTGGACCTGAATCCAGATGCACGATAAAGGCAAATTATGAAAAGGCAATCAAAGTAGCAACCAAAACCACTAATGAGGAAAAAGGGAAAGACAAAAAAAAAACAACTGTAAGAGAGCAACACTGAAAATTCACTCACTTTTCCTCACATTTGCTCCCTTTTTTCTTGATCTGCACTTGGCTTGTCATCTTTTTGACCCAGTAACATGAAGTGAGTGGAAACTATGGTTAAATTAAATTAAAACATGCCAACATTAGTTAAATAATGATGCTGCTCTTCTATGATATTGTAAAAGATGACGGCCAAGTATTCTCTTTGTGTGTTTTTGATATGTCTGATGTCTGTTTCATTTCTGTGATTGCATTTTTTCTCCGGCAGCATTTTTTGTTGTTGCATTTGTTTGTGTGTTTTTGGTTTTGCATCATTTCTGTTTGTAGAATTTTTTGCCGTTTGTCCATCGGCCACCGTACATAGACTAAACTCGACAGGACGAACTGGCACAGGACAAGGGAAGACACAGACCATCAGGAAGTCACGAGACAGACAAGACAAAAAATAAACAGAACTTTGGTTGGGGGGGGGGGCTAGAGGAATGACAGCACTAAATTCAAGTTTTCGCAGCTTTAATTTTACACTTGGCGCAACACATTTTCACCACATGGGACCTTTAAAGGAAACACTACAGTTAGAGTGCTTGTTCTATCGGACTGCACGTATACAGAAGCTCAGAAGATACGTCCCAGAGGTCAGACTGAGCAACTTACATATGAATGAACAGTGCCTCACTTCCAACATTGTATCCACTCGTCTTCATACATCCATGGTTTTCACATGTCCTTCTTTCAACCGTCCCGGGGGACCGAGACGATGGGCTTTCCTTTGGCTTAAAGATATTCCCTGTAGTAGTGAACAGCTCTGTGCTTCAGTTTGATGTGTGAATGAGTCTTTTCCCTGCAGTGATGCCGGGGACTTCGTGAATCTCTCCAGCCCAGCTGGGTGCCGGGCTATAAGCCACGTCTCATTCACAATAAACAGCAGCCCCGGCCTTTTGAGTGGATGTGTGAACTTGATCGAACGCTCCCTATTAACTTTAATCATTTGACAGTTTGAACATTTAATATCCGACTGTAGCAGCTCCGATCTTTTTTAATCACTGAATTCTCCGACACGTGGAGGATCTATTGCCGCCAACCGGGTGATTGTGTGTGTGTGTGTGTGCGCATGTGTGTGCATGTGTGATCACATGCTGTGATCATTCAAATGAAACTCATCTCCTGCTGTCAGTACCTGGCAGGAGGCAGAGTGAGTTTCATTATGATATAATAATAATAATATCAAGATATACTTTATTCCCCCTAGGGAAATTTGTTCTGGACTCTATCCATACTGCAGTTCCACAGAAAAAATAAAATCTTAACAACACACGCTGCGACACACATACGACAATGTGCCTATATACATATTCACCTGCTGAGAATGCAGACATATCGCACAACCCTTAGAGAAACACGCCGACATATTGCACGTCCCTCACGGCTGCGTGTTGAGAAGCTTACTGGACATATGCAGGAACAAACGGTTGGGTTCAGCCTGTACCTGTGGTCCCTGAATCTTCTACCCGAAGGTAAAGAGCTGGAACTCTGGGTGGAGAGTGTGCTTTGAGTCAGACATTATTTTCTGTGCCTGTCTGATAACGGACTGCTCATAAATCGCGTGGAGGGGCGGGTGGTTCTGACCCCTATAATTTTTAAAGCGGGCAGTGCTGCTATTACAGCGGTCTGTAAGTTGTGTGTGAGTTATAAATTAAACGAGTGGAGTCCACGTAAGAGGCCTTTCATCACACCGCGTGTACGTGTGTATGTGTTTTCTCACCACATCCATGATCTGAAGCAGGCTGAAGCTGAAGTGGACGGTCAGGCTGTGGGAGTCGTTGTTGACCGGTCTCTCCAGCGGGTTGTAGTTCCTCATCAGCTCCTTGTAGAGACGCCGCTGGTAAACGCCCTGCAGCGAGCCTGAACACAAACGTCACAGGTAACAGAGGCTCGGCCACGGATAAAAGCTGAATGTTTGACTCCTCTGTGCAGATTGATAAACCAAATATAACTTCAAACAATGCATGTGCAGCAGTCGTTTTCATACTCCTCTGGGTAGGAGGAAAGTTTCTCGGTTATTTGAAAATCCAAGCCTAAAAGCAGGATTTGTGATGTCACAACTACTTCGGAGCCGATCCTGGTCCGATATTCAACATATACAAGTGTGAGTGAATGGATTCATGGTGAAATAGCTTTAGGTTTGCTGTAGTTTTTAAAATATTAAAGGGGCCTATTATGAAAAAACACTTTGTGAGTGAGTGAAGGCAGACTGAATTGCTGCTACAGGTCAGTGATTTCTGGTTCATAAAAACATGCACGTTTGCATAAATACACCACGAAATAGTACAGTAGGGCCCCTTTAATGAGGGACAAGGAAAAGATTTTAGTGATTTTAAGGATTTTAACAAGATAATTGAAGCATATTTGATACAAATTATTATGCAAAGAAGAGTGTTTTATATACATTTTAAAACATGCCTCAGGGGATCTGTAAATTCAGACCAAAAATGATGCCACAACCAATATAAATGTGATTGTATATCGAATGAGTTGTCTTTATTGTGACACTCATTGCATCTTTCTGGATTAAAGCCACAAATGTAAATGGCTGCTGTGAGACAGCGGCTCATTCTGTTTCATTCTATTACTCTCTCTCTCTCTCTCTCTCTCTGGCTTCGGTTTATAGACACTTTTTGTCACTGAGTAATTACCTTTACGGCTTTGTTCAGACGTGACGGGACACTTACACACAGTGTGTTAGTTGCTACCTGGTGCATAAGCACGCTGGGATAAAAACTGTCATGACGGCAAAGAAGACCGTCCCCTTTCAGGCGACACCACCGATGGATTTTAAAACTTATTTTGCTGTTTAGGTCTGAGTGGATCCACTGTGTGGATCCCATACAGGTGCTGACTAAGTCCATTGGACAAATCAACAAGCAGATGTGCCAGAATTTTCTTCAATTAAACAAAGATAAAATGGAATTAATTGTTTCTGGAGCCAAAGAAGAACGATTAAATGTCAGCGCTCAGCTCTGATCAGCAATATTAAAAACCACAAACCAAGCCAGGAGTCTTGGTGTAGCCATGGACAACGGCCACATTAAGATAATTACAACATCAGCCTCTTACCTTACCTTATATACCTTTATACCTTAGGAATGTCAAGAATTCAATGATGTCTAAGGAGGATTTGGAAAAAAAAAAGCTGTGTTTATCTTCAGAAGGCTCCACTGCTATATTACTCCTTTTGAATTATAAACAGTTGAATAGTACGGGGACAGAATACATTTGTAATCTCCAGATACGTCATGAACAATCCAGACCTCAACTGGGACGGGTCAGCGTTCTGACCCAGAAAATAAACCTGGAGAAGCAGCATTCAGTTTTTATGCTCCTCATGTCTCTAACAACTTTTGTCTGCTGCAACTCAAGGCTGACCACTTTTGTGTTTGCAGCCTTTTATTCCTGAAATAAAAAATAAAAAAAAAACACATCTAAAGCGTTTGATAAAACACCGAACTACACTGTGACCTTTACTCTCCGGGTTTTGTATCGCCTTACGTTGCTTTTACATTTTATCTTGATGCGTTTTATGTTTTAAGCGAGGCCCTTTGTGTTGCCTTGTTGTTGTAACGTGCTGTACAATAAAATTTCATCTCGCCTTGAGGAGCGCTGAAGTGCCACACTTATTAATCAATGCATTTCTCATCTGTTTCATTTGATGCTATCAGAGAGTAATTCTGTTTCCAGTTGACAGAACGTTCAGGTTCATTCCACTTCAACAATATGCAAAGACTCTATAGTGTATGATTTTTATTTTTATTTTTACCTCATTTGACCTGGTTGCACGTCAAAGCAGGATCAAAGGATCAGAATATGACATTAAAAGAATTCATCACTGCCTACTTAAAAATTCTCTTTCACAGTTTTCACAGTGTTTCATAACTAACCTGCTTTTGTACATAAGAGATGATTGAGATATTAAATCCAGTATAGTTAAATAAGATATTCACCTCTCTCTCTGCTGCGTTTATCTGACAGCATTCAGTTCAGACCTGTGTCGTGTTGAAAGTGTGGCACAATGTTTCAGATCCCATGAAGGGCTGATGTGACTTTAAATAAAAGTGACTTTTTCCAGTTACAATTTTCCAGACTTCCCTTTTTTTAATTAATTTATTAATTTTTTAGTTAATTTATAACAAGCAGGTACCACATTATGAAAAAAAATGTTAGTTTGCTGGTTATTACAAGATTATTTTTTGAAATATCTACCTAAAAAAAGCTTATCCATAGCTGGATGGTGTATATCCTTTTATTTGTTTTGGGGTTTTTTTTTTTTGCTTTTTTAAAACATATTTAAAACATTAATATCATTTAAATTTAAAATCCCATAGACTTATGTTACATACATATAACAGTGCTATCCTGCAGAAGCACTTTTGTTACAGCTTCCCAGCGCTTTCGTTGCAATCCAAAGCACCGTTGTCCCGTTACTACCGTAACGAAAGTATTGCAAAGTCTCACAAGAAACACATGCTAAAATGTAGCTGCTACTTTATTCTTCTCGCTAACACAGCCTACTGTGGGCCGTAGCCATCTTACTCCAAGAGGCATTGACAGACCCTCAGGAAATCCCAGCACTATCACCTAACAGAACTGAATCTGGGCTTAAACTCATTTATGTTTCATAACTAACCTGTTTTTGTACATAAGAGATGATTGAGATATTAAATTCAGTATAGTTAAATAAGATATTCACCTCTCTCTCTCTGCTGCGTTTATCTGACAGCATTCAGTTCAGACCTGTGTCGTGTTGAAAGTGTGGCACAATGTTTCAGATCCCGTAAAAGTGCTGATGTGACACCGTTGTCCCGTTACTTCCGTAACGAAAGTATTGCAAAGTCTCACAAGAAACACATGCTAAAATGTAGCTGCTACTTTATTCTTCTCGCTAACACAGGCTACTGTGGGCCGTAGCCATCTTACTCCAAGAGGCATTGACAGACCCTCAGGAAATCCCAGCACTATCACCTAACAGAACTGAATCTGGGCCTAAACTCATTTATTTATCAACACATGTAACAGTAACATGCCCAGGTCTTTATACTATACAGGAAAAAGTACAAATTTACAGATTCATCATCAAGTCCGGTTTTACTTGGCCCATCAACACAATTTTAAAACTGATATGTAGATTCACATCCAAACTTTCAAAATAAATTGTCGCCTTTTTCTTACAATAACTGTAGTTGCATGTCTCTCATTATCTCAGTGTATTTTCTTACTCAATGTACAATTTCTCGATTGAGACTATGTAACAATCCAACACATCCTCATTGCGCTAAACATGAAAAATCTACTTAAGCTTCCACTTTTCTACAGGAATGCATACTTTATACCTATAGGCACTGTACTAGTAGCAGTAAAAACAACAACCAGTTTGAACCACTGTCTGTATAAAGATTGCTATGGAGTCAATTTGAAGCCCGGATTTGCAGCTTATGGTCAGTGCCATCTTTTTTCCATTTGGAACCAGAAGCTTCTAGATAAAGAGTCAGAGACAAAGGAGGCTAGCTTACTGGGAACACTGGGTGCAGCACATTTGGGCTAATTTAGCTAAATTGTGCTAACATGTCAGATACAATTAAGTCACATTAGGCAATAATCTACAAGTTAACAAGGTAATATTTTAGCTAATAGCTAACATGCAACTTCCCCAAATCATTTCTTACATTACAAGTTTTCTGAAATGCAATGTTTAAATGTGCAACTGAAACAATATCTAAATAAATATGTGCTTATTTTTTATACATTTATTAGAGTCAAAGGTTTTTACAGAGGGAATTATGGATATGTCTTTTCATCACTCAAAAAAATCTAAAAATGTTGACAGTCCATAAAAAAAATCCATTTTCGTCATGTTTATGTATGAATAAAATGTTCCATAAATCAGGCTATGAATGATACATGAACAAACCTCGCTGTAGAACCCTCAGAGCATTGTTTGATGGATGTAAATGCTGCTGAAGTGGAGATTTCTGGCTCAGAGAAAATGAGAAAAAAAAAACATTTTGAGAAAATGGCCTTTATAGAAAATGGCCTTTATGTTTTGCATTGCAGGAGAAATTTACAGATGGAGCATGGAGGTTAAGCGAAGTAAAATGAACACCTAAATGTGCACTTTTCGTGATGAACGAATATATGATATGGAAGCAATATATCATCAAACCTTAAAAAAGTTTTTGTCTGTCAGGTCTTGCTTTAAACTTAGTGAAAATATTTTGACACAAGTCAGAGTGTGACAGACAGAGTGAGTCCCGGAGCTGAGGAGAGCAGCGGGTGATCCGACTGTCAATCTCAGCTGTCAGTCAACACCCACAGGGCAGGCATCAAAGCTACTTTAGGTTTTCAAATCCTGTCAGCAGAGCAATCATTTCCAAAATGACCACCAGCACATATAATAGAGGGCCTGGATTTAGCGAATGAGACCATAAGGTCTTAATGAAAACGCTGATTGAAATTGAATCTTTGTGAACGGGTGCCAGTTGAAGGATTTAGCAGCCATCGCTACACGGGATACTTCAAGACTTCCGGCATCAAGAAACCTGCTGCTTGGTTATAATGAGGCATTTATTTCCATTAAAAGGAGAACATTTTCGTGTTATAATGAAAATAAATTCTGTATCTTATGAAAACAGCAGCGAGATGGATGTGAATAAATGCTTGAATGGATTGATTAGGTCTTACTTTCTTTTAGGGCGAATGTGTTGTGTGGATTTCTGCATGAGCATTTTTTGTCAATCTCTTTTGGGAAAAGAAATGTGAAGAACATGCGGTTAAACCAACGATTCTTAAGTTTCAATTGAGTCTTAGCAGACGATTATATTCTTGCTTTAAAACATGAAGCAGTTGAAGATTTATTTTGTTCAAGGTTGTGTCTAAAAGTTCATCCTCAAAGGTTGATTCTTTTTCAAAAGGTCCAGAAAAACCTCAAATGGGTGAATCTCACATATGATTTAGTGATTTACTCTGTATTTTGCTATCTTTCTATATGGCTGGTTCTATGGATCAATGTGAAATTAAAAGTATCTCTTCTTCTTTGTAAGAAATTGTACTAATCACATTATGTTGACTTTTTTCTATTGTGCAGTCTAATTAAACAAATGTTATAGTGATGTTAATTCTGTGTATTTATCAAATTATCTGCAGCTGTACTGAGAAAATAATCAACAGATTTCAGTCATTATTAAGAGTCAAGGGTGGAAAGTAACAAAAGTGCATTTACTCAATACTGTACTTAAATACAATTTTAATGTAGTTACACTTTACTTGAGTATTTCCATTGAGCAACGTATTGCTCTCATTTACTTGTTTTTCAGATTTAGGTTTAACATAAAATAACATCATTACAACATTAAAAGCATGATTCCCAAACTTTTTGGCCTGTTGCATGCTTACAAAAAAATCATTGCGCTTTTGTGTCTCTTTGACATGTTTCACATGTTTATTAGTTGTTTGCAATTCCACATGATTTCAAATTCAAACATAGTTTAAAGGTCGAGTGTGTAAAATGTAGATGCTCCAACTGACTCCCAATCAAAAAGCCTAAACTTCTCTCTAGAAAATCTAAGTAACAGTAACGTACTTTTGTTTTTTAACGCCTTGTGTCTTTTCAGTTTAATGTTATCGGTCTAATGCAGAGTGATTTGGAAGCTGGTTATGCCTCTTCCCTCTAACATCTTCATCTTAATTATCCATGATGTGTCAGAGAGCTGTTGATTCAACTCTAAAATCTTAAAGCTTTCATCTTCAGAAATCACAGCTTTTCAAAGTAAAAGGGAATGTTAAACAGCACTGACGTCTTTCACCATGGTGATTTTCAACTCTTTTATTTCAACACCTTTGATGCTAAAATACTATAGACCACTGAAGGTTTACAAGTAGAACTGAACTTCAACCCGTCATGTTCTGTATCCCTCACAGTCTGTGTTGTTGTGTTGATTGCATTATCATTTTATTTATTTTTTTTTACATTTCTGTCCACTCCCTGTAATACATTGGAGACGCTCTGAGTGTTGCATCTTCAGAAATTTAGCTCCATCAAATGTGGCTTTGACAATTACATCCTGTGACGTTTAATCTTTTCATTTTTAACTAAACGGGATAATGTTTCAATAATAATAATTGACCTTTTGGTCTTTTACTTTAGTGTTTTGTCGTTGTTTTTTGAAACAATATGATTCATATTGCTGTTAGTTAATTTTATTGATAGATCTGATTGATTCTGTTTGCTGCTCAGTCAGAGAATGAACCAACAGATAAATAAAACCACTCAGCTGAGGCATGTGTGTGTGTGTGTGTGTGTGTGTGTGTGTGTGTGTGTGTGTGCTGTTGAACTTACCGTGGATGAGGCAGCAGAGTGTCAGGACGTGCAAGGTGAAGATCCGAGCGTCCATCCTCAGCAGCAGCCGTGAGATGTAAAACTGAGCAGAGTTCCTCCTGAACTGGCGGAAAACACCAGAGAGAGAGAGAGAAAGAGGGAGAGAGAGGGAGAGAGAGAGGGAGGAGGAGGAGGAGGAGGAGAAAGCAGTATCTATAGAGTATTTTCTCTGAGGGGGGGGAGAAGGAGTTGCTCCTCCCCTCCAAAAACCATTGAAATAGGAGGATTTGGCAGCTGGAGACACTGAAGAAGAGGAGGAGGAGGAGGAGACAGAGATGGGAGGGTCTGATGATTAATCTGATGTTTTTATTGCAGGGATTTTAAAGAGATCTTTCTTCTTAAGTTGCCGACAACCAAATGCATCGCTCCTTTTTTTTTTTTTTTTTTTCTTTTTTCTTGTTCTTTTAATCACCGGAGAGAGCTTGCAGGTGTGCCAAGGCTTCACAATCCCCTGGATTTATTAGTTTAATAATCAAAAATGTTTAGAACACTTGAATCTCCAGCTTGATTTGGCTCAAAATGGAAACAGCGAAGCGCAACTTTAGTTCCAAAATTGTTCAATAAAAGAAATTAAATAATAAAAAATACCAATCACCTGTTCCTTATTGGTCCAACAAAGTATTTTGGCTATAACCAAAAAGACCACTGTCTGACCTGCAGTGAATTAGCAGCCACTCACAGCCACTTTGAGATGTGATCACCGTTTTAGTAGAGTTTGAACATAACCTGAAATAAATTGAAATGCTGTTACAAGACAAACAGCTGATAACTGGCATTAAAATAAGCCCAGAGTGATCCAATCACAAATGTCCAGACATTAAATTCCAATCACTCAAACCACAATCAGGGCTTTTTTTTAGGTTGGATCGACCACGTATCTTCATATAGACCTACAGGTTTTGCGATGTTACACCAAATTCAGCCCAGTTTTAGCACAGAAATCCGCGTGTCTTATAAGCCTAATGTTTTAAACTTTTAAACGTCCATCGGTAGAAAAGCCTCTTTAAAATTACTGGTGTTGTCTTTGCAGGTTTTCTTTAAATACACTTGGAATCACTCTGATTTGTGTCAGTGCAGATCCAAGTTTTCACACTTCAACAGCCAAAGCTCTCAGCCAAACTGCCTCGGGTCAGGAAAAAAGCTCCTCCACTGAGCGGAGTGTGAAAATATCTTCATTTGACTGCTAGACTGCACTGCCGTCAGACAAATGAAAAGCAGAGACATCGGGACCTACCGGGGCTAAAAGAGACACAAGCTGTCAGAGTGTAAAAGGACGTTGGAAACAAAGCACAGATATCGTCTCCAATAATTCCGAACGCATTCCCAACATTTTTAAGTGTCTTTTCCCAGAACATGTGTTGCTTTGCTTTGTCATCTGCAGGGAAAAGGTTCGCTTCAGACAAATAAGCGTATATATGCTTTATAGGCTGGGAAATATGTTAAAGCAACATTTTCACAAATGACTGAGCTTAATATTTCAGTGGAGAAAACTTCTAAAGCTGGTTTTCCATTGTTTTTCTCAATTAAGTCTGCTGAGAGGGGCGACACGGTGGCGCAGGGGTTAGTGCTGTTGCCTCACAGCAAGAAGGTCGCAGGTTCAAGACCTCCTTGGGTCCTGGGTCTGGGACCTTTCTGTGTGGAGTTTGCATGTTCTCCCCGTGTCTGCGTGGGTTTTCACCGGGTACTCCGGCTTCCTCCCACAGTCCAAAAACATGCTCAGGTTAATTGGTGACTCTAAATTGCCCATAGGTGTGAGTGAATGGTGTGTGTGCCCCACGATTGGCTGGCGACCATCTGGGGTGTATCCCT
The DNA here is from genome assembly GCA_030544235.1 of Lepturacanthus savala. Lineage (NCBI taxonomy): Eukaryota > Metazoa > Chordata > Actinopteri > Scombriformes > Trichiuridae > Lepturacanthus > Lepturacanthus savala. Next base: position 26,787,398 of record CM060465.1, read on the forward strand.
GCCTCTCGCCGTAACGCGCTGGGATAGGCTCCAGCAGACCATGTGACCCTAATGAGGAATAAGCAGGTATAGAAAATGACTGACTGAAGTCTGCTGAGAATCGGGGATGAAATGATTAAGATTGTTCTTCAGATCCCAGTGCTTCTAAATCCCAGTGATTTAGAAGCAATTATGTCTGAAGCAGATAATGCAGCTTGTGGTGCAGTTTATTTATTTATAATTTAATATATATTTTTTTTATTCTCAATTTGAACCTGCTTGCTAGACCTCATGGGGTCCAAACAAGTTAGTCACCTGAAATGTACGTTCAGAGATAATGATGTAATACTGATGAAGTAATGAGGAACTACTTTGTGATTACTTAGTATGATGCACCACTTTACTCGAAGGGCCACAAAAAGGGAAAGTAATGATGACATATAAAGGCGTAACATGGTGTACTCAGTATTAATATTCAGTATATTGTATTACTTTTCTTGAGGTGCCACAATATGACGTAATGAGGAACTACTTTGTGATTAGTAGGATGCGCCGCTTTACTCGAGGGGCCATAAAAAGGGAAAGTAATCATCACATTTGTAATAATAATTAATTTGTATGTCAAAAAGGGTTTGAAATCAAATGGAATTGTCAGTTATCACTCTTAATTGAGAATTAATGCTGTGAGCCAAACTGAAAAAAAAAAACAACTAATATATTATAGTTATAAAAAGTAAATAAATATCTTGTAATAGGGGTGCTTACCTTATCAGAGGCCAAAAGGTCCTTGGCTCTAGTTATGCGCTTCTGTAAACAGATTTTAAAGTCTAGTTAATAAGCAGGAGGGATAGGTCATGTGAGAAAATATCACACTGCTGCATTGTTGCTCTCATGTATTGTGTTGCTGAGCGAATACATTTTTTTTAATTGGCCCTTTTCTCTGGTCTCTTTTCCACAGCTTCTCTCTACTTTACTTTAGATTTCGCCTTTTTTTTCACAAATTAAAATCCAAACACAGAATCCTCCCCAACAGTGGCGAGTTTTCACTTCGGCTGCAGAAGCTATTTGTCGAAATGTAGATTCCCTCCTCCTGTATATATCCAAACGCTCTAATAATAAGAAGAAATGCAATTTGACAAACAGAAAATCTTTAGTGAATATCTCTCTAATTGGTCTAAAAATATGTGACTGTATCTTTTTGCCATCAGCAACGAGTCAGCAACGAGTTATTTGGAACGCAATGACCAGCATAACAGTGAGGTCATCTACCCAAATTTTAGAGAGACAATTTGAATTTATTAAATCAGTTTTCCACAATACGCAATAAAATACATAATATGGAGATAATGCTGTGTTTCACAGCACATGAGATGGGAGTTGGGAGTAGGAAAGACGTAAAAGAATCTAGGATCACATCATCAGATGATGTGAGATGGCAGCAGGTGTTATTTGTAATGGGTGTAATTTACATACAGCTGCAAACTGCAGGAACAAACATCCAGAGAGTTAAAGAGCTACGTGAAGAACCACAAAAAGGATTTCTGTGGGAGGTGGGCCTCAGTGGTGCAATTTATACAAAATTCATGACGTATAAAACTCCCAAACTGGTCGTCTCAGCATCGGCCCCGCCTTTACAAAACTGGCAGAGCGCAAATGACTGGTTGAGCCATTTTCAACCCATAAAACGCCTTAGAAATGTGCAGCCACTGTTAATATTAACACCGGCACTGATGTGTTTCATCATGCTTCATATAATTTAGTTAACAGCTCAAAAAACATGTTAATTGTTTATGGCCTGTGTAACATTACTTAAATTGAGAACCTTTTTCTCAGTCTTTAGATTTTACTCAGAGAGACGAGAGATATTTAAATTACATGAAGGGGAAAACTTTTAGATTTAGATTTAGAAAGGAGTGTTTCTTCATGTGTCAGTTTCACATTCTGCTGTTTTAACATGACAAATCAACTCTAGCAGAAGGAAATGAGGACGCAATGTTAAGTTAGTTCATGCTGTATGTGTGAATTCTGCCTTTTTGATCTGGGAAAAGTATTTTTTTATATATATATATATATTGAGAAAAATGAACGGCAGCAAATGGAGAATGAAAACAAGTGTGTGCAGAAAAAGATAAAACCTGTGGCTACTATCTCATCTGCACGTATGTTGTTTTGTTGCACATTAAAGGATAAAGGCTCAATCGTCATCTTTGAAATATTCGTCTTTCATAGAAGCCGTCAACATAACCTTCAAGCTCAAATCATATGCTCATTTATGGGTAAAAACTTTAAATAAATTAGGTGCATTTTGAGATAAATCCCCTGTGTAAAGGCTTTTCTCTGCCCTACTGAACATGATATAAACTCTCTATTAATTTGCTAATTAGAGCAAGAGGCATTAGAATAACGGGGTCCTGTTCTTAACGAGCCTCTGCATATGAAGCTGCTGACAATCAGGCAGAGAGACAACTGTAACGAAATAAACTAATGAGCATGTTTTTCTCAGCTGGAGGTTGAAAGTTGCTGCTCAGAAAGAGTTTTCACGCCTGTGAAACCGGTTAACAATAATAATGCATGGGTGTCACTGAGAATATCATTTCTGGAGGTTTAGAGGTTTTGTGGCAGTGATAATACTTTGCAGACGGACTGATGGGTTTAATTCCTGGATGCCTCCTGCTGTCCTCTCCCACTCTACACGCCTGGCAGCTTATTACCAACATTTCCTGCAGCAGTAATGAGCAAAAAAAAAAACACAAACAAATATAGAAGCAGAGCATCTGCAGGTTTGTGCAAACTTAATGTAAGAAATGACTAATTAATTCTCTCCAAACTCTTGTGCATGGCTGAATTCAACAGCTTGTTAACTGTCACTTATTCTCAGCAAAAAATAGAAACTGCAACAAAAAATGAAGTAGAAGGGTGGTGCTATTTGGATCCTTCAGCTGTACTGTGCTTATTCCATCTTGTGATTTGCTGATTGCATAGGTGGAATATAGTCGCAAAGTCCTATGTTTGTCATTTTAAATGCATATTTTCATGCAAAATAAAAGCATTTTGCACAAATCATGCAGTGCACCTTTGATTGAGGCCATATTCCACCCATGCAATGAGTCCTTCACAAGATGGAACAAGCAACAGTAAAAATGCAACAGCAAAAATGAAAGATTTGAACGTTTCCAGCAGTAACTATGACATTATTGCTAAACTGTAGATGTTATTTTTAGTTAATTCCCTCACGTCTGGTCTTAAAAAAAAAGCCTAAATCAACAAACTGCTACAGCAGGAGACAGAGATGAAGCGAGTTGGAAGTAATTGGAAAATTGACAGTGAGTAATGACTGCCCTCTAATGGAGGAACACATAACTGCAACTTGAATCCAGAATCATTACTAAAAACACATGAATGAGTCACAGTTATTGGTGAAATGTTCCTTCATCCTCAAACACAGACATGCAGGTTTATTTTGATTCACTCCCACACAAACATATTTTTCTGCTGCCAGAAATACTCACTAGAACATCAAATGTGAATTAATCTCCTGCTGAAAATAGTCCCCAACCAATACACTATTTCCATCTGTTTGAGAAATATTTACTTCATAATACATCTAACAATTATTTCCATTATTGACTAATCTACAGATTATCTTGATTAATCGCTGAAATATTGTAAAATATGAGGAAATGGTATAAAATTACCTTTAATTTGAATGAATGAAAAGCATTAAAGGGACCCTTATTTGTAATTTTCCCAGTTGAATACTCATTTTTGTGATCTATTTAAAAAAAGGGCATGTTTTTTAATGGTACAACAGCAGCTACATAGCTAGATTCGTTTGTCTCATTCAGTCATCAATAGAAATATATTCTGTTCAGTTATTTTGTGAAAAGATTTTAATGATCTCCACAGAAGATAGGTTAGAAAAGACTAAAGTATTGCACAATGACAGTAGTTCAGTTATTGATTCAGTTGTCATCCAGTTAATCTGTCAGTTAGTTGGTGAGCGATCCAGTGATGCAGTCCGCCGATCAGCTGGCCAGCTTGTCGTTCAGGTAGCTGGAGGTTTTGGGGTCCTGCAGCAGTGTTTTTGTGACATCATACAGGTTCTGCTGGTAGGCCAGCCTGTAGCGGCTGTACACGTTGTCGCAGTAAGTCAGCAGGCGCTTCACATTGGGAGCGACGCTGCTGGGAGAGCCGTCCAGCCTGAAACGGCAACACACACGGCTCATTAATGACAGACAACTCGTTTGACAGATCAACAGTTTTCCTAAATCATTAGTGCAGATTTATAGATTTCTTTTTTAACCAATGGATGAATATATCTGGTAAAAAAAACAAACAAAAGCAATCTAGACTAGTATAGCTGGTGCCTTACTTGGTGAAAATGTCCTCAAACAGACTGGAGGTGAGCGGGCGGTGACGTTTAAGCTCCTCCAGATAAACAAAGTCTCCTTTCAGGATCACCTTCTGGTACAGAATCTCCGCCCAGTCTGGACTGTAACTGTACGCTTCAGACACGACAAACACCTGAGACACAAAACAGTGGACATGATCTGCTGCCTCTTTGTATTGTGGAGACATAGACATTTTAGAAATATATATTTATATATTTCGACAAACTTGTGCCTGCTACATTTGAATAAGTTGCCTTAAACTGCAGGAAACTAGACTTGTTGTTTTTTAATACTTTTTGACAATGTTATTTTGTGTCCTTAAGGTTGGCTGTGTTTTTTTTTGCACATTATCATATTACATTTATTATTAAAATCATATGGAAAAAGTGGCACAAAGGAAGCAGACCTGGTAGCATCGTGGCAGCGCTATGACGGCTTCCAGCAGCTCCGCGGGTCGCAGGTTGATGACCCGCAGGTCGGATCCTTGGTTCAGGAAGTGGAGCTGAAGAGTGACCAGCTTGGCCGTCCGAACACAGCGACTTGCCTGACGCACGCATGAGTCCTGGTTTTTTGCGCACATACATACAAACACACACACACACAAAATTAATATCTCTCTTTGTAAATGAATAGTTCCACATTTAAAAGTAATTTAATTTAAAAGTTTTTTGTACAATTAGTCCAATATTGAGTAGAACTATCTTATTCCATTGGCAGATAATTTATTTTACTTTACTAAGTTTTTTTTGGGGTCACTTTGGTCTTCATTAAAAAAAAAAAAAAAAAAAAAAAAATGAACTTGAAATGAGTTAAATAATTATCTGCCAGTTGATGAGGCGGAGTGATTTCAAAAGCTCACTGCATGCCTGTGTCACTCCGCCCAATGGCTTACTGAAGAAAGTAGTCCTGACTATTTGTTTCATGTGTTGTAACGTTACAGCCATTGTTTCATAGCATGGTGAATGTGCAGGTCACAACTCATCCACCACAGCGTTTGGGAGTTGCTGGTTTGTGTATTTGCGGAGGTTGATGAAGGAAACCAAAAAATACCATTAGCCGCGTAGCAGTAGCAGCTGAGCAGCTCGTGGCTCCACTCCACTGGCCTGGAAACAGCTTGTATCGATAAAGAAAAGGTAAAACACCCATTGCTATGACTATGGGAATCAATTAGCGGTTCAGGCACCTTGGAGAAGCTCTCTGCGCCGTCCTTCAGCAGACCCAACACCTTCAGCAACGAACTCTTCAACTCAGGAGTCACAACTGTCAACAAAAGTCAAGGTCAAAGGTCAAAAACAACTAACACCAGATGAAAAAAAAAAAAAAGCTAATTTATTTTGTCCTCCTGACTCACCCCAGGGCTGAGACTCGATGATCTTCAGCTGGGTCATGGCGGCCATCTCGTGGTTTTCCCCGATCTCCCTCCTCATGCTGAAACACAGCGCCACCATGTTGTGCTTCTCACTGTCTGCGGGGAGGCAGCGCTTCAGGTAGTCCAGCAGAGCCGTCTTCAGACTGGAGCTCTGTGACAGACGGAATGTCAGCTGAGAGTGTGTGTGTGTGTGTGTGTGTGTGTTCCCTCAGTTGGATGTGTGACCTTCTCTCTGCAGAGTTTGTTTTTACGTTCTTCTGCTAGAGGAGAAAGATTTCTCTGTGCTCATTAAAAAGTTTGGCCTATGAGCGTTGATTTGTGACATCACAGCCGATCGTGGTCCAGTTAGTATGATCTGGGAACTTGAAGCCTGCAGTGCAGATGGATTCTAGTATTTCTAATGAGGGTGAAGATGATGATGTCATTTTAAGGATTTAATGTGGGAATTAAATCTTTTTAAGACGCTGCACATTTTCGCTCTGAGCAGAGCATTTTTATGTCTTTAACACATGTGTGGAGGGGATCTTTAATCATTCAGTCGAGATAAAACTGTTTTCCTGTAAACTCTAAGCTAAACATCAGATAAGAACAGCGGGCATGTTTGGCTCAAAGGGGTTGTGGAACGCCAGAACCTGGACGATAAATTCTCACATTATGATATAAAGTCTTCATTCACTCATTCCGATCACTTTTTATCATCGCTGTGAGGATCATAAAAGTGATAAAAAGACACTTTCTGCAAATATTGTACATTAAAAGTGACAAGGTGAGTTACTATTCTCTTTGAGCTGCTGGAAGAATTTTGATGTGAACCAACTGTACAGGAAGTTTCATTAACAGTAGCTTGTAACAGTGAATTAAAAGGAAAAAAACAACAACAGCAGAGTGGTGAGTATGATGCCGATACTAACTTTTTAAATGGCATCTATTTATACTATTTATTTAATTTTTTCTGTGTGGGCGGACTGCAAAATACTGAAATCTTAACAGGTGAAAAGAACGATTAGTCCAATATTGAATAGAATTATCTTATTCCACTGGCAGATCATTTATTTAATTTATTCTTTTTTTCCTGATTTGGGTCGACTAAAATCAAGAAAAAATGATAAATTATCTGCCAGTGGAATAAGATAATTCTACTCAATACTGGACTAATTGTACCAAAAACAAGATATTTTCACCTGTTTAGATTTCAGATTTTTGGTGTGTGTGTGTGTGTATGTGTGTGTGTGTCGAACCTGTCCTCTGTCCGTGTCCACTTTCTTCCTGAGCAGCATCTCAAAGCGATGGTTCTGATGCAGCAGGTCAAAGATGTACGTCATCTCATTATACCTGGCGATGCCCGTCAGCAGACGCACCTACACACGCACAGTTCATACAGACAGCTTTTAGCGTCGTTCAGCTACTGTACCATAAATACATCAAGCATCTAATGACTCGAGCGACGTGCTAAAGAAGTGAGAGTTGCTACCAGCAGGCTGTATTGCTCGCCCGGGGCCAGGTAGGTGTGGCTGAGGTGACGCGAGGCTTGGAGCACCCTGACGATCCCCTCCATGTTACAGGTGAGACTGAAACAGTCGTGGGCCACGATCAGCAACTCCACAACTAGAGTGGTAGGAAGAAGCCGGGAGGATCAGGAGGAATACGGGAGCATACAAAACCTCTTTCACTGTTCATATGGAAGCCTGACTGAAGCAATTGGAGAATTGTGAACTTATCCTTTAATATTGATTGTTGTGGATAAAATAGGATGTAGCTTTGTCTCTGTGAAATTTTAATTATAAATACTGAGCAAAAACGTAAGCAAATACCAAAAGGTATTAACTTTACTAAGTGATTAACACTTTATTACATCCACCAAGGAGGTTATGCTTTTGAAAACATATTTTTTTCTTAAAAAAAAGGTGAAAGTGACTAAAATTGAGAAGTAAATGAAATAAGCTTAAATATCTGCAAGTGGAATAAGGTAATTTAACTCAACTTTGGACAAATTGCACCAAAAGAAGATATTTTTACTTTATAAGATTTCAGTTTTTTCAGTGTGTGTGTGTGTGTGTGTGTCGTACTGCAGTTCAGGTCTCTCAGTGGGACGCTGTTAAGTTTTTCCAGCAGCTTGTCTCCCACCAGGTTCGGGTCATCACACAGTTTGATCAGCTGCACCAGCGAGTCCCGCCCCTCCGACGGCCTGTATACCTGCCTTTCTGCTGGCAAACACACACGCGTTGAACATTCGACATTATCGAAATTTCCTTTCCATTAGAGTATTCCGACGTGTCCCGTCCCCACTCACCCAGCTGCAGCTCCTGGGTGGAGGCCTGCAGCGCCTGCACCACAGCGCAGGAGACCAGCTCAGCCACGGTGTCGGCAGAGAAGCCCTGGACTTTGATGAAAGCCTGAGCCTTCCTGAACCGCTCCGATTGGTCAGACAGCAGCAGCTTCTCCAGCACAGAGCGAGGTTCCTCCCTGCAGATCTGGCTGAAGGAACACTGCAACTCCTGGAGAGGACAGAGGGGCACGAAAACATTTTATGTACCGTAAAGCTCTGTTTATCTACACTACCGTTCAAAAGTTTTGGGTCACTTAGAAATTTCCTTATTTTTGAAAAGAAAAAACAGTTTTCTCAATGAAGATAACTTTAAACTAATCAGAAATACACTCTATACATTGCTAATGTGGTAAATGACTGTTCTAGGCGCAAATGTCTGTTTTTTTTAGGTAGCAACTACCATAGTTGCTACCTAATGGTAGCAACTATCACTACCATTAGGAGTGATAGTTGCTACATTTCCAGCAACTATCACTCCTAATGGTACAATGTGTTTGCTCATTGCATCAGAAGGCTAATGCATGATTAGAAAACCCTTGTGCTATCATGTTAGCACAGCTGAAAACAGTTTAGCTGGTTAGAGAAGCTATAAAACTGACTTTCCTTTGACAAAAGATAAGGGAAAAAAATACTATTTCAAATACAAATCATTTTTTCTAACCTTGTCAATGTTTTGACTCGATTTTCTATTAATTTTCACGGTGGTAAATAAGTGTGACTTTTCATGGAAAACACAAAATTGTCTGGGTGACCACAAACGAACAGTAGTGTACATAATACTATTCTGCACTGTAGACTGTTGTTTTTTTTGACGCTTCAGTATTTTCTGGCGCTACCTTGGAGAGCTGGTAGAGGCTGAGGACCTGTTTGCAGTAGTTGTTGCCGTGGCGACACTGATCCAACAGTTTCTGGAGCTGGACAGCGACCTCATCTTCAAGAGGAGGGAGCATCACAAATGACGACAGGCTGCTGAGGGAGGGAGCTACAGGAGACGGTGGAAAAGAGAAACTGGTTAGGAAGAAAAATGGCTGTTTTATTAGAAAAAGAAAAAAAAATCATAATTGATTGAAATTGATTCCAATAATGAATAGAAATCTCAACAATATTTCTAAATATGCCAGCAATGTTGCTAAATTGCGTCTTATCCTCATAGTTAGAATATAAAACATAAAATAAGAAAAATATACAACATAATAAAAATTATTCTGTCGTCACCTCACATGTTGTAGATTTCTTTTTTATCATTTATAGCAGGAAAACTAATAACAGTCCTTGGGCTTAAATGGCTAATTATTCTTATTTTTAATAGCAGTAGTTTAAATGTTTATATATTTATACACTAAAAGAGCTTAGATTACAGGTAGTGATCCTCTTTTCCGGAGCTTCTGTGGCCTCCTCTAGTGGTTCAGGGTTCAGTTCTCCAGACGCCAGGCCTCGACAGCGCAGCACCACCCACATGTCTGGGTGATACAGGGAGAAGTAACGACACACGCGGCTGGCTTCGTGGATGCTGCCGCCGTCCAACAACTGACCGATCAGGACACCCAGCACCCTCCTCTCCTCTGGACTCAGCGCAGAGTCTGCGTTCGTCTCCTCCTGCTCCTCGGCAGCAGGACCCGGGAGTTTGTCCAGACGGAGGCACGCCTCCGTGTTCAGATCCGATATGTTCGAGAAGGAGAACTCCTTCGTTAGCAGCTCGTATGTGCTCAGTTCGGGCGCGATGGCGGGCGGCGGCAGGTTGAAGACGCGCTCCTTCTCCATGGCGACGGTGAGGACGTGCTGCCGGACGCGGCTCACCCAGAGCTTCTCCTCCAGAGCCTCCACTTTATCCACGGGAGTCGGGCTGTGCAGGGAGAGCCAGTGAGCGGCGAGCAGGAGCAGCAGGCATCGCTCCTGGACGTCCAGCAGCTCGGCCTGAGCCCCTGTGGGCGGCGGGGCGCCAGCGGGTCCGGCTTCAGCCTGTGACAGGAAGAACTGGGTGGCTGATTCCGGATCGGTGCTGTCAGCCTTTAGCTGCTCATGACACTTCCTCCAGAAAGAGACGCGTGTCTCCAAAATCCCCCACTGCCGCTTGGCCTTCTGCGAGTTGATTTCCTGGAGAAGCTACACGGGCGACAGAAGGATCAGTCTCCTGTGTCTTAAATCTATACAGCTATGGAAAAAAAATAAGAGACCACTGTATTTTTTTTTTACACCTAAACCCTATTGAAAACCTCTGGAATATGATCAGGAAAATGGATGGTCATAAATCACCATAAACCAGAAAAACTGATCATTTTGCAGTGGTCTCTTATTTTTTCCAGAGCTGTATGTGTGAGATCAGAAAAGTGAACCTAAATGTGGAAGCGGAGCCGACCTGGCTGAGCAGCAGGCGGTGGACAGGGAGCCCGGCGAGCAGGGCGACCTGCCGCGCCTGGCTGAAGCGGCCGCGGGCCTGCAGGGCGTCAACCGCAGCCTGGAACTCCTCCTGCTCGACGGAGGGAGAGATGGACTGCAGCAGTTTGGGAGACAGGCTGACCTCTGACCCCTGCAGCAGCTGACTGAGCTGACTCAGCTTCCTGAAGTCTGGACCTAGACATACACACACACAAACACAGCAGATACAAAAAAACTATTTAGAATTCTTGAAACCTTCTATTTATCAATTTAATTTTAGTCTTGTGTCAAATGCCCATATTAGTCGTATTTAGATAACTTGACAAATTTTAGTCAATGAAAAGTCCTGGCATTTTCCAAAGTAAAAATCCAAAGTAAATCCAAAGTATTTCAGTCTACTTTAATCAATAGTCTTTCTGTAGTCTGACAGCAGGTTGATAGTAATGTTAATCAAAATTATGTATTAAGAACTATTGTTAGGAAGCTTTGTTTAGTTCATTGTGACACATGTTTTGAAGTGATACCACATGACATTTTAATTAACTTTATATTTAATAAAGTAGATATTGTTTCGTCTTTTTTCATCAACAAAAAATATGTGTTAATTTCGTCACAGTCAGTGATTAAGGGCACTGGTTTTGTCTCATTCTGTCATGAAAAAAAAAACATCATCGATGAATATATTTCGGGATCAAAAATTTCCTGATGAAATTAACACTGCTGTGGGTGCAGGGTTTTGTTCCAACAATGCGCTTGACCACATGTGAGGCAGGAAATCGTTTTTTCCCCAAACTGAAAACCGCAGTCATCTCCTGCATCTTTGTCACGTCTCACCGTTTGATTTGAGGAGTTTGTCGACGTCAGCGAGGAGCTGCAGCAGCCGGTGGAGGTCGTACTGGGAGGAGCAGCGCTGCAGCATGGTGAGCAGCAGCACGGACGCCTGGCTCTCCACCCACTGCAGGGGGAGGCCACCGGAGGGCGCCGCGACACCGTTCCTCAGCTGGATCGGCAGAAAGAAAGAGAAGGCTGGTCAGAGAGGACCGGCTCGGTGTGTGTTGGACTCAGAGTGGCCTCCTTTTGGCCCCTTTTAAATTCTATAAGACAGGGTCCATTGACAATATGCTTTACTCATGTAGAGAATGTGGAAACACTTTCATCACTCGCTCTGATTTTGTGTAACTATAAAAAACTACACACCTGTTAAAATGCTGTAAAAGGTTTTTGTGATGTAACAAAATGACACCAAGATCAATCATTTCAGATCATTTTCCATTAATGTGACCTATAACCTGTACACAAGTGGGTGAAAAAAACCCTGAAACCTTTAAAAGAGAAAAATAAAAAAAAAACTTAATATAACCTGGTTGCATAAATTTGCCCACCCTTAAACTAATACTTTGTTGCAGCACCTTTGGCTTTTATTCCAGCCATTTGGATAGGAGTGGCACATCTGGATGTGGCAATATTTACCCACTCTTATTTGCAAAAAACGCTCCAAATCTGCAGGTCAGATTTCAGCTTGTTTTTCAGTTGCGTTTGTACAAGTCACAGGTCACATTGAAAGTGGAAAAAGATGTAAAACTATTTTTTTTTTTTTTTGTCCTTTATAATCAAAGTGTCCCTTATCAGAGAGGTGGGCGGGACTTACAGTGATGAGCGTCCTCTGGAAGTCCATCAGCTTCGCTTTGGCCTCAGCAAAGTTCCTGTAGTCACAACAAAACTCGAACATCCTCAACACCAACACCAGAGGACAGTCCTGGGAGGCAAACCGAACACAAAGACTTCAAGACTGAAGGGACAAATATGACACCTTAATGCAGTAGGATGAGTGTGAAAGTGTGTTCAGGGATATACTCTGTGGGGGGGAGCAGTGTTTTCCTGGCAAAGTGTGGAAATGTCACACTGTATTAAGTATAGTCTTAAGGAAGGAGCTTTAATCCAGTGTGTATAATCCTTTCTGAACCACCCTTCTTATGACTCTTTCATCAAGTACCTGACCTATATAAATAGGAACCTCCAAACACCTACTATTTATTGTAGAAACTACTGGATATGCAACTTCAAATTCACAGGTGAAGAGGGCAGATGCTCTGTGGTGCACTCGTCTGATGCTTTCACACCTCTTTTTGTTCTCATGACCTAATTTCTCTCATCTTGTGGCAGTTTTTTTTTTTTTTTACCCTCTGGAAGAGCTCGAAGCCTCGTAGGAGGGGCCTGGCGTGGCCCCGCCCCAGCAGCGTCCTCCAGATGATTGACAGGTCATGCAGGGTCCAATCATGGTGCTGGGGAGCTTCAGCCAGGTGGGAGGTGGCTTCCTCGGCTGTGGCATTATCGACAGAGGTCAGCACCCACACGCACAGGCAGGGCAGCAGCTCGGGCTCCTGTCAATCAATCGGGACAGGATTTTTTAGATTAAAAACCTATATTAGTTTAACTTTTCAGACTTTTTTTTTCCCTGTAATGGGATTTTTACAGCTTTAATGATCTACTGTTTTTTAATGAACTCACTGGTCCTCCTGTAATTTAAATCCCAAGGTCTTTTAAAGACTAACTGAAATCACAGTTAATCATCCCTCAATGTGTTTTTTTAAAACATCTTTGTAATATATATGAAAGAGGCTTTTTGATTGACAGCAGCTGGAGGGGCATGTCAGTGTCAAATGTTCTAAAAAGATCCCACTTCAAGTGCTTTGATATTGGGCAGCTTACACTACTGAGCCTCATCAGACACTGTTATATAGCAAAGCAGACTGGTGTCCCAAATGTCTAAGCCTCACTGCACTCACATGGACTTCCATGTGCATACTGCAAACTTAAAATAAATGGCACTCTCCAAAAAATGTGTAAAGAAACTTAAAGAACATCTTACTGGCAAACACATACATACCATTTACTACAGTCCTTTAGACATGGATTAAACAAACATAGTGGAAGGAATAACAGGCCAAAGGCCTTTATTGATCAATACATCAAGGGACATAATATTGATCATACGTCACCCTACAAGAAATTAAAGAAAACTGTTGTCCACTGATAAACACCGAAAAAACTAAGATTTTAAGAGGTGAAGATATCATGTTTTAATACAATTAGACCAATATTGAGTAGAATTATCTTATTCCACTGGCAGATAATTAAGCATTTAAGCATTTTAATACAAAACTTCAAATAAGATAAATTATCTGCGAGTGTAATAAGATAATTCTGCTCAATATTAGACTAACTGTACCAAAACAAGATACCTTCACCCGTTAAGATTTCAGTTTTTGCAGTGCAGAAACTCTAGTGACCACGGAAGTAGAGGTCAGTATACTCTGCAGCATAAACAAAAATAAATGACACAGCAAATCTAGGGCCACTTTGTATTATTGCAGCATGAGAGCAGTGAACAGTTTCTGGTTCCAGCAGATAAAATTGCTGGACTGCTGTGTGTGCACTACAAGTAAAAGAGACGGACAAGGACATTGTACCACTATCTCCAGTATTGATCAAATCATCCAGTGATAAGGATTTTCTTTCATAATTTTGCAACTATGTTTGTTTTGTGCATCTGATCAGTTTACCTGTTGACAGGCAGCCAGTACAGCAAGCGTCGGGCAGCGTTGCACCAGTGCTTCCTGCAGCAGGTACTTGCGGGGAGATGCCTCCTCCTGGCTCTGCAGGAGCAACTGAAACAGCTCCCTGGGGTGCTCCGGGCTTCCCGGGGCCTCCTCCATGTTCAGAGACCCGGTCTCTTCTGCAGGATCACTGCCCCTCCTCTGACTGAACACCTGCAGGTCCTGAAACACCAGGTTTAGATGAGCCTGGAGGGCGGGGCCAAAGTGGGCTGCCAATGACCTCACCTGTGGAAGATGACAAGTGGATGTAGATAGAAAGAAAGAAAACTTTAACAACTATATTTCATATCAACACCAATTAGACACTCATAACGGTTCCAAAAGTTCTATATGAGGATTTTAACAGTAAAATCTTAAGGTGTAGTTTAATCCTACAGAAATCAAAGCATTTAGCTCAAGTTAAGCCCTTGAAAAAAAGTGCTGCTTTTTAATTCTTTTTTTAAAATAATAAATATAAATCATCAAAAGTTAATCTATGGTAACTGTTGTTTGTTATTTAACATCAGCAAACAGTAGCTTCACTGTTCATGCTGGTCCTTGTCAAATCATATTATCTCATGCAGCTTTAATCTGAAGGATGAGGTGCAGGTGTGTGTTCACCTGCTGCAGGGGGAAGTTGTGCAGTTGGACAAACACCAGGAAATGGATGAACTGTCCGTCATCTGCGCAGTGGGTGGGGTAAACGGAGGTGAGGTTCAGATGGTGGAGCTGACAGAACTGTACGGCCAGCGCCCACTCCTGAGCCGCCTCGTAGGATGACCTGCCAGACGCAGGAAATGCAGACATTTAGTGTGAAATACAGACATATACATTCAATGTGCCAAATGTAAATTGAGCTTCACACTTTTTTATGAAAAACAATTTTTTTCCCCATGCATCAATCAATTCAAATTTGACTTCCTATAGAAAAGTGGAAGCTTAAGTAGAATTTATTATGCTTGGCCAAATGAAGCTGTGTTGGACTGTTAGCCTTAAAAACTTGTAAATGGGAAAAGCTATGGACATACATTGAGATAAGGAGAGCCATGCAAAAAAAAAAGTACACAATTTATGTTGAAAGTTTCTATGTGAATCTACATATCAGATTTTGAAATTGTGTTGATAGGTCAAGTAAAACTGGACTTATGATAAATCTTACCGTTATATTTGTTTATAAATAAATGAGTTTAGGCCCACATTCTTTTCTGTTGGGCGATAGTGCATGGATTTCTTGACGGTCTGTGAAAGCGCCTCGGATTAAGATTCTTGATTTTTTTTTTTTAGATAGATCTATTATTATTTAGACCTTTTGTTTTAGTCAACACGTGTCAGTATTCAGCACATTTCTGGCGTGGCTGGGCTGCAACATTATGACATCAGCAGGTTGAAGGAGGGACTTACCTCCCGATGCCCTTCTGCTCCAGGCTGTCGGTCACTGCAGCTTCCAGGTAGCCAATCAGCTCCTCCGCTGCTCCGGGCTCCGCCTCTGCCAGCTTTACACCTTTAGACACTGATAAACAGGCGAGAGAGAGAAGATGAGCGTTTGCGTTTACACGGTGTGTAGGTTCTGTACTGAAGTGTGTGTGTGTATGTGTGTGTTGTGTTTACCCAGTGTGTTTAGATGCTGTGTTGGAGTGGTGTGTGCGCTGTGCTGGTTCTGGTGCTGCAGGATAACGTTCAAGGCTCTGATGTCGGCTCTGAGCTTGAGGCTGCAGACTCCCAGCAGCTCACAGAAACAAACGGCGGCAGATGCCACAGACGGCACGTTAAAACACTGCAGGGCCAATCTGTACACCTGCTGGCAGGCTTGTTGCAACCTGAAACACACACACACACAGCTGACGTAGTGAGGCACAACGAGGTTTCATCCTGTATCTTGTCACATCCACGAATTTATCTCATTTATCTCACAGCCTCCGGGCTGGAAGCAATTGGTCCGCACGAGTCTGGCAGGATTAGGCGGAGGATGAGAAATGTGTCGTACTCACAGCAGCCTGACGTCACTGCAGCCGCTCAGCTGCTGGACGAGGAAGGTGGCGTAGGCGAAGGAAGGGCGGCCGTGACGGAGATAATACAGGTGGTCCAGGTTCTCTACCAGAGCAAACCTGTTGACCAGGTGGGGGCTGGAGAAATGCGGCAGCTCTGTCGTTTCTGTTGAGACGGAACAATCCCCAATTAAATAAAGTGTTTTACTACTGCTACTACTAAACTATTACATCTTCTATCTTCTACTACCTCTGCCAATATTTCTATTTACTCCTATTGGTTCTACTGCCCATATAAGCCCTTGTGGTATACTGAAGAACAAACTAAAGGGGTTAATATAGTACATATGTATGGTGTATGATGTTTTGCAAAGTTACCTAGAATCTCAGGAATTCAGAGTCTATCATGCACATGTGACCTGTGAATTTTAACTGTTTAGAACTAATTTGGTATGTTTACTTGAAAAGGAGTGCTTGCACACAGCGAGACCAACTGTCATGTAAATCACTTCACTTTTATCCTGAATACACAGAGAAGACAGGAGGAAAAAATCTTCATTTGGCCGTTTTTCCCCAGATGAGCCGCAGAACGTCTGTTTAACTAATTTTGTTTTAATAAAGTCTTTTTTAAAGAACCCAAATTCACCTGAATTCACTTCACACTGCTGCTTCTGTTACTGCTGATGCCACTTCTCTATTGCTGCTTCTCTCAATATTTCTTCTTCTAATACAACTGCTACCATTTCTATTTCTGCTGCTGCTACTAGTTTAACAAAGACACATAACGCAACACATAATTGACACATTGCATGTTTCAACACTTTTTTGTTTAGTGTGTGGTCACCTGCATTGTGTCACATAACTCATAACCTCCCAGTGATGTCACAGCTGGTCTTACCGGTTGAGTTGAGGGTGTTTGCTGCCTGCCAGCCGAACAGTTTGGTTGGGTCCAGAGGATGGAGCGACTGGAAAAACACAGTGATTTTAATCCAGTTACTTCACATACTTTCAGCTCCCCCCCCAAATCAACAGCATAGATTGCTAGTGTTACCAGAGGTGTGAGTGTACCTGCAGCAGGTGGTAGAGAGAGACGTCAGAGGACTGGCTGTTTCCTCGAGGCCCCGCGGGGAAGAGTGCAGCCTTCAGTTTGGGATGCGTGGCCAGCGCCATCTTCAGGAGCTGGGGGTCCACTGTCCCCTCCGACCTGCCTGACCTTTCACCCTGAACCACCGCCTGCGCAAAGGTTGCACGCACACAAATCATCCTGCACATTATAATAATTAGAGCAGAGGATTCCAAACTTTTTCTTGACTTTGGCACCTTTTAAAGAGCCAGTCACCCGAGTGTAATTATATAACATGCAGATATGGAAACAGATGGTCAGTTTCAACAAAATTGTGCATATTATTTTTTAAGCATTTCAAAAAAATAATTTGAACTCCCACTACTACATGGCGGCTGGGGCTCAGAGGAAGAGCAGTCGTCCACCATTTGGAGGATCATATTACAGCAGAAGCGGAGGCACATATGGACATTTTGGAGGAAACCAGATGGGTGGGATCAGAGGTCCTGGTCAGTAGGCGGGATTAAAGTTCGCTTACCTGGTCGATTCCTCCGGGGGCAAACATAATGGCCGCCAGTGCCAGCAGGCTGTGTCCCTCCAACAGTAGACTGCTGAGAGACGCCTGACTGCCTGGTAACAGAACCTGAGCACTGGTCAGACTGGCCTGGAAGAGCAGTCCTGGATCTGAATCAACACAAACACACACAAACTTGCAAACTTGCAGTACAAAACCCCAAAATAGTCTATTAACTAAAATTCTGAATCAAGGAAATACTTCAAATGTTTAATCAATGTATAAACCTTAACTAAGAGATTGTTAGATTTTTTTCAATTGATTATGAGAATAGGCTGATACATTTTCTACTGATCAACTCATCTTTGCAGCTCTAAATAACAAATAAAAGTGAATATGACCGAAGGCATAGAAAAAAGTGAAAAATGTTCAAATTGGCCCAAATGCTTCAAAAATATTCTATTAATTTACACTGATATGAAAAACAACCAGAGAATGTTATTGGCATCTTCTGCCTTCATGAATTACTTCAAACGATAAATCTGTAATCACAATGTATTATTTAATATTTTCCATCACTACTAACTACTAAATTAGAAAAAGTAGCTTGATTAAAAAGTACCTGACAGATCCCTGGTGATCTCCTGGATCTTCACCAGCATTTCAAACCAGGGCTGACTCTCAGACAGGCTCTGATTGGCCAGGAGGGGACAGTTTCTGGGTGTCAATCTGTGGAGGAAAAAGATGGAGCATGTCAGCAGGTGATTTACAAACTAACTTATGTTTTACAATCAACCAGAAGACTGAAAACATGCTCCAAATAGCTGTATATCATCAGACATGCACCTGTAGTGCTCCAAGTATGTGTAGAGCAGGTACTGCAGGCTATGGTCCAGGCAGAAGGTGATGAAGCGGCTGTGGAGGTCGAGTCCCAGGTCGGAGCGGTACTGAGGGACCGGCGGCAAGGATGCCATCACCCCTCCACCCTGAGCCAGACGCCACAACAGCTGCTCCAAGTCTGCCAGCTCCTCCGGGATGAACACCCCTCTCCTGCAAAAAAAAAAAAAAAAAAAAGACAAACAGAAATATTAAATATTCAATTAAAAGAAACAGTTTTATAGATGTTTTAACGATTAGGAGGGTTCCTACAGATTTCTTCAAGTTAAGTTCTTCTAGTTTTGTGGACTTTTATGGCATATTCTCGGAATTTTATTGTGTTCGCCCTAGTTTTTGTCTCTGGAGTAAAGCAGGGTCACAGAGGCGAACACGGTGGCTGTACCTGGCCAGTAGGTCTAAGATGCTCTCTCTCATGTAGCTGCTGCAGACCGTGTTGTCGTTGACGAGTTCTGGGGTTAACTCTGGCCACCGGGCGGTGCCAGAGGTCTGGCTGTCCTGGATCCAGCCGATCACCCGGCGCTGGTCGTGCAGGGCGGTCAGGTAACGCCACAGCACCGCCACGTCACAGGAACTCAACTCTGATGGAGCAAAAACACAGTTCAGAGAAAGATTTCAGGTAACTTTTAAAAACCGCAATGGGATCTTGGTTTTGCTCTGGGTGATGATGCGCTTTACCCGTGTGCTGGAGTCTGGACAGGAGGATGGCGGTCCGGCTGCTCCGGTCCCAGTTCCTCACCCAGTCCAGTCTGAGGTTCCTCCAGAGCCCCTCCTCCTCCTCCGACCTCCTCCGACCCACCAGTACCTCCAGAAGCTCCTCACCTCCCGCTTCCCTGTGGACCATCTGAACAGCCCTGGAGAGGAGGAGGAAGCAAAGGTGAACCAGGTAACTCAGGGAGCAGTGAGGTTTTTCTTTTCTTTTTTCAATGACTCAAAGTCAGGGCAGAGACTCGATCTGATTTCTACCCGGGAGCTTTAAACGTCTAAACACGGGAGATTTATCGCTTTCTTCCAAGAGGAGAGAAAAAGGAGGTTCAAAGGAGATAAAGAGAAGACTTAGAGGAATTAATGAGGAGGTTAAAAGGATACGTTTCAAAGGCCGTATAATGATTCAGAGAAAGAAGCTGATGTGAAAGTTCAGACAGAGATCACAGAGGTGACAGGACACATAGAGAGAGAGAGAGAATAACTGCAGATTAACTCTTAACTAATAGATGCTGCATGCTTCAGGTAGACAGCTTTTAAAAGAACGAAGGGGACTGAGGCGAGGGTTGAAGGTAGAGCTGCACGATTAGAGAAAAAAAAAATCATTGTCACGATTTTTTTTTACATTTTAAAAAAAAATGCATTTATTCAGCATGAGTCATTTTGCGCTTCTGTTTGACATGGTTAAAAAAAAGCATTATGGGAATATGGCCATTAGCGTCAGTGCTAGCTGCAATATATGATCTTTCAGAAATGGTGTAGTCATAGTAAATAAATAGTAAAATAATCATTTCAACTTGATTATATGTCTTTGGAGATTGTTTGACATGCAAATCGAAATTGCGATTATAATTCAATTAATTGCACAGCCTTAGTTGAGGGCATATCTGTATTTTTGAAAGGCTTTAGCGTTGCTATGGTAACCACGAGATGTACAGTATATTTGCAGTGTTGTGACCTTACCTTAGCGAAGCGCTGTTCTCTGGGCAGCGGGACGATGGCAGCGAGCCCAGTTTCTCCATCTCCCTGATGAACACAACACTCTGCATCTCCTCCTCAGTGAAGTAACCCCGCCTCAACAGCTCCTCCATCTGAGCAATCAACCAATCAGAGCACTCGTTAGGACGTACACCAGAGAGCAGTAAAACAATGCGGCTCTCAGGAGAAAACTAGCACTTAAATGTAGTTGCTTCTGTGATATGCAGTACACTTTTATTGAAGGAAATGATGTCACATGACTTTTTCATTGTATGATTTTCTTTTGAAATTTTTTCTCCAATTCACACAGTTTTACTGCAAAAAGAACATATAAAACATTGCAATTTTTAAGAAAAGTTGTTGCAAAATCAAACAGTCCCAAACCTGGAGGGACTGAATAGCTTCAAGAATGGGCATTGTAACATTTATGAAATAGAAAAAAAAAATCACAATTAAATCAACACTGTTACCGACATCGACTCACCACAAACTCCCTGAGCTCCTTGTCGTCTGTGTAGAGGCAGATACTGTGCAGCTGCTTCTTTACACTGAAACCCTAACAAAAAAAAAACAGGTCTGGGTTTAACTTTTGATTTTGAGGATAAAAGTCATCTGTCAGTTCAACTTAGTTCATGTTTTGAGTGTGAAACCAGCTCGGCTGCGGTGCACCTCACCATGTTGGTGAGGAGCCTGTTGGCAGTGTGCAGGTCTCGCTGCTGCAGGCAGGTGAAGACCTGTCGGAGACCCTCCGTCCTCAGAGAGAACAGCTGCTGCTCCGGCCGGCTCCGCCTCCTCAGGACAGCCTGAGCTCTGGGAATCTGATTGGTCAGGATGGACTGACGGACCACTTCCTATAGAGCCCATGCAAACATACACGGTTTGAGTTGCAAAGGTGCGACACATTTCTGGTAAATTTTCAGAAACTTACCATGGGAAGTTAAGCTGCGTAATTTTTATTTTTATTTTTTTTACTTATCAGTATGAATACATTTTATTTATTTACTTATCAGCTGGTTAGTTACTGTATGAATACATTTTTATTTAATATTTGCAAGTAAAATATTAAAACTATTATAGGTCAAATATATTTACCCCATAATATTGTCAATTTACTTCACACCATGACATAATAATGGAACGTTATGAGATGAGACTGTTTTCAAGGTAAACGTAAAGCCGGACTTCACACTCCAGACATGGCTGCTCAGCGGAGGGATCTCAAAAGCACACGTTTAGTACAGCTACAAGTATAGCATGTCCGGCACTGCCTGAGGTTGCACTAGTTTCTGTGTCACTCAACCTAGTATTTGCTTCACGTGTCGTAATGTTACGGTTATTGTCTCATAGCGTTGTGAATGTGCAGGTCACAACTCGTCCAACACAGCGTTTGGTAGTTGCTGGGTTGTGTATTTGCTGAGTTTGACGAAACCAAAAAATACCATTAGCTGCGTAGCAGTAGCTGAGCAGCTCACGACTCTGTTCCGTTGGTCTGGAAACAGCCGGTATCGACAAAGAAAGGTAAAACATCTATTGCTATGACTATGAGAATTATCATTAGTGTTGAACCAAAGTTTCCAACTGTAATTTTGCAACCCTTTTCCACGATTGATGAAAAACATAAAGGAACGATTTGAACATTTATTCCTGTAACCTGGTCCTAAACAAAAAAAAAAGACTTACAAACAAAGACAAATGTTGAGGATATGAGACTAAATGTCACCTCTGTGGACAGCAGCTCCCACTCGTTGTCCTGCCCCTCCTCCTCAGCAGGAGCAGCAGCGTCGACGACAGAGGTGTCGCCCCCTGCAGGCCACGGGAATTTCTTCATGTAGCATCGCAGCTCAGTAACGTACCGGTCCAGAATATCCACGCAGCCCTGCACACCTGCATCCTCATCTGCAAGAAAGCCAGCGAGTTGAAACTGCACTCAGGGGTGTATGTGGTTGTGTGTGTGTTTGTGGGGGGGGGGACTTACAGTGTGTGTTTGTCAGGATGTTGCGGATCTGTGTGTTGACGAAGCTCATGGTGATGTTGAGCAGCTGTTCAGAGAATTGCCGGCTCTGAGCCTCGATGTGCGAGTCTCGGACGGCCGAACACAGCAGATCCAACGCGGGACACATCTCCCGCACGTCTACGGACACACGTCAGCATCAACTATGATCAACAGCTTCATGCATAAAAAAATATGAAACCAGCTGCAACCATGAAACCGCCAAATGTTAGATTTGTATTGATTACAGCATTTATCAAATGAATCCGGTGGGCTAAATTATATTTGGATGTGAAATGTGTCGAGATGAGTCGTTAAGACACTTTAACCCAAAATGCAGGTTAGTATCAATTCAATCACTTTGATAACTATTCTTAATAAAATGCCTGTCTTGTTTTCATGTTAAACCCAAATATATTTGAACCTAACCTATTTTAAATCCCCCAAATCTCTCACCCACCATTGCACTCTTTACAAAAAAGCTGAATAATCTTCCTTGTCTGTCAGGAGGTGAACTTGACTTTTATTTATAAGGCTCTATTTGAAATAGTTTCCATCCTGTCTCAGATTTTATCTTGTTGTGAAACTTGGACATCACAGCCTCCGATCCACTGACTTTTTCACCCTGACTGTTCCTCATGTTTCCACCGAAGTGTGGAAAAATGCATTTGGTTATGCCGCTCACGATGCGTGAAACTCGCTGCAAGATAATATAAAAATGTAGGACCTGATCCTTCTTGATAACTTTGTTAAAATCCTGAAAACTAAAGAGTATTGTCACCATTCTTAAATCAGATGCTACTCATATCAGTTCTCTACCATTTTATTTATGCTTCATTTATTTTATTTTCTCTACTTATTGTATAAATCCTATTTATGATACAACTTGCGCTGCGAAATTTTGCTGCCTCTTAGCCAGGTTGCTTTTGAAAATGATTCTACATTTCAACAAGCTATAATCTAGTTAAATAAAATATCAAATAAAAACATTTCTTGATATATTATTATTATTGGCTGCTAAATTTGAATATTGTACTTTAGATTCATATGACAGACTGCACAAAGAGGTTTATAGAGTTTATGTTGCCAGCATACGTACTGTCTGTGAGGCTGAGTGCAGAAGCTGCTGCTTGATCAGCTGAACTGAACGATGTCAAAGGGTTCAGGACATTTTCTTTACTCTTCAGGTAAAAATCCACTGTGTCCAGTTGACGGTTCTTCAGACCAGCCTGCAGACGAAACAACAACGAAACATTACAGCTCTAACAGTCATTCATATAGGTGCTGGTCATATGATTAGAATATCATGAAAAAGTTGATTTATATCAGTAATTCCAATCAAAAAGATAAACTTGTAAATTCTATTCATTCATTACACACATATATTATATTCCAAATTCCTATTTCTTCTAATTTTGGTGATTATAACTGACAACTAAAAAAATCCCAAATTTAGTATCTCGAAAAAATATTACTTAAGACCGATCCAAGAAAAATAATTCTAGAAATGTTGAACAACTTTAAAGTATGAAAATGAAATATATAAGCATGCCAAGCACTCAGTAGTGAGTTGAATGGGTTTTTTTTCACATCCTTTCCAGGGTGAGGATATCCCTATTGCTTGTACACTTTTTTGCCTCTCTATTAATGTGTTTGGACACAGCTCTGTGAACAGCCATCATCTTTAGCAATGACCTTTGCCCTCCTTGTGCAAGGTGTTAATGGTCATCTTGGGCAACTGTCAGGTCGGCAGTCTTCCCCATGATTGCCCACACAACTAGACTGAGAGACTAGTTAAAGATCTTTGCAGGTTTTTTGATGAATTAGCTGATTAGAGTGCGGCACCAGGTGTCTTCAATATTGAACCTTTACATAATATTCTAATTTTCTGAGACTGTCAGTTTGGGGTTTTCATTAATTGTCAGTTATAATCATCAATATTAAAAGAAATAAACACTAGAAATACACCAGTCTTTGTGAAATAAATCACTTTTTGGATGGAATTACTGAAATAAACCAACTTTTTCATGATATTCTAATTATATGACGGGCACCTGTATGGTGTCAGTCTGCTGGGGATAGTAAAGGCGAGCTGCCTCCTACCTGCAGGGCGTGGATGGGGATGGAGCAGCGCCCCCAGTTGTTCAGGTGACAGACTGCGTCTACTGTTGCTGCGCTGCCAAACAGCATCAACCTGCTGAGCAAGTCCTGCTGGGAAACTGAGAACAGGACCTGGAACACACCGGCCTCTGGAGGGGGATAAAGACAGCCAGCCTCAGCAGATAGCGGGAGGGGAAGTTGGACAAAAATTTGAAATTTCTGAATTGTTTTATTTAACGGAGAGAGACAAACATAAAAAAAACACAGCCTCAGTCTGGTATCCACCATGCCTCACGATACATCAGATTCTCTCAAAAATAACAATGATGTTTTAAAAACCCATACGCAGCACTTTTCATATGAGATGGTTTCAATGCACCTATCCCCAAGTTTTCTAACCATCTGGATTAGTAATAATGTTCCATCTGCTGCACGATAAATAAATATTTATTGTAGCCTCTAAAGCTGGCTTCCATCCAACGAGCTGCCGGATTGAAACAGGGGCACAACACAACTTGAATAAATAGAAATATTTTTTTTTCTTGCTCAGCAAACAGAATATTTTGTTCATCCAGATGGTTGGAAAAGTCTTTGATAGTGTGGATTCAGAGCAGCACTAAGCAACTCAAACGTGCCAGTTAATTATCTTTTAGAGAAAGCAGCGGTTATTTCTCTGACCCCATTGTTTGCGAATACAAACACAAACTAGGGATAATTGCAACCTAGTACAATAGTGATTCTTTCTCTCTCTCTCTCTTTTTAAACAAGCTGGTTCTTAGTTTGTAGTTTCAGTTTCTGTTTTTCTTCCTGTTGGACCTTAATGGCAAAGTCATGACATTTCAAGATCTCAGTGAATTTTTGGGAGTAAACCGTGACTACAAAAGGAATAATGTCCAAGAGAGACATTGTGAGTACAGCTTCCTGCTGAGTTTTACTCTGGATCAGGGTTCCACTTACTCTTCAGCAGAAGCCTGTGATGTTGCTCTCCGCAGCGCTGAACGGGAGCCGCCTCACCCTCCACCCGGTGGTAGCTCACGCTCCCGGACTCCAGGTCCCATAAGGCCACTGTGGTCTCTCTGTTGCCGGGTGAGACGAAAGTCAGCAGGGTGGAGAACTCGGAGACGGCGGGCAGCGATGGAGCCGACGATTCGGGGACAGAGAACGCGACGGTCGACCCGCCACGAGGAACTCTGCTGTGGACCGAGACCGGAGGCTGGTCGGGCTGCAGGTGGGGGAGCGAGGAGGACCAGGAGGTCCCCGCGGGGTGGGAGGAAGAAGAGGAGGAAGAGGAGGGAGCAGACACAGGCTGCTGGGCCCTGCTGTGCATGGAGGCCAGACGAGCTTCCCAGGAGCTACAGGCGAAGAGTTCAGAGGTATAGGGTTATAAAAAAAGATGGAAATAAATGTGGATTCACAAGATTAGAACCAGTAGAATAAAGAATCATTTCGACAATATTGTTGTGTTTATTTGTGAAATCATTCAATTTGTTGAGGATTACATTTTTCCATATTATCAGATAAACCCATGATAACCACTTACACTGACAAAGTATGATTAGAGGAATCAGACTGTCTGACCCAGTACTCACAAGTAGCAAGTGACCAATTTTACCAAGTTTTTAGCTTCGTAAAAAATATTCTTTAAAGAATAGGTTCACAATTCCTACTGTGCATACTGACCTTGAAGAGATCTATTCCAAATTCTTATTTTTTTAAATGTACGCTCCGGAAAACAGAATCCACAGTCCTTGGATAAAACTGTATTTTAAAAAGGCACGAGTGTTGATTTGAAACAGATTTGAAAATACGAAGCTATATGTCTAAAAAAATTAACTTTTATTGCAATTCAAGTATTTTAAATACAACCGACACTTACCATTTCCCCATATCATGTTGCACATTTGTACTGTAGATTGATTTCGTACTATTCAGGCATTGAATGTCTAAGCACAGTTGTACCTTTGTTCTGTCCTATCCGATGACTGAACAGGTGCTTTGTCTCTGTGAGTACATTACATTGTGAAAAGTGCCAGAATACCCGAAGACAAACACAGTGCCGTCTTCATCAAAGTGTCATATCGTAACGGTTGGCTTTGGGTATTCTAGTGATGAATGTCGTCTTTTATTTCTGGGAAAAGGTCAGCAAAAGGTGAAACTAAATCTGAGAGATTCAGTTCAACAATTAAATTGTAAAAATCTTGTTCTCACACGTATCTCATGGGTCCTGCAGGCTCATAATGAATGAAAGCAAAGTGAGTGAGGCGGTCGGTAGTTTACCGATCGGTGCTGAAGGTCGCTCCGAGTGCGGCGAGGCTCCAGCTGGAGCTCGACAGGCTGTCCTCATCTCTTGGGTTCTGGGGCCGGAGGGGCGGGCGAGCAGGGGGGGCGGCGCACAGCAGGTGGTCCGGATAAATCCTACAGGGCAGAAATATCAATCTGGAGCTTTATTTGTTTGGTCTCCGATCAGCTTAAAGCCCCTCTCAGTCCGATGCCGCGCATCATTAAAGCTGCAGCTGAATGCGCTGATCCGAAATGCTTCACGTGGTGCATCGGTTTTATTATTCCTCCTGTCCAGGCAGGAATCTTGCCTGATATCAGACACAACTCGGCTGTGCATTCAAAAGGTCTGGACCTGCATCAGGCCATCTGGCTGAGATTAATTAGTCTGAAATGACAAACAAGCAGTCAGCCACATCTCTGCAATGCTCAGCCCCATCGGTATCAAAACTGTTCAGTGGGCAGACAAACCCTCATTGTTCCTTTATTGTGCAGCTTATTTTGTTGCAGAGATTGTGGTTACAATGAAACTTCCCCTTTTGATAAAAAAAACAGAACTAAACTTGGGGAAAAAAAGGGAAGAAACAAATAGCAGCAGCTACAATGGTAAAAAGCTTCTTACATACTTTTACATTAAATACTGACGTTTCAGGATTAATAAATTAATGATAAATCTAATGAGGGCACAATCCACTACTTTTACTACTTCAACTACAAGCTGATAACAATTTTTCACACATGATCTTACTCATGTAAAGGGCCTTAATTAGTCTTCCACCACTGCAAACGACCCCCCCCACCCCCAACTGAATACCTGAAGTAGTGGTTGAGGTCGACAGCGAAGGCGGTGTGAGACCGAGTCACAGCTACGGCTGTACTGAGATCAGCCGACACCTGGAGGAAACAGAAGGAGGACGACGAGGCGAGCTCCTCCTCTGCAAGGCCAGAGTTCAGGTAGGCAGGAAGGTCGACGGTGGCCAGCAGACGGCCGTCAGTGACGTCACAAACAGCTGGAGGTCAAAGGGTTAAAGAAAGCTCGACTGGGGTTTACAGATAGCTCACGAAGAGGGAGACTAGATTGAGGTTAGATTAAATAAGAGAAGATCTTAGTTTAGTTGTGTGAACTTAAAGTAAGTCATAAAAAAACTGCACAAGATTTCTCATAGAAAATGAATGCGACAAGGTCAAAAAACGAACCAATCATCAGAGTTTTCGCACAGCCGAGACTCAATTTGAACATTAAACTGTAGACACACGTCTTGTGTATTCATTTATTATTCCACTAGTTAGTTCTAGTTAGTATTAGTATCAGAATAAAAGGATACATATGAGTCCGGTGGAGCTGAGGATGAACAGCGTCTCTCTGCAGACACAACGGTGGACACTGTCAGCCCGCCTGACGTCGCAGCAGGTCAGCAGCTGCAGCTCCTCCTCCGCCTGCTGCCACTGCAGCTGCAGCAGCCAGTCGCCGTTCAGCAGCACGCAGCAGCGGCCGCCACGGAACGACAACACACACACCGACTGCAGCTCACACACGCCTGGAAATAAAGACAAGCAGTGTATAGTGTATTTCTGATTAGTTTAAAGTTATCTTCATTGAAAAAAACAGTGCTTTTCTTTCAAATATAAGGACATTCCTAAGTGACCCTAAACTTTAGAACATGCCAGCTGGTGCTGATGTGTACAACCACATCCTTTAAACTTGGGTCTGTGTCTGCTACATGTGATTGTGATTCTGAGGCATCCCTTGTGTTTCAGCGTCATTAGTTTATTCTGACACCGTGATAGAGAACTAGTTGCGCTACTCACCCTGGTCCTTCTCTCTGACCGGCTGCAGCAGACGCTCCGCAGGACATTCACACACACACAGCAGGGAAATTGAGGCCGTTCGCTCTGTTTCCACCTCAAACAGCTTCAGGTCACACTGAGACCCAACAGCCAGGAGCCTGAAGCTGCTGACACTCCGACTGTGGCCGCTCACCTCCTCCCAGGAGAAGCTAGGAATAAAAATGTGTTCATTATTTTCTTAGTTTTCTCTATGGCGGCTGATATTAGTGTCAGGGCTGCAACTAATGGTAATTTTAATTTAACAGTGGTGTGAAAAAGCGTTTGCCCTTCTTTTTTTGCATGTGTGAAACAAGTAAATGTCAGTAAAAGACGACATCCTCACATAATATTAATGTTAAAATTAAAGGTGAATTCCAACTACTTCATATACAGCTAGTTTAGTCCAGTGGTTCCCATTATAGGATGGAGCCAGGCCACAAGTTTGACACCCCTGTTTTAGTGGGGGAAACATCTCTATTTGATGCTGTGAATGACTTAAACGTATAAAATGTTCAAGCGGCTTGTCTCTTTCTTACTCTCCGTAGCAGCCGTCCGCTGCAGCGGGAGCAGCGTCTCTGTCCGCCGGGTCCCACACCACC
This sequence comes from Lepturacanthus savala, assembly GCA_030544235.1. Taxonomy (NCBI): domain Eukaryota; kingdom Metazoa; phylum Chordata; class Actinopteri; order Scombriformes; family Trichiuridae; genus Lepturacanthus; species Lepturacanthus savala. Next base: position 26,816,367 of record CM060465.1, read on the forward strand.
AGCCGGCCCCGGACCTCCAGGCAGCCGAGCAGGGAGCCTCCGGGAGCCAGCTGGGCTTTCTGGATGTCCGCTACCCCTCCACAGTGCTGGTTCTCCGGGATCACAGACACCTCGATGGACGTCTTCTCCAGCCGCTGAGCCTCCAACATCCTGACGCTTCGAAGGCAACAACAACAAAGAAGGTTTCACGCAGACCGCGGGTTCGAGTTTTGGCTACGGAGACATGTTCGAGGAGAAGGAAGAAAAAATAAGCATCCACAGACTGCGATAAATGCAATATCTAAATGTTGCTTCCTGTCATGTAAACAGCGGCTCTGAGCAGTCACATGTCTTCTGCTGTCAGCTGACCGCTCCCGACCAATAGAAACACGCGAAAAAGAAATAAATAAAAGTCAACTCAATCGAGTGAGGATGATTCGTTTCAAACTAATTGTCGAACGTCAATCAAATTGTAGCACACATTTTAATAGATCTGCAGTAAATAATAGCTAGAAAATTAGTTAATTAGTTTGGAATGTGAACAATATTATGTCGTAGGCTAAAAAAATCAATGAAAGAACGGGCTCACAATTATTTAATTATTTATTGTTAAATTAGTCTTTTCTTTATATAATAACTGCTTGTCTTCACACTGACTATTAGAAGATGTCTTTATAATGCACTTACGGTGATTAATGGGAACAACAGAGTTTATCTGAAACTAATGTTGAGAAATGTAATGATCAAAAGATTGTAAATGTGGCAGATATCTACTTAATGTGACTGACCCTGACTGCTGAAACTTTAGATCTACTTTTAAATGCATATTTGCACAAACGGATTTTGTCACCCATCACTTACATTGAAAAAACATGAGATATGGTAATAGCAATATAATATATAATATTAAATTATGGATATTATGGATAAATATATCCATAAATATAATTATGGATAAAAATAAAGATTTAACAACCCCTTGGCTTTAGAAAATATAAAACTGCATTGTTGTATTTTATGAACCATTTGTTAAATGTTCTGGACTTTTTACATCCCTCATTTGATCCATATAATTTAATTAAACTACACTTCACATTGTACATTCAGCCTCCACTGCTGAATAATGTATTAATGTATTGCTGATGTATATTGGTAATATTTTTGCAAAATGGCATGTGCTTATTGAATCCAAATAGTCATATTCTATTCTATAAATAGATTTTAAATATTATATTTGATTTAAAATGTATTTATTGTATTGCTTATTACCTGACTATTACTGTATTTGTATTATATATTCTTCTGTGCATAGTCACATTTTTCTCTGCTTGCATACTTGGCAAAAAAAATGAGGTTTGACATAGAGCATCTTTAGATCGATGATCGATTGCTTTGGCCAGAAACCAAACTATAGGAAGCGGAAGCGGCACGTGACTGCGATAAGATCCACCGATCTCTAAACTCTGCGGATGCTAGCTTGTGCGCTAACCGCCGTTGACGTAAACGACAGGTTCTTACTGATCTGCGGAATCCGCGCTGACAGCAGCGTCTGTTCTGTCAAAGTCACTGTTGTCCCCGTTTATGATGGCGCTTTCTAAACCATGGACATAGTGTTCAGCCTCGTATCAATAACCGCCACCAAGATTTTACAGTTTTCTGGGCTTGTGGACGCCAGGAATGTCCTGAAGACTAAAAAGATGGAGGAGAAAGCGCTGGAAGTGTACGGTGAGTGGCACAAACAGGCCTTTACTGCAAATGTTACTCAGGTCAAAGTACCAATACTGTAGAAATACGTTTATTAAAAGTTTATTGAACAGCATGTGACGTTAAAGTATTGCAGGTAAGTACCTGAACGCCACATTTGAGTAAAAGTACAGATATATGACCAGAAAAAGTTAAAGTCACCTGTTAGGTGGTTTCATACATTTTTGGGGTAATAAATATTAAACTTATGAAAATTGTGTTTCTTCTCATTCGTTATTAGTAATGTCAAAGGGAACTTTTAAGTATTTCATTAAAATTCAGACCAAATAGGAAAAGCACGCATCTAACAATATCTCTACCTTGGTGAGATTAATGTATTTGAGTAAGTATCTCAAATGTGCTGTACTACAGTATCAAAATTAATTGCATTAAATGTTCTAAGTATTTAAAGTAAAAGTACAAGCAAGTGCTGTTAGTAAAATAAAGTGAAATGTGACAAGACAGCATATTTTTGTGGAGTAGAAAGTACATTTCTCTCCAAAATGTAGTAGAGTAGAAATATAAAGTTGCAACAAATATAAATACTCAAGTACAAATACCTCAGAATTACTACATCAGAAGTACTTAGTTGCCTTCAGTCACTGGAGATAATATTCATTTCTTTGTTAAAGTCATGCACCAAACTCTATTTAAAATGCTGTAAAAACGTGTTGTATTTTAAATAAAATGTTTATGGTATTTAAAGAATACTGCAGTCACATATTTTAAGATATAAAACAATTGCTTGCTGATGGTTGGTCTTAATCCCTTTATCTGTTTAAATGTTATTGAAGGTATATGAATATATTGTTGATATTCTTTCTTCTATTTAAAAGTTAGTTTCAGTTAACTCTCTTCAGTACTTTTTTCCAACTTGCTTTCTACTTACGGAACACACAGCGAGCTGTAGCTATTGACAATGACACGTCTCGTTTCCTGCCCGGAATCAGATGTGATCCGAACGATCCGTGACCCCGAGAAGCCCAACACCCTGGAGGAGCTGGACGTGGTGACGGAGAAGTGTGTGGAGGTGCGGGAGCTCGGGGAGGACGAGTACCTCATCATCATCAAGTTCTCTCCGACTGTGCCTCACTGCTCTCTGGCCACTCTGATCGGTGAGAAACACACAAACCAGAACCAACGCACAGATTTCATCTATAAATCTATATATACATACGGCTCTGGGGAAAAAAATAAGAGACTGCTGCATTTTTATTTTCTGAAATCAGCAACTCTTCTGAAATCAGTTGAATTCCAACACATGCAGACCTCATTTTGTCTAAAGAGGAACCAGGAGTGGAATAAAGTCAGCCACAAATAATGGTAAAGACGTGTGGAGAGCATGACAAGTCTTAAGTGTAAACATTAGTATTATGTTAAAATGAATTTGATCTTGTTTCTTTCTTCTTCGGCAAATAAATGCTGTAAACGATAATATTTTTATTTGAGACACATACCTATAAGTAGTATAATCAGAAAAACTGATAATTTAGCATTATTATTTTCCAGAGCTGTAAATATACTAAAACCTTTGGAGGGATGTTACTGATTTAATGTCTTTTTTTAAAGGATTTTTCTATTTTTGCAGCATTCAGGTTTGGTCCTCACTTTCACTTTTTTTTCCCTTCCTAAGTACTTTTCCTTTTGTTTACCCCCTTATTATTTTTTGTCTGTTTAATTAATGGTTTTACATAAACTGACAAGGCGGGCCTTTATTTTTCTGCACTGCTAGGCACAGTTTGGGAAGTTTAATAAATAGCAGTTGAGATTAGCACAGAAACTTGGCTGAAAGTTCAGCCGCTGCTGATCACTTTAATCTGCCGTTCGAGCCGTGTAGGTCTCAGATTCGAGAATTGAGTGGAATTAGTGGGCTCACCTTTTGGTATTCATGAATTCCGAGCATTCAGACTGTTTCTCAGCAAATTACGTCGTTTTAATACTTGCCTGCAAAGCAGTTGTCCCCTCGGGAGAGAACAAACAAACAGAGGAAAAGGAAGAAGAAAAAAAAGGAGCTGGAAATAAAACCGAGATTCATCCCCCGGTAAACTGATGGGAGGAAGGTGAATGGTGGGGGAAAACTTGGCTCTTGTTCTTATATAAAGACATTAAATTGGATTCAGCAGTCTCATTAGCGAGACGATATTAAACAAGCACATGTCCAGCACTGGAATAGACCCCTAACTGCAGCCAGACCTGGCTTTAATTAGTGGCTCATTTTTGTATTCTGCGTCTGCTCCTGGGCTCCAGCCAGGACGATAAGACATTATTCTCTTGACACTCTTATAATTTATGGCGTATTGCCAACGTAGTTATCCAGACTTTTATAATGAGCGAGCAAGTTGGTGAATTTTTTTTTTTTTTTTTTTAAATTCATGCGCTACATATAAATGACTGTTTTGACCTCTATAATGATCATGTTTTAACGCTGCCCTCAAATAACCGCTTAAGTAGCCTCTGAGTTACATATCTCTGCTCTGTTATGACAGTTTTCTTTGTGCAGAAGTAGTCAGGCTCAGTAAGTACTTGTTCCAGCAGTTGTGTTTCTTATTGTATAGATTTTTTTATTATTATCAGTACATGGAAAAGAAATTCTTTTTTCCCCAGAGCCCATTATTTCAGATCCCCATTAGTTCCTCACCGGCAACTATTCTTCCTGGGGTCAAACAATACAAAATTCTGTTTATATATAAATGTTTATATACACTGCAATTCAAAAGTTTGGGGTCAGTCGGATAATTTTCTGTTTGCCATGAAAGGTCACACTTTTTTTTTTTTTTTTTTTTTACCACCATGAGTTGTAAAATGAATAGAAAATCGAGTCCAGACATTACAAGGTTAGAAATAATGATTTATATTTGATATATTTTTTTTTCCCTTCAAACTTTGCTTTTGTCAAAGGAAGGTCAGTTTTATAGCTTCTCTAACCAGCTAAATGTTTTCAGCTGTGCTAACATGATTGCATAAGGATTTTCTAATCATCCATTAGCCTTCTGACGCAATGAGCAAACCCATTGTAGCATTAGAACACTGATAGTTGCTGGAAATGGGCCTCTATACACCTATGTAGATAAAGCACCAGACATTTGAAGCTAGAATAGTTATTTACCACATCAGCAGTGTATTTCTGATTAGTTTAAAGTTATCAAACACTTTCTTTCTTCATTCTTTCCTTTCAAAAATAAGTAAATTTCTAAGCTTGTTTAATGCATTTATGAAAAAATAGTTTCCCATTGTTTGACCCCAGGAAGAATAGTTGTTAGTGAGCTAGTGACTAATGGGCATCTGAAAAAATAACTTGAAAAGTAATTAATTTTCTTATTTGTTTTGGCTATAACAATATAATAATATTCCTAATAAGAAACATTCATAAAAAAAATTAAAAAAATAACGAAAATGGGCACACATCACCAGTTAGTTGCAGGCCTAGTGATATAAATAAATCATTAATCCTACACATGGCCGTTAAACTTTCTCTCCTGACTGTGGAAACACGGTGAGCGAAAAGCAAAGTTTGATGCTTTTTATTTATATGACAGAGTTGAGTAAACAGAAGATTCGCGAAGTGAATCAATATTTGCCTTGAGCGGCTCCCTGCGTTGCAGCATCACCAGCAGCAGCAGCAGTTCTTGGCGGTTCACCTGCACGCAGCGATTCAGCTTCTCAGCAGCCGGGTCCGTTCGTGCATTTTCAAGAAGTTTCCCAGCTTCCTCCGGCTGCTTCTTGTCTCTTCATGTTCCCCCCGCCGCCGACTCTGTGATGTTGAGACCGGGGCTCTGCGGGGACCAAACCGTCCGCTTGCAGGACTCCTTGTTATTCCGGACACTTCTTTATGACTAGCTGGATATTTGGGCTCATTATGATGCCGCAGAATCCGCCCGGGACCGGTCGGACGCATCCCCGACGGTGCCGCGTTATGGAGAAGAATCTAAATATTGAAACTTTTTTTGCGCAGTCCCGTGTATCCGGCGCTGAGAAGACGACGAAGGATCAAGGGGAAAAAAAGAAAAAAAACTGAAGAACACACGCAGGACCTCTGCAGAGGGATGCAGGTAGACTAAGTAATTATTGATTGCTAATTATTTAATCTGCCAGCACACAGCGTTCAGCTGGAATCAGAGTGAACTGGCAGCATTTCCTGGAGGCCATTGTTAATTGAGTGAGTGATTGATGAGCCTCCAGAGGTCGGGGGGAATCTTGGCGTCGACACAAACACCGACGGGAGACCTTTATGAGGCAGATGATTCTCTGACCAGAGGGGGCTGCTGCTGCTCCACAGCCCTGTTCTTATTACTGGAGAGCTGTCATTCACATTTAACATACTGGCTAGTCATTGCTCCCAGTGTTTTTTTCGCAGCTGTAAATACGCTAGCATCCTTCAGCAAGTAATAAGACTTCTACAGTTCATTCCCGTCATTAACAAGCCCCACTTACCGTTTCCCGCTTTTGCTTTTCAGCAGTTTCTCTCATTTGCTGCAATATAATTTCCCAGAAATTTTCTGACACAGCCTCCTCTAATCCGCTGGATATTTTTCCAATGAGTGCTGAAATCTTTCTGTCTCTTTCAGCAGCCTTTTTATTTACTGGAGCCAAAAAAAATCTATTGATTGACTCCAGGCAAAACTCAGCTGCCAGAACTAAGAGGCTTAATCACATCTCTCCTGTCTCAGCCTCTCTATACACCAGTGTTTGAATTGATTTTTAAGATCTGACTGGCCACTTCAAGACTCTTCGCGGCCTCTCACCCTGATGTATCTTAGAACCTGACACAAGGGCGTGTGCTTTAAGACCCCCCCGGTTCTGTTCCACAACCCGGGCTGGAAACTAGAGGAGACAGTAATTGTCCTGAGGCTCTGGAACAATCTGCCCCGGGGAAATCGGGTCGGCCATGTCTGTGATCCCTTTCAAGTCCCTTCTCAACACGTCCCTTTTTTCAGAGAGCCTTTCCTGATTTTACTGTTTGTTTGTTTTTTTCTGATTCTCACTTTTATCTCTTTTTAAATATATTGTTTTGTAACACGCCAAATTTTTACCAGATTTCTTTTAATCCTTGTACTAAGCATCTTGTAACGTGTTTAAGTTTAATTAAAGATTATATTATCATTAGGCCTGAAGCTAACGATTATTCTAATAGTCAATTAATCTATTGGTTTTTTGGAACGATTAATCGATTAGTTGTTGGTGTAAAATGGTGTAAAAAGTCCGTTACTGTCCGTTATCCATCCATTGCCCAAAGATCATCACTTTATTATTATAGAAGACAAAAGAAACCACAAAATGATCAGATTTGAGAAGCTGGAACCAGAGAATTTGGACATTTTCTTCTTAAAAATGACTCTCAATCTAATTAAAATAGTTGACACTAATTAGCAATTAAATAATTAATCCACTAATCATGTGTGATCTGTGTCTGATGCTGGTGTTTTATGTGTCTGCAGGTCTGTGCTTACAGGTGAAACTGCAGCGATGTTTGCCATTTAAACACAAGGTGAGCGCAAGGGATTTATCTCTACTTTATTTGTCTATTATTTGGGATGTTTGTCTCAACCTGGATACAACAGAGGTGGCTGCACTGTGGTTTGTGTTTTTTTTTTCTTTTTATTCTTTTTTTTTAAAGTAGAGAAAAGTTCCAGTTTAAAACTGGGGAATCCAAATTTTAAGCATTTTTTCGATATAACGAAACCGTCTTCTAACCGGCGGCGTGACATCGCCGTTCGATTCGTAATCACTTGAAAGAGCAGGAGCGCGAAGCAGCGAGGGGAGGGGCTCTGTAAACACACGAAATCAGTTAATTGGCTGTTTATTCACAATCCAGTTTTAGAGGTCAAGTGTCACGAGAAAGGAGCACAGCCTCTTGATTAGAGGAACGGTTTCTTCGAGGAAGCTGCTCGGTGAAGAGAACACAATGCAGCTTCATAGCGTTGGAACAGTACCAGGAATATAATGAGAAAAGAAGTCCAGTATGTAGAATTATTCACGCTCCTCTAGTCACTATTGTTATTACTTAATTGGCCTGAAAATAAGACGACTTCTCTGCTCACCACCTGTGTTTTTATATTTAAGATTCTACACACTACCACACGTGTCTCTCACACTAATCAATCTAAGATTCCAACGATTCCATGTCATATATTAAATTGCCAACACTAGCATGATAAACTATGCTATATAGCTCAATTAAATCAAATTCATTCCCTTATTTGTGATATAAATGTATTCTTTCTTTTCATTATGTTCTGACTTGGAGATCAAGCATTTTTTTCCAACATCCACAACTGTGTGTACAGCATGTTCCACTATTTAACTGTTTTGTTGAACTGCTGGTGTGCACACTTTGCTGTAATATGTTAATATTATATTCTGTTTAATCTGTCACCGCTTTTAGATTAAATTCCTTTTGTTCTCTGTGCTGTTTGTGTTTGCGTTCCGCGTTGATCTGTCAGTCAAAACCCTCCGTTTTATCCTCTTTTACAACAAGCTAAAGCCGAAAACAATCTTTGTTCCTAATTTAATTTCTTGAATAATGGCAAAATGAATAATACAAGGACTTTGCACAGCGGGCAACTTTGCCTTTTAACTCCAGCTGTTTCTTATTTCTCTTCTCAGCTGGAAATTTACATTTCAGAGGGAACTCATTCTACAGAAGAAGATAGTAAGTATTTTTTTATTATTAGTTTTTAATACTAAAAGTAAAACGGCTTCTTTAGGTCAAGCAACCTCCCGCTGAGGTTTTGTTTTGAGCCATGTGAGATCTACAATACTAATCTTTACTGGAGTGGTACCAAGGTGGTTTAAAGCGGTAAAGGTTCTAATTTTTTCGTTGTTTAAATATATACACGTCATTACTTTACCTAATTTTTTTAATAAGCACATAGCAAACCAAAACTTTCCATGAGGTTATATAGTTAAACAATTATCGGTTGTTAACAGAAACACCCGCATTGGATCATTTCAGGATCTGTAGCAAGATATTTTCAAAGTCATGATTTTTGGCGACAACACAACTAATCAATCATTGCACCTCGAGGCAAAAATTGAGCCTGGTTTGACATTTTCAATTCAAAGCAAGTCCTTTTAGATCACATCTGTGATCACTTATTTCACTATTTGTCCAAAAGAATTCTAAAAAAAAAATACAAAGATTACATTTTTTTATTGAAATCAGATCAAAACTTCTACTATGGCCAAGCACCTGCAAAACTAAAGCATTAGACAAATTACAATATGTGATCTAATGATGGCACTTGATTTTAAAAAGTCAGAGGAGCTCCGAAGTTATTAGGACGCATCATCAGGGAGGCATCTGCTCCTGATTTTCTGCTAATCCAGACTAATGCACTACTACGGCTGTTAGACGGACCAGAGCGGTATATCAACAGACTTGCAGGAAAAGAATAAAAAAAACACCCAAAAACCAACAGAAGTGGCAGAGCAATAAAAAAAAAAAGCCCAAAATGAAAGAAGTTTTCCGTTTATTGAGTGATACTGTGCGGTTTGTGTTGTTTCGGCTTGGTGAACAAAATGGCATTTTTTTTTTCTCCAGTTAACAAACAGATCAATGATAAGGAGCGGGTGGCAGCCGCCATGGAGAACCCAAACCTGAGGGAAATCGTGGAGCAGTGTGTCACCGAACCTGACGACTGACAGAGGAGGGGACCGCCTGGAGAAAACACCCTGGAGTGTGTGTGTGTGTGTGTGTGTGTGTGTGTTAGGATTATTCCTGAGTGTCTGATGTCAGAGGCTTGTGTCTGCTCAGGGGAGTTTTGGGGGGGGGAATTCTTTTTTTTTTTTTTTTTTTCTTCTTTCCCCGGAGGATCTTCTGAGCAACGACTAGAAAGCAGCGATGGATGCTGGAACAGAAGCGACAGATGTGCGTCGCGTTTCCCATCATTCCCCGCTGCACGGCCTCGCCGCGAACAGCAGCCGCTCTTTGCCGTCGTCCTGAAAGTTCTGCTTGAAGGCAGCGACGGGCGCCGCAGAGCAAGCGGGCCAAAAGGAAACAGGAAACGCCTCCTGTCCTACTTCCATCTCTTCTCCCACCCTCCGTTTTCCCCCTTTCACTTAAACAGACAGTTGCTGTGGAAGGAGAGAGGGATCTCTATCTCCTTTCCCATTTAAAAAAAGAAAAAGAAAGCAAAGCACTGGTTTCATCTGTTCCTGCCATGACTGTGTATAGATGTCTTTTTATAAATGCACTCATCAGGCTAAATCATTCATGTTGAAGTCTGAGTAGAAAATGAGATTCTTTTAGAGGTGATTATTTTTAATAAAACATGTGATGTACAAAAAAGGAATTGAGTATTAAAATGCTACGTCAAAGAGAAGCTGAATCTGGGTTGTTTTTATGACCGATTGAACTTCACTTGTTTCTTTGAAATCAGAAGGTCAAAAGCAGGTAGCAGGCTTAGAAAAGTTTTCTACTTTCTATTAAAGGGATGATCCACTAAGTGCACACGTGAACAGTAGTGTATAATGTCTTCTGTGCTTTTGGAGGAGTCGTAGACTGAAGAAAAATTGGCTGTAGCTACTTTAACTAAAACAATTATTTAAAGCGTGCAAGTGGGTCACAATGTAAATCTCTAAAGCTGAAAGTTGACCTATTGGAGACATTTTTCAACATCCTCAGAGGAATAAATTAGATTTTCTTAGTTGTGACAAAAATGCTGCTGCTCGGATTGTAGAAAACAAACCGCACCGCAGACAGAACGCTGAATTCGACAGATACAAAGCGCGTTAAGAAACATTTAGATAAAGGTCTGTCCTGTCGCTGTCCTACTCACAGTCTGCCTGAAATTCAAATCAGATGACTTTACATATCCTCAGTCTGAGAACAGCCGCGCTACTGGCTGGTCTGCTGGATTCCTGCTGACTGCACTCGCACTGCAGTTCAGCCTCATCAGCTGAACTGATGAAAACAACCACACAACTACGCCTTGTGCATGTAAAAACAAACTCAGCGTGTGCTCCTTGGAAACGGGGCACCTCCATTCTATATGCAAATAATGTTTAAAGTGTCTTGAAGCAGTCTGTTCCAACACTGACCATTACGAGATCCCTTTATAATGCACTTAGCTTACAATGGAAACTTTGGGAAAACAATTTTGAAAGGGCTCCGGTTGCTACTGCAGGAATGTATACATTATGACCGTCTATAGAGTGTTCGAATGAATAATACTAGCAAATATGTTATTATATGTAAGGAGCACACCTACAACATATTTTCTTTTAAGTGTTTATTCACCAACTTGTGCTCCTTTCACCATGTTTACTATAAATATACACATTTGACATCTCAAAATTCCATACTTTTTTCCTTTTCATTGAATGAAAATATTGTGAGTAGTAAGATGTGTATCATATTAAGCAGAAGCAGAGAGCATAGCCACACTTAGAGGCTGTCCATTCAAATTCAGTAAGAAGCTACTGTTTTCAGGCTTTGTGCGATTGCCGTGGAGCCCTAATGATTGGGGTCAAAATCCACAGCCGTCCTTGTATGCAAAATCCTATCATATTGCCGTCCAAATAAGTTAAATCAAGCAGAAACTTTTCAACAATACAGTCGTACAGCCCTCATCTGTGATCAAAGCCAAAGTGCAAACGCCAAGCAGCGATGAGGCCTGACAACGCTACCACATCCATCTGCTCAGGGAGGTGCAGACAGGGTTGGGATCTCTGGCTGCTGAGTTATCTGACTGGGGCTGAGGGCTCTTTGGGAAAAGCCTTTGATTAGAGAGGAAGGAGAAGAGGCGATTTGCATTCTGTGTCAAAACATTGTTTTCAGGAATCTTATGATGAAATAGAGCATGAGGGGAGGTGGGAGACCATAAAGACTACTGTGTTGCTTCTGATGGGAGGTAAATTGGCATTTTTTTTGTCAGCTCAGGGTGTTTTTTAATACTTTCGTCTTTGTTTAATAGGAAGCTGCCTACAAGCCTCAGATCTCTGCACATTCCCTCTGTCTGGTGTGTCACTGTTTGCGGCCTGGTGAGATGCTGGCATTTCTGTCTGTGGACTCTTTAGCTGAACATCAAACATATGGTGGCGCACAGACCAACACGGTGTCCGCAAACATGCTAAACTCTGCCAGCTGGTCACGGTCCTGGATGTGGAAACAGGTGTATGGATGAGTCCATGCAGCATGTTTATCAGTCAATTTCGAATCCATCTGGAAATATCTGCGTAGAGGATGAAAAGGTCAGCTAATATCCCGTTTGATTTGCACTTACTTACTGATAATGGTTATTTTTTTAAAGTTTAAAAAAATCTCACTTTGTAATCACCTTTTTTTCACACCTGCAGACATCTCACTTAATTTGGCTTTATTTAACATTTAGTTCATACAGCATCTCCATCAAAGCAACCCTTATTAAGCATATATATATATATCACTTTTAGTCTTTCCCCTATATATGATTGATTTATTATTTCTATTTTAAAATCATTCACAGTCCTACGTAATAATAATAATAATAAAATATTTCTCTTTTAGTTCAAGCAGCGAGCGCTCAACACTTTTAAACAGTGTAAAACAGCAGCTAAACCGTCAAAATGGCGATTCGCTTGCATATAAATGTGGTCTGAGAACAGTCTAGAGAGACGGTGGAGTCTCTCATGCGTGTGCAGCCAGCAGGGACAAAGCAAAAAGTGAAACCTTAGTAAAATGAGAGCTGTGATAGGCGAGAGGCTTAATGAGCATTTTGGAGTGCTTTCAGAGCACTTAATGAGTTTTGGCAAATGCTCATATGTCACAGACATTGATTTCTACTTAAATTCCCTGCACTACAGCTTTAATGCAGGATTCAGTCTGCAATATTTTCCTTTCACGGCGGTCTCCATATCGGATCAGGCCATCAGATACTGCCGTGTCTCGGACAGGAGACTGGTGAAACTACAAGTATGATGGCGGCTGGCTCCCCTGACCAAACCTCATGTGCTGACATCCAAGAGGTAAAGACGGCCAATGTCCATAATCAGACCTGCTGCTTGACTAAATTTGTGTGGTCTGATCCCAGTGAAAGACCGAACCTTTATCACAATCAGGTGCCACGAAATGAGCCGAGCCAGAGGAAAGTATTCTTGTTTTATCGCAGCCACCGCAGAATGAATGTATGCACGGCACAGCGCCGTAAGCCATCAAATGATCCCGCAGCGTGTTGTGTTGAGGCAGTGAGTCCTTCCAGCCGGTAATAAGGTTGTTGTTTATCTGCAGTGAGTGAGGAGCATCTGAAGGAAGCAGCGTGTAGCAGAGCTCACTTCTTTAATCCTGCCGAGACCAACAAATGTCAAGTGAAATGTCATCTGCGGACAACAACACACTGGCTCTAACGCGCTCGCACACCGCCTGGTAAATAATAATGCATCTCATCATCGGCCGTCTGCGGTTCCACTGATCTCTGCAGAAAATCCTTCAGTTCGGGCCTCATGTTTTTTTTTTGTTTTTTTGAATGATAAAACGTCAATTATAACAACACACTAAACAAATATTGCGGAGAAGCCAGGAAGAGCTTTAACTAGGATCAAACCTGCTTTTGTGTTGTGACATTTTCCTGACGTGTACATGACAAGACAGTCATGTAACATCTGGCTGCGGGGAACAAAGCCAATCCCAAATAATGAACAACGTATGTTAATACCAGTATCTTCAAAAAAACAACAACAACAACAAAAATAACATGATCAAGGGCATTTGACATGTTTAAAGGGACAGAAAACAGATGGCCGCAGGCCCTGCTGGAAGAAAAAAAAAGTTAGATCAACTTTGGGAAGTTTTTTTGACCTGATTCCGGTGACAAAAATGCATTTGTTTGGTGATTCAGCTGAGCAGCTTCCTGATATTAAACAGACTCAGGCAAAGAGCTGAGACAAGGGTACTTATGTAATATGATTATGGGCCAGAGAGAATCAGGGACTTTTCCTTAAAACCTACAACGTGCATTCGCTACAAGGCAAAGATCCATTCATCATGCCTCAAAGAGAAGCTTCACAATTGTTGCTTCAATTCCAAAATAGCAAATAACAAGGTTGACATGTTAACATGGCTTCCATCGATTGCTTCCCTGTAATCAACAAATACTTGAGTATTACAAGTACTAATTAGCTGTAGTAGGTTAGGCATTGTTGCACTGTCTTCGTGCATTAACTGATTTATCCATCTGTTTCTACAAGCATTCATTTTACACCATGTTTCTGTCCACCTGGTGAATGAAAGTCCAATATTCTCTCTCCCTCTGTTAGCTTTGTTTCTGCTCTCTTAACAACTCCTGAGGGAAATATCTGCCTCTTTAGCTGCTAAACGCTTCATGTTCACCAGCTGGTCTACAGCCAACTGCGTCTGTTTGCTGTTTGGTGCGGAGCAGGTAGTGTGCAGTGGATTTTTAAGAGCTTTTTCTCCGAAAACAGCTGCCTGCTGTGGCCCAAAATGAGACTGTGAGTGCACCGAGAGTAAAACAAAGCAGGAAAATTGCAGCTGGACCGATAAACAATGAGCTGAAACTTGCTGTAAAGCTCCTTAAAGCCAAAGGAAGCTGCAGCGTCTCTGATAATTCTCTGTACATCCATCACCGGGAGACAACACGTTACACTCTGACAGCTCAAACCATTGTCATTTTAAAAAATATACATTACAGGTGCTTTCAAGATAAACAGTCTAAATTCCAGCTTCTCCGAAAATAAGTTGCGGAATGAGGTGCAGATCACAGATGGATGAGCTATTAGAGTGGAAGAAAATTAAAGTGAGAGTGTGGATCCTTGTCCCGGCCCCCTTGAGGCTGTCCCTGCTTAGGCAACACTACAGTTTAATCTCAAAAAGTGAATGAAGAAAAATGGTCCAAGAAGTTTGGAGGATGCACAAAGGAAACAAGATTAAATGAATTAATGCCTGGACTTCAGGAGGCCTGAAGACATTTCTAATTTCTCAACCCAGGCTGAAAACGCCTCAAATCTACCGATGTAATACCATGAGGAGATTAAAGGGGCTGTACGCCAGACCTTAGATTCCTAAAATAACACTGGGAGGAAGCAGGCAAGATAGATTTGGAAAACAATACCTGCAAACTGCAGAATCACGTCACAGTGGACAATGTGGACACACTCAGCAATAAAGGTTCCGGGATCAGCAGATTTTGAGCTTGTTGGGAAAGTGAAGTATTACACAAAGCACATTTTCACTTTATGTTTGGAAAAGTTTTTTTTTGTCCCATTTACATGCTGCTGAATTGGACAACTCCGCCATATGTTGTTTTATATCATCCAAGGGATTGCGCCATAATCCTCAGTGAGGTATCATGTTTGTGAATGGCCATGGATTAAATCATGGGAACGCACAGAGGAGCTGAGCTTATTGCATTTATTATTTACCAGCGGTGCCTGTTTTCGGTGCAGCGATCGTCTCTGTGCCCAGAGGGGCTCCCTGCGGAGCTCCAGAAAACCGCTCCACCTACATCGCGCTTGATAGTGCGCTCCCCCTGGGTCCTCAGCAATACACCTTCCAAGTGTGGTATACGTACCTTCTGGATATATGCACATATTTTTGACTTTATTTTCCTGTTTTCTTTTTTGGGAGAAATGTGAAAATGTGTTGAAAATGTGTTTTAGTTAATGTAAGTGTTGTATATTTATACTTTGGTGAATCTAAAGTTATAGAACCATTTAAATAGTTGTATTTCTATGCTGTAGACTTGGACTATGGCTGTATGTGTGTGTGTGTGTGGAAGGATTTATGACTATTAAGATTATATGTTTTGACAGTTGATGCAATTAGATTGAATAAGCTGCTGTATGCGATCATAGACATATCTCACGCACAGCCGTGGACTACCATGTGTTAGTGGCACTGTGTCACTTTGACACTGATGTCTTGAGAAAGGTCCTTGTGACTGAAACTCTTCTTTTAATGAATCAATACAGGGGGAGATGAGTGAGCGTGGAAATCGACTTTTTTTCTCTTCCTTTGGAATTGATTCCCAGCGCCACAAAAGAGACAAAGCACGCAGCACGAGTGTTTCCTCTACTCAGCTGTGACAAACGCACCCACTACTGCTGCTGCATAAGAGGAATAAAAAAAAAAAAAGCAGCTTTAAAATGGGATATCTCATCCTGTCAGGTAGGAAATATCCATCACCATGGACCACTGAATGTGCTTAAAAACTTGGAAGGTCGCACAATTGAGTGGGAAGAGAATAGAAGGCGGCGTAACGGGTTTAAATCAAAAGTATGTCATCCTGTCAGGTGGTACAGTAAATACAACAATGGAGCTTTTCTGGCTTTTTATCCACTTATCCACAATTACTCAAGATGGTTTTGATGAAACTTTTCTGACTTTTTTTTTTTGTTTGATAAGATACAGATTCTCCCTAAACACCTCATGTGCAGGACCTTCTCGGAAGACTTTGAGCTGAAATCCATCAAATAAACTGTGTTCATCACGGGTCCCAGCTCAAGCCTACAAGAAGAAAGAGAACAAGCATCTCCTAGGCATGAATGCAAAGCTCAAGGACTTAAACATGAACAGATCTGCTTCATATGTATTTCATGAGTAGCTCCCAATCAATAATGTGAAGGCTCTGTGAATGTATTCATGAAGTTTGTATCTCTAGAACCATAATTTGAAAAAAATAAACTTAAAAACCATGTAATCCCTCCCTCGGACAATGTGGGTTTCAGGAGAAGCTTCACTACACAAGTCAAACTGTCAAACCGTGCTGTGTTGATCGAATTCTGCTGCATTGCTTATTTCTCACCTCAAAAGTTTTCAGAAACACATTTTGTTTTGTGTACTTCTTACCTGTGAAATCACATTGTGTGGCGCGGCCACCACGTTGGTGAAAGCCAGAGCACCAGGCAACACACAGTAGGCAACACCTGTAAAATATTTCTCATGGTCTTTTGTGTTATTCACGGTTTATTAATACTGATATTACACATGCCGCATATATAAATTGCATCAAATTCAACACTGCAAGTCCCCAGCATCACACCTGCTGTGTGCAAACTTGATCGGGAGAAAAATACAGACAAACAGATAAATGGGAGGCAGACAGAGATTCTATGCAATATAAATAGATGTGTTTTCTAATGGATCCATCTCAGGTCCCACAACAACTCAAAGCACATTAACCCTCCTAATGTATTTGGGTCAAGTTAAAATGTTTCACAAATAATATCATTTTTTTTCATTGAAACTAAGATTCAAAACAACACGAAATCATTTTATTTTGATTTTGGTTATTTTATCTTTTGGACAATAAAACTGTTATTTCTGTAAATAATAATCAGGACTTTAAAGATTTTACACACAAACTTAGTGATGGATGGACGGTTGGAACTTTGCTTGGAACTATAGTCAACATACCTGACCACTTCAGAGAAAAAGAAAAAAACGCACTAAACCACAAATTAAATCTTTAAAAAATTGCAAAAATTATGTTGGTTCGCTGTTTCCCTCTCACTGTCACTGAATACTAAACGGGTGCCATCAGTTCTAAAACACACATATTTCCTCAGGATTGCAGATAGAAATAAATCAGTGTCAACAAGCAAACAACAAAAGCAATTACGGTGACGTACTGTAACTGGAAGCATGTCAGGTGAAATAAAGCAGCCATGCAGAGTGTGAGTAATGACAGCAGCCGGACGTTTTCAATGAATTTGTCTTTGTCTAAGTGCGTGTGTGTGTGCTGCAGAGATAGTGGCAGCTGACACTCCTCTCTCTCGCTGTC
Source organism: Lepturacanthus savala (assembly GCA_030544235.1). Taxonomy (NCBI): domain Eukaryota; kingdom Metazoa; phylum Chordata; class Actinopteri; order Scombriformes; family Trichiuridae; genus Lepturacanthus; species Lepturacanthus savala. The sequence goes on from CM060465.1 coordinate 26,833,802, forward strand.
ATTGTGACTGACAAAACACCATTATTCAGATAAACTGTTCATATGTTAATGCATTTGCGAATACAGTGACTCAATGACAGCATATCAGCATTCGCAGTTCAAACAGTCCGCTACAGTTGACACTAATCCCTCATATAGACAAAGTGACATGAATCACAAACTATGTAAAATGGTGATAAATGCATATATTATTTCATCATTGACAGTAGCATCAGTGTGGCTGTGAAAGGCCTGAGCAAACAGAGAACCTGCAGCCGGCTTTGATGTCACTAATCATATTGACAGAGTCGCTGTTTGAAATTTAATCATATATACTCATGTAGAGCCACAGATCCAACCCTCCTTTACTCTCCTAATCTCTTTTCTACACCTCTCTGTGTTGTCTGCTTTTCTGCTGACCTTTAATCCGCTTTCTCTCTTTACTTCAACATTTCTACCTTTTTTTTCGGGCTCTGGAGCAATTGCATAAAGTCTACTCCCTACGGCTATGAAATCGCTGAAGGGGGCAGACTCAGAGCAAAGCTCCGAGCTCGGTGTGGGTTTTTTCTTATTCCACTTCAGGACGGATTTCAGCACCTAACTTGTCCTACAGCTTTGAGAGGACCCGAGCAAATTATATATCAAAATGTGTGTCTTGGTGTTCTATTTGTGTGCTGTTACTTTTACTTGTGTTACAAAGACTGCACAAGATTTCTCATAGGGAATGAATGGGACGAGGTCAAAAAAACAAACAAATCATTAGATTACGTCCAATTGCTGCCTACTGCTCGGGCATACTTTCACCTAGAGACTCTATTTAAACTTTAAACTGTAGACACATGTCTTGTGTATTAATGTGTTATTCCACGTTTTGACACGTAATATAATTTCTGATCCATTACTCATCAATGACCATGATTATTTTTGCAGAGGTTTTGAGTTTATAATGGGAGCCTATGGGACAGAATGTTGGTGCTTCAGTGGGTGACATTATTGCTTAGAGTGTAGAAGAACAAAAAACTACACTCTCCTCCCGGCCACAATTTACAACATACACACATGGGTTTTTCAAACTTTGCAGAGAAACTTGTTATGTGCTCAAAATATCTGAGAGAATTTACTGAATTTGAATGGGAAGCCTCTAAGTCCGGCCACGTCTGTCTTTGCTCCTCTTTGATTCCAAAACAAAGATTTTCAGAAAGCAGCAGAACAAGCCTCTGTTTGATTGAATTGAATTCAGTTTTATTTATAGTCCAACATCACAACACAGTTGCCTCACTGGGCTTCACAAAATGTCAGCGACCCAGACATCCCCCGCCTTAGACCCTCCTTCGCGGCAAGGAAAAACTCAGTGGGAAAAAGGAGAAACCTCAGGGAGAACCACAGTGAAGGAGAGATCCACTCCCATGGATGGACAGGCTAAAGATGGACCAGGACTGACAGACATGCATCTGATGATGATTTATCAGTATGTGAGATGTAAAAATGATTCAGTCTGTAGAGAATCAGGGGGGCCTTGATGAGTCGCATCAGGAGTAGTCATCATTGGGCCTCATGCGGCTGAACTGAAGCAGTAGCCACTCCCAGTAATAAATGTGTAATGGACGTCGTGCAGGATCACAGCAGCAGCCACGATCCATGAGAATCTGCTGGGTGATAGAGCACAGAAACTCCGGGGAGTTCCATTAGTAACATCCATCTGTGGACTTACATGTCCACAGATGGAGGTGGAGAGAAAGAGAGAGAGAGAGAGAGGGCGAGAGAGAGGGAGAGAGAGAGAACACCAAGACCAAATCACACCAAAACTTTAGTAAAGTCCTTACAGTGATGATGATGATGATGGTCCATGTTATTTCTGATAGGAGCTACCATCACAGAGGGAGAAAAAATGTTGTTTTTCTCCACATTTCTCTCTGCCAGTGCACCTATTGTCATTGGCAACCAGCTCAAGTTGTCATGGTAACCTTTGAGGCTCAGGCCACAGCTTGTTAAGGTCTATAAACAAATACCTAGCACATGATAATCTGTTTAACCTCCAAAATATTTACTGTAGAAACCACTAATCACACCAAAACTTACGGTGATGATGGTCCATGTTATTTTCTGATAGCTACCTTTGTCAGTCGAAGCTCAAATGGGAGACCAGCGCAGAGGTAGAAAAATGCTGTTTTTCTACACATTTCTGTCTGTCTCTATCTGCAGCGCAGCCGTTGTGTTTGGCAACCAGCTCAAGTTGCTGTGGTAACCTTTGAGGCTCAGGCCACATCTCGTTAAGGTTTTTAAATAAACACCTGGTGCTCGTTAAGATGTTTAAACACTGCCCCACCCATACATATGACGTATCAGACTGACAGAATGTAGGTCATCATATAATGTTTGCCACGTTTCACACACACACACACACACACACCTCAGTGAAAACACGAATTACCAACACTACTAACACTACTCACAAATTATCTATTTTTACATGAGAAACCTGGAAAAAGGAAGTAATTTTGAAATATCAAATGCATATAGTAAACCTGTTAAAGGGGCATACGTTTCTGAAAAAAAGTACTTGAAAAGTAAAAGTATTTTTTTTCTATTGCTAACTACAATACACCCAAACTACCTCACATATCCTGCAAAACGAAGCACCGCAGCCAAAACTAGATATAGAATTATTAAACTCAAACTTTTGCACCAAAGAGCACACAAGTCATTCATATTACCAGCTTTGCCATAATACTAAAATAGTTCAAATTTTAGAACATCCTTCAGATTTTTTGCATACACATATTATTATAATATTTGCAGTCCAACACACACGCTGTTGAAACATTTATTTTTTTAGATTTTTCACCGAGCAAGTCAGTGCAACATATACAGAGTGGATATATTGACATTGGAGTGAACAAAACTAAGCTCACAGAACAGTAAACTGAAAATAAAAAAGTGAAGAAATATACATAGAAAGAAAAATAATTAGGCAGCATCAGCGCTGGGTCTGGCCAAATGGTGCTCACCTGTGATCTTTTCATAGTTCTTCCTGATTGAAATGTTAACAATTATCCATCAGGTGGCTCATACATTGGCAATTAGCTCATGTAGTGTTATTTTAAATGACACTGTTTTGAAATGGCAAACATGTGACCTTATGTCAGGTTGTTGTGTTTTATGCAGAGAACCATGTAAACCTTGACAGGAAGATTTACCTCTGTTTGCGTCAGTTTCAGTAGTTGTGCTATGCATATCATTTTACCATGTTAGAAAATGGAAATTCATAGAACCCCCTAGTCTGACCTCCACTGTAGCAATTACATGAAAAGTGGCATTTAGATTTTTTTTAATTCAGCAATGTTATAACTGCAACTAAAATACAAACAATGACATCTATTTTCAACAAAAGCTCGCCATATATCAGTCTTAAAAAACAGACTTGACCTAAGTAGCTGTAATTATAATGGCCTTGCGGATAAAACTGGGCCATGCAATAATGAACTAGGCAGAGAATGGGCTCCTGTAAGTGATTCAGATTACTACGTCTGAGTTAGAGGAATTGATTTAATTAGTAGTGCCAACTGTTATATACGCCCTTGAAAAGACAAATTGATTTTATTGTAAAATAGTCTGTAGCAGTCTATGACAAAATTCTATGCTTATTCAACATGAACTATGAATACATTCTTCAATTGAATGACTCATTTTGTTTTATTAAATTGGTAATTTTGTCATGTACAGATATACAATGATGCATGCTTAGTATAATACAACAATACAAAGCTGAGGGAGCAGTCGTGCCCTTCAAACATGAAAGCTGTATTAAGAAGAGCTTAACAGTAAGGACATTGTTGAGGATTTTACTCAAAGCGTGGCTCACTGTATATCATTCAAATATGTAATATATGAGTAGAGCTTTTTTGAGTGGATTTGTGGTGTCTGATGGGCTGCCGGTCCAATTTTTTTTGCAGGTTATCATTTCAGGTAAGTCAGGTCGCTGCTGAGCACTTGTTTCATTGTCAGCGTTTTTTCAGATGTGGCACACAGCAGTAACAAAAACAAAATTAAAAGTCAGAGATGTTGAGAATGATAAAAGCTCTTACTACTGGGTATATATATATATATATATATATATATATATATATATATATATATATATATTGGTCTTTTTTATCAATAAGGTATTAACGATTCTGGTATCTAGGCCCTGTACTTGGCAGGATACCCTGAAAAAAGAAAGGTGTTTAATCTTAACTCTGGGAAAAAGAAAATCGTTCACCAACATAATTGAATTAATGAATTGATGTACTCCAACTTATTTATCTTATTTTAATGTAAGCCATGTAGCCATCTTTGACTCTACTTTATCCATGTGGGCATGTATATACTGCACAATATATCTAGAATTCTATTGTTCTTAGCATTCATTTTCTTCTCAAGCATGTTTTTTCTTTAGTAAGGGGATAACAAAGGAGAACAGGAAGAAAATATTTGCTATGTTGCGCGTGATAGTGACTTGCTGTTTGATTTGCTGTAATTTGATAACATAAACTAATAAATACATTAAAAAATACAAATTAAAAGCTACATTCAACACGAAAATAGCATCCACATGGGCCATTATAACAGCATGCACTGAGGTAACTACTTTATGCCACTGCATCCACCTTGAGGAACATGGTATCAGTGAAAAAAGTTAATTCTCCAATTTGTTTCAGTGTGACTTTGTGTGTGTGTGTGTGTGTAAGAGAGAGGGAGAGAGAGAGAGAGAGAGAGAGAGAGAGGAGGATGACAAAACCCACCACTGTGGGTTTTGTCATCAGCTGTCACAGCACTCCAGTGTTGAACAATAATTAAATTCTGTTTCTCTGTTAAACTGTGTCAAAGATAATTTCTCATCCATACGTTACAAAATAATGATGAGCAGAGCACAGACAGTGGAGGCTTTGATGTGTGTGTGTGTTGTGTGTGTGTGTGTGTGTTTGCATGGGTGGCAGATGCGGTGCAGTGTGCATACATTAATGTGCGACATGGTTTCTAATCATGTATTATACAGCCTCTCTGCCAGAGGGCATACGCCACTTTTAGAGTTTAATTAGTAAAGCGACAGTTCATCTCTTCATGGTGCGTACTGTACAAATCAGCAGAGGGCTAATTTTGTGCTAACCTTTAGGGTTAAAGGTACAGCGGGCAGGTTTTAGCGGCATCTAGTGGTGATGTTGCGGATTGCAACCAACTGATCAGCGGATCTTCTCCTGCGGCCATGAAACTGGTGAATAACACAGAAGGTTGCCTCTAGAGTCTCTAGAGCCAGCGTTTAGTAAACACTAAACCCTCCGTTATCTTTAATTAGAAAATAATCCTCACACTTTCGATTAGCGGCAGCCAATTATAAAGGCAACATTCATATAAGACTTCAAATGAAATAACTTCTTCTCTCCTCTCTCTCCTTTGACAGCCATGTGACAGCCATTTTTTTCCCTTTTCACTTCTTTTTTTTGGATCAGATATTTAGAAACGTTTGTTCATTATCAGACGCTGAAAGCAAAACATAATTACTCTGAACCACAAGATATTTAATAATAATTCTCACCCATATGAAGCTACTATATAGCTTACATATAAAATAAAGACTAAATGTCGTATATTGTTTACATATCACCGTATTACACCAAACGTCATGATGCTACAGTCACTTTTGCTGTAACTGCAAGACATTTCTTGAATAAACCCTTTACAGAAAATCAATTGCACATGCAGAGGAAGTACATGTACGGCTCGTGTTTTACATCTGAAACATGCTGAACTAATTAATAACCGCAGCATGTCTCTGTGTGTCTCCTTTTTGGATTCTTCCCCCCCCCGCAGAGCATCCTCTTCATGTCTCCACCCACCCTGTTGATCTGATTAACACCCCTTGTATCTCAGCGTGATTATGCGCGCTTCCATGTGCATTCTCATCTCCAGCTTTATTTGATGTTCTGTGGCACGGCTCCGCAGCGCGTTAAGAAAAAAACAGCGAAGTCAACCGGAGTTTTGTTACTAGAATTAAGAATGAATGTCAGTTTGCAAAGCGATATAGACTGCGGTCTATCTTCTAAACTAACTCGGCTAGAAAGTGAGTGAGTCTGTTTCCCAAAATGTAAAACTATTCCTAGAAAATGACCTCTCAGTCCCCACCTTGTTGCACCTTAGAGTCCAGACTTTCAGGGAACGGTCCGCAGTGGAATCAAATGAGGGTCCTCTTTATGATCAGATCACTTGACCTGATCTAAGCAGTAGGAAAAGAAAGTTTGTTGCTGTGATGAATTTAAATAAAAAGTGTAACAGTGCAAACTGGACAAAACACTGATGCATGAGCAAAGGGGATATTATATTATATAACATATGTATGGTTAGATTAAATACGATTTTTAAATTATTATAAGAAATATTTGGGATAATGTAAGTACACAACTCAACTAAATATCTGACATAGGTTTAGTGATTCTAATCTGAGATGACACACTGTGCCTAGAGCATAATTAAGAAACATCGCAGCAGGAGAAGCATTTAAACAGCAGCTACAACTACTTCAGTTTTATTAAAAACTTTACAGCATAACTCACAAACGTCTCTGAAACAAATAAGTGATTCGATTTTTTTATGAAAAATCGTACATGCAAAAATCTGATCCAAGCAATATGGCGGCAAAGTGAAAATCAGATTTGGGCCACATCAGCCCTAATGTGAAGCTACCCTCGAATGAACCCCCATTTGGGAACCACTGGCTTAGTTGATGTGCCATGTTTCATGACTGTGAATGACTACTGCGGAGTTGTTGCATATTTAGAGTTAATTGTATTGCATTCCTACATCATTCCCCAGCTAGCACAGATTATATTATTGATAATATTTGTTGTTGCAAACCTACTTTTCATCCTCTGTGCTGTGTAACAGAATGAAACAGGGATCTGTCAAACCTGACTGACATCAGGCTGAATTGGTGTTTGCGCGGATCAGATGCTGTCTGCAGTTGCTGATCATGGATTAAATTGACCATTTATTTTCACAGCGTGGAGGTCCTAAAATGACAAGAAGCATGCTCAGGTGGAGCTTTATCTACACTTTAGATACCGATGTTATGCAGTTTTAAATTCATCTGTCATTCAAGATTGCATGCATATATTATATTTTGTTTTAGTCGAGTCACTAACATCTATTTTTTTTTCTTCTATTCCATTTTGTACTGAAGAAAAATAGCATTTAATGGCTATTATAGTGGCTGCTTGCACGAATATGCCTATAAAAAAATCTATTCATTGCAGGCACAAAATTCCTTTTGGGGGGATTATTCTAGAGACTTGAATGATTAAATAGATATATTATCCATGTCAGGATTGATTGAAAATCATCATAATCTAAACAAACCTTGACCAAACCTGACCTTATTCTGGAATGCAGCCGGAAGTTAATGTCATGTGACAGGAAGCTTCTATACCTGCTTATTCCTCATTAGGGAGCCTATCCCAGCACGTTACAGCGAGAGGCAGGGATACACCCCAGATGGTCGCCAGCCAATCGTGGGGCACAAACACCATTCACTCACACCTATGGGCAATTTAGATTCACCAATTAACCTCCCGGTGAAAACCCACGCAGACACGGGGAGAACATGCAAACTCCACACAGAAAGGTCCCAGACCCAGGACCAAGGAGGTCTTGAACCTGCAACCTTCTTGCTGTGAGGCAACAGCACTAACCCCTGTTCCACCGTGTCACCCAAGTTGCATGAGTACCAATCAGTCATAGACTGTTCATAGGCTTCAATGGGTTATCACCAAGCAGGAAAGATTCTTTAAGTTTCTAACATTTGGGATACACAAGTAATCAAACCTGAATCCCACTCCAGTAAATCATTAATAAATAATAACAGTGGCTTTAAATGTCGCTTCTGTGCTTCTCCCTTTATTTTAGCTACAATAAAGTGTCATCATACTTGCGTTGTAAAGTGGCAGCTTGAGCGGTCGGCAAGCTCACGTTTACACATAAAACGGAATGATGAAACCGCAGTTTTAATTAAAGCTTTATGGGAGAAATAATATAAGCTGAGAGCTAATGTTGCAATACATGTTTCAAGTTTTCACTCTCATGAACAGATGAACTATGACGCATTAGGCCTAACTGTAACCATAACCCATAAATCCTACACACAATTATGCATCATTTAAGGGGGGGAACACACTTCTGCAAAATACCTGGTTGTTTTGGAAATAAAAGAGAGGGAATAAAGTTCTCTGAAGAGGTAAAATGACATTGCTATAAGTTTATATTGAATTTGGGAACAGCCAAAAGCTATTGTAATGCAGTAAGTGCACTGCGTAGCAATAACACAGTTTGCGTAATGTTATTTGCTTTGCAAACAAGCAACTACAGCGGCGGCTTCTTGGCTTCGGGGGCGGAGGGAGGAGTGACATTAGGAGAAAATATTCGGAGAAAAGGCCTGTTTGAGTTTGTTCAGTCTTTTAGTGGATTGTCTAATCTAATCCCATTTTATCTTGTGCTCTAGATCGAGCTTTCATCTTCCTGCCAGATCCTGCCGGGCGCAGATAGAATCGTGCAACGAAAGCGACGCGTATAGAGAACTAATCTAAAGACGGTGTCGTTATTCTATAGCCACTGCAGCATGATTTCAAAATTTACTTCTTAATTATAAGTCATGACAAAAAAAATGTCATCTACTTTCACTTCATTATCCAAACAAATTGGTATTTAATGGATTTGTTTTTGAGCATATAACACACAATCATCATGGTGGTGAGTGAGAGGGCAGATAGCTTTTTTGTGTGTGACTGACAGCTCTGTTGTAATTACACGGCTGAGACAAAAACAACATAACTGACTGGCGGGGCTGAGCTGGTTATTAAATTCCGACGGATTTCACAGATTTCTTTCATTTGTTGGTCTTTAAACCGCAGATTGCATGGCAAAGCCCTGAAAGTTGGCTTTTTCCAACTTTCTTTACTGCCCCATTGAAGCCTTCACGCGTTCATTTCATTTTATTTGTCGCATCCGCATTTAATGCGCCTGTGCCACCTCAGGTTTAACGAAGCGAGTCTCGAGAAAAGTATCCCCTACCCACTCCGGATGGCAATCCCTGTTTGAGTCACTCAGTTTAAATTGTGTGGACACCGAGCTAATTGGCTCAAGAGAGCTCCCTCACAGCAGCCCCCTCGTCACAGGTCGCTCAGCACGGTTTGATCTCGCGGCGGCTGCTAAAAAACATCCCTAATCACGTCGGCGCTGGTGCTTAAACCCAAATTAGATGCTCAATTACCGCTTCAGACAATATTTTCTGATAATTTGATTAAAAAAAAACCAAAAAACGGCACACCCGATTCAGCCTCACCGTCACATTTTGTCAAGCTCCGGAGGAGGATGCATTCGTTTGGCCGCCCGGATAATTAGCAGCGATCGTGCATCTGCCCTCCGCCTACGCACAATCACTCACTGAGATAAAAGTCCCAGCATATTCCATTACTCAGAGGCGATCCCAGATATTTTAATCAACCAAATTGGGACTGCTTCCCAGAAGTTTAGGTGTGACAGGGACTCTCGGAGTATTTGCATAATGTATATTTTCAAGTTTTCCTTGACGCTGGCTGTCGAACATCCAGCAAAACTCTTACTGTACAGTATGTGGGCTGTGGGGAGCCAGGAATGAAAAAGGGAACATCCTGTCTTTCATTGCTCGTGGATGTGGGACATACAGGGAGCAGAGTTTGCTCTACCCTTAAGTAATGAAACTGACGTGAGCGCCGGAGAGCAAAGCTCATTCATTAGGACTTCAACACCCAAATAAGTTTGGAAATCCATCAGTGACGCAGCAGAGTGATCAGAAAACTTCTTCTCTCCCAACACACTGTTGTTTCTCTCTCTTGCTTTGTTAATTACTTCATTTAATTTACCTTCATGAATAAAAAGTCATAAATGTACAATACGATTTTTGAAAAATACAACGAAAAATCAAATGATACAATGGGTTTCCTTGTACTTAATCACATCCAGAGCCTTTTATTGTGAAACATGAATCCATGCTTTGTCTGATGAATTGCAGGGGGGCTTTCATTCTACACACAACTTCCACCACTTTTTCTAAAAGACAAACTTTTAAGTGTCCTCCATTATCCCCATTTGTACCGTCGGTGGCATCAAGACAAGGACACACAAAAGACAGAGAGACTGGCACAGCGACAGCAGCTTTTCATTCCGCCTCAGAGCAGTTTCACCCTCAGACCCCGCAAACCTAAATGATAAACAACAGTGCCATTCAACCCAACTGAACGACACGGGTTTTAAATCACCTTTGGACTCTTACTTTCGAACAGACCTCACAGCTCATCAGTTCAGGCTTTTTTTTTTTCTCTCCCCCACCGCCATAGAATCTTAATTTCAGGGTCTGGTGAAGCTGCCTTTTGTTTTTATGCGGTAAACCTCCTGCAGAGATGTGGTAAACCCTCACTTCATTTAACAGCAGCCTAAAAACAACTTCGGCTCCTTAGCAACAGAATAGAGTGTGTGCAACTTTTTTGTACTTGATGTTACTAAATCTAACTCCTTAATTGACTTCAACTATGCGTTGTTAACATTTTTCTTTTCATTGTAAACCACATTGAATTTGCACACCACACACGCACAGACACGCTTTCTATTGCTGAGGTGCAGTTGTGCTTTAAATTAACAAATGAATGTTAGGTGCAGCTTCTCTAGTTTCAGTACATTTTGGAATATGCTGCCTGTGTCCATATGCTCAAACTCTAAAGTCCAACACTAACGCCTTTCCCTTGGATACCCTGCTCTGTTTGTTGCCAGATAAGCTACAGCACTAAAACTGCAAGCATTACAACCTTAAACTGTATCACGAAGTCACACACGGTGCTGTGTGACGATGTTTAGCTTCAGGCGGTGCAGGTGGCAGCTGATTAACATGCCCTTAGTCTTCATAGAGTGCAGGCCCTTATGCAGATAAGACTCCCGCTCCCCCTGGAGTCTAGATGCTGACGGTGGCGGTTGATGGAAACCTTTGGACGAGTCTCCCCGGGTATCGCTGATGTTACGGTGGCCAAGTGGAGGAGGTGGGTTGTGCAACAGCAGGTCAGAAACATCCAATATTGCAACGATATTTAAAGAACAGCATCAGGGGACTGCAGGTAGGATGATGTTAGAATTGTAAATTAAGTATTGCTTTTGGATTTATTATTTTTTTATATTATTTTTTTGTATATCTATTTCTATATTAGGACAGTACAATTCTAGAAAAAAAATTTTAATCACATTTTTTCTGCCCAGAATTGAGATTGCCATCAGACTTAAATCTAAAATACTTCCACACCTCCGAATGCAAACCTTTTTTTGGGCACAACGTCAATTCAGGTCTGTGGCTGACTCTCCACCCTTTGCTCTGATTGATAAAGCAAGAAATTCAATTAATTAAATAAAAAGAGAGAGACAAAGCAGTAATCAGAGCAAAGGGTGGCTATTTTGAAGAAACTAGTATAAACTGAGTACATAACACCATAAACATGCGTTCATTCATAGTTTTGATGCCTTCAGTGAGAATCTACAATGTAAATAATGAAAACACATTGAATGGGAAGGTGTGTCCAAACTTTTGGCCTGTACTGCGTATAGCTTAGTTGGATTGAAATCGGACCGAGTTGGACTTCTCATAGTCCATTTAACACACCTAGATAATGTGATTGGAAATGCATATATACACCAGTCGGACTGAACTGGACAATGCATGATGTTCCACAACAGTAGAGACGTGACAAAGTGGAGCAGAGAAGCCGCTAGAAGTGTCCAAGTAAAGAGAAATAAAAATGTTAGCATTGATTCAATGCATTTTGCACAGTGTGACCAGCAAGTCTAATTAATTAAAAAGAGAGAGACAAACAGAAACCTCTATCCTACTCACAACGTGGGCAGCACCTGCATCTGGTCAGGAACTGTAGTTGAGAATTTATTAAGCCTATTAAGTTTATATTCAGATTTTTACAAGGTGACAGAAAAGTTAACATATATACAAATGTATAAATCTATAGCCTAATTAACCCACTGAAACAATTGTTTCCTCACATTCAACTGCACATTCCTCCACTTGATCACTTGTTGTAAAGATGCTTTACCATAGGTCGAGGGAGGAGTCTAAAATAACAAGACGCAGCAAGAAGGTCGCAGGTTCGAGACCTCCTTGGTCTGGGACCTCTCCTGGAAAAGGAGGCAATAGCAGACAACCAAACGTTAAGGCAGAACACAAGAGGAGAAACCTTCCGTGTTAAACTTAACTTTATTTATGCCTCTAGTTGCACACAACTGTAACGTTTAACTTCATGTAGCCTACGGCTGAATATTTTGGGAGGATAATCAAGCATAAGTGCTGTTTCCACTCGATACCTCACTCTGAGGAGGGTTTAACACTCCTCAGAGTGAGGAGCCAGCAGACTCAGTCCCTGAGCTGTTAATGGAATTCACCAGCATTATAAAGAAAAGTCAGTAACATCTTAAAACCAACATTTATCTGAGTGCTCATCCTGATTCTGCTTGACTTTTTAATATTGTTGTTTTTTGTTCTTTTTTTACACTGCGCTTCAAGGTTTGATGAATATCAGAGAGGACATTCCCACCTCTGCTCAGATACATTACTATGTGCCTCACTGCATAACGCAACAACTCGAATGTCTTTTCATATTAATCACGGAGCGTTTGCTTTAGAAAAATAATATCACCATCTAATTTCATGTCAAAGTGTTCCCAGTTCAAGACAATGCCTAAAAACAAAGACAGAAAGCAGATGTCTTTAATGATGCTGCTGATCAAGTTGAGTGTCAGCGAATCACAGCGTAACAGTGGATCCAGCTGTGCAGCTGCAGGAGCAGTCACACAGAAAAGTCTACGGGAGGACCGGCTCTCTATCCCCTTCAAAAATCCTTCTTTCAAGATGTCCACTGCAGTGTGAAGTGAAATTTCAGAAGATATCGCTTGTCTTTTGAAACATGGGGAGTCCAGCAGAGCCATATTACAAAATGACCAATGCATGACATGACGGGACAAAATGTCCTGTTAACGCTAGCGCTGAACAGGCTGAACTCTGCCTGGAGTGTTACAAATCCGGTCTGTCACCACGTCTGAATTTGAACAGATATCGTCCTCTATGGCCCGGCAACAGCCAGTTTTAAAAGGAGGACTGATTTCAGCAAGGAAAACCTCTCCCACTGTTCATATGGATGCCTGTTTAGCAGGATTAAGACAGACCTGTCCTTTGCCATTGGATGAATGATTCAACTTAGCCTGATGGATAAATCTGACATGTTTAGATTTGATTCTAAATGTGCATGAAATATTATGTCCTTTTCACAGTTGAATATTTCAATTTCCATGGTCTTTTTATACCAATTTGCATGCTTTTACGGTCCAAAATGATCTCTTTTAGCCCTGCAGAGCAATGCAGGCAATCTTCTTGTACACTCATTCTAAAAGAAAAGTCTCCCCTACAAGCTTTTTAACCAAGCAGTAGCACATCTGATTCTACTAAAGAAAGACCCAAGCAGGGGCTCTAATTGTTATTAGTAGAATCAGGTGTGTAACTGTTTGATGGAACAAAAACCTGTGCCCACAGTGGCTCACTAAGACCAGGGATACCTACCCCTCAGGGAAACTGCTAACACTTTCTCAGGTAAGACAAAACGTTTATGATAATGTGTAAATCTCAGAGTAGTTTCAGCAGTTAGATCATGTCATGGAGGTTTAACAAGCGACTCAAGCCTAGTTTATACTTCTGCGTAGGTCGATGCAACCCAGAGCTTGTGCATGATCTACGGAATCAATGCTTACTCTTCATAGTGGAAACTGACGCCAGGCAAAAAAAAACAAAAGAAAGTCTTTTATTGCAAATCTTGTTACTGTTTGTGGAGGCAACTTGTAGAACCACCACGGCTTAACTGACCAATCACAGTCCATGCGGTCCGCGTTGACTCAACACATAGTCAGGATTTTTTTGGAGGTGCGTGTCAACCTACGGCGTAGTGGTCTGCGTTGACGCCGTAGCTACGTACACAGAAGTATAAACTAGGCTTAACAAGCTCTTGTTAAGTCAGCACTAGTCAGAATATGAGTCACACAATTCATATTCAGATAAAAACTCACCCCATCACATATGTGGTGTGAATCTGGTTTTCAAGCACCATCATTTTAGCAAATGCTGACGTGTATTGTCCCAGGTTGCTAGAGGTTGCTTTTCACAAACAAACGGCTGTTTAGATATATTTCGTGGTAGATTGCCACCAAGAATGAAATGAATTTACTCACTTATCCTTAACAGCTGGTAGCTGATAGTGTATAGAAGACCAAAGAGCTCAAAAACAATACTTTACTCCTTGGCTGCAACCAAAACTGGCAACTACCTGCCTATGTATTAGGCAAAAATTAAGAATGCACTGTCTAGAATGTCTGAATATCTTAGTCGGCTTTCAATAGTTACAGAGGAGGCGAGACCATAGAATGAGTGGGTGGTCTTATTCTATAGTTTATGTGTTTGCAGGAACAACAGAGACAAATGCAGGTTGGTGCAGTTAGATAAGATTGATAGATAGAGGTAAGAAAGATTCCAAAACCTCACAATGGGTCCCAACAAACAGAAAGCAGACGTCTTTAATGCTGCCGCTGATAAAGCTGACTGTCAGTGAGGCCAGCTGGGCGGCCGCGGGAGCAGTCAAACAGAAAAGTCTACAAGAGGACGAGGCCCGTAACAAAATTGATCTTCTTCATAAATCCTTCTTTCAAGAAGAATCCTTCTGTGCAGTGTGAGCAGTGGACATACACTCCAGCAGAGCTCTAATCCCCAATTCACCCTCCTGTCAGAGCGAAATCTTCGCTTCACTTCATTTGGAGAGTATAAACTCTGTAAAAGCAAGAGAAGGTGGCCTCGTGGAGGTGTAATTATAATCATGTTAAAGGAGGAAAATAAGCCTCTGGCCTCTTCCACTGTTACGTCTCATCAGTGCGAGGTTCAGGTCCTGTGATTTATTGCTGTAATCTGCTTATTCTGATGAACCCATTTAGCCTTGTCATGCCTCATCTACTTCAACTTCAGGTAGCTCTTTCCTACATTTCCCAGAATGCCTTCTCATGACTTTAGAATGTAAAATGAGAGGTCTTGTTCTTTTTCTCTCACAGACACTTTTAGACAGCTGATAGTCTGAGCTTCTCACCACATCTGATGGACATAAAGCTGAAGTCTGACAAAAAACTATAGGCAACTCAGAAAATCTATTGTTATTTGTTTTTTTTTTCACTTTGTTATTGTACTATGAACATAGACGCCACACAAAACTCATTCAGTCAACTGATAAAAAAAAATCTAACTACATCTTTTGTGATTAATGCATCTAAATTGGTTGCATATCCTGCGAGAAACATTTAATAATTATATTCAAATGTTGGCTCACAGCAACAAGGTCGCAGGTTCAAGTCTTTCGGCTGGGACTTCTGTCTGCATGGGTTCTCTCCAGGTTCTCTGGCTTTCTCCCACAGTCCCACAGCTGATGTTATTTAGAGACTCTAAATTGCCCATAGGTGTGAGTGTGTGAGTGAATGGTGTGTGTGGGCTGGCGACCATCTGGGGTGTATCCCTGCCTCTCGCCTGTTCTGTGCTGGGATTGGCTCCAGCAGACCCCTGTGACCCTAATGAGAAATAAGAAAAATAAATAATACATTTAAATTTAAATGCATAGGATTTGTCAATTGCTGTTTGTGAACACAGATCGTGGAGATTCTCAGTCATCCAGGTCAGGTAGAAAAAGTAACTGGATTTTTTAGTTTGTTTGAAGATGTTTCACCTCTAATCCAAGAGGCTTCTTAAGTTCGAAGATTTAGTGTGGGAAACCTTGATATTTAAAAGCCAGAGTGGTTGTGAAACCAAATTGGTGGTTGTGAATCAGTGTCAGCTGCCCCCAGGTATTAAAGAGTTTTAAGTTTCTTCTGTCCTCCCTGTCCAAAAACAAGGACATGAGACTCCTCAAAAGAGTGACCTTTACCCTTTTGACGCAGATGTACAATCTTGTTCCAATGAGGTGGCTCTTCAGTGTTGAGTCATGCATCTGTGGAGGGGCTGTTTGGTTTGTAGAGGTCTGAGAATTCAATGCAGTGAGGACTCTTTGAGGACTTTTGAGGACTTCATTGTCCTTGTTTTGGAAAGTAAGACAGATGGTTTGAGAGAGGTGTAAAAGAAGCCGTCTATGTCCACTTAGAGAAACCTTCACTAAACAGAGGTAGGGGCCTAAGACACAATCTATCTGCCACTTACAATCTTGGAAGCTCCCCAGGAAACTTAAAACATCTGGAGGCAGGTGACACCTAGCTACACCTTGGAGTGTGTGAAGCCTATTTATAAGGCCACTCTCCAGTTTTGGGAGTGTGGTCATGTAAATTTGATTTCACAATCACTCTGGGTTTTAAATACCTGGGCTTTCTTGCGCTAAATCTCAGATCTCTTGGAAGAAAAGTGAAAAGTCTTCAAACAAATTAAGAAGTCCTTTTTGCAACACAGCATATTTTAATGCATCCAAATTGACATGTTATTTTGACAGCATTCATTGAAAAAAAATACAATTTAAAAAGTAGTAATGATACAAGTACACAATCCCAAAAAACAATATCCACATATGTGTCACAGTCTGTTCTCTGGGTTTGTCCAATGCATGAACCCCACAAACAGCTAGGCTCGGCCCATCGTGCCTAATTGCTTTCACGTTTTCTGTCACAAAACTCTACCAGAGCCAAATGAAATAAACAAATACAAATAATGAACGCAACCATATAATTAACCATGAAATGCAGAGAACGTCACCCACAGCAGGTCATTTAAAGTGGATATTCTTTGCAGCAGCTTCCGCTGTTTCCTTCCTGAATATCCTGTGAATCATGAAGCTGCAGGACTGCAGGAGGAAGAGTGCAGCAAATTGACACACGGGAAATCGATAAATGTCACGGAGGGAACATTTGGTCCTCTGTTAAGACACACTCCATGTCCCCCACTGTGGCCGCAACAACTCTTAAAAATGCCAACCGTAACCCCTACTCCCCCCGAGTTAAATGTTTCCCCCTCGGAGTCTTGAAGACGGCAGCGGGATTGAAGTGAATGAAACTCGGCCACAGACACGGCCAAGCAGCTCCATTCATATGGACAGTTTAAGAGCACCGATGATGATATTTAGAAATCGAAGACAACGCCAACAAACAAACAAAGACAGAAACAAACATGTCTTTAACATCCCTTGCGTGAACTCCCAGAGAACCTCGGCCGGACCCAGCGTTCATAATTGTTGTAACATTTTCTGTTGCAATACTGGAAAGAAAAGCAATTGTAATGATGCATAAACACAATAAACAAAACCAGATAATTAACGAAGAAATCCAGCAAACGTCACGGTGGATTTTCTCCCTAGCAGACTGCCAGGAGCTTTTGTCCACCATGCAGAGGTGAGGAAGAGTGCAGCAAACTAGCTCTCTCTCTCTCTCTCTCCCACACACACACACACACACACACACACACACACACACACGGGAAATCAGCTACCACACAAGCCCCAGCAGGGCAGAGCGCAGCAGGAGTGAAGAAACCCCAGCCCTTCTTCCTCTTCCTCTCATTTACCATTCCATGTTGTCAGGCTCCTGCTGCTGCTGCCAGAGACTTCACAATAATAGGAACTATCTTCATTCACTTTATAACAGATTTAATAGCATCGGTCATTTTGCACAGTTTTTCAAGTTCTCTGCCACTGAAACAGAGGACAGGAACTTTGAGGACAGCTGTCGTGAAACAATAAAAGTGCATTAACGGTACAACGTGCAAGATTTTGCTCAGGGCCACATCTACCATTGAGGAGACAGAGGTCATGACCTCGGTCCTTTTTTCCTTAAGTTTCGTTTCATTTTATTTTTCCCCCTTAAGCTACATTTCAGCAAGTAAACATGTTAACACAAAGCCGAAAAACCTATAACATATAGCCCACCTAATTATCAATAAACGTCAAAATTGTAATATTCTAAGAGAATGGAAAAAAAAATTGTGAAATAGCCTACAGGTGCATGAAACAGATACAGCCAATAAAGATGTTACCCTATAGAGATGCTAACCTATACTATAAATGTAGCCTAGGCTAAAATGTGAAAAGATATGCAATGAATAACAATATAAAGTCATAGTATGACTTACCCATCAAAAATAAAATATCATTTTGGTATTTGGATGGTTATAAGTAGTTAATAATGTGACTAAACTTAACATTAATATATATATATATATATATATATATATATATATATATATATATATATATATATATATATATATATATATATATATATATATATATATCCTAATTATGACTCAGTATGCCAGCAGTATATTAAAATACTGATTTCAGTATTTGAAAAATCCTCCCAGGAAGTTAGGATGTAAGTTATAAGTAGGACTATAGGGCTCTAGGGTGCCCTGCAGCCCAGCTCTAGGGCTGCTGATTGCTGCAGGCAACCACACAGCTGCATAGATAGATCTAGATCTCAGTCATTCCTTTTTTTTTTTCCAAACACCTGAATGTTTTCATCGAATAATCCACTTTTCAGACAAAATACCCCGAAAACTCTCTGTATACTGTTTCCAGCAGAATATTGATTTCAAGTTTCCACTTACATGTAACAGTTTAATTGTTTTTTTTTAATAAACTAACAATATAATGTGAAAGTGTTCTGTCATCTCTGGTGGCCTGTAGAACTGCTGGGTCTACGGCCTTTCCTGCCTGAAGCACTTTAATCAGGAAAGACTCACTTTTCTCAGTAAACAATTATTGACACCAGCACTGTAAGATGAAATGTGAAAGACTTTGGTGATTGGAAACCCACTGTGATGTCCTCATGTTAATGAAGGTGGTAGACATTCCCCTGATGGGGTCTAGACGACGGTGCTGGTGACAAATGAAGAGATGCTGAGATATGGACGATGAGGAGGAGAGGTTCGTGTGTCACAACGATTCTCGCTACATGATATAGATGAGATCGGATTTAAAGTTTGACAGCTAAGACACGATTGGCTGGCAACAATCATGACAAGTTCTGGTTGCGTTTAACTACAAGCTTTAACGCCCCTAATTCTTCCTGCTTGAATTTACGCTGAGCTTCATTAGCGTGCACTAAAAGTAAAGGCAGAAAGCTTTCATAAATAATGAATAGATGAATATGGGTCATGAATAGGTTATTATAGTTTATTCATCAGTTAAAGTTATAGTCTGCAGGATTTGTCAGTTGCTGTTGAAAAAATTTGAAGTTGGCCCCTTCTGCCCGGCACCACACAGGCGAGATTAGAGATTTTAATTTTATTAGTTGATTGTTTTATCTAAATATGACAAATTCAATACTCTTAAAGGAACTTTGTTTCTGCAGAAAATCAATATGCAACTGTGTTGATCAAATAATTGTTTTACTGTTCATTTTAAATGCAAAATGCATTTAATGCAAGGGACATGGGGAAAAAAACAAAAAAGTGAAACTTTCTCGTAAGCACCAGAAAGTATCTCATGCTCATTAGAAAGGATCTCCTGCTCACTAGAAAGTATTTTGTATGCACCAGAAAGTATTCCATGCATGTGTGATGTCTAGGAGACCATCCACTGCCTTTTGGTTTGTGTTTCTGTGTGAAAATGACAATAGAGGAGTTAGTTTGGCTATATTTTAACCTGGGACTTCATTATAAGGATATTGCTGCTTTACTTACAAGTCGTCACAGTTTAAAACGACTTCTGAAGTTGTGTAGTCTGTTTCGACGAAAGGGATACATTGGATCACATAGTTAATTTCATTCATGAACAATTACAAACATCTGGCCAACTCAGTGGATATAGGTGGATGTACACAAAATGCAAGGATAATGGATTACATGTCAAGAAATGCATAAAACATGCATATGATAATATGAAAATGAAAAGGGATGTTCATCTATGAGAGCAGACTTTTCTGACATATCAAAATGATTAAACATAAACTGTCTTCTGGACCTAAACAAAATGTAAAACTCAGTGTGCTGACAAATATTACAGCAAAATCTCATCTCATCTTCTATACCTGCTTATTCCTCATTAGGGTCGCAGGGGTCTGCTGGAGCCAATCCCAGCGCATTACGGCGAAAGACAGGGGTACACCTCAGATGGTCGCCAGCCAATCGTGGGGCACACACACCATTCACTCACACACTCACACCTACGGGCAATTTAGAGTCTCCAGTTAACCTGAGCATGTTTTGTGTCAATGTCAATCGAAGACCTGTAAGATGCCTTACATTCACAATATTTACACAATGTCCATTATTGTCCTAACTCCTCATCTGTCATAACATCTATGACACTGATGTTGATATGTAATAAGCAAGGCATGCGTCAAAAATGTTTGAAAAGTTACATTAATGTAGCAGGAAGAGAAAGCTAGCATCATTAGGCTAGACATGTATTGCTTACTTTATCTCACTAAAGATAACATTTATCTTTACCTTATCTTTTAGTTGACTGATGACACTATCAGGGATATTTCACGTTTTCAGGAAAGAGAATAAGTCCATTTTTGCTGGCATTCTTTTCCTAGAGGCTCAGGAAGCACAACTGCCTGTGCTTAACCCAAGGTTTCTGGTGAGCACAAGATACTTTCTATTGGCTATCAGGTTTGGATGGTCTCGTCATGGGAAATTTCACGCTGCTGTTCATCGAACCAAAAGTGGTCAAACTTGCATAATTGGTCCCCATTGGCTTTCAAGCTTTCTATCTCCCAACCCAATTGTTCGATTGAGTCGTGCATGGTGTCAATCAATGCAAAACAACTTCAACACCATAATTATTGCATTATTTGCTCATAGAAACTAATGACTGAAGCGTAGTATTGCCATAAATCACCACTCCCTGTACGGCTCACGGTACGGTCCGTCTTAAGAGGTAATAAAAGACATGGTTATTATATAAAACGTTAGATAATTGCTGTTTATTCAAGATTTTTCACTGCGTCACGGATCAATGCTGAGTCATTTCTCACAATGGCACTGCTTCATTACGAGCCCAGGCCCTTTACTGTATGTCATTCCCTCTCTCTCTACCTTTCCTGTCTCTTCACAGTTGAATGAAGAAGAAATGCCCAAAAAGATTTATAACAAATAGAAACAAAAATGTTAGAGATTTGATGAATCAGGTCAAGCTGATGCTGATCCGCTGCTGATGTTTCTCAACGCCATGAATCCTCCACACGGCTCCGAAAGGATGACAGACTGAAGCCTGACATCAAACCATGTAGTACTGTGTAAAGTGTAGACCAGGGCCACGGCGCTGTGTGTCAGTATGCGTCTGGTGGCTCTGCTGTCACACAGATTTCACTCAATACCGGGGAGGTGAGGAGCTCCTGGGATGCCCGCCTGTTAAGTCCCTAACGAGAGGAGAGACAAGGAGCTGGCGCTCAAAGATCAAAGTGTCAATTAAAGGAATAAACAACAGCGGAAATACGAAAGCCCAGGCAAATTTATACACAGGGTGACCGGAATAAAGAGCAGGGCTGTGAGTGTGTGTGTGTGTAGCTGAGTGTATGAATGTGTTTGCATGTGGCGCGGTGGATAATGTGGAAATGTTTTTAATCTGAGGATTAAAACGCAAAAACCTTTTGTGTTATCGGCTGTGTCCTTTTGTTTGTTCAACTAAAGTTATTGTCCTTTTATTCTTTTAAAGCCCAAATTCAGACTGAACGTACAGGATGTCTGGATGGTGACATTCGCTTTTCAGCCTTGTTTTTAGCTTACATTTGTTTTGATTGTGTAGAATTCCAAATAAAAAACATACAATAAACAAATAAATGACAATTCTTTCCCTGTTAGACTATGGCAGGGATCACCAATCTTGCTCTTGGAGAGCTACTGTCCTGCTGGCTGTAAGAATCTCCCCACGTGGACCTGATTTTAATTATTAATAGGCCATTAACATTAGAATCAGGTGTGTTGGAGTAGGGAGATTCATGCAGCATTGTAGTTTCAAGGAGCAGGGTTGGTTGGGAGCAAGATTGCTTCCATTTAGCTGTAAAAGCCCCATTCAAAACCCACCACTTTTAGATTTGAAACGTGGGTCTGTATTTACTAAAAGTACTCCAATATGTGCTGTTGGATGTTCTATGTGTATTTGACTTCCTGGCTAAGGACAGTCAAAATAACTTTGAACCACTGCACTTTATATTCCTCTATAAACTGTCACACTGTCATCTAGATCTGTGGTTCTCAAAGTGGGGTCTGGGGACCCCCAGGGGTCCTTGAGGAGGGGGCCAAGGGCTCCCCAGTAAAAAGGAGAATCATTTAATATTCACTACAATTCCACCCATAAGTAAAACAATGACAGAATGTAAGGAGGCCATATTTAAAATAAAACAAATGAATTCCATTATTTTAGTATCCCATTAACATGTTTATTTCTTATTATTTATGTATTATTTTCACTTTGCACATGCAGCAATTTCAATTGGGTGAATTTGTAAATGAGTCATTCACTTTTTATCAGCCATGAGCCATGCGGTTCTTACACTTCCTGTTATAAAACAAAAATGGTCTAGTTTTTGTGAGTTTAAGAGTCCTTGTAATGAAAAGGTTTAGGAACGGCTCATCTAGATGCCCTGGATGTTCCCTGCCACCACCTCTGTATCTGCTCCACCTGCCTGCCACACCTGTTCCTCCTCTGCAATCAAGCCAGCACGTGTTCTGATGAAGACCAGAAGACGGACTCATATTACACCGGTTTTAGAATCAGTGCAGTGGCTCCCTTTGCGTTTTTAGGATTGGTTTTAAGGTCCTCTTAATGGTTCATAAACGTCTTAGGGATTTGGGACCTTCTTATCTTTCGGAATTGCTTTTACCATACGAACCCTCGCGGACCCTGGGATCCTCCGGCACTGGGCTTTTAATAATCCCTGAAGGGAAGCAGCCTTCCAGCACTATGGCCCCTAACTGTGGAACAGAGGACCTGAGGGCCACAGAGAACGTTAACATTGTTAAAAGCAGTCTCAAGACCCACCTACTTAACCTGGCTTATAACTAATGTTTCATTTTCTTAGCCAATTAATATTTTAGTCCTTGCTTTTTTAATCTTTGAGTTATTTACTATCTATTTATTCCTATATTATTGAGCTACGTTTAGTGATTTGTTGAATTCTTTTAGTCTATGTAGTTTTATGTAGTTGTTGGGGTAGTTTTATCCTTTTATTGTCTCTAGTTCTTTTATACCCTTATCCAATATCTCCAGTGTTTCCTCTGTGGGTGCTGTGGCCGGCATGTCTCAAGCTGGGCCTGGTTGGGGGTCTATGACGGTGCTTCGCTGTGCTGCTGTGGGCTCCTCGCTGGCCTGTAGTTGGCTTGGCACCTGAGTGGAGGCGTCCTGGCTGGGCCATGGGGGGGCCCTTCATGCAGACGACCTCCTGTGATCTGACTTTTCTGTGTTCAGCTACGTCATTTATTTTATTGGTGTGTGTGTATGCGTGTTTATGAGAGGAACTGTGTGTGTGTTTGTATGCGCTGTTCTGAATGGATGTATTATAAAACCTGGATAGGATACCACGTCTCAGCAGCATGCCCAATTTTTCTCAGTGGCCACTTATGGTACTGCATCATTTTTCCCCATAGAGGATTATTGACTATTGACTCCCCATAGTCAACAGTAAAAGAAAAGCCGATAAAACTGTTAACAGGACACCCCTGATTATAACCCTGTTGATCACAAATCTTTGTATTCCATATTGTTTAAGTCATGGACTTTTTAATCTCTCTAAAACCTTTCTAACGGCCAGAAAAGCTCTGGAAAAATCCCAGCGTAACGTCACAACTGTGTGACGCAATGCGGTTGTGCAGTGTCTTGGGAGTGAGGACGGGTTTTTTTTATTGATTTATTTTTCTTGGAACAATTTTCACATTCTCATCGCCCCAAGGCATGATGGGAGGTGACTCTACTTCGCAGCCTCCATGGGTCGTAGAACACAGAAATAAAGTCAGGAACCTTCTCGCCGTATGCGCCAGACGAGCAACTTCCACTGAAATGAATGTTGGCCATTTTTCAGCCCGGTATCCAGTTTTATATTATGGGTTGGTTTCATGATTTGACTCCCTGGCCGCCCTGCTGGACACTAAGTGTACTGCGTTTTGTTTGTTGTGCCCCACCATGTGCTCTTTTGGAACACCCTTTCACCTGACTCCTGTTACCTGATCGCCTTACCCTCAATCTGTTCCCAACGATCATTGTCTTCCTCACTTGTATTTAAAGTCTGTTCCTGTTTGAGTTCTTGGTCTGTTTTTTGTTGCTGTGAGTCTGTTTCTATGCCTGTTGCCTGCCTGCGCCTACATTCTTGTTTTGCTACCTGAAAACTGTTTGTTTGGAACCTCATTTAATATTATTTTCCTGGACTTTGCTTTGTTTTTTTTTTGTTTTTTTGGGTGATTTTTGATGTTTCTGCTGGACCTACTGTTGGATTACTGATCTTGAATTTTCTATTGGACTTGTATTGGATTGTTGAACTCTGACTCACCTGGAAGAAAATAAATTGCTTTCACCGGTAATGCTATTGGGTTCCTTTCTGAAATTTCTGATAGTTTTGCCTTTGGGTGGGATGGAGGTCTAGCCTTTTGACAATGAAGTTGTTTTGTGAGTTCTGTGTTTTGCCTGTCCTTGGATTTTTACCTTCTGCCCCTTTTGTTCCTCTCCAGCCCGCCAGCCACTCAAATTCGTCAGCATTTCACCTTCAATCTCCTCTCAGCTCTTCTCTCCACCTTTCTACAGGATCACAAGTATTATTTTTATAAACATTGTTCTCCCCTTTGCACATTGCTTGTGTCTCTGCTTGGGTTCGTCAGCAAAACTGGTCATCCCGACACACCCATCATGAAATAAACTGGTACATGTAACACCTACTCAAATCTCGTCCTGCTAAAAATCACTAAAACACATTCAGTTATTGGTAAACCATCACTCCAGTTATGGAGAAACTGGATAATTTCATCGCCAAATCTGCCTTCATGGACCGTCTCATGGAAGCTCTTGATGATACATGCAATTCTTAAAGAAACTGACCTGGTTCCTGCTGCCTGCCTGTTATATACTCTGCTTTAACTTTGCATTTCCTTTATCCCCTGCCCCTCAAGCTGTGCCTTTTGCCAGCTTATCATTGCAAATAAGACATTTTTCTTAACGTTATACCTGGTTAAATGAAAAATATAATAATGTTATACTGATGCATATAAAAACTGATAATTGGTCATTAAAAATGTATTAACCCTTGTGCTCTCTAAAATAAATTGGTTCTTTCTTACTCCCGAAGGATAAAAATGTCTCTTAACCAAATCTCTTAACCATCTGCAGCCCTTCTTATAAATACCATTCATTTTTAAAAATGTTAAAATATTAAATGACTGTTTATTTACATAATAACCCTTTATTTTTTATGAAAAAGCTGCAACATTGATTTTAAGATTTAAATTTTTTACTGCTGTGAAAATATTTTGATTTTCCTCCTTTTTTTTGGTTAAACCTTTAAGCAGCCATATAGTGCTTCATTTTCAGGTTTAGTCAGACACACCCACACCATTTTTTCAGAAAGCATTTTTTAATCGGCCTGCAGTTCTCCATAATGTAGCAGCAACAGGAATCGGGAAAATTGCATGTAATGATCATAATCTCAAATGTCAGCATTGGCCTGCTCTTTTGAAGGGACAAAGATGTTCTGTGTTAATTCATTCATGTTTGTTATTCAAGGATTGTCTGTGATGCCTATGTCCACTCTGAGTTGTTCTGTTCTAATATGTGACATTCCTATATTTCTTTATAGTGGCATGCAGTATTTTAAATAATTTTAAAGGGAAAAAATGCTAAAACAAAGAAAATAAACAAATAATAGGCTTGAATTTTTCTTCTTTCGGTTGGACAGTGGTCTGATCGTGGTGGGTGATTGATTGCAGGTTGCCACGGAAACCAGCTTGTTCCATTATTGCGAGGAATATCAAGGAGCAGACCATGTTATTTGTAGGAACCGAAATCAAGACATTGAAACAATTAGAACTGGAACATGTTTCCTTCCTATAGATTTGACCCTTCTATCTATCTATCTATCTATCTATCTATCTATCTATCTATCTATCTATCTATCTATCTATCTATCTATCTATCTATCTATCTATCTATCTATCTATCTATCTATCTATCTATCTATCTATCTATCTATCTCCCTGTGAGTGATAATGCATTCAGTCTTTGTAATATTAATTATAAGAGACAGCAGTTGATATGCGTTTCATCTCTTTTTTTGGACACTAAATGAATTTTAGATGCTGCTGCCCTTGAAAAGAAAGTAGAGTGCTCCATCTGAGCCACTTTCCCCGTTCAGTAAAACATCTCCATCAGTCTCCTGCTGATGCGTGAACTCTTAACTCAGTTGAGAGCCTGCATTGAACAGGTTTCCTTTTAAACCTCACGCTGGTTCAGAAAACGGTCCAGTACTCCAGGTCCTTATTAATTCAGCTCATTTTCAGACTCGTCCTGCGTTAACTTTCAAGCGGAAGCTCTTGTTCACAATTACAGCTGCCCGGTTTAACCACCAAGCGGTTTCCCCCTGAGCAGGGAATCGCTCTTTCTCTCTAACCGTATCTCAGAGAACAGGAGGAGGCTGAACGGATGGTTGAACTCGCAGCGTAACCAGTAATACACCAAAGGAAACCTCCTCATGACTCAGACTGGCTCCGTTAGCCATCATTTCCAATAATGACAATCCAGCTGCTGTCATTAGGTAGTGCCTGTCTGGACTTTTGAATTCCTCGACCTTTCAACTGTAATGGGTTAAAATCTGATATTTTGGTTTTCTAGACCAGGGGTCGGCAACTGGTCAACTGGTTCTTTAGCGCCTCCATAGTGGCTCCCTGGAGCTTTTTCAAAAATGTATGAAAATGGAACATTTTGGGAGGGATATATATATTTTAATATTCATTCTGTAGGAGGACAAACATGACAAACATTATTAACATATTCCAATGCTGTAAAAAATGTATTTTTATTATTTATTTTCTTTATAACTGCAGGCTGCGTTTTATTGCCCAGATAAGGTAGGAAGGAAAAGAGGATTATATTGTATTTTTGTTTTTTTTATCAAATCTTAAAAATAAAAATGAATAAACTAAAAATCTTTTGGTTTAGTTTTAGTTTTTTTTTATTGTATTTATATAATTTCATCACTGCAACAAAACATAATACATAATAGAAGTTAAACTTAATGCAGCCTTGTAGCCTACTTAGTCATTTGGATAGTAGGCTAATACAGCTAATATACACTTATAGCCTATGTTGCCTTCATATAAGGCTTTTATTGTTTTTGCGGCTCCAGTCAGATTTGTTTTTTTGGTCCAATATGGCTCTTTGAACGTTTTGGGTTGCCGACCCCTGTCCTAGACAAACAAGCATAAAGTGAAAAGTTACAAGGGCTAATCTGTGTGTAAGACACAACTAATTCCTTATGTTATTTTGGAAAAGCTCTCTGAGTACTGTTTTATATTATTTACTGTAGCGCTTCTTCTTCTAAGTTGATTCTTGAAAGTTATTACTGAAAACACGTCTGTTGCTCGGTTTTCGTTATGTGGAGGGGAAGACGTTGCTTTCACTCGTCCATCACAACACTGTATGTGTTTTTCATTTGTTATTACCCTTTACAGGGCTGTGTTTGGATGGATTTTGGTTGAAAAATTCATGAACATTAACATTCATTTTCCTGCCTGCGTTTGGGTCCGCCCACACACCTTCCTGACACCACAAACCTCGACGCAGACATGCTCCTACACCACGGCTGACGCTACCCCCCCCCCCCCCCCCCCCGTCATTTTTTGAAATGAGAAAAATCTACAGTATAGGCAGCGTTTGAATTATTTACTTTGTTGGAATTGTTCATTTTAGTTCAGAGTACAGGTGTTTGCAATACAGAAACTTGTCTGGAGAGTCTACATACAATACAGACACACCTTCTCATTCAATGTGTTTTCTTTATTGACTATTTACATTGTCGATTTTCACTGAAGGCATCAAAACTATGAATGGACTCATGTTTATGGTGTTATGTACTTAAGAAAAAAGGTAAAATAACTGAACGCATATTTTATATTCTAGTTTCTTCAAAATAGCCACCTGTTGCTCTTAGTACATAACTCCACATAGTTTTGATGCCTTCAGTGAGAATCTACAATGTAAATAGTCATGAAAATAAAGAAAACACATAGAATGGGAAGGATGTGTGTCCAAACTGTTGGCCTGTACTGTATATTCCAGTTTTTAAATGGGAACAAGGCTTTAAAACAGCTACAAAAACCAAATGCATATTACTTCAATATTTTCTTTTGCATACTGTAATTGAGAATCATGGTTAATCGAGTTAAGCCACTCACAGAGTTGCTGTATTTTTCCATAAGTGTGTGCCAACAGCAAGAGCAGGCGCCCTGATGTAAGCGTCCTTTATAAAACTGACGAAGAGAGAGACACGTCTTTTCAACAGCGACCGCGAAACATCGGCATTGAGAACGAACTTAAAAAAGAAATGACTGCATTGAAACACTTGTGTGAGAAAAATATTGTATGACAGTGATAGGCGGTGAAAAGAAATTCGGCTGAAAGATAAAACCAAAGCATATTAAATCTAAATTCATTTCAATTTTTGCACAATATGATGAGTTTTTCAATGCCATGCTTCGGATTTATTCTTTAATCCAATCATTATTCATTTAGTTTCTTTTTCAGTGTCACTATATCAAATCAACTTATTGTCCCTGTTGCTGTATGATGGTTAGTTGATGAACTCAAACCTGCGGGGCACAGCTATATTTCGTTTCAGTCAAAACAGCAGCCACAACATTTCACAAAATGGAAATGGCATCACACATCTTGTGATTTTAATCCAAATGTGTTTTGTAAAAGTTCAAACTGCATCTTGAAACATGTTTTTCATCAAACAGTGTTGCAGAGTGCAAATACGCAACAGCTATAGTTGAACCTTATGTGTAAAAATGTTTCTAGTTAAATGGACCATGATCATGATTTGGAGTAAAATATAAGTAATGGCTCAACTCAGTGAGAAAAAATGCTGTTATCATTCACAGGGCATCATAGCACTATTTTGTCACATATTTTTCCTTCTGAAGGTTGGTTTGATAGAAATCTATAAAATACTGCTCCCGATGACATTTGTCAAAATCCACCGTGACCAAAGCACAAAACCAATCAGAGCCAGGAGGAGTGTGACATAATGCCTGATGGACTGTCAATCACCGGTCTCTGTGGAAAGCTCCTCCCCCTTTCTTGGTCAAGCGCTCATTTTTGGGAGTACGAGGAGGAATGGTGGAGACATCTGTGAGGAGGGAAGTGCCAGTTGCTCCATTGCCAACAACAGTTTCTATCACAAAGAAGAAAACCAAGCTATAAAGAAAGAATTAGACCGAGTCCTGAGATAGAACAAGAAGTTACGTGACCTGACCGTGACCGAAAATCGCAGGTTATTACCCCGCTTGATTTATGTGTGATTTGATTTCTGGAATAAATAGAATAATAATCATAAAATGATGAAAAACAGCAGTGACAAATGGTTACAATACCACTCATATTGTAGTCGGGCTAACATTAGCTTGTTTCCAGTGCTATGGCTAACCTTAGTGGTTGGCGTTATTGCTAGCAGTCGGTTTGGTGTTTGTCCTGATGTTTATGTGTTAGGTACCAGTGATTTCATAGCTAAATGTTGTCATAAGTGGTTACCTGCTTATTTAGCAATATTCAAAGGCGTTTATTATTGTGGTTGCTAGCTTGCATGGCAGCAGCCTCCAAGTAGAGGGGTTTTGGAAGTTTTCAGCCTAAATCCACTCTCTTCTCCATCCAACCAACTGCAAGCTGCAACCACAGCTTTATGACATCATAAAATATAGTCAGAATATGTAGACTT
Organism: Lepturacanthus savala; assembly: GCA_030544235.1. NCBI lineage: Eukaryota > Metazoa > Chordata > Actinopteri > Scombriformes > Trichiuridae > Lepturacanthus > Lepturacanthus savala. The sequence continues at coordinate 26,863,808 of CM060465.1, forward strand.
AACAACGACCATGAGATCACCCACTCCCTGTGGTATTAACCCACACGGCTAGTAGGAATCTGATCTCATCTGACTCTCATCCTTCCGAGTCATCCGGCTGAGGCAGAGAGGTGGAGTGTGGGAATCGGCCCACAGGGATGGACATCAGCTGATTGAAGATAAAAATAGAAGCACGGAGGGGCTGAAGACAAATGCTGGAAGTTGGATGGATCTGTTTTCTTTGAACTAGGTTGTTTCTCTACTGTCAGACAAGTCCCCATGAGCTGGACCAACTCATTGTCTGTGGAGGGTAGGTGCCAGAATCGGGGGGGATATTTACCAGCCGGTGTGGTGACACAGTCTCCAGTTAGACGCGATAACGACAACTCAACAAACACAATGTTTTTCTCCAGGAAATGACCGGATGGTTCAGAGCGTCATGATATGAACACACATCCCCTATAAATCTGCAGCCAAACACAGTTATCAGTTAGTTATTAAAATAACAATATAAAAAAAAATCATTCATATTGGACTGACACTACTTCAGCAATACTTTTGTGACTCACTTCATAAGTGGTTTAGAAAGTTTAGAAATGAATGTTCCATCAGAGCATTTGTGTGTGTGTGGTTATACTGTAGCAGCCTTGTGTTTTTAGCAGATTCAATGGAAGTAAACACAATGAACGCTCACGTAACTGCACCGCTGTAAGTAACTGGGCCACATTAGGCAAGTATCAAGGACTGCTTTCTTTCACCTGTATGAAAGTAGTTTGCTAACAAAAGCTGCTTGTCTGATGAGAAGAGAGAATGCTTTTCTACCATAAAATGAGATAGAAGATTGAAAGAAAAAGTTGAGCGTTTCACCATCCGAAACCGGATGTTCCCCCACGCTTTAAAAGGCGTTCCGAAGCGGCTGCTGTGAAGCGCTCAAGCTGAAAGTTAAAAGCACTCGACACAAATGTTTAATCATGTAAATGTTACATAAGCTGAATTTCTCCTGTGATGCAGCACAGCTGTCGGTCAGTGAACTGGCCAGGAGAAGGTCAGGAGAAGAAGACAAAGAGCTTCAACCAATGTTTTCATCAGGAGAAAAAAAAAAAAAGAGCCAATACAGAGCACAATGAAGGCCTGGCAGCGTGTGGAGCTTTTCTCTAATCTTGCTGTTGAATTCTTCACAAACTGCAGAAAATTTGGTATAAACCATTGTTGCATTCAATTCCAATACAATTCCTGGGGCCAGACACACATGGGGGATTCTTAACAATAGCCACATCTGTTGAGGACCAGCAACTGCAGATCAATTCCTTGAAAAAAAGAAATGAACCCTCGTTCCTACAGGATCACGACATGGACAAAAGCCCTGAGTTTGCAATAAAGTGACGCATAAAAGCAATAATTTTGTAGGCCATAGAGAGATTTGATTGATAAACTTTTCTATTTCTAGTCTGGTTGTAAAGCGGAGATTCTACCAGATAGATTTTTTTTTTGTGACACTAAACACTTGATGACTATTGTAGCTGCATTTTAACTGTGCAGTATGGTTTATCTCCAGAGTGACAGCTGACTGTGGATGGTTTTACAGTCTTGACTCATCACTGCAGCTCAGAATAACACAAGATAACCGTGTGGAAAAACAAAGACAGTCTTTTATTAGAACAATAATCCACACTGTTATACTGCAATAATAAATATAATATTAAGGTCAGAAATTACTTTTAAGAATTGTTTTTCATGCAAGACTGCATGGATTTCTGCATCATCCAACCCTGAACATAATAAAAGCAAACAAAAACTCAATCTATGCTTCATCATAAGTCATTTATAATAATAAATATAATATTGTATTTGTCATGTCAGCGTGGAATGCCGTGACTTTTGTCAGCTGTGTGACCTGTTGCATCCCTCCCTCAGCTCTGACCTCACGCTGGCTAAAAACAATTACTAAAATCTCATTGTTGATGAGAATGGAAGCTATTACCCTGCTCCCATGTGACCCTGCGTCGTGATTGGCCGACAGGAAATGGTATTTGGTAGCTGTTCAAAGGACACAGCTGACAGCCAAAGCATTTCACCGCAGCAGAGCCAGACGAGAGTGGTCAGCCGCGGCGCGCTCCTTTTGCCCGCTGTCACCCCTGCTGCGTCTTTTGGAAGAAGCCAGTTCAGTTTCCAGCGTGGCGGGGATGTGGATGGTCTCGTCCTCTGAGGCTTCCTCTGCAGGAAGAACATCAGGGAGCCTGGAGTCTTTTATATCTGTGCCAGCCAGCATCGTCCCAGAACATCAACACAGAGTGTTATGTAAATGATATTACATCATCTGCATAAGGGTTGAGCTGCTAATCTCTGAAAATGACTATTCCCCACTTCATTTTAACATTCATCCCATTTCCAGTGTTCCAGTGTCAGATACGCCAGGTGAACATTTAGAGCAGCAACCAAGCTGCACGAACAACTCCCACATGACCACATTGTCTTTCATGCAAATAAGTTTATTTGTATTGTATGTCATACACAAGCATTCTCAATGGTCTTGTATTTAACGCAATAAATAATAATAATATAATAAATAAATATAAATAATATTAATATATTTTTAAAAATGCCTAGGGAGTAGGATCTCTGAAGCAGCGTAAATCAAATTAGCGATGGCACTCTAGAGGTTGGCAACCTGGTGCTAAAACGTTCATAGCAATCCACTAAACATTTGTTGATATATATTAGATTGGATGGATAAAATATGCAAATTCATCTATTACATCCAATCCTTGAGATTAATTTCCTTTCAGGTATACAGGGATCTTTTGGGTGAATGATTTTTGAATGATTCTGAGTATAATTTCCTATTTTGGGGGTGTATTTTACCAACCTGGGTGATACTGGTGTTCCCATATTTTCCTGTGTAGAAAGCTATAAATAAACAAAAAATAGAAATATTCAATATAAACTACTATAAACTATTAAATATAAAACACAAACACAAAGAAGTCACAATAAGACTTTAATATATCAATTATCCCAGTGTTGAAGGCTGATAAAAATAAAACAATCCATTTCTAAATTGCACAATTAACAAGATTGCTCACCACACTTCACACATTGCTATTAATAAAAAATGTCATCTAAATCAACCCAAGTACAGTGCATCCGGAAAGTATTCACATCGCTTCACTTTTTCCACATTTTGTTATGTTACAGCCTTATTCCAAAATGGATTCAATTAATTTTTTTTACACAAAAAACACCCCATAATGACAACATGAAAATTTACTTTAATTAAATTTAAACAAGTAAATTTATTAAAAATAGAAAAACTAAGAAACCACATGTACATAAGTATTCACAGCCTTTACCATCAGGTGCATCCTGTTTCCACTGATCATCCTTGAGAAGTGTCTACAGCTTAATTGGAGTCCACCTGTGGTAAATTCGGTTGATTGGACATGATTTGGAAAGGCACACACCTGTCTATATAAGGTCCCACAGTTGACAGTGCATGTCAGAGCACATACCAAGCATGAAGTCAAAGGAGTTGCCTGCAGAACTGAGACAGGATTGTCTCGTGGAACAAATCTGGGGAAGGGTACAGAAACATTTCTGCTGCTTTGAAGGTCCCAATGAGCACAGTGGCCTCCATCATCTATGAATGGATGAAGTTCAGAACCACCAAGACTCTTCCTAGAGCTGGCCACCTTCATAATACTATGAATTAAAGGTGCTTTATTTGAAAGTGATTACCGACGTGATTTATATGGCCAACGCATGGTACGGTTACACGGTTAGATGCATGCCTGCTGCGGCTGAGGCTGGATGAGGGAGATCAGAGAGAGAATCCCCCTCCCTCCTTCCCGTACCCCTTTGAGTGGTGGTGTGTGAGACTTCAGCACCGCAGCAGCAGCAGCAGGTGCACTCCCTGCTTTAGTTTAAATGGGCGATAGAAAATCGATTTGCCCATGCAATCCCAAAATGAGCTGGCATGGTCAGGGCAGCAGAAATGATGCCACCCTGGACAACAGCCCATGTCGCCCATATCACCCCCCTCCACACCCCCCGTATGTATACAAATATATAAAGATAATAAAAAACAAACACTGCAAAATTACTTTAGCGTTGGCATTAAATGAACAACTGAAAACTCCTCCCCCCCCCCCGAATGTGGACTCATAACCTTCAATTTCATGTTTTAAATTACAATAACATCAGCCCAAAGTGAACTCATTTATTCACACAGGCATACACGTTCTCACATCAATCTGATGTGACAGCTTAATTTAAGCCTTGCTCCCTCGTCATGTTTGTGGCGTTCGTGATTGACTCTTTTTTCCGAAAAGGAGCGATTTCCTTGGCGCCCTCACGCTGCGGGGAACAACCTCTGAAATAAAGCTTGTTACAACCTAAGGTTTTGTTGTCTGAAAGCTGCAGCCTTTCACAGCCTGTTTTGTATTTTAACCGTGTTCATGTCAATCTCAGCTCCACCATTTAGTTATTGTTCTCCTCCACGGAGTCTCAATGATAGTGGCAGGGCTGCCAAGTTTGGACTCTGGCACAGCAATTTGTTCTTGAGGGAGGGGAGGGAGACCATACCATTGCTGGCACTGTGCTGTGGAGATAGGTCGAGCTATGCAAGACACCAGTGACAGTATCAGCAGACTCTAAGCAGATTTTCATGTAAGCAGCCACATTGCTCCTAAACCTGACATTAAGAACTGCTCTGTGGTTAATTTATTCCTTTTTTCATCTGCAGGAATGACCAAAATATTCCATCTCCCAAACGTCTATGACATCTGCTCCCATTACAATATGTACAGCGATCTTCTGAAAGCTTTAGGACCAACTGGGAAAACTATAATTGGTATTCAAACACCAGATGACTTCTGGGAAGAAAGGAGATGTACACAAATGCTCAAATAATGCCAGACCCTGTCTTATACAGTTTTAGCCTCATTTGAGACTCTCCAGGCTCTGTGGTCTGAAGACTCTCAGTTTATAACCCCAAACGTATATAACATTATAACCACCTTACATTTCTGCCTTCACATTTTCCTACACATGCACAAAAACACACATAAAAGCAGTGCTTAACAAAAAGCCAATATTGTTATCCGGGGCATAGTAGGTGTTCCTTTTTTTTTCAATATTGCATATCTTTGCAATGAAAAGGATGTTTCCATCTAGTGTTTTCTTCAATTTCTCTCAAATTCCTGCAGGGGAGGGAAAGCATAGCAATTACTGTTTATTTTTGGTACATCTGAAGCATTAAGAAAAACTAAAACGGATCATGCTTAGAAACAACAGTTCATACCTCCAAAATGTACTGTTGCTATGTGATCTATCCAGTACATTACAGTATATCTGGAAAGGAAAGCTATTTTTGTCACAATACAATAAGATTGGGCAGGTAGCTTGCAGGTAGAAGTTTTGAAAGTGGAGCCTATACTCTTACGTACTATTTCAGATTTTATTTAATGAGTGAATGAATGGGTAGACAGAGAAATGGGAATGTCCAATTGAAGGCTGCCAGAGATCATGATTAAGAGTGTCTTAAAATTGTCTGAATTTCAAAGTCCTCCCTGCAAACTAAGCCCTGAGCCCTCAAGACTTAACTGGTATCAACTGTAAGGGATTGAATATGGAAGGGGTCAAGGGCTTAAAAGGTAGAAAGAGAATGGGACAAAACTTGCAAACTTTCATGTTACCATGACAACTGTTAGCTGATCATTTTTGTTGACTCTTGCTGGATTTGGGGCTTCTTATTTTACACAATACAACACTCACATGTCACCACAGAGGGCGCCATTAGCCAGATTTAATAATTTTTTTTGTTGTTTAATTTGATAATTATGCAAACATTTATAAAACGTTTTCAACTGTAAAAATATGTGTCAGAAGTTCAATGTTCTATATTGGACAACATTTTAATGAATTTAATCTAAAGTGTTTTCTTAGTCGTTAATTTATTGTTTTTCTTTGTTCTAGCCTTGGCTGCATTTGTTTCTTTGGTCATGCTTTAGGCTATAAATTGAAATGTCAAGCAAGCTCCTTATCTGTTCCTTTGTTGTAGTTGTAGTTCTTTGGCTCTTTACTTTTGCTTCCGGGCTTCTTTGTAAACTCTGTTGTGTACGTCACAACACTGTGCATTGTGGGTAACAGCCTTTAGCATAGTCTGCATGCCACGCAGACTTACAGGAAAGGGTGCCACTGAGCCCACATTTCAGATTTTGACAGCGGGAAACCCCTAAACCCTTGCAAACTTAGCATGAATGTGCATTTAAGTCTGTAGTAGATACAAATAACCACTAAATCATGTTAGTAAAATGCTAACATGAGTTAGCATTTAAAATGTTTCAACACTCTAAATGTTTGTAAAATGCAGTATTGCTTTTGCAAGATTGTATCTTGAACAGCATCCGACTAGTTCTCCTTTCTGCTGCAACCCATGCTGAGCACCACCGCTCCATATGCCATCTCCAACACTCCCTCATCTCACCCAGTTTATTCTTGCACGTGTCTCTGTGAGCGTCTTAATGTGTCAGCTTTATACCCCTTTGGATACTCTACAATTCCCATACAAGTTAAAATTTATTTATCATGGCCGATAAAGCAAAGTCTAGTACTAGTGCTAGTAGCAAAAAGCATAAGGCAATTGATGGTGGAGGTAGTGGTAAAACGAACAATTCATCTAACGAACAGCCTCTCGGAACCTGTTACGCTTGTAAGTTGGGCATTCATTCACCACGAGGCTGAAAAACAGCTTTTCCTCCAAAGTTGTCAAACTTTAGAACATGTTATACCTACATATCTAACTCTAATGAGCCTCTCCTCTGATTGGTTGATTTGAATGGCTTTGAATGGGGATGACTATATGACATCGCAATTTCACGACAACCCTGACGGCTTGTTTCAAGGCACAGTTTCTGAGTATAGGCCGCTTACAATTCCCTGGGGACTGAGAGTTTTGAACAGTATTCATATACTCATATAATGCAATTAAAATCTCACTTTCTACTAAATGGAACCTTTTTCGCTGTCTATGGCTTTTTGCACATCACGTTTGAAACTCCCATTGAGCTGTTCGAAAGAGGTTTAACGCCTTATTTTAAGTTCTGATGCTATTTCTTGTTTCCTGACACTGAGCGATGGCTCCTGGAGAGCATGAGATACAACTTCAAATCCTACAAATTTACCCAAAGAACAGTTATTCTCTCCAAATCACAGGTTATGGTTTTTTTCACCCCATCATTATTATCAGAATGGACAGAAGCTATGTTGTTTGGAGCCGGGGTGAGTCACCAGTAATCAAAATTAACGAGCTAATTCACCCTGCTTTCCGGTTTGTGTACCCAGCTGCCAACCTGTCAGTTGTGCTGCTGGTTGGGTGTTTTCCTGTGAAGACACTGAGATAAGAGAGAAGGTACAGAGGCAGCATTAAGCAGGAGGCCAGATGAAAGTGTTTTGGAAAGAATGGAAATTGTTCAAAGTTTCCTGGGATCTCATCGGCTAACAGTGAGGAAGGTGAAGAGCCTTCTACAGACTTGTGGGGGAGGGTTTAATGGTTTGAAACTTTGACAACTCACTTTCTCTTTGTGATTACAAATTCAGGCAATTAGATCTCTGGACTCTCAAAAGGGGTAAATACGTTTTTATTGTTATTCTTAGTGGGTGTGTAGTGAGAAAAATTCATTTTGAAGGTAGCGTGAAAGCATTTGTATTCTGATGCAAACATGAATCCTAATTTGAACCATTCTATTCATTATAACCAAGCAAGAACATAATGACCTGAAGGAACTCGGGGAAAGAAAGGACCAAAACAAGATGATTAGCTAAACCCAAGAAGCCAAAAAAGAGAGTTTTGAGGATTCACATTGTGAGATGGGAAAATAATGCTGCATTCCATTTGTACTGGGAAGTCGGGATTTTCAAATGGGAAAGTTGGAGATTCTCACCATCCCTGAGTTAACAACCCAAGGTGGCTGCTGAAGCTGTAAAGAGTAATAGAAGCTCCTGAAATATTCAGTTTATAGCCCTGCAGACTAATGTTTGTTGCATTTATATATGGTGCTATTTCCATTTTATATGTGATATGTGGGAACTACAACACAGAGCGTGCTAGCAACAGCTAACAGCAGCCTGGTAGATAGATGCCAAATGTAATGTTTACATTCCCATATTCTCCGACTTTTTAACTGGAACGCTTTCTTGACTGTGACGTCATTCCCAGCTTCAACTTTTTAGCATTGTTTTTTACAATACACAACCCTTTAAAGCATGGATCGCTTGGATCAGTTGGACAATTACAGTGGAGAGAGCCTGACTAACAGGGAGGTAACAGTCTGGTTGAAAAGTCCTCACCATATTGCATGTCAACTCGTCACTTCTGAGTCGCTGTGTAGTGTAAAGTTGTGGAGGAGACTGTGATGTGACCGTGAAGGGAGGATCAAAAGCCTCCCCACATTAGAGATTATCCGTCTCGCTGTGATTTGCTCTCCAACCCAAAAACTGAATGTTTGACCCCATCGTAGCCGGAGGGGAGCGGTGCAAGCCGGGAGCCCCCAGCCACTCGGCTGTTGATAGGCACCCTGGGTTGGGGAGAATTGGATCAGGGACATTAAAGTGGAGACAGAGACAACTCTTCAATGCCCCCAAGTTTCCAAGTGGTATCATTGCACCGCTTTCGCAAAGACAACCAGATTGCATTTCCTCAGAACCTAGCCCTGTGAAGAAAGGTCAGCAGCCCTTTGGAAATCAGCAAGAAGAAAGAAGCATGTTCACTGAAGAGACAAACAGACATTGTCACAATTTTATATTGAATTTGAGAACAGTGGGACCAGGTAAAAGCTATTGAAATGATGCGCACTATGTAGTAATAACAGGTGAGGGATGTCATTGTTTTGCACAAACAAGTAACTACAGCAGGGATTGGTTTCAGGTTGGGGGGGCAGGGGTAAAGCTTAGAAGAAAACATTAAGAGAAAAGGCTTGGGTTTGTTCATTCAGTTAGTTCACATGAAAGCAGATGGCCTTTGTGCAGTAAATCGAACCTTCATTTTCCACAGAGATCATGCCTGGTGGCAGACAGAATTGCAGAGTGAAAGCAACGCTTAAATGGAACCAATTTAAACGCAGATGGTGTCATTATTCAATAGCCATTACGCTGTGCAATCAACATTTACTTCATAATGATGAGTTAAAGCAAAACACTTACTGTTTCCACTTCAACAACCCGCCGCCATCTGGTGTTCACTTAGTGACTTTCTTCAAATAACAGGTTTTGGTTCTTTCACCCCGACACCATTAGCGGTAAAGAAATGGAGCCACTTTCTGTCAGACCAAGTGAATCCCCAATAAATCGGAATGGCTCCCAATTAACAAATTGTTTACTTGTGCTAAAGGGTGTGATAACAACCAGGAAATAAGTTTCATTTCTCTCATTTATTGCCGTCCTCACTACCCCAGCTCTTCACTCATTCTATACCTTACTCAAACACGGCTCTCACTCTATCGATTTTGGCTCCATCACCTCTTTTAAACTGGGTTTTAACTTTATATTTTCTCCTTGTTGGTCTCATAGTCGATTGTCTCAGCCACTCATTGGAAGACTCCCATCGTTTTTTGATGAAGTTTCTGGTTTAAAGAGCAGGAATCTAACTATTACACTTGTGAAATGGAGCTTAGCCTAAATTCAGGCAGGAAGACAAAGACGTTTTAAATCTCTTGCTGCTTCACTCTCTTACAGATGTCATGTAATACAGTTGCACTTCACGGGCTGTCCAATTGTCACTCCAGTTGATCATAACTGCCCGTCTCAGCTAACCAATAGCGCAGTGGCACAGACCCCCTGTCAGCCAATCCTCTCGCTGCTGCCGGGTTTCTCTCTCCACTCCAGTGTTTTTTTTCACCTGCTCATGCATCCCTCCACCTTCCCATCACTGCCTTCTCAGTCCATCCGGTCATTGGCTCATCGGTCTTCAGCAGAATGAGCTGATCAGTGATCCCTAATACAGCCGTAGTCCACCACCAAAGTCTTTATAACGTCACATTCAAAATCATTATTGTTCAGTAAATATCAATATTTAATTCCACTGTATTTTCTGATTATAATGTTTACGTGTTCCTGGTTTCGTTTACAACACAGCCTTCCCTGAATATTCTATGTAATGTCTTAAGGTGGAACATTTCCAGTGCAGATTTCCCAATAAACTGATTCTGGCTAAGAAAGGTGTGTTGAATGAGGCTTTATATTCCTGGAACAATATGAATATAAGTTTCCTTGTTATAAACCAGGGGACATACAGACAAAAAAATACTGCACTTTTTTTTTTTAATAAATCTGGTGTAAAACTGTCATGTCTGTGCCTTGGGGGAGGCTCTTGTTTATATATCTGATCACTAACTCTCATTACAGTTCCTGCCACTCTCAGCTGCCCTGCAATTACCCTCAGGACTAGTCCATACGAACCAGTTTGGTTTCAGCAGTCGTGTGGATGGGAAAACCGCAGTTTCTTCTTCTGGGGGTTTTAAGGCAGCCAGCATCCAAAAAGTCGCATTGCCACCATCTGCAGGACCAGATGTACTATATCCAACTATATAATCCAGAAGAAATACGTCTTCCTCTCCCACTTGACCCTGTTTCTAAAATACTTCCAATATTTCCAACTGTCTGATCAACTCTTGTCTTTGGTAGACATCATTTCTGCAAAAAAAAGTAAAACATGTACCATGATTTCTTGCCGACATTGTTTGACTTCACACTGTGCAAAAGGTAAATTGGATCCATGCAGACTTGTGGAGCGGGCTAGCCTTGTGATTGGCTAAAACGGCCTTCCTGTCTGGAGTGCTATCGCCACCTACTGCTTTGACATGTGCATGCCGCTGAGGTGGATTTTGTGGCTTTGTGTGGGCCGAGATATTTTTTAACCACACTTGTGGTGTGGATGGGAACTTTTTTAAACCGGGGGGCCATAAAAGTTTGGTTTTAGAAATACCTGTGTGGACTAGCTCCTTGCTTTGGTTGCCCATTTTCTCCACTGGCAGCTCATTCACTCATCAGACCCACAGAATTACCCCAGGGCTTCCCAAACCTACTCATGAATACCTACTGTCGGTTTTTTGCCCCATTCCAACACCCCTGCTTCTAATTATCAACAACTTGATAACAAGTTGATAATTATAGAATCAGGTATGTTGGAGTAGGGAGATTCCTGGGACATGCAGGATGGTAGCTCTCTAGGAGCAGGATTAGGCAGTCCTGATTTAACCTGTCCGGCTCTACTAGTTCTCTGCCAGACTGTCGTATGCTATAGTGACTTCATCCATTCAACCATCCTGCCTGAGTCCCTGGGTTCTCAGCCGGCTCTCTGTGGTAATTTTGCCTTTCTCCCTGACTGATCTCCTGGCGCTGACCCCTGTCTCTTTCTGGATTAACCCTCTTAAACATTGAAATCCTGTCGGTTATCCAATCGTTTAGGTTCACTGCCTTTTTCTGAGTCATTACGCAAACATGTTTAGTGCAACTTGCAAACATGTATGAGTAAACAGATCCACTGAAATGAAATAAGATTGACAGCTCGGACATGATTGGCTGATGAAATACAAAGCAGCATCTGATTGGTTTAACTAATCACCCCTGATCCCCTCATTCTATAGAGCAGGAGAATGAGGGAAGACATTATAAGTCTTGCATGTGTTCAGGTTCAGGCAACAACATAAAAAACACGTTTTATTTCTTGTGACTAGAATATTTTTTCGATTAAACCAAGCCAATCTTCCTCTAACCTCACCCAGTCTAAAAACAACCATAAAAAATTGAATATTGCTGTTGTTTATACATATCAGATATGGTACAGCAAGATTAGATATACTGGTGACAAAAAAAACAAAACTTAATTTCAAAAATAAATTAATTACACTGTGTGAACATTTCACTCACATCATCATTATCAACATTTTAGCAACTTGCAAGATAATTAACATTTTCTCATTCCGCTGAAAGAAGACTCAATCAGTCAGCACGATAATACTTCTACCAAACCATGTTTGCTGTTGCACTTTAATCATAGCTGAGAGTAATTTGACAGAGACGGGGATGAGGTAGGCCACCTCTGCAGTCACATCACCCAGCGGAGGCCTGACGAGATGACAGCCAGATGCCACGTTACCGGGAAGGAAAATCAACGCTTTCGTTGGGTGGAGGAGACAGATAGCGGAGCGACGGCTGCTCCAGCATTCAAACACATTTCCTGCATCCTCCTGTTGATCCTCATCAGCTCCTCTGCATCTGTGTGTAATTACTGAAGAGGAGCCTGTGAAAGCACAGGGTTAACATAATGTTTTGTTTCATGGATATGAGATGCACTCTGTCGACAGCCAGGGTGAGTTTTTTTTTTTTTTTTTGCTTGAGGTCTCTCTGGACCGGAAATTTCCTCATTTCCTCTACAGGCTTAGGATAATTACCTGGATGAGTGATATGACTGCACTCATTTAGTTGATTTTTCCCCCCCAGGCTGATAATATTTGTGTGAGGTGGTGTCTGCACATCTGTCTGTTCTCCTCTGAGAAATATTGTGGAGATATGAAGTAAATGAAAATGTATTTAACCTAATTTATTTATTTAACTAATTTATATATAGGATAATTCACTTTTTTTTAAAAACATTTTTTAAGTAACTAGAAATACCACCATATATTGTATGCCAACCAGTCAAGTCACAATTTTCTTCCATATCTATCCACACTCATATTTAATATTATAATAAAATAATTTTAAGTAATTTTAATTTTAATAATAATAAATTATCCAGTTGTTGAATCCCTTCGGCAGCAAATTAATTATCCAAGGGACTGTTTTACCTCTATCCCCCTTCAATATTTTGGGGTTGTTAGGATAATTGAAATTTACAAATTGCTGTGCAAATATTTAATATATTTAAATGTTTCTAATGTGAGACTTCAGCACTGTCCTAGATCCAGTTAAAGATGGCATTTCTCATCTTGACAGTCTTCTTGATGTCCTGAACTACATCTATGATGTATAGAGGTTAAAGCATCCAGATTAAGATTTACTTGAATTACTTGAAAAGGTTATTGGAAATTGAATCGACATGACTGGAATACAATAAAATTATTTTAATACAATATTTTTTTTTTTCTTGAAAGCTTGCCAGAGTGCAGTGATGTTATGCACGGAGATTAATAGTGTTTACCTTCATTAAATCACTTTTAGGCTGCTACACTCTAACCACACACAATTCTACATACATCACGTGGTTATCGCTTCATATAAATCGCTGCTCATCTTTTATAACCTGCTTTTTGATAAAAGTAGCGTCTCATGTTTTGCCCTTGAAGCACATTATAGTAGAAACATTGCATTAATTAATAAAATATGGGGCCATGAGGTGAGATGCATTCCGACAGACCTGAAGAAAAGCTTCAGTGTGTAAATGTGTAATTTTAATAAAATGTAAATGCAGCAGCGGGTCTTTGGGGATTGACTTGCTCCTGGTGCCTCCAGTGATCATGCGAGGCTGTTTTGAGGAAGGCCAGCTAGCTGATCCAGCTAGGTGATCATGCTGGAACCGGACAGTGCGGAGGTCCTGGCAGAGAGGAGGACAAGGGACATGATCAAAGCCGTCTTGGTTAACCCCTCCCAGTCTTTCTACAACGAGCTGTGGCAGAGGGGCATCTAATTGCAGAGAAGGACGAAGGATCACATCAAAGCCCTCTTGGATAACCCTTCTCTCTTTAAGGCCAGCTGTAGCAGATGTGCAACTCATTCAGCCATCGGAACATTTCACCCAGGTGTAAAAACAGGCTCCTTCAGGTCCTCATTTGACCAAGTGAGATCACTGAGTACACAAACACAGGCCAGACTTCCATTGTGTTGGACATACTGGGACACTCACATCCCTTTTGGAAAAATATATATAATATATATTTTGACAACTTCTTTTTCATCATCTTCTGTTAGATATTGTAATCGTTATTTATAGTTAATCTTTTTTGTTCTTGTTCCATGGCATTAATGAGGTGGCACTATACTGTATGCCCACAGAGTTGGCGCACCAGACACTTCCTGTTTAGCCCTCCAGCTAACTTGAATGGAGATAAAACAATTCCAATGCATGGCTGTTCTAGGCTTTCCAAATGTTGGCCAAAAGGATGAAATTGTGACAGTGAAACCAAGCATTTCAAATGCATCCAGCATTTGATACCTGCTGTGTGTTACCCCTTCCTGTGTCTGACCTTTTAAATGAATCACTCTAGTGTCACATTATGTTCCAGCCATTCAATATGACAATTAGCTTTTAATTCTGCGAGGAACAGACCGACGAAACCTTGGCCGACTAAGACTCTTCAACCCAAACATTTTCAATCTTTAACAGATATAATAATGTGTCTGTGACTCACAACAGGTTTTCAGGACCTGGTGTTCATTAAAGGCTGATAAAGACAGAAAATACATTACATTGGAACAGAAACAGGATGTTCTTGATTCTACGACGTCTGGGTTTTGAGCCTATTAAATTATTTATTTGTTAAATTTAGTTGCATTATGAAGTAGTTCGTCGAACCCTTTAACTATTATTTCTGGGACGAGCTTCATTGAATTTTGCATTACTATTATAAATCATTCGTTTTAGTTTTGCATAAAGAGATATAAGAATGTATTAATGAAAATACTCTCTCAAATTAAAGTCTTAAAGAAAAAACATGCATTATTTATGCATCAATTTAATCATACATAGGGTATCAAACTGCATGATGTAATACAGGGCCACTCATGAATATATAAATCTACCTGCAGGTGCACACTAAATATTGAAGTGAAACTGCTGCAGTAATGAGGCTCGTCCTGCTTTGTCACCTGCAACCCTGAGCAAGCTCGGAAATCACAGTTTTGATCAGTGATCAAAACTTTCACTCACAGCACTAATTGAAAGTTAACGATTTACAGTTAACGATTTACTGAGGAGAATCTCAAAGAGGAGATTTCTGTCAGTCTTTCTCATTTTCTGTCTCCTTCTGTAATATATATAAGGTTAAAGCATATATTGGAAAATACATAATTGTATTTATAATCATGAAGTTTAAAAGTGGTGGCAGAAACCTTTAATGATAAGCTCACCAGATGAACTTTAATCTCTGATAACTCTATTTTTCATGGTTGTTCATTTTATTAAATCATAGATACCCCTGCACCCCGCTTCTCTGTTGCAAAAGTGGCCAGTATCAGAGAGATGTGATGGATCTTTGGTTTGGAGATTCAAAGCTCTGAATCACACCTGCAAATATTTATTTCAGGTATTCAAACAGGTGCTGTTGTGTTCATAAGGTCCATTTCTGTGGCCAGAATTGACTGATAATTGATTTAAGAATTTAAAAAATCTTAACTGTGACAAATGTTGTGAGAGAAAGAAGGATGAGGCGTTTGCAGCCATACGATTAAATAGCTTCTTTTTCTATATAGCTTGGAGAGCCTTTTTATAGCTGCCAACCACTCAGACAGCTGGCATTAATCAGAATAATCAGCCAAGTCCAGACAGACCTAAGGGAGCAGGTGAGGGTAGGGTTAACATTCACAGGTACGAACGCTGCGCTACTTAAATGTGAAAATCATCTCAGAAAGTAATTTAAAGACATTGTGGTAGTGACAAAGCTCAAGAAAGGTCATGTTAAAATAAAATTAAAAAAAAAACTAAAAGAAAAGTGGTGACAAGGCTCCACGTTAAAGATCCCTCCCAGACATATGTTATGACATGTAATGCTACTACATCAATCAAGGATTAAAGGGCTTCTATCTCTGCAGGATACAGAAAAAATGTCTATGCAGTTTATCTTCAGTGGGCTCAACTACTGTAATTTACCGGTCCGTCAGACAGCAGCAGCTAATCGACCAAGAAATCAATCTGCACATGCATTATTCTGCAGAAAAAAACTACATCCAGCCAAGCCAGAAAGAAGAAAAAAACACGTTCACGGGTGGTGAAGCATTGATGCTAGGTGTTATTGATCGCCTTCAGAATTGTGATGTGTTGCAGGGCTGGGGATCTGTCACAGCGGTTCTTTCAGATTACTGACTGCGTCATGTAAACAGGAGACATTATCCTGTCATCTGATGCGCTCTTCGTGTGAATAATTCTAGGGTAAAAATGTCCATTGGACAAAAAAAAAAAAAACTGGTCATGTAAAAGGTCTGCGTCTTTCCCCCCGTTCTCAGGCAGCATCTCCTAGTTCAGCAGACAGCATTAACATGATTTAGTCTGTTACAGCTGTCAGTTCAGCTTTCATCATTCCTTAAATTCATCCTAGGAGGAAAACGGCTGCCTTTAAATACTGTAACAGCCGCAGGGGGTGTGTACACTGTGTGGACATTTCTGGCTGTAATTTACATCAAGACATCATCAAATCCCAATAGAACCCTTAACTAATAATAATAATAATTATATAATATTGCATTGATTAATGGTTACTAAATAAGTTACGTCTATTAATAATTTATAGTCACATCTATAACCACCCTCATTCAGTTACAAAGATGTTTGTCGAGAATTGATCTTAAATCACATCAGACTCCTACTACACAAACATGAATACGTGTGCTACCAAGGGTATAGTTTGCAGAGTAATAGCTTGTAGTGCTAACAACACAGTTGATATAAATTTTTTCATGCATGAATGGTCTATACATTCGAATATGTGCTATATAAATAGGACAGAGAATGCCAAATTCACCCAAATGACTTATATTGTGTTTATCGAACTTTAATTCAGTGATGTTGGCCTACCTTTTATCATCATCATCAGAAGTGAGTATATAGTAAATGGTAGCTCCGATGCGTGAATCACTAACCGATGGGCCCCAGGTGCCCCTTTTGCCTAGGGCCCCCGAATACCTTGAACCGGCCCTGAGGGTTGAACATAGTGAGCTGGCACCAGGAGAACAGTTACTGTACATTGTACAGTCTTTAAAAAATATATATCAATAGAGAGCTTTCAAAAGTAAAGGTCAGAGCTATTAAGAAAGGTTGAAGACTGATGTTTTTTTCTTGAAAAAACAAAAACACAATCTGCATCTTTTTTTTTTTTACTAAAATCCTGCATAGTGCATATATAGTCCTTTAAAATTGCATCTTTTGTTAGACATTTACATCAATGAGTGTAACAGCCTTGTGCTCCGTGGACACATGAGGTTTGTCCTGATGATGAAGAAGCCTCTCCACACCATGTGTATGTGGACTCCTGCCCTTGATCCATTGTGAGGAAATTCCTCCCCAACTTCATGATTTTCAGCAGCAGCCCTACACTGGACCTTTGATCTTTTTTCCTGCAATATCCACAGGAGCTCTTATTCCCCAACCCGGCTTTTCCCCCGCCGTGGCTTCAGTGATTGCTTGTGTGATGATACCCGCGTCCGCATCATCGGAATCCACCTGACCCCGATAACCTGGTGTTCTCAGAGACGAGGGGGAAAAAAAGTATTTTTTTTTTTCTGTCCTGACTCCTAAAACTCTCTCTTCAGCAAAGTCAACATCATTTTAAGTTTTAATGTCTTTGAGATTGAACAAGAATCTGAAAATGTGCTACACGCTGGGGGCAAACGCATAATGTCGAGCCTGGCATGTGAAAAAGTGTTTATTATTCTCATTGGGCCTCATTACCCAGTTTTCTTCTAAAAAAAAAAAATGCAGTCTTCAGGAATATTCTGGTGAATTAATTCTCATCAGGGATTTGTTCTGAGGTAAGAGCCCATTTGAATACTGACATGCTTGTGTCAAATAATGGGTCATTGTTTTTTTTTTTCCTTCACTTCTACATTTGTCTTTTATAAGGGATTTAAATAATAATGTTTGCATCAGGGTGACATGGTGGAGCAGTGCTGTTGCCTCGTAGCAAGAAGGTGCTAACCCTGTGTCTATATATCTAATAGGTATGAGTGTGTGTGTGCCCCTGCGACAGAGGCGATTTCTTTAAGACTGCAAGGGAAGCTGAACTTTCCCTATCCAAATTTGTGCAGCTGTGTTAACATTTCATTAACTATAAATCTGTTAGAACATGTTCATCTTGAAGATGAGTTCTTTCAGAATCAGCTACTTATCACAAATAAATAAACCACTACCGCTTTCTGGTCAATGCATTTCCCCATAGAGGCTGAGCGTCTCTGGGACTGCATGGAGCTGTTTTTTTCATCGCCTCGAAACTTGGGCAGAGTTTTCATGTAAATACAGACATCCAAGTCTCTGGTAAGTGCCGGGAGTCACCTTGATATTGATAGTGGCTCCCTGATGCCTGCAAGTCGGATAAAATATCCCAGATTTTATTCTGTGCAAGGGAGGTTTTTTTTTAATACAATGTGGGTGAGAGCGTGCAGGCAAGACAATAACTTGTGTATCATACATGGATCGATTCATGTATAAATGACACCTTTTTATGATGTACGGCAAATATGAGCATCCCCTGAAATTTCACAAGTCGCCACTGGCCTGCAACCATCTGGGATGTATCCCTGCTTCTCGCCTGTAATGTGTTGGAATTGGCTCCAGCAGATCCCTGTCCCCCTAATGAGGAATAAGCGGGTATAGAAAATGACTGTGTATCAATTATAATAATTTTTAATTATAATTCAGGACAAATTATCATCAACACTCAACACTCCAGTGACACAGTGGTGCAGGGGTTGCCTCACAGCAAGAGGGTCACAGGTTCAAGACCTCCTTGGTCCTGGGTCTGGGACCTTTCTGTGTGGAGTCTGCATGTTCTCCCCGTGTCTGCGTGGGTTTTCACCACGTACTCCGGCTTCCTCCCACAGTCCAAAAACATGCTGAGGTTAATTGGCGACTCTAAATTGCCCGTAGGTGTGAGTGAATGGTGTGTGTGCCCCACGATTGGCTGGCGACCATCTGGGGTGTATCCCTGCCTCTTGCTGTAACGCACTGATAGGCTCCAGCAGACCCTTGCGACCCTAATGAGGAATAAGCAGGTCTAATCTAATCTCATTAGTAAATAAAGGCTACAAAATTATCTGACATTTACGATGTGTGTAACCAGTTTTGGGTTTTAAAACTATATGGATTACAGCGTTAAAAGCGTTCTCAGCATTTTCTCTCTCGGTTGTCATGATGAAGAAGAAAATATTTATTCACAAAAATGAGGTGCCTTCTCCAGACACAATGTTCACTGAGTGATTAATAGCACCCCATGCATCTTTTTCCCACCACTTATTGAATTTTTTTTTTTTTACATTTGGAATCCTGTGCTCTACCTTCTTTAGACTTTTTTTTTGAGGCATTCTTGACATCTTCCCTTTTTTCTGCAGTCTCATGCCCGTATACAGGGATTCAAAGGGTGCTAATTCAAATAAATACTGCTAATTAGGATCATCTGCCGTGCCAAATGAGAATGCAGATGTGATTAATTCCTTTAAGAAACTTTTTAGGATAATTTTCAGAAAATATTTAATAATTAATATTGAAAGATATTACTTAGTCACTGTTCTCCTTTTAGTTTAAAATTAATATTAATATTATCATTTCTTTCCTATTGTTATTGGAACAAGGTTTCAATACAGCTATATGAACACAACACAACCAATGGGTAGCATTTTATTTGATTTTGAAGGTCCCTAATATAAAAATGTTATATCTGTGGTGTTCCAGAGAATACTCAAGAGTCCGGGGGAGTTTTGGAGATGATATTTTACTCAAACTTCACTTAAACTCTGCCAGAATGTTTTATTACCGCATGCCATACTATTAAAAAACAATGTTCTCTCAGGGTCAGATTTTACTGATTTGATGAGATTTTCAACACCCCCTCCTAACCCTCTAACCCTTAACTGGATTAAATTAGACCCTTGAATCGTGATGTTTTAAATCAGTAAGGAGACAGATGTGAACTGTGAGAGTTAGATTCAAAGCATGTATACTAGGCCGGTTTTCCCCCGTAGGCAGCTTTAAGCTGTATGACCTTTGGTGATTCCATGACTCCAACCATTTGATAACCTCACTCAAGCTTGGACCTATTACATCGTGCGCCATAGCCATCCAGCAAATCATAGCTTTCATACAGCCATTACATGCTATTAACATAAGGTGTCACCGTATAGGCAGAACATACATGCTAAGCCTGACAGACACCTCTTTTATGACAGGATACTGAGCAACATTTGACCTGCTTGCTTTTAATGTTCTTTACAGACGTCGCTGATGTTCTTCAGACGACCGCGGAGAATCCGACTGTAAGCTAAGTGAGTCGGATGTAAAGTGAAAGCAGCACAAACAAGCTGTTTTTTCGCCGTAATCGTCCCTTCCCCTCCCACAGGCCTTCTGGAGCCTCATCAACATTCATTCTTAAGCGTAACAACAACAAAAAATTACACTTTACAGGATGAGGATTTAATTAACGTGCCCCCACAACGCTGTCGGGACTGACGGCGGTCTGCGGTGACAAGGCGACTGGGTCTCGCTTCAGACCAGCGGCTCAAAAAATTATGGAAGACAGGAGGAAAACCGCCCAAGGAATCATGTTGCTTTATGCCAGTTTACCTATCTATTCTAACCTATTTAAAAGAAACAATGTCTGGTGAGAATTCTTTAAAAGCAGTAGCGTTTTATTGAGTCCTGTTGTTTCTAGATTAATCATGCAGTATTCGCCAAGGGTGGGAGATTCAACAAGAAGCAGGTAAGTGTTCAGCACCTGGGAAGCAGCAAGTTACAGTTCACACAGCAGCTTCTAAATTAACAAGGAAAAACCAACGAATCATGAAAATATGAAAAAAAAAGCAAAAATAATAGGATGCTATGAGTTCTTACTCTAATTTTACATGATTTTTTTACATAATTTTTTACACAAAACTCCAGAGTCTCATACGAGTTTGCTATATAGAGGTATTTTACTGTCAGTGGCTTATAGAGCATGGTGAACCTTACTGTTACAGAGTGAATCTGATACAGAAAGCCGACCTTGAATGGTGATGAAAGGAAAGGAAGGAAGAAGATTTCCTTTCAGGTAGAAAGAAAGAGAGAAGGTTCCCTGTGGTGAGTCCATACTCACAGCACAACAACGCCACAAAAGAGTTTTCTTTGCAGATTCCAAAGTTTTTGTGTCCTCACACGAAATTTTGCTAAAGTACTTGCACCTGCATGTGATAAGGAGTGATAAGGAGTAACGAGTACATATGCCACGCCGATAGGTGGCGTAATCGGCTGTTGGGGGAAAAAACTGCTAGCTCCTAGTTCCGGTCACATGATACAGTGACATCACCAGCAGCAACAATGCCGGGTATACATGGCAAATGGCGTTGTCCGATCTTCCCACTCTGTGTGGGAAGTGAGTGGGTCGCCGACGACGCCGGGGCCGTCTTCAAGCGAGGCGGAATCAACATGAACGTATCATTGGCAGGTTTACACAACTCTGTCATCGTGATTGAAATCCATGTAACATACAATCACATTTAGTCAAGACAAAGACATTTTGTCGTCAAACTCGGCTTAGGAGGCAAAGGTAACATCATAAAGGTCAACACTGCAGGAGGACAGAGAGAGACAGACACAAATTGGTCATTTGACTGTCGGAGTCTATTTTCTTTATCATTAGACCCGAGGCAGCAATGTCTTCTCACTCACTCTCTGCTGCTCTCATTATATGTCCGCTAAATATAATTCGAGTCAGATAAACGCTTTCTTGACATAAGGACTCTGAAGACAGCTTGTCTCTTTGTCCTCAGGTTCATTGACCTCGCTAAGAAAGGTGAAACTAACACAGAAATACAAAAAACCCATCAACTTTATGTTTAACTGCGACAGGTTCTGTTAATGTATTGTCTTTTTAACTTCAAATTGTAATAATGGCATCAAATTTTTAACATGTAATTAATATTTTTCCACTATGCCATAGTAAATGCAGTAATACAAACTCGTACATACCCGCGATGCTACCAAAGGCATAAGATGTACGCAGATATTGCTGGAAAACTTGTGCTTTTTCTTCCTGTTAATTACTTCCTAGGTCCACATCC
The DNA here is from genome assembly GCA_030544235.1 of Lepturacanthus savala. Taxonomy (NCBI): domain Eukaryota; kingdom Metazoa; phylum Chordata; class Actinopteri; order Scombriformes; family Trichiuridae; genus Lepturacanthus; species Lepturacanthus savala. Next base: position 26,885,795 of record CM060465.1, read on the forward strand.
AAATACAAAAATGCTTAAAACATGACATCTAACAAAAAAAATACATTCATTCTGAAGAACCCTGCCCCTTGCAGTCCTGTTGGCAATAAGCTTCCTTTAATATGAACTCAACCAATCAAAGTGTTTATCTCTTCTTATTTCCCCATTTCCTGACTTTTGTTTGCTGCAGCAACTTTATACAAAAACTGCTGTAGACGGATGGACATCTCTTGGGGTCAGAAGAGGTCTAGTCAATAAAATATCAACACAAATCAAGCTTTGGCAGATTAATAGTGACGGGGAAAAAAAACAAACTAAATTGAGTTATGAATACTCACCTTTCCTTTGGATCTTGTAAATCTGTCGCCCCATTTCCCATAGACCGAGCATTCCCCTCTCATCTGCCCTGCAGGAGTCGCTCTTGAGACATTTTAATCAGAATTTCCATAATATATAATTTTTTTCACATGATATGAGGGAAAAAAACTATTTAAATTAATCTCAAATTAAAAATATCTATATTTTGCATCTCAAGAACAGCTTCCACTGCTTCAGACAAACCACAAGCGCGCAGTCATGACTCTGAAGATGACGCTTATCAGTATATACATTTTATAATTAGTGCACAGTGTGAGGATGTAGTGAAGTTTCTCTGCTCCCCCAGCAGGCAGGCAAAAAAAAAAAAAAAAACACCACAGAGATTTGCATTAATTCAGTGTGAATGACTTTGGGGGTGTAGGGGCAGCTCCACGTCTACCACCAGGTAAACTCACATCACCTCTGTTTGTGATGTGTTGTGCACTTTAAAATTCTGCATCAAAAACAAGACCTCATCAAACTGAATAGTTAAATAGCGTGAAACATTGATTACATTCTATGTACATGGAATTATTTGGGGATCATGTTTTTTAAAGAGCAAGGGCAGACTCGACTTGGACATTTTTGAAGATGCAACACAGGGAGGCGTTTATCCATGTGGACATGAAGTCAGAAACTGAAATAAAAAAAAAAAAATAACAGATCTAGCTGTATGTCCAAAGCCGTCAAATAAAATTCTCTTCAGTGACAAACAGGCCTGGGGTCAGGATTATGCTCCATGTTTCCAGATGGGCAACTTAAATTAATTGGGTGGGTAAACATTGTTCTGGGTGGTTTGTGATGGTTTGGGATAAACGCGCGTATACATCCAAGTTTCACAAACAACTGAGAAAATCATTTGAAAAATCAATTTTTCATACATCCATCATACAGTCCCCCTCAGCTGAAAAACATCTTTTTGCTTATGTTCCTTCGTTGTACCACGTTGGTTCTCTTTCTCTTGCAGAATCACATCTGTGCAGTTTGTTTTATCACACATCAGTCCGCTTGAAGTCGAGGCGTTTCTCCGACTCGCCTCAATAACACAGAAGTTCCTAAAAGGCAAAGAAACCTGAAAATGAAGCCTTCACTTCATTTTCTGACCTGCTGTAATCCAGACTAATCGGGCCGAGAGCTGCGCATATTTCCAGCACAATTAAAGGTGTAAAAGTCACTCGAAATCCTTCAATAATGAATAATAAAAATCCCTCAAATTATTAAACTGATATTTAAAAATTAGACCAGGGGCATGATCTCATAAAGTCCCCGCAGTCATCGTTCTACTTAATGATGCAACTCTCAAATATCTCAGACGCCTTCCGCTCAAAGTGGACTCGCACGCATCGAGGCTAAAAGAGTGAATAAACAAGATTTAATTAAACTTCAGCGAATCGTTTGATTGATGATCACATGCTGAAGACACAAATTCATCAGTTGCATCCGAAAATCCGAAGACCCTTTTAACTTGTGTGTGAGTGCAGACACGGAGACGACTGTACAATCACATACGAGTTAAAGACAAAACTCTCTGCATGTAAAAACCCAAATCAAAAGGAGCACATAATCATTTTAATTAATTCACACTTAACTCCCTCGGCACACTACTAGACTTTGTAATTTGAAATCCCAAATGTCTTTCTGCCGCACACACACACACACACACAGACACAAAGCAGAAATACTTTCAATTCCACAGAAAATTAAAGCAGCCACAGATCATTATCGTCTTTAGCCATCAGCGGTGTTTAAACCTTCCGGACGTTTACTTTATATTCCAGTCAGCGTTTCAATGTTTGCCAGCAGGAAAGGTGTAGAGTGAAATGTCTTTATGCAGCCTTAAATAAATAAATGCCTAAATAAATATATTCGTAACATTTAGCCTTGAGTTATGCACATTTTCCATGTTTATTTAAAGCAACACCTTGTTTACAGCCGCACTGAAAAATAATCAGTGTAGGCAAACTGAATAATAATAATTCAGAATAAAAAGATGAACAAACAAACAAAGAATCTATAGCATGACAGCATAACCATAACAGAACATAATATCACCGTAGGGATATATGCATAATTACCATCTGGGACGTGAGATCAAAACTTTAATATTTCGCGAATAAATTTGGAAATTCATGAGATGTACAAATGGTAATAAGCGCGCGCACACACACACACATATACCACCACGAGCTGGCTGTGTGTCCTTCATAATGTGCATCTTTACTATGATAACAGACATAAAGTCCAATAAAAGGATCCACAGTCAGGAGACCCAGAAGAAGACCATAGTTCTCTATAGTTCTCTGGTCTATTTTACTTTTAAAGTGATCAGTATCTATGGTTAGCTGTTAGCATTTCGATCAGGAAGTAAGACTGGCGTACTTCGTAGCCTTCAGCACAGTTCTAATGATGTACAAGGCTCCTAACAAATGCCTTCCACATTACAGTGGCTCTTCCAAACAAGAGACTCGATGTATAATCTAAGAAGATCTACGCTATTCAGGCAAAAAAAAAACAACCTGCAAGCACCACGTTAAAATCTCTCTCATCCATAGATCGAACTAACAAGGTCGGGTCAACAGATGCTGACTGATACAGTCAGCCAGTCATCTTCTATACCTGCTTATTCCTCATTAGGGTCGCAGGGGTCTGCTGGAGTCTATCCCAGCACGTTACGGCGAGAGGGAGGGATACACCCCAGATGGTCACCAGCCAATCATGGGGCACACACTTACACACTCACACCTACGGGCAATTTAGAGTCTCCAATTAACCTCAGCATGTTTTTGGACTGTGGGAGGAAGCTGGAGTACCCAGTCAGAACATGCAAACTCCACACAGAAAGGTCCCAGACCCAGGACCAAGGAGGTCTTGAACCTGCGACCTTCTTGCTGTGAGGCAACAGCACTAACCCCTGCTCCACCGTGTCGCCCCTGACTGATACTGGTGAGGCCCAAATAGTCTCTGAATGTACCCAAACATGGACTAGGGAACTACATAATTCATTAAAACGGAACTCTGTCTATTGGACCACTGCACCAAGGACTAAAATATTCCAGGACGACCACAACGCTTCTCACTATGAAGGATGGGAAATGAAATGATAAGGACGTCGAATTTAATAATAATGTGGATAATAATGCTTCAGCTTCTCCTGCTTGATGTGTATTGAGACTATAATGATAACAAACAAATAAATAAATATTTTTGTTTACTCCAATGTAAATATATCCACTCTGCATATGACGCACTGACTTGTTTGGTGAAAAATACACAGTAAATGTTTTAACAGCATGTGTGTACCTGCAAATATTTCTGTGCATGTGAACAATCTGAAGGATGTTTTAATATTTATTATATTAGGGTGACACGGTGGTGCATGGGTTAGCGCTGTTGCCTCATAGCAAGAAGGTCACAGGTTCAGGACCTCTTTGGTCTGGAACCTTTCTGTGTAGAGTTGTTGTCTGCTCCGCCTTCCTCCCACAGTCTAAAAACATGCTGAGGTTAATTGCAGACTCTGAATTGCCCATAGATGTGAATGATGTGTGTGCCCCACAACTGGCTGGTGACCATCTGGGGTGTATCCCTGCCTCTTGCCCGTAATGCGGATTAGCTCCAGCAGAATCCTGCGACCTTCATGAGGAATAAGCGGGTATAGAAGATGACGAATGAATTGTGTTAAGTGTTTTGATGTTTGCAAAATTGTGTTTTAGCAATTGGGAAAAAAAATAATTGTAACCGCAGTACTTTTTAGGCTAAAAAACTCTTTCAGTTATATTCATTGGCTTCTGGCTCTTTTTGCAGAATCTTTCATTCAGTCAGTCGAACTGTACTCGACAGTGAAATAATTTTCTTTAAATGGCAGTGAATTTGACAAATACAGACACCACATTGAGAGAATTATAGGTTTAAAAGTATCGGGATCTTCTGGCTGCTGCTGTGGGCTGTGAAAAGTTTTGGGTTGTTATCTTTCTGTTGGTGGTTACAGACTCTGCTCTCAAAACTAAAGGCTGCCGCTCTTTGAGTATAACCTCAAATTTGGTGTTTGGATTTTTTTTTTTGGTTGAAAACTGTGCCCGCGGCTTGATGGAATCATCAATATCTGAAACTCTCTTTTAAATTCCTGACCCTTGAAGACAGTTTCCACAAATATGGAATATCTGCAGGGTGTATTTATCTCTATAAGATTATTTTATGAACTCTTTTCATTTAACACTTGCGATTCTTACGAGTTGTGCGGTCTCATTCATAAAGATGAGGGAAATTAAAATGTCTGTAATCACTCCCGGAAAAACGTCGCTCCTCATTTGCCCAAATAAATATTGGAACAGTCAGGAACAAACCTCTTCCGCATTAAACTCAATTAGTCACTGTTAGATTAGAGTGTGGCATCAATGTTCCCCCCTGAGTATGTGTTGAACTGTGTGCACAGCCCCAGTTCAGAAATATCTCCAGGTAATTGTCTGTATACTTATGTCGTGTGTTTGTGTTTTAATGATCTCTGAGCTCACATCGGGACTTTCTGGAGTTTTTTTTTTTTTTGCTTCTGGACATTTCCACATTGTAATAATAGAACAGAAATTTGATGAATAAATGTACGAGAAAGACACTGTTCACTTTTATTAATTAGAAGACACCGAAAACACCTCAGGAGTTGAATAATTGTGATTTCCTGCATGCACGCCATCACAAATACACTAAAAATACATTCAGAATGTCCACATTCACCAAAATAGCCGCTCTTCACTGGCACCGACTCCTTTTACATTCAACTTCTGCATATATTAGAAAAAACATTCAGAATACTGAGTATAGTTGCTCGGAAAACAATTACAAAGAAAATGTCTCGAGCCAGACACCCTATCTATAGAGGGCCGGTACAATATTATATATGTCATCTTTGTAATGGAAAGAATCACTTTCTCTGTGAGGCTTCAGGGAATAAAAGTTGAGGAAGAATCGGAAGAAGTGGAAAATGTACATTTCCCTCAAATGCCCCTCAAGCTAGTACAAAAAAAAAAAATCTTTTTTTAATTGCCTTGCTTTTGTTTTTTTTATTTGTTCTATATTTTTGTGTTAGGCATTTTCACTGAAGTAATGAATAAATCTGTAAAGATCTAAACAACGATGTATGTGTAGTCCGCTGGTGTAATACACTGAAAAAAAGAATAGTCAAACCAATTATTTCAATTAGTAACACCTAAGTTAACCCAAATTAAGTTCATTGAAATTAAATTCATCAGTTGGAGGGCATCCATGATACTGGCATGTTGGACATATTATCAGTTTTGTTGCTTGTACTCCTGCACTTCTTCTGACCTGTTTTACCTCCTGAAAGTACAGTCAGTCCAAAAATGGTGATAATAACGGGGAAAAAGATAAGAAAAACCAACTGTGCTGCTAACACAAACAAACCTGGTGTTCTTCTGAAATTAGAGAAAATATAGAGACGGTGAGACGGTCTGTGGGGATGGAAAACAAGAGGAAATTGTTGAAGTTTCAGAACAAATTTACCGAGCTGTGCAACAAGTTCTTCAAAAAAAAAAAAAAAAAGTGACATCACTCAAATTAAACCCAAACAGAGTGGATAAAGTGGACTTCCCTGCACTGTGATTAATTTCCTGTGAGGCAAGAGGAACACAGGGAAGAGGAAAACAATAACGCCGCAGAGTCGGAGCTGATAACGTGCGCGGCATTAGCTCCGGAGTGACTTATAACAGCAGGACCACCGGAATATAATAGAAGTAATTTACAGAACTCCTTCAGTTAAGCTCCAAGTATCTCAGCACTCCCCCTTTTGCTTATTCAATAATTTATTATTTATTATTTTTTTTTGGTTGTTATATCTCCCGGCGGCGCTGAACATCCCTCACTGGGTTAATTGACAAACACAGATAAGGAAAAGAGCAGGCGCGTTAGCACCTGCTGTCGGAAAATACCGCTATCAGTTGTAGGTTAGGATGAGTCGCAGATAGCCTCTGAGCCAGGGAGAATGTTGGAGAGATAAGAGGAGTTAACAGACTGTCTGTAAAACACAGCCGCCAGGTCAAGAAGCGAGAGCAAATTAAGCACTTCCAACCAGAGCACAATAAAGGAGGTTTGGCCCTCTGGCAGCTTTACAGCAGAGGATGCTGGTCTCTGTCAGGGATTTCCTGACCTGGCTCCAAAATCAGCACCAACATGTCAGTGAAATTACATTTCACTTAAAGAAGGGCTGCAACCAACAATTATTTTAATTAATAATAATAATGTGCAGATTAATTGAATTAAAATGTGCAAATGCAAATATGTTTGGTTTATATATAGTGTCCTGCTTAAAACTGCTTATACATCACGTTTTATGTCTTTTTTTTTTTCATGAAAGAGCACGTTTGCTTCAAAGACTCAGCTCACCCTCCTGTTATGTTATGGGTCAAATTGACCCGTTTTAAAGTTGGAAGATCTAGAAAAAAATGTTTTTTTTTCAGGATGAAAAATCGTCATCTTGCCTTAATTAGTGTAATCAATTGTATAAAATGAAAATGGTTCATACTGATCTGGTCGATTTGACCCAGCATCACACTAGAGGTAAAAGTGTGTCAGAAATGTCTGAATATATATTTCTTTGCACCGTTAGACATATTACACACAGACATACACACACACGTGCGCACGCACACACACACAAAAAACTACAATTAACTAAATTTAAATATGTTGAAACACTTGATTAAAAGTTATCAAGTGGTGAAACATTAAGAAAAGGTTTGAACATGCATTTTTTTATGAAAAACCTGTGACTTAATCCTAATTAAATCATTACCTGTTGGAGGTAAGGGACACCATTCTACTAAATACTTATAGAAATATTAACAATGTTTAGGAGTTTTTTTGGTTTTGGACGTTTCCTTTTCGTTTCCTTTGTTTCAATGTTTATTTGAGTTGAAATGATAATTTATGTGTGATCACTGTGATTATAGTAGGGCTGTTATGATGAAATGTATGCGTGGGAGTTTATAAGCTCACTTAAATAATATAGCAATAAAAATATTAAAGCTAATCAGGCCTGTCTATACACTAGGAAGATCCATATTCAGTGATTAATGTAGACATAGCAGATATATAATATTTTTGTAGACTCTCTACCATATCCAATATGTTTTGTGATGTTGGGCCCAAGCAAGGGAGCAATACTTAAAAATATGCTAAAAATATTCTAGCCTAATTTTAAAAGATGCCGATGCATTTTAGATTGCACTGAAATGTTCATAGCTAGACAAATTATAAACACAACAACTCTGTTAAATATTTGATAAGCATCATTTCAGCTGGTACAATTACATTTCTGTCTCCTGGCGGATGGGTGGACGGGTTTCTGGCAAACCAATCGCTACTGAGTCAGGCTCCTTCAAACTTTCGGAGCCTAAGGATGAGTTTTTAGCAAACAGAGGATTTCTCATCAGAGACGAGCTCGCAGCTTAAGTGAAACCGCCCGCATCCCCCACCATTCGCGAAAGGGAAAAAAAAGCAGCTTTCGATTCCTCTCGGCAACTTTCTCGTGCGGGGATCGGTTGGTGGAAAAACTTCACGATTTTGCAAACAACCCTCCCTGTTTCACAGTAGATGATGTAACAGTATGTGGTGCCTTCACAAACCTCTGCAAGAGTCCTGTTCCCAATGAGTTACACATTACCATAATGTATGGGTTATGAAGTAATTTACATTTTTAAAACATGTTTATACTGTTCTTAAAATGTAATGTCGTATAATAAACTACCCCAGATTCACATTTATTTGTAATGATGTTATTAGCAGAGTTCTGTGTATTCAAATAACAATGTTGACTTTAGGAACTTTTCTAACAAACTTATCAACGTGGCTTCTCCACGTGGCTGTCACCGCTTCCCCTGTGTTTTCTTTCTCCTTCTCCCCCCGAACCGCCTGCGGTAGAAAAGGGCTCCTGCGGTCTGGCCAACTCTCCAGCAGAATAAAAATGTGCCGAGAAGAAAGAAAACTCCCAAACACTAGGACAGAACCCTTTGACACTATAGAGGCAGCTCTGAAGGCGCATCTTGGTGAAACTCCATTTCTACACAACTGTCACCAGGAGCTTCACGCTTATAGCACTGCACATTTTTGTCCCCGAACTCCTGACACTGATCAGGCCTAATAAATGTGCGCACACTATAAAAAGAAAAGGCCAATTATAGTCTAGTTTATAATGTTACTGTACATACTATATACAGAGCAGCACTCAGAGTCCTTGAGTTTAACATGGACTCCTTACAGTGATTGCGTAACATCAGAAAAGTGCAGGTGAAGAGCCCTCTCATACTGTATATGTGACACTTAGGCAGATGGTGTCTCTGCACCAAGCTGTCAAGAACTGAGACCCAGGCAGATGCAAAAGGCCGCTGCAACATCCTGTTCAGACATTTCTGCACAGCAAACACCTGGCAGGAGGTGTTTCTGCCGGTAGGAATAGTTGTGGAAAAGGCTTTAAACAAAAGTAAGCGGTCAGCACTCTGTTTTGCATATATCGCCGAAAATACAGCTTGGGTATTGTTTTTTTTTTGCTTCAGCTTGTAAATAGGTAACTACAAAGAGGCTATTCACCGACATAAACATTTTACATAATCAGCTGGAACACCTTTATTATAAGATCCTCTATTTTCAGTAGTAGTGCCCTGTGTGCAGTCGCTCAAATGTATCGGAATAGGCTTTGAAATTGTACATCATTATAACCAAAGGTATAGTTACAACAGTGACAGTCCTTTGAGAGCAGAAGAGGTGTTCCTCTCCTTTGTGAGAATGCAAAACAGGAATCTTACCGTGCGGCTTCTTTAACAAACTCTATACCGAGCTTCGGGGCTTTTTGCTAGAAGCTGCTCTTTTGTCCCACAGACGGGCCTCCGCGGAGAGACGCTTTTTAGTTAACAAAGAGAGTCGAGACTTTCAACGCGCAGGATGACACGGTAGTTGCACATGAGCCGGTCTGTGACTCTGTCACTCAATACAGAGAAATTAACAATGTTCCCGTCACAAAAGAAGTCAGCCAGGTCTGGATACGGCCTACATCCAGAGAGAAAGGAGGAGCCCGGAAAGCGAAAGGGCTGCGGAGGATTACCTGGAAGAATTAAACAAACATACAGGAAAATCCGCCCGTGAAGTTTCTGAATGTGGCTAGTGACGCTGAACAGGCTGAAAGCAAGACGCGTCGCTCCGCAATTCACCGCCATGCCACTAAGGGTGATGTAGCTGTCTATTTGTATGAATTCAGAGTGAATTCACACTTGAATTCTTGCTTTCTCTTCCGGAAACTACGGAAACCGGGGATGGAACGCGTCCGTTTGGAGCTCATCGATATAGGAGCAAATGCTTTTTTTGCAGGCCTTGTGCTTCGCATCACCATGACACATAATTAGGATCTTTTGGAGGTGCGTGTCAACCACGGATGTAATATAAAACTGGATACCGGACTGAAAAACATTCATTTCAATAGAAGTCGCTCGTCTGGCGCATACACTTTAAAAGTTCCTGACTTCCAGCTTTATTTTTGCGTTCTGCGACCCATAGAGACTGCGCAGTAGAGTCACCTCCCATGATGCTCTGGGGCCTCCCATCATCATCATCAAATAAAAAAAAATAAATGAATGATTCATAATTCACACAGCACGACCACACAGCTGTAGCGTCACACTGCAAATACAGACTTTTCCAGAGCTTTTCTGGCCAATATTAAGGTTTTTGACAGATAAAAAGTCCATGACTTAAAAATATGGAATTCAAAGATTTGTAATTAACAAGTTTACAGTTGGGGGTGTCCTGTCAACCGTTTTATCGGCTTCTCTTTTACTATTGGAAAAAATGCTTTTTGGGTCGCATGGGATTATTTTGCCTACCCTATCCAGGTTTTATATTACACCGATGCACCAACCATCCAACCATAATTGATCTTAAAGACGTGTGGCTGAGAGAAGTCAGATCACAGGAGGTCGTCCGCATGAAGGGCCCCCCCATGGCCCCCAGGACGCCTCCACTGGGGCACCCATCCAGCTACAGGCCAGCGAGGGGCCCACAGCAGCACAGCGAAGCACCATCATAGACCCCCCAACCAGGCCCAGCTTGAGACATGCCAGCCACAGAGGAAACACTGGAGATATTGGATAAGGACATAAAAGACCTGGAGACAATAAAAGGATAAAACTACACAAAAGCTACATAAAACTGCATTTAAATTAAATAAATCAGTAAAAGTAGCTAGAATATAATAAGCTATAATAATAAGCAGCTGCCCCTATTACCACACGCATGCATTGATGCAGATTCGTGCATACTGATTCTACTCAGAGCATGTGCATTCAATGTGTCTGCCATCCTCACTGGATTACCCTTCTGTGACAATGGCAACGAGTTAATCTCATTATCGCAATACCTGTATGAGTCCACCTGCTGTCACATTGTTTGCAGATTTATAACTGACTGACATAAACATCTGTTCTGTGTGCGTATGTAAAAACAATCTCCTCCCTTTAGCAAACCAATGGCGTCGCCCTGCAGATTCACAGCACGTCACCTTGAGTTGTCACATTGTGATGAAATGCAAACAGCTCCGGGGAGGGAAGATCTATGAAACCTTCCATGGGTCCGGCGACACGGGCTCAGCTTCGTCCTGGCAACCGACGGCAGGAGCCGACCATCCATCTAACGCATCCACCCAAGGCTCGGCTCACACCTTGGAAATCTAACAAAAAGCAGCGGGGCACATGGAATCCTGCACATCCAGAACACACACACAACACAGCGCACGCAAACGTGCCGACCAGAGAGCGTTCAGCCATGTTCGCAAGTAATTCTTTTAATTTCACAACTGGAAGCTGAAAACGAATCAATGCATAATTATGCTGTATGTGTGATGTTTTAGTGCCTTGGGAGACTGGCACAAAATACCCGGACACATAATAACAGACAGTTGTTTTGATGTCGAACCCAAAGCAGCCTGAGTCTAATGCACCACAGCCAGGTCTCACTTTTATGGCTAAGAAGGAAAAATACAGGCAGTGAAAGTGAAAGGTTTATAATGTGTGCAAGCAGCAACCTCTACCCATGCCACTTAAGTGATGCTTCTACATATTTGAAGACATCTTACACAAGACATCAAAGAGGCTGGTGGAACCTCGAGCCCCAGATATCAAGCTGTCAAATTCACATATGAAAAACTTCTGTGGTTTTGTAAAATTGGTAAGATTACATAAGGCACATCATCTCAGGACAGTCAGTCAGTCATTTTCTATACCTGCTTATTCCTCATTAGGGTCGCAGGTGTCTGCTGGAGTCAATCCCAGAGCGTTAAGGCGAGAGGCAGGGATACACCCCAGATGGTCGCCAGCCAATCGTGGGGCACACACACCATTCACTCACACACTCACACCTACGGGCAATTTAGAGTTGCCAATTAGCCTCAGCATGTTTTTGGACTGTAGGAGGAAGGGACAACTTCCACAGTACAGGACAACTGCTGCAAATATATTGTTTCAGGATTGTTATTCTGAGGATTCAATTCCTAAATGTTCTGTTAACCATCAATTACATGTCTCTCTGGGGACCAGCACATGCTTTTAAAACCAGAAGGTGCCAAAACTAACTGGCTGCAATGGAAAGGCTCGCAGGGGAAAAGCAAATCTGAGCTGTCAAGTACATCTAAATTGCGCCATATCGAGAATCAAAGGCTGTATGATCCTGACTCCGGCACAAGTCTGACTTCAACTTTTAGCAGGTGAACCAGAAGTTTGAAAAAAAAAAAGAAAAAAAGGGAAACACTGGCAGCAAAAGATGAAAACAAAGCTCTGTGGTAGTTCAGAGTGAAAGAGGTCATAATTCATCTCCCAAGTCCATTTGTCCTCTTGGTGCCAAAGCTCTTTTGGCAGCATGTGTTGTGCCTTTCACAGGCGGAGCTGACTGATGGTGTTGTGTACAAATTGTGACTAGGTCAACCTAACAGAATTTGAGCTGAGAGCTCGGACACCTGGACGACAACTGATAACAGAGAGGGAGAATTTCTCCTCATCTCAGTCATGACTTTCAGTATATGTGCTGCAAGATCCTAAATTGCTTTTGATTATTTCGCAGATACTTCTTGCAGATAAAGTCGACTGAAGAGACAGTCAGCCTGCATACTTGTGTGTACAGTAAATACACTATATATGCATGTACAAATCTTTTTATTTATTTATTTATTTATCTTTTTTTAACATTTTGACCCGATGAGGGTCTGACTTGGACAAAATATTGTCTATTTGAATAATAATTGTAGTTTTGCATGTGTGGTCCTTGGTGCTTTTCTTTAGTAACTGGCACCACAGCATGTGATGTATCACATGTATCACACAGCAGCACTTGACTAGATAAATACTCCCCTCCTTCTATATATCACTTGAGATTGGTCAGGTGTCCATACACATATAGTGCAAGTTTTAACCGAGTTTCCAGAAAATCTGCAAAAGAAATTCATTTTTTACTCCTGTTTTGTGTTTCGAGACAAAACTTTGATGACATCCAGATGTTTTGTGGTTCTGAACACTATGGTCCCAGCCACACATGCAACATATGGCTCAGCTTTAGTCAGTGTCTGTGTCTCTTTTGTGGTGATATTCATTCATTTATACATTCATCTTCTATACACGCTTATTCTTCATTAGGGTCGAAATCATGAACGTGCAAAATATCGTTCCAATGGAACAAAGATATTTCAGTGGATACATCAAAATTTAGCTGGTGACGAAAAGCTTGATCATCATGCTCCATGTATAAAGGATGAAGGCGGAACAACATGTCGTCACACACAAAGTAAACGAAACATGCTTCAACAACAGAATGTTGAGCTTCTCAGTGTCTCTACATGTTGGGTCTAAGTCATCAAATCCTGATACCGTTGCATTACACATCACATTGGTCACGTCTCTAAATCCGGCACAATGTAGTGCTGTAGAAAAGTCACCGTCCTGTGTGGTTCAGACTGTCTGTATTTTATACTGAGACTGGCTGAGATAATAATAATAATAATAATAATAATAATAATAATACATTTTATTTATTGGGCGCCTTTCGTAGCCTCAAGGTTGCCTTACATAAAGTATATTAAAAACAGTAGTAGTATTGTTTGGACAATACTAGAAACAGAATAAAACAGCACTGGGATCAACAATACATCAAGTAGAATAAAATAAATAAATTAAATACATGAGATGGAATAATGGGGAGTCTTCTTTGCAGCACAATAGCAGGATGGCTGTATAAAACAGACTACAGATGTAGCGAGTCTCTCTCTTTAGCGAGTCGTACCCTTTTTAAATGTTACCAGCCTCAGTGAATTACAATAGGCCACCTACACTTGTAGGCGCACATAAACTCACTGGAATAGGAATAGTGAAAATTACGTTTTATGGTCGGACAATGCTGTGGTTAAAATCGGGTTAGGTCAAAGTACAAAAAAAAAAGGAAAGAAAACTTGGTTAGGATTAAGAAAAGTTCATTACATAATTGTTTAGGGAAAATCAGCACTTCAGACAGGGTTAAACATCGCAACAATTGCTTAAAATACAGTAAAAAAAATCCTGATGTTATAACTAAATTGATCCAAATTTAGGGTCAAAATGTCCAGTTAAATTGGAAGCAAACAGTAGTCTCTTGCTGCTTTTGGAACCATTTTACTTTTTAAATTAAAGGCCTTCCCATCAAACCCGGCCACGGAAGTGACCTTATATTTACATCATTGGTTCTATGTCACTTACCCACGTCAGAATCACTAGGGCTGCTAGATGGTGTCGTTTATTATTATATCTAGCAGGTGTAGCAGGTGCCTTCTAATCTATATCTATTAGTGTGATGTAATGCATTGTCTACTCCTGTCTTGTAAGATGATATGTGAGATATAGATGTCGTGAGACCGATGTTGTGTGTGGGTCTGGAATATTTTGGGACAAACGATCTAAAACTCACGTCAGAGAGGTTAAAAGTCACACGCTGCACTTATCTAGATAGCCTCAAGGTAACTGACCAGCAGGACACAGGATCTCATGGTGGGTTGACCTTTGGGGAAATAAAGAGGAGAGGGTTTGGTGTGGCTAGATGGAGAGAGATCTGCAATTTTGGCTCTCAGAGATGTTCTCAGATTCAGCAGACACTATTCTTTTTGTAATAAATTCCTATTTATGGAACGTTCATCAACACATCAAGAAACAATAGTGATTAATAAGGGGTGAAAGTAGGCCGGTATGGCCCGGTTGTGGATGCCACCAAAAGATTCAGTGACAGTACATTAGCATTTCCAACAATAAAACACATTAGCTAACATTAGGCCAAAATAAATAACAGAAATTGCTTCTAAATTGTTCCAGTGTGTTTGTGCTCAATAATTATTCATGCATGGATTTCAGTTGTATCCATAGTACTACAGCTAATCTGCAGATCAGCCAGGTCAGGTCCTAAAAATTAATATTCTGATTAATAGCAGACGGATTGTGGGTGGGTGAAATAATACATCCACCTTTTGAGTTCATTTTAATACCTGTAATGCCCCTGCACCAGAAACATTGAGTGCATTTCCACATCGAGAGAGACATTTCGCACATTTATGCATGATGCACAGCAGCATAACTTCATTGATTATTTAAAGATCTCATATCATGCAAATAACACCTTTAATTTTTTTTTTTTTTTTACTCTAAATAAGGTCTAGGGGTTATCGACGTCATTATCACTCTTGCATGAATACATTACACAAAGAAATCATCTGGAAAGCTTGTGCTGTTACTCATAAATTAAAAAGCAATATATATACAGGTCAAAGAGCAACTTCGGTGGGTTGTTCTGTAACTCTGTCTCCTTTCATGTGCATCTTTACTTCCTATTCAGTGCTTGAAAGGTTGCATTTGGTTTATTATCTCTTCTTTCATTTATGTTCTAAATGTTCAGGAAATTCATAGAAAATCGTTTTCCAAAACTCATTGGCTATACATAATGTCAAATGGAGAATAGTCATGTTCAGTTGGGACCTTTCACCCACTTTCACCTGCCATTATCTTAACAACCCTCACCTGTGTCCTCACCTGAGTGCACTCACCTAATCACCTGCTCCCCTTTATATCCCTCCTACAGCTTTCACTTTGGTTTTGGCAGTAGCAGACAAGCATGGGCAACATAAAAAAAAAAAAAAAACATATCTGTGAAACCAAACAACCACCTTTCATCTGTGAAGCACACATAAATGGCCCATATGTGTCCCCTCTCCTACTTTCTAACCAATGTAACATGGTGATGTTGAAATTCTCTTGTGAACCAAGTGTAGAAACTCATCCCCCACCAAGTCTTTGAAATGTATACACCATACAGGTGTTAAAAAATGCACGTTATTTGTTTTAGTATGCTTGAATCAGGTGGTAGTAGGAGGACAATATGATGTGATGAAAGTTGGGGTAGTACTGCCAACAAATTTAATCTAATTTCACCATGGGGTGACCTCTGATAGCGTCCTTTCATTCGAGGGATCTCATCCAGAGCGTGTGCTCCCTGCCCTCTGCTCCGAATCCATATTCTGATCCCGAGCTTTTCTAATATGAAAGCTGCTTGTGTGTGTGAAGGCTGACAATTGGCTGTGGGGCTGAGCCGCTCAAATCGTCTGGTCTTATGGCAAAAAGTCAAAGAGCCGAACCGTGCGTGCGGCTCGCCAATAATTATCACTTGCTTGAGAGTCTCTACTTGAGGGCAATCACACAGAAGAACCAACAAGGGCTAAAGGACTGAAACTGTTTTAGTGAGAAGTGGAAATGCTTAATTAAACGGCAAATTAAATGGAATTGGAAAAGCTGATTAACAATCACATAGTGGTAGAAATGATGACACAGTCACCTCTCCTGACTTCTTTTGATTGGGGACAAATTTCACAGCTGGGGTTCATGCTTTCGGGGTGTTTTTGTTCCCGTCCTCGCTCAGGTTTGCCATCGCGCAGCAGAACTGTAGGCAACAGCAAGCTTTCATTTCTATAAGGCAACAGTGTCACATTTTAGTGGCACTTCAAACATGGAGGCCGTTTCTCAGAGCAACAGACATCGCTTTGTGCCACTAATAATGAGATTAGACTTCAAAACGCAGCGTTTTTACACGTGTGGCTTGTTTGGGTTGTTTTCCGATTCAGAGGCTAACATGCTTAACTAATTCCTTTCCTTAAATTATTACTAGACATCATACAGCGACCACAATTCAATACATAAAGCAGCCTGAATGAAATATTCAAGTGTATTCATTTGTAAAATAAGATTTCTTATCTTTTGCCAAACTGCTTGTAGGCTATTTGAAAATTGACTAGTAGCCTATTATGTTTGCCTGCCGTGTTGACCCGCTGGTTGTAAACCATAGATATAGAGCCTAATTGTTTTATTCCTTATTTTCTAACAAGGATAGCGGCTCAGATGCGTTATGTTGCTAGGATGAACCTATGTAACCTTTAACAAAACTGGACTTTGAGTGTGCCTCGGTCCGACCAAAGTTATCTTTATGAACCTTGGTTTGTGATCCAACACAGCTTTGTAAAATGTTGGGAAAATTATCCATTTTATTTTAACAATCCACTGGTGTATCGGGAGCTTCGATATTAACATGTATCCCATCACCAGCGCAGGCTACCTTAGGAAATCTCCACTTATCTTGAACTCCTTGTACTATTAATCTGAGCTCATGGGACACTATCATGACCTGCAATGATATACTCGAATAACATTTCCGATCTTTATCTCACGATAAATGAATCCATCTTGGTAAATAAGACTCTTGGTCAGTCCAGGCAGTGCAACCTTGCAAGTTAATACCACTGAATGATGTGCTAACGTACTATGATGACCACATTGCGTGTTATCTCATTTACAGTTATCAGAGATTAACGGGTACAAATGAAGATTTCAGATGAAAAGATTCCATTTTCAGGTCTTTGTATGACAGCCTGAACAATGCCATTTGTTAGGAGGGTAAGTCGTAGGGTAGGTTCTTTACACAGTTCAGTTATTCCTTAGCAAAAACCTTTTATAACAATATGTGGCAGCGATGAAGGCGCAAGTTCACCAGACTCTAACTAATCCACCAACGCCTCATGGGGAATTTCAGCACAGGAAATGTAGGCTATGAACTTAGATTAACACCTGGGTCATACAAAGGCTGCATATGTTCCATAGCTGAAGCAAGAAGCATGGTTCCAAAAGAAATACAAATTTATTCATGTTAAATAATGTATAATGTATCTGGTGTTCGAGATCATTTCTCATGAACTGAGATTAATGTATTGAAAACATAGTCTATGACAAACTGGACAAATAGTGATCATAAATAAGATAATTATACCTGGAATATTAAATAGGAAAAAAACATTCATTTCAAAGATATAGCAAAGAAACACTCAGTGAACTCACATAGGAAATGAATGAGTCATTTTAGACCCATGTCATGCATGATTAAATTATTATTATTATATGCATATTTTTATTCAGAAAAGGGGAAAAAAAAAATGACGACGGAACTGTGATCAAAAACAAGTTAATTAAGGAATACCAGGAATAGTGAAATGAATGTATTGCAAGTCATTGCTCAGAAAAAAAACAGGCATGTTTTATTTGATTCAAACCCAATAACGTATTTATCTCCAGGGGTGGAGTGCAACGAACTTTAAATGAAACTTATTCATGTTTCACGTCTTTTGTGTCTTGGAGAAGGCAGTTCAGATTGAAGATTATGCTGTAAATCAGCAGGTTAGTTCTGCAAGCCTGGCAGCTCATCATAACACCACCTGCTGCGACCACATTTTCATTTCATTATGACACTCGAGCAAACTACTAGTGCCAATATTTAGAAAACAGCTCTTAAAGCCTCATATCAGAATGTGTACACGGAAATCACTGCGAAACGCGTCATAACCGGGGAGTTCCCTCAGTAACCGGCCAAAGTGTCACCAAGCGGTTACTGACAGGATGCAGCCATTTACTGCATATCATTGTGAACTGGATTAGTTTGTGTGGTATATTTCAACCCTGTCTTCTACACGGTACACTTAAACTTGGCTGATTTGCCAAATTAAGTGGTTTTTTTTAATGAATACAGGAAGCGTTAAATATTGGTCTTGACCCAGAAAAAAAGTTGGATACTTGCCCTTACCAGGGGTCAAAGTTCAGACTCGCTTAACTTTAGTCTGAGTCATTGTTCGTTGTTCTGTGAATTCTTCCCACAAGGCCATCAATATGTTCCAAATCACTGAGATTCATAAATAACACTGGTTTAAGTTAAAAGCAGACTGGCTGATGTGTTCCAAATGCGCAGTGAGATGGAAAACATCTTAAATAGTACGGTGCAGACATAAACTGTGAGGGGAAAATTACAATAATTTTTGTACCCTTGTCTTTGTGTCCTGATCGCACAACCGTGTTCAGTGCTCTCAGCTTTTTTAATTATTTTTTTTTATTTTTTACCCTAGATATCTATCCGGCAAATGGACACTTTCTGTTCCAGGACTCCAGGAAGATGGAGATGAGGTGACAGAGTTTGGCAGGTGTGCTGAGGATTGATGATTAGATGATTAGTACATTAGTGGGGAAGATGAGGATAAGTGGCAGCCCACTGCTTCTAAAGTATAGGATGGGTCACTTGCAGAGAAAGAATTCTTTTCCACAGGGATCAATAAAGTACATCTACAGAGATATGGGTAAAAATAGATGCACTTCTCTATAGCATGTGACCAAGACAGAGTAAAAGAAAGAAGAATTTCTTCATTATATTTATATTCTTTATTGTGTCCTGGCAGAAGTATTGTTGGCATAGATGTGTATAATTATAGAATGTCTAATTTTAATTTAATTAACATCTTTTCTAGATTAATGGTGGATTGACACCATTGCTGTGACAAGACAGCAACAGCATCTGAGAGTTCTTTACTCCAAAGACTTCAATACACAGTCGTTTATAACAGCATCCTTTCAGAAGTTTTCCCAGGTAGCAAAAATATCTTGTCCAATAACAGAGGCCTAAAATCCAGTGTCCCACGTTGTCGGACTGTTAATGTGAAATGACAGGATTAGCTATGTGATGGCTTCAAGAGCCACTTTTGGCTGGAGCTGGCTGATTGGAGGAAATATTATACTATAGTTATAATATATTATACAAGTCCTCATATCTAAAACCTATAGAGCTGAAACAATTAACATTAAAAAACAAACATTGGTTCTCTACTTGGAAGCTCACTAACTAGTTGAGGTTCTTTGCTATTTCTCCTCTAGCATTTTGCTGCAAGAGTACTTACTATACTAAATAATATATGATCAGGTGATTGATTACCTAGCTATTAATTCATCATATGGAATTAAATTTGATTTGATAAGATACAAACATGAGAAATAAAAGGTAACGGATTCCGTTTAAAGTCCAGCTTCTAATTCTAAAAAGAAACTTTTCTTAAACACGCCACCATATAAACTTTCTTCACAGCCTATAAAAACTTAGTTTGTGGTGTGTGTGTGTGTGTGTGTGTGTGTGTGTGATTATAAGAACTGTCAGATTCAGTTAATCCATGTGTGCAGTGGGCCACGCAACAAGAAAAGCGACCAGAATGAGGGTAAAAACCTTCACAGGCTGGATAAGCAACTTTAAGACATGGGGTGATTGATGATTGCAAAGATTCCAGTTTGGATTTTTCAACGGACTATTGAGAAACTTTGCCGATGTAAATGAAAAGACAGTGTTGAGAAGCCTTAACTGCAACATGATGAACGTACAAAACATTTTCTACACTCCAACCAGGGCGGGTGGTGGGTAGAAATGTTAGAAATAATACACCCGGCTAAAAAATTAGTTTTTATATACATTCATCTTTGACATTGGACATTAAATGATCTTGTAACAGTGGTCTGGTGGGCTTTTTAAATTGTAAAATAATGCCAACATCAGATTTTTCCATTATGCTGAAATATTAGACATGCACAGATGGGGCTAATTTAAGCTCGGAGGGGAGGAACTACTTTCCAATTTGAGCAACAGCTGAGGGAAGCAGAATCTACTGCACTTCTAATCAATGGTGTCCATCTACTCCACAGCCTTCTAAATATACTGCCTGTCCCTTTGGGAAGTAAAGTAAAAGGACGTGTACCTTTTGAAAGGCACGATATTTTGCTGCTGCATGTGCTGGGAGGCCAGGAGTAAAGATTGATTGCTTGTTCAACAGTCAATATGAAAGTGTGTTTGATTTGGAAGGCACTACAGGAGTTTAATCAGAAATTCAAGACCAATTAACAGATGAGAGTAAACAAAATGAAGGCAGCGGGTGTAATAATTATATTTTAAACTCATGACCCACTCCTACGTGCCTAGTCCACACTAACTAAGTGAACCCTCTTCATGAGCATATGGTGGTGGGTACTTACTGTATCTCTCTCATGTCAGATGACTGCTGCTACGACCTGTGGGACCCAATAAATGCTCCTGCCAGACAGCAAATATTGCACAGCTACCCAGCTACAATCATTACCATGGCCGTATAACTGCACAGCCCACAATCACCTTTCTCTTTGGATCCAATATTCCATCCCAAACCCTACCCACCTAACTAAAAGGAAAGGAATTTTGTGTAACAGCTCTGTACAGACCACCACAAGCCGTCAAAACCGCAGGAGTCCATCAGCAGCATGGAAAATAAACATCCAGAGGCAGCTTGCATCATCCTTGGGGATTTACCCAGGTATCTTTGGGGGAAAAAAAAAGTAGCAGAATATTTCCAGATGAATACTCGGGGCAATAATACTTTAGATAATTGCAAACTCGACTTTTGCCAAGCCTTTAAATTCCTCCTCCGTCCACCATCGTCAAGCCACAGCTTCTTTAATGGCTGGAAGCAGAAGTTAAAGCAGACAGGAGCCGCTGTGATCAAGGTCCGCTGCTGGTCGGAGGAGTCAGTGAGCAACAGGTGATCACGTGGACTGGGTCGTGTTTCTTGACCCATCAGATGACATCAGGGACTACACAGCACACGTGATTTGTGAAATTGTGGCAAAATGTTGTCTTTTCCCATTTTTTAAAAAATAATTATAACCACAGAGACGTGCCTGGGTAACTGTCACAACAAAAGAAATGACATGATGGAGTAGCGGTACTACAAAGTGTAAAACCAACATGTCTAAGAAGAGACACAGGATGACACAAGGGATAACAGAATAGCCGTTGACCCCTGTTATTACTGTTAGCACTGAATGGTAAATGATGTTACTGAGGATTGGATTTCTTATAGCCAGTCTGGGTGACATTTTTTTTTCGAATTATGATGGTAATGCATGTATAGTGTTTGTTTGCACATGTTATAGCATTTCTTAAGGTGTGCATTAGGACTGGCATGTTATTTGATTAGATTAGATGTGTGTGAAAGTTGGGGGTGATATGTGCTATATCTACTCCCCCCCCCAACGTAATAAGTGAGCCCACCCAAAAGCCACAGTAGTTTACACACTGAGGAGTCATATAGCTGTTTTATGACTATAGCCCCGCATTTAATACAATAATCCCATATTTCAGGATTCAACCCCAATCTGTGAAATTCAGATTTTGATTTTAACTAGAACAACCTGTTGCACTATGTGAAGAAAATGATTCCTTTTTTAAACTTTCATTTATTCCGAGGGTAGTTCAGAGAGGAAGCTTATCGTTTACATGAATGCTCTGATCACATTGACACAGTTACAGTCCCACCTGGAAGCTGCCCAGTACAACCGCTGTCTGATCTGCCAGCTGCTGAGCAGCTCCACTGGTACTTGGCGGTGGACTATAGGATGGGGGGGCAGAGTTAGTCCCCCTCACGATTGATGGAGCTGCTGTGGAGAGAGTAAGCAGTTTTCCTTGGAATTAACATCACAGGGAATCTCACGCGGGATGCACATGCTGCGAGGAAGGCACAACAATGCCTCGGTCACCTGAGGCGATGCAAAAAGTTCAGAATCGAATCATCCACCGTGGGGCACAACTGAGGACGTCCGAATTGGATGCATCACAGTACGGTATGGGAGCTGCACCGCTCACAGCTGTTCACAGCCGCAGGCTGCATACAGGATATTTACAGAGAATGGTGGATCGACAAGGCCCACAGAATCACTAAGGACCTCGTGCAGCCAAACAATGTATATATCTGCTCCAGGCAGCAGGAGAGGATCAACTTATATGGATTCTGTTGCACCGCAATATAATTTTCGTTCTTTCATCCGGCGATCCATAATATGTGTGTGCGTGACCAACATGTTGAATTTTGCACGTGAATAAAGGACTTTGCACCAAGCACCTTACACTGTAGTTTACAAAGCTACTGTTAATGCACTTTGGTTTGTTACCTACCAAGGGGCTGGATGTAAATTAGCAATTCTGCTAATTTACACATTTGCATTTGTATTTTAACCTTAGGATCAATAATATGGTCTTTCTCTTTTAAATAAGCATTAAATTAGTAAAGAAAAATAAAATAAATAAATATCAATGGATTCTTTCAACTGTTGCCTTCTGGCAGGTGATATTGCAGCCTCAGGACCAGGATCTTTATTTCAAACAATTAGACTCAACAATAACACAACATTAGCTACAATAGACACAATGGCATTGTATTGTTATTTTATATAGTTATTGCTAAGGTGCTGCAAGTAGAGGGAACAAGACTCGATAGTTTAACTCTTTTTGTATGTGAATATGAGTGAAATGCAACAAACTTAACTTAAACTCACCTACAATCATTTTTCCAGGTTTTTGACAAGCCCTCAGTTGTTAAATTGGAAGGTGAGTAAATGTTCTAACCCCTGAAGCTGGTTGAACCTCCAGAAGACAGAAAAAGTAATTGAAACTAAATTGGTGACTGCCGGCGACCTGACCTGTCGCTACACGGAGACGCATCCAGTCAACTGTTGAGTTCCTTTTAGAAATAGGCGTGGCGTTGACATCATCGCTCAAGATAATTTCCATTAATTAAAAACACAGCGCAGCTGCACTGACGATCTGCCATTAATGTTGTATTTATCCCATATCTGTGTCATTAGAATAGACAACCCTACCACTGGATGATTAACAGCGTCACATTTTCAGCTCTGGTAGTCAGATGAGGTTTTCTTTTCAGTGGTAGACATGTCGGAAGAGGCCAGGTTCTATTACTGGGGGAATCAAAACCACGTCAAGGACATGAGTCAGATCCAATCAGACTCCCAATCTCACGTCCTCCTCAGGAGCAGAGTGACAGCGGTACATGGAGCCGCGGACAAAGCCAGCCTGAAAGGGACTGAAACTCCCAAATCCCATTTTCTTTCAAGGAATTCTCCACTAAAAAAGCAATATTACCAATACTCATACTTATTCCCTTACATATTCATGTCAGGCAAATACGGCTCGGGCAAAAATGAAGAGATCACTTAAATTGTGTCTCTAAGTAAGTAAAGCAGCCATTCAAACCAGTACCTTGAAATATGTTATAAAAAAAGAATAAAATTGGATGCTGCCAAAAATAACAATATAAATATAACAATTTGAGTGATGAAAAGACAGGGTCAATTCTGGCAATGCTGTTCATCAGGTTGCTTCTATCCTCTAAATTTCAAACAGCAATTCACGAAAACAATGGCAAGCAGCAGCAAAACATTGGGGACAACAAAGCTACAGAGCAGCGGAGGTAGAAAAATACTCATTTAAATGTCACACAAATGTCACAGTTAGCATGACATCTATTGTAACCATGTTTTACACAGGTGGGGAACTTTTCAAATATATCGTCGTTTAAAGAAAATCCGACTGATATGCAGTTCTCACACTGGGATAAAGTCATGAAGTCTCAAGGTGATAAAAAAAGATTAATTACAAGTTGCTGAATGCTGATTTAGACTGCAATGCTAGAAGCTTAAAAGTATCGAATGTCTACAAAGACTAATGATGCCTGCAGGTGGGATCGATCCTATGACCTCATGTTTGTAAAATAGCAAAGCGATGTGCAGAGCTAGGTGTTTTATGTTTTATACTTTTTTTTTTTTTTCGGATAGACAGTTTGGGTTGCAGCCCTGATATAATTACAATATCGCACTGGAGTTGCATTAAATTATGATACCTGGATAAACATTTATTTTTAATAGAAATGATATGATGATAAATGCCCTGAGCCGGGTTCAAACCTTTCATAGTTGACAGCTAGAAGTCAATGAGGGTGAATAACTTATTGATCTGTGACTTCAAACCGCCCTTTCCTGCCTTTCTCCACTTTCAATATCAAATAAGGCAAAGCCAATTATGGAAAAAGGTAACCATGAAACTAAATCGAATAATAATCCCAGTGAATTGTGTCTGAAGGTGTCATTCATGAGTCACAAGTAAAGTCATACTTTCTGCAACATGAGAATCTTTGACCTATTCTTTGCCATCTTTTTTCCTATTAGCGATTTGTCAGACTGTTATAAAGTCACTTTCTCACCTTCAGCTACACTGAAGCCATTTACACTGATTTGTGTCTTGATCCAGTTCTTCAGGTAGTTCTCAAACTCAGCCAAAAGAATAGCAGTGGGTTGGTTTGTGAAAAATCGCCACTGACATATTCTGTAATGGAGGTTTTTTGTTTAAGGGTTCTTTAATGCTCGTTGGTTTGACCGTTCGTCACCTGTTGCTTTTAAGAAACGGAGAAAAAAAAACACACATATAGAAATAGCTTGTCATTTCTGCTGCTGGATGATGGCTCGACGTGCCCGTCTGATGTATAAAACGCTGTGGTTGATTGTCAGTGATGGAGCTGAGAGCGAAACACTTGATGGTGCTTGAGCCTGACGCCTGTAGGCCGCTGTTGCGTCACATCGGTTGTGAGTATGTTTTGTCCTGGCAGAGGTGGGCTGTGCAATCACACTTAGACAGTTGTTAAAGTATTTTATTGTCCCTGAGGAATCAGAGGCAGCTTCACCCCGCACCGCTGCACAATACTTGGTCTCCTTTAAATCAAAGAGACCTTTTTTTTGTTGTCTCTTCTTTCCCTGTGGATTTCTATGGGAACAGAGACAGCGCTGCAAAGACACACTGTACACACGAATCAGATTTATTTCACGAGGCGTTTGGCTAAGGAGGATATTTCGATGCCTGTCACAGGTTACCTTCAGCAGCACAAACCTTTACATCACAATGTCTTTATTTAGCGTGCTATTTATTAAGACCGCAGACGTAAATGAGTCACAGCTCATGTGAACTGCATAAAGAGGTGTCTCAAAGAAAAGAGTTTGAATACAAATGAAGACAAAACATGTCCGATCTGTAATTCATGCCACAAGATGATTTGTGGTTAAACTTTTTGACTCTTCAGCGTCACAATTGACACCGATCCCAGTCGTATTGGGTGGTGCTAAGCCACCAGGATGCAGCGATTGTCCTTGCAGAAATCATGTTGGGGGGGGGGGACTTGTTTGAGCCTTGGCAATAAAATGGTAAAATCTTGTTTCTTGGTGTGCTGAAGAAGAACATCACTGCCCGACATGTCTTTTTTTGCATATAAAAAGTGCTTTGACAAAAAAGAACTATGTCTAAAAAAAATGCAGAATCTTGGAGAGCCTCTGAGACCTCTCCCCATCCAAATCAAACCCTTATGTATGTGTGTGTGTGTATATATATATATATATATATATGACATGTTTTTTATGTCCTTTGACCAAAGAACAATGCAGATCCCCAACATCTACAAGACATCAGCTCTGACAAGATCTACATCCCACATGTCATCACAGCTTAGACAGTAGTGGAAAATGCACTATAAGAATCATAGCATAAGACAAACATACTTGCCATTTTTAGCATGTGGGCTGCTGTTTCACATAGGATGAGGTTTTGAAAACGGTAGCATGCAGTTAGCAGCAAGGTGGGAGAACACCTGCCATTGAATGGCAGGCTTATACCCACAGTCTTCATCTGTTAAGCCAGACTACATTACACCGGACTGAAGCTCTCAGGAGACACTAAAAGTCAGGGAAAATATGCAGGAGAGAGCTGAGGGAAACCGAAATGCAAAGCCTTATCTCTCTCTCTGTGTGCTACAACAGAGTTGCCGGTTTTAAACCTGCTTTTCTCAGATTTTTTTATTTGTATGAACCCCCCCCCCTTATACTTTGTGCCTCACCTTAAAATACATATCGCATGAACCAAAACGAGTGGTTTTAGGTGGTGAAACTTCTCATGCTCATTTTTCAGCACAAACCTCTATGTATTTTATTAAATAAGAAGAAACACAATTACACTGCTCCTCAAAATGGGAAGTAAACCCATCCATCATCCATCTATCCATTTTCTATACCCATTTATTCCTCAATAGGGTCATGGGGGTCTGCTGAAGCCAATCCCAGCGTACTTCAGGCAAGGGGTAGGGATACACCCCAGACAGGTGGCCAGTCTACCGTGGGGCACACACACCATTCACTCACACAATCAAACCTAATTGGAAATTCATTCATTCATCTTCTTTACTCGCTTATTCCTCATTAGGATCTCAGGGGTCTGCTGGAGCCTATCCCAGCACGTTATGGCGAGAGGCAGGGATACGCCGCAGATGGTCGCCAGCCAATCATGGGGCACAAACACCATTCACTCACACCTATGGGCAATTTAGAGTCTCCAATTAACCTCAGCATGTTTTTAGACAGTGGGAGAAAGCTGGAGAACCCGGAAAGAACCCACACAGACATGGAGAGAACATCCAAACTCCACACAGAAAGGTCCCAGACCAAGGACCAAGGAGGTCTTGAACCTGTGACCTTTTTTCTGTGAAGCAACAGTGCTAACCACTGCCCCACCATATCATCCTTAATTGGAAATTAAGGGTCTTCAATTAACCTAAGTATGTTTTTAGACTGCAGGATGAAGGTGGTGAACCCGGAGGAAATGCGTCATGGGTTTAAATCTCTGTTGAGAATCTGTAACAACCATAGATTTATGAAGAACGACTAAGACACACCTCAGACTAGTCCTGTGGAATTAGGTCTTTCGGACGGTTTTAGAGACTGCAGTGATTCACTGCCCAGCAACACCAAGTCATAGAAGCAGAAATACAACCTTTGGTCCTTCGTCACACTGTATTACCTTATTCTATACTGTGGTAACAGCACTGGCATGAAGCTGACCATCTCACAGTCAGAAACCAGCCACCTCACCTGTTTGTCTATTACTTCACCTTTTCCTGCAGATGAGTGTTGCTGGTAAATACACTACTTATTTCTCAGCAGTGGCTGACCTTTTAAAGCAATCAAGCCGTGGTTGTTGCCGCTTGTCAGGAACACAGTTCTGTACAGAGAGCTCCACGAGCCTGATGTGCTACATATTACAACCTCTTGAACTCGTGCTTCTTTGAAAGAAGTTCTTTTAATGATTTTGTCCTGCCTCTTCGTAGTAATGTGAATCTTGCAGCTTACCGTGAACAACAAGTTGCGCTTTTTACATATTGACCGAATCTTTTTAAACTAAAATAATCCTCGAAAGCAATAAACCATAGAAAGTCACCCTCAAAAATATCCAATATTACATAAATGTTGCTGTCCAGGAAAACATTTATACCCACAGACCTAGATTTCATGTTGTTTTTCCCAAGCACTGGAAAGCATTGGAAATATTGACTTCTTACAAGACGGTGGAGCAGTGGGCAGCGCTGTTGCCTCACAGCAAGAAGGTCGCAGCTTCAAGGACTTGGGCTGTGTGGAGTTTGCATGTTCTCCCCGCTTCTGTGTGGATTTCTCTGGCTTCCTCCCACAGTCCAAACACATTCTTAGGATTATTATCAGTCAGTCATTTTCTATACCTACTCTTGGAGGTCTCCTGGAGCCAATCCCAGCGTACTTCAGGAGAGAAGCGGGGATACGGCCCAGACAGGTCACCAGTCCAGCATGGGGCACAGACAACTACGGGCAATTTAGAGTCTCCAATTAACCTAAGTATGTTTTTGGACTGCGTGAGGAAGCCGGAGAAAACATGCAAACTCCACATGAAAGGCCCTCGGTGAAGGCCATGAACCTGCGACCTTCTTGCTTCGAGGCAACAGCGCTACCCACTTCCCCACCGTGTCACTTAGGTTAATTGGAGACTCTAAATTGCCTGTAGGTGTGAGTGTGTGAGTAAATGGTGTGTGTGTGTGTGTCCCCACGATAGCCTGGCGACCTTCTGGGGTGTATCCCTGCCTCTCACCCAAAGTATGCTGGGACCCCCCCCCCCCCAGGTGTGCAGGTAACCTGCTGATGAGGGCATTAGAAACTGTATGAATTCAGCTCCATGATTACCTCTTCTCATCTGTCTGTGATGTAAATGAGCAGAATCTATTGGTCTGCCCATCTGTCTTCTCTCGTTCTTTGAGAGTGAAGATGCTGTTTTATTCTCTTTGGACAAACTGCCATCTTTTTTTATGTTTCTGTTGGTTACATGTCTGTTTGTTCTTGGTATTACATATCATTCCTGCAAGTCTTTTTCCCTCTGTCCCCCACACACATGCCGCCTCCTCATCTGTGGCTCTGTTCTGTTGGAGCCAGCATAATCTGTCTTACGTTTCCTTTGTGATCATAACTTTCATATGTTCAGTCACATACTCAAAGGATAAAACCCCTGTCGTCACTTTTTGTGATCCATGATCCAATCACTTCTTTATGCCTGTACAATCATCTGTCACAAGCATCTGCTTTATTGTTTTTTTATCACTTCATCATTTCATCAAAGTCCCCTTTGTTCCCCCGGGTGATTTCACAGATTGTGCGGCACCACGTTTGACCCAGAAAGAAAAGGACAAAGTAATTTAATAAGGAAAACACTGTGTCTGCTTCATTAAAGGACAATTTCGCTTTTAAGTTGTCGGACCTGGAGCAGCAGCATGAACATATTCTGTCTGGATGGAATATAAAGACTCTGATTGTTATTCTACTAATGGTCTGGTTATACAAAGTCTGGTTTTGGAGCTGATCTTTCACTGGCTTTCCAAATACTGGCAGGTTATTGGTGAGAACATTTTCGGGTCGTCCTGTTCTTATTAATATCCGTTTAATTTCCAACATGTTCGATCCTGCTCCTCTTAAAAATATGTTTTTTTGTTCTTATTCTTACATGTGTATGCTGGTGTTAGCAGCATACACAGTATGCGGTAGAAAGAGTAGCAGTAGAAAGTCTCTCTGTGTGCTTTTGAAATCAGAATTTTAAAACTAGACATTTCAAAAACTAGTTTTGAGGCCAATCACGGTCCAATATTTAACTTGGACAAATATGATTTTACAGCGTAGTAGGAGACAGCTTGTGTCTAACTGTTAAAAACTTCTGAAATGAATTTATATATTCATAGGTTCTGGAAGTTTTAATGTGGGAGAAGTAAAATAAAATTGTAAAATAAAATAAAATTAAAATTTAGATGACGTCATTGAGTTCCATTGTGCATCCCTTAATGTGGGGATCATTTAACTTTGAAAATAACAGCAGATAACTGAAATTGTTTAAATCGCTGTTAAATGACCAAAGGATCCTCCTGCTCAGTCTGGATATTACATGATCTCTTCCTATAGTGCTTCACTGTACAGTAAATGTTAAGGTTAGATATGTAGTTTTTATTTTAACAGTTTGGAACAGCCAGTGTGAACAGGAGAAATGAAGACAAACATGTTAAATGTTCATTTGGACATTTAACAAGTCGCGATTCTTGTTTTAAGATACTTGATCAGTTTTGTGGGGGAGAATAAAATGTGTTTTTTATCTTCAGTTGTGACACACTGCAGTTGTGATTTACAGGTGACTTTTTTTGGGAACACCCTGGGACTGTCGGAGGTTGGGTGTTTTATTGGGGCAGGGGGGGCATGCAGCTCTCCTCTTCCTCCTCCTCCTCCTCCTGCTCTGCTGTTGCTTGTCTTGGAATGACACCAGTCCTGCGTCTCCTCGGCCATCAGCAGAACATAAAGTGAGCTGCGCGCGCACTGGTCTCAGCAGTGAACCAGTAACCAGCCGCTGAGAGTCGGGGGGTGTTGCTGTGAGCGCCCGGCGAGGGCGGAAGAGAAAACGCGCAGCGGGGTTAATATGATCTGTGGCAGCTGTGCGCACCTCGCCGCGCTGGAAGCGTCTCTTCTCCGGGAGCGCAGGAGGTGATGCTCCCTGCGGGACTCGGCTCGGTTCTGTTACCGGAGAGGATGGCGGAGCAGTGGAGCCACAACGCCACGTCCCCTTGGAACCGGTCCGCCGCGGACCAGGACCGGTTCAGCAGCCTGGACGACATCGACGTGTCGGCGGACGGATCCCCGACCCTGCGCATCCTCATCTCCATCGTGTACTCGGTGGTGTGCGCCGCCGGGCTCTTCGGGAACCTGCTGGTGTTCTTCCTGATGAAAGTGCGCCGGGGCAGGAAGAAACGCTCCAGCATCAACCTGTTCATCCTCAACCTGGCCGTGACGGACTTCCAGTTCGTGCTGACGCTGCCGTTCTGGGCGGTGGACACGGCTCTGGACTTCAGCTGGCCGTTCGGGAACGCCATGTGCAAGATCATCCTCTCCGTGACGGTCATGAACATGTACGCCAGCGTGTTCTTCCTCACCGCCATGAGCGTCACCCGCTACTGGTCGGTGGCTTCGGCGCTCAAAGACCGGACCCGGCGGCGGGTGTGCCCTGTGCGCTGGGTGATCGCCGGGCTGTGGGTGTCCGCCACGGTGGCGTCTCTCCCCACCGCGATCTTCTCCACGGTGAAGAGCGTGGCCGGGGAGCGGCTGTGCCTGCTGGGCTTCCCGGACGGCCAGTCGTGGCTGGCGCTCTATCACCTGCAGAAGATCCTGGTGGCCTTCGTGTTCCCCATGCTGATCGTCACCGTGTGCTACCTGCTGCTGCTGCGCTTCGTGCGCCAGCGGAGCATGAACAACAACCAGGTGAAGCGGAAGTCCCGGGTGACCCGCTCTGTCACCATCGTGGTCCTCTCCTTCTTCATCTGCTGGATGCCCAACCACGCCATCACCTTCTGGGGCGTGCTGGAGAAGTTCAACGTGGTCAACTGGGACAAGACCTACTACATGGTGCACACGTACGTCCACCCGGTGACCGTGTGCCTGGCGCACACCAACAGCTGCCTGAACCCGGTGCTGTACTGCCTGATGCGCCGGGAGTTCAGGAAGAAGATGAAGGAGCTGTTCTGGAGGATCCCGTCGCCCTCCGGGGCGAACACGTGCCACCTGCGGCCCTTCTCCGGGACGGTGAGAGCGGAACCGGACGAAACGCAGGTCGCCGTCCCGCTGAACAACGTGGAGACGGAGAACTGCCGCTTGTCGGTTCTAACTGACCAGTGCGACACGGAGGCGCCGCAGAGATAAACGCGCCGAAATAAAACGAAGGGGAAAAAAAGACTGAAAGTGTCTGCATGCCGTGAGAAACCCTGTTATTTTTCTTCCTGCTGACAACTTCTGATTATATCTAAATATCGATATTTAAAAATGATTTCCTCGTCGATGTTGGTGATTTGTTTCGGCTTAAAACAGAAAAGTAGAAACACTTGAAGGTACTTTGGGACATTATTTCGGAGCTTGTGCCGTATAGAAGATAAAAAAAGAGGACAAAACATGTACACGTGGCGCATAATGCGCTTTAAGCATCTTTTAAAGGCGTGGAATGTGAAAGGAAAGACCTAAGACTCGTGCGTAAATTGCGCGCACCGCAGGGCGCGCGGAGAGTCATTCCGTGTGGCTGCTTCAGATAACTGCGTTGACTCCGAGCTTACATGGAAACCATGCTGGTAGCTGCTGAAAGATGATGATCCTCTGCTTCTGTTTTCTCCAATATAGCCTATAAATGGATTTGCAGGCTCAGCGTCATATCCAGTGCTGCTTCGTTCTCTAAAGAGCTCTCTGTGCTGACTTCATGCTCCAGCAGAGAAGTCTCAAGCTGCTGCTGCTGCTGCTGCTGCTGCAAACATCTGTCTGTGGAGTAGCTAGAATTTGTTATTGTGTAATATGTAACTTGATTAAGTGAATGTATAAAGAAAAATAATGAAAAAAAGCCAAAGCAACCTTAAAAATAATGTTTGGAGAGTAAACTTATTCCATTTGTGTTGACATTAAAACACGTGTTAGTGCTGTTTCAGGTTTGTGTGCAGATTATGTAACTGGTCAGCAAGCTGTGAAACGTTCAGGGGCCGTGAGGAATCAGAAATGTGGAGTATGAAGTCAGGCCTTCATGCACCAGAGGCCTCCTGCTGTTGCAAAGATGATCAGAGAAGATTTAATTTGGGAAGATGAAGGAGGATGTTTACTTTTAAAGACGCATATTAAACGCTCAGCAGAGCAGGTAAAAGGGCCTATTTTTTGTAGATCTATTTCTTTGCAGATCAAAGATGTTTAAATTAGTCAAAGATTAGATTTTGATTGAATTTCAAAGTTTTCCACAATCCATGCAGTCAGGCCAAGAGTTTGAATTGTATGTCATATAATCAGCAGGTGTAACTGTGAGCCAATCAGGGCTCAACCGTTAAATTCATGTGAAAGAAATGTCACAAAAAACATGTTTATTGTTCATATCATGAGCCTTAATGTATTCACGTCATTGTTTATTTGAAAAAAAAGTGCTGAAAAATGACAGCTTTATTCCTAAAACTACCCTGGTGTCTCAACAGTCCAGTGGTTCTCAAACCTTCTGAGGTCAAGAAGCTCTAAACTGACCCAATTTAGACCCCACCTGATCATATTTTTCCTCTTAGATGTTACAGAAGAAAGTGTATGAAACCAATGACCTGACTATCAAACACTCTTCCTATCATTCTATTATTGTGAAACTAAATACTTGCCCTTATTGCCGGGGACCCCCTCTTAGAGCCCTGTGAGTCAGCACCTTGAGAACCACTGGTCTAAAACACAAATGTATTCAATATTATCTCAGAAGAAGAAAGAATTATATCAGAAAAAGCAGAAAATGTTGGATGTTTTTGCTGAAACAATTATATCAAGCAAATGTAAATGTTATATGTTCTATCAGAAATGGTTTTCTATTAAAACGACTGCAAAACCTTTTGTCCCTGTTTTAAAATGATTTTTTTTTGCATATTTATCAAATATGCAAATGTGGTTGCACTTTTACTTCCTGTTAAGTTGAAATGAAGCTCATGGAGTGGTCATGATTTCCGAATAATATACAAAATTCCCTTTGACATCCAGTTTAAAGGTTGAAATGAAGCAAAAAGTTGCAGAATCATTTTTTTTCCCATAATGTGTTGAAGCAAATTAAGATAAAATAACATTCTTATTCATTCATACCGCAAATTCGACTGTAATAATATATATATATATATATATATATATATATATATATTATTTTTATATTATTTTTAACCTAAACCTTACATTACTTTACACAGCATTTCCCTACTATGACTTACACTACCTAAACAAGTTTTTAATTATGTCAAATTTGTATTTTTAGTGTAAAATTGCTGCCATGTTGCTTTTTTTAGTTCATGTTCAGAGGTGAAGGTTATGCAGTTATTTTAGCTTTGGGTGCTCATTATTTCACTTTCTTACCTGAAAGTTTCTCTTGAGATCTAACTGAAGGGTAAAATGCATGAAGTAATAGGCTGCACGGAGCCATTTCTGCACATTTGTTAAAAGGAAATGAAGATAAACTACTGCGACATTTTCTTATTTAGCCACCATATACCAATGTCATTTTTTTCCAAGCCTATTTTTTCCTCAGTCGGAAGGTTCACCTCATTTAAACAAGAGGAGCTGATACCACCAACAAATCAGCATTCAGTATGAATAAAACTCTTGGCCTTCATATTCTAAAATGAAAAAAAACAACATTTTTTTCTTTTATTAAATGACTTTGAATAACATTTTTCATATTATGGGCTTTCATAAATCTAAAAACGACTTTATGATTAAATGTTCTCACAGAAACCTGTGGTTTTCTTAAAATAGTTGTATACATGATGATGGAGCTTCTGTAATAACTAAAATGTAGTGCAGAAATGTTGCTGCATTGTTTTGAGGTTTTCTTCATAAAGGCTTGTGTAAAATAATTTTAAATGAAGTAGGTCATGAATTTACTTCATTTCCTGAAAAAAAATTCAAATTTGTACTGATTTCTCACGTCTGTGTGGGTGGAAATGGGCATTAACAGAACTACGGAACATCATTCAAAGAAAATGAAGAAAGAGCAACTAATATGACTGTTTCGCTCCAGGCTGAGACTTATATGGCTAATTTACCTTTTCTGGCATATTTGAACCATAATGAGATTTCTTTTTACAAACTGGGGGAAACCATTTTTAGATCATATATGTTAAGCTGCAGAGCATCAGGAACGTGCACACTGTATTTAATTAGCTATGTTGCAAAGGGCTGAATTGTAAGAAGTATATGAATTAAACAAAGAGCAGCAACACATGACATGTTGTTTAAAGACAATCCAGCCTATAAAACCTGAAGTGGACTTTGTTCTTATGAGCCTGGAGAGGTGGATCGATGAATCTTTTATAACATAAAGCAGCAAACAGCCCAGAGACAAGGACACTAGTAGTGTGTGGAAAATGCATCACTCACGCACGCGCACACGTGCGCACACACAAACAGAGTTATATGTTATGGGTTTAATGAGGTCAGCGGAGGTTCTCTGGCCGCCTGTGGAGGTTTCATCATAAATGTGTTCATATTTAACACAAAGAGTCTGAACAGGAGCTATAAAGAGGCAGACAGGAAGCCTCAGGTGGAGTCAAAGTCAGTTTCTGTCGCGTTATATCACGGCTTACTCAACAATACAAGTCACGTGTGTTGAGATGTTTCCCTTTTTTTTATGATGACATTTGAAATCCTAAACTTTACGCTGGAAGTTGTTTCAAAATGCGGCTAAAGGTCTCAAAGCTCCAACAGCTCCCCCTCAGGACCGTGGTGCTCATTCTACCTCATAAAAAAAATAGACGGAAGAGTTTCTTGTTACATTTGTCGCCTGACCAGTAGTGCAGTTAAATGTTGTGTTTACCCTCCAGGGAGGCACCACAGGAAAGGTCATGGTCCAAAAAACTGGAAGATTTCCCAAGAAATGGCTGGTTTGTACACATCTAAAAAAATAGCCAAAATATTCTGTGTCATGCTCTTTGCACTGCAACAAAACTGAGCATTTCCGACTGGGTCAAGTAATGAATTTCTGCTATACCACACATACTCTACATTTGACACTACCATTCAAAAAAGTTAGGCGATTTAGCGTTTTCCATGAAAAGTCACACTTTTATTTACCACCGTGAGCTGTAAAATGAATAGAAAATGTATTTATATTAACCTTCTGATGCAATGAGCAAACACATTGTACCATTAGAACCCTGGAGTGATAGTTGCTGGAAATGGGCCTCTATACACCCATGATATTGCACCAAAAACCAGACATTTGCAGCTGGAATAGTCATTTACCACATTAGCAATGTATAGAGTGTATTTCTGATTAGTTTAAAGTTATCTTCACTGAAAAAAACAGTGCTGTTCTTTCAAAAATAAGGAAATTTGTGTCCCCAAACTTGTACATACATGGCTTATTGCATCAAGAGTAGAACTGGACGACTGAAGTGCATCTAAACATCAATATCAGAGTTGTCCAACTCCGATTAAGGGTGCTTTCATGAAAACAGCAGTTGGTGCTCATCAAATGGTCCATTCGTACAAAAGGCAGCTAGTTTGGTTTGTTTTTTGCTGATTTGAAGGCATCAGTCACACTCTGTGCACTACATCATGGAGACATGGACCTCCAGAAAGAAGTGACCTTGGTCTGCTTGACTCCCCAGAAAATGGCAAACTTTGGCGCAGTCCCTCTGGTGAGAACAAGAACTCATGTACTAATCATTTCATAGCCGACCCCGTGGCTCTTTGGGTTGTATGACCTCATTCACGAAAATAGCGCGTTTCCTCTGCCTCAGAAGGTGTGTCCATGTGTCCATGTCATTTTGGAAATTGAATATTTTGCCAAAAATGAGCGAGAGCTGGGAGATGATGACACACAGCCGTGAGAATTATTGTCTGTGTTTAGCGTTTAACGTGTCATATTTATGCAGGTTAGATAGATGAATTACTACTAACACAACCT
The DNA here is from genome assembly GCA_030544235.1 of Lepturacanthus savala. Lineage (NCBI taxonomy): Eukaryota > Metazoa > Chordata > Actinopteri > Scombriformes > Trichiuridae > Lepturacanthus > Lepturacanthus savala. Next base: position 26,922,218 of record CM060465.1, read on the forward strand.
AAAGTTTGACATGTCAGACATGTTTTTTCAAGAGCGAAGCAAAGCCGGTTTACATGTCAGGAGTCACCATGGAGACGACAGTAAACGGCTGTAATCTGGTCCCTCTGCGATGAGCCTGTCTATCACTCCGCCGGTACCGAGGTCACAACCCTTCATTACCTATATTTGTGTCTGTGTACATCTCCTATGTGTGTAAATGATGCGACTGCATATTTAGTGGATGTAGTCATGGTGGACCAGCAGCTAAACCCAAATGTCTGAATATTTTAAACCATCCGAGTTTACATCTCGAATGAAATAATAATAATAATAATAATAATAATAATAATGAAATAATTAAATATGACCTATTCTTGATGGCCCCGGGATGCTTTCCAACTCAGCCAAAGACGTCCCAGACCTGCAGCATCCTGACTTAAAATCAACTTTCCAAAAAAAAAAACTCTGTATCCTTTGCTGGAAGAGAAAGTATCAAACCATCCCAGTTAGCAGGCAGTGTCCTTCTGGGGTCCGGGATTTTTAGGGAGCCTTTACCAGCACCGATCTCCCGAGGTGGATGCGGGACGACGATATCTGCTGCCAAGGCGACCAGCTCGGGGTCAGCTTGGAAAGGTTTAAGGCTAAAGTGACTAACAGCTTATGTGTTTACCGCTTTCTTTCATTTTGGCTTTCCTGTTTTTTGAATTTCGTGGAGCAAAAAGAGCCCAGAGCAGTGAAAAGCTGGTCAGTTGCAGCCGGATACTGCAGGTCTGGACATCAACCCAGGGGCCATTATAAGGGCCCTAATATCTAATTTCATTAGTTTTTAATTCCATGTTTTTGAAATTGAAGCGAGATCATGTGAACATGCTGGACATTTTATTGCCAAAATGGCGACCTGAAGGCAAACGTTGATTAAATGTCAATTGCCTTTTCTTGGGTAAAGCATTGGATGAACTTCAACTTCAACATCTGTTCACAACTTCTTGTGTAAAATCCAAATTAAGCTCTGAAATACATCACATGTAATTGTCCGTGAGAACAACATATGGAAGAGATTCCTGATCTGACGTTCTCTATGCAGGGCAAGAGACTGGAGACATTATATCATTTAAAGGGGTCATATTATTACTTTTTATGATTTGTGTTATTTATATCCTTTTATGATAATCAAAGTTCCAAAACCAATCAGAACAGCAGGAGCTGTGAGAAGTTTTCCGTTTGTTTGTTGTTTTTTTTTTGTTTTTTACAGTAAATCATGCAAAGATATTCCAGTTGAGCCCCAGAATATAGATATAGACGCAGAAATGTACTGAATATGTCCTCTTTAAATTTGTGAATAATGGTGCATATTTAGAGGCAGCCTGTCCTGGAACATAGTCCATGGGCTTGCAGCTGGTCGTTAATATATAAATCCCAAGATGATATATTAGGCCTGAATTGATTATCTCTCCACAACATGATAATCCGTTTTTTTTTTTCTGCTTTCAGCTTTTTTTTATGTTTTCTGTTCTTACTTTACTATAAAATATAGATCACTTTTGAAAGTCTTCTCCTGAGGCGACGTTTTAATTCCCTCACTATCTTTGAAGATTCATTAACCCTGACTTTGATTTTCTCGTCACATTTAAATAGATAATCACATTTTACACCTTACAATAATCTATTTTTGACACAAGGTTACAGCATATATTATCGTATGCTCTTGATTTTATTTACTTGTATTACCCATAAAGCGCTTTGTGATCAAATACAGTTCTGATAATGAAGCGCTTTTAATCAAAGATTGTCTCTAATTACCCCATTTAAAAAAAAACACCTTTTTATGACTTTGAATTACAAAGTGTTCATTTGTAATGTTTTTTTTTTACACTCTTATCTCAAGGTAAAACCATATATCACCTTCTTATCTCGTGATATATTAATCATGACCTAATTATCTCATCGCTTGTTTAATCATCCCACCCTCCGAAGACAAGTTGTTTAATTTCAAGTCTGTGTGGTGCAGATTTTACCTTTCAAGTCCAAGATAACATTGAGATATCAACGATCTAGTCAACGTAACAAAGTGTTATCTCGTGACAACAATTTAATCGGCCTCGCCCCATTATCACAGAGATAACAAAGTGTGATCGTATACACAAGCAATAAATGTGATGATACAAATTACCTCATTAACTTTGTGGTTTTCCTCGTTTGCTGGAATGCTCGTTTAGACTAATGTCCGCATGATGAAACACGAAGAGACCGTGAAGCTTGTTATCTCAAGATAATGACTCGCTTCTTTTTTTGGATTGAAAGAGCAGTGTTTAGTATCTTAAATCATGATCATTTACATATTAAGATAACCTCTTTATTGCAAAATTGCATTTTAAACTTTAGATAATGGACTTTCTGGTGGTATACACATGAGGAAATCCAAAGGTGACATGCAAAAGACCCCCCCCCCCCCCCCCCCCCAGAAAACTCCAAGATATCATCCTGATTTAAAATGGACATCTGTGGTATTTGCAGCAAGACCATTTCTGTCATTAACTCTGCCGTGATGTGTGTTTTCTCTCAGTCATTATTTATTTCCGTGTGAAGAACAACAACAACCCTGTTAACACTCCCTCCATCAACTGGAACAAATCCAAAACCCAGCAGGAGGCTCGTGAGGCACTTTGACATTCATGAAAGGACGCGGCGTCACGGCGCCTCCATCCTTTTCAATGACGCGCAAACACCGGCGATCGGTTACGCTGACATAACATTCGTAGCCCGCCGCTCATCTATCACTAAAACAAATTGCTCACACTTGAACTCATCTCTCATTCTGAAGTGTTTCCAGCGCTGGGCAGCCCAGGATTTAATACGACTGATGGTATCTGATGAGATTTAATCACTTTACTGTAGGAGATGAATCGCTGAGTCGCGTGTTTCTGTGTAGAAAGACGTGATGAGAACATACTGTGCTTGTGTAATTTTACAGAGATACTAGAGAAGTGTCATGCTGGGTGTTCATAAATCATCACCTGTACTATTATATGCAAAACACTGAGACTGGGACTTTTGCAGCACAGCAGTAAGTTACCACTCTGCCAGCTGTGCTTGGTCCATTGTTAAAAGGTCAAAGGTGGAATAATGAAGTCTTCTTTGTGCCAATTTTGTGGCATCTCTGTGTGAACTCAACCTTTTCCCCACCAAAGACACCATTTTCATTCATTTTATTCATTCATTTCATACATTTCATTCTGGACTTTGCCTCCATTAATAAGATTTTCCTTCAATCTGTGTTTTCACTGTTATAGTCTAGGTCAGTTTCATCCCAGGCCACAGCAGCAATAGTCCCGTTTCCACCAATAAGGTTCCTTGGGCAGGAACTCATACAGGAACCTTCCCCTCTCTCGGCCTTCTCAGCCACCGTGTTTCCACCGAGTAAGAAGGTTCCTGTAAAGTTAATGCGCTCCGGGGGCGAGGTAATCATTGCACAACCGTTTCCTAGGTGATTTGTTACATCCCGCCTATCATATGTTGATTTTGGCGTTGATTTCTGCCACCTTTTCTGTCTTCCTAAAAAAAAGTATCATAAAGGTAAAAGTACAGGTAAAAGTACGTATTTAAAAATGCCGGCTTTCACTTTCCGTGACGTCACATCCTGCCTCACGTTCCGTCCAATCACCACCTGGGATTCTTTTCAGGGCCTTTCTGAATCCTTACTCCGAAGCAGCGATGTTGAAGGTTCTTGTAAAGAGTCTATTGGGGATGCTTCCTGCAGTGGAAACATGCACAAACAGCCCCAGGCCTTGTAAAATGACCCTGAAGTTCCTCCCGTGGAAATGAGCCTGTTATGTTTTCCCAAAGTGGTTGTAGAGATTATATAAATGTAAATCTACTTTTCATATTACACAGATGCCTCTCCTTATAACTACTGTAAGTTCTCTAATATAGGCTGGTATTTTATTAGACCTAAACTTTGCAGCGGGAAGCTGTCTAAACCAGTAAGTTGCCTTTTGTTTAAAGTTGTTAATGTTCTGTATGCATACAGTAATATGTAACTTTTTCAATAAATGAACATTGTATTTTATAGGTTCACAAAACAGTTTTTCTCAAATAGAAATAGAGACCCGTCTCTAATTGTTGCCTGTTTCAAGTAAAGGCTTGGACCTCAATGTGCTTTAGTAAATATATACAGGTCTGTATTAGAGAATTTACAGTAATAATTCATTATTTTTTTAATAGAATTTAACATAAATATATAGCAATATAGACATTGTTGTTTATGATATTAGCATCTAATTCTTAAAAATATTGCAGCAAAACATGATAAAGCATCACGTCTAGGGACTCATAGAAGAATATGCTGATTAATCACTTTTAACAATTTTATTTTTTTTTTTTATGGATTTGCTCAGATTGGAATTTCTATGTGAATATTAAACACACTGCAGTGAAAAAACAAGAAAGTAACATGAGATCCATTTCAACAAAGTTCTTGGCCAGTTGGAAACAGATTTCGGGGGATACACCTTGACGTTGTATAAATAGACGTGACAAGCTTGCCTCTTTTAAGGTTAAACATTTATTTATTTTTATTTTAATCTAACACAAAACAGAAATCTGAAAATTCAAAATTCTGTTTCGGTTGGAAGTTACGTGCTGGAGCTTTCTTGGCCGGGAGCGGTGAGAAATCAGCTTGCATTACCTGCAGTTAAAGTTAATCAGCCTGCTCCTGGACAGAAAGTAAGAGCGAATAATAATGACAGCAGCAGCTGAGTTCACGCTCCTGCAGACCCAGCTGCTCCTCACACACATCACAGAAAAGAGATTCAAATCTCACCACTCAGAACATCCCACTTTGTGTCCCACTGACACAAAACAGCTGTCAGATCCATCATGAACCCATCTTCTCCGTGAACCAGAATGTGTTTCCAGCTCAGGTTCCTCATTGTCTCATTGTGCCTAACACATTGTTGTTGCTTGTCTGAATTTGAATCAGAATCTTTTTTTATTTTATTTTATTCCAGTCAGTCAGTACACATTAGTAAACATGGCTGTAAATGTGCCAGTGTTAACCAGAAGGCGAATTCTCAACTGTGTCCCTGAGCCAGCTGTTAATATCCAAAACAAACAAAAAAAAAAAAAACAGGGAGTGTGCAGAAAATAAAAGACAATTAAAGCAATTTATACAAAACATGAAAATAAATTAAGCCAAATGGTTCATGCAGTGAGGCACACGGGGAGGGACACAATTATAGACAACAGAGCATACGCATTATCAGACGAGACAGCAAAATATCACAAATAGCACAGCACACAGCCAGCAGTGAAAGCCACTGCGAGCCGCACAATGGAGTCAGCCAAGTCTAAACCGGGCGGCGGTGATTGTGTGAAGCTCTGCTAACGGGAAATGACAGGACAATCTTACTCCTCATAAAATGTTCCAAACAGTGTGTTTGCAGAGCAAATATGTCATCACGCGGACAGAAAAGAGGTCCGCGAAGAGTTCAGACTCATCTGACACTTTGGAGGGACGCTGCATCTTAGCAACGCCAACGCTGTTGACTTAGATGCTGGACTCACTCAGAAGTGAAATTAAAAGTAAACTGATTCAATATGCAGATCAAATCAGTTTTCCCAACAAATTATACACTTGCGCTGCACACTTGACTCTACTTTAAGCGTGGTATTTGGCTGTTTCTCGCTAAAATGCACCGCAGGAGTTGTAGTTAACCTCTACCCCTAAGTTTTTTTTATACACACTTGACATTTAACAAAAGAACCAGATGTTTTCTGACGCTGTTCATCTTTTGCTCTGATTTAATCAGCAGAGAAGAGCTTAAAACATTTCTATGGGAAAATGAAAAGGATTATTTCTGGAAAAGAAAAGAAAAGACCGCCTAAATTCTTCATGCACAATATTTTTTCAGTTTTAGTTCTATCAGCAGATCTGCACAGGTTTTTTGCGTGCCGGCGGTGACGTCAGCGCTTCGCGGAGCAGCGTGTCATCGCTTTAGCAAACTGCTCACAGTGGACCCGCCCGTCAGCTCCAACACCCGCCTCCTTCAGCAGCTCATCCACTGAAAAACAGACAAACAATCAATGATTGTTACTTGGCTGTTTAGTAATCGATTAATCATCTGGTCTTTAAAATATTATAAAATAGTGAAAAATGGCTGGGTTTTTTTCCCCCTAGAGTAAAGGGCGATATCTTTATATGTCTTTTTTATCTAATTAACTGTCATCTATGATGGAGGAAAACAATAAATCATTTAAAGATTTGAAAACAGACACTTGCTTTAAAAAAAAGAGAAAAGTGACAAATGATAATCATCATATTACGATGAATGGAGCTGCAACTAATGATTATTTTCACTACCCATTAATCTTTTGATTATTTTCACCATTAAGTGTTTGGTCTATTAAATGTTGTGTAGTGACATTCAAAAATGTTTTGTTTTGTCCACAACCCAAAGATATTCAGTTTATTCAGTCACAGAAACCAGAAAATATTCACATTTGAGCTAGAATCATATATATATATTTGGCAAAAACAACTCATATAAATTAATTGTCTGATCATTGTAACTCTAATTATGATTGTATAATATGATTATTTCCCGTCTCTTTTTAAAAGAAATATCTACAGTGATGAAAATCTCTAAAAAATGGATGTATGAATGAATTCTAAAACCAGGTTTGGACTTTAAAAACTAAATGTTGGAGCCCAAAGAGCCGCACATAACAGGATTAAAATGAAGGAACGAAGAAAAGCAGAACAAAGATTAAACGCTTGGCAGCGGTACAAAGCCCAACAATAAAACTGGGTTATAAAAGACTGGAAGAGACCCGGAGGACAGAAACATTACAGGACATTAATCTCAATTAAACGCCAGATTAGGAGATTAAAAGTGAAGCTGTGTACAGATGCTCTTCACACTCTCACCCTCTTTATCTGTCAGTTTCTCTCCGTGCCCGGTGAGCTTGGCCCGCAGCTCGGAGGCGAGGATGTATCCTTTCTGCTCCTTGTCGGCCATCCTCATGGCCTCCAGGATCTCCTGCTCCGGTGCCTCCTGCTGGAGCTGCCGGTACATGATGCTCAGGAAGGTGGAGAAATCCAGTTCTCCACCATCTGCAGGAAGACACCAACACCAGCTGGCTTCACTTTTAATGGACCGCTCGTCACCACTAAAACAATAGATAAGCTGAGACTTTTATTGAGGCTCTGCAGGAGAAGTGAGTTCACTGCAGAAGTTAAAAGATTTAGTGTGGAAAACGACGGCTAATATCGCACAGTATGAAATAAGTCGTTCAAACAGTGAAGCAGTAAAACAAAATGTAAAGAGGTGTGTTGTTAGATAAGCTGGTGGCAGTTTAAACCTGTTAAATAAACTATGAGTGGAAAATGTGAGCGGTTAATTAAAGCCGGTACGTACAGAATTACGCAGAGAAAGTCAAATATCAGTGACCTTTAGATATACAGAGTGTGTATATGCAAAAGTTACTGATATTTGTTTGCTGTATTACAGACTATAAAAATCAATATGTTCCCAGTGTATTTATTGTGTTTTTTATTGGATTTATCTTTGTCCTTTAATGTATACAACCCATTCAGTGATTAAAAAAAACGTTCAAATAAACTCAAGTGTACAATATGAGACCTTTATAATTTAAAAAACTCGTAAAACGCCAAAATACGAACACTTTTTAAAGTTAGACAACCTTTGTTGTCATGACAGCAAGTAAAAAACAGGACAATTGTTTGGAGAGTATGTACTTTCGGAGCAATGGGCCATAGGCTCAGCGGGATCCTTTTTCAGAATGACAGGCTAATGGCGTTTCGGTCCAATGGGAAGTTTTTCAAGGGTGTTTGGGAATAATGGTGTGTCGGACCTATCTACCCACATCTATGAGGGTGACAACCACCGGTGACAACCATCCAATCAAGTGAAAACAATTAAAGTAGGTGCAAAGGCGGCCTGTTTTTCTAACCATCAGACAAGCGGGTTTCTTTCAGTAAGTTGGAGCGACTGTGTAGAAATCACCAAAATATACGTTTTAAAGGAGAGACAAGTTTTATCATTTGAAATATGTGAAATGTGTTCTATTCAATATTAACATTTATATATGTTTTATCACAGAGTGGGTGTCAAGCTCATCTGTATGCAGATGACACAGTCATCTACTGCATTGTGGAATCTCTGCAAACAGCTATTGACAAAATAAAGTTTCATTTATTTCTCTACAAGATGAGTTTATTAACCTCAAGTTAAGGAAAACTAAATTCAGAGTGTTCAGCTTGGAGCTGGAGATTTATGCAACTCTATCCTAAGGGAAACTTAACTGAATTGCTCGTCTGCCTGAAACAGTTTGTAAAGTAAAGAGTCTTTTCCCCTTTATTCACACTTCTTATCTTTGTTTAACTATATTGTGTTCTCAGTTGTCCTTCATAGAAGGAGTAAAGGCTTGAATGAAACTTTTCATATCTCAAGACCTGTTCATCTAATCCACTTCACAGTTGGTGGCTGCACTGTTTGGGATACTAGTAAGGACTCGGGAGAATTTGGTGCCATTTGCCATTGGTGGTGCTGTAATAAAAGACTTTGACCTATAATTTTGAAGTCTCAGAATCAACTTTTTTTCAGTACATTTGCATCTAGGATATAGATTTTCACATTTTGAAATTTTTCCAAATCTGCTTTCGGTGACTCCTACAAATTTTCAAAATTCAATAAAGAACATTGCTGGACCAAGTTGGGTATTTCACAAATGTCCAAATTTGCTCCAAAGCTGTGGACAGGACTTATATTTAAAATATCTCCTAAACACTTTGGGCTATTTCAACCACATTTGATAGATATGATCCATATATGTCCACCAACCGAGGAAATATGATGTCTGAGTGACCATGATGAATTGGCCAATAGGTGTCACTGTAGCACCATCATCTAACTATAAAGGAAGGGATGCCTGTGTGTCTGTATGACTGTCCTCTGCGTATCTTAAATACCATTCATCTGATCAACTTCACTCTTGGCAGGAGTATTGCTGAAGACCCATGGGAGTGCAGGGTCGAGTGTGAAGCCGATCGGATGATTGGTTCTCAGGAATGCCACAAGCAGCCATATGTTCTGGACAACGGTCCAAGCAACACTTCTGGGGTTCAGGTATTTGTCCTGGCACGTGTCCAGAACTGGCACGTGTCCAGAACCAGCGTGTCCACTGACAGCACTGTGAGCAGCGTTACCAGGAACCGAGCTATAGGCCGGCTCCGAATGGCCACTTAAAATGACATATGCTCCCTCTCCCTCTATTGATGTTTTTCTGCCGTCATTATTTTGGACCGCAGCTCCTGCTGATTATTCTTGTGAGGATGGATGATGACAGCGTGCATGCAGACATACTGATGATGATGGAAAAGAGCTGAAATAAGATCAGAGGGGAGCTGTGATCACTCACACAGGATGAAGTCAGTAAAAGGGAGTAAACGGCAACAGCTCTGTCTTCTTCTCTCTCCCTTGTTTTGTAATCCTGCCTTGTTATGACCCACGGAATTCCTTTGTGTCACTTGGTGTCATATCATGCAAGGTGATGAAATGTGCTGCAATGACAGCGCTGTATGTCTATATCAGAAGATCATCAAAATAATTAGCCAAAGTTTTTGCGTCAGTGATGAATCAAACTTTTTCGTGCATGTGTGAGAGCATCTTAATTAATCTGAACAGCATGTCCCCATGGATATGCTATTAAAACTCAACTTCATTACATATGGGTCAAATACATTTTTATAGGATCTCAAATCATATTATTCATATACGTTGTTCTGAGTCCGCCTACTTACTAAAGTAATGGTAGGATGTTTCATAAATGAGTTTAAGTACTTTTCCTTTTAAATTCATTTTCAGTGAGATTCCAATTCTGGTTTACAGCATTTCTACTGCTGCGTCAGGTGAAAATGTACATGGAAACAGCAGCATCAGTGACAGGTTTACCTATGTTGTGGCACAGCAGGTGTCGGTGGACTTCGGAAGGGGTTGGGTTTGACCCAAGGCATCGCATCACCATGATCAGCTCCTTGGATTCGATCTTTCCCTTCCGCTGGCGGTCGTACAGAGAGAAACACTCCTTAAACTCTGCAACAACATGAGACGATCATACACACATACACGTACACACACAGACAATAGTCAGTTTGTTTAGCCAGCAAAGCTTTGTAATGAAAAGTAGACTAAAGAACAGCAAAGACTGCTTCTTTGTTCACCCATTTAATGCCCATATTGGAATTTTAAAATTTCCTTCACAGCATTTAAATTGCTGGCTGAGATGAGAACATGTTTTTTTCAAAACATCACCGCATGCTCAAAAATTAACGGACAGATAGACTTGATTAAGTAAGCATTGATTATTAAAAAAAAATCCACTTATCTTTCATTATACATCAGGTACAATACAATAACAGTCATGCTTCATCATGCACACAGACACACACACACACACATAGCTCCGGAAAAAAATAAGAGATCAATGCAAAATTATCATTTTTTTTTCAGAGTTTACTACTTATAGGCTTTTCATTCACATACCAAATTTTCTAGTTTTGTATTAATGGGTTAATACATAGAGTATATAATTAACTGATGAGGGTATTCAAGGTGAAATGTGGCATCATATTAAATAAATATTAACCCCCAAAAGGCACAAATGAAATTCTAATCCACTTTCCAGACAATAACCCCTAGTTTTTCCTTTTGCGATGCATTCACTGTCAGTTCAGTAGCACGAGGTTGCAACACAGGTGCCTAGTGAGGTGTTTTATTATGTTTCACTATATGAATGGCATGTTAAATTCCACTCCTGCCAGGTCAGATCAGCATTGTCTGTTGGGACTCACAGCACTCCTCGAGCCTTTCAAGCAGAGACAATAAAATCTCCACAGTGTCTCCTCATTAGTCTAAAACTAATGAGGAGTCACTAAATGTTCAGATAGTGGGCCTTTGTGTTTAATCCCATTAGCCGTTTGAGGATTCGAGCTCAGTTTGAACAGGATAAACGCTGCTTTGTACAGATACAGGCACGTGGAAAACTGTCTCATTAAATATCATCACCAATGCTGCTGGCTGGAGGAAAAATAATCTCATTAAAACTATTAATTCAAATTCAACTCTTAATTCTCTGCATCAATCAATCGATCATCTGAAATAGAGGCTTTTTGTGTTTCACCAACAGGCAGCACTCCAATAACTAATTACTGTCTCCACCCAGAGCTAATGTGCAAGTCTTACCATTAATCTGTTCCTGTGTCAGGAACTTCGCCTGTGATGAAAAGAAGAAAACAGCGAGCGTGAGGGGGCGAGAAAGCAGACGGCAGGTACGGTAGGAGGTGGAATCAGCGTGAAGCTTCAAAGAGGACTCAGCAATTATCTCACCATCGCGGCTGCTGATCTGTCTGAACTCTGCCGCCGCTCCGCTCGGGAAAACCGATCCAAGCCGCTGTAAGATGAGGAACGTAATGGAGGTGGATGGCGGATGGCTGTGTGGAGGGGCAGGACAGGTGGAGGACACATCACTTCACTCTGAAATTTAAGCTTCTCCCTGCCTTAAACCATCTTGTCCCTTTTTTTTTTTTTTTTTTTAATGAAAACAAAGCAATAATGTGCTATTTTTTGATATGTGGCATGGCAGAAAAATCTTTGTTTAAAACAATTTATTCCCAGGCATAGGTGGAAATCCTAGGGGGGACAGGGACAATAAATCACCCCACACACACACATACACAAAGTTGTAGCCCCCCAAAAAAGTCTTTAACACAAAAAATGTATATGTAAAATGTATTATATATATACTGTATATATTATATAGATAGATAGAATATTAAATAAATAAATTAAAGTTAAATAAATGCACAACAGGTGGTTTCCTACAGATGCTGTTCTCCAGCGATCGTCAATGCTAATTTTGACAGTTAGCTAGTAGCTACGTGACAGTTAACTAGCGTCTACGTGACAGTTAGCTAGCAGCTAGCTACATGGAAGAAACCAATCAAACTCATATGTAGAAGCCAGAAAGTCATTTATCACACTACTTGTTCAACATTTGTCCAATGCCATCTTCTATTTTTAACAGTCTGCTGGTTAAGCTCAGACCTAATGATCGCTAACGAGCTCTAACGATGTAAGGAGACAGCGACTCCTGGGAGGGAGGAGGGAATGGGAAGAAGATTAGAGAGAGGAGGACGTGGATTTTCATATTTTTTTACCCTCATAAGGCAAATCATGATCATGATTTGCCTTATGTATATATATAAATAAATATGGAACACTGCTCTAACTACTGTTATTACTTTTAATACCGTTGTGTAAAACATTTGAACGCACTAAAGGCTTAAACCTGCAAGGCCAGGAGAGCAAGAAGATAAGGCCAGATTAATATGGTAGTATAGTCTTTTTATTTATTTATTTAGTTAGTTTTAATATTTAATAGTTTTTCATGTCCCCTCCCTGAAAATCTACTTCTTATTGTCCCCCCATCAATGAAATAGGATTTTCCCCAGTGTCCCCAAGCGTCATATTCTTGATTCCTCTCAACCCTTCTACTCAATAATACATTCTGGTCTATTTTCTGTCCCTGTGGGTGTCGAAAACACCTCTTTAATGGATTTCTTGATGTGTGCTGGAATGACAGGAGCAGCATAATCCTAAAAACAAAAAAAAACTGCATAGCTGAATAGGATAAACCTTAATGCTCCATATGTTGTTTTTGTTTGTTTGTTTATTTCTTTCTAATACCTCAGCTGTAAATTGCCTCTTGCCTCCACAAAAACGGCATCAATCATTAATAGATCAATAGAGAAAACACAAATATCAGCAGGAAATCTGTTTACGTGATGCTGAGAGGAACCACGGGGGAAATAAATTAAACGCAACAGAACATTACGATCGGACTCATTTAATTTGAATTGCTTTTATTCATACTACTGATGGATTGTGGGCCTGCAGTACAATAGAAACATTGTACTTGCCAAATTGGCCGTGCTGGGCTCCTGAAGGTTGAGTTAAAAAAGAAGATGTGATATTGATGTAACTGATGTGGTGGAAGTAAAGCTCTTCAAGGACTCAAATATTAGTAATTAAAATATTATTAATATTTAATGTAGTTTGTGGAGCAATTTCCTCATACCAGACATTTTCTTTTTAGAACTTATTTTTAGACCGACTAGGGTTGACCAAAAGAGGCACATTTAAAAATGGATTTTTATTTTAATATTTGATTGATTGATTTTCTTGATTAATCAATAATTATTTGGTCTATAAAAGGTTGGGAAATCAGATAATTGCCTATGGCGGAGCAGACTTCTTCAAATATCTTGTTTGCTCTCCCATTCAAAAATAAAAAGATTCTCAGTTTACAATAAAAACTTTTTTAAAAAAGAAAAGTAGCAAATCTTCACATTTCATCAAGATAGTTGCTAACAAATATTCTTTTGAAGTTGTAGCTGCAGCTGTCATCGGGTTTGATTGTAAGCTTTTATTCTTTGGTTCATTTCTGATTAATGATGACTTTGTTATCAGGTTAAGAGGAGCATTCAATGAGCTTGATGAAAACCCCCTCGAGCTTTTCATCAGTGTCATTTGGTTTCAGGAGCTCCACACCCTGTTGAACAGCCTGTTCGGGGGTTTGAGTCATTACCATCACACTGATCCTGCTGGGAGACCTGCTGGCACCTCCCTTTATATCACCTACAGAAGGCTACCTGAAGACCACGTCTCAAATCTGCCATCTTTTAAAAAGTAATATACTACGGATCCTAATTATAATTATTTTTGTATTCAGTAGTGATCGCACAGTGAACAGCTCAGCCTTGTTCTCTGTAGCACTGGGAAAAACACAGGAGGAGCCAGATCTGAAAAGATTTCAACGTGTTTTTTTTTTCTGGATTTCATAGCCCAGCAGCAATTTGTAGGATTTGCTGTTGTCAAAACAGCACAAGTGTCTGCTTTCTTGCTGTTTAAGGTTAAACAATGGAATAACATCCAAAAAGTGGAGTTGCACTAATTGATTAAAGCGTCTCGAGTAGCGTCTCCAAGCATTTTTTGCTTGATTCGCAGCATTGATGCTTATTAACCTGGAAAACAATCAGGCGTACGCAGATTCAAACACATATGAACTTCACATTGGATAAAAAAAACACCAAAACATAAGATCAGAAAAAAACAGAAAACTTGATTCCATTGTGGACGTGACCAAAATCACAAAAAAACAGACTGCTGCTCCTCTGCTGCAGCACATTACTGACTGAAAACTGTGACTTTTAATCAAAATAGACACTCATTATCACAAAGAAATGTATGAACATATTAAATACATTCAGTTAACATTTGCATGTTCCTAGATCACTTGGACAAATATATTCCCCTGAATACAAATATATTCACCCTGTTATCACCCCCCCCTTATAAATTATAAGACCATACTGAAAAAAAGGTGTCTAACAGTGTGATACCAGTAAAAATCTTCTACAACACATCACATTTTCCTGTTTTTTTTTTTTTTTTCAAATGGCTTTACATAAAAGTTGGAACATGATTCATTCACACTCCACCAGGATGATCCGAGCCACCGCTGTCCCCTTGTCTGCCAGTGTAACGTTTGGAAGTCGCCACCGGAGAAATCCATTATTCATGCGTGGGCGTTGTGGCGGAGGTGCAGGGTGTAGACGCCCAGAGGCTGCGGGACATAGATCAGCCCCGGGTGTTTCTTCCTCAGGACGCCGTCGCTCCACAGGCAGGCAACCCACACCGCTACCAGGACCAGAGCTGCACAGAAACTAGGAAAAACATGTCTGAATTTACTGATCTAATCACGTTTCTGTCATCTGACCATAATCAAATTTACACTGTAATAAAAAAAAAGAATGTCCTATCCCCTGCTATTTTCTTCTCAGTCTGTTCTGTTTATTTGGACCGTGCCAGCAGCGCAGCTCTAATGCTGTAGATAGTGAAATTATCTGTGTTATGAATGCAAACTCCTCCGTGCTTTTATTTTTTTTTTGCTGGTACAGCAAGGCATGGCACTCACCGTACCTTCATTTATTATGAATAATTAAATAAATGAATTAAATAAAAAATATGAAATTCTTCATACAACAAAATGAAAAAGGCATGAAAGAAGTTCTAATCCACTTTCTAGATTATAACTCCTATTTTTTTCTTTTGTGATGCATTCACTGTCAGTTCAGTAGCATGAGGCCATTTTTTTTTATCATTTTTATCATTTTTTTCAGATTTTTCTACTTATAGGTATGTGTTTGGGCAAAAGGAACATTTTTGTTTGAGTCTATAAACTACTGTTAACATTTCCCCCATATTCCAAATAAAAATATGATCATTTAGAGCATTTATTTGAGGAAAATGAAACATGGTCAAAAGAGCAAAAAAGATGCAATGTTTTCAGACCTCAAACAATGGAAAGAAACAAGATCAAATTCATTTTAAAACATTTTTACACTTAAGAAAAGTTCAGAAATCAATAACCCTTATTTTTAATCACAGCTTTCATGCATCTTGGCATGATCTCCACAAGTCTTTACCATTGTTCTTGAGCGACTTTATTCCACTCCTGGTTCCTCTTTAAGCAGAATGAGGTGTGCATGTGTTGGAATTCAACAGACGCTGGAATGAAATGCTGATTTCAGAAAAAAAAAAAAAAAATTCCAGAGCTGCACATACAGTATATACATAAAAACAGGTGATTTTTTTTTAAATTATTGACCACTCAATAATAATAAAACTTACTAAAAACAGGAACTGAGGAAAATGTTGAGGAACTGAGGTTCAACCTTATTATTGAGACTATTTCTCATTGTTCCAATAATCATAATCATTTGACTGAAGCACATGTTAAGAGTATTAAAACTTGAAAATATCCCTTTAAAATGGCTGTCTATAGGCTGATATTATGCATTGATAATGATTATTGATAGCTTCTTGATTTTGCTCTGGAATTGGACCAGATTGCTGCATTTAAATGTATAATTTTCTATTTTTTTTTTCAACCCTAACCCCTCTTCCTTTCTGCACTATACCTTCAACTGAAATGACACCACTGGTGTCAGCTTGAAGTCTGTCGCCCCTGAACTCTTCGGATTCTGTGGCGTGTTAATGTTATTGATGAAGGATTCTAATCCCTCTCAGCTGCTGCCTCACCAGATGTCTCTGAGGCAGAACGCGTCCACATGTTCGCTGATCTCCCAGTTAGCACGAAGCTCATAACACACACTTAATGTAGATTTATGCACCTGCAGCCTGCAACTTCTTGGCAACACCCACCAAACAAATCCGCTTTAGTATCTTTTGCTTGCAATATTGTCTTTTTTTGGTGCTGTGCCCAAAAAGACACTTGGTTCTTATCAACAATATATATATATATATATATATATATATATATATATATATATATATATATGCCTTCTTTCTTTCTTCTTCTATTGAAACAATAGCCTGTTATTGATGGATAATTCAATACTTCATACTGTGACTGTATATGACCTTCAAATACTTGTATTCATTACATGTCCCTTCACATTTTTCTTTAGGCTACATTTACAGGAGGTTACAGGTTAGCGTCTCTATTGGCTATCTATTGCATGCATCTGTAGGCTACTTTACTATTTTCCTCTACTATTCAATTAGAATAATACAATTTAACCTTTCGCCTTCCATGGTAAAACAGTGGGCTAAATTGAGATGTCTACACCAATTAAACCAGGATGGTTTTTGCACTGTTGAGGAATTCCAACACTGGAAATGAGGAAGCAAACTGTAATCGAAAAAAAGGTAAAAATCTTGATTTCAACTCCACCCAATAGGGGGTTCTGGGTAATGCAGTCCAAGTGAGCATTTCACTGTTGACTCACTTTAAAGCAGCCAGAGCATCACTACATGTACCTGTAGAGCATGAAGAGGCCGTTGCCATCGGGAACCATGCCCCGCCTCCTCTGGTGCATCACTGTAGCGGCCATGGCGAAGAAGGTGAAGATGAAGAGGATGAAGGTCTGACCCTCAGTGATCAGATACCTGCCAGAGCAAACAGACAGGATCTGGTGCATTGCATTTATGCAATATCAATATGTGTTTGTGGGTTGTATTTTTTTTTCTATTTGCAGCATTCATTTTCCTCTCTTGTTTTCTTGATTTGCATGTGTTTTTTAGCAATTCACTGACCTCTCTGAAACATTTTCAATTTTTAAATTAGATTTTGAAAGACAAATATAGAATGATAAAGATAATCCTATGAGCATTTTGAATATAGTGGCTGTAACAAAAAGATGTGAAACTGTGTACTGAGATTAATGAAAACCTGAAAATTGTTTTTCTTTTTTTTTATGGAAAATTTGGTTTATGGTTAGTATGGTATATGTGTGTAAAGAATATATTGTTTTATATTCAGATGTGAAGAATGACCATGAAAAGAACAGGAGGTCAGAGGTCATGGTGTACATGGTGAACGGACAGAGGACCAGAAGAAAACAGGTCTTTTGTGGATCGATAGGCTGCTGTTGTTGTTAGCATGCAGGTCAGAGGAACGCTCGCGTCGAATTTGCATTGAAGAAAGCTACTCTGGTCTCGTCTGAATAATTGATGTCTCTCAGACTCATCTCTGGGAAATCTTCATGTTAACAAGGGCCGAAAACACTCCAAACCCGACATGGTTCTTGAAATCTGCTTTCATCAGTCCGCGGTGCCCTCAGCGAGAAAAGTAATTAGTCAGCAACACCTGAGAAGCACCTGATCAATAATTACTAACACCTGGCCAACGTGCAGCTGGTGTTTTGTTCCTCATGCACCAGTTGCGGGTTCAGCTTTATCTGGTGGCAACAGTCAAGGGTCACTAATACTCTATACTGTGTATCTTAGTATCAGTAATCTGAGGGTAAATTAATCTTCAAACCCATCATTACAGTGACCTTTAAAGCACTTTTACCACCAGTTTTTTTCAGTTTTCCTGCTATAATGGTGGTAATTATGGAATATCGCTACAACCTCAAAGGTTATGTACTTAAACCTGTATATCTAAAGAATATACAATATAGGTATATATAATATAGGTATCTAAAGAAATCTACAATATGCGGGCTGACTACAGAAGAGTCAGAATCAACTTATGCTGCTGTTACAGAACAAATATAGTTAGAATACTGTAAAAACATCTAACATTGTGTTTTACCACAGATAAAAATACTAAATATATAAAACTTAAAACAAGCCCAAACTGACCCAAATCAGGAAAAAAATGAAATATACTAAATAATGTGCAATGCAAAGTTCAATGATTAATAAAATAAGAGTTCAAAGATCAAATATTTGTCCATAAAATTAGAATGTTTAAAAGGGAGATTATAAAGGACCCAATTAATGATGATGTGGATATTAATGATATATATTGATGCTGTAATGGTAACATTGGGTTTTATACAGATAAAAATACTAGTGTTGCAGCTGAGGGCTTTTTTTCATACGATATATAAATAAAACTCAACGCTGCAGCCGTATCAGGGGCTTTTGGATTTTGACAGGTTAAGATAATAATGAAGCTGCTGTCAGTTGTATAAAATGGACAGTTGACTTTGAGCCACGCGTTTGAGGAGAAACAACGCATGTGATTAGTAACCACCAGCTCGACTTCTCATGGATGAGACCTCCTCTGTGCTTTTATTTGGTTTGTTTTGCTGCTGCTAGCGTCTCAGCTCGCAGCCAGCCGACACCCGGGCTCTTCAGATTGTGTTAACATTGTTGGTGAAGAAGTCTAATCTCTCCTCGCCGCCAGCTCCGCCGCACGGCTCCGAGGCAGAGAGCGTCTCGGAATGCAAATGTCAAGTAGAGAATGAAAGGCGAAGGTGCCAAGGTTCCGTGTTTCCCCCCCTCTCCCGGTTTACACAAACCTCTTAACACAAACTTAATGTAGATTTATGCACAGCCTGCTAATATGCGCTCTAACTTCTGTTTCACTGGGACTTTAATCACCAAAATAAACAGAATTCCCTCAGTGACTCTATCTCTTTGATTAGAGGGAGCAGTTTGTTTGGTGACGTTTCTCCTGGCGGGATCTCCGCTAAATAAATTCCTAACGTCGCCTCCGCGGGAGAGTGGATGATACAATCTTGTCATGCAAGTTAAACTAATGGCTGTTTTCCTTTATCACAGACCTGTTTTTACCTGAGATAAAGGAAAACTCTTACAAGAGCAAGGGTTTGAAGTCGTGACCGCTGGGTTGTTACTGACCAGTAGTACGTGGCGTTGGGGACGAGTAGCATCCACTCGGCCGTCGGCATCTTCTCCTCCTGCTTCTTGTGGCAGAAACAACCACTGAAGAAGAGGAAGAGCACCAGGAAGAGAGGAACGTACCTGGACAGCAGAGGAGAGAGAGAGGAGTAGTCACAGTTGATACCTGAGAAACAACAGGGCCCAAAGTTCTGCCACATCTTACTGCTCTGACTGATTTCTGTTCCAAAACCCTCAATTTCCCTCTAGAAACACTCATCATTGTTTTCAGTGAGTCAACCCAGTCACAATCTCCACATTCAGACCCTCCAATAAGTCTGTGGGCCCCGTTAATAAGATTTGACGACTAATTCTAGGTTCTTGTCAACAGACGAATCCATGTCGGTTGTAAACGGCGGTGCCGTATGTAAAAGTTATAAATTGATCTGTCCGGTCAATCCCATAAAAGTAGTAACATGCCATCGTAGCTCAATAAAGTACAGGTTATAATCAATGAAAGTTAGACTTTGCACCTAAATGTGTCCCACTTATCAGCTGCTGCAACCTCTCACACAAAGTTGCAACCGTGAGCCTCCGCTCCATTAAATCTATTTTCATCTCTTCCCCTTTCATTAACCTGCATTAAATCCTCATGTTCGTTCTCAGCGGCACGCCAAAGGGCCAATCACCGATGGAAATTATGCATTTATTCTGATTACAATTACAGAAATTGCGGAGTTTGATGATCGAAAGTAATTTCCTCCGACGTTAATGAGCGACGCCGCGCGGCACCTTCCCGTTCAGACCCGTGGAACGATCAGAGAGAAACCGCGTTATTGTTTCACAAAGCCTAATTAGGCCTAACTAATTGTAGGCGAATGTTTAGAGACGGAGGAATTGCACATTCCACACAGACAACCTTCATCAGTCCACTGTGATTAACAGAAACATCTGTGCTTTCACTGGCAGAGGAAACATGTGTTCTGCTGCCACATTCGTCAGTATTGCTGCCATGCGGAGGGAACTTGTTAAATGTAAAATTATCATGTTAGAACGTGTACTAAGCATTGCTGGGTTACGCTGAAAAGTAGTTTCTTCTTACCACATCAGATGACCCAGGGTGTTGTCAAAGTAAAACAGAAGCTCAAACAGGTCCACCTGCGAAATGAGATAATATTCATCAACTCTGAAAGACGTCAAAAAGTGATTTGTGCCCAAAATATATTCACAAGCTTTAATCTTCTTGTTTTGTGTTGTGTGTTTGCGTTCCCATTATCTTCCCAGAGGTCACTTGAAAATACTTCCTCAATTCCTTTCAATGTGACTTGGCTTTTTTAATAACGTGGATGGAAAACTAACACCGCTAATACTGAGCTACAGCCGGCTGAAAACGTGGATTCGAGATGCCGTCAAACAGGAAAATATCCCAATTATGAAAACCACGTTAGACCTTATGAAAATAATGCATGTGTTGTTATTCAGGTGAGAAATCCTTATTACGCAGCTTGACGTGCAACCACTTGAGCGTGCTCTCACCGAGGACCCTTGCCATGGTCATTATCTCCATGATATGCATAATGAGCATGATCAAAGTTGAATTTATTCCGGGCCAGAACTGTTGAACGTAAAGCTGCATGTGTAATAATGATTTCTTTAGGGACAGAATGTGTTCTTATTTATTCATTCCTTTTTTTTTTTGTCAAAACGGGTCAAATGTTTCTACTCCTGGTCTTAAAAGTAGGATAAAATGTGTCTGAGAAGTTTTGGTCCAATATCGGAGGGATTTCCTACTCTGTGGCATCTGATGCAGCTCCTACCACAGAGGAGGGTTTCAGCCTCTTCATGACTGGATCGTCTCTGACAGAGAGATGCAGCTGGTAGCCGATCAGCACCAGGCGCCGAGTGATGGACTCAGCCACCAGGTGGAAGCTGGTTCCCATGACAACGGCGATGACGCCCAGGTGGACAGCCGGGCGCGGCAGCGTCCTGGGGCTGCGTTCAAGCAGCTGAAGGCATGAAAACATTAGATCGGAGAAACATCTCTAAATGAGTTTTTAAAATTATTATTAAATGATTATTATTATTTATTGTATATGAGGTATTTACTGAGGATCCTGCAGACCTTTTCACACTGCCAGGTGAATGTGAATGTTTGGTCTTGCTTGCACTGTTTTCTGTATTCTGTCTTGTTTGATTGTTTTAATAAGGCAGGGTTACTGCAAACTGAATTTTCCTGCAGGGATTAATAAAGTTGCCTGAGTTTCGGAATGACACAGTGTGTCTATGTTACCTTGAGCAGTATTAGGGGCATGCTGATGTTGTACAGGAGGTGGAGGTATTCTGCAGCTCCGGGACGGTCCAGAGGAAACCAGTCTGCTGGGAGGGCGAGCTGCAAAACGATGGTTTATTATGCTCATTAACTGACAAACTTATAATAAAACTATCTTTTTACTGTAAAATGCAATGAAAATGTTAGAGAGCTACAGACAATACAAAGCTAATGACCACTTATTCTTGATGTAACTTTACTTTTATCAAGATGCACAACCTAAAATAACCTTCAGACACAAATAATATGAAGGGCTAAACCAACTCTGACCTAATGACTGCTTCAGTAGATTTTATTTATTCATAGGATCTATTCTGAACCTAATGAACAGACCTCTGCAGCTCTATGACACTATGAATATTACACTCAAAACTAGTTAGTTGGTATATAAAGAAATGAAATTGAACTATTTTTTTTATCCTTGAATTAAGTCCAAGATCTTATCATTAGCAGCTTGAAAAACAGGGACCAAGGACTGCCAGAGATAAATCTGAGAATATTTTAACCCAGAAAAAAAGTTTAAGAGGAAATGAAAAAATAGGTTTTTTTAATGTGCCACTGTAGGGATGAAGAAGATAGGCTGTTAAAGAAATATCTAAAAGAATAAAGAAGTACGTAATCTAATATTAAAATCCTGACGTGCTCAGGTTAAAGAGTTATGCAGTTTGAACTGAATATAAACAAATATAGCAGGAAAACAAATACAATGAAATTTGTATAGCAGAACAAAAATAAAAAGAGACCAAAGTAAGACTGTTCTTTCTGGCTGAATTCATGCTCCGTGAACCAACCGTACAGGAAAACATGAAAATATGTCCTAGCGGGACTATCATCCCGTTACCATGACAACGGGCCGGCCCACATCCAAGACCCAGTTCTGGACTGTGAAGCCAAGCCAGAGGTCCAGGTGGAACCGAGGCTTCGGCGGAGCCGCCTCTGTCTCTGCAGAACCGGCCGACCTGCTGCACAACACACACACACACACACACACGACAGAGCAGGTGACAGGAGGCAGGCGACTGAACACGGAACACACGCACGTCCATGGCACAGGACACCTGGCACAGCTCAGGTTTCTGATGCTTTCTGGTGTTTGGGATTCTATAACAAGTGTACATTTTATGAAATATGCTTTTGGTCTAATAAGTATTTCCATTTAAACACAATGAGTGCATATGCCTTCACATCCTATGGTAGATTAGATAGGACTTTATTGATCCTTTGGGAGGTTCCTCAGGGAAATTGAAGCTCCAAGATGTCACATACAGCATGGTTATAAAACTATAGACACACAAACAGAAGAGAAATATGAAAAAAAAACTAAATACTAACACCAACATAGAAAAAATAAACAACAAATTAGCAAATATAAGCTATAAATTAAGATATTAAAAAGAAAGAAAATAATATATATAAATATAATGGTAATTATCTAAAATACCACAAAAAACAACAGATAAATAGTGCAGGAACACACCTTCACATCATAATTTCGACTGAAAAGCTAAAAGATTTTTATGATACATGAGCTGATGAGATGAGACATATGCTGCCTTCATGTGGTGTGGGAAAGGTGATCCTTTCCACTTGTGAAGTGGAAATTATGAGTGTTGTGTTCAAGTGCTTTTGTTGTTTTCGTAGTCGTGCTGAAGTGAAACATGGCGGATTCAGAGTTTATCCTGACCTGTTGACTCTTTTAGACTCTTTTAAACTTGCTGATTCATCTGCTACAACAAAAAGAGAATGCATCAAACCGCAAACTATAGAGGCTTTTTTTAGCATGACAATAAGTGTAAATGGCAATATTAAAATTAGGTATGCCACAGCATTATGTAGGCTACACACGAACCAACTAAAAGCAGCAGACATTGTTTTGCTGCCCTCCGCCATGTTGAAAAGGTCAAAGTTTATCTCATCCCGTCTCGTGAGTGGGTGTTTATGTGCAATTTTGATGTCTTTTTTATATTTATGATAAATACCAAACCACTTAAAGGCAAGAAAAAGTTTTTAAAAATACCATCATTGGGTCCGCCATATTTCACATCACCACGGCAACAGAAGCACTTGGACACAACGAGGCAGCACAGGGGTGGATTGGTTGATTTTGTTGATTGTTGTTGATTGGTAATTGTGTTTTACAAAAAGAAACTACGAGTCTTGATGCTGTGATGAAGGTTCTCAGCTGGAACGTGTCAGCCCAGCCTGAAGAAAAATATGTTGATCTGAGTTTTATTGTCTTGCTTTCTTATTTTTTTTTTCTCGGAAACCTAAAGAGACTGAACAGACTGCTGGAGGACATCAGGACCGCAGAGACGGTTGATGTTTTTAGAACGAGGCTCAAGACTCACCTGTTTATTCAGATATTTTGTTAATTTTAGATGTATTTTAAGTTTATACTAAAAGGTCTCGCCTTTTAGTATTATAGTATAGTATATTAGTATGTTTGGTGTTAAATAAAAGTTTGATTGATTGATTGACATGGTGAATAAATGACGTGCACCCGACACTTAAATATTCCGCTGATCTGTGTGGAGCCATGAGGAGACTGTAAGGTCAGAAAAGTCATATTTTAAGGTCAGAAATGTCATATTTTCATCAGAGCGGGGCTGTAGCTGCTGAAAGTCATGACCGGACATATGTTCTCTTTCCAAAACCTGAAGCTGTGATTCTCTCCAGCTCTAATCTGATCTGTTTATCTGTCACACACCCAGCAGAGGATAGGCTAATGTCCTGCTGCTGCTTCATTTTGATTCACTGATTATGTAATCAGATTAGTCCACTTAACTTCACTGGTCTGTGTACAAGTATTGTGTCAGTATCAAATACCTTATTTCTTTATGCCATAGACCTTTATAATTGTACAGAATATATAAAACAGAGAGTCACACTGCTGCACTAGGTGACATGTTCTTCTATTATGAAGAATTGCAGACAATAAAATTGGCAACAACAGAAAAATAAAATATCATCAGGTGATGGGAACAAACCTTATTTGATACTATCATCAAAAACCTTCCAGCCGAATACTTTTTTTTTCTGAGCAATGGCATAAGGAGGGGAAAAAACATCAATTTAAAGTGAAATAAAAGATGTTTTTTTAATATACTTTTATCTGATGGCGTACAGACTTCTGTCTCTAAATATTGTAACTTTTTCTCAAAATCTCCAGTATTTTTCCCCTCAAGAGTAACTTATCCTTGTCATCCTCTATGGATAACTTCACAAAAGAACATAAGTCAAGTATTACAATTTAATATAGCAGATGCTTTTATCCAAAGACAAGTCCACCTGAGAGTTAATACAACACAAGGACTAGTCCCAGTCTGTCCTTTCATCTTTCATCCAAGTGAAGAAATAAACAGAAAAGCTGTCTGACGCCAGTTGAGTTTTCAACTGAGCTCCTGTCGGAGGAACCGTTTTAAATTTGGGGCGAGTGCGTCTCAAACGTTCCATAGCTGTGGGATTGATTAGATTAGACTGGAATATCTGATTAAGTGTGGGACTAATTATGAAAAATTCATTTTACAAACCTGCACTTGAAAGTTGCTGCATGCAGAGCTGAGGTCTGTCTCCTCCGGACGGACGGCTGCATTTCTCTTTTCCAGTCAGTTTGTAACGCAAAACAATTTGGACTAATAAACTAGAGTTTAAACAGCTACAGCATCACAAACCCATTCCTCATTCTCTGTCCCATATGAGGAATTGTTTACTGAAGTCCAACTAGAGCCGTTTAAGTCAATAGCAGCAAAAATCCACCGAAAGTCCTTGATGTTGTCATTGATGTTGATTCTTTTACAACAAACTCACATGAATCTGCTTCGGTTTTGTGACGTCTTCATGACTTTTCCTTCCTCAGCGTATCTCCTTATTATTCTGAGACTGAAAAGTGAATAATTTTAAACACCAGCAGCTTCTGCTCAGGAGTTACACTCTCTCAGCTTTATCTTCCAGCAGATAAATCTCTAATCTCTATAAACCTCCTCCCATTTTTTTTTCATTAGACAGAATTAATCTGGTATCAGATGAACACAGTTAGAAGCTTATGATCCACCTGGAGTCACTGTAAAGTATGAAATACCTGTGAAATATGGTTTTGTTTGACTGAGGGAGAACTGGGACATCATAATCTGGATTGAAGATAGAAATGATGGGAGATTAACCCTCTCATGAATGATGATAAGGATTTTTTTTTTGTACTAAGCGTTTTATATGTAAAACAAGGTTTGAAAACATACACATCTTTATTCTATAAAGATATATTTGTCCACTCAAGTGTACATCATGTGATTTTGTACTGTAAAAATCTATGTAATAACACGGTAGTGACTTAAAAAGTTTAAAGACATAAGTTACATTCTAAAAACATAAAGAAGTCAAATATAGTCAAGACATTACAGGTTATACATTTTTTTCAAGAAAAAAACACTGGTAGTAATTGACATTGCACTGAAGCTGTAACATAGCTCATGATGCATGATGTACAATTGAGTGGACAGATGATTCATTGATTTTATTTTGTCAAAACTCAGAAAATCTTTACATAATGTCATATATATATATATACATATATATGTTTTCACTGAAGATAACACTCTATGCATTGCTATTGTGGTAAATGACTATTCTAGCTGCTAATGGTGCAATATCTACATACTGTAAGTATATAGAGGCCCATTTCCAGTAACTATCACTCCAGTGTTCTAATGGTACAATGTGTTTGCTCATTGTATCAGCAGGTTAATGGATGATTAGAAAACCCTTGTGCAATCATGTTAGCACAGCTGAAAACAGTTTAGCTGGTTAGAGAAGCTATAAAACTGACCTTCTTTGAGCAGGGTGAGTATCTGAAGCATCACATTAGTGGGGTCACAAATCATTATTTCTAACCTTCTCACTGTCTTGACTATATTTTCTATTCGTTTTACAAATCATGGTGCTAAATAAACCTTTGACTTTTCGTGGAAAACGCAAAATTGCCCGGGTGACCCCAAACGGTAGTGTGTATATATTTTACCTGTAATGGTATCTTTTTATAGACGTTAGAAGCCCGGCTGTGCACTGTAGTGAAAGGTTTAACGATTGACATCCAGCATATCTTAATGACCTGCAGGAGGAACTATAACCTACATGCTTTTGTTTAATATGAAGTCCACCATTGTTATGATGTTCCTCGATCTGATTATTCCTCCTGTTCATACTGGCTATTAAAAGAACTCTTTTAAAAATGAATTTTAAATATAAAGTAATGGGGGGGGGGGGCAAAATCCAGTGTGTCCCCACAGTCATTAGGTGGAAAAATGCCATCATAACAAATGTTATCTTGTGACACTTTTTATCAGTAACAGCAGGTTTGTCCTCCCCCGCAGCCAAGTGGGTCTGCAGCTTATCAGCTGGTCAGATCAAGTGAATATCTGCTACAATTATGCTCTGTTTAGCACCAAATTCCCCTGCTTTGTCATTTTATTTGATCTTACTCATGTAGAGCTGAAGCTTCATATTAGCTTCATATAAAGTTTCATATAAATTTTAGGATGGAAGGACTGTGGAATTTCTCCACCTCCTGCCATCTCTGCACCAGTGATTTGATTTCTCTCCTCCTGTGTTTGAAGACAGTGACATTATTTTGTACTGTTGTGTTATGTGGTAGGGTAGCTCATAAACACGGCCATAAACAGAAGCAGAAATAGTTTACATCCACCACTCATCCTTTAATTAGAGACAGAGATGCTGAGAGCTGCTTGGGGAAAATCAGTGTGATTTTTCTGGAATGTCTTTTGTCTGACAGATGGACCTAAAACGGAGGATGAGATGAGTTTTTTAATGGCAGCCCCATTAACACTGTGTGCAACATCATCACTGTTACTGGCTACAGCCAAGGACACACACTGGCTTTCATGCCTTTTTTCAACTGGCTCCTTTAGAGGTTTATCCAGTTCAAGGACTGCAGATTCATTTTAATCTATTGTATTTCTCTAAATGGTTGACTGTAATGAATAACTGTGATTTCCCATTAATATAGTATATTTAAAGTTCTAATCCAAGTAAAAACTTCTGAACAGATGGCATTCCACTGTATTGTCTCATTTACCTCCCTACAAACAATCCTGTGCATTTGGACAAGTGGCGACCTAACAAAGGCTTTTTTGTTTTTGGAGTTGCCCAGTGTGAAATATGTAGGTCAGACATGTTCCATGAACCTTAAACTGGGGGAAGGACAGGCACTGAGGGACCCGAAGTCACTGTCAGGGAGAAGCTGGCAACAGAAGAATTCTCAGGAACTGACACGATTAAATGTAACAAATGAAACTTGATTAACTGACTGATTGAGTGATTGATCCATTCATTGATTCATTCAAATAGGACCTTTTAACACCCAGCGTGTCCATATGGACACCTGACTTGGTTTAGAGTCAGGCTTAAAAAATTATGAATCTATCCTTTAAAACAAGAAACATACTTTAAATATGGTGTGATGTACTTTAAATATGCTATACTGTAATGCTGATTAAACTGTTGTAGATGGGTTAAACAGAAAACATGAACAAGGCATTCAGCCTCCCCCAAACGCACTCATTTTTTTTTCCTAGGACGGCGAGGTCATGCCACGCCCTGCTCTGCTTCTGATTGGCTTACCCTGATATTCTTACCCTGACTCTAACCAATCACGCTGCTTATAGCTTAACCGAAACAAACCAACGGCACCAGCGAGTGTCAGCCAATCAGAGACAGAGTAGGGCGGGTCATGACGTCGCCGTACTAAGAAAAAAAGAAGAGGAAGACGGAAAACTGGAACGTATATATCTCAGAGAAAGTTCCAGTAGGAGGTATTTTTAAGTTGAACCGCTACTTCCGGCAAGTGACTAAATAGCAAAAGGTGAAAGTGTCTGGGTTTGTTTTTGAGAAGGTTGTCGCTTTTTGGAGACTTTAAACACAAATTACGTCACCACCGGACAGTAAATTTCATTTTAACAACGTGGGGTTCCGAATATTAACTCATATTTAACGTGGAAACGGAAGCTCTCGGTTCGCTGATCAGTGCGCTAACGTGAACTAGCCGAGCAGCTAACCGGAGACAGACACCCAGAAGCTGGACGCCCGGTACCGGACCCGTGACGCTCCTCCGGCCGTGCTCCGTAACGTTTCTCTCGCGGCCATAACGGGGAAGGCCTATTTTTCATGTGAGCACCGGGGCTCGCTTCGACATTTTAATGGGAGGCGGGTCGCTTCGGAGTGGACACTGCGGGCGTCAGCTGCGAAGAAGAAAGCGGAGGACCTGGCTCCCTGTCGGGCCCAGATGGAGTCTCTGGCCGGGTACGTGTACAAGGCGGCCAGCGAGGGCCGAGTCCTGACCCTGGCCGCGCTGCTGCTCAACCACTGCGAGGGGGAAACGCGGTTCCTGCTGAGCTACGTGACCCAGCTGGCCGGACAGAGATCCACCCCTCTGATCATCGCAGCTCGCAACGGACACGACAAGGTTGTCCGGCTGCTGCTGGACCACTACAGGGTGGACACCGAACAGACCGGCACTGTTCGGTTTGATGGGTAAGACCCGACACATCCGCACTTTACCTTGTTTTGGTTTCATTAATCGCACAGGCGTTTGTTTTCTCTCCCACCTGTAGAGTGGGATTAGTCCTGAACTACACAATTAAACTCAAATTCCACATGTTTAAAGTCTTAAAATAGAAATCCGGGTCCCAAATAGTGTTCTTCTTTTTGTAATCCTCCATGTTATCCCTATATAATTCAATTGCATTGTAAGAAATGGAGGAAAAATCCATCTTCCTCCTATGCAAAACTGTATTTAGATGTTTTAAGGAAGCTAATATAAAGCTTCAGTTATCCAAATGATTCAAATCAAGTCTATATTTCACCATTAGTCTTTAATTCTAAAGTCCATGTTTTTATGACTGTACTTCAAAAGGGGATAATCTGATTAAATCTGTCAGATATCCATTTGTTATGATTAACTCAGACTTACTGAAGTCCCATATAAGCTTCAGATCAATCTTTAAATGCATGTTTACACAAACTAATTGTGTCCCCACTGTGGATTTTGGCCTGGATCACTCACATTGAAAGCATATATGAAGGGGACCATTCAGTGTTCAGTATAAACATGAGAACTGATGATTAAAGTGAAGAAAACCTGTTGTTTTCAGACAGTTTAATGCAGCAGCAGTGAGTTTGCCTCAGCTTGGTTTACTCAGCGAATCACGGAGCACTTTCCGTCTGTCCCACAGCTGATTTTCACGGTTGAAGGAAAACCAACGCATCCATCCGCACTCAGCAAAAATGATGTCAGGGAACGCATCTTTACCAGCATAGCAACGATGTTTACCTGCGGGCCAAGTCCTACAGCATCTTCTCTCACTTCTGCCACACATACACACACACACACTCTTTAATAGAATTGAAAATAATTACGTACACAAGGCCTTCTAGGATATTATCAATTAGGCATCCCCGTGATTAACTGTAGGCTAATGTATGTAGGTTAGTGGGAAATTTCTATTTGTTGTAAATGTTATGCTAGGCTATTATTAACCTAAAACTCAACATCGTAGCACTATGTTTTGAATGCATGAGATGTTTTATGGCAGCCGATAAGGCCATGATTGAGCTATTCAAAAGCATGAGCTATACCTTTTCAAATAAATGGTTCGGGAAGCAGATGTTGGACATTATTTTAATATTAACTTCAGGTCTGAGTTGTGCTTGGATTGGTTGAAACCATCGGGCCAGTGAAAGTGTTCCCCCATTGACATTTATTTGTGGCTGGGGATCTCTCTCTCTCACTTCTGAATGACAGTATCGTGTTGGGGAAGGGAAAAAAGGCAGAATCAATTTGATTCAACTTGGTTTTCAGTCAACGGCGCTGCACCACAGATTGGTCTATGTGCAGAAATAACAGATAATATATGAGTAGAGTTGAGTTGGGGGGGGGGGGTGTTATAGAAAAACCATGTTCACATTTTTCCAGTGACAGAAAAAGTATTGTTTAGATTAGTGCTGAGACTCAGGTTTCATGTCAGCTACAGCCTTCAAAAATATTTAAATTTCACCATCCAGCCTCTCTGCTGAAACTCTTAAACTGGTTTGGTGAGCTGGCCACACCCACCCTGTGACGTTCAGTTCAACAGTATACCCTTAAATGAATTCAGTAAATTAATTCCAAAAGTGAAACTCATACACCTATAACACACATACACAATGAAACATTTCATGACTGTATTTACTGTCTTTTATTCATAACGGTTGTGGTAATTTGTTAAAATGCACCTATAAAACATTATGGTTGTCAGGCAAACAGTCAATCAATCTAACACGTGTCTCGTTGAAGC
This sequence comes from Lepturacanthus savala, assembly GCA_030544235.1. Taxonomy (NCBI): domain Eukaryota; kingdom Metazoa; phylum Chordata; class Actinopteri; order Scombriformes; family Trichiuridae; genus Lepturacanthus; species Lepturacanthus savala. The sequence continues at coordinate 26,953,105 of CM060465.1, forward strand.
ACTGTCTCAAGGTGTTTATAGACAACAGGAAAGGAGATTATAAAGTAAAAAAAAAAAAGACACGTCGTCAGTAACACGTCAGTAACTAACAGCTGATTGTTACTATGCATCTGCCTCAACTCCGAAGCAGCAACAGTAGTAATGAAGCGGTGTTGGGCGACACGTGTCCAGTGGCAGCGATCAGCTCTTTCTTGTGTCTGTGTGTGGAAAACAATCGCAACTACTGCTGATATAGTGCAATTAAATAGTAAGTTGTGTTAAAAAAAAAAAAGTGTGTGAATGCATTCTTCTTTCCAACGAGCTGACTCAGTATTAAGGGGCTTTCCTGTCAACAGGGAGTGGATTAGTCCTTTTTTCACTGTGCAGCACAAATGACATTAGAAAATAACAGTCACCAAAGAAAAAACAGGCAAGACATTACACATTACACATTAATTTGTGTGTTAACATGTTCCGTCTCTGTCCGTCTGTCCTGCAGCTACGTCATCGACGGGGCTACGGCGCTGTGGTGCGCGGCGGGGGCGGGGCACTCGGAGGTGGTGCGTCTGCTGGTGAGCCACCACGCCAACGTCAACCACACCACCATCACCAACTCCACGCCGCTGCGGGCCGCCTGCTTCGACGGGCGCCTGGACATCGTCCGCTACCTGGTGGAGCACAACGCCGACATCCGCATCACCAACAAGTACAACAACACCTGCCTGATGATCGCCGCCTACAAGGGCCATGCCGACGTGGTTAAGTTCCTCCTGGAGCAGGAAGCGGACCCCAACGCCAAGGCCCACTGCGGCGCCACCGCCCTGCACTTCGCGGCGGAGGCGGGCCACCTGGAGATCGTGAAGGAGCTGGTGCGCTGCAAGGCCGCCATGGTGGTGAACGGGCACGGCATGACGCCGCTGAAGGTCGCCGCCGAGAGCTGCAAGGCGGATGTGGTGGAGCTGCTGCTGGCGCACGCCGACTGCGACCTGCCTAGCCGCATCGAGGCCCTGGAGCTGCTGGGCGCCTCCTTCGCCAACGACCGGGAGAACTACGACATCCAGAAGACGTACCACTACCTGCACGCCGCCATGACGGAGCGCTACCGCGACTTGCAGAACGTCGTCGTTAAGGAGCTGCTGCCAGCCATCGAGGCGTACGGCGGGCGCCGCGAGTGCCAGACGCCGCAGGACCTGCAGGCCATCCAGGTGGACCGGGACGCGCTGCACATGGAGGGCCTGATGATCCGCGAGCGCATCCTGGGCTCGGACAACATCGATGTGTCGCACCCCATCATCTACCGTGGCGCCGTCTACGCCGACAACATGGAGTTCGAGCAGTGCATCAAGCTGTGGCTGCACGCGCTCCGCCTGCGGCAGAAAGGCAACCGCAACACGCACAAGGACCTGCTGCGCTTCGCCCAGGTCTTCTCCCAGATGGTGCACCTAAAGGAGCAGGTGTCGGCGGCGGCTGTGGAGCAGGTGCTGAGCTGCAGCGTGCTAGAGATCCAGCGCAGCATGGCGCGCGTGGAGACGGCGTCGGAGTCGGAGCTGCCACAGGCCATGGACAACTACGAGTCCAACGTCTTCACCTTCCTCTACCTGGTCTGCATCTCCACCAAGACCACGTGCGGCGACGAGGAGCGCGCACGCATCAACAAGCACATCTACCAGCTGATCCAGCTGGACCCGCGCTCCCGCGAGGGCTCCTCGCTACTGCACCTCGCCATCAGCTCCAACACGCCAGTGGACGACTTCCACACCAACGACGTGTGCAGCTTCCCCAACGCCCACGTCACCAAGCTGCTGCTGGACTGCGGCGCGCAGGTCAACGCCGTGGACCACGAGGGCAACACGCCGCTGCACGTCATCGTCCAGTACAACCGCCCCATCAGCGATTTCCTCACGCTGCACGCCATCATCATCAACCTGGTGGAGGCCGGCGCGCACACGGACATGACCAACAAGCAGAAGAAGACGCCGCTGGACAAGAGCACCACGGGCGTGTCGGAGATCCTGCTGAAGACGCAGATGAAGATGAGCCTCAAGTGCCTGGCGGCACGCGCCGTCCGGCGCCATCAGATCACCTACCGCAACCAGATCCCCAAAACGCTCGAGGAGTTCGTGGAGTTCCACTGAGACCAGGAGGAAAAGACTCACGTTTCTTTTTAAAGAATTTCTTATAATTTTCTAACAAATCCATACGGTGCTGAGTGTGAAAGTGTTCAGTACTTAACATTTTTGAGCATTTTTATAAAAAAGAAACAAAAAAAGTGTTTGTTTGTTTTTTTCTATTTTAAATAGCTAAGAACCAGCAGCTTCCTCTCGGTCTGTGTTTTCGCGGCCAGTAGCTGTAGCATCTTCCCTGCGACAGGTTCAGAGGAAACTTCCAGCTGACGGCAGGTTTCCGAGGAGACGCAGCGGGTTCCCGCTGCGAGCAGAGAGACGGCATCGCCGCGCCGCTTCTCGCTTTCTCCTCATCTCCAGGCAGGGAGCCGCCAACTTACTGTTCCAGTCTGGGTGAATGAAGGAGAGTTGACGGGCGGAGTGGGGGAACAAACACCTGGTGAGAAGACATCTGCTTCCCGTGCATTCATCCCACAGATCGGCTGTCACCAACAGGATTATTTTTTTAAGATGAAAACTCACCGGGCTTAAATTTTCACAAGAGAAATAACGGGGAGAAACAGAAAAGACAGGATGACGACGACACAGGACCTAACTGCTGGACAGAATTTTAGTTAACTTAAAAAAAAAGGAGTTTATTTTAAATGATAACTGTTTTTTTTGTGGAAACCTGTTTTCTCTTTGCCTGCTTTGCTGTAACTTCACTACATGGCCAAAACTATGCAGACAGCCCTGTTCCTGTTTTGTGTCCCCTGGGGGAAAAAAAAAAACATCATCCAAGTGTGAGATTTTCGAAACCCTAAAAGGGGAAAACAAAAGTAATATTTTTTACAAGAAAAAGAAAATTATTAGAGTAGTTTGAGAAGTGAACATTCTATGGAGAAAAGAAATAATTTATTTTAATGTTCTTTTGTGACTTATCTGTTTTAGACAACTGTGTTTCCCACTTTTTGGCAACACAAATGAAAATGAAAGCCATTCATTTTTGTTCCACCATCACTTCTGGTTGTGAAGGTTTGCTGTCCACGTACATTTGGCCATGTAGTTTTCTGTGAGTTAATATGAACCATGTTTTTCCAGAATATTGTACCAACATTTGATGGCAGATTCGTGCAAATTAACCAGATGGAGCATTTACAAAAATGTTGATTTAAATCTGATTCAGACCGGGGCCGATGCTCACAAACACCTTTTTTATTTAATATTTTTAGTGACCTGTTCAAAATTAGTTTGTAATCCTCTCACCTACTGCAACTTTAACGTGGCTCTAATTAAATAACATGAAATGAAACGCATGAGCTTTTATTTTGAAACCCGTATCTGAGGGCGTGAGGAAAGAAATTCTAAAATTGAGTTTTGATTTAATTTTCTTTTTTGTAATTAATAAAAAGAAAATTAAATGCTATGATCTCGTCGTGCGACCGAAGGTCTGTGGCTCGTGTTTTCGACATCTCATTAAATCTAACCCACGAGGCTTTGAATCACCTTCATAGAACTGATTCTAGATTCTCTGTGTCGAGCGAAGAAGCAGTTCTGCAAAAAGAGAGAGAGAAGGGAAAAAAAACAACTTTGACTCTGAGCTTTTCATGTTCATGAAGGATTACAAGCTCCTCTGAGAGCTGATTGAACTTCATCAGCTGTGATCTTACAGAGGCCTTTGTGGTGGCAGCAGGCGGCCCTGGACACACGCCGCCTCAGACCAGCTGAAAACAAAGCTGTTTGCTTGAACTCCGCTCTTTTTTTTTTTTTTTTTTTTTTTTTTTTAACCGAAATTCGTCCTCAGTGGGGCTTCCCTTCAAAATCAAGGTCAGACCCACGTTTCCCGTGGAGTTCACAGGTTGTTGATAACAAGCTTGTTATTGGAGGGAAGTGCTTCCCTTTAAGCGCCGACACCTTTTCTTATTTTCTCCATAACCGATTTGACTCCTGGGTTCTTTCCCCGGCTGAGCGAACGGCTTCCGGATGAATCTTTCATGTCAGAGTCAGAGGTGAATCATGAAACCAGGCAGCGGTTTCTCTATGTGCGTTCAAATCTGAAGCTCAGTGCAGGCTATTTTCTCATTTTAGCTGGTTGTAGTTTTTTTAAATATATATATATATATATATATATATATATATATATATATATAACTAATTTATACATTGTTTTACTTCAAATGGGATGCACCTAAATCGTTTTTATTCCCAATAATCATGCTGATTTATCTAAAAATATCAATACACAGGAAAACTGTGAATTATCCCATAACAATTTCTTACAGCTGAATGAAATTTACTTACTTTAATACAGAAAAAATGCAGTTTCTAAAAATGCTATCAGATATGTGAATTTTTCCTTGAAACGACCCACTAATCCATTTATCAACTAATCTTCGCAGCTCTAAATTCATCAGGAGGGTATTGCTTTCATTCTCTGTAGGGCTGCAGCAAATGATTGGAAAAGTTATTAATCTGCCATGAATTGTTTTTGATTGATTGTTTAATCTGCAGAATGCCAGAAAATGATTTAAAAAATGGCCTAAAAATGTTCCCACAGCCCAAAGTGTTGCTGTCAGATGTCTGCTTTATCCAACCAAACATTACATTTTGAATAATCGATAGAATGAATTAGTACAAGAAGTTTTTTTTTGTGCCTGATATAGGTCTTAAACAATGACTTGATTAGCAAAATTGGAAATTTCTGTCAATTATTCAATGAATCCACATTTATGTGTCTCAATCGAGCCACTTTTCTTTTCACTTTGGACCGATTGTTAAATTGAACTAGTTAAAGGTGCATGCTGGCTGGAACTTAGGATGGACGTTATTTTTCACCGGTTTTCTACATTTTATAGTCTAAAAGGTGATTTGAGAGATGGGGGGGAAAAGAACCATCAGCTGGAGTCCCATACAGCTTGTTGTAAAAGTGGTGTGATGCTCCGGTTAATATCGCTTCACCTCTACTCCACAGACGGATCAAGCCAGAGGGGAAACATCTGGATCTGTTGTTTCGGGAGCATTTAAACTGCTGTAGCTTGGCCGCAGAGGATGAACTAATCAGCGAGACGAGCTGCTGCAGTGATTAGTCTAAAGATTAATGAACTTATAACATGCAGATTTACTATTTGCAAATGCCACATGAATGCCACTCAAAGTTAGAAAATATTGACTTCAACAGTCCTAACCTGTCTTTTTTTCTTTTTTTCCCCTCCCCCCTCCCCACTCCCAGTGTGAAAACACTTGGTTTAACATCTCTATTTATTTCTCCTGATGTGCCATTCAGGGTTCTTTGAGTTGCAGGATGTTTTTTTGCGGTGTTCTGAAAATGGTGAACCCAAAGATTATTCATGTCGTAGGGAAACTTTTAAAAGATGTCAGCCGCGATGTACGTCCTGCAGTATGAATGCTGTCAAATTAAATGTCTTCTGTCCGCATTCAGGAGTTCTCTTTATTATTTACGGCTTTTGTGTTTTTTTTCCCCTCATTTGTCCTTTGTGGACACGGTGTGTTTTGTTGTTTTAAGGGTGTTTCTGCAATTACATGTATTTTGGCCTTAATATCTCTGTCAGACAGGACCAATGTCTCGCAGATTATGAACGATGATGGGCTGAACACATCGATTCTCCCAGGTGAATAAGTCATTTTAACTTTAATGGGAGTTTTTCTGTTTAATATGCAGCGGTTGTGTTCTTTCCGCCCAAACATTAAAATCAAATCGACACGGTCACGCCTTGAGACGTGTGCGCGTTTATGTTATTAATCGTCTTCTGCGAACAAAGGAAACTCGATCGGAAGTGGACGATGGACAATACGCCGTCAAAGCGATTCAAACATCAGCCCTAAAAGCCAAATTGTACAGGTTTTGACTTTATTCTGGTATCAATATGGACACAAATACTGAACACATCCATTTTGTTGGGTGGGTGGAGTCCATCCACAGCCAGAGTGGCATCACACATCAGTACAAACACACTGCAGAAATCATATCAAACAATAATGCCTCTATCCTTGTGAATTCATTCATGTGAATATTTACAAAAAAAAAAAAAAAAGTTCAAGTTTGACTTTATACAACAAAGTGCATCAGCTGTAAATTTGGAATTAATATAAAATGAGTTCATAAGATGCATTTACAATTATGATTAGCGTTTAAAAAAAAAAAAAAAAAAGGGAAAAAATAAAATATCAGCCATCTTAGGTAGTCTTGTGTTGTCTCCTATAGACGTGTATAATTTCTCATGAGTTTTACACAATGCCGTCATTGTAGAGACGCGTGGACTCGGCACGTTTATCATTTTGAGGCCCAGGGGGACGTGTGGTCGGGCAGGTTTTCCCAGTTTAGCCACATAAATTATCCGGACCACACGGGAAGGGAAATACCAATGTGTCATCTGGCCATTAAGCGATGGCCGCGTAACCGGTGGGGCGGTTGGCCGGGGGCTGGGCGTCGGGGTCCCTGAGTGACAGGTGGAGGCTCGTGACGGATTCAGGCGATCCTCGTCAACTCATGAAGTCTGTCATTTCTCACTTTAAAAGCCGGGAAGTAGTGCTCAGCTAGCAAACCACATGTCAGGCTAATGGTGAAATGGGCAAATTAAAGGGGACTTATTCTGCTTTTTTTTTGTGATTACCCCCGTCATTCATATCCTGCTCCGATGTTGGATGTTAAACGCGGATGGAGTTCCAAAACATGCGGCGAAAAGCCCAAGTTTCAGCTTGGTTTGCAGCATGTTTTCACTTTTCAGGACGAGCTGTCTGGACTGATGATTTGATTTAGCTCCAACATGTACAGATGGAGGAAGAAGTTGACATTTGGAGTAAAGAATGAAGGGAAAAAAGAGTACTATCCCGCTGCTATATTTGCTTAAGTAGCCTCCAGAGCTGGAGAAAACCAACCAATCAGAACAGAGCGGCCTTAAAGAGACGGGGGCTAAAAACAGCCTGTTTCAGACGGAGGCTGAATTGAGGGTCGGCATAAAGGACCAGTATAAGATGAATAAGCAGGTTTCTAACTGTAAATCATGCAAAAAATATATATTTTCCAGTTGAGCTGCAGAATATAAATGTAGATCTGGAACTGAGCAGAATATGTCCTCTTTAACTTCCATTTTTCCTTCATGTAAATGCCTGAAACAGACTACATGTAGCAACAGACAACATGTCAACAGTTTTTTTTTTGTTCGTTTTGTTTTTTCTGCTCCAGTTCATGCCGTGATCAAAACCACACAAGCACAGAACTTGGTCATGTGATCATTTTAAAGACTTTCCAAGTTGAGAGGGGACCGACCGAATGCAGCATCAGTGTCGCCTGCACATCATAGCTCCTCTGCAGCCTTCCCATTGGCTACAGGCTGCTCCTCCTCCTCGTCCTCCTCCTGTCTCCTCTGTCTGTTGAAGAACCCGAGCTGAGAAGGAAGGAGAACAACCGACAGATGACCCATCAGTAGAAATATTTAAAAGCTTCCACCGGAAGCGGCTGGTATACTCAAAAACCCGTTTGCAGAGAAACCGCCATAAATCTGGAAAAAGGAGGCCTCCGAACCTGAGAATCATCACGTTTTTGTCAAATTAGCTTCAGTATCAACGTAATCCAGTAATAGCACTAATTGAATCATTTGGTTTTAATGGAGCCAGTTGGCAAAAATGTCAGCTAAAAACAGTATTGGAGGAGAATAGCAGAAGGGGAAAAAAAACAGATTCACTTTTAAATACAAGGACGTGGCCTCAGATGAGTGGCGACAAGCCACTCAGCCTTTTCACAAACCACAATTACGCTGTCGGGAAATTAAATTAGCGTTGAAGACGGCATGCTCCAATTTCTTTGAACAACTAGATTTACAACCCTTTGAATGCGAATAACTGCTGTAAACACCCGAATCAAGACCACGGTTGTGTTCAAAGCTCCTTTTTAATGAAAACGTGCAGCCGTTTGAGACAAAAACATAAAAAGAGCGGCTTCTTCTTGCAACAAAAGTGGTGCGGGGGTGTAGGAGATTAATTGAAATGGTACAAAAAAAAATAACAAAATAAATAGTCTATTCAGACAGGTATCAACCATATTTACCTTCCACAGGGCCAAGACCAGTAAGGCCAGCAGCAGCAGGCCTCCCAGTGTGCTTCCCAGTATAATCCAGACAGGGATGGTGTAATCCTCATCCTTCCTCAGCTCCAGGATTATCTGCAGTTCAAACACAAACAACATACCGTCGTCCTTATTAATAGCCCAAGTCATTTTTTGACAAAAATGAGTTTTTGGCCCAAATCATCTCTTGATGATGCTGCCACATCTGGTAAAACCACCTTAATCCTGAGTTGAAAGTATCCGCCTATAGGATAACGGCCATTTTATTTAGGACATTTTATTTATTTTTGCCTAAATTAAAGTTTATGGATAAAATTACTTGACGCTGGAAGGTCTAAACACGATTATTGAATCAATCTCTATGGCTGAGTGATAAAGGCTTTAGTCTATAATGTGCTATACTCATTTAGTGTAAATTTCACAAATGATACTTTAAAAATATGTTAATATAAAGCGCTGCGCTGGATGTCGGAAATGAGTTACGTTCAATAAAAAACAGGCAATGACCTGGGAAAGTGATGATAAAAGGGAACTGCCTCCTGACCAATTTAATTTACCTAACATTTGTTTAATTTAGCTCTGGGTAATGTAAGAGTTTGCACTATAATGAGTTTAAATTAGGTTTAAAGTTGCCTAAATTCACACTAGAATGTTCAACAATTGGCCTGAGTCACTTTTTTCTTTAATGTTATAAAAATGACAGATATTTATTTATTTATGTCCACTGTCAAGGCCTTTTTGATTGAAATGATTAATAAATATTCTCTGCGTTTGATAAAGTTTTTTGTTTTTTCACTAGAACTACTAGAAAAAAAAATGACTCAGGCCATTCTTTTAATACGGTGATGATATTTATATGATCTACAAAACCAAATTCAATATCTTAATCTTTAATCTGGTGAGGATGAAATAAAATAAAACCACCTGATTAACCAAATCTCTCTTCCTATAAATGAAGAGTTTACTGTATTCTGTTGTTAGAGCATTGAAATACTTGGACATAATGATAGTTTGTTCACATATAAATGACAAATAAAATAAAATAAGGAATGTTTCAGTGTTTGACATTCAGTTGAACTTGAATTTAAAAACAAAAGAGTTAAAGGTACATGGTGTAAGACGGAGCCAGAATTTCGCTTAGCAAACATTAAAAAAATGAACTAAAATCAACAGAACTTGAATTAATCAAGGACAAAATCAGATTGAAACAGATTAATTAAAGCGTTAGCTGCAGCAGCAGCAGCTGTGTTATAGGCCTACTGGATTGCCTGATGGACAATAAAGCTTATAAAAAGCTAAATAAAATGATACAGCTACAACTAAACAAAGATCATGCATTCAATCAGCAACAAATTTACCCAATAAACTTTGTGAATGAATGCTTATTACGTTCATTACGCTGCTATTTCCCTTATTTCGCATGTTTTATAGATGGTTGAAATGAATCCTGTTGCGCATGTTCTGCACCTGCAGCAATGAGGGAAACCCGACTGTCATATTTCTGACAACAGATGGCAGCAAAGTTCTACATCTCATACAGTTCAGAACTCAGCGTTATAACACTGGGTTTCCTAATGACTAAGTATTAATAAGAAATAGGACTTTTATTCCATGTAAAAACTCTAGACACCACAGTGCTGCAGGAGGAGGTTAAAATAGAGATGACATCAGCTCCTAGTGATGTTCACAGCTGTGATTTTGGTCTTTGAACGAGAGAAATAGACTCACACGTTCATTTAGAAGCGCAAAACGTTTCGGGCACCGAAGGTAAAGACAGGAAATTTATCAGTTGACTTCACATAAAGTTCAGTAAATAGAAGAAACCTGATGGGAATCAATATTTGCCGTGAGAAGACAACTTCCCCGGCAAATCTCCGGACAAACTCGCCGTGTTCTGTCAACGACGCGGCCGAGGCTCCATTACCTCAGCGTTACCAGGAGGGCCGGTCTACTGCGTGTTGTTCTAACGCCGATACACGCCTGACCTTCGCCAGTCTGCCGCTCGCGGACGTCGGCCCGGGCGTCTCCGAGGAGCAGGAGGGGTTACGAAAGCGATTCCGCGGGATCATCAGCATTCCGTCTCCTTCTCTGCTCTCGCTGAGCAAAGGTCATGGTGAGGCCGTCCTGCAACGTCCTCCAGCCTCAGCACGCTCGCCTCCGCCGTGACCGACAGACATGAACTTTTCATTTGTTTTTTTTTTATGCTCCTAGATTGTTGTTGTTTGTTTTGTTTGGCTTGGTTTATGGGATAATGTCAAAACTGTCATGTGGTGTAACCCTAAATACCTGGTACCATACACATGCTATCAATTAGTTTTATATTCTATATTTAAAAATGTATTATTTTTTTATGTGGAAAAAATTGCATTTTTTTGCAAATTGCTTTCAAATTCATTTATCAAAATTAAAAAGGGTTTAATTTCTCATCTTGCCAACCAGTATTTTGTCACTGCCTCTTATTCTCTCTAAATGTCATAGTGTCAGTTGCCTTGTCAAACCTGAAATTTGGGACCGATCAGATCGTGTTGATGGTGTTGCATAACGGATAAAGAATCAAAACATGCACATTTACATATTATTTCATTAGTTGGTAAGAGGAAGGGTTGTACCTGTCTGACAGGTCTGTCCTCCTGCAGGAACATAGGACTGGAAGCTTCCAGCTGGATGGCAGCAGAAGTCAGCAAATCCAGAGACTTGAAGTTTACCTGAAACGGGTAATAATCCAAATAATAAGAAATAAAACAAGGGTTCCTGTTTCGTCTTAGGAAGTCTGTTAAACGTTTTGTTTTTCCACAAAATAAGAATATCCCTCAGGTTCCACTTTGGTTGCATTCTGTATTTTATAAATCGCAATGCTTTGATGCTGAAGACTATGAAATAAAAGCTTTGAAACAGCTCTGTGAAGATGCATTTTATTTTGAAAGGACTCACGGCGAGCAGCGCGGGGAGCTGAAGTCTTCCTCTGAGAGTTATCTTCACCTCTCTGGAGGCTGGCAGATTCAGTCTGCACTGAACTGGCATGCTCACACTGTTACTCTGGTTCTGCACACACACAGACACACACACAGACACACACACACACACACACACACACACACACACACACACACACACACTTCTCTTTAACAACTGCTTCCTGGACTTGTCTTGAGATAGTGACTAAACTGAACCCGACACTGACTCTGAATGAAAAAAAAAAAAGCACAGCACTAACCAGCTGAGGCAGGTGAGACAGGTCCTCAGCTGTGACCTGATTGGTTGTTCTGATTGGAGGCAGGACGCAGTGAGAGCCAGTGACCTGTTGGGAGGAAGAGGAGAAGCCTCAGCAGCCGCCACGCTCAAGTCTTCATTTTGTTACAGCTGCAAAAAGACAACTCCTCCACATGCATCATCTCGTTAGTTTATCTCAACATGCCTGCTCTATGTTGCACTCTGTGATGTTCACCAGCTGGTTCCCCCGCCTGCTCACGGCCCAGATATCAGCTCTGAACAGGACGTCCTGCACAGAGAACATGCCCAGGTTCTGGATCTACAGACACAGAAATACACAACATCAGGAATAGCAATTCTCTTTCTCATGCTTTTTTTTTATTCTTAACTTAAAGTATGCTTTGTTATAAAATAAGCACGCAAGAGTTCAGATCCAAAAACTCCACGGCCATTGATAGCACCGGATAGCACTGTTGAAATCGGGACCGAAATGCGAAACTTTGTAAAATCCAGGAAGAGCTGCAGGAGGCTCCTGGACAACACTGTAGAAAGGTGACTACATGCTGGGGCGAAAGCATCGCATCTCAAAGCTGCTACTGAAAGATTTATCCACGTCTACGTCCAACATTCTCTCTCTTTTAGCTGTTTTTCTGCTCTCCAGCAAGTCCCGAGGGAAATATCTGGCTCCTTAGCTGCTAAATGCTCCGCTGTGCTTCTGTAACTCACATAATATGTGAGGTTGAAGGTGGGAGAGCTGCTGCTGGGGTTTTCCCAGGAGGAAGACGATGAAGCGGATGTGAAGGACGAAGAGGAGTCTGCTCTGATTTCAAATCGAGGAGGGTTGGGGTCTCTGGGAGGAAGAATAGAAGAAGAGTTTAACATGTGCAATAAAATAAATACGTTTAAATCCAATCATAAACTATCCATACACATTTATTTTAATAAAACCTGTATTCGGGACATATTGATTAGGTTTCCCGAGAGTTTAGAGTACTTTTTTTAATACAGCTTTATTCATAAAATGTCAATATAATTTCAGGAATATTCCAAATAAACAACATTTCATGTCTCATATATACTGAAATAAGGATAATAATATTAATAATATAAATATAAACTATTAAAAATAATAATAGATAATAAGAAAAGACACATATATTAAGGGTTGTACATAATAACATAGTAAAAAAACAGACAAGGTATAATACATTACTCTGAATAGTTCTATATTATATAGTATATATATATATAATAGTATGTAAACATTCCTTATTATCAATCATTTTAATACAATGAATAATAGTTTTTAAATTCAGTTTCAAACAGAAAAGAGAGGTCGAAATTTAGAGAATTGAGCTTTATGAATATGAAGCTTTGAAATTAGAATAATTAGATTAGTTGGGTGTTGAATTTGTGCTGCTTTATTTTGATAGTATAATAATAGCTTCCAAATTAAGTGGAAAGTTGAACTGAAAGGAGACATAGTTTGTAGAAAGTTGAACAGTGAAAGAAAATGTGCTAAATCTTTTCTCCTTCTGTGTTACTAAGTACACATGTGACATCAATATTTTAATAAATATTGATATGTATCATTTTATATTGGATTTCTTTTCATTTTGTTGGAGGAATTTATGCTAAAGGAGCCATGTTATTTTCCAATTCAGGAAAAATAAGAAATCCATACAAATGGTCCTAGGTGTGACTTTCCTTTGTATTTTATGTTACAACAGCGACTTAGTTTAGATATTTCCTAATGTACACACATCATTCTTTCATGCATTGACACCACTATGGCTCACCTGGTGAAGAGGAGGTCAGTTTGGTACTTCAGAGGGAGGAAGATGTCGTTTATGTTGTCATCTGGGTATCCTTCATCACCCTCACTGATTGACAAACACACACATACATATTTGTGAGGATTTTGTACCTAAAAGACTCCTAGAATAAACAGTTTACCTTGTGGGAGACTTGCATTTTACTGTCAGACCAGTCCCCACAACGTGATTCTATTCTAAATGTCGGTATCTAATTAATACCCTGCCTTCATTAGACCCTGCTTCAACATCGTATACATCACATTAAGAAGAAGGAAAGAACAAACGTCAACGTGACATCTGCCGTCTCACCTGGTGGTCGCCATGACGACCCGTAGGTGATCCAGGAAGACGGAGCGGCTGAATTCAAACTCCACACGGAACGACACCTGGAGGGGAAGAGAGCGGCTGGCTTTCAGAACAAATCCAATTTCCTCCAGAATAACCCGATAACGCCGCGTTGGGTTACAGCACATACCGCTGCTTTTAACCTCTTTCTCTGGAGCAGAAGCTGAAGTGACGTGCCCAAATTAAAATGTCCGCAGCTCCTAAGCCGCGGTGACAATACGTATAAATAAGGTTTCGCCAGGAAGAAAACCTCCCAAAGTTTCTCGGGGAATGTGTCAGAGACACTCAAGATAACACGGAGAGAACAAATAGTCTTTGAAGTCAGTTAAAAAAAATCATCAAAAGCTCCAGGTAGAAGAAAAAGAATGAGAAAGAGAGAGAGATGAAGTGTCTTGCAGAGTTAATAAGGTGATAGAACACACAAAAAAATGTTCAAATTAGAGCTATAATATGAATGTGAGCCTCTGGTTCTCTTTCATAATTAGATGTCATCAGTTTGTGATATTACAGATGTGATTACTATTGTTTTTGCTGCATGAGCTGTGCCTCATGTGTTCCCCCTCCAGCTCGAGGCCTCGTTAAGACTAAACCGCCAATAACCTGCACCACGGTCTGGACCAATAAACCGGACTCCGTTCAGACGGGCCCATGTGAAGCCCTGCGGAGCCCTCCGGGGCCTTCCAGCGAACATCATGTTTACGGGGACGATCGTTAAGCTAATGAAGGATTTCAGTCAGCGGCTGACCTTCCAAGCATATTCCTTCTCTGTGTAATTACTATCATTAGTCTGATGGTCTAATAACACCTGTTTTACTATCCGCGACATAATTATACAACATTTCACTGAAATGTTTGGATTGATTGCCACTTCTGCCATACTGCGGTGTTAGAATAATTGCCAGTTTATTATGTAAATCGAGCTTATAATAAGAGGTGGTTGATGTTTCGCCAAACTTTTGTTTAGCCGGGAAAACCTCAGCGAGAATAAAAATCTCTCTGTTTAAGAGTGTCAGCGCCTACCTGAGACAAGGACTTCATGAACGGAGCGCTGACGTTACACCACCTCTGAGTGGCCAGTCTGTCCTCGGCGAAGCACTCGATCTGGATGTCTGATTGGTCCTGCGGGAAACGGGGGGAGGAGCCTGGTGAGTCGTTGCTTTTCTATCCGAAGTAATCTGACATAAGAAGTAGAACCTATTGCAAACTAGAGCAGAGAGATCGGCATTTCTAAACTTCACCAATGCAGCTAATATTGACGTTCCACTGTAGTTGCTGGATTTATTCCATGAACTAAAATTTACACTACCGTTCAAAGGTTTGGGGTCAGCCAGACAATTTAGTGTTTTCCATGAAAAAGTCATGAGAAAGAGTTAAAAAATGTAAAATGAAGAGAACATTTTTATTACATTAGCCTTCTAATGCAATGAGTGAACACATTGTTCCATTAGAACACTGGAGTGATAGTTGCTGGAAATGGGCCTCTATACACCTATACCACACCTAAAAACCACACATTTGCAGCTAGAATAGTCATTTACCACATTAGCAATGTATAGAGTGTATTTCTGATTATTTTAAAGTTATCTTCATCGAAAAAGGAACTTTCTAACTTACCCCAGACATTTAAACTTTTAAGCAGTGTATATAAAAAACATTTATTATTAAAACAATATAAATACAATACCAAATTTATAAAAATGTACTCCTCATGTTACGAGAGAGAGGTCATCAGTGCTCCATACAGGAGTCACCTGAGCGGCTTTGTTCATTGGGAAACACGATCCAAGTGAGAGAAGCCTGGGTCTCATGGGGTTATAACCCATAAAGCTTTTCCACTATACAGGAGGAAGTTTGGGTTTTTCCAATAATTAGCTACCAGAAAAAAATGTCAAGAACAGCCAATGTTATTATGCAGGACGGCCCAGAGGAGAAGAACATACTTTTATTTGCATGTAAATGTCAGATTACTGGAGATGTACTGTACATAAAGTGCGCCGTAAAAACCTTGACTATAAAGCTGGAGAAGACCAGGTTGGGGGAGGTGGAGATGTGGATGGAGGCTCCATAGGCGTTCTCTCCCTGGTTCTCCAGGCGGGCGAACACCACCATCCTCCTCCGGCCGGCCTCCACCACGTACACCAGGCCCTCGCCCTGATGGCCGCAGAGGGACAGGATGGCTTGTTCTCCGGATCGGCAATAATGCCTTGAAGGGGGAATACAGAAACTTTTACCTGGGATCCTTAATATATGACAATGTGTGTGTGTGTGTGTGAGCAGGTGTTACTCACTGGACGTCCATGAGGTCAGTGTGACTGTAGAGGATGAGGTCAGGAACGCAGGTATCTTCCTGCTCACAGCCGTTCCAGAAGGGAAGCTACGGCAAGAGACAAAGATTATTCAGCCAACGTGTGTGTGTGTGTGTGTGTGTGTGTGTGTGTGTGTGTGTGTGTGTGTGTGTGTGTGTGTGTGTGTGTGTATGCGTGTATATACACGTGTCTGTGTGTGTGTTAGAGTTGCAGGGTGATAAAGCTCGATTGATTTCACTTCTCTTTGATGAGGCAACAAAACACCTGAATATGATTGTGCTTAATCACTTAAAAAATTAAATCCTAACAACGTGAAAATATATTGTTTTTGGTACAATTCATCCAATACTGAGTGGAATCATCATGAAATATCTTATTCCATTGCCAGGTAATTATTTTCTTAATGTTGGTCAATTTAGTCTCATTTTATTAAAATAAGATGAAATATTTTGTTTTTTTATCTGTTTCCCTCTGGTCGCCCACTGGTGGAAGCCCACCAACTCAGCTGGAAGTCTAGATCAAACTTTATTTGCAAAACTAAACACAATTTCAACCCTAAAACACTTAGGCCTAGAGGTGAACAGGTTTAAGTTGTCTCGACAACTCATATTTTGAACTTTTCATCTTCTAATCAGATATCTGGAAAAAATAAGAGACCACTGCAATATTATTGTTTTTTTTCAGATTTTTCTACTTATAGGTATGTGGAACATTTTTTGTTGGAGTCTATAAACTACTGACAACATTTCCCCTAATTTCCAAATAAAAATATTATCGTTTAGGGGCGTTTATTTTGCGTTTATTTGCACCACTGGACACTGGAATGGAATGGCTGGACTACAAATGCTGGAAAAAAAAATGTAGTTGTCTCTTTTTTTTTTTTCCAGAGACAAATGGTGAACCCTCACCTCGGCCCTCAGTGTGGTCGGCCAGTCCGGGTCCAACACAGGCCCCTCGTCGGGGTTCTGCAGCCCCATCTCCAGCGCAACTGTGATAGGGCGTCCGTAATCTGTCGTCTCCTGTCAGAGGGTGAGTGTTTGTGTGTTCAGTGAATTACACCGGCAGAAATATATAGTATACTTTAGGATCTGCGTGTTTTATGAGATTGTTCGGACCTGGACGGAGAAGCCGAGGCGTCGGCAGTTCCTCCAGCTCCCGGGCGGCAGAAGCATGGTCCTGGGCTGCTGTCGGTCCGATTCATCCAGAACGGCTCGGTGAGGAAAACGCCTCTCATCCAATACCAGGCTGAACCAGGCAGCTGGGAGAGGAAGAGGAAGAGGAGCGGTAGGAGGAAGAGGAGAATGAGTGCTTTAGAACAGGGACATCAATCCAGTCCAGCTCATTTGCACTATAAATACGCTGAGGACACACTTTACAGGCCTTTCAGGTAACATGAAAAGAAGCGGCGTCACGGTATGTGCAACATGCACCGATAATATTTCCCCAAATTGCACAGCTTTGAAGTGAAATTCTGAAAAGTTGACACAATAAAATGTTTTTTTTGGGGTTTTTTTTGAGAATGTACATAAAAACCGAAGGATGCAAGATGATGAACCCACTGACCCAGGCTGGTTTTCTATTTATTTATTTATTTGGCTTCTCATAACCCTCCTCATATCATCCGCTCACCCCTATCAGAGAGCACCGTTTGCTTTATAATTATCTATGGTTGTTTTTTTTTACTTTGTTTTTAAAGTCACTTAATGTTGCTGATGCCCTGACCTCATCCTCCAGGGAATTCCATAGTTTGACACCAGTAACCAAGACTGAGAGAAATTTTAATGTGGTTCTCGCATTTTTTTTTTTGCCTAAATATCATAGTTCTTCTTAGGTTATGCATTAGGTCGCTTGTTTGGAAGAGCGCCTGTAAATTGTGTGGAAGGCCTTTGTGTGGACACCCCTATGCAATATTGCAGGTGTGGAGAGATTAATGTGCAGTATAGTGAATCAAGTGCTTTCTTGTTTAGGTACTGTTGTGTTTTCCATAGTATGGAGACACTTTTAACCAGCTTACTATTCAATGTAGGGCGACACGGTGGCGCAGGGGTTAGCGCTGTTGCCTCACAGCAAGAAGGTCGCAGGTTCAAGACCTCCTTGGTCCGGGGTCTGGGACCTTTCTGTGTGGAGTTTGCATGTTCTCCCCGTGTCTGTGTGGGTTTTCACCGGGTACTCCGGCTTCCTCCCACAGTCCAAAAACATGCTGAGGTTAATTGGCAACTCTAAATTGCCCATAGGTGTGAATGTGTGAGTGAATGGTGTGTGTGCCCCACGATTGGCTGGCGACCATCTGGGGTGTATCCCTGCCTCTCGCCGTAACACGCTGGGATAGGCTCCAGCAGACCCCTGCGACCCTAATGAGGAATAAGCAGGTATAGAAAATGACTGACTGACTATTCAATGTGTCTTTTCCAGTTCAGGCCACTGGTCACTACACATGTCAGAATTGGGAGGGGCTTTTTCAAAATGTCAAAATGTCAATTTACCTATACATCATCCCGGACTCATGACTTTTCATGGTGTCATCATGAAAATCTAATCTATATGTGCTGTATGTGTTTTTCGAGAAGTTTTAATGAATTGTGTTTAATTGACTAAGCCTGTGTGTCCACAGATTTCAACATGAGGAAAACATCAGTAAAAATGAATGGAAGAGATAAAAGAACAATGTTGATGAGACGTTCTGAATGATGCCAAGATTGTGCAAACCCAATAACGTTATTAATGGACTTACTCCCATTCTTATTGGGGATCATCTCGTCCTGACTTCTAGAGCTACGGCTCCTTGAACACTTTGGGGGATAAAGGTAGGAAGGAATGTTTCCACTGAGTCAGTGAGAGTTAGCTGTGGATTACAGACTTGTTTTCATTCTGGCAGCTTATCAGCATGAAGAGTCCTCCTGAATGAACTATCGGCACCTCCTGTTCGCACCGTGACCGCGGACGCATGACAAATACCGCTGGATTACCGAAGAAAACTCTAAACCTGACGATTAGAAGGAAACATCTGCGACCTTATGAGTTATAGCCGTCACTGGCTTCCCGTCCAGAAAGAGGAAAAATCCTTGTAAACATTCTTTCGACATATAATAGGTACTAAAGGGTGAAGCTTTGGTTTCACAAGTGAAACAAAGCAAGGTTACAAAACTGTATAATAAAAAATAGACAATAGATTTACCAACTTTTTTTTTATTGATACCTGATATTGCATATTACAGATGAATATCATTTCTGGCTTTGTTTGTCTGATGACCATCAACAGAAAGTACCTGCTGGCATATTAGTCATCGTTTTAAGTGAATTTATCAAGACTATAAATTTGATGCAGAAGCTTCTTTTTATTTCATAAGTAATGTAATTAGTACTGTTCATAATGACCTTTTAATGGAGTAATAATTCCTTCTTCGCGACTGATTAATGGAGTGATTCCCTGCTTCGTTATTAGCTGCTGGATGCCGTTGCCACATGTAACTGCAGAGCTCATTCTCAGTTTTTTAACAACTGAAGTCAGGTTTTGATTTATGGGCACACAGAGAGCTGAGGTAGGCTGCTCCGCGTTCAAAACGCCACGTCTGCACTGTAAGAAGTGAACTGGAGTTCAGACCTGAGTAAATCTTCGAATGGAGGTTCCCGATTTTCCCGACGTCCTCCATTTCGAACACCGTCCACAGACGCGGGGTTTTGTTTGACACCACGTGGCGCGCGTGTGTATGTATCTGCGTGTATGCGCGAGTTTCAATGAATGCGTTGCGTGTGTGCGCATCTAATCCGGTCCAGATGATGGGATGGAAGACGAGGAGCTGATGGAGAGAGAGAGGACAGATATGAAGGTGTGATGGAGGGAGGGAGTGACACAGTTTAACGGCGGCTGGCTGGAGTTAACATGTTAGCGAGGTTTCCATGCAGCCGGCCCCAACATCTGAAACTAATTACACAGAGACACGACAGCACAGAGCACTGTGGGGAGGAAAAGACCAGGACAGGACTTTCCACACACACACACACACACACAGACGGGTGATCAAAACGCCAAATATACTTGTGATTCTGACACTGTCGTCACAGACGTCCGCGCAGCTGGAGGCTGTCAAAATCATCTTTTCTCTTTATTTATGCAGCGAGGTTCGCCGTTCATGGTAAAATTCTCAAAAGGTGCAAAAGACGTCTCTGGGCACGTCAGCATTAGTTATCATGGGAAGGAGAGAGAAAGAGAGAGAGAAAGCATGTTAGAGTCACGCCAGATACACAGATTAGGTGCTCACATTGTGAACTTTCTTCTTCCAATGTGAATGAGGGTTTTTTTTTTGTTTTAAGTTTTCCAAGGAATCCGAATCTAAGTCGTATTCTCTCACAGCTCTGCTCTGCACTTGTTTATTGATGTTATAATCTGTGGTAGGTTTGCGTAACTGTCGGTGCCCATTCCAATGCTCACAGGGAAAACATGGTGCAGCAAAATGAGCGCAACTGAAGGGTGTAAGTTTGATTCTCCGGCCACAAATGTGGGAAATAAATGCACCATTAATAATATTTGAAGACTTGAATTAGCTTTGTTGTCTGCCGTGTGAGTGTAGATTGACAGCTGTGATTGACAGCCGGCTCAACCGCTGCTCTCTCCAGCTCGGTCAGCTAGGTCCGACTATCCTCACAGTACTTCTGTCATGTCCAAAAAGATTTGTTAATTGTTGACTTGTGTTCATGTTTCATGCTTTTATTGTGACATTGTCTTCTCTCATGTGTCTGGTAACTTCCTTCTTCCCTCGTGTGTCTGATTGTTGGCCCCGCCCTGATTGTCTCCACCTGTTCTCCAATCAATTATGTGTGTGTGTGTGTATATATAGTCCATGTCTCCTTTTGTCTTGTGATATTTCTTGTCTTGTTGTTAAGTTTGAGAACCACTCAAGCTCTTGAGATCTTCAGCGTTCAGGTTTTTGTACTTTGGTGCCTTGTGCCTTTCCTTGTCTTTGATTAGTGGCATTTGGGTTCAGTTCCTTGCTAAGTTCTGACAGTTTAAATTTAATGTTACTTGATAATGATCCCTTCCCTGTTGGTGCAATTTAAATGTCAACAATTTTCGCCCTTGTTCCCAGTAAGCTAACGTTAGCTTGTGTCCAAAGTAGCAGGGCGCGTCTCCCATAGCGTCCTGTGCTCATCTGGAAGGTCCTGGCTCCAAAAAGGAAAAGATGGTGCCAAACATAAACTGCAAACTCTGGGCTTCAAACCAGCACCAGTGCAAAGCAATGGGCAACATTGCTCACCACATCAATCTTTATATTTATACCATGTCACTAATCCAGAAATGTATTTAAAGGGATCCTGTTTTTCCATTATCATATTTACCTACATAACCATTGAAAAGTTTGGGGTCACTTTAGAAATTTCCATATTTTTGAAAGAAAGAAGTTTTCAGTGAAGATAACTTTAAATTAATCAGAAATACACTCTATACATTGCTAATGTGGTAAATGACTATTCTAGCTGCAAATGTCTGGTTTTTGGTGCGATATCTACATAGTTGTATAGAGGCCCATTTCAAATGGTACAATGTGTTTACTCATTGTGTCAGAAGGCTAATGGATGATTAGAAAACCCTTGTGCAATCATGTTAGCACAGTTTAGCTGGTTAGAGAAGCTTTAAAACTGACCTTCCTTTGAGCAGGTTGAGTATCTGGAGCATCACATTTGTGGGTCAATTCTAACCATGTCAATGTCTTGACAATATTTTCTATTCATTTTGCAACTCATGGTGGTAAATAAAAGTGTGACTATTCATGGAAAGCACAAAATTGTCTGGGTGACCCCAAACTTTTGAACGTTTGTGTACCTGTGGCAGCAATGCAGTCTGCCTTCTCACACACTCACTGTACAAAAAACCCTGTTTCTCCCCCTCACCTCCATACTAAAGCACCCACTCTGTTGGAAAGAGCTACAGTCAGTTGGAGAAACATGGGTCAAGTGCAAACACTTTGGAAAGAGGGGGCTACTACATGGATCCAGGGGCGGTTACTATAGACGTTCGCTCCTGTTGTGACATCACAACAGGAGCCATTTTTAAATGGCTTTTGTTCAGCCAGGGTTCAGCAACACAGTAGGGTCCCTTTAACCTAGGTTTCCAGTGAAAGACCTGATAGGTTATAATAAACAATATTGTGATGTTATGATAAAAATGTTGGAACTAAATTCGTGCTCAACAAGTTAACAAGAAAGCATAATTTAAGGGAAATTATCTGTGATTAAAATATGTTTAAACTAAAAAAATGCAGAAAAGGTGTTGCTGTTTTTCCAATCCTGGGTAAAGATGTGAAACCCAGGGAAAATAAGGCTGTAAATCACTGCTTTGAAGTTATAATAGCTGTGAGCTCACAGCAATATAGCTTATATCAAGTTTAAGTTCTTCCACTCAGTGAGCCAGAGTAAAACTTTACCTAACATCATAATAATGAGCTAGTGATTCCAGCACAAGAGAAGATGTAGTTCTTTTGACTTGTGGAGCTGAGAATTTTGACTGGTGGAAAGGAAGAATTCTGCCTGTTTATAATAGTTGGCCTTTTCAAACACAAGCAGTTGCTAACCACCCATGGCTTTCTGTAAAGTCCTGACCAGTGTTTATGTGGACGGTTAAGTTCATAATTACTTCAATATAAAAATCTCAAACCCATGAACCGAGTGATGCGTCGTTGCATGTCGTCCACCTACCCACGTCCTTCCTGGTCTTGGTCCTGGCGATTGTCCTGGAGTCCAGACTCAGACAGACGGTCACAGACATGCAGGTCACCTCCTTCCCTCCTCGCCGACAGTCCTTGTTAAAGATGTTGACCTTTTCAGGTTCAAAGGTCAGCTTGGCCTGAATCCGCACCACAGCTCGAGACCTGGAGGGAGGGAGCATGTTGTGGTCAAGGAACCGCATTTGTGTGACAAGTCATATTCTACAGGCTTGAAAAAATCTTAATTTGGTACAGATACCTGCAAAAGTCATTATAATCATAATCATCTTTATAAAGGAATAAAGTTATTAGAATGAACTTTCATTTAGGGTTTATTTTAAAGGCTGTTTACAGGATTCATATATTTATTTGTGGGAATTTAACCCCTTAAGCTCTAGGCCTATTTATCAGTCTACCTCCCGAAAATTACATGCCCATACTTAATGTAGTATATCTCCACAACTACAGGGGTTTTCTGAATGATCTTGGGCTTAAAATAAAGCTAACACCTGTGGGATAGTTGTAGAAGTCCCAGAATCAATTTAAAATGTACAGTGTTAAAGTAAATCCAGGTAGAATGAAGGAAAAAAGTGAAAAAATTTGCATCCGCCCCCCAAAAAATCATCTATTTGGGTTGAAAATTACTAATACTGAAAGCTAATAATGGTTAAAATAAATTTGTAGCTGAGTTTCTTGTCGACATTTTGGTGTATTACATGAACATATTGGTGATTATTAGTCGGCGTAACAAGAAGGATTTAAACTTTAAAACTCCAGGGTCCCCCCCTGGGGGGACCTTAGAGTTTAAGAGGTTAAGATTAATAACTGTAGTGAGGTAAATGGTGTTCTAGTACTGTACACCTTGCTTACAGCCTTCAATCACACCAATTCCAGCAATGTGGCCTATTCCTGTAGGATCGGGTAAAGGTGTGGATCTGTTTATTTGTCCTTTAGATCATAAACGCTATTAAAAAAAAAAAAAAAAAACTTTTTGATTATCTGGAAAAATATATATATATATATATATATATATATATATATATATATATATATATATATATATATATATATATATATATATATTGTTTAGAGCCTTTACTTTGCAGTAAATGATACATGGTCAAAATAGCAAAAAAGATGCAATGTTTTCAGACCTCAAACAATGATCAAATTCATTCTAAAACATAATACTAACGTTTACAATCAAGAAGAGTTCAGAAATCAATATTTGGTGCAATAACCCTTATTTTTAATCCCAGGTTTCATGCGTTTTGGCATGCTCTTCACAACTCTTTATCATTGGTTCATCTTGGTTCAGGTGTTCACCTAATCAGTACCTCTTTAAGCAGACTGAGGTGTGCATGTGTTGGAATTCAAAAAACAGGAATGGCTGGAATACATGTAGAGATGCTGATTTCAGAAAAAAATGCAGTGGTCTCTTATTTTATATAAGTATTGTGCACCAAGTATTGTGTGAGTATCCAAAGCTTGATATTTATTATTCCTCTGTGCTATAAACCACCGTTGTTGTCCAAAAACTATTAAAAACATATCAGTGAGTCACACAGAGGTCTACGGCACAAAGGAATGAGATGGCTTGGTTTGGCCGTGCACCTAGTGGTTCTGGTTTCCTCGTAAGTAAAAAAACAAAAAAAACAAGTATGTCTGACCAAATGATCACAGCAGCCCCCAGGGCTCCCACTGCGAGATCGACGAGCCCGTCTGCATTCACGTCCAGGACACCATGAAGACTGCGGCCGAAATACTGCAGACCCGCAGAAAACCCAGCTGCAGACAGACGCTGGAAGGGGAGAAGAGGCATTAACACAGTTTGGGTTTCCTGTCCATATTCTTTTTTTTTTTATTACCAGTCCAGTATCTTTTACCTGTCTGTACTGCTTTTGGATGCTTTTTTCGTGGCCATAAAACACGTAGACCGCCCCCTGGTGGTCGTCTTCCAGCGGCGCTCCAGCCACCAGCTCCCTGAACCCGTCTCCGTTCATGTCTGGGATCTGGGCCATCGCAGAACCCAGGCGGGAGTTCTGAAAGCGGTCGGTGACCTCCAGCGCCCCCTGAAGGGTCAATGAAGTCTGGAGGGAAAACATTTAGTTTTTTCTTTCTGTTCCTGATGACATACACTACCTGGTCAGACTTTTATTTACTATCATGATTTGTAAAATCAATAGAAAATTGTATTACGGTAGCCTTCTGATGCAATAAGCAAACACATGTACCATTAGACCACTGGAATGATGTATTTCTGATTAGTTTAAAGTTATCTTCATTGCAAAAAACAGTGCAATGAAGTGAACAGTAGTGTAGATGAACATGAAAATAGGCTCTCTTAATACATTTCTGGGTTCCTGCCAAAGTATAAATATAAATTGTGATGTGGTGAGGTGTGATATTGCCCATTCCTTTACACTTGGCATTCTTTTTGGATCCAGGACCTTCCAGATAAGGACTACAGGACGCTATGGGAAACACGGCCTGCTACTTCGGGCACAAGCTAACGTTAGCTTACTGGGAACAAGGGCTGCAATTGTCAATGTTTAAATTGCGCCAACAGGGAAGAGATTATCATCAAGTAACATTAAATTTAGTGAAATACTGTGAGGATAGTCGGACGTAATGGGAGTCCTGGAGGTGGAGAGACCCTAAACTTCGTAAGAGTTTAGCGTGCGTGTACCTGTGGTGTGACGGTGTAGATGTAAATCTTCCCTCTCTCCCAGCCCTGACTGTAGTACATGGGTGCCGCCACCAGCAGCACGTCAGTTTGTCCGTCGCCATCTACGTCCATCGACAACAACTCACTGCTGAAATATGACCCGATCTGAGGGAGATAAAAAAAACAAAACATGAGACTAGAGAAACGGTAATGTTGAAATTAAAAAAAAACACTGGGTGAATTAAAGCAGTATTGTGGCGATTAAAGCCAGAATTGGACCACATCTCTCTCCCAAACACGCTGTTGGCAATTTATACGTGATTGCTGCTGTTCCATTCCTTTGTATGTTTGCAGCAAAGTCATCAGTTGGGTACATCTGTTATTATTATTCCCACAGCTGTGAGAATAATAATAATAATACTTTCGTCTGGTCATGTTGCATAATGATGTGTCATCAGCCAGCACTCACTCAATTCAGAGAAGTAATCTTGGTGTATTCATCTATTCATGGTGGCTGGAATATGATAAAACTACTGCATTTGCTTTTGTCCAGCGCTCCGGTTAATGCAAAAATACCCAATACTCAATATTCGATTCATTTCTCCTAGATTGCAACTACTGAAAGAAGCCTGATATAAAAGAAGCTCATTCTCCGTCTTTCATTCTTTGTTTCTGTAAACCAGGCGGCAGTTGGTCCTGCTTTTACTGACAGCCTCTGGATCAATCTGGATATGGTGGCTGTGTCCCACATGTAGATGAGAAGTGAGAAGTGTGTGTATTTGACCTGCTCTCCCTGCAGTGCCTGCAGGATGGTCAGGTTTCCAGTGTTCTTCAGGGTGAAGATGATGACTTTGCCCGTGTGGTTGAACCTCGGAGCTCCAGCCACGTAGAGCTGGGAGCCATGGGATGAAATGAGCGAACCTACCGAATAACCTGAAAAGAAAAAGACCGGAAACTTCTCAATGAGGATTTCTCTTTGTTTCGGTTTTTCTTCCACTTACAAGGGCTTACAAGAAAAGTCTGGCGTTCATCAACTGATCTCATGTGCAGAGCCAAAGAATCAATCAACTTACAGGTATTGTGTGTGTATCCAAAGCCCGATATATATTATTCCTCTGTGCTGCAGACATGGTTGTTGTCCAAAAACTATTAAAAACACTTACATTTTCCAAAGGACTACATTACAAAGTCAACAGCTTCTGCTTAGTAGCATCTGCCTAAAAGGAACTACTCTCCAGAGACTGAAAACAGCTCCACTGGTTACAAAGTAGTAGATGTTCACCAAATGCTGTAACTAACGCAATCTGCATCAGACTTGACACAAAAAGAGTAAATGATAAAGATGATGTAACGTGGAAGGCTCTGTAATTCCTCTCATTACCCAGATAGGCTGCGTGGTTCTTCAGCTTCTCTGGAAACTCTTCCTTATAGGAGGATTTCGGTGGAACAACTTTGCCGTGTTTAGTCTCTTTCAGCACAGCTCCATTCCAGTCATAGGCGCCCACCGCCCCGAGAAGAACACCATCCTGTGGGCGAAATACGGAGGTCACTAATACTCCCAGTAGCTATCCTATATACACAACATGAGGAGGATTCAAAGCTGAGGGTGACATCTTAAACACTTAAACGTGGACGGCTTCATGTGTCGAATGAATAAATCACTCACAATTTTCAGCAATATGTTGTTCCAAGTTGGATGTTTTGGTGTTTAACATTTCAACATATGTTCCCATGATGACTGGAAATGTTTTTCCTATCATGCATCTCGAGTAACAGCGCGCAGGAACTTCCCATCGACACAGATCATCAGTGGATTTTATGATCTGAAGGCTGAGCCGCGCTGAGGTTAACAAACACTCTGAAGTGACTCATTATAAGAATTTGATCGAAAGTATTTGGACCAATAAAAATGTAAAAGGCGGTAATGAATGAAAGAAGGCTGTCACCAGGAAGTCACGCTGCTTTTTTGAAGCGTTTTCAAACCTTTAGTTGGTTTGCTCCGGTCGAAATCAGGGGCTTGAGTTCATGAACTCAGTTCTGCCTTCCTCTTGTTTCAGTGAGAACGTTCTCTTCTCTCGTTCAAATCTGACATCATTCCCCTCTCTCCCAACTAAAATGGAACATCTGATCAACTTCAGATCTGATTTGTCTGCACCAATTAGGTTTGCTCAGGTTGGATCTGGCCCCATTTACACCTGGTATTAATACATGATCTTTTTGAATATAACCTTATTTAAAAATAGTGTCAGCCAGTCATGAGAGGGTAAAAGTAGACTGTGTTGGGCTCATCTGACAGAGCAAGAGGAACCACCCCACCTACCGATGCAATGATGGGTGTCTTATAGATCATCAGTAATAAATAAGAGCTGAATGATAGACAGGGTCCATATGTTAAAGATTAAAAGAAAGAAGCATTTCTATAAAAAAAAAAGAAAACATCACCCTCACCAATTATCCATGTGGGCTACACATCATTCCAGATGGGTATGGGTATCCACATTTTACTGAACTGAATAAAATAGAATCATCTGCATACAAAATGACTGCTGCTGCTACTACTTGTCGTTTTTGCAGGACTTGTCTTCATCTGACAGGAAGAGATGTAGAAAGGTGATCTTTCAAATTACTGGATCAATTTCTTCCTCATGAATGCGGTCATGCAGTACAGATGGCATTCACACCTGCTGAGATCTGAATAACAATGCAAGCGGATCACCTCCAGATGTTCTCTGGTTGATCCATTTGCATTATGAGTGTATTTATACCTACATTAACATGTGTTTCTCCTTATTCTGATAATGTATCCAGATACAGATCAAAATATGACTGTTTTAAACAGAGGTATCAATGCATGGGAGAGGGACTTCAGGTGTTTGGTTTCAGGCTGCAAAACTCTGGTCTCTGCCTCAGGATCATAGGAGGAGGCAGCTGGGAATTTTGGAACATAATTCTAATCAGTTTTCAATTAATGAGCTTCAGTATCCTCCTCAAGCTTTCTCCAATTAAGCAAAGATAAAACGGAGATAATTGTTTTTGGAGCCAAAGAGGAACGATTAAAAGTCAGCGCTCAGCTTCAATCAGTGAATGTTAAAGCCCACAAACCAAGCTAGAAATCTGGGTGTAATTATGGACTCAGACCATATTTCAACAGCCACAATAAAACCATCACAAAGTCGGCATAGTAACGCCTGAAGAATATATCAAGGATTAAAGGCCTTATGTCTCAGCATGACTTGGAAAAGCTTGTCCATGCTTTTATTTTCAGTAGGCTTGACTACTGTATCGGGGTCTTTACAGGCGTTTCTAAAAACTCAATCAGACAGCTGCAGCTAGTTCAAAATGCTGCCGTTAAAGTCCTCACTAAGACTAAAAAAATAGATCATATCACTTCAGTTCTGAGGTCCTTGCACTAGCTTCCAGTCTTCTGATCCCTTATGAACCATCTAGACCTCTTAGATGGTCTGGGACAGGTCCGCTCTCTGTTCCCAGAGTCAGGACTAAACATGGAGATACATATATGGAACAAACTCCCAGAGAACTGCAGGTCTGCTGCAACACTCACTGTTTTTAAATCAGAGTTGAAGACTTTTCTGTTCACCGCTGCCTACTGCTGATGTCATTTCTTAATTATGCTCCACTGCGCTGTAACTTTGTTCTGTTTGTTTTGTTTTAATTTCAAATTCTGATGTTTCCCCTTTTTAAATCGTACAGCTTTGTTAATTTTAATCTTATTTCATTAACTTTGTTTTTGGGATTTTCCCCAGCTGCTTTTAAATTGAATCTTGATGCTTTTAATGTTTTATGTAAAGCAAATTAATGAATCACCTTGTTGTTTGAAATGTGCTATACAAATAAACTTGCCTCGCCCATTGAACTGTGCAGTCACACGCTAGAACTAGAACTGTGTCACACACCGGGATGAAGTCTGGCAATCGTTAAGACCAGAAATAAAAATTGAGTCATGGTGTCTACGGGCCAGTGAGTCGAGGACCACACTGAATGACCAAATCTTTGGCAACGGTAGCGCCACAAATCTGCAGGATCTGAGCTGCACATGGACGGACTCTGGATCTGCAGATTCACTGTTAAATGTCAAATCGCTGCTTTACTAATCGCGAGAGGAGGAGAGGTGGATGGTTTTCATGCAGAATGAGTCGTCCAGAGATGAGAGTGGGTCGTCTGTTTTTCACATCAGCTTCACATTTTTACCTTTTCCTCCTGAAACTAAAGAGCAGGAAACTCTTTTCATATTTGTCTGTGTATTTGATGGTGATGAATGCATGCGTGTATGAGCTTCAATCTGTTCTGCAATGTCCTCTGCTTGTATTGATGTGTCTAAGTGTGTATATGTATGTGTTTCGTTGGCAGCTTTACGTTCAGGAAAACCATCTGCTCTGTGTTATACATAGAGAGTTTCCACGACACCATTTTCACTCCCCGAGTTGGAATTCAGTCGAAAGTTTCCCTGGATGAGAAACAACAGAAACATTTCTAGAAGCTTCTCATTCTGCAAATATCTGCCAGGATCAGAACCGGTCCGGCACTGAATGTTTGAGAACAAAACCGATACTGGAGTTTGAGTTTCTGTTGGAATTAGATCGTGATTTACTGGAGGAAAATGAGCAATCGTTGCCAACGTTGACCAGATCAGGATGTTTTCCAGCAGTCATTCGAGGGAAATTGTCATTTTCCTTTATCCAGCATGGATAGATCTTTGATTTAAACACATGTTAAAACTATAATGCCGTTTAAATTTACTGCTCTCCACTGTGGGAAAACAGAGATACTTTGAATTATTTTAAATCCTATTCTGGTGTGTGTAGGATCACTGGTGAGAAATCGGACCGATCCAAAAAAAGCACATCGCAGATCACATTTCTGACTGAAAACACAAAATCTCCTGGATGCAACAGCTAATGGGACATGCATGTGCATAAGAAGGTGAATGAAACTGTGAATTACTCACTTTGACGAGATGCGTGGAGAAGCCGGCCTGAGCCATCTGCAAGCCGAACCCTCGACCCTGACTGCTGGTTCCTGCAAAAGAGAAACACGACACGGTGTAAAGTCCCCCCATTTTCTTTCCAAATGCAAGTGTTCTGAACATTTTTCATAAGGGGAGAGAAGGTTGGGGTCGAAAAATAGAGAGACTTTGCTTCTGTCGAGCAAGTTGTAAAAATTCTTTAGCGCCTGCAATTGATGGGCATATTTTATCAGAATTTTTCGTTAACAATATAAAGCTGACATTGGTAAAGAGGTCAATAGGTCACCAAAAAACACAGGCCTAACTTATAGACATGCAACTATTCTCACATACACTCAGCCTCACACCTATGGGCAAGTCAAAGCACCTAGAGAAAACCCAGGCAACACACAAACCCAACACAGAAATGTAACAGCCCCTTTCTGTGGGAATAAAATGTAGCCTGGAGCTGCTAACTTCAGGTTACTAACTTCTGCTGAGACCAGGAACAGGGAAACCTCACTGCATTCATATTTTTTGTTCATTTTCCAACTTTGTATCCTTTAACCCCAACCGGTGCTGATTCAAGTATCACAATTGATTTCACACAACTCCCACTGGAGACACAAAACCCTGGACTTCTACTTTAATGTGGCTTCAGACAATCACTCGACAATGGAAACAATTTAACAAGCTGAAAGTCAGCTGACCCTCCAGAGTGAAAATCCTCTCTCCCAGAGCGTCCACGATGTCTTTCAGCGCCGACTCGTCCGTCACTTTGAAAAAGTGCAACTCATCCGGGTCGCTGGCGATGAACTTGATTTCCTTCAGAAAGGCTTCAGGGTTGATTCCTCGGCGGTTGTAGTAACCAAGAACCTGGGGAGACGCAGAGGAAGCACTCAGGCTACAAGTTCTTCAAGTAAAGAGACTGAAAACAACCATGTTTTTAACATTAACCCTTAACAACATGCAGCGAAGAGAGGAAGGAAGGAGGAAGTGGGAAGGACAGAATTCCAAACTCTCAGGATGGGAGACAGAACTATCGGACGGAGTGGTTATTTGAAGGGGTTGGAGGTGAAGATGGGTGGACTCACAGCGATGGCGTACATGGTGATGTTGTCTTTCTCCGTGTCGGCGACCACCTGCACCAGGTCTGGACTGTCATGAGATTCTCCGTCCGTGATCACGATCATCACCTTCTGAGCACCTGGCCGGCCGCCGCGTTTGAACGCCTCCGACCTGCGAAGAAACAATTAAAAAAGACTGTGTGAGAGCAGCGGGCTGGGTTTCTGCGTTGGCGGGTCACGATGTTTTCATGTCGTACCGGGCCACGCTGATGCCCAGCGCCGTCCTCGTCTCCTCGCCGCCCCGTTGGTCGATGCTCCTGGCGGCCTCCACCACAGCCTGCACTGTCTGGTAGTCACCCAGACCGAACTCATGGACCACGGAGGAGCCATACTGGACCACACCCACCTGCAGACAAAAAACACACACCTGAAGTCCTGCACCTGAGAACATGTCACTGCCACTTGCTGAAGGTCTGAAGACAGATTTTAATTTGCTTTCCACAAATATTCAAAACATCACCTAACTTTTGCAGGTTTCCATTTTCTTACTTCATGCTTGAACGATATTTGACTCATGATCTTTTTGAAGTTATGAACCGACCTGCGTCTGACCTGGGCCGATGTAGAACTTGTTCAGGACGTTGATGAGGAAGTCCTGGACCTCGTACCATGGGTAGATGGAGTTAGAACCGTCCAGAACAATGACAATGTCCATAAACGTCTCACACCCTATAAAATGATATACAAAAACATGCTATGTATGTATGTATGTATGAAAAAGTAGGTGAAATAATTGAAGAAAGCATGTAAGAATAGATGCATTACTCTGCAGGGCGGGTGCAAAGGTGTGGGATAGTCTGAAGTTGCTTCTGACTCTGGAGCAGATTCCTGTGCTGTACAGAGAGCTTCCACATTCATGAGACCAGAGTGGACCACACGTCTGAGGACAAATTTACAGCAGGAACCCAGAATGGATAGAGAGATCAGCAAAAAACAACCCAAAACTATTTATTCAAGTTCTGTATGAATGTTACATCATTATTGTTGGATGGACACAGATTTAGGATTTAGGTTGTAGTGTAATTACCACACATATTTAAACACTTTAAACCAATTCTGCATCTCTGCTGCACTACCTGCCCAGGAATGATGTGCATAAATGGTGCAGTTCAGATAAAACTCGATTGATAATCTGCGTGTTTTGTGTCTTGTGACTCACCACAAAGCTGCTGTCTTTCGGGTTGGAGGTCAGCGTCATCCCCAGCTTCATCTTGTCCTTCCTCTCAGACACGTTGTCCAGAGAAAGTTTCCCTGATCACAGTCGCAAGAAATCACAGTTAATTAAATGAAATTTATAAGTTGACCTGTCAATAAACGCTAAAAAATAGCGCCATAGCTTGTAAAAGTACACCGCCATGATTAAGAGGGTGTTGCATTATACATGAAAGCGATCCAACACCCTGTTACTTTGATCACCGTTTGCACAACTGTTGTGATGCTGATGAACACAGGATCAATCGTACAAGCTGCTCACCCAGGTTGAGTCGGCTGCAGTTTGCAGAGTTTCTGGAATCCAGTGGACATCTGTACACATCACCAGTCTGCTGCTTCCCTGTGGATGCAAAGGGAGCTCCAACCAGCAACCTGTGGTACACACACACACACACACACACACACACACACACACACACACTCAATTATGAAAACATAAGCATAACTATCTATCTTGTCATGTATTCTTCAACAATGTAAAAGCAGTGGAAAGGAACAGAAAGATGATCAGAAAACACTTTTTATGAGTGATTTTTCTGTGGTATTTGAAGACTTCAAAAGCAATAAAAGACATGATTAAAGAACTTAGAAGCCTAGAAAGACTACTACAAGCATCAAATTTTGTTCCCGCTTTAACTGTCGGGCCCTGGAGGGTCTGGGGTCTGGCACGACGTCCCGATTTGAGGTGCGCGTTACCCAATGCAGATCATTCAGTGAAACGTTCAAGTTGTACCGATGAACCTCCCACCCCTGCGCTCGGAGGTCAGATCTTGCTCGAGCAGCAGCTGCTGCAGTGATCAGCGGCGGCGGTGGTCATGTTTTACCGCGGGTCCCGCTGCTATACTGTCACACAGCGAGCAGGTTGTTAGCGTTAACTGGAGTAAACACATGTGGCCTGAGCGGCGGTTCTGGGAAGAGGTCTGACTCACATACCAGAGGAGATGCCATAGTAGAGCGCTAACCCTCAATCTGCTAATGTGTCTCCCTTCCACATCAAACGCGTGGAGAGCAGCGCTGACAAACCACATCCCAAACTGCAGACCAACGCAGTCCACATCCTGCAGCCTGGAGCAGCAGACAGCGACCAGCAGACAGATCCCCTGACATCACTCCATCATGCTGGTCGCTTCCTGAGCAGGTGCTGTGATTTAGTTGAAAAAAAAAAAACAATACCTGACTCTTCTTTTACAACTTGTTAATGGTGGCCTGATTTCCCAGAACGACTTTCAGGAAGCCCAGGAGGAGAGAGTTTTGACCTGTGTTATCTGCGTTGTGAGCGCTGTCATGGTTACATGTAACCATGGCAGCACTATTACCATATGTTCAGACACATCGTGTCTGTCTGAGACCAAAATGGTTTAGCTTGAGCAATAATTTATCATATCCCAAGGCTCCAAAGACAGGAGGGAAATAACAGAAAGAAGTCCAAGTGGCACAAGCCAATTTTTTTATTTGTGCTCTGTCTGAACAAACCATTCTTTCTGCAGTGGTACTGCATCATATAAATGACCCGCTGCATAGTAAATGTCTGTATAAATAGATATAAATTGTGAGTGAGTGAATCACATGAATGTGAGGACGCTAGCTATTTCAATAAAGCATCCTCATGGATCTTTGTCTACATTTAATGCCAGAGATAAACTTTAAAAACTGGCTCTTTTCCACATATTGAAAGACACACTGTTCTTTTTGTGTCAAAGGAAAAACATAAAAGGAGAATAAACACACTCTCAGACACAAGCACAGACACACACATCATTGCACGAAGGCTGCAGACTACATAAACACTCCCAACTCCACTCCATAAACACACACCGTCGGAGGTATGGCCTCATATTCGACTGAGGTCAACACAGGTCAGTGGGTTTGACCCCAGTCAGAACACAACAACGAACGTGACACACCAGATGGTCTGTCGACCTTGGAGCAGACGCTTTGGGAGGTGATTGGAAGGATCATCTGTCAATCATCAATCATCAATCATACAAACGATAACTTGAAGCTGGGGCGAGAGGTGATCGTGGGTGATCTCGCGTTATCTTACAATCCTGCGAACCAACTAGCACACAAGTGCATCCTCAACCCAACTCCAGCACACACTGAAGTCTACCTAGATGTTATTAAAGTTAACCTGACATACTAAGGTTATTCACAATGCTATTCACAAACATGACCCAACTCTTCCTAATAAAGGAACATATCACCCAATGTTGTAAATACACATAATATTTGTTATCCTTCATACCACCAATAACAGATTTTTTGGTAACAGAAACAAGAAGTGAATATCACATATCATTTTGAGCAGCTGCTTATTTCCACATCCAGCATCTATGGAGCAGCATTGTCATATATTTGGTGCTTCTGTTCACCTGGGAGTGGCACAGCGGGTAGCACTGTTCCCTCACAGCAAGAAGGTCACAGGTTCAAGGTGTCCTGGGTCTGGGACCTTTCTGTGTGGAGTTTGCATGTTCTCCCCGTGTCTGCGTGGATTTTCACCGGGTACTTCCACAGTCCAAAAACATGCTGAGGTTAATTGGAGACTCAAAATTGGCCATAGGTGTGAGTGAATGGTGTGTGTGCCCCACGATTGGCTGGCGACCATCTGGGGTGTATCCCTGCCTCTCGCCTGTAATTTGCCGAGATTGGCTCCAGCAGACCCCTGTGACCCTAGTGAGGAATAATCGGGTATAGAAGATGACTGGCTGACTGTCCACCTAGTGAATGTTAGTCCAAGATAGATATCTGTGTTTGTTTGCTCTTTGGCAATGAGCAGGTTGGGAGGTTTTAGAGCTTTTCTTCTGAAAACAGCTGCCTAAATGGGGCCAAAATCGGGGCTATGAAAGGGCCGAGAGTGTAACGCTGCAGCGAGACAGAAAAACAATGAGCTGAAACTCACCATAAAGCTCTGTAAGCGTGACTCTCTGTAGGTTCATCACTATGAACCATGACTAACAGTGACAGCTCATAGGTTAGTATTATAAAAAAAATATCACTTTAAGTTTGCTTATGAACCCAAAAGACCATATTTACATGGGGTTGGAGGGAAGGGCATATTTTTAGGGGGAAAAAAGGACCCTGATGGTTTAAATAATATTCAGATGAATGATCACAGACGATTGAGAAAGAGGAGCAACAGAAGGATCTTTCCTTTCTGGATAACAACATCAGCCAAACACCTGAAATGTAAATGTCACCAGACATGCTCAGAAAAACAACTCTGTAGAATAACGATGTCAAATTCCCCCTTAGAAAAACACACATGCACGCACACACACACACACACACACACACACACACACACACACACACACACACACACACACACACACACACACACACACACACACACACAGCAGAGTGATGGGCTTCCCAGAGGGAGACTGGGGAATAACAAACCGCAACACATAGTTTCCAGACCCTCCGCTCTGCCCCGGGATGCAGGAGAAGCAGGTCGTGAGACAAACGCAAATACTTTCCACTTATTTACCTGCGACTTCAAAGGCAGCGATATTCTGTAATCCTGAAAAGACTGCGAGTTATTCATCAGGGTTTAAAGGTTTCCAGGTAAAGAAAAGACACGGAAAGACCCGCAAAAAGGACTGGGACTAAAGATTCGTCTCACTTCTTTCGGTCTTCTCAGATTTTATCTTGGTTGGTCTCTCCAGATTTTAGCGTGTCGTTTGGCCTCTCCCTGACCTTAAAATAAGATTTATTTTAAATTAAATTTTTTTGTGAGACCAAGATTAGATTTCTGGACTTTATGATTTTAAACTACACACATATACATTCTGCAAATGGCGAATTGTCGAGAAAGTGATCTGTAGGATTAAGGTATATTTTTATAGATAATTCAGTTTGATTATATCACGTTCGCATGTCAGCACATTAGTGTGACCAAAGAGTGAAAATTAAAAGTGGAAGTCAATTAGTGGTCAAAAGTGTGCTTTGTTTGCCTCAAACCTTTTCATTCATGTTGTAAGTTACATATTTGCTGAATGTTATATGAGTCCTGGCTGTTAAAACCAATTTCCCCTTGGGGACAATGAAGTATGAATCTACATCTGAATCATTTTCATCTCATTGTCCCTGCAGCAGGGAAAAAATAAGGCAGCTGGAGGATTAAATGGGTGTGCAGGTATTTAAGAGTCCAGTAGCAGCTTGGAAACATAAAGATGAAAAACAACAAACCACTCCTGATCACAGCAGACTGATAGAGTGCTGAGGATAATCTGTTCAGGAACATGTGGGTAAGATAAGGGAAATAACCCGTGAGGTCATGGGATCAAATCATTATGAAATCCTCGTTGATAGCAAAGAGGATTATAAATAACATCCAGTCACTGTGCAGATATGTTCAACTTTTCACACACACATCGGTGGAAAATGTATCATCCCAACAAGATTCTGACATTCCGATATGATTCACTGACATACAGCAAAGGGAGAACACAAAACCAACAACCTACTTTCCTGGAAACTTTATGTGTCATAGTTTTGTTTTTTTTTCCAACTTGCTCCCTCTGACATGAAACATCTTTTTTGACAGGTCACAGTAACCGAGAAATCCTCAATTTCAGCAGCTACTTTCAATTTTACCCAAACTGAAAGACAGATAGGCAAATATTTTCTGCTCTTTCTTTACCTGAAGGTACTGGCAGACGAGACTACGAGGACTACCGTACTGTATACCAAATAGTGTCTATGTAGTACCCTACTACAGGTGTGAGCTGTTTCTTTTAATAAGTCCTTTTATATGGAGGGATTTACGTATATTTGGTATTTTACTGTGAAAAAAGCATTCAATTGTCAAAAGACCATGGTTCTGGTGTCCTTGAACGCTCCATGTAATGTTTAGTAGTTACTTGGCTAACCTTCTAGCTTCTCACTAGCCTGGATGAGAAGAGACTGTGGGAGACTTGCTTTGCATTGAGTTTCTGAGTAAGCATATGACATTATATGCGACCTAGAATTGATATGGACGTATATTTAAAAGTGATATAGTCCCCCGTAATAGCCCCGACTGCTGCTGCTGCCGTTGCTGCCGCCTGTTTGAGGTGTTTGACCAGACGTCCTGATGGTCGCACGACAGGACTTCATCTCTCACCACCATGCTTTGAATATTCTAACCAGGCCCCTCTGCACCCTAGTCATGATATGCTCTAGTATAAAGTAATTCTATCTTTATTTGATAATTTATTAGACTCCAACCAATTCATCTCCCATGTAAAGGTGTTATTGAGTGTTTCCATACCGAGGTCAACCTAAAACGTGAAATTAAACTGACCATAAAGTCTCATTAATAATAGAATGACGTGTGGATTTTGCACAGTTTAGTCATTTATTTTAAGATTGATTGCCAATCTATACAATGCTCTATATATGTGTACACCAAAGCCAAATGCCCATTCAAATCAAATCATTTTTTTAAAAATCCTCCATTGAAAGATCTTCAAAATGCAAGTCCATTATGTTAATAGGGTTAAGACATACATTTGGACCATTATCCCAAGTACTATAACAACCACAATACTAAACAAGAAAGATGCGTTTGTTTCTCTGGCCATAAACAGACCAACTCAAACTGGTTCCACTGTAGAAAATCACAACTTGAGTTTAAAGATGAGGACAGATGAGTACAGACTGTTTTCTAAAGCTGTTAATACATTGGTTTCTATACTGTATATGAAGACGATTACAACATAGTTTAGATGTAGACCAGTCTACACTGGTTTCTGTAGATGTCGGCTGTAGATGTCAGGGTAGGAGTGAACTGGGATTCTCACCATTGGCGTCCTCCTGCCTCATGCTGCTGGACTGTGTAGCCAAACTGGTTTTCTTTAGAACCATAGAAGATCTTGAAGTTCTTCGTGTCAAAGTTGAAGCAGAGGTGAAGATCTGAAATAGAAAAACACAATTATTTTCAACACCCCAGAACTTTGCTAGCCGTAGGATTGGGTATTTCCATCAGCTCCAGCCATTAGTTCACCCACAGGAATAGGATCGAATGCAGCTACAATAAGCATTGGGATCAATTGGAAATCTATTACATTCATTTCACTTTTTCACTATCACTTTGTGCACCTACACATAAAATCCACTGCTAATGGAAAAAGGTTATATTGCTTTCTAGGGATATAAACGGAGTGTGGAAAGTCTCTGATTGAAGACAAAGTTGACCAGGTTGAGGGAAAATGACTTCTGCCAAAAAAAGAGAGCAAATTACACTTCATCACTAAGAGATCTTTCGGACTCAAACTTTCCTTTAAGAAAGGGCTGGAGTCCATATTCTGTTTCTACTCACACTCCTCCAGAAAGAATGAAAATATTAGTATCGGTTCCCACAGGTATTTGGAGGGACAAAACACCATGAACCTAGAATCCAAAACACCAATACTATAAAACAATAGAACTGGAAACTAGCTGGTTAGTTGAAGTTACCAGTTACAGTAGTTATTTGATTAATGAATTCCATCCAGTAATTAAGGTGTTACTACATTACACACGGATTTTAAAATAACCAACAACAAAGAATCAATTATATAGTGACGCTACATGTTACAGATTTAATGATAGGCTATAAATATAATATAAAGTTTGATTAATTGATTGATTGAGGAATTAAACAGTAACCCGGAATTAGTGTGCTGACTTCACTGTGGCTTTTGAAGCCTGATGTTTGTATGTATCTATCCCTTAATGCCGAAAATCAACACTCAATACTTAAAATTCCATGCCATTACTATGAAATCTGTCCCAAACCAGACACAGAGGGACTTTTTTAAAAAACCTGTTATCAGAAACCCTTCACCTGACACTCATTCGCC
Source organism: Lepturacanthus savala (assembly GCA_030544235.1). NCBI lineage: Eukaryota > Metazoa > Chordata > Actinopteri > Scombriformes > Trichiuridae > Lepturacanthus > Lepturacanthus savala. The sequence goes on from CM060465.1 coordinate 26,992,441, forward strand.
TCGGTCCATCTCTCTCTATCCTTCTCCCTCTCACTCCTCCTGCACCGACCCGCTCTGGAACTTCTTCTGGTTTCAATTAAAATCTTTATCGGGAAGGTCAGTTGCCAGGAGGAGGAGGAATGGGGGGGGGGGGGGGGCGGGGGGGGGCGGCTACCGCTGCCAAGCCTGACAAACGGAGACAATAAAGGATGACGAGGATGACGTCACTGTACTATTTCAAGTTTATTTTCCACGACAGGAAACAGAGGAAAGGGGAAAGAGATGATTTCATGCTTTCAACAGAAGTCCAATAGAGTGAATTCAACGTGTGTCACCCAAATGGATGAGGCTTAAGTATAATAAATTATGAGTGAAGAAATTCCAAGGCATTTGTCCTCTATCAGGTCATTAAAATAATCTTATTTGTGTGGTATACCAATGAAAACAATGATCCCGTAGAAGTCTTAATTTTCCTTCCTTGCGGTTTTGTGCTGAAAGATGCAGTAACCTTCCAACTTTTCAACCTTCACTTTTCATTTTAAGCTCTCCAAAAACTGAGTTGATAGAGTAGCTACTGTAGACTGAGTAACTGTGCAAAGACAGAAGTTTATATACCGCATTCCATCTGTTATGTGTCAAAGAGAAATAAGCACAGTCATGAACATAAGTTAGAAATAGCTTCTCTCTTATTCGATTTAATCAGATTTATAGTCCTGAGAAATGTAGGTGCATCACTCGTGAAAATACTTATAGATCCATAAATTCATAGTTAAGGTGGTAAATTCAGGATTTTGGTGGTGTATGAAGTAATAAAGGTAAAAAGTTGTGATGTATGTTAAACCTCCTGGCGTGTTGTCAATCTGACAATAAAAGCTATATGGTCAGTCGCTTCACCATTTCCCCCCAAAACAAGGTACATTGCAGTAACAGTGCGTTCAAGTGGCTTTAGTAATTCTGATGAAGGAAAATGAGGAAATCCAGTGACATTGTTAGCATGTCACGTGTTAGCATGTTTTGTGAATCTCTCTACTTAAAAGTTGAATATGTTGAGTTTTTATTAAAACCTATATTTAAAATAAATTATAAAAATAATACATTCACAGTAGGTTTAAAGGCGATGAATAAAACATTTCTGGAAAACAATTCTATCTACTGTGAATTAATTTTTAAAGATTTTTGATGGTTTGAAAATGACTATGTTTGCTAACCGATAGCGACAGGTGCATTGCGCGTTGCCAGATCTGTTCTCTATGCTCAGCACAGCAAGGCTAATGGGTAAAAATGGCAGAGTCTGCAACATTTCTCCTCCATCGGTAAGTTAAGCTAACTCGCTTGCCAACTTAGCTAACGTTAGCTGCTATTTAAATTCCTCTTCAACAACATTACCTGTTTTCATTATATGACACTGGCTCTAGATATGACTTTACTGGTAGTGAAACATTGACCTCCGCACCCAGTAAAACAGAGGCTTGATACTTTTGCCCTGTCCAGTATCGCCAGTTTGCGTTCACCTCTGTGGTGAGTGGCTATTATCTAGCTAGCTATTTGTATTCACATAGGTCTCATAGACAATCATCAGCATACTGTGAAGTTCTGTCGGATGTTTATCAATACAAATATATAAAATCACAATGAAGCAGTTGGCAACAAACATGGCAACCCGATTGTTTTTGTGTGTGTGTGTGTTCCAACTATGACTTTGAGGCACTAGATGTCAAAATTCTGCTCATTTTACATAGTCCTATCTTTAAATATGTCAACTGTGCTCTTTGTAACAACTCATTCTATAGTCTAATCCAAACAGTTATATTTTTTCACACTACTAATGAAAAAGTAATATTCTCTATGTATAAAATATTTATCTAGCTAGTAACAAGAACTGTGAAAAAACATTTAGTGGAGTAAAAAGTACAGTACTTTGGAAATGCAAGTGAAGTGAAAATGATACTTCAGTAAATATATGTAGTTGCATTCCATCATGGATGTTACAGAGGTATGGAGACCATATGTTTACAAAGATCACAGCATCATACCGGAAGATTAGCACATCCATCTAGGTGTCATGTTTACATCCGAAGGGACGAGTTAATAGCAGTGACTACTGCGGAGTCACTTGACCGGAGAATAAATAACGATTGTTCTCTTTCCCATTGAAGAAAAAAGTGAGTGGGTGTTAATCGGTTATTTGTCAGGGGTATTAGAGGTTTTCCTGTAATTTTAATTCTGCTTTATTGTTGAGTCAGCCACTAATTCCCTACCATCCTGTGACCCTTCAGCCCCACTGTGACCCCGTGACCTTGTGGCTGTTGCTCATGTGCTGAAGCATTTCCTCAGAGCGCTCCGGTTCGCCTCCTCCAGCTGTGTAAATGAGCAGAGCGCTCGGAAAACTCGCCGGGTCGTTTGCCAGCGAACGGCAGCAGTGATGAGTTTGGCCACAGAGGACAAAAAGAAAAAGACACTGGAAAGGAGAGGAACGATTGGTAAAATGTCTCAACTTTTAAGGTATGTTTGTTTCCTGGCGGCTGAGAGGAATGCTCCTGTACGAGCCGAGCCAAGGACCACCTCGATTCATCGGAGCTGTTGGCGAAAGAGTGAAAGGCTTGACAGAGTAGAGATACGAGATCCAAGTCTGACAGATCCCTATCGCTGGATCGCCGGATGATGCGATTGATTCGGATGATCCTCGCTGGCACTGCCGACGCATTTTTCAGTTTTTACACAAAGTTTTTCAAAGTTTTTACACAGGCTTTGCGAGTGTTTCTCCGTGTATTTGTTGATACTTAAGTGATTTTTCCAGATGTGTCTTTGCTGCTCTCATAACTGAGGACAGGTTAATATCCAGCTGCAGCCACCGCAGCAACGGGCAGAATATGGTTGAGAGAAGAGAAGCAAAGCCTGTGCTGTTTTTGCAAACTCTCCACTTTTCAAATCGGACACAGCACGGGGAAATCAGCCCGATCAGGTTCAGGATAAGAGTGATTTAGTGAACAGGCAGCACACAGCCAAAGTCTGCATCGCTTCCTCCAGCAGGCAGGCAGACGGCTCTATTGGCTCGGCATCCCTCCACCATGGAGCTCGTGTCGATCCACAGCCAGATAACCCTTCACCTTCATAACAGGCACCACAGGTCAGAGGTCACAACCCTGACAATCTGTAAAATGTTTTTTCTTCCCCCGACACACGTCAAACTACCTTTAAACAACTGGATGTTTAACATGGTCTTACCCATCAGCTAAGTTTCAACAATAAAATTCAGGATATTTGTTGAATCCTTGGTCATAAATCTTATATATATTTGGCATCCATATAAATCACCAAGCAACACTATTTTAATATGGTCTCCACGTGTAGAATTGTATATCATATTCAAGTGCTTTTGATATAACCCAAAAGCTCAAACAACCTCTAAATGAACCTTGTGGTTTGCCAACCGCTCTTTCGACAAGACTCGTCTTTAATCCTCAAACTATGCGGATGTCAAGACATCCCCAAAAAAAATGAAACTTTCTGGACTATTTATTTGTTGAATTGATAAATGACTCCGACTGTTTAAGAAAAATATTGTGAGTCACATAATATGGTATAAAATATCTTTGCCCGCGAGCAAGGACACGTTTAATTCTTTTCTTTCTTTTTTTTTTTTGTTAAATGAAGCTCAGTGTGAAAGTTTCTCCTTACATAAGATGACAAGTATCAAGGACCAGCTTGATCATCATCCAGCGTACACTGTGTTACTCCCAGTACTGGCAGAAAGAATTAAGGCGTTATTCTATTTTCCTTAGTTATATAAAACTTTCTTTTTTTTTTTGTAACGCATCAGACAAATTTATTGGTCTGTTTGGTGGCTGAAAAAGAGCTGCTTCTTCGTTACAGACAAAATAAAACCAACATGCATGTCTGTGGTTACTATTAAACGCAGCTGTGATGCCAAGCCAGCAGCAGGACGTGCCCAAATCATATTGCTATTATGGTTTGTTTTATAATAGTGGCGAGCCACATGGGTGGAGTTTAACACATGCGAGAGCACACTGAGTGTCAGAGAGATTTGACAAACCGCAAAACAGTTTTTAAGTCCTTTTTAAAGTCACTTTACTAGCATGCCTGCGAGGATGATCTGTTTCCAGGTGGTTTGAAGTCGGTGAAATCAAATGCAAAATGATTGAAGGAAAGAGTTTTAGATTTCGTTCTAGGAGAAGCACGTCTGTTCAGCTCGGTCAAGGCAGGTGGGAACTGATGCCTTCCTGTGCGGCGTTACCAACCATGGATCGACGTGCTAGAACAACAACATCGTGACTGATGTGTTGTTGAGTTTAACGATCCGCCTAAAAGCCGCAACATGCCATAAAAACCATTTCACCCTCTTGAGTTCCAGGAGAAATACTCACTGACCTGCAGGCTCAACCTCAAGGGAAACATCCAGAACCTCCAAACTATTCCCAAATTCAATTTAGAGGCTAGTGGGATCATAATACTCTAGTTTTAATGGAGAGAAACACAATTTAATCAGAGGAAAACAGGAAAAGGGTCTCGAAAGTGTCCTAATTTTCAAATTCACCCAATTATTCTCTGCCTGCAGCGTTTTCTCTAACCATTTTTGCCAGATTCGTATGAAAGTTGATTTATATATTCATCATCCCGAGAGGGTAATTTCCAAAGATTATCGTGGCCCAACTGAACTTTCTTCTTTGGGTCATGCTTTGAAATCCGATTTTCCCTTGGCCTCTTGCATGCGTTTTTTCGTGCTGGACTTGAGAGAGGCTTCTGTGCTTTTAACTCATACTGCTCAGTGGTGATTTAGGACATTTCTCACTACCGTTAGAGATAACTCTTCTGTGGTCTGTGTTAGTCATCACTGCTATATCTGCAGTTTTTCATTGGAGTATGTGTCATATTTTAGCTCGACCTGACAGATAACTGTCAAAGGTGACATAAGTATTGCATCCAATTTCACCTCTAAACTACAATTTTTCTGATTTCTAGCAGGTTGTCAAATATTTGGCTGCAAAGGAACAGCAGGCCCAGCACTACAGACCCAAATGTTAATATTTCATTTTATAAGGTCTGAATATTGTTTATGGGGAGAAAGTAATCACCAGATCAATACGTATTCACTGTATCCAAATAGCCACTGAGGGTCTAGTGCACCATCGCAAGTGAAACTTACTGTCTTTTCAAAATAAAGTGTTTCACTGTTCATTATGAATACACTCCTGTTCAAAGGTTTGGTGTCACCCAGACAATTTAGTGTTTTCCATGAAAAGTCACACTTTAATTTACCACCATAAGTTGTTTAATGAATATAAACTTTTATTACATTAGCCTTCTCACACAATGAGCGAAGAGATTGTACCATTAGAACACTGGAGTGATAGTTGCTGGAAATGGGCCTCCTCATGTAGATATTGCACCAAACACCAGACATTGCACCTAGTATGAAATAATTTACCACATTAGCATTGTCTAGTGTGTATTTCTGTTTAGTTTAAAGTTACAGTATCTTCATTAAAATTAAAATCTTCAAAATATCTTCAAAAATAAGGAAATTTCTAAGTGACCCCAAAACTTTTGAATAGTAGTGTAAAATAAAACAAAAGCATTTACTGATTCAAGCTTTACACACATGAAACACACTGTATTTTCTTCAGTTTGTACTCAATGATTAACTTGATAGTTACTGAATTAAAACTATTTTATCAGGTTGTGGGAAATAATATTTAAAACTGAAGAAAATCTTAAGCCATATAGTCCACACCCAAAATATAGTGTGATGTTCCTTAAAGGTACAGTGCATAAGATTTAATGGCACTTAGCGGTGGGATTGCAGATTGCAACCAACTGAATACCCCTCCTCCTCCTTTCCAAGGAAAACATAAGAACATAACGAGGCAGCTTCTTGAGCCAGTTTGTTCATTCTTGGCTACTGTAGAGACACGAAGATACAAATCGTTCCATCCAAGGTAATAAAAAAACACCAAATTCTTCTTTTGATTGAATTGGATTGTAATATTGAATTGAATGTAATATTCCTGTTCCTAACAAGTCTGTCGGCCATGTGCCACAGGAAACAACCTCACCCAAGTCAACGCCATGGGTTACCTTGCATCAGCTCAGGTCCTATCCCATGCACTCAAAATCATCATGCGTACTTCCGAGCCAGGTTATTGTTCTATTATTCATGTGTGCACTGATGAGTGCCCATGGGGCACCCTGGCCCATTATCATAGTCTTTAAGGGTTGGGGCTGCACTCTCCATCAATAAGTCTAAGAAGTCCTTCAGATGTTATAGCAGTCTGACAAATTAAGCTCCTTTGAACTATTTGGACTTTTCATAGCTGAATTTCTTGTCTGATGGGTGCAAAAGATTTAGTTATCCACCTGTGCTGTTTGACTTATCATCTTCATGATTCCATATGCTGTCAACATACAACACAACTAACACCATATTACTGCACAGGTGACAGTTACTCCACTAGTATTGCTGAAAAGGGCAAGACTAGTCTAGACTGTTACTATTAAAGCTCATAGAGACTTAGAAAGACTTTGAAATGTGTAAAAAAAAAAGTCATGTTGAGGCTAATAGAGAAATGCTTTGAATGAACCCACGTGTTCTGGCTCACAGAGCTCTCCACATGTGCAGCTGACAACATGCCGTCAGACGTTACTGTCACAACATAGAAAAATGGAGACATCCTGACAAAAAAAACTGTTCGCACCTTTAAACGAAAATCAAATATTTGTATCTGATGGTAATTTGTGTAAACGTTCTTAATTATTTTATATTGACTTTTACTTCATTATCACCAATAGAACTTATGATTAAAACTTGAAAATCTCAAGATAAATAGCTTCAAAGTTCACTTTGTCTTTAGCTGCAATGCTTTTCAAGTGTAAAAAGTATCAGCATCTTAATGCACCTTTCATGCAAGTATTTGCAAGTACACATGTAGCCTGTATTAGAACCCTGCAGTTGCCCTTTCTATAACATACTCATTCTGTCACCATAGCAACAGGTGCTTTGCAATTAGGAAACTCAGGCTTAAAACTCAGATCTTGTCCACGTCCTGCACCTGTCTGACACAAACACACTTCTCATTTCAAACTCTCTCCGTTGCTCACCTGGCAGGAGGCTGCAGGTCCACAGCAGCAGAAGGTGATAATAGTCCATGAGTGTGTTCGAAAAAAGAAGAAGAAGAAGAGCTAGAAATACTGAGTGTGTGTGTATGTGTGTGTGTGTGTTTGTCAGAGGGTCGATGCCTAACTCTGCTGCTCTGATGTGTGAAGTAGAGACAGACCGAGAGGAAGAGGAGGAGGAGGAGGAGGAGGAGGAGGAGGAGGAGGAGCGCAGTAAACACACCTCCTCCTGCTGAATGTGTCGACTTCATGCGTGCACACACAGATCCCTGTTGTTAAAGAGACTTTAACCTCACCTTCCCTTTTCAAAACAGGCGCTTAAACGTTGGTGCACAAACAGGAAATGCCTCCATTTGCGTCTGACGACCAGATGTGGACATCTGTCCATTGATCATGAACACAAAGTTACTGCCAGGGGTGTCATGAAGTCTTTTTGCTGTTGTTGTTGAAGGGGCAACATTTCATAATGAATATTAACATTATTAACATTATTATTGTCATTATCTGCTATATATATCATAGGATTTAATATATATGACTGTTTTTTTTATTAATTTAAATGCACAACAGGTCATTTTTGGCTCCTAGGGGGCTCTAGACCCGAGAAATAATAAAGTGGGTGTGTTCCAGGCGTTGTATGCTGTAGTAAAGGTGCAGTGTTATCTTGATGCCAGGTTAACCCTATGCACTAAGACTGAAAACAAAAAGTGGTTAATGGCACATTGCATCAAAACTATTTTAAATGATGTAAATAGTACGTCTAGTCTGACAGGCAGGTGCACTCTGCTGTTTAAGCCCTTTATTTAAATTGCAGCGAGAACAATGCAATAAATGTCCTGAGCTCCCTCTAAAAAAGTATTTCAGAAGGTAAAAGTATCTAAATAGTAATCTTATCAAATGTTGAAATTGTAATCTTAAAAGTAATTCCTACTGTCAAAAGTAGTGGGGTATAATATTTATCGTTGCTTATTATTTTATAGTATAAAGTAGCATTAAATGGATGTACACAAGAATACACAAGAAAAGCACAACTGCCTAAATTTGTAAATGTGCTTAGTTACATTCCACTACTGACAAAATCCAAAGTGCAATTTCCTGTTTATCCGAAGTAAATAGGAGGCTTCAGTTGATGGAGTTAATCAAATCAGGTGAATAGCTTCCAAAATTCCTTCTTTGTGGTTCCATCAACGCTTTTTTCTTGCTGAGTTGGATTTGAAGAATTTGAACAAGCAGAGGCGATTTGGGGCTAAATATACTTTGACATCCAAAGAGAAAATGATCTTTAAGCACTCTGCAGCAGAGCAAGGAGTTACAATAAAAGCCTTAATTTAGTCGGGCATATCTGTTACAACGCCAGTTGGTTTTGACCTCAGAGGCATCACGGCAGGAACAGTGAAATCACATTTACTGGAAACAAACAATATTTCACTCTGTACACTAGACGTATCACTCAGACAGGTGAAACCTCCTATTAGCTTCAGATAAACATAAGAATGCGAGTTTGCATGGATCAAACTTACGAGTGCGTAGTTGGGTTTAGTTTTATTTATTCAGTAGATAAAACTAAAGCGAGGGGGAGGAAAACCAACGGGTTTGAACAGAGTTCCCCTCAAAAAATCAAGAAATGAGACACATACCCCCAATATAAATACAAAAGTAAAGAAACAAGCAAACAAAAAGATAAACAAACAAAAACATAATAAACAGACGATAAGAATGTGTTTATTCATAGACGGATCAACAAAACAGACTTCAACCACATCATTATTTTTGTATCTTTGATGACTGCAAGTCCCTAAAAAGTACTAATGTATATCCAAACCGTGATGTTCATCTACATCAAATTAACTTGTGTTTGTGCCTAAACCCGTCCGGCCTTTAACCACAGTGGTGTCAGATATAAACACCAGCGTTTTCCTGCTGAAAGGAGCACCCGATTGTTCTGAAGGACCAGGGCTCTCCTAAAGTGAAGCCAAAATATGTGGATAAGTCCCGCCCCCTCCCATTATTAGTGGATGGGACATGAACCCAACTAAGTGTAAGTACATCTCAAATCACTTTTTCCTTAAGATGGTTTCTGTAGTATTACATAGTTCTTATGACGCTGATATTTATTCAAGTGATATTTTTTCTGACGCAGTGAGTTTGTTATTGATTAGTTCTTTGATGATATTCCATTCCTAATTAACTCCTGCGCAAACTCTGGCTCCAAATTATGTCCCACAAGCAGGATGGCAGCTCCTGGTAAAGAGATATTTTGACTTTACTTTTGCATCGTGGTACGAAGTGGAGACCGACATCCATCTGTATATACAGTCTATGATATGGACTCTTTATTATCTAATTTGAAAGACTTGTTACAACACAGTCACTTGACATTGAATCGACTTTCCTTCATTTCCCTGAGGCAACAGAAAACCTAACCTGAGTTATGCTAACTGTCTGAGCCATAAAATGAGTGGTTAACCTTGTGAGAACCAACGTCTTGTCCCCAGAAGGAATGAGTCCCCACAGTGTGATTGTGTCAACATGCTTTTTGTTCCCACAATGTGATTAATATAAGCACACGCACACACACACACACATATATGCTCCCTCCCTGTCAATAAAAAGATGCTGGAGTGCTGCGAGCTGGACGGCAGCAGGCTGCTGTCATTCTGCTGGAAATAACAAGTGGAAACTTAGAGTCAAAGCAGCGGAGTTAAAGCGAAACAGACGATAAAATGGCCCTTAAATCAGCCTGAAGGTCAGTCAGTGAACACAACACGCAGTTACAGTCCAACATATGTCGGCTACTGTACATACATACGAACAGCTGACATGTCCTCTCACCTGGTGGCTTCTTACTTAGAGCAGCAGATTGCTTGCTTTTCTTTTGAATGCTGGATATTTGTACTGGTTAAATATACAATATGATGTCACATCCAGATGCTCGTGCACATGAAGTCCAACTTGAAATTGATTGCATGGTTTCTTTTTTTTCTGCTATACATATCTGTTCTAAATCACTCATCCTGTGCTCTGCTGAAGCCAGAAGAAGAGATTCTTTTTTATTATTATTATTTGGTTTCATGATGGAGCCTCCTATTTTCCCCTATTATCCTTCTATTGTTAATACCCTATCTTTGTAGGTAATTTGATTTAAAGGCCCCATATAATGCAAATTGCCACCTTTGTGTTTTGTTTACTATAGATAAAGTTTAGGGGTTACATTAAAACTGTCCCACGCATCAATCACTCACAAAAAATGAGAAATGCATGCTGTCAACCAAACTCAGACACTAACATTTATTAAATCTTGACGCTATTTTTGGGATGATTAAATTTCAGTTGGAATTTTAAAAAAAAAATAAATAAAAAAATCATGAGAACAGAACTATGTGCGTGCATTACTTTATAAATAAGATGCAAAGAGTACCGGTATATATGCTTATTTCTACCTTACATAAATATATATTAAAAAAAGGTTTAGTATAGACCACCAGACTTTTATTTCATAAACATTTAATGAACTTTTCAATATTATACATTTTGACTAGTCCCCACAGACTCAAGATCAACATATTTTTAAATAAATTCCATTAACTTGAAGGAATTTTATGACATTTCTGGAAATAAGATTTATATTCCCTATTTGCTATTTAGCTGAGTTGATGAGAAGATCAACACTCAACTCTGTCCAGTAAATATGAAATATTATATGATGTAAAATAAATGTAATCATTTAAAGTGAATGAGAGAGAAGACATCTAAGTCTTAACAGTACATTTAAGTTCAGATCCTGCAAACTGACCTGATTTCAACATTTTTCTGTAGTAGAAGAGCCGATTATAACTAAATTAGTCTCACACAGTGTGGAAAATGCATTTTCAGAAATGTAACCACGTAAAAACAAAAATATATATTGAATAGTACAACCCATTTTGAATATTATTAAATGTAACTATTATATTCTAGTCTAAAGTTTAATGGAATAACCACTTGAAAAAGAAAATGTCTGCATTTCTGATTATAGGATTATAGGTCCAGGAAAATGAGGCAATAATTTATAGGTTCTTGTCATTTATGACACTTTAAAGTCCCCAAAGTTAAGTTATACCTGTCATAGCGTCCAAAACAAAGGACAAAATGAACATGACGAAAGTCAGACGCAAAAATGATGAGGTGATCTCCAACAACAGAGTGAAAAATACAGAGAAACAGACAAAGACATCACAGCCAAGAGAATAAACTGCTCTGAGATCATGTAAACCACAAAACAAATAACCAGACGGCAGACTAAAAATAATTCTTTAATGAACAACAATTCTGCTAAATGTGGGAAAAACGACACTTGGAACAAAAATGTCATCACCATGGCGTTAATTTATGTTATGTGTCCGAACCAGCGTTGTTTTGACCAATCAGCGACTTGCGCGATCTCGTGATCGCGAGATGTGATAAGTCTTGCTCAATGACGGATGGTCGTAGACAGGTACTTCATCCAATGACCTGCCAAGTGTTTTTTTTTCCAGTTTCCAAGAAAGACTTCCCAGAAGGTTATGTGTAACGTGCCATCTGGCTGCATCAGGTTAGAGAAGTGCTGCCACTCCTGAGTAAGAAAAAATGATCAGTATCGCTTTATAGCATGAAAGGTTGGTTGACATGTCACAAGTTATTTTTAGCACATAAAGTACTAAAATTCCTTCCACACCTCATGATTCATGAATTATTAGCAAAAATGTGAAACTCTTATTTGCTTAAAATAAGCACATTGTGATGTTATTGAATATGGGCTTTAATACTAATAATGTCACCTGGGTTTAGGTATGATAAAACATACAGTATTTTAGATCCTGAATCCCTGGACAAGCACAGAAAGGTGTGCCTGTGTGTAGATTCAACACAGAAACATAAATCGGGGGTGAATTCCCTGAAACAAGGAGCACAAATTCCCATTTTAATGTGGAAAAATTGATTTGACATGCTCCCTCTATTGGAAATTTGTAAACCTAATTAAAACTTGAGACCTGTGACAGAGCATAGAGTGCCAAGATTGGTTGTTTTGGAAATTTCATGCATGGCGGCGAGTATTAACATGATTTTTTTTTAAAAATGATTTCCATCAAACCATCACAAAAACCGCACATGCGGAACATTGTTGACAACCCAGAGGAGCGGACTGCGATCGGCATCACCTTCTTGGCCTTCTGCTTCTATAGAGAGCAGCTGGAGCAAATTGAGGAACATACCTTAAAATGATCCAGAGCAAGGGTACGCAACCCTTGTCCTAGAGAGACATAGCGGGTGCAGGTTTTTGTTCCAACCAAGCACTAACACCACCTGATTATATTAATGAAGGTCTTAATCAAGGACGCTAATGGTTGCTTAGTAGAATCATGTGTGCAAAGGCTTGGTTGGAGCAAAAATCTGCCCCCACAGCAACTGCCTAGGACCAGGGTTGCCTACCCCTGATCCAGAGCATAAGATGGGAAAAACTCTTATTTGAGTTTTCATCTCTTTTCACTGTTGCAAGGCCAATACCTTCCTATTTTGGGAAAAGTGCAAAGTTGCAAAATTTATCTGAAGTTGAAGCAGTTTCAACTTTTATCGTCCAAAATGAGCAGAAACTCTCAGAACTCCATAAATATTCATCAGCATCTGCAGGCTCTGCAGCTACAGTCGATGGGCAGAAATTTCAGTATTTTAGGCTCAAAGTGACTCAGAATCTGCTGTTTTGCAGCCTCTTGATCTAAGACATTCTCACACTGTGTTCATGCAGCCAGCAGCTACAGAGACAATGGTGGACCGGTGCCTAAACAAAGAGAAAGGAATCATCAGAGAATAATTGACAGTAAAAAAACAAAAAAAACAACAAAAAGGACCTGAATAATAATGAATATAAGCTAAAGATGAGAGGATAAGTGATGGTTGAATGCAAAAAAAAAAAATGTGTTTTTGGCTTCATGTGCTGCAGACTGGACGGTTGTAAATCTCTTTCCTGGACTGAGTTGTGTGAGGAAGCGTATGTCTTAACCATAGACTGTATTATAACAGCTGTCAATAACAGTTTGTTTGGCTGGATCTCTATCTGTTACCTAATCCAAGCTTAAAAAAAGATACACCTAAAACAAAATTACACTTTAAAGGAAGTGATCATTATAAAATCATCAGAACCATAAATCCTCTGAATCTGCTGTCTTTAACTTAAATTGACATGACGATTACAGATCACAACACGTAACAAGATTTGACAGCATCACATGACAAATACAAAACCAGATTTATTTTGGTGGAAGAAAAACACGTAACAGAATATGACACTCTATAACGTTAGACTTTTTTAGTAGCTCATACTCATGACACGGCTTCTTGGTGATTAACAGCTATAGACATTTCAAAATAAGTCAAAGAACAATGCAGCCAAAATTAAAAAGCTACAAACCGAGTATATTAATATTCTGCCAGCATAATTCTTCTAGGTCCCATATCGTAGGAAGTGAGATTTTAATTGCTGTCTCATGTTTCAAAACTCTCAATCCACAGAGAAATGCATATGGCCCATATTCAGAAACTACCCCCATTCACAGTCATTCAAACCAGCCAGAAGCTCATAAATATTCATGAGACAGACACAAAACAACCTGTTCTTTACTTTAAAAGTTTGGATTCTTTATAGAGGAGTTATAAAACTATAATTAGATGATTTTTTTTTACTACTTTAAACCACAAATCTATCTTGTTAGCTGTGTCACAACTTTAAACAAAGGGAAAGTGTCATATTTAGGACCTTTGGCCTTTGTCATTCCCGTGTTCTTTTTCGGAACTGATTGTTGCCGTATGTGTATTGTTCCCGAAGTGTAACCACAGTTTGTTGTGTAAAGTCCCATCCTAATAAAGTCGGTCTGCGTGCAGCTCCCTCTGATCTTAATAAAGTTAAACTCTGTTAACTGTCTCCAGATGTAGACGTCCAGTGGAGCTCAGGGCAGACTGACAATGTTAAAGGGCTTTTCCACTGCACATTAAAGTAATCTCTCATTTAACCCCTTTTACACTTGCAGCATGACCCTTTTATTTCTGAAGCAATCTTAACTATAGATCATCACAGAACCAATGATGATTGCAGACTGAATAGATACTCCCCAAACAGATCATTTACCTTCAGATGGGATGCTACATCTTTCTAAAACGAATGTACATTGTCTGATCTTTTTGATGATACAAACGTTATCACCTATGTTGGGAAGTGGTGAAACTAATTTCTCAAATACTATACTTAAGTATAATTTGGTGGTACTTTATTTAAGTATTTCAAGTAGGTGCTACTTTATACTTGTATTCCGCTGTATCTCAGAGGGAAATGTTGCACTTCTACATTCGACAGCTGTAGTTACTTTTCAGATGATGGATGATAGAACAAGCCTTTGAAATGCAACACATAGTTAAAGACTAATCTAGTTGTTTTCAACATTTTCTTTTTGTCTTTCAACATCCTACAAAAAGCAGCCAGGTCACATTTCAGATGTCTGAGTTGTTAACAGCTCCACCAAATAGTGATTTTTCTCACATGGTTTGATTTCAATAAGTGTACAGCGATACAGGATTTCACCAAAAGGCAAAGAGATTTATGTATCAGAGCTCGTTTTTCTTCTTTCTGCTCCCATTAATCATCTAATGACCCCTCAGATTTATCTGGTGACCCTTTAGAGGGACCAACTCTATATGAAGTAGTTGAACAGGAGAAATAATGTAATGATAAAAACATATATAATAATGAACTTGATTTCTATAGCACTTTTCAAAACCATTTCAAAGTGCTATACAGACCAAGATAAAACAGAGGTAAGACCGTAATAAATAAAAACATCGAATATATAGGCCTGATAAAACAAGGTAATAAAACCATGTGAGAAGAAAAGTAACACAAGGTGAAAAGAACAGGTTAACTCCAACTTACTTTCTGTGAAAGAATGTTTTGTGAAGTGATAGGACATTTGATGTGATTTGAAGAATGCACGGCATTTGCCAACCTCAGAATGTCAGGCAAGGAGTTCCACAGCTGCTGGCTCTGACTGAGAACGCCTGGCTGCCTTTTGTAATGAGATGGGAGGGCCTTGCCAGAGGTGCAGAGGCGCTGGCCAGGCTGATGGGGAGTGAGTATATTTAAAGAAAGGAGAATGAGCAAGGCCACGTAGAGCTTTAACAGTAATAAGTTTCAAGTCAGTCCTACACTTCTCAGGCAGTGTTGCAAAAAGGGGAGTGATATCTTCTTGTTTCTTAGAGTCATTTAGAGTCTAGCAGCTGAGTTCTGGATGAGTGGGAGACAGGGGAAAATAATGATTTAACAGGTGCATTGTGTACATTAGCAAACATCTTCCTAAACCATGCTTCTGCAGTGCATGTTGATTCAATGTTAAATATGTAGATACATTGCAGTTTAAAAAGGAAATGATTCAATCTGCGCTAATGTGTTTCAGTCAGGTTGTGGTTCTCATAAAAGAAACCAAATGAGCTGCATGTGAATCTCTTCTAATTTATATGTTATTAGTTCCACACCAACATCTGCCCTCAGCACTCACATCCTCACTCCCTCTGTCTCTCTCACTCAATCACAGCTGAGCAGAAGCTTGGATTGACTGCCACCTAGTGAGGAAACAGCAGAGTAGAAGAGAACAGCGAAGATGAGGGAGACCTGTCACTCTTACACATTTGATATTTTTATATCAGCATATATCAATATACAACGTCCCTTGTGGGTTCAGAGATTCGGTTCAGACCAGGGTCAGAACTACAAAATTAGAAATGACTTCTTTTCACCAGAAATGGAGTTTACATCCTGCATCTTGCATGTGTTAACGGCTACCAGAAGAAAAGATAATAGCTTTATATATTTAAAAATTCAAGACATCACAACGCTGTTGGATTAGATTGATTTTGTAACTAATAAACTTTTATAGGATTTAAATTAGAAAACACAACAACACACCGAATCATCTGCGTTAATTTAAAAACCAATAAACCAACACAGACAACAAAAGCTTTTAGCTCAAAGAAGGAGACACAGGATCCAGAATAAACACACAGGGTGAAAAATGTTAACCTGCTAACGTCAGCAAACGTAGTTTAACATATAATGTTTAAACAGAAGCCCATTCGACCCGGTGTTTTGCATCGGAACCACAGTTTCAGGTTTCTCTGTCGGTGTCGATGTTGCTGCAGCTCTCGGACCGCTCGCTGCTCTCCACAGGTGCAAACTTCACCTTCCTGTGTGACCTCTGTAGACACAAGCACGCAGCACTGATCAAGCAGCCTCGGATTCAGTTAGTTGTGCATTATTATGTAAACGCAACAGTCAGGCTGGAAAAAAAGAGTCCATTTACTCCATTTTTTTCCAGCAACATTTGATTGTTATCTAATCACTAATCTCATCTATCAGGAGCGGTGCTACTCTGGGCCGCACTTTGTGTGTGACTAGATAAGAGGAGGATCAATTCTAAAAGCCAAATGTTGTTTAGTGGATTTTTCATATTGTATCATGTATTGTAGAGTTTGTTTTAAAGACCTTTGTTTTACAAAACACTACTGTTCAAATGTATGGGGTCATTTAGAAATCTCCTTATTTTTGAAAGAAAAGCTCTGTTTTTGTGTTTTTTCAATGAAGATAACTTAAACTAATCAGAAATAAACTCTATAATGGGGTAAAATAATTCCTAATGGGGTAAATGACAATGGCTGCAAATGTCATGGCAATGTTTCTATATTTTTGAAAGAAAAGCACTGTTTTTTTTCAATTAACTTTAACTTATAATCAGAATCGGGTTTTTTGTGCAATATCTACATAGGTGTATAGAGGCCAATTTCCAGCAACTACCACTACCACCTGCTCATTACGTCAGAAGGCTGATTAGATGATTAGAAAACCCTTGTGCAATCATGTTAGCACAGCTGAAAACAGCTTAGCTGGTTAGCGAAGCTATAAAACTGGCCTTTCTTTGACTAAAGCAAAGTTTGAAGGAAAAAAAATATTATTTCAAATGCAAATCATTATTTATAACCTTGTCAATATCTTGACTATATTTTCTATTCATTTTACAACTCATGGTGGTAAATAAAAGTGTGACTTTCCATGGAAAACACAAAATCATGGGTGTCCAATCCTGGTCCTGGAGGGCCGGTGTGGGTGCAGGTTTTTGTTCCAACCAAGCAGTTACACACCTGATTCTACTAATCAGGAGCCCTGCTAAGGACCTTCATTAGTAGAATCAGGTGTGTAACTGCTTGGTTGAAACCTGCACCCACACCACACCTCCAGGACCAGGATTGGACACCCATGCACTAAATTGTCAGGGTGACCCCAAACTTTTGAATGGTAGTCCTTCATTGTAAGGAAACCGCATTATTGTGACATTTGTACCTGCTTAGCTACGAGCCCTTGTGGGTAGCGGGAAATGTCGCCCCTCCGACGCTCCGCCCTCTCCCAGTCATCCAGCCACAGCTGGCGGCGGTACTCCGACTGGCGGGATGTGATTCGCTGGTAGATGGCCTGATTCTGGCGGCTGACCAGCAGAAGCTCCTCCCTCCGCTTCTCAGCATTCAGACTGAGGAAGAAAAGAAACAGGAAGAGACAACACCTTTAAGGGTGTTTTGAAACCTGCACTTTTTTACTGAATCATACTCAGGTTCTTTGTCTCCCTTTGGTGCGATTTGTTTGAGCAGAGTGTACCGCACCCTTCGAGGGGGCCGTGATCTACTACAAGGTGCACTCTGCGAGATTGAGTGACTCGGCTCCCATAGCATGGTGTGCTTTGCATATTGGAATGTGAATGATTGAATTTAACAGCTGCTTGCAGCTAGCTGGAGAATGAATCAAGGTAGGACCTGGACTGGCGCGATGTAGTGTGTTGTATTTGGCCGGTGGACCTTCCTTCAGGATCGTCTTCCTGTGTTTACCTACGTGCTCCCGCCAACGAGCGAGGTGAACATTCTCGCACGGCTTAAGGTGCTGCCTATGGGCTCGCTTGGACTTTTTTTTTTCCTCTGTGAAAAGAAACCAAACCAAGGAGCAAAAGCAGAAAGTTCACCAACACATTAAACGATTTGGGCCAGAGCAACAAACTATATGTGTGAAAATGCCCTGAGGTAGACTTGAAAGATCCTGAGCTTATCCTTTAAAGATTTTACAGCCAAGTCTTGGGGCAGATAAATAGCAGACAGACTCACCACCATCACACATCCAAATCAATAATTTAACACCATAACAGAGCAGGACCGGTCACATCAATTATTTAAAGGTCCATCATTGGAATCATCACAGACATGTTAAAGATCTGAGGGGGTGGAGGCTGCTGTTCCAACAAAACTCCATATGATGAGCTTCTCTTTGCATTCTAATGAATCAAACACAACAGTTTTTGTTGACATTGTCAGAAAGGGGATATGCACTACCATTCAAAAGTTTGGGGTCACTTAGAAATTTCATTATTTTTGAAAGAAAAGCACTGTTTTTTTCAATAAAGTTTAAAATAATCAGAAATACACTCTATACATTGCTAATGTGGTAAATGACTATTCTAGCTGCAGACGTTTTTTGGTGCAATATCTACATACAGCACGGGCCAAAGGTTGGACACACCTTATCATTTAATGTGTTTTCTTTATTTTCATGAATATTTACATTGTAGATTCTCACTGAAAACTAAAACTATGCTCATTAAAACTATGAATGAACACATGTTTATGGTGTTATGTACTTAACCAAAAAAGGACAAATAACTGAAAACATGTTTTATATTCTATTTTTTTTTATTTCTAGCCACCCTTTGCTCTGATTACTACTTTGCATACTCTTGACATTCTCTCGATGAGCTTCAAGATGTAGCCACCTGAAATGGTTTTCACTTCATAGGTGTGCCTTATCAGGGTTAATTAGTGGAATTTATTGCTTTATCAATCAGAGGAATGGGTGACTATTTTGAAGACACAAGGTGTATAGAGGCCCATTTCCAGCAACTATTACTGCAGTGTTCTAATGGTGCAATGTGTTTGTCCATTGTGCCAGAAGGCTATTTCTAACTTTCTCAATGTTTTGACTATATTTTCTATTCATTTTACAACTTGTGATGGCAAATAAAAGTGTGAATATTCATGGAAAACACAAAATTACCTTGGTGACCCCAACTTTTGAATGGTAGTGTATCTACTTCATGTTAATTGTTGAGGTTGTAGTGGGTGATGCTGGTCTACAGGAGTGATTTGTATTCTAGTATTTTTGCCTGCTCATGTTTGTTATTGAGGCGGATAAAGTATTCAAAATACTTCTCAGAATACTCCAGTATACCACCACCACCCACATGATGAGGTATTACATTTCAACATGATATAACACATATTCCTGTCTGTCCGCGGGTTCCTACCTCCTCAGGTGGTAGTGGTTCCTGTGGTCCACCAGGCCTTTAGAGCTAACGATGTCCGCCAGTTTGGAGGCCAGCAGGTGGTTGTCTCTGTTGATGGTTGACAGCCGCTCATCCTGCAGCTGAACCATAGAAACCAAGAGTTAAAACGTTAAAACGAGTTGAATGAAAACAGGTTTAAGCCAAAAGTTAGCCAAAAGTGTGTGTGTGTCTACCGACCTGCAGCTTTTTCAGTTTGAGCTGGACATGAGCCGGTGTCCTCATGCCCTTGGTGTCCACTACAGGCAGGGCAGAGGTCACCTGGACATGCAAACATAGGTGAGTGCAGCCCTTGAAACCCCAGCTACTCAACCCTGCTGACTCACTCGCTTTACTCACAAAGTCTTTATCGGAGAGCTGTTTGCAGCAGCTGTTTGTAAGTTCCAAATTAGCCTTGCGACAGTGTTCACTAAATCTAGACACATACACTTTACACTTTGCTAAAATAAAACCAGCTGCGACATAAACTAGTTATGTAGGGATGATTTGTTATTTACACCTACTATCTGCCAGATGGAACTGTCGTGTAACATATTGGAATGAATGAATAATATCTGAATGTTTAACAGCAAAAGTGTGGAAACATTGTGAAATCTACTGTTTAGTTTGGGATTTAAACATTACACTTTGAAAACAGGCGCAAATATCCGTATTAGAATCTGAGAAACAACACAGTCTAATCCAGCCTTAATTTCAACAGCCCTCCACCTCCTCTCTTCATCCCCCTACCTTGGTGCGGTGGTTTTCAAAGTTCTCCTGGTCCCATCGCTGCTGCAGGTAGCGGTTGGTGACGGGCTTTAACGGCTGGTAAGACCTGTGCATGCTGCACCTCTGACAATAATAACCACACTCTCTCAGTCCGACCCAGCAGGAGATGAAGTGTATGTGTTGTGTGTTTGTAGGCCTGGGGGGTTGTCGCCATGGAGATGCACCCCTCTTTATCTGCTTTCAGACAGATAAGGTTCCCTATTAATTATTACTGAGCTGATCTGTTTCAGCAAGCTGAGGAGTCACACACACACACACACACACACTCTCACACACTGGAGTTTAGGGCTGCGGTGAACAACTATTTTATTTCCTCGACTAAATGCTGATTCAATTTCTTTCAGTAAACTAGTTGATCAATCTTTATATATAGAGGGAGTTGAATAAGAATGATTTTGCATTTTTGCAGTTAGGCAAACTTCAATAATAATAATAACTTGCATTTTTATGGCACCTTTCAAGAGACCCGAGGTCAAGATAAATAAAACAATGGAAGAAGATAATAATAGCAGATGTGGCATTGCAGATCTCAGTCGGGAGAGAGTTCCAGAGAGGGTGTGACCTGCCAAACTGAAGGCTCTGACACAAAAGGTCACAGACCTGTGTCTAAGGATGGCTGATTCAGGGACATGGTAGAAGGGTGGTAGAGGTCAGACAGATACTGTGGAACGAGAATATGTAGGTATTTATAGGTGAAGATGTGGATTTTGTAGGAGATGTAGGACCTGACTGGGAGCCAGTAAAGGAGAATGAGGTCAGGGGCGATGTGCTGACAGGGCTCGGTGTTGGTGAGAACCCTGGGCGGTTGAGTTCTGCACATACTGGAGCCTGTCCAGGGATTTGCTGGGTGTCCCGGACAGAACCGCGTATCAGTAGTCCAGAAATATTTTTGATGTGGTAGAAATAGATGTGTGACTGGAATGAGAGGGTGGAGACAAGAATGACACCCAGGTTGCAGACTATTAAGGATGGGCAGATGGAGCAGCTGTCCACATTAAGAAGAAGATCTCTAACCTTCCAGAGTAGAGCCCGGGGCCGACCATTAGCTCTGTTTTACTGCCGTCAAGTTTGAGTAGGTTAGCTGATATATTTTGCGTTTTATGCAGGCAGGAGACTAGAGACTGCGGGGACAGCTGAGTAGATGGTTTGGTGCTGAGATAAAGGTGTCATCAGCATAACAGTGGAAACTTAGACCATAATGGCTGATAATTGGAGTTCCATTATCTGACCTGTTAAATTATTCAAAGAAATGAGGAAATCCTGTTCAGTGAAGGACTTCCAGGTAATATTCAGACTTTAAAGCTGTTTGGGGGGACATACAGTTTTTAATCAGCAATTTAAAAAAAATATATATCTTTAAATACCACCTCAGAAATTTATGAGCTATGTGTTCATTAAAACATCATATACAACAAGACTACAGGCTGGCCTTACTGCCAGCATTGATATTTAGCAGGTTTATAGTTTGGCATGTAAACATGCTAATATTTGCTAATTAGCATTAAACACAAAATTGGCTGATGGAAACGTGAGCTATTTGATCATAAACCAAAAGTAAATATTGACCAGATGATACTGCGAGATAAAAAGTCAGAGGATCAAAGCAATGAAAATTCGGACTCCGCGGAAGGGTCAAATAGCAATAGGTGTTATAACATGAAATTGATATTACTGATTTTGATATTTCACTAGAGAAAAAGTCAGAGGATCACCAACGTCTGTATGATTCATCCTCTGGGGAATGTGAATGTTTGCTGTAAATTTCATAGTTGTTGATTTATTTCAGTCTGGACCAAAGTGAAGAGAATGACCAACCCTGCCATATAATCAATCTATTTTAATTAGGTGATATATATTTTTTTCTCTTCATGAAGCATACACAAATATATATATCATTCATATTTTTAGTTTTAATTATTCACCCGGCAGTTCCACGTTGACCTATAGAGGGCACCCTCTGTCTGATTGATTAGACTGCACTAATGTGTTAATGCAGACCTGCAAAGGGATTTGAACCAGCAACCTTAGACACTACCAACTGCTACTAACTACATCTGTTAAAAAATCTTAGTTTAGTTTGGTAAAGTACAATTGCCCTTTAAAATGTAGTGGAGTGAAAGTATAAAGTAGCACAAAATATATAAACTCAGACTCAATTAAAGTACAAATATCTCACAAGTATCTCAAGTACATATTCTACATTTCCAACACTGCAGAGAAGGATCATATTAACATTATGTCTCCTTTAATTTCTGGTCTTAACCGCTGTGTATTTTAGCCACATGTTGGCAGCTCTGTGTGTCAGACAGCATCCAGTGGCCACAGACACTTTAACACTCCTGATCCTGGCTTCTCTCAGCTGTTGTGGTTAATGCTTGGCTTTTGTATTGAGTTTCTTTAACCCCGATATAATATAATGTGGATTCGAACCCTGCTGTGGCGGGAAGCCTTCTTTCTTCTCCGATCCTGTCTGTTATTTGCACAGCAGCAGGTCACAGCAGGCCTCCTCTTGACCCGGCACACACTGACAGCCATGTTGTATCGTCTCCTGCAGTATGAATGAGCTTCTAATCTATCTGAAAGGAGAATGTGAGAGCGAAGGGACTCCGCTCCGCTCAGTCTCCAAGTGGAGACCGGGACGGAAATAATGACGACAGACGAGCTCGCAGACAAACAATTCGCTCCTTTTATTAAGCCGTCAGCTCCGGTTAAAGAGAAGGAGAAAACTGAACGGAGTGAGGCTGCTCGCTCTGAAGACGAGTGTGTTTCTTGGCAGGTGAAGCTGGTATGAAACCAAAACCTCGGCCATCTATTTCACAGTTATTTGTAGCCTCAGTGGTGCTCTCCTCAGCCCAATCTCAGATCCAAATTCAGGTTTTTGAGGTTGTAGTATAGCTTGCGTAAGATGGGGGGCTTTTGAAGGTGCCAACAGCATTTTTGGAGGCGGTAAACCATTTGCCAGGCGAAGTAGGATATGTCAGAAATGTGTAGAAAAAGAGTCTGAGTTCAAAGGTCCACTTACTAGCTTTTTTTTGGGCCTCCAGAAACATCATTGGTTTTCCTCAGGGAATGGAACGTGACCTGAATGTGGAACATAGGAGCAGAGAATGTTCACATTCATCTGCTGAAGGAGGAAAAGTTGCTCTTTGCTCACCTTCAATCTCGGTTTAACACCTTGACGTACCTGCAAGATTTGTGACATCACAAATAGCTTGGCGGGAAGTATATTCCAGCAGGCAACGTCCACTATTGTTACATGGAAACTTGAAGCCTGAGAAGCCATGAGAATGGAATTTAACGTATAGTAGGAGAAACTTCCAACGATATTTAATTTTTTTTTTACATAAAGTAGAAGTAGGAGATCTTTAAGTTAGTAAGAATGTTTAACTAGTAAACTAAACCTTTTTATTTTGGGATAGACCAAGCAATGTCTGACTAGGACACAACAAGACCACATCATTCCACGCAGATCTGATGTTTTATCTTATTTGAAGATTGATCATTTGTTTACTAAGACTGTTTATAGTTGCTTTTTATGCTCAGACGAGCTTAAAAAACAGCTTCCATGAGGCCTTGTTGAATGGTAATGAAGCAGAGCGCTGAGAGACACTCTGTTCTCTGATTTATGGTAAAGAATTACACTCAAATTTATTCCTGAAGCCTATAAGGCGACAAATGAGACCTCCACATATAAACCTAAGTCTTCATCAGTCTGCCAAACAATCAGTCTCAATCATGTACCAGCCACATGTGGCTAAACAGCAGGGGGCGCCATAAATATTTTACACTTAAACAACAATCACTTTAACCATAAATCAGTAGAATGGGGTTTGTGTTTATGAAGCTGAATAGTTTTTAGTGGTATGTTGCTGTGGATCAGCTTGTCCTGTAAGGTGGGAGCCATTTTAGAAATTAAAGCAGCAGATTCAGGGTTCAATTGCTGCTGCAGGAGTGAATCACTGTGTAATATTTTCCAGTTCTGTCTGATGATGTTACAGATCGGTGCAGACTGTTTATTATAAGTTGACACATGTGGTGGTCTATGTTTTTTTTTTGCACAAGAGATTTTTACTATCTGTAGTTGTGACCTTAAGAGGATGCGCATGAATCCATGTCATGTAAAGTGCAGTTTCGGCTTCTTCAGAATTTCCACTCCTGCATTTTCCAAATTGAAAATGCAGGTAAAATTAAATCGGCCTTAAAATGGTAAGGCTTTAATTTTAAAAAGGGTGTAGCCCTTTTTGTGTCTGCAGAGGGAGCTGTGTGAAATCGGATAAATTACCTCAAGTGGTGTACTTGAAGCACTCGAATCAGTCTTTTGGGGCTGCAAAACACAATTTTGAAAAGGAAAGAAATCAGGGGGTGTGAAGTCAGAAAGAAGCAAGGTTACCAACCCACGATACACTCGCCGCTACTGGCAAAAAATTGTGTGTAATGCAGTATGAGGACGAGAAAGAAGGGAATAAGAAATAAAAAAGATGGCATTTCCAGTTCTGCTGCATCGGTTTGGATCCTGTTTTGGTTTTTTTGTAATATCCTTCATGTGTGCAGCAATATCTTGACATCTATAAATCTTTGACATTTGTGCCTGCAGATTCCATCCATTTCTCAACTGTTTCTGGAGACTCCCTACATGAAATATTCCATCTGATTATCGATAACCTTTTATTTCGTTTAATTGTAACACCGATGATTATCGGAATCGGGGGGAAATTATTATGCTGGTCATGAGTAGAAGTGGATAAAAGCAGGTTAGAAATGACTAGAATATAAAACCCACTAATTTTTATTCACCAGCTTCTCCTCTGAATACAGATGAAATTGTACACCAGAGGCAGATTACAAAGGATAGTTCAATATGCTGTTCAACGCTGCATTCAGGACACCGTGTCCTTTGATTTCAGCTGTGTGTGTGTGTGTGTGTGTATGTGTGTCTGTGCAGAATTAATTGAGCATGTTTTGCCACTGAGTGGGTGTGTGTTCTCTCCTCTTGCTGTGATGAAACGCCGTGGGGAATCCATTTATGTTTGAAGTCTGCTTATTACGCTCCGCAGTGGCGAGAGACAGGAGGGACGAGAGGGAGACCGAGAGGATAGATCTATGTTATCTCACGCTTCATTTTTGTTTTTTTTGACTCTGACATCTTTTTATTAATGGAGTCTTTAGGATTCTGGGAAATAAATAAATATATATATATATATATATATCGTTCGAATAATTATTGCCTCTGTACCAGGTGGATTCCCTGATCAGGTCTGATCAATGTTTATTCAGTCTGTTTCTTATTCAGCATGCTGACGTCGTTCTGAATCATGATGCAAACACCAACCTGATTGATTCACCTTCCCCTCCCATGTTCGCCAACACCCAAACACACACACACACACACACACACACACAATCCATGCAACACTCCTCAATGAAAATGAAACATTGGGAGGGAACCAGCTCATGGTTTAATTGTCCTAACTTGACATCAACGACGTATCGATCGATCAGTCGTCAACGTGAGCGGTCACATGTTTGAGTTTGTCCTGGTGGGGCCTGATAATGTTGACAACAACCTGAGTTTGTTAGTTCTGCAGAAAATATTATTAGTTGCATGCATTGATTCAATTCAGTTTCACAAGGACATAAACGATCAATAACAATCAATACAGCAGCATGTCCCCTCTGACCCGTGCTTTATAGTAGATAAAACCGATCGATATGATAAATGATAACCTGTGATGAGATATTCCAAAGTCATGAGGATACGCTGACTGGGAAACGAGGGCTACTGCCGATGGTTATCATCATTGATTGATCTGACAATCATTTTGTCAGTTTTATCAATTAACATTTTATATTTTTCTTTTAAAATGGATGAAAGCAGCAACAATGCATGCAGAGCAAATGGCATCTTTAAATGTTTTTGTCCAGAATATAAAAGTGTTACATTCATAATCACAGCTGCAACCAGCTGCACCTTTTGGCGTTTTTCTGTTAAAAAGGTTTGTCGCTTATTTAAGTAGTTGTTGATTCATTTTCTGTTGATGGACTAATAAGTTGCCCAACTGCTCGTTCCAGCTCGACTGGAAACCATGAATGGGTGAAACAAATGTCACCACCTTTCCATCAAATTAATTATTATAGAAAAATAAAAAAAAATGCAAAAAGGAGCCTATTTTATTGCTCATCATAACTTGATGACTTCATGCTGAGTAATCCACGCCGCAAAGGTGCACCAAAGTCAATCAACATGGCCTGACATGATCACTTCATTAAATACGTAACCACTTAAATAGTTAGAACCAGAAGCGGCTCAAACCTCGGAGTCCGTATAATGTGTGTGCAGCATTACTCCCTCGTTATTACCTCGTTACAGCTTCCATATTTCTTCATCACTCCTCTGGCCCTCCACTTCTTCAGCAGCCTGCTCTTAATGAGCAGAGAGTCCTCCGCCCCGACAAAGAGAGAGAGGATTCAAATCAAAATGTAAATGGTGCCGCTCTCGCTCTCCCTCTGCACAGGCTATTGATTAAAAGTCTAATCACATGGAAAACACACACATGCAGATAATCACTTGGTAATCTAACGGGTATCAGTAGCGTATGTGTGGGAATAGAGGGAGCTTTAAAGTGCTTATATCGATATGTATCTATTTATGTGTAAAGCAAGGAGTGCCTGGGTGTCAGATCAACCACGGCCTTTAGACGTAGCTTATATCTATCCAAAAAAAAAGAAAAAAAAAAGGAAAACTTAAAATACTTGATTATAACAAAAAGTATCAAGCATTAAAGTACTCATTATCCATTCATTATTATTTTTATCAATAAGAAACATGCCCATTAATGTGAAGCCAACTAGTTATTTGGACTCTAGTTTGACCCAGGCAATTCAGTGAATGAATAGAATGAATGATGAATGTATATATATTGGTTTTGGTTATGGTTAGAATTATAATAATCAGATAATTTATAATTTATATAATTATAAATTATATAATTAATTATATAAATTATAAATAATAATAATTTATATATATATATATATATATATATATATATATATATATATAAATAATCTGATTATTATAACCATAACCAAATGATGAATTGATTTATCATTTCAATAATAACTAATAATATTCAACTATCAGAATAGTTGTTAATTGCAGCCCTAAATGGAGGTAGTAGAACCTCAGGGAAATTAAATTCAATTTAATATAATAGATATTTTACAACATAATCCAAGAGATGATTGGTATTGTTTCAATTTTACAGGTTCTTGAAACAGCGAATTGAGAAAGTGTTACTTTACTTTTTTCACTCCTATTTATTATTATTATTATTATTATACAAGTAGCATTAGACTGCCTGAACCGCACTCCATATCAGTTAGTGGCGCTCATGCACCAATTCCCTTGTTTGCCAACCGCCAATAAACCTCAAAAGAAGAAGATTTGCGTGACTTGCGTTCAGTGAATCCAGATCCAGTTCGTGCTGTGATCCAGTTCGTGCTGTGATCCAGCGAACCCGGTCCAGTGATCCAGTGTTCCGGGCTTTGGCTGCATTGTACCTAACAGCCATTTAGCCCCACAGAGCTGTTTGTCTGTCTGTTGCTGTCTGTGAACGGGGATAATAACGCTCATCTAGGAACTCTGGGAATATCGCATCCTGTCATGGAATACCTGGGATTAGTTTTATTCGCGTCCAGGTCCGAGAAGTGACTCCAAAAATGTCGGTGTTTCCCGCTGTTTTCCAGTTTTCTCCTGGATGTGACCGTGTGATGGCTGCGGTCCAGTGAGCTGGGAGCACGTTGACTGGTCTTGCCCGTCCAATCCACCAGTTCTGGAGCTGCTTTTCACTGGTATCGCTGGGATTATCGGGACCTATGGAGTGTACATGAACACTGGTCGGATAGGGATTCCAAACGGGGTAAGTGGGCGTGCGGAAGTCGCCTCTCGTTGGAATTTTCGGATCCACTTTTCTCCCCCTGAAACGCGGGATAGCCTGCTAGCTATCCCGGGGGTTAGCTCAGCGGGCTAGCTCGCTGTCTTTGTCTGGAGAGACCGGGGGAACTGAGAGCTATGCGTCCATCATCGGACACGTCCTCGGCTGACCCTTAAACGTTATACTTGCAAAAATATATATATATATGAACCATTTCCTCTACATGAAGTCACCTAACCTCGGCCTGAACATGTTAACAAATATGTTTCATGGTCACACTTCTCCATAGCTCCGTTTGATATGTGTGTTACCGTCCGTGATGTGATGTGCAGCGTGTTTTCTAGCTACTGTGGCGTTTTTGGAACTCCTGTACAACATTTTAACATAATTTAGAATTCCATGTTGTGTAATATGACTGTAACGTTAACGTTAGTTAGAAATGATCCAGCATAAGGGCTGAAACAACAGCAGGGCTTAGCGGAGTATTCAAAAGTCTGTCCGATAATGGACCTATGTTTGATAGGCAGCCTGAAAGCGCCGCATCGGTAATTGTCCATCACACGACAAATAGGACATTAGGTCAACTCTTATATAAACCATAGATACGACGCTACACGTTGTCGCCTGGTCGTGATTTAACGCGTATAATCCCGAGTTTAAAACGCTGGTTGTAACGTTATATCTGTTATATAGGTCGATTTATTTCAAAGTTACACGGAGCCTGAAATGTCAACCGAGCAGCACTGTGTCCGATAATGGATCTCGTTAGCATTATAGCGGGCCACGGGTGGGCCTCGGACTAGCTGAGTGAATTGTGCTTCAGCGCCTTCGTATTACTCGATGTTGGATTCAGAAGTTAATGTCGTCGCGTGTGTTCGGAGCTAACCGTGGTCAACAGAAGACACTTGGAGTCGTAATAATCGGTGTGTAAGTTAGCTTTCCGCTAAAGGGCACTGAGATCCGGGGCCGACGCCAAGCTAGCCTCGGGTAAATTCGGCTAAACGGTGGCTAGTTGTGCTGGATCTCCGTGGATCTGGTGTGTTTGCAGCAATCCTGCTGTTTATTTACACAAGGAATTGGCCATGATAACCCCCTCAGAGATTATTGGCTTTTTAAGCGTTGCTTTTGTTTATTGTTCACGTGACACAAACAGGCGAACGTCCAGATATCCACAATGTGGCTAATGCGAGCTACCCGCTCCATATATTCTCTGAACTCTTTATTTCAAACATGCAGCACAATCCGTGCTTACACGTGGACGTGTTGCTTTGATTAATGCATGTCACTTGCAGTGTGACCTATAGTCCCGCAAACACCATTTTATCCTCTTTGCATGTCAAATACGTGATTTAAGGCCTGTAACAGTTATGAGGCTGGACTGCTGTGAAGAAAAAGACAGATGAAACGTTCTCAAGACAAGAACACAATCAGCAAACAGGAGAAAAGCTACACAATCAACAAAGAAAGAATGAAAACCGCTAGAGTCATAAAATAGCATCACACAAGAAAGCTTTAAAATCACAAAGTGGGATGAAGCAAAGAAAAATAACTAGTTGGACTCGAGTTTGAAGGCAGCTTTCAGTTCAGTCTGATCGAAAGGTGCATATAGTATCTGAAACCAGCTCTGCCAGCATTAGTGCACACATGAAGGATGTCTAAGTTATTACTGGATTGTGCATCTGTAGTTCCTCGATTTTTAAATAGGAGAAGAGGTGTCACCTTTCGTGCGAGGTTGTGTTTTAATTTGAGCCAGGGGTCCGCCAGTTTAACTTTTCGAAGCAAATGATTTCCACGATGAACAACAAACAAAAGGATTCAACACGCAACGCGCATTTGTCTTGTAAATCTCCCGATGCATGCGGGCTCTCTGTTAATCCTGTGGCGGCCGTATGTTTGAGGTGTCTGTTAGTTGTTGAACTTGTTTGGTGGAGCCATAACATTCTGTCGTTTTTATCCAGCGTGACACTTGTGAGCCTAAATTATTTGTGGTCATTTTTTTTTTTCTTTCTGTTTTGTCTACCAACGAATTTGTGGCCTTGAGAGTGTAGGTGGCTGCACATGCTGTTGAACTTGAAATGTGGAAATGTGCTAGAATGCAGAGCCCCTGGTGTTTATATATATATATATATATATATATATATATATATATATATATATATATATATATATATATATATATATATATATATACTCTTGTGTCAGTGGCAGCCGTGGGAGTGCATGAAGAGGCAGTTGAAACCGAGGGAAACTGTAAATAGTGGTGACAAGAACCTGGAGCGCAACAGCAGTAATGTCTGCGGACGATGAAAGGAAACGGAATAGTTCGAAGCTGTTTTTCCTGCACCAAGTACTGAAAAAATGTAAACAAATGCGGTGAACCACGAAAGAGGCGGAGGAGGTTTTTCTGTAAGCCAACACAGCCTCCAACATGTGACTGTTTAAAACCAATGAGACACTCACACAATGGGGGATTGTGTGCTTATAGAACAGTTAATTTCTTTCTCCTTGTGAAGTGTAAAAAAAAAAAAAGAGAGAGAGAGAGAGAGAAATGTTTTTTTGATAAATTGCCGAGACGTGCTTCCACAATTATACAGCCGTCCGGAAGGTTTCCAAGAGGACAGCAACTAGATCCCGGAGAGATGCAATGATTGGTCAATTAATTGAATAGTTGGCTTTTGAATCTTTGGAATAACATTTTGAAGCTTTAATGTGTCAGACATGACGGTAAATCGAGTAAATTGCTTTGTCCGATCACATTGAAGAAAGGGTAACTGTCTTAAATGATTGATCAGTTCATCAAAACTGTTGTCAATCATCATGTGGTCTGCTTTTTGAACTCAGAATGGAGACAATTAGTTAAAATCGAGAATTCCATTCAGGAAAAAAAATACCTGTAACTCTCTGACCTGCATCAATAAATTTCACTTTAAACAAACGCACATCTTGAAATGGCGTTTAAAATATCAACATTGTGTTAGTGCACATAAAAGACAAGGAGTTTACATGACACTGTTTTTACGACTTAATTACTGTCACAAATGTGACCCACGATGGTGAAGACGGAATGTCCTGGAAATGAAAAAGGAAAAAAAAACATCTGTTCTTCTTACACATTATAGCTGAACATTGAAGGCTAACACTTAGTTCTCATTACAGGTCCTATCACGTTGTTTCTTTGGTTCCCTCAGTTCATCTCCGGCACTTAAACACTATTGTTGGAATAAAGATGTAGCCAGTGATCTATAAATCATGACGTGTCCCATTCAACATGACCTATGTTCGCATACAATGCGCAGCATTTAGAATTAAAGAACAGCTGAACATCTGAGAGACAAGGTCAGACGAGATGTTTTGGCTACATATAATAATTAAAACAATTTTTCCTTAACCACAAGTGTAAACTGTAAATAACCTGTAACATTATCAGTGTCAGCGTTAGCCTTGATGACTGTGGCTAACATTAGTCCAGCTGTTGGAAGCACCTCAACATGTCATACATGCTAGCAGTCATTCTAGCATGTGTGACTTTGTCCAGCCTACAATGATGTGTAGCTAATATGCAATCAGCCTTTTTAGACAAGACTTGCTCAGTTTTAATTATTTATGACCCGCAGGATAATAAATCGATAGGAGATAAGCGCCTTATTCCATATATTCTTGCTGGAGGAGCCGATGACACTTGTTGCCGTGGCGAATACCGCTGAACGGAGCTGATGTGCGGGCGGTGTTGGCAGACTGACAGTTGAATAAAATCCCGTGGCTAATAAACTGTTTTTGTAGTTGGAAAAAGTCATCTCCAAGATGAAGTTGTATTATTTTCGTCAGGGTTTCTGCCAGTGTTTAATAAGCCCAGTGGACCACCAAGTAAGAGTCAGTGAGCATAAAAGAAAAGAATTTGACAATTTTTTTTTTTTTTTTAAGTGTGTAGCTCCAGTGTGTAGGATGTGTGTATTGAGAGAGAACTCGCCTGTGTGCGAGACAGTGAATCTCTTGCAGTAAAATTATAGGTGCAGTAGAGTGTGTGTTACTGTACAGTTTAGGCTATTTGTCAGTGAACTCCTCAAGATCAAAGACTAGGGCTGAACAATTTTCAGAAAAACATTTTCTGACAGATATTGCGATTTCGCTCACTCGTTGCGCAACTTTAGCGCGACATGTTTTGCACAGCACATGCTTCTGATGTTCCTCTGCAGCCTCAAACCTGAAATTCTGCCAAATGACTGACATGCTCTTTTTCTTTTGGTTTAAAACCCCTGACGTTGCTTCTGGTCCCACTGAAGACATTTTAGAAATCAATGACCATTTTAGAAATCAATGACCTTACACTGATTGGCCTCCAGAACACATGAGCTGTCCTCCTCACGTAACATGCTGCTTCTGAGTGGTGAGCTTGGTGGGATGGTAGGTAGGTGGCATACGCCTCTGAAATAGCTGACGAAACTGATAATATGGTATACTGTAATAACTTGATATTAGTGATGCACCGATCAGCATTTTTTGGGCCGATCACCGATACCGATCACCAAAAAACTTGATCTGCCAATTGCCGATCACAGAAGGAATTTTAAATTTCCATACGTTTCATCTAGCAGAGGGTGCACTGTTTATAGAAATAAAACTATAAATTACTTAACTATATTTTAAAAAGTACAGAAACAGAAACTGCCATCTGGGCCAATAAGAAGCCAGGGCTGTCGGGACATGTGCTGGCAATAAATACAACGCAGCCAATGGCCCGCTGTTGCCAGGCAGAAAACATTTCTTCTAGTACACGCCCCCTCACTCGCTACTGCAGAGATGTATGCTCTGTGAAACTGAAGCAGAGGATTATTAGGATTTGGCGAAAATGACTAAAACGGGTCCAGTCCGTCCCTGGATGCACCTATTGTTTTGTAGCGTGTTTTTCAGTTTGAAAGTGGTCGCTAATAATTTACGTCACATGATCGGCTTTTTTATCGGTATGTTTTTCCGATTGCCGATCAGGCTATTTTTAGGCCGGTCATGATCGGCAGCCGATCGATCGGTGCAACATTACTTGATACCGTATAACCCTACTATCAATTGCACCAAATCTTTTTAGATATATATCAAACGTTTTTGACTCCCAAGTCTAAAAATGATCAGTTTATTTTCATATATGACAAACAAAAGCATTCAACAGTCACATTCAACAGTAAAGATTTTGCATTTTGCTGGAAAAATGAGAAGATTATCGAATTCTATTTCTATAGTCTAACACATGTCTGGTGGGGGGGGGGGTTACCACTTTGCATAGTCATCATGTCAAGTGTGGTTATCTTCAGTCCGGCGTAGAGTTCTGTGATGTTGTGCTTGTCGGCAGGACTGCTGCGCCTGTCTCCTGGAGGAGGTCACCGACAGGAAGCTGGATCTGTCGGCTCCTCCCGGGAGACCGGTCGGACGGGGGGGGAAAAAAAACAAAAAAAATGGAGCTACACGACCTGCCGTCACCCCGACAGGAACACTCTCCTCTCCGCTCTCGGACAATCCGGGAGATCCTTTAGTGACAGCTGCAGTGTTGAATGACTTGTTGAGGATTTCAATAGAGCTACCTGAGCAGATGAAGCTCTGCCAGCTCCTCGGAGAATCAGCATGTCAGTCAGGAGAGATTAGAGTGGCCCAAACTGACTGGAAAGTCTGTGTCGGTGTGTTTGGTAACACAGAAAAGCAATATCAGAATAGCCAGAAGATCCTGTTTTCATATGTACTTTTTAAGAATAAAAAAATGTAGCTGTTGAATTATTTAGACAGTGTGATGGGCTGCGTTTGTATTGTCTTTTTAGTCTTCTAACCATTCAAAGTGCTTGACCCTACATGCCGGCATCACATTTCTACGTTGACGGTGGAAGCTGCTGTGCGAGGTGCCAACCAGCTCGTCAGGAGCATCAGTGTCATGGGCCGCCTGCTTTACAGGCCGTATTCAGCTGCAGGCTCAGTTATCTTTAGAATTCCTTCAGGTAGGAACCGATTATAGGTTTGGGTGATGCTGGAAAAGGAGGAGTTTGTATGATGTGTTGTCTGACCTTGTTGGAAATTGGAAGTCTTTTTTCCAAAAGGCCTTCCATTTGGAAGGCGGGGTGGGATAATGCGCGTTTACTCTTTGTTGTTCACATTAAAAAAGGCAGATATAATTGCAGTGTTTCCTACAGACAGAGTAGCATTGTGTAGTGCTAGAGGCGCTGAAGCTCCAAATGTATTGTATGAGAGAGAATCTCTTTGGGTGAGGAAAAAAAAAGAGGCGGATTCATTTGTGGCGCTTGGTTTTCATTCTGTGGCGCAGCACCATGCGGTGGTTTAGTAATCGGACGCTATTCTAACAACAGATATCTTGCCATGCCCACTCTTTGACTGGATGCTTTTTTCCCCAATTGTCATTGGCTAGTTCAGTTTTACAGTTTTCTCTCCTTTGCACCTCGCTATTTACACTCTCTCACTTTAATATACTACATAAAGGCTCTATTTCTTTTGTTCCCCCACACAGCCTGGAGTCTGTTCAGTTGAATCAGAACCAGTTTAACAAACCTAAATGTAGAGACAACCCAGTCTGCTCCCGGAATTAGAGCTGCTGACCCGTTTGTTTCCCACAACAAACCAGGAGATCAAATTGATAATGGCAGTGTCTTTATCCACGGTTCAGTAATAGTCGTTATTTACAACATATAAACCGATATCTTGCACTACTGTCAGTTAGGCCAGTGGTCAGTCTGGTTTGGTCAACATACTAATCATCTGTGTGTAAAACAGTTTGCTCCCTGTGCTGTAATATTGATTAAATGAAACCCTGATGCAGGGAATTTACATCAAGGCTTTTTAGTAATAGTAATTTGAGTTAAGGATGTGCAAACGATTGATCGATCAAAGCAATTAATGATCAGTCAGTTGACTTGCTTGCACTTGTGCATGTGTGAAGTAGAAAAAATGCAGTGCTGGAGAATCCCAGGGGAAGTTAACTTTTTCTTTCTTTCTTTTTATGAAGAATATGAATAATTAACCATAATACTCCCTCTCCCAAACAGAAAATGACTTATATGAAGACAGTGTCCAAAATAAAGTGAAAAATGTCATTTAATCCTCATCATCAGGCTACATAAACATCACCCTAACTTTTTCCACACAACAGAAGCCTTTATAAGTAAATGAAAAGAAGTGTCAGGATCTCGCTGACTCGGATCGGTAGATGACAGTGAAATGTGTGAGGACGTTTCTGTGCACTTTCCCTAAAAAGTGTTTCTGGCTGCTTTTGTGGATTCTGAGCTAGCCGTGGTGAAATGCTGTGGCTCTGTTTGATGGCAGCAAAGCTGCAAAAGCAGCAGGAGACGAGACCGCTGTTCCTTTCCCGTTTTTAACTACGTTTAATCCTGTTTTACTGCTGCTTAATTGGACATCTTTACCTCATTTAAGTAATCATTTTGCCCCAATCCATGCTATTTTCTAACCTTAAGCGAGTGTTTTTTGTGTGCCTAGCACTTCTATGCATGTGCCGCTTTGATTTTTAACGATTCTAACAGTGATTTCATGGTTATTATGATTTTCTCTATCTTCTAAAAAGGAACAGAATCAAACAATGTAAATAAATGATTCATTCTCTAACAGTAGTAGGAGTCTACTCCTGTTTATTTCTTTGTTCGAAATCAGTCTATTTTCATTTCTGTAGATTAAATTTAATCCATAATTGAAGATGTCTGTCATGGTCATTGGCCGCTGCTTTATATTGATAAACTACATATAGTTATAAATAATACCATCATCAAAAGAACTAAACAATTGCACAGCTAAACTTGGCTTAAGTAAAATGCATTTTCATATCAAATTATAAGAGGAACTGTCTTAATCAGGAAGTTTAAAATATTACTGTATGTTACGTTACATTACCGTAAGTGCAATAAAAAGCTATGGCTGTAAATGGAAATGATATTACGTGTTTATTTGCATATAAAGCAGGAATGAATGTGGAAACGTGACAGTGCCACAGCAGATGCTCCTAGGACCTAGGATCACCCAGAACACACGTTCATACCAGGTGTGCCACAGGGCCATTGGTGACAGAAGCTTTTCAACACGTGTCGGATCTGTAGGAGACCGCTGAGGGAGGAAACCCAACAGCTGAACACTGATAAAGCAACATGAGACATTTGCATGACTTTTTTTCTCAACAAACTCCTTTGTCCTCGTTGACATGAGTAGTTTGAGTATTGCTTGACACCTAGGTAAGAAGTGTTATTTGTTTGTAGTGTAATAGTGTAGTGGTAAAACAGCACTTTTTCATATCTGTGCATCTTCATACTAGGGATGCACGGATGTCATTTTTCTCTTTTCTGGCCGCCTCTGTGTCGCTCTGCTGCTGGTGTTTTGTTTGCCTGAATCCTGCGATCAGTAAAGCTACTTGCTTCTCTCAGCAGATCAACAGCAGAGCAACACTGGAGCCTCCAGTGCTTTCTAATTTTAACCAGTTTAACACAACCAAAACACATCGAATCCCATTGCACCCCCTCATTCACCTATTTATCACTGCAAAGCATCAATCAATCAATTCTGATTTGGCCTGTTTTTTTGTACAGTGATATAGGAGAATCCTCACAGTGGAGATGATCTAATATGGCCTGAGAATCATCAGCAGTTGATGTGCAAAGGCGCTTATTTTGGTTTATTTTTGTTGGGGTGAAAGCATCAGTCGCACTTGGGTCCACTTAACTCCGCACCAAAGTCATTTGGAGAACCGGACCTTGGTCCGAACGAGGGGATACGAATTATTTGACAGCCTACCGTGTGGGTCTTTGCAACAACACTCATCTCCTATGACCTCATTGATGAAAATAGCGCGTCTCCTCTGCCTGAAATGACACGCCAAGTGTCCAGTGCATCTGCAGATTGTTCTCCAGACACATCTGCAACTCATTTTCTAATTGAATAGTTTGCCAATACAGAGGATGTAATACACGAAAATAAGAACAAGTAGCAATGTGCGTACGCGTCGCTCTATAATGAGTCAGAATTGGCGCTTATTTCTACCGGAAGCTAAACATTGATGTCATGTCAATCGGACTAATTTTTGGCTCGTTTGTGGATGCTAGTTAGTAAAAATGTTGTTACCTGGTGTGAATGAAATAATCAAACTAGTTAGTGTGTGATTGTAAAATGGCTCGGCTCCTGAAACAAATAGAAATCTCTTATTTTCATCATGTTTATAGATGATTTTCCAACATTTGAGTTTTGACTGCTGCTCTTTGAATATTCTCGTTGTTTGGTTATGATTTAATGGCGCTGACAGGAACTGTTAAACAACTGTTAATCTGTTAAACTGTTTTCTGGAAAGTTAATATGCGCAGTATATTTGGGTGGAAACCTAAATAATCTAGCACCCATCTGTTTTCACACTCCGCTGTTTGCCTTCACGCGATTAAAGTGAAGATGACACTCCGTTGACATGCAGACAAGTGTTAAATGTGTTGTTTTGGAGGAAGAGTTGGAAAGTTTATCCAGAGAGAGTTTCTCCAGGACTTCACAGCAGAGAAGAGCGAGACAATAGTGATGCGAGTGGAGTTTGAGGGTTGTTGTTTAATGCATGTCATGGATTCACATCTCAAGGGGTCCCATCAGTTTTGGCACAGTTAAAGACTTCATCGGCACAAATCTGACAAGTTTATCAAATATTTTTCTAGAAACATCGGCTCAAAATGCTTTCACAAAAGCAACCGTTATGTTAACATTTTATGAATTAAATGAGATTTCAATCTCATGCACTTTCCACAGAAGCCTTACAGTATATGTTCTCGTTATATAGTCCTCTTTCATGTTCTGAAACAGGATGCGGGTGTTTCCACTGACAGTTGCATGATAAAAGCTCGCAGTTTAAGGGTTTTTTTTCTTCTTTTTTTCTCAATGAACCCATATCCACGAAATGGAGGATGCCCCCTTTTATATTGAGAGCGAGAGAATTGACTCAGAGGCCCAGGTGTGAGGTTTGTCTTCACTTCCTCCCTCAGCCTTCAGGCGTCACGATGTCGGAGCTGCTGGTGGGTTCGAGAAAACGTCCTTTCATCTTTTCAGTGAGTGCGGCGGGGCGGAGGCCGCGGGAGGAGAGCGAGCCCCTTTCGCCTGCAGCAGCTAACCTCGCGTAACCAGGCCGACAAACCACCGGCAAGACGAGCGACACCGAAACATGGCGGTTCTAAGAGCATGAGAGGCCCCTATGTAGCTGCAGCACGACTCGCCCTCCGCTGCTACCACCAGTGTCTCTACCCCTCACTCTTATTGCGATCTAAAGGAAAAAAATGGATATAAACCACCGTTCAAAAGTATGGGGGTCACTCAATTCCAATGAAGATAACGCTAAATTAATCAGAAACATACATTGCTAATATGGTAAATGACTATTCTAGCTGTAAATTTCTATTTTTTAGTGCAATATAAGGTGTATAGAGGCCCATTTGCTCATTGCGTCAGATGATGATTAGAAAACCCTTGATGCAATCATGTTAGCACAGCTGAAAACCGTTCAGCTGGTTAGAGAAGCTATAAAACTGTCCGGAAAAATTATTTTAAATCATTATTTCTAACCTTGGGAGTGTGTTGACTATATTTTCATTATACAGCTCATGGTTGTAAATAAAAGTGTGACTTTTCATGGAAAACACAAAATTGTCTGGGTGACCTTAAACTTTTGAACGGCAGTGTAAATAAATATGCAAATGTGGATTCAGCCATTTGATTACCATGGCAACCAGTAAAGCTCCGACGCATTCAGTACAGCCCAAGAGAGAAATAATGATCTGACTGACAAGCAAAATCAAGTACCCACCGCAGTGGGTACTTGATTATGTAAGAGATGGGACTTCTCCATAAGTTTATGAGGGATTCTGCTCTTACACCTGCTGCATGTATTTGCATCTACAAATACACACGGCTCATAAAGAGAGTTTGGTGGAAACGGAAAAGTTGCAACATCAGAATATTTAGCATCTTTGCCGATTAACTCTCTATTGATCGTATATTCGACTCATAGTTGCGGCAGTAGTATAATTACACGAAACCTGGAAAATTTAGTTGATTTTCATGTATTCGTGCGGAGGTTCGTCAAATCAATATACTATAATTTGTAGAAGACTAAGCATGTCGTGGCTTCTAGAAGTAGAGGCACAGCAGCTGCCCACCCCCCCCCACCCCCCCCACCCCAAGGTGGAGCACTCTGGCCTCCGGATTGCTGGCACTTGTTGGCCCATTTCTGTTATTGCAATAATTTTGTAGTTCTTTTTCTTGCGAGTCAGTCCGGTAAAAGTAGACCCCACACATAATGACAGGAGAGAGGGTAACCAGGCGGGAGACATGCCGCTCATTCAGCCGTTGACACGAGCTGGTTCAGAATCGTCTCCCCTTTAGAAGTCCTCCACTTCTGCAGGACCCTGGAGGCCTCCTTTGCTTCTTCAGTTCTATCGATCGGCGTGAGCTGTCAAGGTGATTCCTAGATGGAGAGATTAGAGTAGATTGAGTTGATTAACCGGTGTGAAAATGTTTCTCACTGACATCCCTACCGTTCACGCCTTGTTCATGGGGAGGCCGGTGTTGGATACCAGTGAACGCCAAACAACAAAACAAGCAGGCTGATTGTGGCTTTGCAGAATAGAGGACAGGGCAGGGCGATGTGCAGGCAGCTGGGAGGGAGGCAGGACAGATCAGAAGTGGACTTCTCTCTGCAGACAGCTCATTTCCTCTTCGGGGAAAATTGATTC
Organism: Lepturacanthus savala; assembly: GCA_030544235.1. NCBI lineage: Eukaryota > Metazoa > Chordata > Actinopteri > Scombriformes > Trichiuridae > Lepturacanthus > Lepturacanthus savala. Next base: position 27,032,425 of record CM060465.1, read on the forward strand.
AATCAAAAAACGGCCTTTGGCAGGCAGCGCAGCCCGTCTGCAGGTTTTATTATGGAAGTTCAAAGCCTATTATGGTCCTAAAGTTTCTCTTCAGACAGCTAACAAGCTAACCGTTTATTGCAATGTTTAGAAAACTAACAATTTCAGACAAAACTGTAAATGCATTCGTTATACTGGCAGTGAACTCGATTATATCTGTGATACATCTACAGACCCCTGCGGTCTCTGAAAGGCAAAGGAGACAGCTTGACTTCCTGCAAATGTTCTGTGAAGCAGCTCTGATTTAAAGATCTCATAGTGTTATTGGTATTCAAAAGATCAAACGGCAGTATGCTGTCATTTTCTGACTCTCAACAAATCCCCCAAAAAGACTAATAACAGTTGTGTTATGCAACATGATGAATAAAGTCATTTCAGACATTTTTGCATAATGTGAAGGAAGCCAGACTATTTCCATTGTAGCCTAAACGTTCTCCTTACGCCGGACGATTCCATCAAATGTTGCGGTTTTTAACATTAAGACCAATCCATCTTTTCGGGTTCATAAATGCATGATTCAGTCCATAAACTCGGTGTCTACATTATAGACATGAAGCCTCCTTGTTACTGCTCTTTTCACTTTCTCCCGTTCTATTCCCTCTACAGTTACGTTGAGCTTGCGGATGATAACCACAGAGGCATTTATCACTGACTATAAAAACCACGAAGGTGGGATCTAGTATTTATAAAGTCTCGTCATTTCTCCTTAACGAGTGCTTCAACTGTTTATTATCTTCTCATTTTGGTCCAGCTCCCCCTGCTCTGCACACTGTAAACTTAAAAAAAAAAAAAAAGCCTTTGGCTGCTCAGGAACATTTGGCAGCCTCAAGACACTTTAAACAGAACACAAACTCTGTTAGTCTCCCCTGCAGGTACCAGCAGCCATCATCAGGGACAGCGTGTTCACATCCACCCGGCCGCTGGAGCAGTGAAAGCGGATCGTGGATCGCAGGATGTACAGCCCATTGAAAGCAAAAGTAGTAAAAGTTGTAGTCTTATTTGAGCCGTTTCAGCAAACTAGCCAAAGGCAGGCTGCATGCTTAGACCTGGCAGCAGTCAGTCAGTCAGTCAGTCCGCTGACAGCGAGCCAGCACCATTAATGTTTCCACCATTTAATATCAGGATAACAATCAGAGGCCCAACAATGTTGTAAAGTTAAGTATATAAATCTATACTGAACAACAAAGTACAATCCCGCCGCTCAGCACTGCTGTCCATAAGCAACAAACATAAATTATATAGCAGGAGTATAATTTTTAACGATTCTTTTCATTATCGATTCATTTTGGCTGACTAATGGTCTCAAATGTTGACACTGTCATATTTGAAATTTTGCAAAATCTTAATTTTTAAAAAGTTGAAGCATCAAATGTTTTTGCTCGGCAAAGTTAATTTAGAGCAGCATGTTCAGTGTTGTTTATCCCGTTGCTGATTTCTCTTGATTAATTGATTCGTTTGCTACATAAAATGGTGAAATTCAACATCACGTACCTTTTTGTCTGCACTTTACGTAATCAAAGGTGTTTCGCATCACATTGTTTGCGTAGTAGACCACGTTATCTGACTGACATGTGACTGCGGCACCCTCTGTTGGAATTGATCTGTTCAAGTACAAGTTGCTTATTGATTTAGTAATCGTGCATGTGCAGTGATTATTGCCTATTTTCACTGCAAGGAATGACTTCAGTTGCTTTGCAAAGAACGCAACATTTAAACCTATAGATGGTGCAAAATAAGAAAATTTTACATCAGGGATTCTCTAAATTTATGACTACATAATCTTTTTGAACAGGTGGAGGAAAAAAAAAAGTTAGCATCTCTAAAAATCTAAAAATGTTGACATATGCGCTCAGGTCAGTTTGTCCACCACTGTTTAAAAAAAAAAACCTCTCAGTATACCTTTGTACCAGTTTTCATGGAACCGGTTTACCAGCCGTCCACACGGAGCCAGGGTAGCAGCAGCAGCTGCTCAGCCGTAGCTGGCGTTTTCCCAGCCTCGTCTCCTCACTCCTGCAGCGCAGCCTGCTGTAAATCAGCCAGCGCTCTGACAGCGTGTTAATATCTGGGCGAGGATTCACCCTGCCTTCCTGGGACATGTAGTTTACGGCCCGGCGGAGTCAGAAGAGGCTCCGCTAGCGTTCAGTCTGGTCTGCGTCGAGATGTGGAAATCGGCCGGGGCCAAGTTTCCATCAGAGCGGCCGGATGATTTGTCCTGCTGTTGGTGAGAAGCCCGCCTGGCTCGGCTCGGGCCGGAGCGTCCCTGGCTCATTTCCATATAAAGAGGCTCCTCCGTGGCTGACGGTAGGGGCAGGGCGCTCAGATGAGCGGGCGGCCCACGGAGGTCCCGCCACCACGCCGTCTTTAATTAAGTGTGGCATTAGAGGCAGTTGAGCAGAAAGTCTGAGAACAGCTCTGCAGTCTGGATGCCACCGGCTAATCCACTCATTCATTTTAACACAAGCAGCTTAAGAATTAGTGTACTGGTTCGAACACCAGAAGCTCAGCATGAGAACTCTGTAGACTTCGTGTTCACTGCTTAACAAACAATAGAGATATATTCAGAAATACACGTTTGACTCATTTAGTGATCACATTAAGTGCTGAAATGTTTACTGATAAAAATATCAGTGATAGCAAAAGAACATTACCTAAATAAAGTAGTTTTAGTATTAAATAATGAATTTGATGATCAGAGAGTGAGAAAACGAGCTGTTTAATGAGGTCATTTAATCCCAATTTTCAGTACAGTTGCTGTTAGAGGTGAAGGGAGTTGTCAATTGGTTAATCCAACATTTTTTTACTGCAGATTAATTGAGTTATTCATCAGTTCATAGTGCCTATAGGGTAATATCACTATTAAATAAGGACTTTTATGACCAGAGAATTAGAGAACAAGCTGATCGATGAGGTCATTTAATCCCAGCTTTCAGTACAGTTGCTGTTAGAAATGAGTTGTCGGTTGGTTAATCCAACAATTTTTTTACTGTGGATTAATCGCTTGAGTCATTTATCAATTCATAGTTCCAAACACTACCGGTTCCAGTTTCAGTAATGTGAGGATTTATTGTTTTTCTCTGCTTTGTATCAGTGCAAATTAAACCTGCCGTGGGGATTTTTTTTTTTTTTTACATATAAATCCATTCAATTCCTGGGAAAAGCAGACAATGCTGATGAAGCCTAACTGCACAAGGTTGTTGTTTTTTTTTGTGTGTGTCTGGTGATGTAGATGCTGATCAGAGCACCCGCACTACAGTATATGTCCTGGCAGCCTTCTGTGAACTTGAATGTGGATGAAATAATTTTATCGCGTGTCACTTCTAGACTTTTAATGTTATCAATGCAAACCAAATCAAACTCTGATACTGAAACAAGCCATTTCAGGGCAGCTGGATTAATGGATTAATTGTGCCGATGTCAGACGGCAATTATTGAACGAAATGTAGCTTAGCCTTATGTTATACACGGGCAGGACTAGCGGGTTATGTTCAAGGCGCTGGCTGAGCAAAAACATCAAACAGCTGTTAGATTCTTTTAAATCAAATCAATGCCGCGCTGCCTTAAATCTTTGGTCAGATTTGAAGTGCAGCCAGATGTGCAGGTAATAAACATCCCAAATTTACACATTTGGAGGTATGCAGATGTGCGCAGCGCCTACGCATATGCACTCTGATGACAAAATTTACATAAAACCCAGCTCGTATACCCAGAATGCAGAAAGTATAATTAGGGTTTCAGATCATGTACGCTAACCGCTATCTCATCTCAAAAGTGCTGTTACTTTGATGTCTGACATAGACAGACACGGACCTGGAAGATGAATAAAAGGTCCAGGCAGGTTGCTGCTTCTTTGCAGATATACATAGCCTTTGTTTGCAAAATAAAGATTTCTATCTCATCTTTTTTTTTCCCACCCATTTGGTATTTGGTAATTAAAACGATCAGTCTTGTCTCAAAATGGTCTCACAAGACAAACAGCCCACCAATCTTATCGAATTTGGCCTCTGGTTCACACCAATATGGCACTTGTCAGGAAATCTGTCAAACTGGATTAAGTGGAGACATTCAGAAATATCAGGTCGATTCGTGTAGCAACCCCGGTCCGGATCTTTTTCGGATTCATGACGTCAAAGCGCAGTTTGTGCATGCTCACAGATGAGTCAATCGCATTTGTGCGTCGTTAAAAAAATGTTTCAGGTCACATCTGTGCTTTTGGTATCATTTGTAGCTTTACAGCTGAATTTAAGATGCCTGCATGAAATAATCTGAGTGGATCCGTCTGTGTTTTTAAATCATTACAGCCTTGTATTATGCATATTCAAAATGTTTTTTCTCACACGGGTATTTGAAATTTTGCTCATCAGCCACTATTGGCCTGGCATGGAATCGCAGGCCAATAGTAGTCTATGATTTGTCTATCCAATGTGTGTGTGGAAGGTTTTTTGTTTTTTGTTTTTTTTTAACTGGCCTTGTACCTTTTTTTTAAAAGTGCACTTAATGTCATCTGACTCAACTTATTTTTTGTTAGCTCTCCATTTTCTGCCTTTGATGTGCATTTGCGGACTGCTCTGTTTGTGTTTGCTGTACGCCTCTGGTGTGTGTGTTTTCTGTGTTTGTTCTGTGTTGTCGGAGTGTTGGATGTGTGTTTTGTTGAAGCGTTTGAAGTTGTTATTAGCAGCAGGATTAGCGCTGCCCCCCCTCCTCTCCGACCATCTGGCCTCTCAGCCACTAGGGTGAAGGCGGGGAGGGCTCAGCGTCTGATTGGCCGCGGCCGGGTAGTTGGGTTGTTAAGTAAGGCTCCCGCCACACGGGGTCAAAGGTCGCCGCGTGGCGATCAGACTCAGCCGGCTGGGTCTAATGCCCCACAGCAAAAATAGGTTCTGACACGAAATGGCGTAACATCATGCCAAATCTTTATTTTATATTGCTTTAATATCTTTTTAGTTGTATTATAAGAGGTAGTAGGTCTTTTGTATATACAGATTTTTTTTTTAACAGGTTATAAAAAGGGATTTGATTCCCAGATCTTGATCAAGGGAAGACTGATCATGAAAATTTGAAATGTTCTTATTTAGGGCTCTTGACGCTCTCAACTAACTATAAAACCAGGATTTTTTTTTTACTGCTTTTGTTTATTTGTTGTTTTCTAATTTCTAACACAGGGAGTGTAGGGTAATATAAAGAATATAGCAAAATGAACCAGATTGAGAGCAGACAAAACACTACCGGCCGTGTATCCTGCATGAGGCATTTGGGGAACATTGGTAAATAGTACTTACAGTCTGCAGGTGGGGGTGTGGGGTGTGTGTGTGGGGGAGGGGTGGACTCTGTAATTTGTAGCTACCAAAAATATCCCAGGTTGCGTTTATTTTATCCCGTATGACACAGCACAGGCTTGGTGGACTTGACAAAAAAAAAAAAAGGAGACCACACATGTTTAGAAAGCAATAACAAAAGATATTTATTGCGTTAACAGAACCAAACAAATCCAAATGACTACGAAGCGTGCGCGTATCCGATGAACAGTGTCCGCTCCGATCGAGACAAACCGGGTGACGGGCCGGGAGAAGGGGAGTGGGTGTGAGCAGCCGCGTTTTAAAGCCGGGGGTCGAGGTGTCCATGGTTCAATCAATGTCAGTCACAACACAGCAGGACTGTCGCATGTCTTACCGGACATGTTACTGACTTTATAGTCTGAGCTACGTCACATCGCAGCTCTTAATTTAATCTGTTGAGGAAGAAGGACTGAAAAAATGTATTTTACTTAATTTCACTCCATATTTTGATTACAAATAAATATTTACCATTATATTTTCCTCACATCATGTAGGCCTAATGTGAATGAGAGCTGGATAATGATTATGACATTAGTTATCTTGTCATATGTATTATTATAACAACAAATCGGTGACAAACATCTAACAGTAATATCATGGTTTTATATTAAATACTAAATAAATGACATAAATTAAAAATATATAAAGAACTGCTGTTTTCTAACATTTTAGAGGTAGTACACTGGACCTTGATAATAAATAAATAAAAATAACATGCAAACTTGAATTTTGTGAATGATTATTGCTCCCGTCAATGCTTTGATGCTTTAAATATATTCTTGAAAACGACTACATGTTTCTAGCCAGTAAGACGACTCTTGACTGGTGATTTACATGCGATAAACAGTTGAGCTTCATTTAATTTCGGTTTATTGGAAGTCCCGTTGTTGCAGCACAGTGAAACCGCTCTTTAATTTTGACAGGAAGAGACGGAACAGTCGTACATTCATGGAGATGTCATTTGTTTGTGACAGGTTATGTAAACTATTTTATGTAAAGTCTAAAAGTCAACACTTCAAAGCAGACATTTGGAATTTGTCTAGCTGGCTGCTATTAATCCACCACAAAACTTTTTAGAGAAGAAAATCATCCTAATTATCAAAGTCCTCCTCCTTAAATATGAATTTGAATTTTCCGCTTCTTCTACATTCGAAAACAGTTTTTCTGAAGCTTCAGGTGGTTTCTTCAAAATGCTTGTTTTGTCTGTTTCAAACAGTTATTCAGTTTAGAGCTGCAGCAATTAGTCTATTTATTGATGAGCCAATTACAGACAATTAATTGGCAACTAATTTGCTGATCAAATGTTAATCTGGTTGAATCTTCTGTTGTATAATCTAAACAGACTCCTTTGATTTTTAGACAGTTGATCACACAAAATATTTGTCTCTTTGAGCTTTTGAACATTTTTCTCTATTTTCTGACATTTTATTGACAAAACGTTTAATTAGCCGCAGCCCCCGGAGTAAAATCAATCACTTTATGGTCTTTATTTTTCGAATCAAATTTTGCCAACAAAACCCGAACACATCACTTCTGTCACGTCAAGTTTCTAAATAAATTCCATGACCTTGTAGAATACCCTGTGAGGGTTTAAAATCAGATCTTTGTCTCCTGGCTAAAAAAAAAACCAAACTATTTGTCCATCAGTGGAAATCCCAGGCAGGCCTTAATCTAATCAACTGTTCCTGGATCAAAGCGTCCCTGTCAAATGAATTTCATGGTGATCTGAGAATATGTTTTCAAATTATCCCGCTGACAGACAAACGGGATCAGCGGCGAGCGGAAAGGCGCAGTCATCGTTTTTGGCCGCCGCTTCCGTGCGTCGGGGCTTTCTCGCCGCGACGGACGAGGCCGATGTGAATGATGGAGGTTAAAGCAAGCAAAGCAGAGCAGCCGTTTGACCCCGTTTATCCGACCACACTTTAATCCATCAAAACGCAACAAGCGCTACAGACTCGGCGTCCTGTTCGCACATCGATCAAGTGTCAGCAAGCGTTGAGCTTTTCACTTTTTTTCCTTTTTAGATTAGATTAGCCGTATGATTGATGTGGGCCTCGTTCTGGGAATCAAAGATTCCCCTCATAGCTCTTTATTAAGAACTTTGGAAATAGTTTCCCTATGACACCCAGTCTGCTGCATTTTACAGGCTGAATATTTTACATTCAAAACTACTTGAAAACGGATGAAGTAGCTTCAAAATGAGACATTTATGCAAATATTGTGGACAGATTTTTTATTTTTTTAATTTTTGAAGCATAAACGACATGTAACGGTTCCAGGTTCTCAAATGTGAGAATCACCTGATTTTCTTGATCTTATATAATAGAAAATTGAATATTTTTTTTTCCACTATTTTCTGGTGTTTTATTGAAAACCCTTGACTGTCGCACAATAAAGCCTTTATGCGAAGAGCAATAACCCTCCCCCACCGACTCCACTGGTCTGTCCCAGAGAAACACTCAAGAGGAAGGAACCAGACAGTCTGTGATCACGACAAACAGCCCTTCAAAGCCCCCGGGACACTTTCACTGAGCTTATCTGCAGCTCACTTATGAGTCCTCAAATATACTCCAGGAAAACATTCTCTTTCGTCCTCGGTTCTGTGCGGATGCCAGCCGTTTTTTTTTTTTTTTTTTTACCTCATATCATCTGTCTGATGCATCGCTGTAGAAAGTATGTAGCGGAAACTGTGATACCTATCAATAGATTTGGTGCTCTTCTCTTTTTTTGGCATTTGTCAGGATCTCCCACTTCAGTCTGCTGCTACAGGATTCTCCATATAAAAAATTCACATTTACTCCTGTGATCACTTAAACACAGGATCTCTTGACGTAATACTGAGACTTAATCATCTCCACTTAGAACAAGTCCCACTTAATGTCGGTCTATATTTAGCTTCGGTCCTAATCGTATCTTTTTCAGGTATATGACGGTACCACTGACTTTATTTTTGGCTTGATTAATTAGTGGTTAATTTATTTAGCTGTAAGCAGATAAAAGGGTATTTTTAAATGTTAATGAACATAATTTGTCCTAAATTATAACTTGTATGAAGACAACACTTTTCATCAGGTCTCTCAAAATGAACATTCTTTTTGTTCATGTCATTTGAAAGTACATTTGTACCTTTATTTTAAAATATCACTTATCAATGTAAAATAGTTGATAGTGTGTGTTGAGTGTAAGTGTAAGAGAGTTAAACTATCTGGTACATGACATTTTTGACTTTATCCCATTTATATTGTCACTTTACGACCACTATCCCCTTTATAAATGGTCAAAATGATTATTATTTTAGAAAAAGCTCATGTCATGTTGATTTGATATAAAAAGTGATCAGTAATAACAGATGTACTCATCCCTTTCCTCTGCCAGTTCCTCCCTTGCTGACCTGTTTTTTTTTGGTCCTGGTGCAGGAGGCGATGTGGGGAGCAGGGAGGAGGCGCGGGGTCCAGCCCTGAGGAGGCGTCCTGCGGCTGGGAGGAGCGTGGCCCTCCTGCGGCCCTCCTGCGGCGCTCCGGGACGCTCCTACTAAGATGTCCCTCAGCAGCGGCCCTGCAGGCGGGAAAGGTGTGGACTCCAACGCGGTGGACACGTACGACAGCGGCGATGAGTGGGATATCGGTGTTGGCAATCTGATCATTGACCTGGACGCCGACTTGGAGAAGGACAAACTCGAGATGTCTGGCAGCAAGGAGGGCGGCGGCATGGCCGCCCCTCCCAGCGCCGTGGCTGCTTTACCTGACAATATAAAGTTTGTGAGTCCTGTGGCCGCCGCACAGGGCAAAGAGAGCAAATCCAAATCCAAACGCAGTAAAAACTCTAAGGAGAGCGTCAAGGCCCCGGTCTCAGACGGCGCCAAGAAGGAGGTTCAGGTTCGGGCTCCCGGGGATCCGCCACCCCAGAACCCCAACTCCACCCCGACTAAGGGGACTGACAAATCTAGTAAACCCTCGCGGACCCTCCCCGCTGTGAAAAAGGACAAGGACGGGGTGTCCGGCAAAACTAAGAAAGAGAAGATGGAGGTGGTGGTCAACACTGAGAAAGAGTCCGGGGCCCCCATCCTGCCGTTAGGGGCCCCTCGCAGCAGCCCCTTCGAGGGTCAGCAAAACCCCGAGATGGCTGCGGCCGAGCAGCTCGGGAATATCGCACTGGACTCGGCAGGGATCGGGCAGCCCGTCGCCATGACAACGGAGCAAGAGGAGGTAGACAACGGCGAATGCCGAAACCTGAAGAAAGTCGTCGGCGGTGAGAAGGTAAGAGGAAGCGAACAGGATTTTTGAACCCACTTAACATGTCGGAACGCTCCTTTGTTGTGGTTGGAGGCAACGCGCTCTGCTAAAGTCTTTCAGCGAAGTAGTGGGTTTAACGTCCTACTCTTCCTTTTAGTCATCTCCCCTTTGTGTGGGTGTTGGGCTGTGGAACACAACTGTGCTGCAGTTTTACCCAGAAGAAAGAGTTCTCTGGTTAAATAAAGAGCAAAAAAACAAATGTGACACTAGTTTGGAACTCAGAAGCGGAATCTTAAAGCTGTGGATGATCTCACTTTAATCCTGGTGATAACTGATAAGTAGATGAAGATTCATGAAGTATTAATGTGACACTCTGACAAGCACTGCAGTGATTTAATGTTGCTCTTCTATAAAGTTGAGAGACAGACAACAAGAGGTCATGTTTTCCTGACTTTTCGTCCCTAGTGTGAGTCAAACCCCAAATAACACCAGATCCTACATTTCCCAAAATGCAACAATCAGCATCTTTTTGATCCCTTTCTGACATCAGGGTTATTTTCTAAGACTTCAAGTGTGAGTAGTATTCCTGACAAGTGAAGTGACATTTATGTGTAAAATCAAAACGTAGAGTCTGAAGCTATCACACATCACAGTGTAAATATTCATTGAAAAAACAATGTAATGTCCAAGCAGGTTACAAAGAGCTGAATGGAAACCATAATGTTTTCACTGCTGAGATTCTCTTTCAGTCTTAAGGAAATTAATTATTGTTTCCAGTTGGAGGATACTGTGGAACAGGAAATTGCGATGAAATTGATTTAAGTTTGTTTCTCTTTTTGCACAATGTATAATGTCAAAATCATAAAAGTCTGGACTCTAACTGCAACCATTTTGTTTATTTAGATTTAAATATAATGCTCAGTGTATGGATGGGATTCATGGATTAATAAAATTCACCCGAGCGTTTGTTTTTGCAGAGTGTGTAAAGGTTTAACTACCTACCAATTAAATATCACCTCAGAAATGCATCTGTTTTCAGTGGCAGCCTGATTCATCTTCAAAACTCGAAAACGAGCTGAGCAGCCCCATATATGAAATGTTGATTAAAGGCTTGATAAGAGATTCATTAGTATCTGGGCTAAACAAACCCAGCTATTTTGCCACCTGTGAACCAGATCCAAAATGGAACCAGCTACAGAACTCCTCCCTAGCGCTGGCTGTCTCTTGATAAATTTAACATTTTATGAGTAGGACAGACTGAACTGGACTCTCCACACCGATGTGTGTTCTGTTTGTGTTAATTGATTAAGTGTCGTCTCTAGTTTTGGGAGTTTAAGAGCTGGATTCAAAACTGAGCAGTTTCCAGATTCTACTTTAAGTTTGGCACTACCCGCCGGGTGGCTAATGCTAGCTATCTCAAATGTGTTTACACGACAATGACGGTTAGCTGAGCTGAAAGTTGACATTTTTATACACACGCATTCCATGTGATGGGTTCGGAAAAAGAGATTTTCTTTTTCCACTTCAGAATAAATCATTCAACGACAAGCAAAATCCGATTTTTACCATCCCTCCCTTCAGTGGCTGCCATCACTTTTACCAAGTGATATTTACAGTGTTTTGAGAGTAGAAGGCAAACATGGCAAACGTTCCCCGAGTCGATGAGAAGGATGTAAAAACACGTTCTGTAATCCAGCGCTGCGGTTTTCCAGATGGAAGTTTAAGGGTTTTGTCTGTTCAGTATCTGCTCCATAGCTCCTCATCTTCTTACCAAATTTAGCTTAGTGCTGCTGTTCCCAGTCCTGCCAAACCTCCCCACCGGCCTGCACTCCAAGCTGCAGCTATCAGCCGCCCGGAGCTGTCTGTTATCCAGCGCCGCAGCGACCCGCTGCCAAGTTCCAGCACTTACTCTCCGCCGCCGTCCTCCAGCTGGCCGATCTCCTCCGTCCGTCAAACATATTAAACCCGAGACCTCGCTGTCACACTTGACCTCTTAAACGCAGGCAGTGACCCAGCTGCCTGTTAGTTTCACAGCTTTTTGACCTCATAACGGCTCGGCCACGACAGCCTGTACCGTTATCTATGCCGTTTAAAATAAATCTGCTTTTGGCTGTAATGGAAAGACCTCCCCTTCTTCTGTTGGAGCCCGTCAGTCTGTGAGCAGACTGCCTGATTTGATTTAACTGAAAATGTGGAGCAAAAACCTTTATCATATGATAACGTTAGTGTGTTATAAATCATTTATTACCTGTTCGCTGCTCATAAACGCTATATAGAAGGACCCAGCTTGTAGTTTTCTATGTTTTATATCACAGATAACATAGTACAGTTGCTATATGTTGGCTAAGATGGCCATCTGCTAACTAATCAAACCCAGTTTCTGTTTTTAGATGATGGTACAGCTATTGATCCTTCCAGCAGACCCCAGTCTTTGTTTTGTCTGACCTGGTGTTCAGTTTGGCAGCGTTAATTCCCCATTCAGCCAATCTCTCCATAAACAAATCAGTTACGACACAACCTGCAGGACTCCTCAAATGTGCTCATTTAAGGATTTTAAATAAATGTTTAAATACTTGTTCATTGAGGATTAAAGTCTGTCGATTTATCCAGCTCTTTCAAGATTAGACTGTTGATACAAGATTAAACAAGTTGCTAATTTAGTAGTAAATAGACTGAGGATTCCTCTTTTTAAACCGTCTGTTTATCCAGGAATAAACAGGTTGCTTATTTAGAAGTAAATGAGTAAGTTTATTTATATTTAAAGTCCCCTTTTACTTAAAAATGTGTTTTTTCTTCTTGTTCTACAGCATGTTTTAGTGCTTTTCTGTGATCAATGTTTGTGCAACAATTTTTGACATTATAAAGTTTGATATGGAAACCTGAAGTTTCCCGTAAAGTAGGGAACATCATCTGTGGAGTAGTAAACTTTTGAAATGACATCTGGATATTCATAGATTTATTACATTTCTATAATAATGAACACGTATAATATATTGAACACGTCTTTTTTTATGTTTTAATACATGTTCATAGGGGATTTTTAAACTGACATCATGAGATTATTAATGTATTGATGTGTAAGACCTCAGATTCCACATAACTTTATTATTTTTATCCCAGAAGGACAGAAGGTAAAAATGGATTCAGGTTTAAACTAGTTTTTAGTGCAAGGTATTGCATTGGTTGTTGATTCTGGGTTAACCCTGTAAAGCCTGAACCATGAACACAAGATTGTTTAACACTGTAAACAATGAATAATCCACCAATGGAACCGGCAAGGTGGAAGAGCGACCTTTCAGTTAGTTTGGCTCATTTTTTGGTTTGCAGCCTCTTTATTTTGCATGGTTGTAGTCCTGAAAACGCTTTATCTTCTTGTTCAGGTAAAGATGGACATTGCATTTCTCACAGTAAACACAGGTGAAGCGAGATTATCCGCATAATACATGTATTTGATTGTATAAGTCAGGTTTTTCAGGGAAAAAAAATATTGTACTGACGATAGAAAGGCCTTAAAAGTTAATGTATTATATATGATACGTACGGCTTTATAGAGTTAACCAAGCTGTAAACCGGTTTTGATTCAGGGTTAAACATGTTCATTCATTGTCAAACACGCTGTTGATTCGGGGTCAAACATTCTGTTGGCGTTCCAGCTCTTTGTCCGGCACATGAAACCTGCTGCTCCCTGACGTGTTCGGTTGATAAACGATAGTTAAATCGACGTTTTACTGTGTGAAACAAAACTTAGGTCAAGCATAAAAGTGGCTTAATGCAGCGCACGCTGAGCAGCTGTCAGCGGACTGCTGCTTTAAATTTTAAAATTGAAACGTCTGAGTTCAGCGTAATGCTTGACATTTCCAAGAGCCACTCTCTGTTGGACCCACTGTGGCCAAATCACCCGAGGAGAGGGAGCGAGTGTATTTCAACACCACTGACAGAAAGAGAAACAGATGGCATTACGTGGAAGAAGAAGTCAGACTAAACACAGTAAAGACTGTAAAAGCTGCGCAGCGTCGTCTTCCTGTTGGAGTATTTACAGCGGACAGACAGGAAAAGTTTGGAGAGCGAGGTGGAGGTGGGGTGTACTTCCTGCGAGCAGCAAGATTTAGACAACGTGATGTCACATCTGGATATTTCTAGCAGCTGGATTTAATTACGTTTGATTAGAAAACAAAAGTAAACACTGGACGTGATGCAACACGCCCGTCAAAGCCTAGATTCATGCGAGAATAAGAGAATAACACCTCGCCCACAAGCATCTAAAGTGTGTTATCTTGTCAGTTTGGCACTCCTGTAATTTCTTTTTACTTATCAATCACATTTTTGCCAGATTTATTTTTTATTGTAGAATCAGCTAATAATATTCATCAGCCACACTGGACGAACGTGCCTGCACACTTCTGACATTTTGATTTGGTTCTGCCTTGTCGTTTGTATAGCTAAGCATATATAGTTTTATTATGCGCACAGTAGCATAATTTATTTCTTAGTTCCAATCTCCCTCGCCTGAAGCAGCCAAACACTGTAAATCCGAGTCTGGAAGGTATTAAGGTATGAAACGAGGGCTCCTGCCCAGGCCGATGCACCAGCTGCGAGCTCCGTTCTCATGGGGTCTGTCGAAAAAAGAGGAAAAAAAAGGCTTCGTGAGAAGAAGAAGACGAGGCAGGTCGAGGGGCGGCTTGTCCGCTCCGAACGTAAATTGGAACATCTTATTAACGGGCCCCCTGACACCTCCACTCTGCAGCCGCGGTTCCTGGAAGCACGGTGAACAGAGCGCGTCACATGTCTGAACCCTGTGGCAGCTCCACGGCAGTCACATGTTCCCTTAGCAGGAGGCCCCTTTTTAAAAAGGTTTTTAAAAAAAAGTCAAAATGTGGCTGCCTCAATCCTACAGATTCTTTCTCTCTCTGCCTCCACAGTCATTCTAGGAACTAGAGTCTTGGAGAAAGAGAGAGAGATCACCCAGTAGGTCTCCCTCCCTCCATCCCAGATGTTGTTTCAGTGTCCTCGGAGTGTTTTGGCGTCCAGCGTAGAAACAACTGCTAACCTGTTCATTTCTAACATTCCTGTGCATGCGTCTGTGTGTGTGTGTGAGAGAGAGAACGAGGAGGAGTTTCCAAGTAGTCCCACAGGGGGTTTCAAGGGTCAGTGAGGGGAGTTCAGAGGGCCTGTGGATGTATGTTGCAGAGAGGCCCATCATGAAATTTGGGACTCTGAGGGCCAGTATAGAGTCATTTTTAGTGAGATTAAAGGCCATGTTGAAGGATCCCCAGCTGTCGTTGGAGAATTTCCAGTGTAAAAATATGCACTAAATACAAAACGTGCAATGTAAACCAGTGGTTCTCGAACTTTTTCACATCAAGGGCAACTATACCCCCCCCATCAGATAAGATTTCTGCTAGTCATATTCTGTCATTTTATTACATATGGACGGAATCAGAATAAAAATAAACCATTGCCCCTTTTTGCTGGGGAACCCCCACAAGGAGCCCAGGAGGTCCTCGGACCCCACTTTGAGAACCGCTGACGTTATCAGCCTAATTAATGACAAATAAAGTGTGTGGCTTGTTTAGAACTAAAAAAAGGAAAATGTATTTTGATTATCAATTCAATTTTGGTCATTTCTTCACGGGTCTTTTAACTTTGAATAACTTTTGATCACTAAATCCTAGGCCATTCGTTTTTGTTTTTTTTTTAAGCCTAAAAGCTAACAGTTGTGTAGCTCCAATGCTGCCTTCAGTGCGATCGTAGCCCATGTAGAAGGTTTTCTATCCACCCTTGAACTTGTCTCTTTCGGGGGGTAAAATAGATCCATATGGGTAGATCCAATATTGACCCAATGACTGATATATTGCTGCTAGCATTGACTCTAGCCAACCCCTGATTATTCAGCAGAGAGTTGTTTGTTGATTTAATTTACGGTGCAATCCCTGCTAATTTTTAGGCTACCTAAGCAGGAGGGGGCGTGGCATGACGCTGGCATCTCTCCATCATCATATCTGTTTGAGGTTATCGGTTTGTGAATTTGTGAATTTGTGGAGAATCGTAGTGCATAAAAAGTATGTAAACAGGTGTGTATAAGCTCCTCTTCCAGCTGCAGCCCTTATGCAGGTAGACGACCATCTGTCATATCACTACATACACTACTGCAGTGCTCTCTGGGACTTGTAGTCAACATCTCGATCTTGTACCTTTTTTTTTTTTTTTTGCCTTATGAATCCTACATTTTTCAGTGAAGAAGAACGTTTGCAGCAGATTGACTCATTGTTTGCCCTGCTGATTCAACCAGAATGGTTTAAACTCCTTCCAGCTCTTAGAAAAGGCTCCAACGGTCACCTCGAACAGGCCACTTTGTCTAACTTCGCCCACTTGAGTTCCACCGGAACGACACATTAAACAAGCAGCTTGTGGTGTGATTCGCGGGGCAGCAGGTCTGCTGAGATTCTGTGGGGTAATCACATCAACTCACCGTCTGCTCCGACACACACACAGTGTTTCTGAAGTGCTGATCGGCATCCCTAATCTCTCTCTCTCTCGCAGCGAGTGAGTGACCTTGTAAGGAATGTGGCTTGTTGTTGTAATGAATACCTCTCTGACTGAATGGAGAGGAGGAGCGGGGACTGGTGTTTCCCTGCCCAGACGGCATCGTATCAGAGCCGTGAGCGTGCTGCCGGTCCCGGCAGCCAATGGCGGAGGTGTAAAAACAGATACCCGCCCCTCTGTAGCAGAGGCTGGTAGGTGGGTGTTCTGGTCTTCAGGGGGGTTTCCCAGCATTCCAGGCGGCCATGTTAATATTTTTTACTCTCCGAGAGGAACTGCAGAGGAGCCGGAAGGCTGGTTCCTCCTGTTACCACGGCAGCGACCCTTTTTAACCAGTCGGCAAACCAGTATAGCCGCACACCCGGCAGTCTTCCGTCAGCTTTGGGATTTCAGGAAACATGCTCGGCAGATCTCCTGTCAGAACGTCCTGCAATGTGTCACAGCCTGCAAAAACAAGGTAAAAAAGGATCTGAAAAGGCTCTCTATTCAGTTAATTAGTCAAGTGATGGCTTCAAGTCAAACACTGAGGATTGATGATGCACAGAAGTGACCCCCAGAGGCTTTTAGACATGCAATTTGGACAAGAGTTGTATTCACAAAGGATCTTAACATTTTAATTTTTTTCAAAAAGGAGCTAAATGTCTATCAAAGAATTCTTTTTTTCAGATAAAATCTCAATTCCTTGCGTTTTTTTTTGGTGCCTATTCTCATGGTTTGAAATGTCTAGTTGCGTCCATAAATGGAGATTTAGTTTTGTTGTTATTTCCTGGTTGCTCCGGCAGCAGAGGTGTGGCAGTGTCTCAGGTGACCGGGTCTGTGGAAGGAGTCAGCAGGGTCATCATGTTAACTTGTGTAATGCTGTACCTGAAGCTGATCTCCATTGATTAATTGATTTCTTTTCTGTTTTCCCACAACAAGCTCCCAGAGACACATTGATTAAAAAAACATGTTACAGGCACTTTTTTGGGTAAAATGGTTCTACCATATTTACGGTATCGGATACAGGAGTGCAGTTTGGTCACAAGAGGGCAGTAGAGATGGTAGCATGAGATCGTTAGAGGTTTTGATTGATTGATTTGATTGATTTCGCCTCGTCAATTGCCGTAACCCTTGTTTTTTTGTTAGATCACTGCTGGGACTTAACATTGGGAGCGCACCGTTTTCTTATTTGTGTTTGTGCTTGGCCAATGAGTTTGTGAATAAAAAGGAAGTTTCCCCAACCAGCCGGGATCTCTGTCCTGACAATCCCCTCTGTGGTAGCACAAACCCTTATGTACCATAATTAAAAATGTTTGAATTCTTTCTGTGCATCATCTTTCTGTGTACTGTAAATGTCTCGTTGCAGCCTGGGCACCTGCGGCTTATAATCAAGTAGAGCCTGTATATGTACACATTTGTTGTTCTTTCTAAATCTAGTTGGTGTGGATTTAATTCAGGTGTGCACAGTAGTCCGTGAATTACTGCAGTTGGTTACAAAGACTAGTGTTTGGAAAGGATATAATCAGGATTCTCTTATATTCCATCCAATGGATCCTGATCATCAGTGATGTCCTCATTTCCCGGGTTAAATGATCCAATGAGTCAGCTCCGACCTTTGACCTCCGCCTGGGGTCAGAGGAGGCGGCAGGATGAAGTTTGGCAACACGTTGTGATCCGCTGCTCTCTTTTCTCCTGGTGAGGAGGCGGTTTCCATGGCGACTGTTGACACCTTCCCAGGACTCCCTGCTCTGCCTCCTGCCAGCTGCTTCCCACCTGATAATTACAGGGTCAGGGTCGCCGCTCCTCCTCCTCATCCTCCTCTTCTTCTTCTTTGTCCTATTTTCTCCTCTTTCCATTTTCTTCTTCCTTTCACTGCTTCCTCCTCCCCTCTCTGGACATACCAACCTCATACGGAACACCAAAACTTTGCTATATTTCTCTATTTTTGGATGATTCATTAATTGTTTCAATAATTTTTTTAAGTGGCTTTTGGTTTGGGACAAACACACATTGAAGATCTCACCTCTGGGCATTTTTTAAACAACTTTTACAGACTTACCAACCAAGACATTAATGATTTTACCAATTTGTGAGTTTTTTATGTCTAGAAAAATTCCAGTTAATTACTTTTTGCTCCTTATCAGTCCAGGTCAAATTCATTTAATTCATTATTTTAATTATATACTGTTAAATTTAGTGAATCCTGTAGAACCCTGTGTCATCAAGGACCCTTTTACCTTTTTATAATGTAGAAAAACAAGAAGTACAATGATGTCTGTCCTCCCATGTTATGGGAATCTTCAGATTATAGGTTGTAAAGTTATGTTAATGGAAATAAGCCACAAAGATAGTTGACTTTTTTGTCCTGTCAGCACTTTCACAGGTGTTTTGTTTTCTTTCTTTTAATTGTGGTCTAAAATGCTTTTTAGAGTGCAGGAGGTTTTCCCTTCCTTCATCCGGCTCTATGAATACATGTATAGAGAAGATATAATAATAGTGGCAGAAGTTATTATTAAACATCAACCTGTGTTGTGGCTGCTTTGCTCTCCGGTCTGTTATTACCATGTTGACCTGTGACCCTCTGCTACAAAGTGTTTTTATGTAATGGATTCCTTCCAGCCGTCTGTCAGAACATGTCTCTCACCCCTCTGCTCTTCTCTTTCTCCCCCTCCCTCCACCAGATGGAGTCTCCGGTCTCCACCCCTGCTCCTCCTCCTCTCCACCTCCTCGCTCCCGTCGCCAACAGCGACATCTCGTCTCCCTGTGAGCAGATCATGGTCCGAACGCGCTCAGTAGCGGTGAACACGGCGGACGCTGCCCTGGCCACCGAGCCGGAGTGCCTGGGCCCCTGCGAGCCGGGAACCAGCGTGAACCTGGAGGGCATCGTGTGGCAGGAGACCGAGGACGGTGAGCACACAACCAAACATGAAATAACGCGGGGATCATCATTTACACGCTGACACATCGCACATCTGTTCAAGTTTGGGTCAGAAGCTCTTATTTGCTCGGAAATAACGACAACTGTTACTGTAGGTGGAATAAAACCTTCTTAAAAAGTAAATAGTTTATCAATACACTTGTAGCATAAGAGTCAGTGACAAATAATGGTTGACAAGTTGAGAAGGTCAAAAAAAACTTTAATACATAGTTTTAAAAGCTTCTTTTTGTGTAATTTTGTGTTACAGGTTTTTCACAAAAAGCACACAGAATGATTTTTTTTGTTGTTTTTTTAAATGAAATGTCAAATGGTGTAACCAAATGAGAATTATACATTTTAAATAATTAATCCACCTTGAATAGAAGATGAAACTAGTTGATAGCAAGTGTTTTAAATTTTTTAAAACCTTTTTAAGAGAGATAAACTGTCTGGTACCACGTTTTTAGGGCTGCAACACATGACATTTTTGACATTATCCCATAAATGCTCTGTCTTCAGTTTCTAATCCACCACCGCTGGTTTACACACGCATGGTGCACTAGCTCGGCTAATCTAATACAAAAGCTGTCTGTATGTAGCATAATGGTTTATTTTTGCTGAAATGGGCTCGGCCCCGTGGTGACGTCACGTACTACGGCAGCGCGGTTAACGTCGAGTATGCCGTGCGTTCATAGTTCAATGGCGATTTCACACTTTCACACCCAGGCCTTTGTCTTTTCCACAACCACTTTCGAACTTGTGTTTTAAGACTAAATAACTTTCACATTTACAGACGACCTTAATCTGTCCACTGTGATTAACACGGCTGCTTTAACTGTGTAAAAGCCCTCTAGCGTTTCATACACAGTTCAGCCATATAAGAGGTTTTGACCTAATTTTGCACAGCGCTCAGTTTTGGTTTTTTTTGTTTTCCTCTACTAAACAACCAATGAAAAGTTCTTCAACCAAAACTATTTTTATCAACTGTTAGGGCTCAGACAAACACTAGGAGGGAAAGTGTTAATATCAGCCATACAGTTCAATACCCACACACACACACACCCTGAGTGTGGCATAGCAGGTGTTGACAGGACAAAGCGGAGGCGAAGGCCCTCTGCTCCGTTCTACCAGGAAGCTGTTCACACATCAGCTGCACACTGAGCCGCTTCTGCTGCCGGACACTTTGATCTACTCCCGTTTGCAGAAAGTTATGCCCGAAAAAACTCGGCTTCTCTCTGCAATTAGTCACGGTTGCTGATTCATTGATGTGACCCGACATCAGAAACCTGCTGGGTCTGATGTCGGTATGAAACTTCTCGACATGTGCCTCTCAGCATGGGTGGGGGGGGGATTCACATCTGTCTGTCCGTTTCCTGCTGCGGTGACACCTTCTGCAGGTTTCTGTTTCTGAAAGTGTGTTTAGTTACTGTACGTGTGAAGTTTAACCGTCTGTGTTTGTGTCTGCGTCTGTTAGGCATGCTGGTTGTCAACGTCACCTGGAGGAACAAGACGTACGTCGGAACCCTGCTGGACTGCACGAGACATGACTGGGCCCCTCCAAGGTTCATATATACTCTCACACTATCACTCACACACACCGGAGTAAAGGGCGACAAATGTTGAATCTGATAGTTTCTTAAGTGAAAATGTTTATTATTTTTTAATTTATGGTCTTGTGTCAAATGCCCATATTAGTTTTAGTCATATTTAGTCAACTTGTATTCTTGTTTAGTCACATTTAAGTCAATGAAAAGTCCTGGTATTTTATTCTAGGATTCAGGAGGTTGATAGTAACGTTAATCAAAATGAATCTAGTCGAACCAATAGATTCATTTTAGTCTTTTTTCTTAAGATTTATTATGTCATTCCCTGATGAAGTAGCTCCACAGGCTGGAAAATTCAGAAACTCCAACTTCCAAGGTAAATGCATTTCATTGTGCAAACTCGGGGAAAACATGGCTGACCACAGTAAGGTGATGTTTGTTTGGATGTCTTTCGAGCATCAAAGAGAACTGCTGGGGAAGTACATTAGCTACGTGAGGGAGAGAGAGAAAGACTTTTCTGATTTGGAGGTTGGATCTTCCTGAGTGCAATTGAATGTAGCATTAGTGCCAGCGCTCACACACACACACACCTCTGGCAGCATCGCCGGAGGAGAAATACAAGTGACACACATCCACTTTTTGGATTGTAATTAAAAAAGTCTGATGAAAAAGACATTTTTTATTAAGTTTTTACTTAATGAAGATTTTGTCTTGTCCTTTTTCATCAACAAAAAATGCATTTTCATTTCGTGACAGTCAGCGTTTAAGGGCATTGATTTAATCTCATCTTTGTTTCTTTTTGTCATTAAATAAATGATTGTTGTGAAGAATATATTTCATCTGGTCTTGTCTCACCAAATTAACACTATGATCAGTCATGGGTGATATAACTAATTGATTTTGGTAGAAATGGTTCAGGAAATTCAGTTAATATGAAGTTTCTATTGTCTGTAATGACAAAAGTGATAAAACGCAGGTGTTTTTCACCTAATTAAGCATACTACAATAAAGGTTTCACATATTGATAATCTCTTATGCAAAAAGAAAATAAAAAGTTTAATGAACAAGGAAGCATTAAATCGCATCATTGTAAACTGAGAAGATGTGATTTTCTTCTCGCCTTGAAAGACAAAAGCAAACATACACAATACTGTGTTTTTTTTTTTTTAATGTTTTTCTAACCGTGTGTTTTCAGGTTCTGTGATTCTCCCACCAGCGACGTGGAGATGCGAAGCGGCCGTGGTCGGGGGAAGAGGATGCGGCCGAGCAGCAACACGCCGCTGAACGACAACAGCAACTCTTCCGACAACAAAGGCAGCGGCAGCAGCAAGACGCGCGGCGCCGCCGCCAACAGCAAAGGGCGGCGAGGCAGCCAGACGGCCAGCAGCGTGGAGGACGCCAAGGCCAGCCCCTCCTCCGCCAAGAGGAAGACCAAACCCGCCTCGGACATGGAGCCCACCTCCAGCTCCGAGGACACCAAGGCTTCCAAGCGCATGAGAACCAACTCCACCGGCGCCGCGACCCCGCTTCCCGGAGGTAAAAGCGACCCCCTGCCCCCGCCGCAGCTGGACCGGACCTGCCCCTCCCCCGTCCTCATTGACTGCCCGCACCCCAACTGCAACAAGAAGTACAAGCACATCAACGGGCTGAAGTACCACCAGGCCCGGGCACACAACGACCACGACGTCCGACTGGACCAGGACGGAGACAGCGAGTACGGGGACGACCCGGCTCTCCACCCCGACCCCGCCTCCTGCAACGGCGCCGCCATCTCCCCAGCCCGCTCCACCACACCTAAAGGCCGGGGCTTCGACGCCCCCTCCCCCTCGTCGGGGAAGCTGGCGTCGAAGCAGGGGAAGAAGAAGGCCGGGGAGGCGGAGCCGGAGGTGACGGACGGCGGCGAGGAGGGGGCTTGTCTGACAGACGAGGCCAGCAACGACGGGATGGACGACAGGAAAACCAAGAAGATGGCGGCCGGCGGGAAACCCGACAAACTGTCCCAGAAAGGCGTGAAGCCAGCCCCCCGACCTGTTGCGCCCACTGCCCCTGGTGCCCCGTCACCCTACGCCCTCCAGGCATCCTCCCCTGCTCTGGGATCTGTGGTTCAGTCCGTCCCCAAGAGCCCCCAGCTGAAGAACATCCAGCCCAAACCCCTGCCGCTGGCTGACCCCGCCTCCAGCCCCGCCCTCGCCAAGGACAAGAAGAAGAAGGACAAAAAGAAGAGGGAGGGCGGGAAGGAGGGGGACAGCCCGAAGGCGATTGGCAAGGGCGGGCGGCCGGAGGAAGGGAAGAGCCCGTACTCTGAGGCGTCGGACGCTATGCTCAACGGCTCCACGGAGGCTCACCAGAGCCGCCTGGCAAGCATCAAGGCCGAGGCCGACAAAGTGTACAGCTTCTCGGACAACGCACCCAGCCCATCCATCGGCGTGGCCAGCAGGATCGAGGCCGGCCACCTCAACCAGAACGGGGCCGACAACGCCTCCGTCAAAACCAGCAGCCCCGCCTACTCCGACATCTCGGACGCGGGCGAGGACGGTGAGGGGAAGGCGGAGGCGGTGAAGGTGAAGCCGGACCCTGACCAGGCTCCCCGCGAAGGCGCCAAGAAGGCGCTGTTTCCCCCGCAGCCCCCAAGCAAAGAGTCACCGTACTACCCCAGCTACGACTCCTACTACTCCCCCAATTACCCCAACCCCAGCCCGGGGGCCGCACCCGCCCCACCCACCCACGTGGAGGGAGCGCAGGTGAAGGTGAAGAAGGAGGAGGAGCCGGAGGTGGGGGAGGAGCTTAAGCTGAAGGTGGAGCCTCAGGAGGAGAGGAAGGCGGAGCCCGGGCCTCAGCAGCCGTCCGTCATCCAGCAGCGCTCCAACATCTACACCCAGCCCCTGTACTACAACCAGTACTACGTCCCGCCCTACTCCTACTCCCCGGACCAGGCATACCACGCCCACCTTCTGGCGTCCAACCCCGCCTACCGCCAGCAGTACGAGGAGCGGCAGCGGCAGGCCGACAAGAAAGCCGAGGGGAAAGAGCGGGAAGCCGGCGGGAAAGAGGATTGGAAGCAGAAAGCCTCCGTGCCCCCCACCCTGTCCAGAGCCCCCAGCCTCACTGACCTGGCAGCGAAGGGCGGGTTGAACCCGGCCAAGCCCAAAGAGACGCCGTCGGCTTCGGAGCAGGCCAAGTCGGTCATCATGGCGAAGGGAGAGGACCCCAAAGTCCCCGTGGCCCAGCCGGAGGGTCTGAAGATGAAGCTGAGTGAAGCGGGGCATCATGTTAAAGAGGAGGCCAAGCCGGGGGCGGAGTCAGGCCGGCCCTCAGGGGTAGAGCCCGCCATGTGGTACCGACAGGTAAAACCCATAAAAAGGTGTCCTGAAACCGATTTACTCAAGCTTAGAGACAGAGAGTCAACAGATTCAGGGTTTTATAAGCATACTGAGTTGATTTGTGGCTGGAATTATTATGACAAAACACAGCTAACAATTACATTCATGATCATTTCATCTCAACATTACTGTTCAAGTTTGGGGTCACCCAGACATTTTTGTGTTTTCCATGAAAAGTCACACTTTTATTTACCACCATGAGTTGTAAAATGAATAGAAAATATAGTCAAGACATCGACAAGGCTAGAAATAATGGTTTGTATTTGAAATAATACGTTTTTCCTTCAAACTTTGCTTTCGTCAAAGGAAGGTCAGTTTTCTAGCTTCTCTAACCAGCTAAACTGTTTTCAGCTGCGCTAACATGATTGTACAAGGGTTTTCTAATCATCCATTAGCCTTCTGATGCAATGAGCAAACACATTGTAGCATTAGAACACTGGACTGATAGTTGCTGGAAATGAGCCTCTATACACCTATGTAGATAATGCACCAAAAAACAGACATTTGCAGCTAGAATAGTCATTTATCACACCAGCAATGTACAGAGTGAATTTCTGATTATTTTAAAGTTATCTTCATTGAAAAAAAAACTGCATTTCTAAATGACCCCAAACTTTTGAATAGTAGTGTAAAAAAAAATCGAGGTGTGTGCTGTCCTATGGCCTCAGGGGAAAAAAATTATGTGTGTCTCACTGAATATAGCATGAATCTTACTGTTACTATGAGGTAAAGTCAGCAGAAAATTAAATTGATAATTGAAAAATGATTTAAAGTAAATTTCTTATAATATAGGCATGTATATACATCTATAATTGTCTACAAAATGTGTATAAAAATAGAATTTTAGGCTTCAGAGACGTAAGCTGCTTGGACACAAATAGACCCGGACTGTAAAAATAACCGAGCAGAGAACCAGACGGTGGTGACAGGTCTAGCCGTAGCCGTTATTGCTTATAAAGGTCATAGTCTTTATCAAATACCACCACCGTCGACGCTCTTTACCGACATTCCTTCCTCTCCACAGGAGCCGGACTCCCGCCTCTGGCCTTACGTTTACCCCAACAAATACTCGGAAGCCCCGAAACCCCAGGAGGAGGACAGGTGGAAGGAGGACAGGGAGAGGGAGCGCGAGCGGAAGGGCAAGGAGGAGCGGCCGCGCCTGAAAGAGGGCCTCCAGAAGGAGGAGGCGAAGGAGGGGGCGGAGGGCAGGACGCAGCTGCCTCCAGAGGAGCACCGCGGGGGAGGGAAGGAGGCGCGCCCCCCCCACATGCAGTTCTCCTCCCCACTGGCCCAGCACCAGGGCTACATGCCCTACATGCACGGACCGTACGCGTACAGCCAGGGATACGAGCCCAGCCACCCCGGCTACAGGGGCATGCCCTCTGTCATGATGCAGAACTACCCCGGTGAGAAGAAGAAGAATCTCGACTAATCCAACGATGAAGATGACCTCTATTTACTGTAGATTTCAGGATTTATGCTAAAACTATTAGTTTGCATACCGAAAACGAAATGAATAATTCAACACTTTGCTGTTTTTCTAGTAGGGAGTTAAAAAGTCATATCAAACATCAGAAGTACAGAAGCTGAGTTAGCGATTGTTCAGCCAAGCTTAGCATAAGGAAGGGAAACAGCTAGCATCTCTAAAGGTTCACACTTCACAATAGATTCAGACTGTTTCAAAAGCTGGGTGAACTTATCTCATCAGCTCCTCCCGACTTTATCCTAAAGCATCTATGATGTCTACTTTTATAACTGTATGAGCTGTCAGTGGGTAGCGTGTTTATTGTGAAGGATGTATACAGGATTGTTAGAGACTCTGCAGTTCCCTGGAGAGTAGAGAGTTTCAGCTTATTGTTTATCCGCCTGGCTGCAGCTCTACTGTTCTGTTTCACTCTCGCTGCTCTCATAGTGTTCTTTTGGCCACAGCGAGCAGCTGTTTGCAGAGAAAACCTCTAAAAACCCACTGTACACTACCTGCTCAGCACCAGAAGGCAGACAGCTGTAGACTAGCTATCGAACATTGGAAATATTGCACTTATATTCACCAGGCGGACAGAAACACTCCAACTGAATGATGTTGCTCTGTAACTGCCTGAGGTGGAAACGAGCATAAAAAACAGATATGTCAGTGTTGAGTCCACGACTTGTTGGATTACAGCTAGTAAGGTAAGGCCAGCACATTTCAACAAGGTAAAAATCAAGAAATTGGTATTAAAAACAAACAACAAGCAAGATATAATTTAAATACAGTTGATTAAAAGGGGGGAAATCCAAAATTAAGAACAAAGTTACAGTGCAGTGAGAAATAATTAAGAAATGACATCAGCAACAGGCAGCAGCAAACAGAAAGGTCTTCAGCTCCAACTTAAAAACAGTGAGAGTTGCAGCAGACCTGTTTGTTCCAGATATGTAGGGGAAGAGAAACTGAACGCTGCTTTAGTTACTAACAGACTCTGGGAACAGAGAGCGGACCTGTCTCAGATGACCTAAGAGGTCTGGATGGTTCATAAGGGATCAGCAGATCAGAGATATATGTAGGCCCTAGACCATTCAGTGCTTTATAAACCAGTAAAAGCATTTTGAGGTTGATTTTTTTTTTTTTTTTTTTTTGGCTCTGTCCTCAGGCTCGTACCTGCCGGCCGGTTACTCCTTCCCCTCGTACGGAGGGAAGGTGGCAGCAGGGGAGGAGGGGGAGAAACCCTCCAGGTCCAGTCCCACGGTGAAGCCGCCCAGCGAGGCCAAAGCCCTGGACCTGCTGCAGCAGCACGCCAGCCAGTACAAGAGCAAATCCCCGTCCATCCAAGACAACAAGACGACGCACGAGCGGGAGAGAGACCGGGAGAGGGAGCGAGACCGGGAACGAGAGGGCGACCGGCCGCGGTCCTCGCCGTCCCAACGCATCCTGCCCTCCCACCATCACCTGGGATACCCGCTGCTGTCGGGACAGTACGACCTGTCCTACGCCTCAGGTGAGACTCTCACATGTGGTATAAGGAGGCAAGACAAATCCACCTTTTCGCTGCACTCACACCGTTAGGCTGACCCAAAAAAAGATTCAAGGCTTGGATCATTGCCATGGTAAATGGTTTTTCATTGATTTTTTTAAATAGTCTTGTTCACACTGGATCTCATCAGCAAGTGTCTAGAACAATTTTAACTTAACTTACAACTCTGGAAAAAAAAAACTCAGAGACCACTGCAAAATTATCTGATTTTACTACTTACTTACTAACTCTTATTTTTGTTGGGGTCTACAAATTACCGATGACATTTTCCCCAAATTCCAATTAAAATATAGAGCAGAAATGATCAAAATGACAAAAAAAAAAGATAGTTTTCAAACACAGCAAAGAAACAAGACCAGATTCATTTTAAAACAACGTAATACTAATGTTTACGCTTTAGAAGAGTTCAGAAATCAATAGTTGGTACAATAACCCTTATTTTTAATCACAGCTTTCATGTGTCTTGGCATGCTCTCCACAAGCACACACCTCTTTAATCCGAATGAGGTGAGCATGTGTTGGAATTCAACAGATGCTGGAATGGAATGGCTGGAATACATGTAGAGATGCTGATTTCAGGAAAAAAAAATGCAGCGGTCTCTTTTTCTTTTTTTTTCCAGAGCTGTATGTGCAGCTCTTGATATCATTCTCTGTCTCTGTGAGGAAGAATGACAGAATTGCGATGGGGGAAAAATAAAAAGGTGGAATCAGTTTGTGGCACTCTGTTTTCATCCTGTGGTTCCGTGTCCCAGATCACTCTACGTGTGGGGAAACGCTGCATATCTTTTGGAGAACTCCCGCCGGCACTCACACCCCCCCCTTTTACCCTAGCGTGACCACATCCGTGACCACCCGACCCGTTAAAAGGTTTCATGCGAAGCAGCAGTAACTGAACACAGCTCTGATACAGTAACTGATGAAATGAGGTTAATATTTGCAAAAATCCTCTGGCTGTCAACGATTTGATTCATCACCCGTGAAGGCCCCGAGTCAACTCGCATTTCGTCAGTCAAACCATCGCCTTTTTTAATTTTTTTTTTTTTGGACATGTTATCGTACACACGGATCCCGCAGCAGCAACTCTCGTCTCAAACTCCAAAGCTAACTGTGATGGAAGCGGAGGACAGCAAGACGCTTTTCTGCTCGCTCCTCCGAGGCTCTGAACGGTGCACTTGACAGACGATGACATACAGCATAAAAATGTTTCTGACAGCTGAAACATGAGACTGGAGGTCAGCGTGGGGCTGGACTGTAACCGGGCGGAGGAGTTAATAATAATTCTATATTTCTTCCAATAATAAACCAGGTGGATTTGAAGAAAAAAAAAAAAGCCTTCAATAATGGGTAGGAACTACAAGCTCATATCAAAATACAAGAACAGAGCCTTTTGGCTCTCATATTCAGAAACCACCTCCAAAAAAATTGGAGCCTTAAAGAGTTTTGGGGGGAAAAGCCCTTGGCCTGGAATTTATTTGCAATATCTGGTTAACTATTTGTAACATAGTTAATTTCACAAGTAGCAATAAAATTTAAGAGGGCAATTTCCTGTTCAGATCTCTCAGACTATTCAGGACCCTTAAGCATTACATAGAAAATATCGTACAAAATGTCTGAGAGAAGGCGGCATTGTTTGAGAGTGTGAGAAACTCTGCACCTTTTGGTAATCGTTATGTAATAATAATAATAATCATAAAAATGATTAATAGCTTCTTACAGAACAAAGTTACTGCTTTACAATGAAACGTAACGGATCTAAAACACGAGAGAGAATCAAGTAACCGCTCCACGAAAAAATGAAATGATTGATGATGAAGTGAAAATAATATGCAACAATGGATCAAAACACTGAAAAGCAATTAATATTTTTTTCTTTTCTTTTTGAAATGGGCGAATTTGCAGCCCCGAGTTCCACAGGCAGCTCCTTCTGTAATTTAAGAGCTCTGGCTGCAATATAACTTAACGAAAGCTAGATACTGAAATTCATTTCAATTCGTTTTTTTTTTTTTTTTATTAAATTCCACAAGTCTGAACTTCAATAAATTTGACAAATATTTATTGCTTTTATTTTGCAAAACAATATATTTGTAGTGTTGTAAAGGCAAAACTGCTCCAGCTTTTAATTTGTTTTATCAAATATCCTATTTTTGAAGTTCAAAGTCATTAAAAACAGCAACGGCAGGCGTATTTAAATGATTTTTGGTCACATTTTATCTAAAACATATTTGGTGAATCACACTTTTGTTTCTTTGTATATAATTGAAGCAATGTTTTTTTTGGTGATAAAATGTATGAGCTGCACTGTTAATTATAGCTACACTTTCATATGGAAGAATAATAAGAAAATGGTTTAAAAAGTGTTGCCTGTGAATTTGCAGATACTTCAGAGATTTGGGGATGATACAATGGTACCGTGGGATTGTTTCTATGTGCTTACTACACTACGTGTTAAATTTGCCGCTAGAATCTAACATGAACATCTCAGACTTTAAACATGTCGGATCTGTCTGACGTCCTCTTACAGGCCTCTCCTCCTCAGCCATCGTCGCCAGTCAGCAAGCGTCCGCCCCGTCCATGTACCCCCCCGCACGGAGGTGAGACCGGTAGGTAGTTATCTCATCTATATATATACTCTTATATCCCTCACATTATTTACACCTTCATCGAATCGTTTTTTTTTAACTCTTGGTTCAATAAAATAAGCAATTACAAGTAATCACACTGGCGTCTGTAGTACTTCAACTGGAGCTGCAGCTAACGTTTATTTACTATATTTATTAATCTGTAACGCTTTAGAATAACTGTTATAACTAGTTAATAGATTATCGGTAAACTGTTAAATCAGTTTATATATGTGGTTGGGACTCTATTCTAAAGTTACAACTATTCCTCATTTATTAGCCGCTAATAGTTGCAATTTAAAAATAACGTCCCAATAACATATATAAGCTATTAATTGATGCTTAAGTCATTAATGATTTACTAGTAGTTTGGTCATAATCTATCACTAATTTTAGGTTATATGTATAGTTATACATTTTTAACATAAAGTTAACAAGTCATTTATGACTTGTTAACAGCTTGTAAATTATCTATAGGCTATATACTGTACTGTATAAGGCACCGTTATAAATCCTTAAACTGTTACACGTTATTTAATGGGATATTTATAACAGTTTATTAATGATCTATTAACTATATCTATATCTATAAGGCATTGTTTCAATACTTAAACTGTTAACCACTTAATAAATCATTGATAGCTCATAAAGTTTACTAATGATCTATTAACAAGTTATAACAGGAAGTGTTAGAGATTAATTATATTAATATTGAATGGGTGTTACTGTACTGAGGACTTAAAGCAGAAAACCTCAACCCCCTAAAATGAATGAGTTATGTAATGTGTTGCACTCCATTCTCTCTCTCTCCGTCCATACCAGCTCTCTCTCTTTCTGTCTTGTTGTCTCTTGTTCTCTTATTTTTAAGTTGAGACATTGACAGCAAGTCAGTTTTGTTCCCACAGCGTGAAGGAACCCTTCAGTCCTCTCCCTGTCTGTAGCACCATCTAGTGGTCACACAAGGATTTGCAGCTTTATGAGGGACTTAAAATAAATGCGGTTGCAGCGTAAGCAGATCGATGCTCATACTGTAAAAACTTTAGACTTCTTTAAAACCTCCGGCCAAAGGTCGGCGCTTCTCTGCAGAAAATATTTCATTTAACTCCTCTGTTTGTTCTGAAGTATGTTGAAAAATGTTTTAGTTCCCAGTTGTTTTAGGGTCAGACTGCACAGTTACAAGCCAAGCAGTGTAGCCAACCAGGCTATAATGACTAATTGTTAATCTAAGTTAATTTGTTTTACCCTAAACATTGTTTTTTTTTGGGGGGGAGGGGTTTGCATTAATTCTGACAAAGATACTCTTATGCAGCCAAATGTGTGACCAATACTGTCCTCTCACCTGTCTATAGGCCCACCTGATTGGCTGACCTCCACCCTGCCCGGAGTCATGTGACTGGATCACATGAGGAAGCATTTCTGTTTCAACATCAGTTCAATGATGTTTGTGTACGTTTGATTTCTCTGCCTGGACGTCCAGCCGGCCGCTCCACCCTCCTCGCCACACCGCTGAGATTCGGGAAGATCGGAGACCTGGTCCTGCCGGTTCCACTGGGCCTGCCGGTTCCACTGGTCCTGCCGGTTCCACTGGGCCTGCCGGTTCCACTGGGCCTGCCGGTTCCACTGGGCCTGCCGGTTCCACTGGGCCTGCCTGTTCCACTGGGCCGCCGGTTCCAGGCGGTACCAGCATCGTTGGGTGGGTGGTTTTTGGCTCACAGACTGAGGACAGAGCAGACCTGGCGGGTGGAGACGCAGTGAGATGCTGTCGGTGCTTGGAGCAGCTTTGTTGTTGTTGTTGTTGTTATTTTGTTGGAGGCAGGTGGGGGGGAGGGGGGGGTCGGACAGTTGGGGGGTCGGGGGGCGTTTTGGAGTCTGCTGTGGCTGAAGGACGACAGGATGGTCACTTCCTGTCTCTTGGAGCCGCGCCTTCAGTTTTTTGTTTTTTTTTGTTTGTTTTTTTAACGGCACGTCCCAGTTATTTTCCCTTTTCATTTTCACATTCTGGCAGCGCCCTCTGCTCCCCAGACTATACCTGCGGTGACCTCTGACCTCTCTGTGAAGCGGCGACAGCAGCACAGCACCTGGACGTCGTCACACCTTCACCTGGAAATTTAAAAAACAAAAAAAAAAACACTGTGGATGGAGGAGGATGGACCAATCAGAGGGCAGCGTTGGGACTGATGCTGCATCCTCAGACTGACAGACTGGCTCCTCCTCCTCAGTGTGTAGCTGTACTGTACTCTGTGTATGTATGTATGTGCGTGTGTGCGTGTGTGTGTGTGCGTGTGTAAATACTGTACAGAGGAATTATTTTAAAGAGCCTGTTGGATGCTGTTGGATTTCCTACTCTTCTTTTTGTCTGGTAGCCTCTGCCTCTGTTTTTCTACTGTTGTTGATCTGATATTAAACCTGTAGCTGGTGGAAACGGCACCCAAGCTTTGTGTTGTCATTTATTCCCCAAAACCACGTCCCGTCACTATGGCAACATGACACCACACGCCATAAAAGTGATTAACTTTACATATAAATTAATAGAGATGCAATGATTAGTCCATGAATCAATTAATCAAGTTCAAAACTTGTTTTTTTTAAGTCACAAGCCCAAATAAACACTGAAACAGGGATTTTCTTGCTGTAAATTATCCAATTCCATCACCTGCTGGACATGAGATGCCTCCTACTTCAAATATCAAAAAGTTTCTAATTGAATATTGGACTAGAATTGGTTCACAAATCATGCTCATAGGTCCCATACGACAAGCTTTTAAAGTGCAAACTTTCCACTTCCATCATAAAACTCTGCATAAACATCAGTTTGTACAGTGAAGCTCAAACAAAGAACTCCAGGAAAAGAAGAAAACACAATTAGTGGAGGCGGACATTAAGAATTTCTATTATCTACGACCTACTAGTTGATAATACGTTTTTATTTTTACAGCACATCATTGATTTTAATGGCTTTAGTAACTGTCCAAAGGTTCTGCTGACAAGGTCAAACATCTGCAACACTGCATCATTTTCTGCTGCAGGGGTGTCCTTCAACCACAGGGAGGCGCTGCTGCACCAGCACAGGGAATAAAGGGTCAATTCACCACACAACAAGAAAATAAAAGATGCTTTCTCACCTTCAGCCTTATCTCACCACGCAGATGATTCTGAACTGAACCGGTTCCTTTTTTTCTTTTTAAGTTCCCACCCAAACTGGTAAAGAAAAGAGAAAGTAATAATAATATATTACTCTAAAAGACAATTCAGCAACAATATTTAATAAGTTTAAAGATGCAATGTTATAATTTAAGACAATATAAATGACTGAAACTCAAGTTTAAATCATACTTCATTAATTTAAAGTATAATATACTTTTCATGGTTTGCATATAATATTAAAACAGATGGCTACAATGAAATATAACAATGATGAACTATTCTATATGAATGTGTTTGAAAATGACTTGTTTTATTTCAATTTGTATTATAGCAGTTTCTGTTTTTTTTAAGTAATTCTGCTGCTCCCAGCAGAGAAGGAAGGTGAGTTACTGGTGTTGAATAATGAGGTTGTTGCTGGTTGTAGAAACTTCAGCAAGAGTTTTTTTTACCAGGAAACATGAACATGCTGCTCCGCGATGACTCCGCTCATCTCACAGCTTCTGCTTTCTCAGTCTGTAACTTTACAGGATGTTGCAAATCAGGAGATGAATAAAGTTGTTCCTCACAGAAACAAACAGTTGGACTCCAATCGAATGCGTTCAGTGCTATTTTCAAAGCATAATACCAAAATAAAAGGCCTTTCAGTCTAATTTAGGTTGATTATTGTGCATGAAAACGGATCTAAAGGATCATTCTGCTAATTTTCTATATCTTTCTTACTGTCAACAACTCTCATGTTATTTTGGCATTACAGTTGTATTATATCAACTGGTCTGATATGATGAATTCAGTCTATTTCCATAGTAATTTCCACTAATTATGCTCCCTCATAGAAAGTTCTGGACACACTCTTATTTCTCTCTCACTTCCAACCAGCTTTGATGACCGGTACGCTCTAATTCATGTGTCACACCCAAGGCCCGGGGGCCGAATCTGGCCCAGCACCTTATTTTCTGTGGCCGCCCTCAAGAGCTTGCGCAGACTCGTGTGATTTATTGAGAGACGGGAAAGAGAATAAAAGTTTGAACTTAACGCTGGTCACGTTGTCTTTGTACGACCTTGTTATCTCTGAATCTATTTTCAATTAGCCATGAAGGTTGTTTAAAAACGGGAACGTTTCCATTTTTTTCTTATTTTCCTTTGTCGAAGTACATCTGTCATCTCTTTCTTGTACAATCTATTCTTTAATATTTACCATAGCAACACAAAACCATAGATTCCAATCAGCATATTCTTGTATGAGTCTACATATCTGTAATGATTTTACATGTTTTGCTGCAGCATTTATAATAATTAGACGCTAACAACAATATAACATTATTTCTGCAGCAGCATATTTTTTTAATTCTATTAAAAAAAAATCTTAGCAAATTGTCACCAGCACTATTATGAGTGGAGAGGCTATTATCTAATATATCATATAATAATATATATGATCTTTACTATTGACCCTTTTTGGCAAACTACAACACTGATGTGGCCCAGGATGAAATTAAGTTTGACTCCCCTGCACCTTGTTCCCAAGCTTTTAGTAGTAGTAGTGATCATTAGTGATTCAATAGTATTTTTTCATAAGGGGGATGTCTCCATGTGCGTCGGCTTTTATTTTGAAGGTCCGGCTTCCTGTGTCGTGCGGGTTAAATAGTGAGAGCTCGACTCAGCTGGTGCGGAGGACTCCCGGTCTGTGTGTCGGTGGGTGTCGGTGCCGGTGGACGGTGAGCGGGACACGCGGGGACCGAAGTGACACGAACCCGCGCGATCACGCACAGGTAAGACCGACGTGATGCGGGGAACCATCAAACCTGCGGGGAGAGACACGCGCTGCTGCTGCTGCTGCTGAGGAGGATGAGGAGGAGGAAGATGAGGAGGAAGATGATGGTGATGTAGCAGCCAGTGGTGTTTTTACTCCGTCTCAGTGTCTCTGTTACATAACATGAACGATATCAGCTCATTTATCCGCGTTATTAGCAGCCTGTTGTGATATTAGCAGAGCTGGGAGTTGTAGTTTAATAGTAGAAACGATTATTGGAGCCTCATTGGGTCAATACTCACTAGTAGTAAAGCTCCTTTGGATGCAGTGCAGGGGTGGGAGATGGAATAATAAAAAACACTAATACAGCAGTGATGAAACACAGGAAATATTATAAATCTGTAAATATATTGCTGTATATTTTATTATTCTACAGTTATTGTGTAGCAGCACATTTATGCACAATACTATCGTCTTTTTATTCTGTGGTTTATTGATTTATTATTTATTTATTGATTTTCAAATATTCAATCATTTGGAGTTGTTGATATTCATGGCCTTCTGTTAGACTAAATTGAATAAACTGGGATTCTGACTGATCAGAAGAGATGATTTGATGACATTACTTTAACCCTAACCCTCTTTTTAATTCAAAATGACATCTTTTTGTTCCCATCCACCACAATTGGTTAAAACAAACGCTTTCATTTTGGAGGATTTATTTTTCAAACATACAGATAAAGCCTCCTTTACTCCCCTTTACTAAATGTGCAGAATATAATCGACAGCTTTTCTATTTCTGAACGGTGGAGTAAGAATTAAATACATAGTATCAGCAGCTGCAGATTTCTCTGATTCCTCTGCAGTGTTATTAACATTAAACTAACAGCCACACTGAAGCCGTGGGGCTGCGACTGCTGCAAAAAGGATTATTTTCACTATCTAATAATTTGTCGATTATTTCCTCTATTAATCGATTAATTTGCATCGTTTCAGAAGATAATAATCAGATTATTCAAGATTCAAAACGTTTATTGTCATGTGCACGGTGGAGAAACAAGTTTCTACTTGCTGTCCACTTGAATAAAAGTGGACATAAAAGTTGTATTAAAGTTCAAATAGAATAAGTAACATAGAATATAAATATAAACTATAAATAGGCAGGTTTTCAGTTAATTTTCTGTGGATATTGTTTGTGAACTTCAGCTCAGTTGTAGTTATTCAGAACTACAACTCTGGTGTAGTTTGGAATAGCTCCGGTTGGTGCAGGAGGAAGCAGAGTGTTTGAGAACCCTGCATTCACGTATCCCGGGTGCTGCCCCTGACCCCGTGTGGCCTCCTCTCTGCTGCAGTAGTTAACATGCAGCCCCCGGCCTCCCTCCGCTCCAGCAGCTCTGAATACGAAGCGTCCCCCGTGCAGGCTCCTCCGCTCTGTGCCGTGGCTTTTCAGCCGCAGTGTGTTTTTGCTGCTGCCTGTTATTTGTTGGAGGCTCTCAGGGCGGCGCGGCACCGCAAACAAACGCCCCTTTCACTGGGAACCGGCGCAGGCCCGACGCCACGACACAGCTCAGCTCGTCCTCGGCTCTAGATTATCGCCCGGATGGTGGAATAATAATAATATCACGGCACAAATCAAGATACCGTGGCTCACAGAGATGACGTGTAAAGATGGAAAGTTCAGTTTTCTGTTAAATCTTTTGCAGCTTTAATATGCAGCTCTGGAAAACAAACAAGAGACCATTACATTTTTTTTTTCTGAAATCAGCATCTCTGCATGTATTCCAGCCATTCTATTCCAGCGTCTGTTGAATTCCAACACACGTACACCTCATTCTGCTTAAAGATGAACCAGGAGTGGAATAAAGTCACTCAAGAACAATGGTAAAGACTTGTGGAGAGCATGAAAGCTGGGATTAAAAATAAGGGTTATTGCACCAAATATTGATTTCTGAACTCCTCTGAAGTGTAAACATTAGTATCATGTTGTTTGAAAATGAATTTGATCTTGTTTCTTTGCATCGTTTGAGGCCTGAAAACATTGGATTTGTCATTTTCTGCAAATAAATGCTCTAAACAATGATAATTTTATTTGGAAAAAACGATAATTTCGCAGTGGTCTCTTTATTTTTTTTTTCCAGAGCTGTGTATTAAAAGATTAAATGTCAATTGCCCAAATTGAAGCCTTCTCCTGTTTAGGGTCAGGCCTCGAGATCTCGTTTCAAATGTTTAGGTCATTGAAGGAAAGAAAAGAGAAAAAAAAGCTCTTTGAATTAAACTTGTGCAATTAATGGAATTTTGATCACGGTTTTCAAAGTCACAAAATCACTCATGCCCAATAAATGCGTTGGTGTAACTAAAAAAAATAATCGAATGATTGCGATAATGATGTTTTTTACCATAATTTAGCAGCCCTGCTTTGATTTGTCTAATTTTAATGAAAGAATAAAAGTCAAAGTTAAATACTGAAAGATATCTTTGGTATCTAACACGACTGCTGTTCATACCGGCCAATCACAAGATCCCTTCTTAATGTATTTACAATGGAAGTGATGGAGGACAAAATACACAGTCCTCCTCCTGTGCCGGAATACATTTAAAACTTTATATGAAGCTAATATGAAGCTTCAGACGTCCGCATGAGACGAATCAAGTAGATGTTTCAACGTCACAGTGTGTTTTTTGGTGCCAAAGTCTCCATATAAGCTTCAGGGCGACTTTTAAATGCATTTCTGTGGCTTTTTCCCTCCATCACTTACACTGAAGGCACATTTAGAGGCTCTTTTAATATCCAGTATGGACAGGAGGGCTGATTAAAGTAGGGGAAAACTGTGCACTATTATTTTAAGAAGCACTTGAAAAATTGTTAAATCCATTCTGTAAAGTGTGACGTGTGAAATGCCGCTCAGTTTCTCATTATAACTATAAAATATGAAGTTATAATGAAAAGCTTTTCTTGTCCAGAAAGTAGGAAAGGAGGGGCGTTTTTGAGATAAACTCACTTTGTCCTTTTCATGGGATTTGTTGATGGAATAACACGTCTATCTCTTCCTCTCCTGCTGTGCGGTAAAACTGTTGCTTTTCCATCAGCAGAGACACAAAAATCCAGTATTTTTTTTTTTTTAATCCTCCACCACCTCTTGTTATCCTGAGCTGACCTGGATGCTTCTGCTGCGCTGTTTGAGCAGCAGTGAATATTGGTTTTAGAGGAATATAATTTCCTTATGATTTGCATCAACACAGTTTAAAAGGCTTTTCTGCTGTTTAACCACGAGGAAAAGGTTCTCAACCACCAACACGAGTCACACTATCACTATCAGACATGTGCATATTGGAAAACACCTTCCATAATGTTA
Source organism: Lepturacanthus savala (assembly GCA_030544235.1). Classification (NCBI taxonomy): domain Eukaryota; kingdom Metazoa; phylum Chordata; class Actinopteri; order Scombriformes; family Trichiuridae; genus Lepturacanthus; species Lepturacanthus savala. Next base: position 27,070,262 of record CM060465.1, read on the forward strand.
TATGATGCTAGAACTAAGGATTATGAACCTTTAGCATCACTTCCATCATATTATGACTCCAAAAAATTTAAAAAGTAGAATGAATGCAATGCATTTTTGCACTTAGAGCTGCTAAGGTTGTTGCTAAGGTGTTTCTAATGCATCGTATGGGTTGTTCATTGTACAGAGGTGTCATTGTTGTGACATTTTGAGTAGTGAAAACCTGCTACCATAAATAGTTTCACAGTTGGTTGGCGTATTTTAAAGTGGCTGAATAAAGGACCAGTACAACAATGAATAAGCAGTTTGTACATTTAAATCATGCAAATATATTCTAGATGATATTCTGCAATGGTTCGTTCCCAACAACTGGAGAAGTAGCACGTTAACAACCACTCTAACGGAACAGTAGCGGATGCAAACGAGCATTTAGCAGAATGTTTTTCTGCAGATATTCTGAAATTTAGATTAAAACGTGCAACAATCTGGCCTCTTTCATCCCTGCAGCCGAGTTTCTGGCTCAGCCATCCCCTCGGTTAAAAGTCGAGTGTATACGGCCTGATATCTGACAGCAGGTAGTCAAACCACGAGATGAAGATCTAAAGTGCTAAAGAGTCCCATTACAGCAAACAGCCTGAGTCTCCCTGAGGCGCTGCCTGATTTAATCAGCGGGGTGAGACTCCTCCGAGAGGAAACCAGAGGACAGCGCCATGGAAACCGGGAGGAGGAGGGAAGGATGTGGGCGAAGGTTCGTACCTGCTCTCAGCTGGAGGGAGGACAATAAATGTCAATATATGACAATATAATAGGACTATATATATAATTATGAATCCTCATATATATAGAAAGGATCATACCTGTCACTATGGCAACTGTGGTTCATTTCCACCTCTTAACAGGTTCGGGTCAGTTACCTGCAACTCTTAATCTATTTTATATCAGCATGAAATAAATTGTTAAATTGTTGGTTTGAGCGCCGCTGCTCACTACAAACCCCTGAATATTGTACGAACCCGCTGAGTCTTTTATATTTGGAGGTCAATACGCATGAATATTGATTTTCAGCGAGGCAGGAGATCACGTCAGAGGAGGGTCCGTTCAGCTTGTTAATCGTAAAGTCAAATCTCCCGAAAACAGGAAAGCACAAGCGTGTCTGATTCCGCTGAGAATAATCCGTTAAAATCAATTATCAGGCAAAAGCCTGCGCTGTTAAGACCACATAGAGACCAGTTATTAATCAAACACCATTAATCCCTACAGACTGAGGTCGCTGCGTGTGAACTGAAGCTGAACTGTGGTCTGTACAGTGTCCTGCTGCATGATGTCTGCATCTGTTGAAACGTTGAATTCAAGTGTTGAATGTCCTGTCCAAATGTCTTTGATATTGTTATATTGATACCGTCTGCGGTATAACAAGAGATTATTGTTATATAGAGGAAGTACCGAAAAAGATACGATACGAATGTCCAAAACTGAATGTAATTAACGGTAATCATCAGTCCCTGTTGTCCAGAATGTAAAGAGTTATTATATTCAGCTCTTACTGCAGAAGCTGCAGCAGGATGAGAAGTGAATGTTTGGATGTGTTTAAGCTAAGATGACATGACGGAGTTTTTGTGGAAGTTGCAGGTTGTCGGCCAACATCTACCTTGCCAAGAGCTGAGGTTGATGTCGCTGCCCATAAATGTCCATCCCAGCATTGTTTGCTGAGGTTGTTGCTAAGGATTTTCCACGTCTTGTTTCCACTGCCCACTCTCATATTTCAGCGTGTCAGCTCGTTTTAAGTGAAGAAAAATTTGACTGAGTACATGGTCCCTGTGAATATGTCAAATGATTTGTGTAGCATCTTAGTTCTTTTTCCATCTCACCTATTTAACCTGATCAAGTCAATTTTTTCGAAAAGTTATCTCATGAGACTTTTCTTACACAGCGAGTCTAGACCAGTGGGGGGGGAATGGCCGGATTGTTGAAAAATGCATCCTAAAGTGCTCTCTAGGAGCTAAAATGTATGCTAAAGTGACCTCTAGCAGCCAAAAAGCATGTTAAAGTACCCTCTTGGGAGCAAATCATGTCCTAAAGTGCCATCTGGGAGCTAAAAAGCATGTTGAAGTGAAAAAAAACATGCTAACGTGCCCTCTAAGAGCCAAAATGCACTTTAAAATGCCCTCTTGGGAGTTATTGTATTCTAAAGTGCCCTCTACGAGCTAAAAAGCATGTTAAAGTGCCCACCTGCTAACTAAAAAGCATGTTTAAGTCCCCTCTTGGGAACTAAAAAGCATGTTAAAATGGCCAAAATTTGTGTTAAAAAGCCTTCTAGGAGCCAAAAAGCATGCTAAAGTGCCTGCTCGGGAGCTCAAATGCATGTTAAAATGCCCTCTAAGAGCCAAACACCTGCCCATTTCAGTGGCAAAGACATGCTACATATCCCCTTTTTTCCCTTTTTGCCCCTGCCCTTCAAAAAGTCTATGCACGTCACAGGTCTAGAGCAGACTTTTTAATTTACAGAGAGCCAACATTCCTCCATGAGCAAACACTTGGCAACTGCAGAAAGGAAACTGGAACTGAAAGAGACCTGGAACCATAGCTGGAACTGAACCTGGCTCTAGGTGTGCGGCCATCTGCCTCGACCGGCTGGGATGAGACTTGAAAGAGCGTCGGAAATTCACAATAATAGCATTAACGACTATAATAATATAGTTGTAGTTATAGTTGTTGTGATACATTATGGTAATTTTAGTCAAACTATGGCTGAAACTGGAGGCCGGGCCTGATTCAAAGATGACATGCCAGTCTCAAAATGCTGAAAGTGACACATTCCCAACATTTTTACCTTCTTTTTATGGCTCACATATGCTACAGCACATCTTGTGGACATTGATCAAATTATAATATAAATCAGGCAAACTGAAGCCGCCGAGGAAATCAGGTGACAACAAACCCCGTGAGCACTTTGATCACATTTTCACCTAAATCAGTTTTTGTGCGGTAATCTGGTAGATGTGAGGGTGTGACCTCACATCTACTGTGAGCGAAGTGCCTTCCTGCTCCAGTTTCAGCTGACGTAGGAGGCGAGGAGAACAAAGCTCGATCCGAGCAGCCTCTTCGGAAGCTGTTGCCATGGCAACACTGGGGGAGAATATCCTCGCTGCCGTGTGCCACGTTCAGCATGTGAGTGTCATTTCAGGCAGTGCTGAAGCTTTATATCAGTGGTCTGTTGCAGCACAACCAGTCCTCCGACCAATCAGAGCGCACCGTCATCTACTCCCTCTAAACATTGTGGTGAGAACCTAGAACCAATAAAAACACTACCAGACTGGAATCATAGGGTTCAGTGTGTTGTAGTATCAACCCTGGTACTAAAACTAAAAGCCACGACTAACTGCAGTGACCTTAGTTTTCAATTTAGAAAACAAATCATCTGATTATTTTAATCTGGACTGAATCTGATTAAAAGATTTAACCATTAAAAAAAAAAAAAAAAGATTGACAACATTATGGTCTCTCTCAGTTTTAGGGCAGAATAACCGAATTGTAATCGAGTTTCAATTAACCACCAGGTCCAATTTAATCCCCGGGTGCAGGTGTATATTTTGATAAATAACTGCCAGTTCCAAGTAAACGTAGAGTCTAATTTATTTACCTGGACGTGTTTCTTCTTTGCCTTTTTTCGGCAAGCACCTCGCATCACTGTCATGCTCAAATGACGTTAAAGAACACCCTTACACTTAATTGTCAATCGCCACAGCAGAGAAGCAGCCATGAGATGTTTAACTACAGTACTGTAATATGACTTCTGAAAAATGAACTATACAGTTTAATAAAAGAATGTGAGTAAATTACCATATTTTTTCAGTTTTGCTAAGTGAGTTTTTTGTCAGGAAGGAATTAATGTCATTTCTCAAATTGTCAAACGCTCTGTTAAGTGATTGAAACAAATGTTCTGGCTATTATTTGGTTATTTACATTATTATATTATTATATCTTAACTAAACAAAACTTTCTCCAGAATCGTGGCCTCTACTGTTAAGGGTGTTCTTGTGTTAACTATAGTTCTAGCTGTAGAACATATTCTAGAATCAACAATAGCATTTGTTAACTAACTCTGGTACCAACTCTAGTATTAAAGGATTTGACTGGTGCTTTTCTATATTTGTCTTGTATTTCCATATAAATGCTGTTTTTTCTCCCTCCCTCCTGTCCTCCCAGGCAGATCATGATGATGGAGAACTTGGAGCATAGCGATGACGTCAGCATCCTGCCCGCCCATGAGGTGGAACACTCCAGGGAGGAGGACACACACTGCCCCCTGCCGTTCAGGTGGTTAAACTAATCAATTCATCGCTTTCAAAACTGTTTTGTTTTGTCCAATCAACCATCAAACCTGCAACGAAATTCAGTTTACCGCTACAATTTTTACAATTCAACTAATCGATCAATCAGCCGATCATTGTAGCTCTAGAAAACTGCATTTTACCCATGGGCACCAACTTATCTCTTCATGTGTGTGCGCTAAATATAAAGCTACAGCTAGCAGCTGGTTAGCTTAGCTTAGCCTGGAAACAGGATGAAGCCGCTGGCTCTGGTCGACTGTCCAGAGGTAACAAACATACAAATATTAGCTGTCTAAAACAGTTAACAAAATGGTGGAGACCACAATCCTCATTGACTGTGGGTATACTGATGTCGACTCATAAGTTCTTAATTAGAAATTCTTTAATGGACACATTGCACTAGGTGATTATTACATTTTATGTTGGCTGTGTTTTTTTATTGAACTGACATTAAACTGTCTTTGATATTGGATTGTTCAGAAATACAGAGCAGAGTTGGTGAAGGCGTTTTCTTAGGATGTTAAATAAACTGAGTGAAACAGGAAAGTACTAAAGGATCCTAAACGTGTGTTTCAAAATCTCATAAATTTGACATGTTTGATGATTTGCTGAGAGCGCAGACCTCCACCAAGCATGCCATGACTCCCACCCAACAGTGTTGTCTTATACTTATTGAATGCACCCAGAAACATATACAAAAGTTGGGTCTGTGGGGTCAGCTGCCATCTAGGTCATCACCACTAGGTGGCCCCAAACGATGGCGCCTGTTTGAACGTCCATTTACCGCAATGTTGCCAAACAACAAAACATTCAAAGTGATACAGAAACCAGGATTTCTTCTGGATCATTACCAAAATGCATACATCTGTTCATGGTACCATTCCCAACATTTGCTGAAAAATTGACAAAAATCCGACTAAAATATTTTGAGGTATCTAGCTAACAAATCAGAACCTCTTTGGCGGTTCATGTTAGGAGGGAGGTCAGCTGCTGCAAGTCCTGCGAGGTGAAAGAATAAAGGTATTAAGGATTAAAAGTAGCGTTTTAATCTTTTAATTCTAATAACTATTCATCCTTTTTCCCTGTCATTAGATTATTTAATCGGTTGACTAATCATTACAGCTCCGTCTCGGTTACTCAAAGCCACAGTGAGATATTCCTTAAGCTATTTCCTTTTCCTTACACATGCTACCTCAGATGTTGTGGTCAGAGAAACAGTAGACTGGTTAGGGCCATTACAGGAAGGCTGCTTCTGACTGATTTATGATACAAAGTGTGAAATAACGTCATCTAGGATGATTCACTTCAGGATCCCGCCTCCTCATAAACAACCAACTCCCTCATTAGTGCTGACTATGTGTGTGTGTGTGTGTGTGTGTTAGGGTGTTTGGCAGGAGATGAAAGCTGAGGAGACGTGCAGGAGAGACAATACACAGAGAGGGAAAGCCTCAGTGCCTCTGTCTCTGCTCTGTTATTCCCGTCACGTACAAAACAAGCTGCAGGAGAAGCTGCAGAGCTGTGTGGGTGTGTGTGTGTGCATGCACACGTGTGTGTGTGTTTGTTTGCAGCACGTGCAACAGTTCACGTTTCCAGGCAGCAGAGCTCAGATGTATGGAAACAAAATGGGTTCAAAAGTATTGTAGCTGTGTATCGCCATATCTGAATGTGTGAAGACGTTGTCTGCAAATAGAAATTTATTTTACTAAAGCAGTGCTCAAAGCACAGTAGAGAGAAATCAATAAATGAGAGATATAACTGACCAACCACTGGTCTGCAATGCTTCCATGTCACCTTTGTGCCAGGTCTACTCATTCTGTTTAGTTAACAGCAGTTGGCATCCATACATTTACATTTGTGGATTGTGTTAAGGATACCTCTGTGGGAATGCTGATGCACAGCTACAATACTTTTGACCCCATTTTTTTCCCGTATGGAGAGACAGAGGAGCTGAAGGGTAGAAAGAGGTTGTTTGTGTGTGTGTGTGTGTGTGTGTGTGTGTGTGTGTGTGTGTGTGTGTGTGTGTGTGTGTGTGTGTGTGTGTGTGTGTGTGTGTGCGTGTGCGCATGCGTGTGTGTAGCTGGTGTTAAGCCTTAATTCACTTCTGCCAACAGAGCACTAATGTTCCGTTAAAACCCCCAAACAGCACCCCAAAGCATTCAATCTAGTCTTTAAGTTGTTCAGAAAACAGGTTTTTTTAAACGATTTAATGTTATAAAAGACTGTCAAATTAGCCTTTTAATGCTAATAGAGCTGAAATAATGATGTTCCACTAGCATCATAGGCTGTATATAAAGATGTAGTGAGGTGTGAAGTCACATTACAAGCTTTATTTATTCATTAATTTATAGCTTTTTTTTTTAGCTAAATTGTGCTGGTGTGAATTAGCAACTGTGAATCACAGCTGTTAACAACAGCCACAAAATCTTTAAATCTTATCAAAAGAGCAATAATTTCCAAATTCACCCACCAGCAAACTTATTAGAAGGCCTGAAGTGAGAGATTGAGAACAAAATCACTTGCTGAAAAATCGACTGACGAGTTTCTGGAGAGAAGTTGAGGCTCAGCCAGCGGCTAGCAGCTAGTGGCTGTCCGTGGCACTTTTAGGCACATATGTAGCATAGCAGCCCAGAGAGAACCTATATTACAGGGAAACAAAAGGCAAAAGACAGACTGTAACTGTAATTGTCGTCAGGATTAGTTTGAAGAGAGTTTAAAGCAAATTCATGACTATGAATAGTACGGACACCGTCATACTATCGTCGGCAACGAGGAAAACAAGGTGTCCTGCAACAGATGCTTTGGCCTTTATTTTAATCCACTGAAGAACTGTGGCAACTTCTCCGAGACGCGTTTTCACTTGCGTCATCGTCAGTGTGTACACAGCCACCGTCTCAGCTCCAGTTTCCACATTCAGGCTGAAAGAGTTTGCATAATCATTTGCAAATTTTATTTTTTGCATGAACATCATGTTGTTTTGCCATGACTCCATTACATGACTGACTCAGGCAACATGCATGTGTGTAATGGTTAAGACACCTCCTCAGTTCTTAAAGCTGGTGGTCCATAGTCCTACTGAAGCCTTCACACTGGGAGTCAGTTTGTGTCACTGTAATCTAAGTTTTCGAAGTTTTTTACAGAAATGCGACTAGAGTTGCAAAGGGGCGGAATATTTCCAATAATTTCCAGAAACTTTCCATTGGAAGTTAAGATGCAGATTTTTGGAAATATTTAACATTTGGCACCTAACTTACCAGCTAGCTAACTACTATATGAGTACATTTATTTTTAATATTTGCAAGTTAAACATTATTACCGGGTGGCGCAGGGGTTAGCGCTGTTGCCTCACAGCAAGAAGGTCGCAGGTTCAAGACCTCCTTGGTCCTGGGTCTGGGACCTTTCTGTGTGGAGTTTGCATGTTCTCCCTGTGTCTGAGTGGGTTTTCACCGGGTACTCCGGCTTCCTCCCACAGTCCAAAAACATGCTGAGGTTAATTGGAGACTCTAAATTGCCCGTAGGTGTGAGTGAATGGTGTGTGTGCCCCACAATTGGCTGGCGACCATCTGGGGTGTATCCCTGCCTCTCACCGTAACGCACTGGGATAGGCTCCAGCAGACCCCTGCGACCCTAATGAGCAATAAGCAGGTATAGAGACTGACTGACTGACATTATTACCATTACGGATCAATTATATTTACGCCATAATACTATAAAAACCTACTTCACCATGCTGTGCGATAATGACGGAACGTTAGGAGACAGAACTATTTCCAAGGTAAATGTAAAGCCGGATTTCACACTTCAGACACGACTGCTCAAAAATGTTGAAGTATCCCTTTAAATATGGTTGTTTAGCCAAGGGACAACCTTCAATTTTGTACTTTATGGATGTATTCCCAAGAATTCCCATGGAAAGTTTCCAACTTTAAAATATCCCAGAATTTTGCAACCCTAATTGTGACTAATGAAAACATCCCTCTTAATGATACAGAATATGCGTTAAAGCTGCAATAACTAGTTGATTAGTAGAATAACAAAGTTAATCTGCAACTGTTTTGCTGTTTGGGGTGGTGGATTCACACTGGAGCCTCATCTCGCAGGGAACAATCTCCTTTTTTTTAAAAAAAAAAAAAAAAAAAAAAAAGCAATTCAACCCTTTGCAACTGAATCTTGACTTTATGACTCAACCCAGAATGGAGAATGACCCTCACACTGTTAAAAAAAAGAAGAAATTTGCAGATCTTCCTTTTTACAAAAATGAGGAGACTACTTTCCCACAGGTTCAGTGGCATCTGTTTTACATAAATTAGTCTCATGAGACTAAAACTTGATGCTATCAGTCTTTGAAGCTGTTTCTATTTAAAATAACATGGACAAACTCATCATATTGAAGACACATCAGCCCCAAGCAGCTGTTTTTTTTAGTTTTAACTCTACACTCTGCACAAAAGATTTGTTGTCTTTAATAAAAAAAAAAAAATAGAAAATCATCAGAGCGAGCCGCCTCTCCCTGTGTTATCTGTGCTCACATTTACATCCTGACAGCCACGTGGCTCTTGATAACGCGATGATTAAGCCTTTTGCATGATGTCATGATGTGGCAGCAAGAGTCTCTCTATCTGGAGGAAGTGCAGACACATTTATTATTATTACTAAGGTACTATTGTCACCCAATCAGTTAATATGTTATAATTTAACTGCTTTGGAGCCACATCAATAATAAAAAATAAATAAATCTGAATCTGAGGTGCTGAAAAGTTAATCTTCATGTTATTGATACTCATCACTGATCTTTACTGCAAGGTTTTGTCTTTTCTGAAGGAAATGATCTAATTACATGTACCACGGGATGTTTCCTGCAGGCTGCAGCTGATTGATGACCTGTCCTACGAAGACGTGAAGAAATGCTACAGAGGATCGGTAAGTCAGAAACTAGAGAGAAACAATTCAGCAGAAACAATGTGGACCAACCTAAAAATGATGATATATAGCTGCAGCTGCACACACACACACACACACACACACACACAGCTCTTTCAAACGTCCCTAGATGCCGACAGGCCAGCAGGAGTCCTTTCAAATCTTTTTTCAAGACTGTAGAAGTTTCCGGCGTCTGTCTCATCTCCATGGAAACACATTCAGGGGTGTGTGTATGTGTCTGTTTCAGTCGACAGCTCCAACACAGTAATAGGTCTAAGATTAAAAGGCCAATATATTTTACAATTCAACAAGACTGCGTCAAAACATAGTGATTAGTTGCACTTCTTCTTAAGGTGATTTTAAGCTTAGATTTACTTGTTTAAATATAATGTAGGCTGCTCACAATAAGTTTGGGATATTGTGAGATATTAAATATTATTAAATATTATTAAATATTAAACTAATGAAAATGGTTAGTTCTCATTCATTAGTAATATCAAAGGCAACGTTTACTTATTTCATTGAAATTCAGACCAAATAGGAAAAGCACTCATGCAAATAACAATATCCCTCACTTATTGGGAGTAATGTAAGATAGATAGTTCAAGAATTTAATTTTATGGATGTAAAATTTGGCTAAAAATTAATGACATACTGGAGAAAGTTGGATTGTTGCATATTAATAAGAAACCACGTTTTCTTTTAAGTGAAATTACCTTGAAAAATATAACCCTTAAGATAAGATGAAACCTGCCCAAAACATGTCACATGTACACTTTAAATAAAAGAGAGCATAAAAAATAACTACTAATGAACATATGCGGGTTACTGAAAAAAAAAAAACTCAAATTTAGGTGACAAATGAACAGCCCCGCAGTGAAAACAGTTTTTAGCCTGGCTCACAATTACTGCCAATTGTTGCAAAACTCTTCATCAGTCAGTCAGCGACAGACATTGAGGTTCGGAGGGGCTGGTCCTGCTGCTGTTGTCAGAAATATCAGAGGACCAGATTTACTGCAGATGTTTTTTCAGCCACAGATGTGACACATTTGTCCTCAGACACATGCTCTATTAATCAAAGAACTCAAAGGCTCATCTGGCTGAAGCCGTTTTAATGTGTCACTTTGATGAATGTTTGCCTTCCGTATCCGCGGGAGAATCAGGCATATAATTATCAGGAACTGCTAAAAGCTAATTTAGCTTTTTTTTAAAAGTCGGGGGCAGTAACCTCAATTTTGAATCCTATGGGCCTGAGGATAGAAGCCCTTCTTAGCCTCTAAGTGCTGGCCTGGTGTGTCCGGTACCTTCTGCCTGGCCGCAGCAGGTAAAAAAGGCTGTTATCCAGGTGGTAGGGATCCCTAATGATTCTTTTTTCCCTATTCCTGCAGCATTTAATGCCCTTTAGACACGTAAGTCAGGCACTGACGTTTATGTCAGGATGCTCTGAATTATTTGAGATGATACCCAGAATTTCTTCAAGCATTTGATGTGAAACCGCCGACCTCAGCTTTGGGTCCTCGATAACAACGGACCTGAAGAGACACGGTGTCTATATAGGCGGCTGAGGCTTTCTACTCGCGTACGGAAAAATTCAGCCCGTCTCGAAAAGACAGGACAGCTTAGAGAATCTGCCCAGCCACCCACCCTCTGAATGGAATTAGTTCTTGCCAGGCGCCTCCTGTACTGGCCTGGGCACATCATTCGCATGCCTGCCCTTCCACGGCCTCGCCAAGTCCTCTGAGGCCAACTCTGCTCTAGGAACTGTGCTCCTGGTGGAGAGAAGAGACAATATAAGGATTAAATGAAATTTTAAAAAAAATCCTGAAGTAACGGAACATCTACCCCAACCTCCTTGAACTCCCAATCACCGACAAGGGACCGACAGTCGCCTATTTGCACTGGATCACAATTCAGCCTCCTCAGCCACATAAAGGGACCAGTGTCCGACGTTGACTTTCCCTGATCTAGATGGACCAGATCATATTTGGTCCAGCTCATCTCAACGAGAACTTAACAAACTTTTAAATCAACTATTAAAATACTTTATATTATCAGGCGAGAAAGAATATTCAGTAACAATGATGTCAAATGGAAGAGAAAATGAATGTCCACAAAACTTCAGTTTGACCCAAATGTTCCGACTTCAGAAGCTTCAGGTGCAGCAGGCGGCGAGCTGCCGTTGGTGTTTTGTGTTGTTTCAGTCTTTGTTGTTTCAGACAGGAACAGGAAAGCAGGAAGTCAGCGTCTGTCTCGGAGAGACTGAACACAGACACGCAGGTGGATGAAGTGACTCCTGACCTAAATATCAGCGACCAAAACAATACGGCTGAATATTTCAGAAATAAAGGAGAAGTCGTGTTTGTAGTCAGCATAGGTGGAGGAAGGGAGCGGATACAGATTCTTTAAAAGCCCTGAACACAAGTATCACCAGCTTCATGTAGTCAAAGTATCAGTAAAAAATACATTTCATTGTAAATGTGTGGAGGCTTTGACTTTGCTTTTGCTTTTGATGCAGTACAGTAGAATAATTTGATAGATAAATTTGATCCAATTAGTTTGTTTTTTGCACAACGAGGCCTAAAAGTATTGGTTTTTTTTCAAACTAATGTACAGTTTTAAACCTTAAACCTTGATTGTTTTCTTTTTCCCTTATAAATTTAGGAGAAAAAAAGACTGGAAAAATATTTTTTTCATTACAAATGTATGCATTTGTATACTAAATGAACTGTTGCTCATTTTTTAATTAATTATTGAGGGGATCCTATTAATTTCATTTTGTCCCCCCTTTTTTTTAATTATTATTGTGTTTTTTAGTTGATTTATTTCCAAGGCATCATGGTTGTTTGTTATTTGCCTATACTAAATAAAGGTACCACACACACACACACACACACACACACTATAGTATAATGATGGTCATGCATCATATGAACCTGCTCAGCCCTCAGTGGCCTAGTACTAAAAATACTATTTCAAAGTATTTCTATTTCTTCTCCAGACATTCTGTAAAATATATATAAAATACACTTCTTTAACACATAATTTTGTCTAATATGTTTTCGTTAACAAAGAAAGTTTAATCATTGAGTTAAAAATCCTAAAAATGCCATCTGCTCCTTCTTCCTCATTAAAAATACCAGAATCTATGAATTTGCCATTATTTCTTTTGAAATGGTTATTGCTGGACACATGATGTCTTGCACTTGCAATTAATTGCTCCTTCTGCTTCCACAGACTGTCAGCAAATACAACTCTCAGTACCACAAACTATTCCAGACTGTCCCTAAAGAGGAGATCCTGATGAAAGGTAAGCGTTATATACGTCGTCAGATATTCCGAGGTGTAGTAAAAGTGAGGGGAACGCGTGTCTCAGGTGTTTTTTCTGTCCTCGTGTGCAGTGTATTCATGTGCGCTGCTGAGGGACATCCTGCTGCAGGGACGCCTCTACATCTCTAGGAACTGGCTCTGCTTCTACGCAAACCTGTTTGGTAAAGACATCAAGGTGAAGTAGTTAGTCTCATCCGCTCCTTAATTTGATCTCCTTCAATTTACAAAACAGAAGGATTGAGAATTAAGGAATGTAATTCTGCAGGTCTGTATACCAGTGGTGTCCGTACGGCTGGTGAAGAAGCACAGGACAGCCGGCCTGGTACCAAACGGCTTGGCTATCACCATGGATACCGGGCAGAAGGTACGACACGGGACTGTTATTACTAGTTGTAGTATTAAATTCTAAGTTTTAAATTTATAGCCGTCTCCACAGGGGCAGATAAATGGAACCTGCTGCGCCGATGTCTGTGTTTATTTGCATTTTCAGTTTGGCTTTCAGGTGTCGTATGAACAATGGAAGAGGTTTTCCTGGCTGTAATCAGTCCTCCCGCTCATACTGGATATACAAATAACCTCTTTAAACACGCTTTCAGTGTATGTGATCATCAAATTCCCTTTTATGGTTTCCTCGGACAGTTTGCCTGTTGAGCTGCAGTGGATATAGTATAGCAACAATAGGAAGGAGGAGGACTGTGGATTTTTTTGTCCCCCATTAACTTAAACTGTAATTACATTATAAAGGATCTTCAGTATGAAGAAGAGGAAAAAACCACAGCAAGAAAAAAACATCTTCTCAGTGTTCATTTGTACTTTTGACTAATGTTTTAAGACAGACAATACATTTTGAATCCATCCTTTGATATTTTAGTCACTTTTTTGCTCCCTCTCTTTCTCTGCAGTATGTGTTTGTGTCCCTGCTGTCCAGAGACAGCGTCTATGACGTCCTCAGGAGGATCTGCACTCACCTGCAGGTTTGTGGATCAGCTGAAAAGCTGTTTATTCTTCTTATATTTGCTCAGTATTAACCGTCCGCTTTCATGCAGGCTTTAGGCAAAAGTTCCTTCTGTCCGAGCATTTCTTTGTTTTTTCTTTCAGGTGAACGGGAAGAGTCTGAGTCTGAAGCAGTACCTGGAGGAGCCCAGCTCTCTGTCGATGGTAACAATTAAACTAGAGAAATAAAGGTGACTGTTAAAGTCAGTAGTAAAGGTGACTCACACAGAATTGTGGGAGATTCTAAAGCGATCAGAGGCTTTAAAAAGGGCCAGAAATGCTGAAAGCAGTCGGTGTCAGATGATTCACCAGTCGGTGAAAAACCGGCTTAGTTGTTGTTGTGGTGCTGTGGTGACCCCGTGTGACCTCACTGTGAACCCATCATGCTCTGTGAATAAATGTGCAAATTATTCTGTGAGTAATTTCCCTGTGCTGCCTTCAGGCTCCATCTGACCGTGAATATGAGTCAAAGACACGTGTTAATTAGGAAAGACTAGAATTTAACTGATGTCGCCGTTGCATCTTCCATGTCACTGATTTCTATTTCCATTAAGTTTATAGGTTTTCTACATTACTAAATGTTTAATGTTTTAAGTTTTTCCCAGAGAAACTCCTTTTTGCAGAAACAAAAATAACCATTGTTGATTTTGAGTCGTGCTCCTTCATGTAAAAACCTTTATTGTAAATTCTGAACTGGATGCATAAACTTTTAAACCAAACTTGGTTTAAAAGTTCATGCAGCTGCAGAGGTCTTTTACTGACTTTTTGTTTCCGTCCCATGTCCCCATCTGTCCATCAGGACGAGTTTCCAGAGGTGTTGAAGTGGAGGAGGAAGCCGTCGCTCCCGGCCGTCTCCTCGTCTCTCCCGGACCTGCTGGGAAACTCCACCCCTGTCCTGGCCACAGACACACCCTTCATCACACACACCCTCGCCGGTGAGCCCACCCACCAGGCGATACACAGTCACAGGAAACCTCCAGTCAACATTAAAGGACAGGTTTTACCATTTTGCATGTCTGTTTCAAAACAACAGTCAGGAGCCCGAACGAACACCGAAATAGTTTTCTGGGAAACGCTGTCTGAGGAAACAAGAAGAGAGAACTTGATTATAAATGTGTGAATGTGGCAGATATTCATTTGATAGGACTAACTCAGACTGCTGAAGTCTCATAAGATCAACTTTCAAATGCATTTTAGATGCAGAATAAGCTGTGTCTTCTTGTGTGTGTGTATGTGTGTGTGTGTGTGTGTGTGTGTGTGTGTGTGTGTGTGTGTGTGTGTGTGTGTGTGTGTGTGTGTGTGTGTGTGTGTGTGTGTGTAGACAGCAGTTTGGAGACAGAGAAGATCCTGCTGACAGAACCCGTACCCGAACTGGGTCACATGGAGTATCAGCTTCTGAAACTCTTCATCCTGCTGTAAGTCCGAAACTATTTTGAAAAAAAAAAAGAAAAATCTTCAGAAAAATACCACAACATCCAGGAAAAATTAAAACATTGAAAAAAAAACACTTTAAACATGTAAATTCTCCCCAAAATCCAGATCAATAGATAGCAAGTATGTTTTCACAGTATTCTTCAAACTGCTTCTCACACAGTTTTGTATGCAATAATGCTGGAAAATTATACTTTTCTGGTAAATATTCTCAATACAAAAAATACTATTACCAGTTACAATAGTATGTTAACAACTGTATAATATAATATTCTAAAAAGAAGCCGCCCCTTAAAGAACATTTGTTTATAATACATAATAATACTTCTGCTACTTGACATAACTGGACCTCTGAAGGCAGACTACTACTTGTAATGAAATATAAATGATCTCATGAAGTAGAATTGTTTCTAGTTGGTCTGTGCTGCCACCTGCTGTTAATATTCTATGTTAGCAGTACATGCGTACATGAGTACTACATGCACTACTGCAGTACTGCATGAACTATAGTACATCACTGCAGTTCCTTTTGTGCGGTATCATGGAACAGGATAATATTAAACCGCAGAAGCGTAGTACTACAGATTTTATACTGATGGTGGTCAAAGCATCAAAGACATTTGGGAACAAAGAGACTTTTAGTCAGTGTGTAGCATGTAATTTGAACATGTAACGTTGAGTAATTTGCATTAGGGCTGCAACTAACCATCATTTTCATGATTGTTAATCAATTCTTTATTTACTCGATTAATTGATCAGTTGTTCGGTTTGTTTTTCAAGCGATTTGTAAATGTTGCTTCAGTATGAAAATGTAACAACATCCAAATATGTTTTAGAAAAATTGCAAATACCCCGAAATACATATATTTGTGGATTTATTTTACACATATTTACAGTTTTTACATTAATATAAAATGAAAAAATTATTGTATTTGCACTGAAAATTAAATGCATAATTCTTCTGTCTCCATTCATTCATCCCGAAACTAATCTGACTCCATATATTATTATATTATAGACCAAACATCTAATTGATTAATCAAGAAAATTAAGCCAAACTTAAATGAGTCAATTACCGATCATCATCCTTAGCTGAATGCACAAAAAAACTGTTATACTTGTAAGCTTTACAAGGTTTTGATTAAATATATTTTACTTTATTTAATGGCATATTTACTGTGTAGTTGCATGTTTCTTACTTGCATTCTTGTGTTCTTCTTGTTTATTGAAGGGAAAAACTACATTTTTGTGGGAATTTTTACTTGTATAAGTGTGAATGGTTTAAATAGGGGTGGTTGTTTTATGTTTTGGTGTAATTTCATTTTTTCTCTACCTGTCTTAGCGTCTTCCTGTTGGTCCTGTCATCCTGTTATCTGGCCTTCAGAGTTTGTCGCCTGGAGCAGCAGCTCAGCTTCCTGAGCAGCCAGCCAACACTGAGAGAGAGGTACACACACACACACACCCATATCATCGCCCTATTAAAATAATGGCCTATGTCATTTTTTGACAAAAGTGAGTTTTTGGCCTAAATCATCATCAGACTCTTTATGCCCTATCGAAAAATACTTAGTCCGATACTTAGTTTTTGCCTCAGTCAATTTTTTTTGCCCAAGTCAGGATGAAATGTTTTGACTTTGCCAAATTTAACAAGCTTAATGCATAATGCATAATTCAAGAAAGAAGAATCTATGGTGCAGAAGAAGCTCCAAACATGATTCTCAAATCAGTTTCTACTGGGGAGTGATAAAGGCTTTTGGCTATAATGTTTTATAGTTATACTTTAATAATAATTTCAATATAAACTGCTATGCGCATCAATAAATTCAATAAATATGTATCCAAATATAAAGAAAGAAAGGAAGTTCCAGGAGTTTTAGTCTATTAAACATGGAGGACAGTTTAAACCAGGTTTAAAATGACCTAAAGTCACACTAGAATGTTTAAAAATTGTCCTGAGTCATTTTATTCTTTAATGTTACATGAGTAACACACAACGTTGTATGTATGTCCACAGTCCACTGTCAAGGCCTTTTTGATTGAAATGATTAATGAATGTAATATTCTCTGCATTTGATAAAGTTTTTTTTGTTTTTTCTCAAAAACTTGGAAAGAAAATGACTTTTTTCCATTATTTTAATAAGGTGATGATATTCTACTTCTGGTGAGGACCTTTACCTGCAACACCCACAACATCCAGCTTTATTGTGACTTCCTGAGATAATCCGCTGTGATTCTAACAGCTGTTTGTCTTGGACTTTTCTCTCTTTAACTTCATATCATTGGTCAGTTTTTATTGGCCTCTACTTAATTTAAAATCATTTTTTAATAAGGCATTTCATTTGTTATTGATTTTTTTTTCTTCACACAGACAGCAAAGCTATTTTTTCCATTTATAATTAGAAAGTGAGCCTCCACTTTGTCTCCTCCTGCCCTCAGTGATCACATACAAAACACATTAATGCAGGCGAATTCAACATATATTTCTAGTTCGCATATTGTTCTGTTTCTATTTTCAGACATAGTGTGAAATTTGATTACAGCTCATAAATGTCACCTGTTAATCAGCAGTCATTACCAAGCTGCTGCTGCTGCTACAGATAAAATGCTTATTTTATGGTCAGCAAATTGTCTCTTTGCAATTAAATGATCTACAGATGTGCATATTTCATTTGCTGTAAAACAAAAAAAAAATGAAAATGTCAGCTGAACGATATTAATAAACATTGCTGAAGAACAGACACGTCTAAAACGTTTCCAGATGACGATGAAACATGCAACGCAGCTTGATCCTGTGGATATCGAGTTATTGACACTAACCTAAACTCAAAGGATTAGTGCAAAAACTGAATCTATCAACACAAAATCCAGTGCATCATTATAAAAATAAATATTGTTTCTTTCTCTAGGTGTGGGGAGGTGCCCTGCTGGTTGGCCAATCAGAAGACAGGCACCTGATGCTGGAGCCAGTGATGAAAGTTAAGAAGAAATCTGCACTTACATAGACTTCCCATTCGGGGGATGGCGGCGAGAGGAGACCCCTCCGAGGAGGAGGAGACGATTGACTGTAGCAGCCGTCAGCAGCTGAACTCTGACCCCGCCGTGACCCGGTCACCTTAGAGACGTCACAGTAGTCGAGAGACCGTAGACTGGCCTATGACCTCCGAGGCCGAAGAGTTTCAGAGCGGACACAAAGAGGTCACGTAGAGGTCAGACAGCTGAAGAAATGACAACACGATGTAACATAACTGAGATGTAGATTTCTTTCTGTGAAGAAGCCTGAAAATAGTGAATTTTGTGCATGTGTGTGTGTGTGTGTCTGTGCGTGTGCACAGACGCCACAAAGACAGAGGAGACCTGTATGTAGTCCAGGCTGGTGACAGCAGGTCGAGGCTGTTCATTCAGACCCTGTTCACACAAGATAGCAACTTGTGTGTGCTATATCCTTATCCTGTGCAGAAAAGATCCTTGTGGAAACAAGATAATAAGATAATATTTACAAACAAAATCTTTATCTTGTGCAAACAAGATAACTTGGGTAAACAAGATATTTATCAAGATAACTTATATGAACAATATTCTTATTTTGTGCAAACAAGATCCTTATCAAGATAACGTGTAACCAAGATCCTCATCAAGATAGCTTATATGAACAAGCTCCTTATTTTGTAGAAACAAGATCCTTATCAACATAGCCTGTGCAAAGAAGATCCTTATTTTGTGCGAACAAGATCCTTGTCAAGATAACTTATGTAACTAAGATCCTCATCGAGATAAATTATTTGAACAAGATCCTTCTTTTGTGCAAACAAGATCCTTGTCAAGATAATGTGTAACCAAGATCCTCGTCGAGATAAATTATTTGAACAAGATCCTTATTTTGTGTAAACAAGATCCTTGTCAAGATAACTTGTATAACCAAGATCTTCATCAAGATAACTTATTTGGACAAGATCCTTATTTTGTGTAACCTAGATCCTTGTCGAGATAACTTATTTGAACAAGATCCTTATTTTGTGCAAAAAAGATCTTTGTCAAGATAATGTGTAACCAAGATCCTTCTCGAGATAACTTATTTGAACAAGATCCTTATTTTGTACAAAAAAGATCCTTGTCAAGATAACTTGTGCAACCAAGATCCTCGTGGAGATAACTTATTTGAACAAGATCCTTATTTTGTGCAAACAAGATCTTTGTCAAGATAATGTGTAACCAAGATCCTCGTCGAGATAACTTATTTGAACAAGATCCTTATTTTGTACAAACAAGATCCTTATCAAGATAACTTTTGCTAACAAGATCCCTTTTTGTGCAAAACAAGATCCTTATCAAGATATAACGCATTTGAACCAGATTTGTATCTTGTGTGACTTGAGAATTTGTACTACGGCTCTTTCTGAGTCTCTGTCCTCTTAACGCCTGATTGTCTTGCCTCGCCTTGGATGAGAGCATCTGCCAAATGATTAAATTTAAATGTAAAATATGCGAACAAGATCCTTATCTGTGCAAACAAGGTAATAACTTTATGAGTTCTATGTTAAAGAAAAAAAAAAGGCTTTAGGGGATATATAGAATAGTTTCTGTGAAAATAGTGAAAATGAATGAAGGCTAACTCAAATTATTGCTGCCTTAAATTTATTATTTTCTAAATAAAATGTATACATGAATTAAGCCATTTCTCTGTGAAGTAGAAAATCTTCCATCAGAGAACACATATATCACTACCCCTACATGTGAACCTGAGTCCTTTTTGACCTTTGATATGAAGTAGTTTTGACGTTTCCAGTGCTAAATCTGTGATTTTTGTTTATATGAGGTTACTCTTGTTAGTATCAGGGTTGCACTTGAACTTTGCACTGTCCCTGTTAGTTCAGAGACAAGAGATATAGAGAAGTATGATAATGTAAAGAAATATGAAATGTCTGAAAACAGAGTGGAGTGACGTGACTAAAGTTAAGAGGAGCCAAGTTCATGTTTCTGTGGAACTAGAGCTTAAGGCCCATATTTATCAATCTGGACTCAATCTTACTTACTGATACTTTTTACTAAAAAGCTTATCAATAAAAACTATTTATCAAACTTTTTTGACGTAAAAATACTAGAAGAAAGTAGTTTTAGTCTGAATGTGTCCTAATGCTCACACTCGGCCAACATGTTTTTTTTTTTTACTCCTAAAGCGATTCTAGATAATTATTAAATGTAATTCCCACACGTTTGATAAATATGGGCCCTGGTGTGATAAAGACATGTTAACGTACGAACGTCTGTTTGTTGCAAGACAAACTGGAGTTTCTCTTTAACTCATATTGTAGTTTTGGCTGTAACTCTCACTAATAAACACACTTTCTGCTCCTGACCTGTCTTGAATCGTATCAGATTATGACAAACATGATGAATAAGGTCGTCTCCATGAGCAGCAGCAAAACTGTTGTGTTGTTCGTTGCGTTACATGTTACATGAAAAGAACAAAAATTACATTTTGGGTCCCAGCAGCGTAAAAGAAAGTACGACTAAAGAACTTAATATATAGGATAATTTATTATCTAAACTTAGAAGTCATTGTGTCCTGTTGTAGAATGCTCTATATTCCAGTACTTGACAGTAAGGTCCTGGATCACTTCTTGAACCACATGGGGGCACTACAGCAGCTGTTATAAACATCAGTTATGTCCGGATGTCACATGTGAGGAGAAGATTGTTTTGCTTTTTAAATATTTTCTATTTGAGCAAATTCTGAGGCTTAATTTCTAGTAACATTGTTTTTTTTGTATTGTAGTTTGCACAAACTTAATATGATTCTGTTTTTGTTGTAAAGTGCAGGATTACAATTGTTTGCTGCAACATGAGGATACTGAACTTGGATATTTCTCTACATAAAATAAATAAACTTCCCCAAAAATCTGCACTGTGTAGCTCAGGATTTTTAAGGATGAAGAAATTAGCGAAGGAAATTAGATGTGAGGATTTATTTCCTGGATCAAAGGTCAGACGAATCTGACTTAACACCGACACTGCAGTTCATAGCTGACCCTTCACTGAGCACAAAGCATAGTTCATGTTCTGGTAAATCTGCTTAAATGCAACCAAATAAAATAGGTACATTTTCAATCAGTCTAACAATGCTGAACAATACAGAAGAGTGTCCACTGAGAAAAAACAAAAATGAAGGGGTATATTTGTTTTTATTCACAATTCTGACTTTTTATAGAACAAAAACAATAAAAATGGCAGGATTCTGACTTTTATTCTGGCAAGAATGACGTTTGTATCCTGTTTATCGTTTTAGAAAACCATATCTGTGAAGTCAAACCAAAACTGTTCTTCATCTGTGCAGCTCAAATAGAATATGTCCCCTCTCCTATATTCTGTCAGATGTAACACAGTGATACTCAAATTCCCCCTGAACGCAGTGTAAAAGCTTTTCTTCAGGGTGGAAAAAACACATTCAGGAAAAACTTGTGATAAAAATCTGTTTTTTAGCAATTTCTCCTGAACCGGAGGTCCTGGGGGCTCAATTTTATTTTTTCACTTTTGTACACGGGGTGGCGAAAACCCATCCAGGGAAAATTCCGGCTAAAATAAAAAGTTATTTTAGCCATATCTCCTGAACCAAAGGTCCTGGAGGCACCATCCCCGGAGGTGGTAATGGCTACAGCTTACAGGAAGGTGGTGCCGGACGTGTTGGACAGCCCATGTCACCCTCAACCACCACCCACACCTCTTGGTGTTTACAACAAGTCAGAATTTCTATCACTACATTAATATACAGCAGAAATGTATTATTTTAACACATTGAAATACTTTCTTCAATATATATTGGATTTAAAGCTACCTTAAAGATAATAAAATGAATAAACATTTGACTTAATATATATATATATATATATATATATATATATATATATATATATATATATATATATATATATATATATATATATATATATATATATATATATATATATATATATATTCTGACCTATTTATTCACGTATGCTGTTTTGTCATGTATTACATCTAAATGTATCCTACTGGAACCTTGATTTGCCCATCTGTACTGTAGATGTCTGTTTGTGTAGAGTGTATTTTGAGACTCTAATGGAAATGAGTACCAAAGGAAAAGAATCACTATTGATTTCTTAAAAAATGAACAGATTTAGTCTGGTCCCCACTCAAGGGTAATTTTATTTCAAACATTTATTTTGACAAGAACAAAGGTCAAAAATGTTATCCAAAAACAAATGTATAACGATTGTCAATTAGTAATTTGATGGTGACGTGGGCGGGGCTGGATGTCCAACATGTCCGGTCCCGCCTTCGCTTGGGCTGCAGCCAGTCCTTGAATTCTTTGGGCTTCCTTAAACAGCAGCATTGTTCATATATTGCATAATAAAACCCCATAAAGTAATTTTATCTGTAGTAAAACACTATGTTATTGTTATAGTATTAATACATATTGTTAATATCCACATCTTCAAAGCATTAAGAAAATAGTTAAATATAATATCAGTAGTAGGGATGCAACTAACACTATTTTGATTTTAATTTATATTTCAGATGTTTGTATTTAATTGTGTCCTTTATAATCTCCCTTTTAATCATCTTACAGAATATATTCTTCACGTTCTTTTATGATGTGATTTCTCAGTGTGATTTCTATGATTTTATGGACCTTTGCATTGCAGATAATTTAGCTTATTTAAAGTTTTTTTTCTTGATTTGTGTCAGTTTGGTCTTGTTTTAAGTTTTAAATTATTTATTTTTATCGGTAGTAAAACACATTAGATTTTTCTTTGCAATATTCTAGCTATGTGCTCTGTCTTAGCAACATACCTGGATTCTGACACTTCTGTCGTCACAAGTTGTGCATTTTTTGATACTATATATATATATATATATATATATATATATATATATATATATATATATATATATATACATGATATTCAATAATTATTATCATGTATACCAAGAACACCAAAACATAGGTCTGGGGGCTTAAGAGGTAACTCGGCAGCCTTTAGGACCCGGAGGCGCCACGTGACGTACAACAACAACAGGAAGACGGGACTCACGTTGCTGGTAGGTGTGTTAGCTGCTGTAGCTTTCATTTTACTTTCACAGGCGGATGAGAATTATTTTAAGCAGGAGTAGAAAGCCTTCGAGTTTTTTTTTCCCTGCACGTGTCTTTGACCCGCTGTTACCGACATATTGTTGTGTCCTCTACACTGTTTTAAAAGTTAGCTCGCCGGTTAGCCACAGCAGCTAGCTGTTAGCGCACAGAGTGACAGCTGCGTGAAGGTGGTTTGACTGAGTATTCACACGTGAGAGTCTGTGTGGAGATTCATTCATTGATTTTATTTATAGAATTACAGACACAAAACCATTCATGGTACAACACGTTGAAGTGAAAACACTTTTATTTTCAGCATGATACCAAGATGTTCCAAAATAAAAGATAAAAGAAGCAGAAGACATGAAACTAAACATCA
Organism: Lepturacanthus savala; assembly: GCA_030544235.1. NCBI lineage: Eukaryota > Metazoa > Chordata > Actinopteri > Scombriformes > Trichiuridae > Lepturacanthus > Lepturacanthus savala. The sequence goes on from CM060465.1 coordinate 27,093,729, forward strand.
TGAATTTACTCACAAATACAATGCTGCAATTTAAATGCAATAATAACCTCCATAGCTGAAGTACCAATATAATTGCAAATGTATGTGTAGTTAATTAAATGTTCCAGCTTCTCAGATGTGAATGTTCTGGGGTAAACTGAATATCTTTGGGTTGGGGTTTGTGAGACAAAACAACTTGAGGTAATTTTGGACCTTGTGAAACTGTGTTTAGCATTTTCTCAATTACTATATGACCTTTTATAGAAAGAGGTAATCGATTTAAAAAAACAATCAACAGATTAATCTAAAGTGAAAATAGTCATTAGTTGCAGGCCTGAATTTATTAATACTTAATCATTTAGAACTCATTTTCCATGGTAGTAAGGTGAGATGAATCATGGCTGCGTTACATTTAGGCTGTCTGTGCAGGTGCTTTGCTTCCTAGGACACCTGGAGCCATTGATAATGTGACTCAGTTATTTGAATATGAATATATATGAGATAATGTTCTTAGTCATCCCTGTAGGGGCCCTGCTATGACAAGTGACAAGAAAAAAATGTCTTCTCTATATTTGATTTGGTGTTTTATATTTTTCAACTTCATATAACTTTAGGTAAAGTTATATAAAACCATGATGAATAAACTAGGAAAAAAGAAGAGGATCATTATTAAAGATGTTCCAAGGTGTTTTCCAAGTCTGCCCTTGTTGTGGTTCAGGTATCGTCTCATGTATTTGAAACATGGCAGGTAAAATTATTATAAAAAATATGACTTCTGGCCTTTTTTTTCAGTTAAATAATATGAAATCTATTTTCTATAAGTAATTCTTGGTCCCACACATCACTTACCTGCATATTCTAAAAATAATTTTATTTTATATTGATATGTTCATAAATATATTATGTTCAACTTATTTATTAACTTATTAATAATTATTTCTGTGCCAGTATTGCAAAATACATAGGATTCAGACATATATTTTAGGGCTGAAAATATTATTCTTATCATTAATTAATGTGTTATTACCAATGATGATGTCTTCCTATGTCTTGTTTGTCTGATCTAATCAGATTCAGTTCACTCTCATCTGTGATAAATATGAGCTTCAAGTCCTCACTTTGGAGAAGCTGTAACAAATAAATGCCATTTTTCTTTACAAAATACAGTTATACAGTTATTCAATTATGTAAATATTTAATGCAGGGTTTGGAATTCCAGATTTCTGGAAGAATAATGTATCAATGTATTTAAGCAAGTGAACTTATGAGTCCCATATGAAGACAAACACACACACACACTTGTGATATTTATGTATTCAATCTACTTTGTACACCATGGACACGGAGAACGAAGCGTGCAGTCTCTTTGCTTTATTTCTGAGGAACTCCCGTAACTTCATGGACTTCCGCCCATTACATCACATCCGGTTGGTCTTATCCTACCGTAATGACTTGTGGTAAACATTTACATTGATTCAGCCTAATGGCATGATCAGAACATTACAGCACTGAAGGCTGTTGAAGCAGCTGAGGTAAATTTCAGATATTACAGTTATATATTAAACGTTACTATTCTTTTTTCCTGGAGATGTGCACCCTAAACTGTCTGGATTTTTTCAGACCAAGAAACCAGCACGTTTTCACATTTAAGCAGCTGGAATCACATTTTTGCAATTTTCTAAGAAAATAACACAAAATAGTCTGCAATTATCTTCCTGTCAATCACCTAATCGACTAATTGTTGCAGCTCTAGCTTATGAATCTCCACAAAACCTGAACTGAAGCTAACATCTTGACATCCACCAAACAGCCTCCCTGTGTTGTAATGGGTTCTCATGCTGCTCTGTGATGTTTGGTTGCTAAATTGCCGCAGCATGGAGGAAAGCTACAGTGTTCTGGAAGAACCAAGCCACGTTTTTTTTTTAATCAAGAATCTCATCGTCAGAGTCATGTCTCCACTGTTCTTAAACCTCCTTTCATAAACGATTGCACTATCATGTCCGCTGAGAAGTGCATTTTGACATCTGGCATATGCTTCCAGGACCAGCCGCATGGAGGAATGTGTACAGTGGTGGTACAGTCAGGTTTTTGTGCTTCCAAATGGCTTTCGGCCTTTATTTGTCTCCCTGAGTGGCTGCCTGAGCTAATGACTGCATCACCGACAGTTCAAACTGCCCATTATACCTCCAAGGTAAGCGGAAGCAGGAATTTCTGTAATGCTTCCACTGCTGCCATGGCCTAAAGAGCCGCATCCGATGTTCTGCATGAGAGACAAATCCCATTTATGGCCGGGACGGTAGGCCTGGATCCTCCCAGCTTACCGTCAACACTGACACCCGTCCAATAATCACCTTAGCTGCGGCTGAAAGAGCACGGTCATAGCCAGCATCGCACGGCGGTCTGGAAATGAATAAATTGGTATGAGCACCTAATTCAAAGTCAAAGTAAGTGTCCATTTATAAGGAAGAGCTTTTGTTACCCCATCAGATGTGGGGCCAAAAGATGGTGTGTCAATTTGTCCAATGCTTCAGTCCAGAGCCTAATATCTAGACAACTACCAGCTATATGACCACAACATCTTCTGTGCATGTTCATGGTCCGAAGAAGATGAACCCCAATGTTTTCAGTAACTTATACATGAGCACCTAGCCTGGGTATGCCCATCCTTCCTCGCACACGAATTCACTTCGCTCTGCAATTTAGAATGGACACCAATGAACCAATTTTTCTCTCAGCGAAGGAGCCAATCACAGAACAGGGGAGGGTGCAGCAAGACCTTGACGAAACACAGAAGCGACTTTGTTGACAACTATGGATCCAACATAGCGGCAGATGGTATTTTACCTTTCCATGTATCCTTAGAAAGTGTTCTAGGTAATTTAGACCACAAGTTTATATTGAAAAATTGGCAACTTTTACCAACAAACAACTATTTCATCTGTATTGGGTACGTCATCAGTTATGTTTGATACGATTGGCTATAAGCTATGTACAGACGTATTTGATAGACATTCGTAGCGTCCAGTAAATGGCTCTGGGATTTCATAAACCACACCTCCAATACGAAGAAATAAAAGGATGGATCCCAGACCTCATCTCAATCTACATTGAAATGAGGTCTGGTGTTAGCCAGGCTAATAAGCACCATGATCACAACAAATTTATGATTTATACCACATGGGCAAACATGCCCAACTGACAATGCTGCCATTCGCCTTACTTTTTTTTTTTTTTTTTATAACTAAGTAAACCTATGATCAGCTTCCATTGTTTTGTGCAGCACTATCTTGGCAATCAACTGGCAAAATTAGCGTCAGCTTAGCGAACTATCAATGCCATGTGAATGTTCAAGACCCTTCTGTTTCAAACAATTCTGCACAAACAATTCCGATTTACCTTGAAGCTGTAGTTGTCTACACCTGTTGTGTTAGCTGCTGCAGTAAAACTGGTGAAGAAAGCCAATGTCCAGAATGCCTGACCGGTAAAATGGGAATCAGAACAGAGTGAGCTCATCAGAGAAGGGCCTTAAAGAGACAGGAGCTAAAACAGCCTGTTTCAGCAAAGAGGCTGAACTGAGGGGCTGCATCAAGGGCCAATGTAAGGTAAATATGAAGTTTTTAACTGTAAATCATGCCGAGATATTCCAGTAAAGCCCTCGAATATAAATACAGACCTGAAAATGTTCATATATGCAATGGAAATCATACATAATGATATACTCTGGAAGTGTAAGTCACAATGAATGATATCAGTAAATGTTAAATGTCTGTGAGTCATTACTCAGTTCTCTCCAGAGCCCCCCCAGTGCGGCTTTAGGCTCTACCCTGCTGAATGTCCATGTGACATATGCTGTCATTTCCCCATAGATGAAAGTATCTTCCAGAACCAAGAGTTCATCTACCGAGGACCACAGAGAATATTTCACTACCTACCCCCTCCTGTGATGTTTAACCTGTCTGAATGACTAGCTAAATCAGTATGTTTTTTGTTCTGTCTGGTGTGATAAATGGTGCAGTCTCTTGGGTATGCTAGCAGTTCTTTATTTTTTCATCATGTTATTTTTAGCAGGGCCTTCCCATGCACTATTTCCTTGCAGCGCTGTGCGTTCGAGACCGTCCACCGAGCCGTCAGATCTCCATCTGCAGATGCCTCTCCTCCTTAATGAAGCACTCATCAGGAAAAAATAATCTGCTGCCGACTCTGGGCGCTCTAATGGGGGGAAAAAAAACTCTTTCATATTGATAATAGGATTCTGTAATTGAGATTGAGAGATGCACAGAGGACAAAGTTGACTAAAAAACATCACGTGTTCACTGTGATGTGTTTGAGTGTTTTCAGCCGTCTGAGAGACCAATGATAGCCACTGACTTTTTGTCAGATAAAAGCTTTGTGGAGGAGGGAGCGGCTGAACTCGGGTTTAAGCTGAATGCCAGACTGTGCTGCCAGTAATTATGGGTCTGAAAAAGTCTTGGCGATTTGAAAAGGAAAATTCCATTTCAGTAGCCACCTCGTACTTATGAAAGCAGGTAGAGGTGAACTTTGAGTCCCGGTCAGACTGTGACATTTACTGAAAATCCTGGAGCTCTGGCCTTTTAGATTTTCCCAAACATGAAGGCAGCTCCTGTACCTTAGTGTAAGATACTTCCCGCTCCCTGCCCGTCTTCTTCGCGTGTCTTAAGAGTTGTTGTCATTTTGAGAGACATTTTGTGTTTTTCTTTATCTTTGATGTCTTTCTTTTGAAGTCTATTTCTGAAAATCAACTTCCAAGTTTCTGGAAAACAAAACTAATTAGAAATGATTAGAAACAGTAATAATCATGGGAAGACAACATAATACATTAGAGTTATTTTGACATTGTTTTGAGATAGTAAGTCATTGTCAGTGATGTCAAGATATTGGCCTAAATGAGTAAAATGGAGAATTTTGTCTTTATTCTTTCCATATTCATCAAAACCCAATACTTTTTTCAGATTTTTTTTCATTATCAATTAATATTTAAATCTATTGTTAATAGCTCTGAACCAGAAAGTGAGTAAGCATGTCAAACCACTCCTTTTAATTTTTCTGCCAGCTGCATGTGTATGACTAGTGCACTGCCCATCGGAAGTATGTATTCCTATAGAAAGAGGGAAGCTTAAGTAGATTTGGCCAGAGAAGGGTGTCTTGGACTGTTACCTAGTCTCACTAGACAATATGTACATTGGATAAGACATGAACATACATTGAGATAGGGAGAAAGGCAGTTATTGTAAGAAAAAGGCTATAATTTATCTTGAAAGTGCGGATCTCAATCTACATCTCAGTTTTGAAATTGTGTCGATAAGCCAAGTAAGACTAGACTTGTGATAAATCTCTCACTTAGTACCTTTTCCTGTAGAGCGCAATGATGTTGTTGTTGTTATAGATGTTTATAAATAAATGAGTTTTGGACCAGAAAGAAATGGGACAACGGAGCTTTGAATTGTAACGAAAGCGCTGGGAATCAACATGAGGAGGAGCGCTGTGATACAGAGGGTTACACTGTAATAAAACACTGTTGCAGCAGGATAGTGCTGTGATACAATATTCTATGGGATTTTAACTTTTAATGATAATAATGATGTTTTGAATAGCCATAAATACGCGAGACTCAGACACGCAAACACCCCATGCCTTAATAGATAGATATTGAATCTTAATTGATAATTGGAGTTCTAATTAACAGCTGTCTGTCACACAGTAAGCTTAACGAAGCAGTGTCAACAGCCCTGTTGTTCACCCTCCTCTTCCTCTGTAAACGCTCAGTCTCTTAAGTCTCCATCAAAATTATATGTGGGTCAGAGCTTTTATATGGCTCCCTGTCTGCTTCCCCTGCAAAGCCCAGAACTGCTGCCGAGGCAGAAGTGAAGCTGGTTTTGGGGGGAAATCTTGAGCGTCCGGCCGTAATCAGCATCCCCGCTGCCTTGCTGCATCCTTCCCCTGTGGATTTATCGGTCTGGAAAAGCTTTGGAGTGCCAACATTAGTCACCGGCCGAGATGGAGTCCAGCCCAGAGAAATTCAATTCTAGTAATCGGAGCAAAGGCACACCACAATGTCTCGGCATGATAGCGGCTAATATGCTGACCTGAGGTCGGCCTCGGGCTCTGCACTCAGTGAATTTGATATTTATATCTTCTGCATCAGGCTCATCTGAATAAATTGGAAACATTTAGTGGAATTGGGTTTGTTGAACTCCTGACAGATCTGAGAGAAGCCACTTTTATGACTAAAAGTGGCTTCATTCTGAGATGACCGCTCTTTTACTCCTCTCTGCTCTTTTATGGTGCAGATATAAAAGCAGGGGCTCTTATTTCTGCAGATGCCGCAGTCTAATAACCCCCAATAAGTGTTTATTTATGATAACCTGTCAAGTCTATTGCCACAGCTTGTTACTGAGCTGCTTCTGCATATTGGGCACCGGCATGAATACCAATGCACAGAGAGAGATGTGCCGCGTTAACTTGTTTGTCACTATGTCGACAATATTAATGCGTTTTCTGCAGACTTGATAAAGACCCCAGCGGAGCTCACTTTTAATGCGCCGTTCTCACCGCGTCTTAAACAAAGCCACAAAGAGGCAGGTTGCTCATTCAAAAACAGGAGGAGAATAGAACTACAGAGAAAAGGCTTCACAAACTCTTTCCATTGCCACAAATAAATAAATTAATTAAAAAAAAAGAAAATTCAGGTTTTTGTTTGGAGTCAGTGACCAAGAAGCACATAGTTTTTGAGTGATTTGAGACAATCAATAACTTCTTAACCAAGAAGTTTCATTTTTTTAAATCAAATTAAGATTTAATTCTTTAGTTTCACTAAAATTTACTAAAATCTTTGTCCCATATCATTGCAAAGATGAAATCCAATGGAATACTTTCATGGTTCTTAATATGTACCTGAGCAGCTAATAAGGTGTCTAGCTTGCAAACTATTTCTGTTGGACTATTGTTTTTGGGCTTTCAGTTTCATCATTTATCTTCTTTTTTTTTTTTCAACATATTATCTATATACAATAATCTATAAGCACGGCGTCTGTCAGTTCTCAAAAGGACGACCTTGTGGAGATGCAAATATTCACCTCAGAGCAGTAAATTTTTTTTTTTTTCAATAAATGACGATGAAAGCGTATAGTGAGGATGTCTTTCCTGTTTAAAAGCTGTGTATTGCGATTTGGACAATTGGTTAACGAGGTGAGAGTCGTTTTTTCATTCCAGCCCGACGTTTGATGAGGCTCCTGCTATGTCAGCCTCTTCATTTAAATGAGCTGACAGGAAACTTCTGGGAACAAGGCGGTTTAAATGTGAAGCGCTGCGGGGCGCCGAGAGGTGTTGGAAACAGGTCGGCTGCAACACGGAGCGGAAACCTCGGAGCTCTGCGCCGAGCTTCCTCTGATGATACACTTGTTCTCTGTGAGGGGAAATTATGTGGCGGGCTGTATGGAAGTGTAATGGCAATATGTTCATGTCAGGATGGATTGTTATGCTAGAATAGATTTTCTTCTCCGGCGCTGGAGATTCCTCCCTCCAGCACATGGCGGGTAACTGATGTCTTACAAAGCCCGGCGGAAGCAGATCACTGTGGTTAATAGGATGTAACGTATACTGAGGATGGGAACACTCCTTTGAGGAGGCTGGAGCTCTGTGTGTGTGTAGTACTGTATCTCTCTCTCTCTGTGTGTGTGTGTCTGATGTGTAAAACTGTTTTAATCCACATTGCTGTTGGTTACTTGCCTCCATTGAGCAGCTGCAGATTTCATGCCTTGCTCAAGGGCTGCATGTTAATACCACACATGATGCAACTGTTTATGCAGGTTTGAAAGAGGAAGAGCTTAATTTTTTTGCCCGTGTTTGTCATAGTATTCAGTATAGAATTCTTGTATTATTCAGATCCTTTATTTGAGTAAAAGTGAGAAATTGCTTCATTACCTGTAAATGTTCAGAAGTGTTATTAGCAAAATGAAATGATCAAATTTATCATTGAAAGTATCAAATAAAAGTACTAATTTTGCATACTATGTGATATAGTATATCATACTTGTATGTCATTTTATATTATACAGCTCATAATAATAGGAGACCACTGCATTTTATTCTGAAATTGTACAACCATTCCATTCCAGTGTCTGTTGAATTCCACATACACTCCTCATTCTGCTTAAAGAATGAATAGTAAGTGTAACCTAAGTGTAAACATTAGTATTATGTTGTTTTAAAATGAATTTGATCTTGTTTATTTGCATTGTTTGAGGTCTGAAAACATTGTATCTTTTTTATTTTGACCTTTTGTCATTTTCTGCAAATAAATGCTCTAAACAATAATATTTTTATTTGGAATTGGGTGGAAATATTGTCACTAGTTTATAGACTCAAACAAAAATGTTCCCTTTGCCCCAACACATACTTATAAGTAGTAAAATCAGAAAAACTGATCATTTTGCAGTGGTCTCTTAATTTTTTTTTTCTAGAGCTGTAGCAATGTAATGTTTAGGTTTATCAATGCAGTGTCAATGTTAGATACTTTGGGGAGATTAATTAAGTTTCACACAATGCACATAGCAAAGAAAAAAAGAATTTAATATAGGGGGATTTAAGATATATATATTTAATGTAAAATATGAATATCTTCATCCGAAACGGAACTGACACTGCCAGATCAATGTACTGGAATTAAAAGTGAAATATTTCCCAGAAATGTAGCGGAGTGGAAGTATAAAGTAGCATCAAATGGAAATACTCAAATACCCTTCCATCACTGTGAACCACTTCATCTGAAAACCACAACTCTATCAAACCAAGACACTCAGACATCACACACACACACACACACACACACATACACACACACCGTGTGTCAATTTAAAAAGAGTTCTGTTTTCTCTGTGATCTGTGAAAGTCCCACTCACGTTCATAAATGTGTTTTTCTTCTTGTTCCTTCAGTTGGGTGTTGATGTGTGTGCAGAGTTTGTTTTCACATTCATCTGCTGGAGGAGGAAAGTTTCTCTGAGCTCATTGAAAATCTGTTTTTAAGTGGCAGGCCTGTGACAGTGAAGTTAAAGTCGAAACTGCTATGTGTCATATTTCTTTTCCTCCTGCCATACAGCCGACCCCAGTGGCTGTATGGCAGGCCTGTGGAAACAGAGACTGCAGTCTGCCTACATTAAAGGAGAATTTTACATTGACAGTCCTGTATTGGGCAAGAAGCAGCGGCTCCCTTCACAGTGATGCCCTATGAAATGGAGGCGGTCGGGTGGGGGGGACCGTTGCCCTGCTGCGTTTGACCTGTATAAATGTTATTTTTTGCCCGTCAGGCTCAAATCACTCTAATAGACACTCACAGTGAGGAAAATAGGATTCAGATTGAGAAATGTCATAATTCTCCTTTAAGCCTCCTAAATCCCGCTTTCAATTAAAAACTGTCCGTTTCTGCAGTGGATTCCTGACATTCTTTTTTTTTTTTTTTTTCCATTGCGAGCAGATTAAAACCATTTGAGCAGGGGTGACCCGACAGCCGCGTGGCTAGGGCACATACTGAACCATATGGGACTGCATGCTCCGAGCAGTCCCCAGTTGGAATCCCGGCTGTCCGACGCTTCCTGCACGTCATTGCACTGCTGTCTTTCTATAATCTAACAAAAAACAGTTTGAGCAGAAAAAGGCAGTTTGAAAAACTGTTTGAGCAGAAAAAGGCGGCTGATCAGCACGTTTGACTCTGCCGTCAAAGTAGACGATTTGCAGATTTAACCGGGCTTACTGTGGACATGGACCCGGTAACAAGTGGCCAAGGCTTCATTTATCTCCTGGGGAAACATATTAAATGGGATTCTCTAATCTCCGACTGATGTCTTCCCACCTACTGATGGAGAAAGTGTTGAGGGAGTACAGCGCAGCGTTGATAATGTTTCATTTGAAATCTTGTGATGCGGCGGTAATAGCTGTAGCAGATCTCCAGAGTGAGGACAGTGGACCTCCAGACGAGGCTGTTAGCTGTTAGCTGGGGGCAGCGGTGCATGGCTGCCGCCGCCGCCACTGCTGCCGCCGCCGGCTGGTCGTCATTTCACGCCTGTCTGGGCTTCCTGGTGCACGCTGTGAAAAGCAAAATGGATGAAAAACTCTGTCCGGGGAGAACAGACTGTGATGTGTTTTCAGTGTCCAATCACCAAACCCGTGGTGAAAATTGACAGAACGAAAACTCCTTTCTGTGACGCCTGAGCTTGGACCTACTGCCGGTTGCAGTCCACCAGGCTCATGTTATTTTGTGATTAAGTGTTACATATGTGGGAACAAACTGTCCTTTTTATTTGAGAAGTATGGTGTAAATGTAAAACTGATCAGTACAATACTGTCTGTGCATAAGATCAACTGAACCATGTCAGATCCTAGTGAGATCATCTCATAATCAAATTCAGACCCCAGACAATAAATCCCATCACCCGACCCAAACCAGTTATTCACTTTAGACTACTTTTTTTTGTAACTCGGGCAATATAAAAAATACATCTGGTGATTTTTGTTGTAAATAAATCTCATGTTTGGAGCCAAAACTAACAATCAACTGATCTACTCTTCTATATCCCTTGGATATAGAAGTCTCTTAAAATATGTCTTTAAAAAAATATGTCTCTGAGCCACAGCGCTGCACTGGGCCACATGTTTATTCATCCTTAAAGAGTGTAGTTTAAAAAAAACAAAAAAAACAATGTCAAATCTTCACTTTCTGGAAAGTATTTCCGTGTCAGGAATGGCCACCGCTCCGTTAAACCCACTCTGCTAGTTTGTGACTTTGAAAAACTGGCGATTGGAGAGGTCATGAGGCTCGAGCAGCCTGGTAACTGTGTGCAAGCTTATTGACAGTGATATCACGACAGCAAACCAGATGCGACCTCTAGGACATATGGACATGCCGGGATGCATGGAGCCGCTATTCTGGGCAACACAAAGACGGCTGTAACTATGATATGCAGTATATGCTCTTGATTTGACATCTAACAAACACCGTGCACATGAACATTTGGGACAAAAATATCATTGGAGTCAGAGAAAACCCATCGTCTGAGTTAATTTCTGCCTTAAACTTATTTACGTTGACACGAGGAAGAAAAGGGCAAACACCAAACAACCCATAGTCAGTCGTTGGTTGAACACAATGGTTGTATTTTCATGCACTTCCACGTATCACATATTGGTGCAGTAATTGTCCTGCTCCCCCTCTTGTTTCCTTTGTGTTTTTTCTGTTTCTCTCATGCTGCTGCATCGACCCGTTCTCCCCACACAAGTCAAAGTTTCATCCATCATAGTCAAATCTAACCTTCCCATGTCTTATGTTTCCCGTCCAGGTGATGGCTCAGCAGGCGGGGCGGCGCTACCTGCGGGCGTTTGTCAGCGGCTTCTTCGTCGCCGTTCCTGTCACAGTGACCGTCCTCGACCGGTTCGCCTACGTGGCACGAGTGGAAGGGGCATCGATGCAGGTGAGGCATCACAACACACCCGCCGGTGTTCTGAGACCAGCAGGAGACAAGGCTGCAATTTCTAGAACTTAAAAATATTGACGTCAAGAAGATCACAGAAGAGTGAAAAGAGAGGCAGTAGAATACATCCTCTATTTCAATGATTCAAGTACTTCAAGTATTACAAGTACTTCAGTTCCATTGTTAAGGGAACGTTCTACTACATTTCATTGCTAACATTAGCCCAAGCGTGTAACGTTCTCTGTTCCCAGTAAGCTAGCGGTAGCTTGAGTCCAAGCTAGCAGGATGTGTTTCCAGTTTCCTTATCTGGAAGCTCCTGGCTCCAAATGGAAAAGATGGCGCAGACCATGAAATACAATTCTGGGCTCCAAACTAGCTCTAATGAAACCAACCGGTGACATTACACCTCACTATGTCCACTTTTATATATATATACAGGCTATGGTTGGAAGAGGGAAACATTTTATGTCCAAACCTAATAGCTGCTTTGGGGTTCTGTGTGAGACAAAGGCAAAGTAATAAATTGATGTTTTAACAGTGGACATCCACTGAATATATTCATGGCAGGGCTATCGTGTGGGGCCTGTAGCAGGTCATCTCCATGTTAATCAATTACAGCAGCTCCACTGCCCGCAGGCTCCTCTTTAGATTTTTGTGGCTGGTCTATTTTTGCCACCTGTGTCGCTGCTCCACAGCTGCTGCACCATGTGAAAAATAACATGAAACTGTGTTGAAAAGGAATACAATATGTTTTAAAATGATTACATTTACAAGATTGTAAAGCCATTAAAATTATGGAACCTTAAAAACTAACTGGAAACAATTATCCAGGAAGTTACTGTAATTAATTTTTTTACAGTAGAAGTAGTGTACTTCTGTACATCTTTACTGTTATACGTTACAGAAAAGAAGTAATGTGATTTTAGTTGTATTTACAGTATTGGGTGATTAATTATACAATAAAAAAATCAATTAAATACTGTCAGTTACAGTATTGGGTAACTGTATTAAAGTACACAGCAATCTACTTATAATTTACATTTTTTTTTTACAGTCTAACACTAAATAACTGCAGATTCCACAAAGATTTACAGTGTATGTTAAGTAATCTGTAATAGCGCTGCACCTAATCTATTCTGATAGTTGATTAATGTATTGATTATTGAAAATAATTAATCAATTAGTTGTTTGGTTCAAAAATGGTGTAAAATGTCAATCGCTGTTTCCCAAAGCCTAAAATGCAACCTAAAATGTCTCTTTTTTTTTTTGTCCAGACCAACAGTCCATAACTGAAATAGTAGTTTAGTAAGTTAAACACGTAGATAAGTTTTATTTACATTACAGCTCATGGGAAATGCTTTAAATTACCTATTTTTCTACTGTCCTACTTCAAATATCCTCAAAATCTCTGCAGAAAGTGCAGTTGTTGCCTTTTTTGTCAATAAAACAGATGTACAAAGCAGGAGTCCTTGTCTCACTGCTTTGTACGACACTCGTGATCTTGGTGGAGACACGAGAAATGACCCCCGTCGCTACGCAAACGTGAAGCACCGGTATTTATTAATGATTCCACCTGCTTCGCCCCTCTACACAAAGACAGCACGTTCCTTTAAAAGTAGTCGCTGTGTAGGAGGAACGAGAACTCCACCAACACACCGTGGCCTCTATTTCTCTCATCCAAGCAGTAAACAACCTGCACTCCTCTCATCTAAGAATTGCTGGGTTTTGACCGAGTTTGTTTCCTGTCGCGCAGCTCATTATCCTCGACATGTGTTGCATTATGCATAAAACAATCTGCTCTCTATTTTTAATGAGCATAAATATTAAAACTCGCATGTTGCTCTTTGGTCACAAAGCCGACATCAGCGAGTGCTTCTGCGGAGTCAACTTCTACAAAATCATTAATGGAACCAAACAAAGGTTGTTTTTAAAAGGGAGCCGACTAAATGAGATGTTTACACTCAGAAACACCGACTCGCTGTTTCCGAACTCGGTGTAATCCAGCTCCCGGGTTCACTCCCGTTACATTTTTTTTTTTTTCCTCCGTTAATTTGTTTACGGGAAGCTTTGATCCTCCGTGATAAAGTCTGTATGATGCATAAACAAATGTTCACATCTACAGCAAAGGCGACAGAGAGTGAAAATTACATCCAAGCTCTTTATTCTCTTTCTGATTGAATAGAATGTTTTTTGAAAGGCAGCAACAAAGAGAACTGCTGGTTGTTGCCTTGTTCCAACATCAAAATAGTCCCATTACATAAAAACATATAAATTATGTTTAATCAAGGATGAGACAATTACATTTTCCCCAAATCAGACACTAAAAGTGTTAATTCAATAGCTATGATATATAATATTTATCATTATTGATCATTTTTTATGATCTATTTTTAATAACAACCAGGAGAAAAAACGGTTGAATATGACCACTTTATATTAAATTTGATGTGGCGTTTGTGGCCAAGTTTGTTTCAAAGATTGCCCCGAGGGATATATGATGTCTAGGAGCCTAGGAGGAGCAGCATTTTTTTTGTTCTTTTAAAAACAAAAACATGAATCATTTTACTGGAATAAATTGCGTTAGAATTTCTTTTCTTGTTGTATTTTCACCGTCCGAGTTGTTCACCGATCAACACGCACAAGATCATCAGTTTACTGTTATAGAAGAAACCAGAAAATAATCAGAATTGAGGAGCTGGAACCAGAGAATTTGGACATTTGCTTCTTAAAATGACTCAAATGCATTAATTGATCATCAAATTAGTTGGCGATGAATGTAATTATGCAATTAATCGATTAATCGACTAATCTAAATTGTAAATGAATTTGTATTTTGAAACTTTACTGCACTCATTTTGCACCATGCACATTTTATAAAGACATATAAGTAAAATAAACATGTAGATAAGTCATATTTACGTTATAGCTTATAGCCAATTTTTCTACTGTCCTTTAAATATCCTCAAAATCTCTGCAGAAAGTGCACATATTCAGTATGAAACCATATACTGCCCTGCCCTAGTATATTGATGTTTTATTTGCTTGGTCCAACTATGAATGATCTTGTAATCTGTAAATTTACCCTTGTTACTCTTATCTTTCGCTTCATCTTCTTCAAATTACAATTCACTCCCCACAATGAGCATCTGCAACCGTATTATAAAGCACTGAGTGAGCACATCTGCATATTTTCACCCCAGTTTTCTGCCTGTAGCTCTATGCTTCTTCTCAACTAAAGGTGCCTTCAGACTCCCCCTTCTCTTCCAGATGATGTTCAGTAATCTCCTGGAATGACAACAGCACCCTGTTCTCACACAGCTCTGCGCTCTTATTCAAATACAGCCAGGATTTCCATAAACAAGGTTTCTTTCCTCTTTTAATAGATGGATTATTCCAAATAGAGGAGAACTCCTGCCTGTATTATCCCAAGTATCTTATGTAACGTCGCCCACATTACTCTGCAGTGCTGCAAGAGTGGATTACTCTGGCAGTGAAATATGCAGTCGAGTTCCATCAAATGTCATTCATGTACTGGCTTCGTCAGAGAGCTTTATTTGGATTTATCATTAGGGGATTCACAGGCTGCAACACATGGCTACAGTGTGTTCAGAAGGGACCGGAATAAATCTGGTGGCGGAGTTGCTATTTATGGTGAATAGTCAAAACAGCATTATGTCTTAAATGAATGAATTAGAAAACCTGTGGCTGCACCGACCACGTTTAAAACCAAATATTAGTCGGCTGCTCCTCGACGCTACATAATATGGATGTGAAATATCAGGATATTAAAATTGAAATGTTGGGTAATGCAGCAGATGGTAACAGTGAAATTCTAGGGGATCTGAATATTGCATAATTAATGATAAACTGTCCCACTGTGGGTACAAAGCCAAGAAGACTCAGGTGGTGACATTCGCTGTTAATTTTGTCGGCTATTTTTCAATTAGTTTTAGCCACAGTCTTGTTTCAAATGCCAATATTAGTTTTCTAGTTATTTAGTTTAGTTATTTAGTAGCACTTTAATCCAGTTTTAGTCAACAGTACTTTTTTGGGCTTTGGCAGCGAGTTGATACTAATGTAAATTAAAATTAATCTAGTTGAAGTTTAATTCACTTATTATTATTTACTTTTTAATTTTGCAGGTAAATATACATATTGACCCAGATGCAGCTACAACATCTAAAACAAGTAGAAATACTTGTATCTTTTATTTTTCAGTGTATTTTACGTAAGAATACATTTGTTGAAGCATGGGTTAACACATCATTTTAAAGAAGAAACTGTCCAGATTGTCTTGGTCCAGCTTCTAAACTGATTATTATCTGGTTGCTTTAGATTTTTATAATATATATATATATATAAAATAGTCAATGTATTATCTTTGACTTATGAACTGTTGGTCTAGACAAAAAAAAAAGCCATTTTAGGTTCCATGGTCTTCATTTCACACCATTTTATGAACCATACAAGTAATTGATTTAGTCAGTCATTTTCTATACCTGCTTACTCCTCATTAGGGTCACATGGTCTGCTGGAGCCAATCCCTGCGCGTTACGGCGAGAGGCAGGGATACACCCCAGATGGTCGCTAGCCAATCGTGGGGCACACACACCATTCACTCACCCCTATGGGCAATTTAGAGTCACCATTTAACCTCAGCATGTTTTTGGACTGTGGGAGGAAGCCGGAGTACCCGGTGAAAACCCACACAGACACAGGGAGAACATGCAAACTCCACACAGAAAGGTCCCAGACCCAGGACCAAGGAGGTCTTGAACCTGCGACCTTCTTGCTGTGAGGCAACAGCGCTAACCCCTGCTCCACCGTGTCGCCCGTAATTGATTCATCATTTCAATAATCAATGGATTACTCAACTTAAAAAATATAAATTATTTGCAGCCCTACTCTGCTGTAATATACTAACAACATCAATAATATGTGTCTGCATGTTGCCCAACGTTGGGCAATTATGCAACACACAACTTCCATGTCTATTTTAAAGTACATTTAGATAAACCAATGATGTTTTTGTTCATGGCGGCACCAACACAGATATAAGAACTAGCAGCTGTCTTTATTTGATGTACAATCTAGATGTGAAACTATTTAGACACCCCGTTTTTTTATCCAGATTTTAAACCTGACGCATATTTTAGATTTTAGCACAATGCAACTTGCTGTTAGACCACAGAAGTCTCTGCTGTTATCCAGTCTGTGAAAATCCTCTGTAAAAACTTTTCCCTTTTTTAATAAGCAAAGTTTCTCAAACTCCTGCATCATCCCTGCGAACCAAAATTAATAATCAGACAGTCTGCTGCAGCCGAACTGTCACACGTTTACATCTAATAATTTCAGACTTACCGCAGCAGGAGTTTCAGAAACAATCCAGCATGTAATATGGTGAAATATGACAGCGAGGGAGGCTGATGAAGTATCCAACTCTAACTGATAAACTCGCAGGCTGACAGCACTCACATGCATATTTATTTTGGGGACCGAAAGATAAGAGCTATTCTGTCAATTACCCCGGCAAGTGTGAAATGGCCTGCATCCTGTTTAATGAAACAGTCATCGCGCGTGGCGTTTTCGCGGCAGCGTGAGCGGGCTTCATCAGGCGTGCATCTGCCACAGAAGTAACACAAACAGAGTTGTAAGAATAATGATTCTGTTGTTTTTTGTCGGCGGGGGGTGGCGGCGGGGAGGGGGAGGTCGAGCCTTAGACAAGCGTGTGATAGAGCTGTTGTAGAAGACGCAGCTGCTGGGATCCTCGGTTTAACACTGTAACAGTGAAATTTTAGATGCAGTGTTTCATCAGGCGGATCACTGAAGCAGAGAGAATCTTAAACAGTTTTACTGAGACAAATTTAAAAAAAAAAAAGGATGAAAAAATGGACTTCCACGCTCAGGTTTAAGATGTGACACGACAACCCTGTGTCCTAGAAATTACTTTGTTTTTATATTGAAAAATTGTTTCCCTAATTGTGTTGGGACCCAATCACTGCTTGGATTCTGTTGGGTTACAGCTATTTTAATGTATCTCGCTGGAGTCGTAGGGAGGCGGCGTAGATGAGTGCTTCCAGTCTGACCTGGACTTCACATTCTTACTCTCATCCGGTTTGGATAAAATTATTGAAATCTGGCTGCCTGGAGAGTAGGAAATCAAGCAGGACCGTTATTTCTCTCCTGTTTTTATAAGAGTTAAGAAATATAATTGTCTGAAATCCCCTGTTGTCCTGTTCCATCAATTTGTATACAGTAAACTGTATACAGAACTTTATAGGCTTACATCAAGAGGTTGTTTTTCGCTTCCTGTCTTAATGACTAATGCACATAAAATACTGTTTGTATTTGCAATCACAGTACATACGACAACGACAACTGTTGCATTTCTCATATTTGTATAAACCGGAGGCAGAGAGATCATGACACAGGGAAATAAAACTTTATTTCTAAGTGTTTAATTCTAAAATGCAAATAAACATACCCACACCTTCCATAGGCAGTAATGATTGTTTTTAAATGTGATTTCACTCAAGCCGAGCTGTTGTTCCACCCCTCTGACCTTAATGAATCATTATTGTTTTTTTTTAATCGGTTAATCTATCCGTCCAATCATCCATTGTTTTTCTGATGCTCAGTCACGTCCAGGTGACGATCAATGAGTAATTAGCCATATTACTTGTAAAGATTGTTATATACTGCTAGGAAGCAATGACAAAAATATGAAGTAGATTTAAATTTACATTTATTTTACATTGCACTTAGTAACTATTTGTTGCCCTAACATGCCTAATGGTTTATATTGATATCTGTCTGTGAAACAGGTATTAATTGGATTCAATGTGGTGGTAAAATGTATTTTAAAGTCCTAAATTGAACTTGGTGAAACTGCATAAACCCTTATTTAGACTGACATTAATAGGTTCATGTATAAAATAAGGCATATTAATAAAGTGTAATTCTATGTGTGTGTGTGTGTTTGTGTGTGTGTGTGTGAGTTCAGCCGTTCCTGAACCCAGAGGGGGGGTCAGAATGTGACGTCGTCCTGCTTGACCGCTGGAGTGTGAGGAATTACCAGGTCCAGCGAGGCGACATCGTCTCCGTCTTGTGAGTAACCTCGTTAGGAAAAACTCCACAAAACCAAACAGGAACGCGTGCGTTGCAGAATGAATGATGACAAATTAAAAGTCACTGTAAAAAAATATCAAGCTTCTTCAGGATGAACATCACAGGATTCTCTATGCTCCCCAAACTTCAATATTTACCTGAGAATTATCACATTTTTTTTGTATATTTTTGTTGTTTTTTTATGCCTTTATTGATGGTACTAGAGAGACCAGAAAGGGGGGACAGAGAGAAGGGGAATAACATGCAGGAAGAGGCCACCTGATGCAGGATTTGAACCGGGGCCACCTGTGTTAAGCAATTTTATACCAAAGTCCATAAGAACAAACCTGAATTCTAGCTCTGTTACAGTGAAAGTTCCACACAGAAGTTCAAACCAACTCTGGCTGGGAGTACAGATTATTATTTTTTTAAGAATGTTTTGTTTTTTTAAAAACGTTTTGTCGCTACAGAAGCAGCTGTGCTGCTCCTGCTGCGGTACAGTACAGGCACGATTTAATTTTCCATTACGGTTCCTGCTCTGGTATCACAAACCGAGGCCATGTTGTGAACCTAAAGACTCGACGGCCATTACGAAAACCTCGTCTGAGCTTGAGCGCGAGGCCTCTCCGCTTCCAGAGGTGTGCCGTTCCATTAACACTCCGCCTCCGTAAAAGTCACACACGCCGACTCAACCTGTTCAAACTTGAAACGCCGCAGCCTCCACGGGTTTCTCCGAGACCCACCGAAGTGCGATTTCACAGCAGGAAACTGACAGATTTCACCGCCGTTCCGAGCGGCTGGACGGCACGAGGACGACGCCGTCGGTGTTTTTCACTTGAGGTGTGCAGCCTGTGGAGCGCTCAGACAGGGTGAGAGGAGGACAAGCCCACTTCTGTAATTACCCCTCAATCGCAGCCTCTCTCTCTGTTAGGGACATGTTGTTTCGTTTCAGTGTGGGGGGGAAATAGATGTTTTCTGAAAGTCTATTCCTAGCAGCGCGGAGAGCAGCTCTGAAAGGTAATTTAACTTGATTTGATGCCGAGCGCTGCTCAAAATTAGCTCTTGTGTTGTGGCTGAATACCTGTCGGCAGAGGGTAATAATCCAGATGTGCAGCATCGCACAGCTGGACTGACCACTTAAGCATAGAGCTGAAACCGGGAAATGGAGAGGCCGGTTCTGTGAAGTTCATCTGAGCGCAGAAACACTTTGACATTTAGATTCAACCCACTGTCGTCTTGGCATTCTCAGCTCTGTCCCTCCACGAGCCTTTAAGTCTGTTTGTCTTACCGTCTTAATGCCACCTCTTTACATATTCTTTTTTTTTTTTAAAGTGAAGTAGAGTCCTCTGAACGTGAAACACATATGTATCAAGTCGCTTTATCATTAAAATCCCACCGTAAAGCTGCATCCACCAAGAACATCACCTCCGGATTTAAATTTCAAATTTGATGAGGCTGCGCCGCAGGGGAGGGGGCGGACTCTCGTTTATAATTGTCGCTCATTTGAAAGGAAAATTGTTGAAGGGAATAGGGCAGTCTGTAGAGTAATATCTTATTCACAGAAAGCCTCTGGTTTCCGGTGCATGCCGGCTAAGGAAAATGATTGTGTTCCTGTGTTCGTGAGCGGGCGCAGAGAGAGAGAGAGAGAGAGAGATGAGCATTGCCATGAGTGTTTGTCATGCTCGCAGTGCAGACC
This sequence comes from Lepturacanthus savala, assembly GCA_030544235.1. Taxonomy (NCBI): domain Eukaryota; kingdom Metazoa; phylum Chordata; class Actinopteri; order Scombriformes; family Trichiuridae; genus Lepturacanthus; species Lepturacanthus savala. Next base: position 27,113,991 of record CM060465.1, read on the forward strand.
ATTACAAACCCGATTGATTTTATGTTCGGCTGTGAACAGGACCATTCGCCTCTGAGCGGTCTCAGAACTGATTTCCGCAAAACATAATTTTCTCCACGACGGGAGAGGAAATGTTTCTAGCAGGTTATAAATCTGCTTCGAGATAGATGATTTTTTTTTCTTTTTTTAATTTTTAAAAAAATTTGTTGACTGCTTTCTTAGATCATCAGGGGAAAGTTTGGGGGGGGAGTCGGGATTGTCGGTGAAACTTCATTCCTCCGTGGCAGACGAGCGCCAGAAGCTCCGAACTGTCGTCTGGGATCGTTGGACAGACGTCGACACCGTGCTCAGCGCGGGGCGTTCATGCTGCCAGGGTCACAGGTTTGATTCCCCCAGGAGAATCACTGAGAGGATCAAAGTCCCTACCTCCTGGACATAAGCTCTGCAAATGACAAAATCTGCTCCATTGTGGATTTGTCAGCTTTGCTTTTGCTCTGAATAAATTAATAGTCAGGCCCGTGAAACCCCTCCGGGTGTTGTGAAATACATTTGAAAGGCGACTTTCAATGTATTAGGCTTAACATCAGGAAACATCAAATAGGAACCTAAAATTAGGTTTTGAATCCTGTAAAACTGAAAATGGACATAAGAATCATTGAAACTTGCAAAAAGTAAACACCCTACACCAGGGCTGTAGCCAGGATTTTTAAATATCATGGTTAACATTCTATATATGTAATATACAATATATTGTCTGTCTATAATATGTATATATATATATATATATATATATATATATAGTCTATTTTTTCTGTATATGTATATAATTATGTGTGTGTTTTAAAGAGGGAGGGAAATATCTGATTATGCTAAGCTAACCAGCATTGTTTGGTCAATTAAGCTTAAACACTATCGGCAAACGCTTTTACTCTCTGATCTGAATGGCTCAGATATTAGCAAGCTAACGAAGCTTTGTGAGTTGACTCATTCAGTTCCACACAGCAGTGAGTAGCTGTCTCTCTGAGAACTAGCTTGTGGTGCAACTGGTTTTAATTTGTTTTTTAGCACAAATCTCCACTTGATAAACAGTGCAACGAGGCTGAACTGATGGCTGCTGACTATTATCCCTACTAGAGAATGAACTCTTGTATCCGTTGGAATCTCTCAGCATCTACAACACACACCATTTAAAATTCAGAACTAAATCAGCAGCTGAAATTACTCCCATATGAGTCTGAATGTGACTGATTTGTTTTTTTTTTATGCCTCGAGAAGGTTTATTGTGGATTTGGGGTATGAATGTGTTTGAGAAGCCGATAGTCCTCAGACTTCTTCAGCCCTGAGAGCATGTTTTCATCTCAGCAACAGTTTGCTGTAATAAGTCATTTCGGTGCATAACAAATGTTGTGTTTTTTCCTCTTATTGTTCTTCTATTTTACCTCCAAAGTCCCCAGAGATCAGAACTGATGCTTTTTTTTTCTCGCTATTGTTTAGTTTATTTTTCACAAACGCAAAAAAAGAGAGGAAATGAAGTACAAACTGTTCAGGTGTGGAAATGTACAAAGCTTGTGGGATTTCTAAAAACATCTCAACCTGAAAGGGACAACAAACAATGATGAAAATGACAGGAGAGAAGAAACAGAGGGAAAACAAAACACAAATTTAACAAGGAGAGGAAGTGAAGGGAATAAAACAAACGGGTTCGTGTTTGAGATGTCAGGAGAGAGTTCATGTTGGGTTATTATTTATTCTCTTTAATTTCATGATGTAGCTAAAATGGAAACTTATATTAACAAATACCATGTTGTTGCATTTTATATGAAGGTATTGAACTGCTCATTGTGAGATGGTTTTGTACAAAGTTTTAAATAAGAGATGTGATGAAAGAGAGAGCTGAACCTGAGGATGAGTATGAGGTTCAATCTGGGTGTTTGTGAAGCTTTTCACTTTTACATGAGCGGAAATTAGTGAGTAAAGTATGTATATCTTGATCTATATGTCTTAATACATGAATTTGATCCATTTATAATAAAAAAAAAACATGTTGATTGTTGCAGCTTAAACTGATTGATCTAAAGAAGAATATATAGCTGCATTTTACTTAACATTCTCACCAAATCAATTGAACATGGTACCATAAAGGCAATTAAAGGCATTTATTGTAATAAGTAATTTGTTAAGTAAAATGGAGAGTATATTTTTCTGAAGATAGTTGATCAGATTGTCCAGTAAGTTCATTTATTCATCTACTTATATCAAGGAGCTAGAAGCAAATTAAGTGGACTCTACTCAGCGGGCTCACACACCCTCATCCAGTATGATCACAGCTTCACACATTTGATGTTTTCTCACATGGTTTCATGTGCTGCGATGTGTCAACGCGTCTCATGAAGAGACGGTGGAATGAGCTGCGGCGTCTCGCTGCTCGGCTGCTGTGTTTTGTTTTTTTATTTATTTATATATTTATATCCGGTCAGATTCCTGTTCAGCAGAGCACGAAATTAAGTATTCACATCTTCTTACAGTTCAGAATCATGGCCTTTCTAATTAGCTAGTAAATAATCAGGTGTAGCAGTTAAGCAGAGAGAGTGTTTTATAATCTGTGAATCTCAAGCCCGGGTTTTGTGTCATGTATTGTCTCAAACTTTTTCGATTTTAATTAGTTACAATTATACAACAAGTTCTGCACTAAATAGTTTGCTTTCAGTTTCTTCTGCAGTTGGAGTTGACCTTTTTAAACTTGTTTAAGTGTTTCAGATGCTGCAACTTTAAAGGAATAGTTTGACTTTTTTTTTTTTCTGGGGGGGGGATTGATTGTTCCGTATCTTGCACAGTTTGAACCCAAAGACCTTTTTCAAGACGAGCAAGAAGGCACCGGGCGCATCATGTTTAACTATAGCAAACAAAATAACTCTACATAAAACATTTCTCCTTGTTTCAGCTCTTTCCATCGTTTGGGTATAAGTGGTCCTGTTTGGGATTCGGCCTGGCCGGTCGAGAGGGCAGAATCATCCATCACCGGCTGAACAGTCTGTCCGGCTGCCGTTTGAATTCTGACACTTTTTAACCTCCGCTAGATGGCGGGCGGGGCGGAGTTAGAGACTTTGACAGGACACACAGGGCCAGAACGACGACAGAAGGGCTGAGAGTGATAGTACTGATGATCAGTGATGCCACCACATCTCATTTCATCATTGGTGAATCTTAAACTGAAACTGTTTCTGCCGGTGTTTGAAATGACTATTTTGAGCAATGCAGCAACTTCAAAAATCAGCATTCGAGTGGTAAAGTAGTGGAGACGCTGTAACATGTGACGTACAAATTGAATTGTGGAAAAATGCAGAAATTATTATTTTACTAGGGAGTGCAAAATGACAGCAGGTGGGTTTATTGAGGTGATAAATGGAGACTGTAAAGCTGTATATTTATTGCAGCAGGTAACAATGAGCTTGGTGCAGGAATAGAAAGAAGAATACAGAGAATCATGAGCTTACATGGTGAGAATCTATAAGGTGTATTTACTCTAACAATTTGGAGTCCATTATTTCTCTCAGTACAAACTATAACCATGGCACAGTTGGCTGTGAGTCTCTAATCCATAATCTATAAGGCTATACATGGAATTAATGTGGGCGCTGAAACTAATTTCCATTAAATTGGCATTTAAAGTTTCACAAATTAAATATTCCCACAGCGGAATTCGGTGTTAAAGAAGGAAAAACAGGTCTCGGCTTTCAGCAGCTCTAAGTTCAACTTACTTAATTTAATTTCTATTTACTGGTTAGAGTGTAGAGAAGAAACCCAAGTTCATACATGTTTGCAAATTAGAACCGTTTCATGTATATATTCTCTATATTTTCACCATGTAGTGGTAACTTCTTCTGTGATGTAAACATCCATCATTTCCATCATTGTTTCCAAATTCCATTCACTCGGACAAATAAAAATGCCCAAAATGTCCTGAATCGATGCCACCAGGGGTGAATAAAAATAATTATTTGTTTTAATTTAGGTGAACTGGTCCATTTTTCTAACAAAATCAGGCAAAAATGAATACATATGATACAAAGCCATGATTGGAACTTCTTAAATTGCCTGATAAAAGAGTCCAACTCATTTGTATGTGTGCGTCTCCTCCCTGCTGTGATGCATGCTGGGTAACAGGATGAGTCAGCGTTGTCCAGCCACGGTGGATGTTGCTCTTTTGGGGATTCTTCCTCTTCTCTTTACAGATATCACAGCACCCACACAGACATCCTCCCCGAGCATGCTGGGAATTACCTCCCTGTGTAATATTTCCTTGTCCGTCCATTTAGCAGCGGCAGCTCTCTCCCTCCCTGTGCCGTTTGTCAGCTGACATATTGAGGCCACAATGAAGGCTGTACATCAACGCCGGAGGCAGCGGCACACTTTAAAGGAAGCAGGTGGTGGGGAAAAAAATATGAAAAATGAAACCTCTTCCATCCTGTTGGGCTGCAGTTTTATATGTTGAGTACTGGCACCAATACAGAAAAAGGACTAAATACTTGATGATGTACGTCAGCTGTGAAATTAATCCATGCCCTGATTCTGATGGTCAGTTTTTGTAGATCGTATCAGCAAGGAAGTGAATGTCGGTCTATGCACTGTGTAGTAAAATGGTTAGGATTTTTAATTTGAGCTTTCAAATTAAATTTAATGTTGGTATATAGACTTGAATTTGAATAAAACGTGAGCTGCACACAAATTATATATGTCATTTTAAGCTGTTTGTTTCTGCTGAAAGTAAATAGACAAAATCAGTTAATGCAGGTTGGTATAAATAAATATAATCAAATATTTGTTTGATGCAGATGACATTTTCAGACTTATATCATCATGTCATGGTACTCCCTCCCAGGTTACATGAACTACACTTTTTTTTTTTTTTTTTTTTTGAAAATTATGCAACCTGGATTTAAACTGTAGATTCACTGAAATTGACCTCAACCAGTGAATAAATACATAATTACTGCTTTTGCCTTTTAAGGGAATGTTCACAGATATAATTTTCTTGAATCATGTGTCGCCGTATCGTGATAAGATCGTAATCAAACCAACTATCATATCATTGTGTCATGAGGTACATGTGTCATTATACAGGGAATAATGTCAAAAAATGTGATGTAACCCTAAAACTTCATACCAGATAGTTTAACTGTTAAATAGTTTTACAAACATTCTATCAACTAGTTTTTCATTTGATATTTTGTCAAATAAATCACGCATTCTGTGATTTTTCTTAAAATAAAATGGTACAAATGGACTTTCAAATGGCATGAAACCAACATGAACACAAATTGTAAATTTCGAGACACCTGACGAATGCTTCTAAAACTGTATTTTAAAAAGTTTTTGACTTTCTCTTCTTATCTGTCACTGACCCAGAGAACTGGCCCTATGATGAGAAAATGTCCAGCACAGTTTGGCCCCATGTTGAACTACACAGGCTGAAAATGTGTCTTTTATATAAAAGGTGTGACGCTCCTGCTCCACAGGTCCCCTCGAGCCCCATCCCGCAGGCTGCTCTCCATGTGTGTGAAGTGAAAACGTTCAACTAGATCTGACTTGTTGGACAGTTTTTAAGTGGGCCACGTGCAGCTGAGCTGGAAGTCGCAGCTGCTCCACATCCTTTAACCCGTGTGCCGAAAAGGAGCTTTGATCCGGGCTAATTCTGCTGCTGCTGGAAGGCTTTCCTCTGGACCCCAGCTTCCCGCAGACTTTGTGTCACCAGTGTTTTAACACGGTTATGCTGATCGCTCCTGTGGCGATGAATCGTTAAAACCAGACTCTGGAATGAAGCAGAAAACTTTGACACACTGAACATTTGACGAGAATCCCCACTCTGTAAACGTTTAATGATAACTCTGCGTTTCCTTCAGATTTATATTTATTTTCATTTTGTGATCACACACTGAGCAGCGGAGATATGTTATGTAGAATTAACTGAGGAATTTCTTTTTTATTACTGTGAGATATATGAGGAGAACCTGGGATTTTGAGTGTAGTTTTACAGCTAAATCAATACATGTTTTATAGAGGCAGCAAATTTACTGCAATACAATAAGCTGCATAACACCTCTCCATTAAATCACAACTGTGAGTGCTTAATTTTCAAGGTAATGATGACAAATTGAGATGACATAAACCTTGAGTAAATTTAAGTAAATATTTTTTTTCAAATGTCAGCTTTTAGCGCTTACGTTCAGACTGCCGTCCACACACGGCAAAGCGCCGATTACTTTTAGTAATCCGCTTATGAGCGCTGATGCTTGCAGTATTCCTCTTAAGTTTGCTCTTAAGTAGGTTCAGAGTAAGAGCGGGAACAAGATGACATTTATACAACAAATGCAAATGTCTTGCGCATCAATGTATACACGCCTACCTTGTTATGTGATGTCTGGAAACTTAGAAATGTAGAATTTAGAACACAGTGCTTAAGTTAGTAAAATAAATACAATTATAATACATTTTGATTCTGGTAACTGAGACTAAGATATTTTCCCTCATTTTGGACAGAAAGGTTGTTCACAAAAGTTGGAAAGATGAATAAACGTAAACCTTTGCAGCTAGCACGGTTAAGAATGAATTGTCAAAATTAGTAAAATCGATTAGAATTGAGCTTTTAGTCTCAAACATTTGTCAAGCTCCTAAAAATACATAACTCCCATAATGCCACTCTGTGCCCTCACTGCTGGGTAAACGCCTCCACTTTGTAACATTGACTCTCCCTTAAAAATGAGTCGTCTCCAGGCCCGAGCTGAAATGGCCCTGGTGACATCGTTTATGAGATCATCCGTTATTTTCTCCACCTCCAGCAAGGTCCCCACAGAGCCGCTGAAGACATTAAACGACTGTTACACAGTACGACTGACTGAAGCCCCATTTTGACCAAAAGTTCCAGGTACGAGCAACGAAAAGTCTTTGTTGTGCAGACCTCTTTGTGTTTTTACCACATATGAGGATCCAAAGGCGCTTTCACACCACTAGTTGGATCATTTGTCCCTATCAGGCAAAAAGAAATTGTTACTATGTAGCATATAGACTCCAGTGTGGTCCGCTTTTACACCAGCAAACGACCCAGTACCAGTAAATGAAATACTTAGTGTTTCTTCCCACAATACATCTCCTAGTTTGTTTGGACCAGAGTTCTCATTCTCACCAGAGGGACCGCACCAAAATTATTCGTTTGGTGTGGAGTCATCTCTTTTTGGAGGCCTCGAACTGCTTGATTTAGTGCACCCAAGTGCGACTGATGCTTTCGCACCAACGAAAACGAACCAAAATAAATGCTTTTGGTTCGAATGGATCATTTAGTGTGCACCAACTCCTGTTGGTGTAAAATCACCCTAAGTTCCTGCAAATTAGATCCGTGAGAAATTAAAAAATGGCAGCAGTGTTTGAATTGCAGTATAAACACATGACAAATACTTTAAAAAATCAGAAAAATGTTTCATTTCCCTTTCTCTCTTAGCTCTAACTCCTGAAGCAGCTCCTTGCTTTATGAATGAAGTGGAAGTGTAGCTGTAGTGTCTGCTTTTGATAGACATTCCTGCAAATCCTGCCCCCAAAGTTCCTAAACTTTTGGAAAGTAACCACCACCCCATCCCTCCATTGGGGACTTATGGTGGATAAAACTAACCTGGAACTTAATTTGGAACCTGGTTCCCCCAGAGGGAACCGCAGGTAGAGGAAATGAGTTCTTCAAAAAGTTCTTAGTCTCGGAGGCTGTGGACACGCGGTTTAATACCTCGCTTGACTTCCCTTTTAAACACCTTCATGCCTGTTGAGCAGCTGCTTCTCCCTGCTCAGTATATTCTTGGTCCTTTTTGGACTCAGGAGTATGCAAACAAACAGCAGGTCATGCCCCGGGAAGGTGTAGGAGATCACGCCAGTAGGAAGAATCATTCATCTCCTCTGGTTTTATTCCCCAACCTGCTCCCTGTGAGCTTTCCAGGCCTAACCATCTGTTTAGCCTGCATGTTAACCTGCTTCTCTGCAGTGAAACCTGTGATAAATGGAGCGGCAGTGTGCGGTCGAACGGTCAGGGTTTGGTATTTTTGGAGGTGGTGTTGGTGGTTCGTCCAGACAAGGATTTTAGTGGGGAAAAAAAAGAAACACTGACAGAGACAGATGACTAATCCTTGACCTTAGCCTTTTTTAGACAGCTATGATGCAGTGTTGTTTGTCTAGCTGTGTTTTTTTTTTGTTTTTTTTTTCCGAGTCTGTCTCTTTTTTTACACAAGAAACTCCAGAATTGGCGGTTTGGTCCAATTTAGGAAAGGAAATGTCCTCAATCCCGCTTTTTCTCTTGCATCAGTTTTTGATTGATCTACTAATAAATACCATGTGATATGTCTTATTCCTCTGTGCTGCAGAGCTATGTTTGTCCAAAAACTATTAAATACTCATTAGAGCACCAAATGTAGACTCATCCTCTGTTGGAAATAGTCCCTAGTCCCTAACAAGTACATTATTTGATTTGATAGATGATAGACACACACGTCTAGTGGGTCACACATTTAGAGAGTAATAATTTTTGTATGAGCCTCAACATTGTTTTCTTGTTAGTTTTTTTTGTTGTTGTTTTTTACAAGTATTGAAGTATGAATTTCACATATCAAAAGTAAAAATACCTATTATACAGAATGTTGTATTTAGAACTGAGAAAGAATAAGATATAGGGCTGCACAAGAATTATGAAAAATGAAATAAAAACTTTAAAAAGTATGAAAAACAAGTTGATCTACATTGAAAACTTATTTAATAAAATAATACTTTAAAGATCATTATAGTAGAGATATAACACAATAAAAACTTAATAAAAATTTAATAATTTAATATCCCTATGAGGCATTCAGTTAACTTTTTGCAGCGAGGAAAGAGTAATAAAATCATTAATTTACTTCTTTTCTACTCTTAAGTATAAATTTAATAATTTACTAATTTAATTTAATAAGTTAATATGCCCATGAAGCATTCTGTTAAATGTTTGCAGAGAGGAAATGGTAAAAAAAAAAAAAATCACTAATTTTCTTTGTTTCACAATTTACTCCTTTCTATTATAGAAAATATAAATTAACTGAGAATATATTCTTTATGTAGCATCTGTGTTTAAATCCACACTGCTACCCTGGGTATGGTGTACTTACATACTGGCTGAAATGCTGATTAATCAACTGGCCACAGGTGAGTAGACAGGTACTCTTAGAATTATAAACATAGGGGTTAATTTCATAATTTATTTTCCCTTTGAGGAAAATCCATCCATCCTTTCAATGCCGTATCTCAAACAACTCTACTAGTGCACATGCACATTCAGTCATTTTAAAGGTCACATAACCCTCACAAATGGATTTTTTTGCCAGTGTGTCTCAGTAATTGATTGCGGAACAAAATAAATTTAAAATTCCCCTTCAGTATGAAAAACGCTGCACTGTGAACACAAAAAAAACCCCCTAAAATCACAGCCGAGAAGGTATTTTATCGTTAGTTTTCTAGTTTAAACTCTGGTGTTTCCCAGCAAGCGGCTTCGTGTCCATCAACAATGCAAACGAAAATCAATGGCTCGGGAACAGGAAATCGTTGGTTTCCAAATGAGAGAAAGGTAGTAATGCCAGTCCCCCGTCTGGGAGGCTGATGGATGGGAAACAAGAAGCCTCCAGGAAGCCGCCGCCGTCGCCTTGAGCGACGGTAATGCAAGCAGCACCGTTACACCTGCTGTAGAAGGTCCGCCACCACCACAACCGTGAGATTTAATAGAAAAAAGATTACAGGCTGTTCAAAACACAACATTTTTATCGATTCAATCGTTGGTGGTTTTGAATGGTGCTCAGAAGCTAATCATCGTCCAATTGTCACACAGCTGGGACGGATCAACGCCTCTTCATCCTCACAGGAAGAGACTTAGAATAGCTGCTAGCGTGGCACTGATGTTTTTCAGTGTGGAACAAAGAGTTTCTCTCATTTAATGAGAACATGCCTCCTCCTCTCATCCATCTGCTGTCGCCATGTCAGCTTCTGACGTCGCCTAAATTACAAGCTCCACGGCGAGGACTGGGTGTCCTCTGCTTCAGCCGCAGGAAACCGCAGAATACCATCAGGAGAGGACGGTTGGGGGCAGAGATGACTGATAACGCAGCATCTTCCCATTGCCTCGGCAACTAGGTGAAACTACAGACGGGGCGAGGAGGAGGGTGACAGGAAGCCAGGTTGTCTGGATGATTGACAGAACTGGTACAGAACTCACAGGGAGTGGAAGTGGCAGCGTGAAGAAAGAAGCTAACGTACGACGGCCACGAGACTCGCCGTGACGAGGCCTGATCTGCTTCACGCGGGTTATTCCTGTTTACATGCCCTCTCCGCATGCAGAATAAGGAGACTGTTTAATGCCAGAAGTTTCCCGAGCCGTAGGTTATCCCAGTTGGAGGCTGCATTAAAGTTTCACAGCATAGGTGAAATATAAATGGCGGCTGAGGCCTTTTGCGCCGCTTCCTTTTCCGGAGCTCAGCGGGATAATTCCTCAGTTGATTCTCGGGGTCTTTGTGTTACCACAGAGCCTCTCTTGGTGTTCTTTTGTCATTTGTCATGTTTAAAGCAGGGCTGTCCAGGGAGTGGAGGGCTTTGTTGTGGGAGCCGGTGGGGGGGCGACCAGCCTCGGGCTGCGGGTCATATTTCATAGTTTAAGCTGCTCATCACCTCCAAGCTCCCCACTGTCCGGCTCGGATGAGCGATAACTGTGGGAGGCTTCGAGGCCCGTTCATCACATCAGCGCATCGGGGTCTCCGAGGACCTTCGGTGGACACCACACCCCGGCCGACAAAGCCCAGCAGCGAGGCGGCGAGGGAGGATTTGTTATGTCAGTGGCAGAAGCTGCGAGGTCTCAGAATCATTCATCTTTATTGACAGGGAGTGTCTGCAGCAGCAGCGTCTGGGGTTTGTGGGAGTTTGTGCACATCAGTTTAAGACAAATACAGATGGATGCGGAGCTGTCCGACTATATGAGAGTTTTATACGAAATAAATACGATATATATTTACAGAATATTTCGAAGTGAAGTTAAAAAGTAGTTTTTTAGACGCAAAGCAGTGAAAAACGGATTGCTAGAAAGCACTCGGGTAGAATATGTATAATGATAATAGTAATATAATAATAATTGTGTCTATCTTGTTTTTTCTACACAAAAAAAGATAAATTAAATCGTTAAAATTCAAGATCTCCTCCTTCTCTCTCATCTGGACAGAAGTTCTGAACACAAGATGTCTCAAATAATAATGTTTTAGTGTTGAATAATTAACATGGTTTTAATGCACACAATTGAATATCATTAGATATTTTTGAGTAAAATACCTCAATATTGATATTTTGAATATGTAGGAGGGACTATTAATGCTTTCACAAAATATTTACACAATGGGATTTATGTGGTCCACACCACAAAAGACACCAAATGTGACATCCAACAGGTATGAAGAAGGTAAGAAGAGCATTAAAGAAGCATAATTTTTTGCATTAATTTTTGTCACTTTTGCTTTAAATCTGAGTCAAGTGATTTTTTAACTATTAAATGTTGTAGATTAATCTGATGTCAATCAACTCACCGTGCAGTTTTATACTGTTTGTGTATGTAATGTAATGTAGCAAATGAAGCAGACTAGACAAACGCCTGTATAAGACATATGTATGCACTCATGGTGTAAATCAAAACAGAGATACAAATATTTTTATGATCTGATCACTTAAATGTACACATGGCAGCTTTGCAATTACACCCATAGCTCGCATATAGGGCACGTTAAACATGTTATCACTGTCAGCCTGTGACAGGGCACAGTAAAAGATGGACAATAGAAGAGTGCAAACTCTCTGGACTCGGCAGAAAGAGTAACAAAAGTTTCTGATCCAAGACACAACTGAAGAGATAAAAGAGAGAATCTATGCATGAGCAAACATCAAGGACAAAAAGTCGTTCTGTGTCATTCATTCATTCATGGCCCGTCTCAAAAATTGTGCAAATACAATTTGATATTAAATCATCAAGAATGAAGAACTGCAGAGCTTCTAACACAGACGAACAAAGGCCAGGAAATGACTTTATGGCTTTTTTTTTTTTTTTTTTTTTTGATGTTCAGTAGATCGTGGGTTCCCTCCTGTTTCTCATCAGCTTCTGCTAATTGGAAGCTGCAGTCCAAATCTGCTGCTGGCTGAGCTGAATGACTCAATGCAGCAGTGAAACCACCTTCTGTTCTTTTCATGCCTGAGTAAAACGAAGACATAAAGCATTGGTAGGAAAGTCAAACTTTCAGATGCATAAATGTTTCTCTTCCTATTTCCAGGAATTAAGTTATATTTAATGACCAATTCAAAATGGTAGATTTCCTGTTGGTCTTAAATTACATGTCAAAGAGAGTTATTTGTCCATCTTCACCTGGTACGTTTGTAGCGACTTTATAAAATTTTATAGCAAAATCCTGTTTCATCCCGTTTCCTGCATCGTCATGGTAACAACAGAAACAATGATAATGATAAACTTTTCATCTCCAATGTCTGAAAATAATTTTGAGCGGATTTGAGGTCAGTGTGACGAAATCCTGAGCACTGGTTTATTCAAATATAATGTATGAAAATCACCTGAATTTGATTCAAGATGGCCGACTTCCTGTTGGAGTTAGGCTATTGGTCCAAGAGACTTTTTGGTGCATCTTAAATTGTGGTACAAGTGTAGAAAATTTCATTTGTCTAGCTCAATCTGGGATGAGAGGCTCATTCTTTTTATCCATAAAATATCACATTTTTCACCAGGTGGGATTATCTGTGGGATTGGGCCCTAAAAATACAACTTTTAAAGAAAGTGAGGTAGAAATAACCGTTTAGGCGTTAGGCGACTGCATTATTTCAGTCATTTGCTTCACCTTGTGTGGAGCATTTGCTGATAATGAGTGACTCTGAACTGGTTTTGCAGTTTGCAAATCAAAATGTGTCTGGTCTATGAACTCTGCCGCTCAAACACTCATCCGTTGAAATATCATCAGGAAAATAACCGACAGTGTCTGAATCTTAATCATCCAGCTTGTATCAGCCGTGATGTCTACACCACAGACAAATAAGCTCTACTGTGCTGTTACTATGACAGCCAGCTGCTTTAAAATATTCCCACTCATCCTCTGCCTCGCTCTCTTGTTTTTCCGCCTTTCTTTATTCTCTCTTAAGCCTTTTTTTATGTTTATGCAAGGCAGCGCAGGCTGTCGCTGAAGATACTTGAGTTATGAACACACACAGAGGCTCCTCTTGTCGACATTTTGTCAGACGCCAGCTGGCAGGTTGGGAGGAAATATCATGTGAAGAAGCAAAAAAGTTGTTTATGTGACGATTCCGCAACTCCTCTATGCTTGTGTTAATGCTCTTAAAACTCAAACTCTGCACATTTTTTTTTGCAGTTCATTGTTTTATCTGTAAAAATGTCTGTAAATATGTTGAAACCCAGTATGTCCAAAAACCAAAAGCAGCTTACAAGGATATAAAAGAAAGAAAAGAAAAGCAGGAAGTGGTAACATTCAAGAAGTTAGAAATAATAATTGATTAATCAACCAGATAGGTTGAAAATATGAATTAGTTTGAACTAATAATGAACAATTTAATATGCCGCTTGTGCTCAGTTTACACAATAGAATTATGGAGGTCCAGCGTTCATGTTAAATCATGTCAGGCACAGCAGGATATCAGACTGTACTTTAAAAATCTCCCCCCACCCCCGTCCTAACTTGCCTTTAAGCTGCCATTTTTAAAACCTCCTCTCAGCCATCAAAGAGTAGATACTCTGCAGCTTGAAGAAATTATAGATTGCATGTTTAATTATTTGTACCCACCTAATTCTACAGCAATTTCAGCTTAGTGTTTTGTTTAGTTTTTTTCAATGTCAGAGTTTTAAGTCTGAAGAAGAGTTGCATCTTCTCCATTTGGAGCCAGAACCTTCCAAATGAAGAGTTTTGGGCGTTTGTCTTTCACAGAGAAGCAGCTGAGCCGCTTGTCAATCACCGCTGTCAATCAATGTCCACACAGCAGGCGTCAAAGCTACAAGAAAGCCTAAGTACTTCTTCCTTCAGGTTACCCCATGGGACCCTGTTTCGGAAAAATAATTTGTCAAGCCTTAGCAGTTTCTGTTTCACCTGGACCACAGTGGTGGACCAACAGAAGAACATTGCCACTATTTTATTTTAACCAACATACCACAATAATGGGGGATTCTTCATTGTCCTGCATTGGTTATAACCAGGCATTATTATTGCTCTTCATCCCTCTGTTTGCTTTCAGTGCTTTCGAAGTGTGTGTGTGTATGTGTGTGTGTGTGTGTGTGTGTTGTCTGCCTTCAAGTGAGTTTGTTTTTTTTCTATTTTCAGTGAGCATTTGTAGGAGTGTGTGAGTCTCTGAGGTAATGAACAATCACCCACTGCCATGGAAACCAGTCAGTTTTCACCTCAGTATGATATCAAACAGCGGGGCTGCCATCAGTAGCTGCTGTATGTTTCATGTTCACTGAAAAAAAACCTGAATGTTTCCTCCTTTTTTTTATTTAGAAGAAAACTGGAAGCAATAAAAAGTTTGTGCCGTCTTTCAGAAAGCGGCTGTTTTGACAGAAATCCTTACTCTCGCAGAAAAACGTTGAGCTCTTTTATTTTTTAAACTCAGATGTTTCTTCTCGTTAAAGTGTGTGTGTGTGTACCGTAACGGTGCTGCTGTCACTACATCGGCTGTTTATCTGCCTCACATATTCCTATGACTCGATTACTATTGTGGAAGTAATACAATGACAAAGTGGTTTGAATATATTTGTCAGTGCCAAGCTGATGTGTGATAAATCTGTCGAGGTTGATTATATTTGTTGTTTTTTAATATTCAGCTGTCATGCACAAAGCAAGTGAGACAAACAGCAAAAGGAGTTTAAATCTTCCATTAATACAAGGAGGGCAAGGGTCAAATGTCACATCATCCAGACTGTTATTTAATTTAAAAGCATCTATAAGCACCATATAAAAAGTAAATAAATAGTTTCTAACCTACTCTAATATAGGTATAAGCAAATAAGAGGACATTTTATTTGTAATTGTTGACAATATTTGTCAACAATTACAAGTTCTTTGAAGAAATATTTATTAATATTACAACTGTCTTTTACTATATTGATACTCATAACTGTTTTTTTTAGTACACCAACCTCCACTTATGTCTGCCCGCACACATATAAAACATTTAAATATAATTAATCTCATTCCTGAGCGAACTCCTCCCACTTTATGATTTAGAAAAATGAAAAAGTTGGCACCACTCTGAGAGTGGGTAGGGGAGGGGCTGAGGGGGAGAGGCAGGAGAGACATCAGAGAAAAAGGTGGGGAAATCGGGCATTTCCCCCTTCTCTGAATTTAAGCCCTTTGAGCTTCAAGAGCAAACAGCAGCAGAGCTGCTACTGAAGCTTCCTGCTGAGCGATGGGAGCTCTCCTAGCCGCGCTGTAGCTGTGCGGGGATGCCCACTACTGCAAAGAGCGTCGGTGAAGCTCCGGTTAACGTTACATTAATGATTCAATATGATTAATGCCTTAAAGACTCTTTAACAGCCTTAAAGAGTTAAAGAGCCACAGGACAAGCCACCAAGAGGATTTCTGTTGTCTCCGTGTTGGCTGAACCTGCATGTGTCTTTTCCCAAGCGGTGAGCGTTAACATTCTACCATTTACATAAACTTCATGACGTAGAATTATCCCAAATGGTCTTCTCTATCACAGCTCCTCCCCCGATACGCCCAGCCTTTACAGAACTGATTTTAAAAGGCAGAGGACCAGTTGAGTCATTTTCAACCCAAAAAATAACGATTTCATGTAATTTGGTGTCAACGTCGACCAGCAGGAGTGCAGTCAATTTAGTTTTCAGCACAAAAAAACATGTTTAATACCTCTTTAATAAATGTATTTCTGTTCACAATTACATCACAGAATGTTATAAAACATTTATTAATTTACAGGTATAGTTACAGTCATATAGATATACAGATATACTGATTATTATCACCCTCATTATTATGTTCCTGTGAGCCTGCAATTTTCATTGATGATACAAAAGCATAACAGTAGAAAAGGGCAAACTCCTTTTGAATATCAAGCTGCCTTCTTCCTTCAAAAAAGGTCCGCCACCATAATAATTGCTGCTCGAAAATACAAAAAATTGAGTGAAGTAGGGTTTGTGCTGTAGCTTCCTATGTTTGGTTCAAGGGCGTCTTAAAAGACAGAATATAAGATGTATATTTCTGAGGAGGCAGCCAGACCTAAAGTGGATTGCAAGCTTCACGGCGGGTAGAAAGCAGAGGTTACGGAGCTTCTGTGAATGTCTCATCAATACCCGGTGCAGCTTTTGATTTTGTAGTTTTACATTTTCGGTCTCATCTCAACGTTGCATCTTTTCAATCACTAAATACTTCATTTGAAGAGGACGATAAAAGTCTCTTGAGCTAGCCAGTTGGCAAACCCGTTACCTTAGTTGCTAACAGGAAAGTGAGTTCACATGTATCTAAAATGACATATTTGTATCTGCCTCATTACTGTCATTACAGCATTTATCTTTAATAGATCACTTTATAATCTGGCAAAGGAGGATTAGATACAACTAGCTGATGTAACACAGCTAATAAGCTACAATAGCATCCTACATTTTGGACAGTCTATTCATCATACATCATTGAGTGTACATGTAAATGCTGGAGCAGCAGTAATGGCCTTTTAATGGTAGGAAATGCTGACCCCACTGGGACAGTTAGGATAATTTCAACATGTTGGAAGGACTGAAGAGATATCAGACATGAAATAACATTTGACAGATAGATCAACCACTTCCCTCATCCCTTATTTTCCAAGAGCTCATGACAAAATCATGGGGAAGTACTTCTTCTAGCTGACAGTTTTACTCTTTTGAGAGTTCAGTCCATTGCAGTTGCATTGACCTTGAGCAGAGAACTCACTGCAGCCAGATTAGGAAAGTGCTCCAGGCGTTTTCTGAAAAAGGCCAGAGTTTGCTTGCCTCTCCGGTGCAGATACTGTAGACAGATTTATCTCTGCACCGCTCAGCCAAAGAAACTCAATTTGGCTCCTGATCAAATGTTTGATCTTAATTATCACACTCCAAATGGGGAGATTTAGTCATTAGATGCTCTTCTTTCTTGTCTTTTTTGGGAGGGGGATCGGAGGCTCAGAGATAATTATCCAAAATGAATTTTGCATGAGTGAAGGGACAAGAGAGCGTCTCTCATTCCTAGTTCAAGCACAGCCTACATAGAACAAATGAATCTTAAAATTACCATAGGTCACTGAATTAATTCTCCAAATGGCAATTGGTGTGATTTCTCTTGGGGGGGGGGGGGGGGGGGTGATTGACAAGTCAGCTCACCTGTACATGTGGGTGAGAATTTCCAGTCATGAAGGTGGCGGTCGGAATCCGTTTTGGGGGGAGTTTCCAGTTTAGCTGTCCCATCCAGACGGATGCAAGGCGAGACAGAATTTATGATAGTGGTGTAATACAGTTAAGTGGATGCACCTTTGGAAGCCATCATTTAAATTAGAGGGCGGGTGAAGCGGTGGATTACTCACCTCTAGAGATCAAGAGCTCTTCTTTTTTTTTGCTCCATTTACTTAATGAGTCACCTAAT
This sequence comes from Lepturacanthus savala, assembly GCA_030544235.1. Taxonomy (NCBI): domain Eukaryota; kingdom Metazoa; phylum Chordata; class Actinopteri; order Scombriformes; family Trichiuridae; genus Lepturacanthus; species Lepturacanthus savala. Next base: position 27,131,672 of record CM060465.1, read on the forward strand.
AGAGCGCTTTCTCGCTCAAGTTTCCCAGAATGCTTCTTGTCACCTGAGACGGAGCAGTAATCCCTTCAAATCGTACACCTTTTGTTATGGTCTTGTCAAACTGAATGACTGCTGTAGTCCTCCTGCTGCCTGAGATGACTTAATTTAATTGCAACCAAAGATTAGACTTTTTTTGGATGGGAACCATAAATCTGAAGTCTGTGACGCTGTTCACAGAATTGTCGGTTGCTTTTTTGAATGCCTAAAATATTTACATTTAACCAACAAGGACCCCAAGAGGCTGATTGAATAATGACCACTGTCCGAAACTGTCCGAATATTGAAATCCATGTGTTTACATTAATGATAGTAGTAGTGAGCTGTCATCCAAATCTGAATCTTCAACAGAAACAGAAAATTGGCCTCTGAAGGAAAGCTGAAGCTATAGCTGACATAAAACTCTTCATAAGATTCTCCAGATCTTGAGAAAAGCGGGGTGGGTATTAGTTGATTTCCTCAAAATCTAGACAAGAAGCCATGTTATTCTGTCATTTGTTAAAGCAAGGGGGTGACATTAATTTACACTCGCTTAGGATAACCCTTTTAGCTTATACCAAACCAAACATAAGGGCTTGTTGTAGTGCTGGAGGGAGAGTCAAAGAATCGTTGGAGCAACTCCGTATCGCCAAGAGACTGTCAGGACTTAACTGCCTATTGTATATGTCGCTATATAAATGAAAGATGTCTGCCCAGAAACTTGGAAGATTGGAGCAAGTCCAGAAGTGATGCCCTAGGGTTAAGGCTGAACTTTTTACAGGAAAATTACCCTGAATTTGCCGAAGGATTAAATCAGCTTAAAAAGATGTTTACTGCTGTTTAAAATAAATTAATTCCTCTTGCAATTAGAAACAATGAGCATCAACTTGAAGAGAGTGTTCAATATGAATGACAACAATTAACCAATGATGTATGATGCGAATGGAAAAAAATGATGTAATGCTGAAGCACAAAAATGCTTGGCTGCTGATGTACATGTTCCCACCTGTTCCATTTTTATTTTTAAACCAAGTGTTCCAAGTGCTTGTTTCCACTGAAGGCAATCACTGCCAATTACATCAATTCAAATATAGAAAACATGGTACATTTATTTTGGCAGAACATTTCAAACATTTGTTGCAGATTCTGTAAAACACTGCATGTTACGCAGTGGCTGTTCCTGTATTTGCTCCTTCTGTCATTACAAAAGACTGTTTGAAATTATCCAGAGACATTTTTTACATTTAAATATGAAAAAACAGAAATTATTACATAGTACAACAAGTTGAAAACATATTTTCAGAGTATACTTAAAAATTGCTTTCAAAATAGATTGTTCTAATTGTTTTTATGTTACTGGCAGTGGTATATTTGTAGATAACGTTTGCTGCTGTTCCTACTTAAAATACATAGTCCATAAAAATACTCCAATAAAAGACAAGTCTAAATAACACCACTTTTCTTATTTGATAATAATCAACAAAATCAAAAGTGCACTTTTAATGGGTGTAAAAATCAGATGCAGACAACAGAGCATTAAGAAGACTCTCTAAATAGACAAATTGAAGCTGTAATTCAGCAGCTTGTTCTTGTTTTTGCTCTACAAAAGCTGTGTGGATGCTGTTAATGAAGCTAATGCACCAGGACGAAAAACCCCTAGAAAATCATTTCACCCATAAACTTTGCAACTGTCGCACAAATCCAGCCTCAGTCATTACTTTAACAGGGCACGGCTGTATTTTTGCCAGCCTGTAACTACTATTGGCACAGGACAGTTTATGTGTTACTTGTGTAATTAAATCTTTGGATACTTTCCCCAAATCAATGGAAAGTATCAACATAAAACACAAGCTTTGAGTCGGATGGTGTCTCTGTGAAGGCCGGGCACCGCGGAGCAGATCGATGGGGGAGGGCAGGTGGTGATTGGTGGCATCGCTCCAGGCTGTCTGACATCAGAGCTCTCAGTGGCGTGACCTTGGCCTTTTCAATTCAGCACCATTTGAGCCTCTGTCATTACGCTGCCAATTACGTCTGTTGTTTTATCTGCAAAGCAGCGCCGCCTCCCCCTCTCCCTCGGGCTGTCGATCCAGCCTCGGCTTGGAGGAAGTAATGACGGCAATTAGTCGCTAAAGGAGGCTCTTAGCCGCTATCACCTGTCACAACCCACAACAGATGACTCTGGCTAAAGTTGCTGCCAAATGTCAGGTACACCTCAGCCCCGCAGGGAGAACTTTCTTTTTCCGCCGTGAAATCATTTACCCGGAGAGGGAAAAATCGCTCCCTCTCCCTAAAAAACAAGAACAAATGATTGAAAATGATTTTTGGGTCATCATCTTTAACATCATCTGTTATGTAAAGGTAAAGCGGAAACTCTTGCAATGAAGGATTTCTCTGCTTCAAGGGGAGCAGAAAAAGGCCTGATCTCTCCCTCAGTGAACGGGGTCATTTGAATTTTCATGCGTTGTTCATCTTTCCTCTGCTTCTTCTGCGGGTGACTTGGTGACAGACCATTTCATGTGGCAGCCTGCTAACTACAGTAGCAGTTGTCAGGGTGGCGTGGCGTGTGTTCCTGCGTCTGGTCCAACTGCTCCCAGTGACACTTTGCATTTGCCTAAGTCATGGTGTCCATGTTGGCCTCATTAAGTGGAGTGTTGCGTGGGTTTTATATCAATGTCACAACTGTCAGGTTTTGCGGAGGTAGGCCGGGGATGCCTGTTGACCAGCCTTCGCTAACACTCACATAGATCTGTCAAACTCATTCCCCCTCATAATCAGACACCACCAGAGAGTCAAAACAGGGTTATGAAGCCATTGAAAAATGCAAAATATCTGAATCCACTCATTTTTCTGCGTTCTGTGATAGATTATACTTGGATTGCTATTCATAGAGCAGTGGCCATGCGGCAGTCTGCTTCTCCTCCTTAGCTTGATGTTGAGCTGAGGGCTCATGTTTAAGCATGTTGTATTCCCCAAGTGACTGATTTATGCTGTTCTTATTTCTGCTCCGCCGGTAAGCTCATCTGAGCCGGACAGCAGGGTGTCTCGGAATCTTGATAGTGGAAACTGCAGTTGCAGATTGCCGCCAGGGCTTCTCTGCAGGAAGCTGAATGTCTGACTCCTTCGATAGAATTCTACTTGATTTTAGCTGCTTGCCCCCACTCCCTGGCTGACTTTGTGTTTTTATTCCATTTGAAATTCTTTTCCTTTTGTAGTTTTTGACTGGGGCTTGACAGTCAATCTGCCCCCAGGGCTTTAGTTTAACAGTTATAAACCAGACCAGGAAGCTTTGTTTATGTGTTTACTCTGTGGTTTCAGCTCAGGGCTGATTCTGTGCCTCTTGCAGGGCTCCTCAGGTCCTCTACTTGGACGTTTCATAAATCTCCAGTGTTTCACGACTGGGCATTTACAGGGAGGGTGTCTGTCCAACCAGTGGATAATGATTTTATAAAACAATGAGGCATTGCTTTGGAGTCATCCTCTTGAAAAAGAATTCCAGCACCCTCTAGAAGTTGTTGTAATTATGATAGTAGAGAAGAATAGATGGGCCAACAAAACATCACTATTCACTCATTCCATCTGTAAGACAACAATTTGGGGGATTTTTTAAAATGTAGCCATGATCGTGCCTAAACAATCAGGGACTGTGTTGTAGTCTCTTGCTAATGTTAGTAGAATAAGCACAGCCAGAATTGCAGTTATTGCAGAAATAGACACAATTAAACAAGAACAAGAGGGAGCTTCTTAGAGAAAAAAGTATGTTTTCACCATTCTTGCAGCTAGATTTCTGAAAGCTTGATTTATCAAATTGCTCCTCTGCTTGGTGGAAGGAGTTTGTCTGTCAAGTAGGCCAAGTGAAAGCATTTGCAAAGGAGAAATGATAAGGATGGTTTGAACCAGGCTAGTGCAAGGTCAGATGCTGGTATTTCCAACAAGCTGCACTTTGAATCGACATCTTAGAGTCAGTTAGTGGTGCTAAATCACTTGGCTGCCAATTCAGTGATTAAACTATTGTAGTGAGTAAACTAAATACTCAAAGCAAATGCACTGCACAATAAAGAAAAACAGTGCAATGCCTGTTCGAAACATGCCCTTCCCCTAAACGCCTCACACACAGGGTATCAGTTAATATGTCTCTTTCTGTAGCAATCTAATTTCCCAGTTGTGGGAATAATAAAGTGTAATCAGCTTCCTGAACACCTGACATGAAGGATCTCAGGGCACTGAAGATTATTGGTGTACATAAGGATGATGCCCTGAAGAGTTTTAACCATCATCAGGCTGAGCCATCGTAGACACCACCATCGTAGTCCCAGGTGGAACCACTTAGAGGCTGCAATTAACCTTGGCCTGTCACTACCAAGTCTAGCACCAGGTGCTTCCTCCACCCTGCTGTGGCAACATGAAACATGGTTCCCCCAGATGTTGGAGACATCTCATCCAGTAATGTTCAAGCCTTCAAGAAGAAGCCCAACAAACACCTTCTACGCATGAATCAGTAATTAAGAACCATACACAAATCTGCTTCATATGTATTTCATTAGTAGCTGCAGATCAGTGATAGGCTCCATAAATGTGTTAATGAAGATTTTATCTATATGAGAAAAAAACAAACGTGCATTGTAATCCTCCTCCAACCACAATGTGAGTTGCGATAATGGAGTGGGGCTGTCAGGATTACCGCTCATTCACTCCACACAGGCAGTGATAAAGAGGAAGCTCTGCTGCCAGCTTTTACATTAATTGATTGATTAATTGATCTGAGTCATTTTTAGAACAACATGTCCAAATTCTCGTTTCAGCTACTTAAATCTGATTATTTTTTGGTTTCTTTACTTTTCTTTAATAGTAAACTTTGCGTTGTGGACTGTTGGTCCAGACAAAAAAAATAAAAGGTTTTAAGTTGCATCTTTTAGCTTTGGGGCACAGTGAGCAAAATTTTACACTATTTTATGAACCTAACAACTAATCATTTCAATAATCAATAATTATTTTTCAGTTCAATTTTCAGAAACATATTTGATTGTCCTGTTTGGCTGTAAAATACACACAACACATATGTTTAAAAAAGTTACCACCATGTGGCACTGCAGTACAGTGCTGTCTGTGTTAATTTTTTTTTTTTTTTTTTTGTAATAGGTTTTGACCATCAAATGTGCACCCAAAACAATGTAAATTAACAGTTATATACTCAAACTGTTTTTGTTGGGGTCAGGAAATTCTGTTCCTCCCTCAGGCCTCCTCAACCGCTCTGCCGTGCTACTCTCTAATCTCCGTTTTCTGCTAATCTCTGTTTTTGTGGAAGCTTCAGACGGCGATGAGGACTATAGCACTGGTGGAGTTGTCTGTTTTACTGGTGGAGATGAGATGCCAGCCGCCTGGCACAAGTTCATCTGTCACAGCCGGTGTAACGGTCACAAAACGATAAGCAGGGAGAGCTGGCTCCTCCAGAGGGAGTCAGAACGGAACCGAGACGAATGTAAGCAGTGTAATGTCTTTTTAAATGTCCTCCGAAGGCCATCTGTCTCTGTCAGATGTCTGCCTCTGTCCATGCTCGGAGAAAGCATGTTTCTAGGAGGCTAAATGTGAGTTTATAGCAATTTCAGTCATCAAAAACATTCCTTTCATTGAAAGTAAAAAGCCTTAGATGAGACCAGGAAAAACAACATACCCAGTCCAAAAGAACAGGTCAGGATTTAGTGTGTACTTTTGGTCTTTTATTATATTTTGGGACCATTAGACACCATGTGTTTTGGCATAAAACAGACCTTCTACTACTATTACAAAATATTTTTTGCGGGTTTGGTGAAAGACATTTTTTCAACACATCAGTTTCAAGGCTGCCTTGTTTGTTGGAGCAGTAGGGAACACCAGTAAGTGCCCTCGGATTAATTTGCTGTTGTATTTTCAGTTTAAAGTGTCCATTTTCCTTGTAATTTTATTGAGGTAGTAAACTCTGAGATGGAAGGACCAGTGTTTCCCTGGGGCCTCTTAAAAATTGAATCATAGCAGGATTAATGGCTTTAATTTCAGCTGAGAAACACATGCAATGTGCTACAGCTCTAAACTGCTCCGATAATAGTAATAATGAACGTTTCACAAAAAACGCTTTTCTGACATGGGACGTGTTACAATGGTGGCTTCATTTATTTCTAAAAATGATGGGTTTTTGACAACCATGACATTAAGTTAATCTTACGTATTTACAGACATGACTAGCTATTAAGAGTTGCATGTTCAGAAAGTTAAAAGTGTTTTGATCAGGAGAATGAAGCCTGTTGGACCAAGTCTATAATCACTATTCACGTTGAAATGTTATCCGGTCAGCTCCTTTTAATTTGTGCAACAAACAGCCTCAAATAAAAGGCAATTACCAATAATCAACAAATTAGGAACAACATGTGCATGTAGAATACACTGCAAATTTTTCCTGTTGAAATATGGCATTTGTTTTTTTCACCTTGATTTTTTTTTCTACCAGATTCACCTGCATTTCAACATTGTTCTTTGATAAAGGGCATAAAAATTACATTCAGATATAACATTGGCACTTCAGACTTGCTGAGCAGTAAAGTGACATGTTCACTTCTTATAAATAGATAATCAGGTGCACAGGTGCAGTATCAGTAGCCAAGGACAATACTGTATGTGATTAAATGTACCAGGGAGCAGTGTTTTGCGTTTCCTCACACACGACTGTACAGTTTCCACAGTTTTAGATGGGAACAGGAGGGAGAAGGCAGGTGAAGATAGTTCTCTTCTGTCAGCCTGCTGAAGTCTGCAGTCACATGGTTTCATCCATCTTTGAGGCCGCCACCGCCCGCCCATAGAGTTTTGATTATGTTGAGTACGCAGCCTGCTAGAAACAAGGGCTTGTTGAAGAAGGTCTGTCACCGTTATAAATTGCGGCTCCACTTTGTTGTCGCCATGTCCTGTCACTGTTTTTAATTAAACAAGACAAAGACCAGGAGACGGGAGCGGCCTGCGATGAAGGAGAAAGATAGTTTGTAGGTTTGTGATAATAACCCCGGCAGAGAGGAGGATGAGGACGATGAGGAGGAAGAGGGGGAGCCTGTTTGGGTTTAGTGGAGCAAGAACCAGATGTTATTAGTCCCTGTGCTGCACGCTGAGCCAGCAGGCAGCAGCTCGCTCCACAGCGTGCTGCTGCCTGCTGGACCGACACTGGAGCTCTGCTGCAGGTTTTTACTTAAACAGACCGGTTATTCTCTATTTATTTACTGTCAAAGAACCCCGTCTGCAGAGCAACAATTTGCTAATCTGTCTTTCATTGCTTTCTGATATCCCTGCCCCATGTACATCTCTCTTCAGCTCATTGGTTCAGACTGGAGACAAACATCTTTTTTATTAGTTTGTTAGTTGTGTGAACACTTTTTAATTTGATTTGGGTTGGACTATTAGTTCATACATAAAGTATGAATATATATATCTGCTCCCCCCACCCCGCCCTTGTGTGTTAATGGGTGGTTTCTAAATATTAGAAACACTTTTCGATGTAATATCACCACAACTACAATCTCAACAATACATGTGAAATACAAATATCAATTTTCTGACAATGTCAACAAAACTTAAAAATGTATAAGCTTTGCAAAAGTAGAATTTATGTTCCTAATAAAGTGAGTGTATATTATTTGACCAATTTTCAAGGAACGTGTGTTAACCTGGTGCTTATCAAATCTTTGTTTTAAATATTCCTATTATACCGTGCTTCAGTGTTGTTATTTTGATGTAAGGCATTTCAAGTTGTATGTATGAAAGATGCTATTCAAATGAAGTTATTATCATATCATAAATACATCTTCACGATATGGAAATCAAAACCTTTCCAAAGCAGCAAATCGTCAACTCAAACACAGATCAGTTACGAGCAGCCAGCCGCTTATATCACAGCTGCAGAAAAGGGAGAATAAATGAATTAACTGATGAATAAAAATGAACCGGGAGATTTTTGAATGTTATCAAACTGTAATATAAACATGAAACAACACAATGCATAAATCAGAGTTAGATGATCTGCGCACACATGATTATTAAAAAAATGCTGCTTATTTATTTTTTTTCTAAATATAAAACACTGTCATTTTAAAAAGAAAGCAGTGCATTTGTTGGGGACTAATTTCAGGGGCGGGTGAATCCACATTTGGTGCTCTAGTGAGTATTCCTGGCAGCAGGACAGGGCGAGTATGCGTGCGGGATTGAGTCAAAATAAACTGCAGTGTGTGTATTCATGGTAATGAAGGAACATGTCACCCACTTGCAGCAGTGTAACATATTTATGTGTTTTTACAATTTTATGAGTAAGAACACCATTTTTATTTTTTGGCACAGAAGAATTAGATGCAGTATATCACAGACAATACTTAAGTAGACCAGGGCTGTTTCCAAATTACGATGTACCATAATGTCCCCCAAAGGTTTTTAAGGGATGCTTAACAAAGGAAGACTCGCCAGCTACAACAGACTCTAACTTAGTAGCTGCTTTAAGGGAGGGTTAATGTTAAATTACCTTAATCCATTTAAGTCCAGATTTTTTTTCATGCATATAATTACATCAGTTGAGCCACTAACAATCATGTTATGCATTTATTTAGCAGAAAATAGCATTTTAATGGATATTATAGTTGCCATTTGCACAAATATGCCTATAAACAAAAAACTATCTCATGTACAAAATTCTTTTGGGGGGATTATTCTAGATACTCGAATAATTAGACATATGCTTGTCAAGGTTGAAAATCATAATAATCTAAATAGAATTACCTCTTTCTGGGAGGGTTTGTTCATGTTCTCGGAAGGAAGGAGCAGGAAGTTAATGACGTCATATGACAGGAAGAACTTGGAAACTTAATTTCTTTTTTGCTTAAAAAATGACAGTCATAGACTTAAAGGCTCATAGGCTTCAATTGGTTAAGGTAAATCATAACACGGAGCTAAAGAGCTGAAGAATATCAATCGGTGGCAGGTGAATGGATTGTCTCACTTGCTTTTGAATGAAGTTTTAATATAACAAGTCACCATCATCATTTCTATCAATCTGATATTGCAGCAGAAGCAATTTGTGTAATAAGGCTGAAACTGACAGAATGAGTGGTGTATCACTAAGGGAGGATTTCCATAAACCATAGGCTAGGAGAGGATCAGTCACACCTTGGCGGATCAGGGAAACGCAGCTCAGTTCTTTGTTTGTTCGGCTCTGCACACGAGATTTGTTGTCAATATATCGCCATCCCTGTCTTTATCTATTACAGCAGCAAAGTATAAGGCTATGTGTTATTTGCACTTGTGGGTTTGGGTTTCTAACAGACCGGTTGTCATGGTAACAAGCCACTGTAAATGCCTGCTTTTACAGACCAAGAGGCAGGTCAGTTTTCTGTATCGTAGTGATTTATCTTGTAAAATATCTACAATCCTCAGTGGCTTTGCTCCGCTGATGAAGGATGGGGCCACGTAGAGGACAAACAGAGCAGCCAGAGGCTTTAATTCATCCCCTATCCACACATACTCTCTCTCTCTCTCTCTCTCTCTCTCTCTCTCTCTCTCTCTCTCTCTCTCGTTCTCTCTCTATCTATTTCTCTTTCTATCTTTTTCTCTCTGTATTCCCCTCTTTTTCCATCTCTCATCTTCTCATCTCTCCAGTGAATAGGACTATATATCTGTTTTATACTGTGGCCTTGTGTCTGCTCTGTGGGCAGTGTGTGTATCTGTGGTCTTTGCATGCGTGTATGTGTGCGTGTACATGCTACATCCTGTTTGTTGTTGCAGTAATAGGAATACATTCTAAAAACATCCTAAACAACGTTGTTCCTTGTCTGTGTCTGTGTCTGTGTATATATAAACAGTGTGTGTGTGTTATTTCTCGTGGCCTCAAGTAGTAAAGTTTGATTCTTGGTAGACTGGTCGCCAACAACTGGAACTTAATGTCCCTGAAATCAAATAATTATTGGTGGATTTATGTGGGAACCACAGTGACTATAAATGTGACAACGAATTCTTGGACTAACAATCTCCTGTCCTTTTTAAGGCGACACATTCTGTGCATTGCCAGCTCTATATTTAAATTCTGGGGATCTACTGGCAGAGCTTTCCCACTCTTTTCTAATTTGTCATTTTCAGAAATCTTCCTCCTGCTTTGGAGGATATGTAAACAAACTATGTCTGCCCGATTTCACTTCTGTCTCTTGTACAATTTTTAAATCGAATAAGTCAAAAAAAAGCATCCACTTTATTCTAACTCTTTGCCTTTTCTGACTACGGGCAACACTTAATATTCACAATAATGACCTTTCATCTTCTCTGCGATCATCCTGCTGATGCGGTTGCTAGGAGACGCAATGCAGCAGTGTGTGTAGTATACTTCCAGACTAAGATGTGAAGTGACAGGTGTGGATGCTCTCACCATGCTGAGCTGTTGGTGTTGTCAGTCTGGCTCTGTCTCAGCTCTAATTCTTGTGTATTTATTGGTGGAAGCAGCTGCACTGAGCAGCTGTTATTAGAAGGCTTTTAGATTCAAAGCCACAGTGTTTAGTCACGTACACAAGTTTAGTCACTGGACATGTTAAAAGCTCGAAGGTGTTTGATCAGCCGGCGCTTTGCCTCAGTGGCCTGGACAGGAGGAAATTGCGAGCTCCTTTTGATTTCCTCCTTTCAACGTGATGCTAGTGATTTAAGTGATGTAACATCACAGATTTAAATTCCATCTGTATTTGAAGTAACCTTTTCCAGAAAATCCACTCCTCAATGTTAAAAGCTTGGGGAGGCGTTCAGCTGTGGCTCTTTTTCTTTAATGGGGAAAACTTCCTTAAATGTCTGCATGAAATTAGGCCACCCACTGTAATTGGCGGATTAATTAGGAGATGGAGGAGTAGAGCGACACAGCCATGTTAGGCACACGCTTGGCAGTTCAAATTTGAAGTCATTAATGATGCAATGGTGCAGATGAACACTGGTTTGATGAGGGCATTTGAGAAAAGTTTCTCCCCAGGAGGGCTGCGGGTGCCAGCAGGCGACAAAATCGACCAACGGGGAAGCATGGTGGCAAATAAAGAGACCGGAGCAATGATGTGGTCCCACCTACCTGTCTGCTGGTAAATGTCAGGGAACTTCTTTACTGTTCAAAGAAATCATCCTTCCTTCACAAGACCTGGGCACAAACCCCCACTGTGCCCCCTTTTTCCATCTGCCTAAAGGGCAGACCAGCAGCTGGAAGAGCTGGACAGAAATCTGAAAGCAAACGTTTAAGGGCTTAAGCTGGAATGCAGGAAATCCGTGCAAGCAACAATAAATCTAAGTGCAAGAGTACAGTTTGAACAGAACCAGAACAAATCTCAGCACGGGAGGAGCATTATTTAAGTGTGAGGACAGAATTTTAGGGGGGAAAAAATGACAAAATCTTAACATGAAATTAGTAAATTACACTGTTAAATAAGGATATGGGAGAAAAAAAACATATTTTACATATATTCATAATTACCAGAGGTGTAGAGGTGCGTATATGCAGGTATCCTGCATGTACCCACCTCTAGGCAGCCTAATATCTACCTAAAAATATCCACAGATAGGTATCAGTGCACATACTGCAGAGTTGGGCTGCAGCCAAATCATCTCTCAGTCTTTCATGTAATCTGCGGCGATAACATCACACAGACTTTTGTTCTCTGACTTTAGTCTTTAAGGCAGAGCTTCCTCCCAGACAACAGAAGTAAAACTGCACTAAATCTGCAGAGAAGTGCTGTCGTAACTCTGAAAAACTCAGGAAACGAATGTCCCAGAGTTTTATAACCCCTATAACCCATCAGCTTCGTGGGGAGATGGAATAGCTAGTAATGTGCTCATCAGGCGCATAGGAATACAAATACTGAGTGAACATATCGGGAGACATTCAAACTTGTTTTTTTTTTTTTTTTCTCAAAAACGAGGAAAAAAAAACCTAACAGACAATGACATTGACAGCAGTTAGGTCGTAGGGAGGGAAGGGAGTGTGTTGATCAGTATTACGTTTTTATTGAAGTTAGAGAAGCGATGCTGGCATATAAAAAAACTCAATTACAAGTAACTGCAGTGTAAAGGTCACATTGGCTTAGTAAACACACATACATACTAGCCTATAGCCCAATAAACTTAACACTTACAGCATAACAAATAAAAGTCAGTGTGCGCTCAGGACAAAAAAGGCCCCCTGAGTGTTAACCGTATTATCTATTATTGGATTCTCATTACTGATGCATTAAAGTGCAAGCAGCATTTTGCTGATCACTCCGATGAGGGGCTACACGCTGTCTGCAAATAATAATAGCCCTGAACTACTATGTGGGGTTGTGAAAGCAGTAAAATGGTGTAAAATACACAACCTTCCTTTCTTGGTTTTGGAATTTCTCCCAGTAGCACACAGTGAAAACGTTTGACTTTCTCTACCATGTAAAGTGGCAGATTCCCGCTGCAGCCGAGGCACATCTTTCAGACTGAGTTACATTATTGTCCAGTCCCCACAAATGACAGAAGATAAAAAAAAAAAAATATTGGTGTTCGCTGTTGCGTTCATTCAACCAGTCACATGTAGAAATATGTCAGAGTGAATGTTCACATCATTCATCTTGTCACATCAACTTGAAATGATCCCTGAATGCCTGAAGATAATATGAAATATGTCAGAAATATGAAAACTGTCCCAAACTGTAATTTGTGGATAATAAATCACAGAATATCACATTTGTGTTGATCTGTCCCACTCTTCAGTGACTGCCGTTTGCCCTCGGCCCCGCCTCTGTCCGTCCCTTAAAGCTGCTCACTGTAAGCCTGGAGAGAGGCCGCTTTTCTTCCTATTATTTTATTTTCGAAATCTCCCTAATCTGCCTCACAATGTCCCAGCTGTGAAAGAAGGGCAGCAGGGTGACAGTGACAGTGCATTACTTGCTAATCATGTCCCGTTACGTAATTATCCCTCGATTTACTGCCAGGATCGCTCCCTCATTAAATGCCATGAATCAGAGCCTGTGTGCTGATAAAACATCCCATTAGCCATGTTAGGATATTAACACACAAGTGCGGTGGAAACGATGCAGATTATTCTTTTTCTCTGGCGTGATTGTAGAGTAGCCTGCAGGGAGGTTGCCTGAGGTTACGAGAAATGTGCCGGTACAATGGAAGAGGAACACGTTCATATTAAGTAATTTTAAATAATCTTTTCTGCAATAACATGTTACTGATTTACTTAACGTTTCATTTTGATTTTCTTCTTTTTTTTATTTTAAGACTGGCCTCGCAAAAGAATATGTCTCCTAAAAACATGTTGTTACAGATAGGACAGTTTAAAGTGTGTGTGTGTTTTGTTCATCTAACTTTAATGGTACAATAGATAAGAATCGGCCACCTGCTCCAAATAAATAAGTGTGTGCATTTGTTGTAATGATTTCCAAAGTTTTATTGTCATTCCAACACAATTTAGCGTCATTGTCTTGGAATGATAATAAAACTTTGGCGGCTAAAATCCATCTGGAACTCTCTGAGGAAGCTTTTTTCTCAGAATCAGAGCTACAAGCTTCATGATTTATTTTTCTAAATGCTATTTGACAGGAATATTGTGATAGTGAGAAAAGACTAAAGACTTTAAGATTCATACACATAATTCTCACCTCTGCTGTTTTTTGCCATCTGAAACGTCCTGATGAAGATCTGGCAGTGAAATGTCAAAGAAACAAAAGACAGCAGAGGTAAATTAACTGTGGAGGAATCGTCTATTTTCTCTAGATGACTGATGGAATCTTAATTTGTACAGAGCAACATTTTGAGCACACAGAGGGATGTGCGGCCTATATTTTTCACACCAGTCAAACTTAATGCTTTTTTTTATTAATCTTATTTTGCTGCCTGAGCTATCAGGATTTTACCTTTTCACTTCATTCCTCATTTCTGTTCTTGCACATTATTTAATTTCAGAAAAAAGGGCAGATATTACAAAGAAGACAAAATGTTGTACTTTTTATCTGCCTTAAACTTATTTCAAGCCTGAAATACTATTGCAGATACAGTTAACGCCTTATCAAGTATGTTTCGGTAGTGTAGAATAACCTTTCCAAATATACCAAGTCATTAAAATGATTTCCACTTTAACTTCATCCAGGATCTAAATATTTCATCCACTATTGCTTTTTTATTGCAAAGCAAGAAGGTTTGAAGTCAGTTTGTGATCATATTTATTTTGACTGTACAAAGATAACTAAAAGATGAACACATTTCTTTATGATTTCTGATGCCGCAGGCATAAGATTATTGAAAATTTCTCACCTTTTTCCATTATCTATCTATAAAGCAAGGAGTGACTGTGTGTCTGTGTCTCACATCTCTCTGACTGTTTGTCAGATCAACCTCAGCTTTTGGATATAGCTTGTGCGTGGAACAATGGTGTGTATCCTTTTTTAAGACATTTTTTGGATGGATATTAAAAACATCATTATTATCATTAAAGCACTGGCCTCATAAGCAGCAGACCTGGGTTCAACATTCATTTGCTGCAAGTCTCGCCCATTAGTACCTGCCTGGCTACTCTATAATAAAAGCATCAAATCCCATAGACTTAAGTATTACAGTACTGTCCTGCAGCAATGTATCCTTCTACAATGTAAAGCTCTGTATCACATCGCTCCGCTTCACGTTGCTTCCCAGCACTTCCCTTACAATTCAAATGTCCATTGTCCTGTTTCTTCCTGCACCAATTGTGCAGCCAATGTAATGAAAGTATTGTAACGTCTCTCAAAAACTAAACGCCAAGACGTTAGTCGGTTTAGCTGCTACGTTTTTCCTCACGCTAACACAAGTCTTACTCCAAGATGCATTCACACACACTCAGGAATTCCCAACGCTATCACTTAACAGAACAGTCAGTCATTTTCTGTACCTGCTTATTCCTCATTAGGGTCTGCTGGAGCCTATCCCAGCGCGTTACGGCGAGAGGCAGGGATACACCCCAGATGGTCGCCAGCCAATCATGGGGCACACACACCATTCACTCACACACTCACACCTATGGGCAATTTAGAGTCGCCAATTAACCTCAGCATGTTTTTGGACTGTGGAAGGAAGCCGGAGTACCTGGTGAAAACCCACACAGACACGGGGAGAACATGCAAACTCCACACAGAAAGGTCCCAGACCCAGGACCAAGGAGGTCTTGAACCTGCGACCTTCTTTCTGTGAGGCAACAGCGCTAACTCCTGCGCCCACCAACCCCTCCCCTACCAGAACGGAAAACTCATTTATTTATAAAAAACATATAACAGCAACATGCCCGAAGTAAAAGTATGAAGTAAGAGATTTATCATAAGCCTGGTTTTACTTGGTCTATTAACATAACAATCAAACATACCCTCATTTGGCCAAACATGAAAAATGTACTTAAGCCACTTTTCTATGGGAATACATACTTCTTACAGGCACCACACGACTACATATAATAAAGAAACACTACTCCCTCCAAAGCAATGCAAGTACATATAGATAAAATTGTTCTCTGCACAAAATTTACTGATCTACTGAATCTTTCTCACTTATTTGGAAGAAAAAATCAATAAAAAAATGTACTGTATGGAAACTCTCTCAGCTGAGATTGAAAGATTTGATGGAACAAAAGCTGACAAAAAATTGATGGAAACAAATTGTTCCAATACATTGAGATTGCAAGACCTGCATCTTCTTTTGTAGTTTTAGCTCAGCAACAAATCAGCATTCAGATGACACTTATTGTTCCCTACAGTACCTCCACTCCAGAAGACAACAACTAGTAATGAAATGGGCCACAGTTAGCTGTCACTCTTTTCATTATGTGATCTAGTGTTGCCCTCTGGAGAATAAACACACACACACTGGGTGATGTTTTCTTCTGCTGATTTCTAGGAAATTTCCTCCAAATTTCTGAATTTATGCCACATTTTGACAGAAACATAACTTGTTATGTGTCAGCAGCATCCTGCAGCTCTTCCTCCAATATGACTTAGACAGGTTATTCTCATCCACACACTAACCATTAGATATTAGGTACTGGTGCTGCTGAACTCATTCCTGCTGTTCAGGCATCTGGACTAAATTGTTTCCTGCAGGGGCCAGATTAGAACTTGCATCCCCTCTTCTTCCTGTCCACAGAGCATCAATTCAGTCTAATGTCCTCCAGCAGGGAAGTTAACTGGACCACCCAGCTACCTCCACTGCACAGTCAGTGAATTTTCACAACTCCCAACATAAGTGAACACACGCACACACACACATTCATCTTTACTTCTGCTAAGGAGGTTATGTTTTTAGCCACCGTTTGTTTGCCTGATTCTTAGCAAAATACCTGAAAAGGTTTTGGTCGGATTTTCGTCAAGTATGTTGGGAATGGTATCTTGAAAAGATGATTAAATTTTGGTTATGTCTTTCTTTTCTAGTTTTGGTTGTTTCCATTCAGCTGATTGAAGAAAATAAGCCTACAACTGACATACAGCTGCTAACATTTTGTAATTAACGTAAAAGAAGGACAGCTGAAGCTAAATGTTTTATGATAAATTAAATTATCCGATTGAACTTTTGACTAGATGAGGACATAAACGTGAAACAAAGGTTCAAGAGGAGTTGGAGGCCATCAGTTGCTCTGCTGATGAAGTGGTGGAGGACAGTGAGGAGATCTTCACTGAGCTAATCCATCTCATCCAGAAAAGAAGCTCTGACACGAAGCAGCAGATCATATCCAAGCAGGAAAATTGAAGTGAGTCGAGTCAAAGATCATCAGGAGAAGCTGCAGCAGCAGGTCAATGAGCTGAAGAGGAAAGACGCTGAACGGAAAACAGCTGTCAAATCCGTGTATCTGTAGACTGGTCCAGCATCAATTTCAGTCCCCTGCGCTACTTTGAAAACGTAGCAGCAGCAGCTGTGTCTGGGGCTTTAGAGATAAACTACAGGACGTCCTGAGGGACAAACAGACAAACATCTCACTGACAGTGACTGATGTGGACGTCTGGTTTCTTAAAATGTTGAAATTTTGCTTCAACAGTACCCTACATCCCATCTCACACCACCTGTCCTTCAGAATATGAGTGGTGCTGGATCACAGAGTGGCTATTCTGTCCTGCAGCATCTCTGAAACCATGACTCTTCTCCACAGAGTGCAGACATTGGAGTGGACATTCTGTGCTGTAATCCTGTTTTTTGTTTTCCATTCACCCAAAAACTCATTGCTCTGGTGTTTTTTAATGGCAAAGACATATTTCACCTAAAATTGTTCACTTCACTCTCTGTCAACACTAACCAGACTTATGACTTAATGTGTTAGTGAGAGTTATTTTATTACCCAGATAACGTTTATTTAAAGAAACACCATAAGAAACTAACAATAAATCCCAATTTTCTATTTTTGTACCTGTAAACCACTTCATCACTGTTCAGTAAAGTCTGTTCATCATTTCCATTCAAGCACCGTCAGTCTGTCCACTGGGCAGCTCAGTATTCAGCCCTCCTGTTTCTTTTTTTCCGCAAGGCGGCTGCAGTTTGATGTTTCGCCAGTTAATGTTGACTTTGGAGCCCTCTGAACTTTTATCTCTAAACCTCCCTGACTTCTTTTTTCTTGTTTACCTCCTTCCTGAAGTCAGGTGTTCTCACTGTAAATTTTTTTCAGGCCAGAGATGGGGTGAGTTTTTCTTTCATTAACCGTTTTTGTTTGTTTTTTTTCCCCCATCATCTTGGAAGTAGTTTCTATGCTAATGAGGCCTGGGATTGGGTCGGTGTGGTATTTGAACTCGATTCCCTTTTAAAACTCTCCAAAACTCTTATTATGCTGCTCAGATGCCAGGGCAACTTGCTGGTGGCTGACATCGCCGACTGACGGGAAGGGAATGAAAGCATCGGACGTCACCATTGAAATCGTGGCCTTTCTGCATTAAACATCAGATGTGACTTTGGTGTTGGTATGAACCTCTTCCCCTGAGGATGAACAGTGATTGGGAGAGGACTTCCATGGGAGTCTTTTTTTCTCTCCCCTACCATAAATTAACATGCCATCACATACGTGTTAATGAGTGCGGTATTTGCCTCAGAAGTTGGGATGAAAGAAATACGATGTGCAGATCCAAGCACTGATGGTTTCACATGGTTTCACATGTGACTTGGAATCATTTCAGTGGAAATATTGCTATAAAAAAACACATCCAAGAATTCATGGATCTGTGGATAAGATTCAGCAGTTGACCTGTCACATCATATAGCCGGTGAATGTGTCAAGTTCTCTGTAAGTTAATGAAATTTTGTTTGGGGCTGAAGCAGGATGTTAGTCAGAGGTCTTCTAAAAATGTTCTGATGACAATCCGTGGTTGTCAGATTGTAAATCGATGTGCCCTGGAAAGTCTGATCTGGAACCGATGGTGGATCTGTGAGAGTTTGCTAAGAATAGTGGTGCAGAAAAAGCCGACATGCAGAGCTTGAAGTGTTTTTTTCTAACTGACAGTTTTCTGACGGTGGTCTGTACAGTGGCCCTGAAGCGCAAATCACAATGGCAGATCAGAAAACGCAACGAAATAGAAAACGCAAGATTTTAAGTGTCCATCGTACCTGTCATAAACCCAGTATGGACTGACCAGTATATATTTGCCTATAGGCTATTAATGGGCTTTTTTGCCACAAACATATAACTCAGATAATGGCATTGTCCTGTTTTCACTTTTGTACATATTAGTGATTATGATACATATGTAGCCATGACATGCAAATCCTGGCTTCTTTACTGATACATAGAATCACTCTGCACGCTCCAAATCTTGTTTAATGGCTAATCTTTTTTGATCCCATTACCTATCGAGCATATTCCAAAAAGATTTACTGTACACACTGACGAAAGAAAAGTTTTCTTTTTTAAATTTGATTTCATTTTGACTTTATAATGTTGTCCTGCCTGATGATAATCCTGATAATGCATGCAAACTTTGGTCACGGTTGATGCTCTTTACTGAACTTCTACTCCAAAAAGGTTCTGCTGTGCACCACTATAAATACTTACTGTTTTTTTTCTTTCTTCTCTGTCACCTGCACTTCAACATTTGCAATAAAAGCATTTCCTCTTTGATATTGATGAGCTCAAAACACACACACTCCATCCCAGAAATTTAAACTAGGCTTTACAGTCAGTCATCCTGATGTTTACTGACCACAGACCTGACCTGTAAATACCTCATCAGACTCCCTAAAAGTCAACAGAAATACAACTTGACATTTATATCTTCATTATAATTCCAGGGTTAAAGGGGGGGGGCTGTTTTCTCTGCTATAATAACGCTCATTTAGATTCCTTGCTCATTTAAGGCCTGTTATTTATCAGCATATTTATTGTGGTTTTAGGCTTTATAGTGCATTAATAATGCCAACCATTTATCTTCTGCTGTCATGGCAACAGCGCAACATCCAGCCCGGTTGCGCAGGAATGTTTATATTTCCTCTCAACCCACATCACGCATCTTCTAATTGTTGGGTATAAATCTCAGCTGTAATGGCCCTGTCACAGTCGCTCTTATTAGTGTTTGCGAGGACTGGAAACAGTTAATGATGCTTTGTGTCTAAGGAGGCAATTAGTCAGCTCTAATTGGACAGAAATCTACCGCAGCGCTACTGTGGCAGCGCCGGCGTCTCTCCGGGGCCGAGCTCTCTCTCCATTAACCTGCAGCTCATTTTGAATGCAGGAGTGTATTCTGGCAGGTTCAAGGCCACTCTGAACCGGACACTTCTCATCTATTACTGAGCAGGACGCTGCAGCAGCAATGACACCACCTCCTGAACTCAACACGGCACCTTTTCAGGCAAACATAATTCAAGATGATGTAGATGTTGTAATGTGGTTTGATATGTAAATGCTATTTCAGCCCTTCTACATGCCATGGCCAAAGTTGTTTCAGTTTTTTCATGTGTCTAGTTTAACACTTGAAGGTGAATCAGACTGTGCTCGGTTTACTGATTTTATTTCCCTCACCCGCTTGAAGACTGTAAATTACCAAATATTAGCCCGGGCGTTTTATTTGTTTTAATCACTTAATGGATCAGGCATTTATTTGAGACCAGGTGGCAATTTGGGTCAGGAGATTAATTCCTTCCTGACAAAAATTATGAAAGATATGGTAATTTACTCAAATTCTTTTATTAAACCAGAGTGACTACTGTATAACTTACATTTTTCAAAATTAAGATTTCAGTACTGTAGTTAAACGTCTTGCAGCTGTTCTCCTTATTTCTCCACCATATTTTACAACAGAAAGTCTGAATTTCATGTTGTACTTTCTATTTTTTCGTTCCACCGGAGTCATGGAAAATTAAGTGATATTATCCAAAAAGGTGATCTAAACAATCCTAAAAATTATTCTCTGTTGGTTTATCACTATACAAACACATTACACACACACACCCATCAGACCCCTTGTCGTTGAGGAGGTGCCTGTTTTTTTTTTGTTTTTTCCCACTATAATTCCAAAATAACAGAATGTAGAACCATGTGTATAGAGGACTGATATACTTTAGAATAAATAAATACATTCATTTAATTTAGTAGTATTTATTTCATATTATGTGTGTTTTATTTTCCTTTTGCACATGAATTTTATTTTCCATTTTATATATTGAGGTGACAATGAATAGGTGAAATTAATACATAAATAGATACATTTTAAAATTAATAGATAAAATGGAAAATCAAATAAATGGGTAAATAAGACACAATTTTATGAATTAAATAAATGCAAATGACACATATGTACATATACTGGTATATTTATTTATGTACGGAGTCATTATCTGTTTATTCAGGTGTCCTACACTTTCTGTTAGGCAAAAATGATATCATATACATATTGGCAAAAAGTCCAAGCCTGAGTAGAGCTGAAACAAATAACCAAGTCATTTTAAAACGGGGAGAACACAGCAGGGAGATGCATCTTCCAACATGTTTTCAGCAAATTCCATCTGTTCAGGACAAACAGTCAGTCAGAGGGTCTGATTCCATCCAACGTCCCTTTCATTACTTTCAGCCATGACAATCAAATCACTGTAGTGTGTGGAAAGTGATGTGAAGTGACTCATTTCTCTAAACGGCACTATCAACCTCAGTACATATAGTAGTATATGATGTCTGATAGTATATATGCAGGTATGGTTCTATTCTCTCAGCTGGTGAGTTTGCAGCCAGGAATTATGGGTCAAGCTGTGTGTGATTGTCGGTAAGTGCATGTTGTTTACCTGTAATCTGTGTGTGTGTGTGTGTGTGTGTGTGTAGGTGAGGCTGTTTTTAAAGTGTGTATGTGTTTGGATGAGTAGACTCGCTTTTATTGCAAGCAGTTGCTACAGCAACGGCAGTGTCCAAGGTTGCTTCTATTGTGCTGCCCACATCTCTGTAATTGCGTGTGTGTTTTACCGTTATCAGGTAAAAACTTTAAGCAGCGTTAAAGGAGACACGTTTAGTTTTTTTATAATGGAAATGTTCAAAATATTCTTTAAAATATTTTTTGGATGACTTTCTGACTTCCACTCCATCACGTTTTCCCCTGAACACCAGGTCTTTCATTTCCTGCCAGGAAGAGTTCTTCGGGCATCTCTGTGTTTTTTTTTTGGAAGAATCAGTTAGAAAAGGCTGAGAGAAGCTGCAGCATGAAGACTCTGTAGTCCTGTTATTTTGTGCTGTGTATGTGTGTGTTCATGTACTGCAGCACGCTGAGCTGTAATTAAACCCAGAGAGAAATCTCAACACAGAAGAAACGGAGTGGTTCTGATTCTGCCAGGGCCTCCTCTACCTCCATTTATTCTTCATCCACATCCTCCTGAGCCTCTTCTTCTCCAGTCTTTTTGTCATATTTCTCTTCCTCTTCCTTTTCCTTTCCATTGTCTTCTGCTTACCTTCACCTCCTTGTCCGAAAAGGCATTGAGAGTTCCTCGCTGACTGATTCTTAAAATCCAGCTCGAATTAAAATTCCATTTTTTTTTACAGTCACTGCTGCAGTAGTTCTTGATGAAATATTGGATTATTTGAACATTTTTAAAAATAACACTTTTTGTACAATTTAGAGGGGAAAAATCACTATTTGGTGGAGCTGTTAACAACATATAGACGTCTGAAATGTGACCAGACTACATGCTGATTTTGTAATGCACAAGTTTGCTATATTATCCATTGTGTCAAATCTTCACCTGAAAAGCAACTAAATCTGTCTAATAAATGTAGTGGAGTTAAAAGTATAATATTTCCCTCTGAACTGTAGTGGGGTGGAAGTTAGCATCAAGTATAAATACTCAAGTAAAGTAGAAGTACCTCAAAATTGTACTTAAATCCCATGTGAAAGGAAAAATACTTTACGATTATAGCTCTCGTTGTGTTGTTCACTTATTTAACTATATTTGCCAAATAATTACGAACAAAACTCTTCCGTTGTATTTTTTTTTATCTCAAATCAAACACAAAATTTCATGTGACTTTCAGCATCTTTCGGCCCAGAGCAATTTATTATACATCCACCTGTCAATCAAGGCATGGGGTCCTGCATGTCCTCCACGATAGAATCCATGTGCTCTCATAGAGAATTGATCTGATGGACGATATCATTGTCTATCATGATGATTCACTATAAACATCATCAACTGCAAATTAAGGGCCCAAACCTGCTCTCAGACGTCCACTGTTCTATGAGCCAATCAAAAGACGTCACAATACAGATGTTCAATACCCTAGTGCAGTTCTTGAAGAAATGTAGAATCAAAGATCTATTTATCTACACTCAAAGAGTGGACTGATTCATTTAGGTTTGAATTAAATGCGTTTTACCTGTTATTCATCTCTTTATGAGATGTTAGAAGACCATATTCATTTCCTTTTTTAAAAAAAAGTGAAAAAGTACCTGCAGAAAACTTAAAAATTACTTAAAAATGCAAAAAAAAATAGCATAACTGCTGGAATATTTATAAGGTTACGCACTCTAGGCTAAAACCTTGGTAACCAATACATATTCCAGCAGTTAGCAAGAGTTTTTTATTTGTATTCATAGGTCATACAGTATGTATTACAGTATTATCTGTGTGTTACATTCCTGTAGATATATAATAAAAAAGTAAATAATAAATAAAGAGTCATTTTCCAGCACATTTTAACAATATTACATGATACATGACAATTTTGACCAGGATAATTGTGATAATGAAATTTTTAATACTTTACATTTCCACCCTTGACTTCATCATAACAGCCAGCCTTTGTGTTTGTTGGTTTTATTTCATTTTTGTAGGTTTTTCCTTTTTCCCCACAACTTTAATCTCTGATATTCTAATAAATCCAGCTGGCAGTTTTCACACCAACTCTCCACCACCTGCAGCTCAGACAGAGCCCAAAAAAAAGATGCAAATGTGAGCAAAAAAAAAAAAATCGCATTTCGAAATCCTGAATAATTTCATTAAAATGGAAAACAAGTTCATCAGAGTCCAGAGCCTCCAGAGGAGATTAGCCTGTGATGTTCAAACAGGGGGCGTGGGCCTCTGCAGTGACAAATCCTGACACGCTTTCATCCCTCATAAGGTCAGAATCAGCATCGAAGTCTTTGATCAGGACATCAGACGCCATCAGCTCTCTGCTGAAGGATTCCTCACTGAAGACGCTCTGTGAAATCCAGGATTCAATATAAAAAAGCATTCCTGTGGGATTTCTGGAAGATTCTGTTTTTTGTCAGAAGATGTTTGTTTCAGATAAAGCAGATTTCTGATCCCCTAAATGTTGCAGTTTGACCCAAACCGATCTGCGCTGCTTTTTAATCACCGCTGCAACACGCTTTGTCTCACTTTACATTGTTTGTTCTTCTATACATCACATTTAGTCTGAGCACACTTTCAGAATAGAAATGAATTCACAGTCTGCATGACGGCACATGAAATCAAGTTAAAGATGCTTCAAGTTGATAACAACTTTGTGGGACTGACTGAGAGTGATTTAAAGGCCACTTGTAGTTTCACACAAACGTTTAGCCTGTAATATTTTTGTACTCGCCAACTTATTTTTCTTTTAATTTAACCTTTATTTAACCAGTTTTAATAAACCCATTGAGATTAAGATCTCTTTTCGAAGGGTGACATGGCCAAAAGGTCAGCAACACACATTACAAAACTAGAAAAAGATAAAATAAACAACTACTTTTAATTAAATACTATACTAAAAACTAAAGTGCAGCAGAAACACGTTGTTGATAAAGTACAACACATGTTAACATTCAAAATATAAAGTGTGGTAGTTACAAAAATAGGAAGTTAAAATGCAAAGCTGCAGTAGTTTACAGTAAAGAAAATTTAAAATATATGTAATATATTAACATTTAAAACAAAGTGTGGTAGTTATAAAAACAGGAGGTTAAAATGCAAAGGTGCAGTAGGATACAGTAAATTTAAAAACACAGGGACTGACTGATAGACTCTTTTTCCATAAAATGGAACAGAACATTCTAAATGAAACAAGTTCAGGCATTTTAAGCCATTTAATATCTGAGATGTGCAGGCAAAAATAACAGTAACAGAAAATTTAAGGTCTGATGATTCAAGCTTTTTTAAGGAACCAAAAGACAAGAAATTGAAGTGACATTTAGCCTTCGAATGTCTGGGGTTTATGGGGAATTGGGTTCAATAGACTGAAGATATTAGATCGTTTATCACAAAGCTACCATCCTCAACTAAATATATGAAGTGAAACTCTTGACTGGCTGGATTGTTAGTCTCTGGCATAGTTAAACATGTTGGTGGGATTTTGAATGAACATTATATATATATATATATATATATATATATATATATATATATATGGACCCAATCCAGGCAGCAATTAAGGTATTTGGCTAAGTGTTGTAAATGCCCTGTGGCATAATCCCGTAATTTCCACAATGTTAGATTCTCAGGTTACAAACTGCAGCATTGCTCCCACCGTCTGTTAGTGTCTGATCACTCTGCTCAATATTTCTTTATTACTTTTCTATTACCTTCATCAGATTTCATCACATCCTTTATTTTTTCCGTGCTCAGCGCGGGATATTTTAATTCATAATTCATTAGTCTGCCGATTAATGCAAACATATCTGGAGACTACAGCAGCAGTGAAAAACATAGTTTATTTCCCGGTGGGAGCAGGATCCCCTGCTTTGTGCTTCTATGATTGCTTTAAACAAGGTCTTAAACTAGACTGCAGCTCTACTAATGAAGCTCCCACGAGGCTTCCTCCAATTCAGAGCAAACTGACTCCATCTTAACCAGTCTGTTCTAGTTTTTTTTTATTCGGGAAAGTGTGGACCAACCGAACAGCGGGCTAACTGCTCTGCTCCCCTTTGGGCACCGGGGTTGACAGTTAGAGCCAATTTGGTATTTATGAATTCAGAGCTCTGCCGTGTAGCATGCAGAGGCCGGCCTGTATAGAGGCTCTTTGAATAAATAAGCTGTCACCTTTGGTGGAAAGGAACAAGTGCAGCCTTACACTGTCTGGTGAAAATCATTTCCTAACCCGTGACAAGATATGAAAGGAAGCATGTTTCATGTCTGTGTGCTCTTTTGAGGAAAAAGAGATGGGTTCTGACTGAGCTCAAAATAACTCTCCTGCTGCAGAGCAGGGAGAAGAAGAAATCAAATCTCTGATCGGCCTCCCGTGTCAGATCCAGGGGGGCGAATCCACGTCTCTCAGCCTGATTCGTCTGCTTCTAGTTCCCTGCGTGATCTCCCTCGACGTCCGTTGGTAGCCTTAAAAACAGAGTGGGCTCATCAGGAGGGGGGACCTTAAAGAGACAAGAGCTAATAATACAGCCACACTAGCACTCTTTTCATTTGAAAACAAGCATTTTAGCATCATTTGGGAGTAAATCTCTGTCCTCTGTTCTGAAAAACAAATATCACATTCACCGGGCATGCACATGCTAGTGTGAACAGGAAGCCAATAGCCTATAGTGGGAACCTTCCTCTTCAGTGTAAATATGCAGCTGGAAATGAATAAAATATGTCTTCTTTTAAAGATTGAACCATTAGTTCACCAATGTTTTGTCGTCTGAAGCTAAAGGAAACAGTCATGAGTTCAAATGATTAAGAAAATGCAAATATTGTGGTATCTAGTGTCAGGTTTGAGGTGGGCACAGCATAATCACGGAGGAAGAAGCTGTTCTTCATTCTGCTTGTTCGGGTTGTAACACTCCTGTATCTCCTTCCTGAAAGCAGGAGGGAGAACAGGCTGCAGGATGTGTGATCAGGGTCTTTGATGAAGCAGCGTTGGTGGTAAGTCTCCAGCAGGGAGGGCGGAGGGGAGCCAATGATCTTCCCCGCTGTCTTCACTATCATGTTTAGTTAGTGCAGACAGTGGAGAAGATCATTGGCTCCCTTCTGCCCTCCCTGAATAAAACCAGTGTGTATTTGCGTCGGCTTGTCATGTTTCAGATGTCTGAGTTGTCAACAGAAACATTTACGGTTTAACATCAATGAACATTTAAATGATCCAGCATTTCACCAAACATCAAAGATCAGAGGAAAAGGGTCAGATTTATCTGGTGACCCTTTTTGAAGGGCCGACCCCTGTAAAACATTACTCGGTACTTTAGATTGTGGTATTTCTAAGTTAAAGATCTGAGTTCTTCTTCCACCACTGATTGTGAGGATCTGACTTTTATCGTTAATGTTTCACCTACTTACTCACTTGCTATTGAACATTCTGCACATCCAGATAATGGATGAAACCGTGTGTTATGGATCGTCTGCATTTGAAGAAGAAGAAACACACGCTGCATTAACAAATCCAGACAGAAATGGAAAATAGTTCCAATAGCTGTTTCCAACAGTTTTAACTAATTTCAAGGGGAATATCTTTTAAAAGGTTTGATGGTTACATCGGGCAGATATCTGACAGAGACGGATGGGTTTCACAATTAGACCCTTATAGAGACATTAAGCTGCCACCAAGGCTCCTCTCTGGAGGGAATCACCACCAGTACCTTGCTTTAACAGAGTGAAAACGGTTAACATGTCTAACTTTGCCAGATGTGTCTTCATACTGGGGTTTGTACTATGCCCAGTGAGAGAGAACTTCTGTCTGAACCCAGAGTATATCAGAGAATCTAATCAGATTTTTGGCTCTGCTCAATTCTGTAGTCTATAATTACTACTGCCAAACTTCCGCACATTACTAATTACAGAGACGCCTCTGTACTTGTTGGGATTGAATTTGTCTCCGTTGTTGAAGAACGGTGGGATCAGCTTTCAGGGCAATTAAGCACATTTAGTACCAAGTTGAATATCTCTAGGATGGCCAATTGACAATTTCAGCTCATATGTTTTAACATCTCATTTAAGATGCTATGCATCACATGCTTTTTTTTTGTTCTGCAGACCCTTTAGTTTGTTATCAAGTTCTAATTCTATAATCAAGCTATTCAGCAGTGTCTGATAATTATTATTTACATTTAGATTATTAAAACCCCTTCAGGGTTTTTATTTTCTGAAATCTGTTCTTGAGTCTGATGTATCATTTTTCATAGACTGTTCATAGTTAACACTTCTTGGTAAATAAGCTCCAGTTTTACCAGAATGTATTGTATTTGATCCAACATACTTAATTGAACATAATTAGTTTTGTAAATGCTCTTCTTAATTATCATATTGTTCGTGTGCTTTTGGTTTGAGATTGTCCTTTTGAAAAGAAAACTGTTTTTTTAATCCTTTTAGACCACATCTGTGATTATATTATTCACGTACTTTACTATATTTGCCAAATAAAATTCCCCCCAAAAAATCAGTTCTTTGTATTTTTATTCAAAATTAATCACATTTCCTTCTGGTAATTTCTCCTCTTGCCCAAAGCAGTTTTAACCAATATTATCATTACATCCACCTGTCAATCAAGGTGAGTGGTCCTTCATGATAGAGAGTAAGATGAACGTTAGTAGCTGTGTGATTCGTCCTGCACAAGCTAAGATATGTCCATACCTCTTCATGGTCCAATCAATCATTAATACTATGCTCGACACATCCTTTGAATATGTGGTTAATGTTTACAAGACAGCTCTAAACATTCTGAATTCTGGATTAGAAAGGAGTTCACTGCTTCTTGGTGCTACTTCAGGCTGTTTTGTGCCCATCTGTAGTGGCGTCTTTATTTTATGCAGCTTGCAGGGCTGAGAATTACCTGTATCTGCTCCTTTTGAGATTCAAAGTAAGTAAAGTCAACCTCATTTCCATGTTCCGGGCCTGGAAAGGAAAAATCTCCTCCAAAAATCTCCTCATTTAAATATGGAGATTTTACTGCAGGGATATAAATTGCCCATAAAAAAATGCAGTGGAAATTATATTTGCTTTAAATGTTTAACCATATGTGATATTTCTCTTTTTTCATTATTTCTATTGACTGATAGTTCAGATTTATACTATCAGTCGTAGATAGACTCTCTGAGGCAACATCACTAACCTTGTCAAAGGTTTCTATTTTGTAAGCCAAATAATTAAAGACTTTGAAACCTCAATATTCCAAACATGTAGCACACAAAACGTACGCTGTGGAAATCAAAGTGTTTTGATAGAATGTGGCAGAAAGGTGATAAGGTGAGCAGCTGTAGAAAGGAAAGGGGAGTGGGGGAGTGGGGTAAGAGAGAAGATAAACAAAGAGCAGTAGTAGTTAAAAAAAAATGGATTTTCATGGATCACCTAGAACAATCCTGGGCTCACCAAAGTGTGTTGATCCCCGGAGTGTGTTTGGAAGAAAAGTTTGTCGGGCTTACATTGGATAAACTAGGAGAGATGTTCCATGCCTTTGGAACTCAACAAAGAGAAGCTACGGGCTAAGTCTTTCTGTCTGTAACCAACTTCACTGCCCTTTCCCAGCCCCTCCTCCCCACTCCAGTCCTCAGTGGCTCAGACTCAGTGAAAGAGGTCACCTGTTTCTTCAAACCATCCATCTGTCTCTCTCTCTCTATCTCTTTATCTGTCTCTCCTGGTTTAGTTCTTTCACCTCTTCTGACAACAGCCTGCAACAACCTCTCTGCTCTGGTTCTCTTCCTTTTGCCGCCTGTCACTGAACAGCACAACTCTCATCCTTGAGTACATGTTTTTTGATGGAATGTCTGTATGCTTTCTGGCCTTTTCATTTCGTGTTCCATTTGTTGTTGTAAGAGCTGTACTGGGTTTTTGTTTGGTGTCCTGAGCTCCACCACCTCTACTTCTGAATGGGTGAAGTGCTCTTTCAGTAACTGTCCTGGGAAGGTTTGTGTTGCCCCTGTACCATGACTTTACCACTTCTGTATAGTAATTTAATCAGACTAGACTAGACGAAAACATATTCATCAACAATCTTTTTTTTCATGATGAAGACGAGACAAAGACCAGACGAAATTAATGCCTTTAACCCCTGACTGAGACTTAATCAACACACATTTTCTGCTGGTAAAAAAAGACAAGACAAAATCTACTATACAGTAAAAGCTTTAAATTTTTTTTTTTTTCGGGGCCTTTCATCCTTATTTTGCCAGACAAAGCAGTACCACTGGGAACCGTGGGGGCCACGTTGCTGTCACTACCCGATACATAGCCTAAATCCAGTTTGAGAAGAAAAAGACACAGCTAGCCTCTCTGCCACACTCAACGCTGTGTGAGTTTTTGTGCTGGATGTGAGGTGCCACTCGGTGCACCAAGTCATCAAATACCCCAGCTGATATCTGTAAATATTGGAAATGGCGCTTAGTGTCAATAGATCGCACAGGAAGGATAAGAGGAAAAAAGTTCTCTGTCCTCCAGCCGTGATGGATTTAAAAACTTTACCAACCGCCACCTCTTACCACACCTTAGTTTTCTTCTTTTATTTAAGTTGTACATAATCAAGATCTCCTATACAATCGTCATGTTTGATGATATAAAGTTTTGACTCTGAACTGCTCCCTGGCGGATATATTGATTGACATACCAGCAAATGTAAAGGAGGCATGAAAGTATGTGGGCAGTGACAGTAACAGATGCATACAATGTTGTCCATACGTGGAGCATAAATGAGGTTTGTGCCACCTCATTAGTTCTAGAATTGATATCTAGAAGGTGTTTAGTAGGATAACATTTTTTTTTCGTATTCGGTGACGGTCATTTGTTAAAGATAGCATGGAAGAGGGAAGAGACTTGAGCATGTATAAATTCAGTCATAGACAAACAGAAAACTTTTTTTTTTTGCATGTAAATTGCTTTACAAATCTTTATAAAGTCACAGACAGCCCCTTTAAGAAGCTCCTGTGGAATGTGCTTCTCCCTGCGTTGTGTTTAAGGTCTGGTGGGCAATAGATGTTGATGATGCCGCTCTGCTCTGGGCAGTGAAGGAAGGCCGACTGCTGTTTTCAATGGCTCATTGGTCATCGGCATTTGTTGATTTCCCTATTGTTCCCTCCCTCATAGCCACAATCTGCAGCTCTTGTCACGGTTTCTTTGGGAAACTTTCCTTTCTTCCTCTTGTCCAGTTTGACTTTCCCGTTGTCCTTTATCTTATGTTTAAACTGTCCAAATTTTTCCTTATTCCTCTCTATTTTAATGACCAAAGTACATGCAAATCTAGGAGCCCGTGCAGTACATGGCTCCCCTCTTTTGAATTCTAGTCTCATCATCTCACCATCCCACCGGAGGCTTTTTCCCCATTACCTGATAAAAGATACAACTGTCATTATGTCTTTGTATTTTTATCAGCAACCCCATGTAACGATTGAATTTATCCAAAGAACAGGCTGAATACAGTGGGATTTTTTAACATTAGAGGGTAAATCAAGGGCAAATCAAACTAGCTTTCAGATGCATACTGAGCCATAAAGCTGTTATAGCTGAAGCATTTGGCAACCAATTAACCTATTTCACATTTAGGAGACATTTTAAGTGCTTTGGTAGCTCTGGCTTGGTCTACAGCTAACTTGCCGTTTGATGCTGAGCAGGTAGAGCACAGTGAAAACCGTGCTGCAACTGCTGCAGCCCAAAATGCAAAATAGTTGGAGTTCTGGTGAGGTATGATAAAATCTTTAATAAGCTTTATTACCAGCACCAAATGCAAATATGTACTCTCACTTTTGCTTATGAGGTCAAATATTTCCACATTGTCTTACTGCACACTGTAACTAATTATAGTTTCATACTTGCTTGTTTTATAAACATATTAAATTTGACATTGTTTGCGGTATCTACTACAGACAATGCAGCTTAAACAATCCCCCCCCCGTTATCTTTAATTTCATGGGGGAAAAAGGCATTGTTCTTTCTTAATGGTGCAGATTCATATTTTGAACGAATATTGTTTCTTAAATTAGCTGGAGGAGAAATCCGTTTGTTCCAGGATGCTGATAACAAAATAGCAGGTTAATAGAAGACAAAGAGGCATAATTAGAATCTGTGGATGCTGGAGTTTGACTATTGAAAGGTTCTTTTCTTTCTATTGTAAACATCCTGACTCGTGGGCAGGATGCTGGTGTTGTGTTTCCACCTCAGTAACCTGCAGCATCGAGGCCGCTCGGTCGGCCCGTCTGCACTGACGCTAGGGAACTATCGATCAGCAGAGTTAATTATTATGGTTATCTGATGTTCCTCAACCTGCACCTTAAGGGCATTTATATGCCCATGGAGATAATGGTGGAGATTCAGATCAACGCACACATCTGTCTCTCCCTTCACCCTCGTACACACATATACTGTATATCCATCAAGCTGTTGGAAGCAGCGTGTTGACCAGGAAATGTCAGTCACATCACCCACAAGCGATGTGAAGTGTCGATGGTGTAGGTGCTGGGGTTCCTTTATCCTCTCTGATTCTTTTAATAACATTGTTTTCATATCCACACCGCCTGTCAAATACTATCTCAAGCAATAATTGATCGCTCCCTTCTTAATTTCCTCATGCAGTCACATGATAGATAGGTGAGGGTGATGATCAGAGTATTAATCATGTGGCTTTGTATGGAACTTTGGCACTAAATAGACTTTAACTTTGAAAGATATCTACTTGATTTGACACATTTGGATGGCTGAAGTTTTTATTACTAGCTTGCTATTATTTTAAGATGGACACAGAACACTGTAAACCCATCCTTTAAGAAAGTAGTAACTTTAGTCGAAACCACAATCATTCTCTAAACCCTACCAAACCTTACTATGATGTTGTTGAATCATAAAATGTCAAGAGTGATATGACATATCACTCTTTCAAGAGTGATATGTTTTTTGAGACACATATACCAGACCAATATACAAAATACAGAAAACAAATAGAAATATCATAATTTCTGCCAATCTCAGCTGTACTTTGAATTAATCTCAATTTTGCATGCAAAATACCACATTTTACATTACATTAGCACACTGAATGCTTGCATTTCGACTGTTTGCATGTGAGGAGTGGTGCACTGGTTCGCTTCCTTCGATATTCCACAATTCCACATCTCATAACGTGAGATGTGGAATTGTTCAGCGTAATTCATAGGCTACTGGGCTCATTGCCCTGTGCAAATGCAATCATTTTATAAATGGGGCATAAACATAATCCAGTGTTTTGCAGAATCCTCCAATAATAACACTCTTTCTGTGCATCGGTGTTCTGTGTGGCCATAGTGTTGTGTATTTAAAGGACTGCAATTATTGGTTATACTTAAATATCAGGGAATTATTTTTTTTTTCAAATTTTGCAAGAAAATAAATTACATTTTCCAAAATGATAATGAAACTCTTACGCATTATGGAGACAGACATGCCACTGAGTCTCCATCTCAGCTCAGTGGTGCGACAGAGAAACTCTGTAGTGTAGAAAAGCTTGGTGAGTAGGTGTATTGTTTAACACAGTATTACAGTAAATTCTATCGGTGCAATATAATATTCCTGTGATTTATAGGGTTAAAACATTACTGATTCAGCCTTTAAACATTTTTACTCATAAAAAGTATGAGTTCATTTCACACAGCATGTTTAAATGATTTGCCCCTGTTCTGTTGAAAGGAAAATGAAAGCGCTGTGTGTTCATTATTGATAAAGCACATTATTAACTGCATAATTCACAAAGCACATGGTAAGATCATGCGGATAAATCTTTCATTGTTTGTTACTGGGGTGTAGCCTACATAACAGAGCAGTGAAAAAGGCCTGGGAGCCCAAACGTCATCTAAATAAAAGAGCGATGCATCTGGAGTGTGCAAAACTTTGTTTCCAGTCTCCAGTCTTCCGGTGATCAGCACCTCGCCGCGACCCTCTGTGATTGTTACTTTTTTATTAGATAAATCTTTCATTAATATGTCCCAATATGTGCTGCTAGCAGAGCTGGCTGCGCTCCCGTCAGCCTACATGCCGGACGCCCCCGGGAGCTTTTCACTGGAAGTGTTGAAGCAGAAATTACCTCTTCGCCCAAAACACGGGGGTTTCAAGGTTTCCTTAATGAACGATGTGTGCGTTGCTCTGATGATGAGGGGTTGGAAGGAGGCGCTGTGGCCATCTGCTGGGGACGGCCGGTGTCAGATCTCCAGCCAGCGGTGATTTATCTCAACCTTGTTTTTACTCTCCTGCGAGGGTCAAGGGCTGCAACTTTACAACACAATTATTGGAATGGAAAACATAAGTGGTCCTCGCAGAGCAGTTTTTACTTTACCTGTTAACAGGTTAATCACAGGTTGATGTAATATCATTTAAAATAATACGTTCTGAAAGTTAAACACGCAAAAAGATCTGATTAGAGCTGCAACATGATTGGAAGAAATCATGTGTGTTTTAACTGCTGAATATCAGCCAGGGATTCATATGTTAATCATAAGTGGACAAAAAATTACTAATCGGCTATTATCTATGTGCAAATTATTCACATATGCCTTTAAAAAAACTTAAATCATTAACATTTATAATCTGAATTTGTTAGTACTTTGCAAATTTATCTATGTAATAGAAAAACACAACTTTAATGAACCTTGCTTACAAATCCCAACACAGACTTAAAGCAATACACACACTGCACCAACTAAATCCATAAATATATTTATTCAAAGAAGTCAAAAAAATCCACAGGTTAGGCGTCTTAAGTTCATTTTTTATTTATTGTTAACTCTCCCGCTGTTTGAGACAGTGGACTCTAGCCAAAATGTTTTAAACACGTTTGATTTTTTCATGCTGAGTTTGGTGTAGCTCATCCAGTGTGACGCCGCCTGACTGAAATCTGACAGTGATCCTGACAGCTGCCAGTGAGATTTTGACTTAGAGGCAATAAAAAAACAAGTACGCGGATGTCCTGACAGAGACCCTCCATACATCCTTTAATGGCAAGGAAAGTATTCCATCGTATTAATATGACCCAGATATAGCCCCTATTACCTAGTTATTACTTTAATTGAATCACATTGTATTATTAATTGTTACCGCTTTATTTTAAAACTATTACCCCACTACTGTTTTTTATCTATCAGGGCTCTGAACAGCCAAGGTGAGTTTCCAGACCTCAGAAATCAATTCAAAATGTTTCTCAAAGCTGCAGAGAAGCTGTGGAGTCTTTGCCGAATCTCTAAAATTAATCTTTCTTCTCATTACTAAAAAAAAAAAAAAAAAGCAATCTTTTGAACAAGGTTATTAAGGCAAGATGGGAGTTTTTTGGAGTTGTTTTTAGCTCCTGCGGCTGTGTTTATGTGACAGTGGAAGAAATGCTGCCAAACAGCTCAGCTTATAGCTTCATATACTCTCTGGATGTTGTTTCCCTCTAGCTCAGTGCCAAGATAAATCACCCTCTTCTGGACTTTGAATAGGTTTGAATTAGCCTCTTCTAAAACCTTACAGTGTAGTTTTAAACATTTATCGACAACAGCAGCCCGGCTCTGCGAGTAGATTGGTCTGGTGATGAATTCAGGGCATTTTCACCACAGGACAGCAACTGTTACATTCCAGCTCCATGTCCGCACACTGTTTCTCATCAAGTTTTCCGCATTAAGGGGAGACTGATGGATCTATTTTCTGTTTGCATCGCCTTCTTGGGAGGGACTATCTATCCGGAATGAAAGCTGTTTCCCACAGCTCAGTGGTTGGCACTATTGCCTCACAAACAAATTTGAGTTCAAATCCTGGTCATCCCAAGCTCTTGTGGCATTTCCTCCATCCTTTTTAACTTTCCTTCTTCCTTTCATCAAAGACACATGTAAGGGTTAATACTCCTGCCACTGCTCCTAGTGTATAGAATGTCTCTAATGTAGAGAATAAATACTTTATCGATAAAGCATAAAGTAAATGCATTTCTCACTCTGTAGGAAGGACTGATTTGACTGTTCAGCCTCCAGAGGTGCACTGTGGAGTCGATGTGCCCGGGAAAAGTCGTTATGTCTTCTGTTCCCTGGAGCATTTACCCAGCAGGCAGCATTCACTACAGCCCAGACTCTCCCATTGATCACACCAGCCGTGACCACGGCGGCGTCGGGTCTGGGGCGATGACCGACCTTTACCTTTTGGTGACTGGTTATGAAGTTACATGAGCCCTGTGTATGTGTAAGATTTTCAACCAACCAGTGACAGGCCAAGTACTCTATAAGGGCACGTCAGTGAAATAATGGATAAGTAAATTGCGCTGATGGCAAAACCTAGTCTAGTCTTCTACCGCTCATCCGGGTGGGGCAGCCTCAGCAGAGAAGCCCAGACTTCCCTCTCCACGGCCAAGTCCTCCAGCTCTTCCTGGGGAACCCCAAGGCGTTCCCAGGCCTGCTGAGAGACACGGTCTCCCCAGCGTGTCCTGGGTCTACCCCCGGGGCCACCTCCCGGAGGAACATGCCTGGGACACCCAGGAAGTCATCCACAAGGCATCCTCACTAGATGCCTGAGCCACCTCATCTGGCTCCTCTTGATGGCGAGGAGCAGCAGTTCTACTCCGAGCTCCTTCCGGATGACGTGAGCTTTTCACTCTATCTTTTTTTTTATATATGAGATATTTTCTTGGTTTTTCTATGCTTTTATTGATATTTCAGTTGAGAGAGACAGGGGCAATAACATACAAGAAAGGGCTGCCCAATGCAAGACTCAAACCGGGGCTAGCTGCGATGAGGATTCAGGCCTCTATATGTAGCTGCTCGGCTGTCTGTCAGCAGAGCAATGGTTTTGGTTTGTCTGTTCTCTTAATCCATCCATTTTTTAAGTAATGATCATTACAGCTCATATTGGATCTGTATTCTCTGCCTTAACTTTAAATCACTGTAAACCCTTACCAAGTCTTACAGCCTTGGGCATGTCAGTGACTCCAGCCCTGTTTCCCCAGCTGTAGCCAGGTTCCTGCTTGTGTTTGCAGAGTAGGTAGCAGAGGCGTCTGGCTTGTACACATAGAGACAATTTCCCAGGCTTTCACTGTTGTTTCCTGGACAGGTTTTTATCAGTAAAGAATAGATTTTGCCTCCAGCGTGATACAGATATCGGAGACGTCGGTTTCCCCACCTGCTTTGTCTCTGTAGTGGTTCTTTTCCGATGAGCTTCCCCTTCCTGAGAACGATTAATGCTCAGAGACACACAACTTTCTGCCATTTCAGCTTTTACAAATAACCTACTTTCAGCCACAAAAACATTTGTGTTGGCTTGTGTCTATATTTATCCATTCTCCTACCTAATAGATTGTGGATTTTATGAGATATGAATGGATAATTGCTTTGATCTCTTAGACTATGACAGTTAAGTCATTTTAGGAGGCTCATCTTAGGGCTTTGATTAATTGATTTTGGGTCTTTTCGAGATTTACAGATTTACTGCATCTTAGGTAAGCAGAGTTAAGGAGCATCTCTTACTTCCTCATCATCTCTTACAAACCAGACTGATATGAATGAATATGAATTTAGACTCCGTATCACAGTGGAGTTTGAGCTTCCTGGAGGAGGATGAGGTCCAGCAGTCATAAAATGACAGGGAGGCACCAAGTCGCTTCAAGGAGAAAAAAGACTTCTCCCATGAGCAAAGCAAAAGCACACATCCTGGGTGAGCTCGTGCTGTACTGCAGGCTTTTTTTTTACCTGAGTAAGTCTGTGTATGTGTTTATTTTATCTAACCTGGTTTTAGGTTTATTTACTTTGCAGTGTTTTATTTAGGCCCGTACAGATATACTTTAAGGTAAAATGTGTACATTGTTGAATGCCTTATATTAAAAATGGTTAGACATTACACATCTTTTGTTTGGTTCAAATACGCTGTAACCTACACTACATCATTATAGTAGACCTTATTCATTTATATATAGGTAATAACGTGTACTAAAATGTTACTTAAAGTAGAAGTCAACAAGAAATGTGAAAGTGTGACAGCTGTGAATACATTCTTTGAGATATTATGGAACAATGGGCTGAATGTATGTTTTATGCAGTCAGGCCTCGGTTATGTCTGCTGAATTAGTGCAGCGCTGCATAGTAATTGAGAAATCGTCTGCTCTGCAAGTTTGCAAAACAATTATCTGCTTCCATGTCCACTCCTTAATCAGAGTCTCACTGTGGATGAAGATCCAGCTCCAGCACTAGGTTCTCACACCTAGTTTAGCAAGTGTATTTGTAATAATAACTAATAAAATTGATAGGTGTGTCAGATTTACGGTAGGTGTATGGAGGATCAATAGTCCCCATATAGGTTTTCATTCTGGGCATTATGTTTTATTGTTTGTATCTTTAAAACTACTTCTTTCCCCCTGTATGTACTACCTTGTATAATTTTTTGGCAGTACAATACTTCAATGAGGTCATGTCCAGAAAGACTCCTGAGAGAGCAAAGGAAGGGTGGGTGTGTGTGTGTGTGTGTGTGTGTGTGTGTGTGTGTGTGTGTGTGTGTGCGCAGGCGGGGGAGAACAAGTCATGGTGCAGGTGCCTATCGGAGTGTAGGCGTGAGCCCGAGCACAGGGTGCACAGTTCCAAAAATAGAAAATCAATTTGTGGCAGGCAAAGTTTTATTGTGACGGGTCGCCATAAATAATTGAATGTATGGGAAACACTGCTAAAAGATAAGCTGTAGCTGAACCTTTAAAGTGGGCTTATTTGTCCGGATAATGGCTCCAGTTGTTCGGCAGATGCCTGCTGTGCATGGCGATGACATTTGGCCGAGCAGTAATGAGCGGGGCTAACGGAGCGGTGCTGTATGGTGGGACGGTGCCACTCACAACAGCCCGGTCTTAATTTTCCTCTAATCTCCCCCCCTCACCTTGGCTCCCGGCTCTAATCACTATACTAGGAGGAAGCCAGTGTTTAAATGAAGCAGCTTACTGGGTGATTAGGTAAAGGTAAATTATTCATTACAGAACGTGTAATCATAGTGCAGCCTTTGGTGGAGGGTGAGGGAATTCACGGTCCGCTCTCCCGGAGCGAGACCACGCCACTCCCCTTTGCCATTGATGGCAGCCGAAAAGGATCTTGAGAGATGAAAGAGACACAGAGAGGTTATGGAGCCATGGAAAATGCATGTAAACCACAAGCCTGATGGCAGCTTGTTACCAGGAGATGTGAAATCTTTCTCCTCACATCAGGAACTCGTGGGTTCCACAGGACGCATAATAATATGTGAGACTCTGTACAACCACTGGTGTATGAACAGAATCACCAAAAATCAAAACGTTACTTTTTCATGTCTAAATTAACATGCTGGTGATTTCATTTATCCTTGATTTTTGTGCTTCTACCATGCGTGGGTAGGCTAGGAATCTGAATTTCATCAGTCATGATGTAATGTTGATAAAGTAATGTAAGATCAGGGATTATTTTGAAAATTGCTTTGTGCCTTTCCTCTCAGACTGCCTGTCTGACTCATTCTGTCCTGTACAAGATTAACGTGACTTCATAATGGCTCCATCGAAAAATAGACTCTGCATGTATATTTCAAAGCCTTGTGTTGCTTTTAGGAAAAACAAGTATTGACTAGAGTGTTAGTCATCAGTTCCAACTGCCAAGACCTGTGCAAACAAGCGGTTACTATAAAGTAATAAAGCAACAATGATGTTTTAGATAGGTCAGACTCCACAAAAGCACATTTCAGGTTCACATTTAAGTTGTCACTGTTTGCCTGGTCTGATAATCAGTGAATTATCAATTAATTTCACTTCCCCCTTCAGTGGTACCTGTTTTCTGCTTTTAAATCTGCCAAGGAGGTTATGTTTTAACTGTTATTTGTCTGTCAGTTTCTTTGTTTGTCTGTTTCTTAGCAAAATGCCTCAAAAGGTTTTGGCCGGATTTTCATCAGTTTTTCAGCAAATGTTGGGAATTGTACCATGAACAAAGGATTACATTTTAGTAATGATCCAGAAGAAATTCTGGTTTCTGGATAATGTTTAGTGTTTTGTAATATTGCAATAAATGGACCTTCAAAGAGGCAATATCGTTTGGGGCCACCTGCTGGTGATAACTTCCACCTGCATAGCTTGTTTTCTTTGCACACTAAGTCAGACAC
Organism: Lepturacanthus savala; assembly: GCA_030544235.1. Classification (NCBI taxonomy): domain Eukaryota; kingdom Metazoa; phylum Chordata; class Actinopteri; order Scombriformes; family Trichiuridae; genus Lepturacanthus; species Lepturacanthus savala. Next base: position 27,171,098 of record CM060465.1, read on the forward strand.
TAAGAGAGGACTTTGACTACACCTGCTCTTCATTCCATGCTAGTGCATTTATTCAATAAATAAAGGACAATAATGTTAGGTCACAATATGCTTGGCAGAGGTCCGCACTCTCAGAGTGTTTTTCTAGTTTGTATTTGCTTTTGCTTATTTTTCAAGGCCCACATGTCTAAAACCACTGAGGACAAACAGCAGAAACTGAAAGTTTACTCATGAATTTATCTGCAGTGTTTGTATTGACATCAGTCTGGTGTCTGCAGGCAGCTCCTAGCTTTTGTTATTGTTTAGATTGAGAGATTTTTTTGTTTACTGAGTAAGGAGGGACATAGAAAGATCGATCTCTGGATATTAAGAATTGATCATTCAATTAAAAATTGAGGGGGGAAAAAATCAAAACCTTTGAGAAAAACACTGAACCCTCAAAGAGAGTATAGCTGTTAATTGACAAATAGTGGAGGGCAGGCTGTGTGTGTGTGTGTGTGTGTGTGTGTGTGTGTGTGTGTGTGTGTGTGTGTGTGTGTGTGTGTGTGCGTGCGTGCGTGCGTGCGTGCGTGCGTGCGTGCGTGCGTGAAGCATAATGTCCTGAGTCAATGTTTCCAGGAAAAGATTTTAAAGGATTAGCAGCGGCTACAAAATCAGAGAAAGTCATCAATGAACCAGAAAGACTCCTGCGTCTGTGCAGGAAATAACCTTGTCTTGTAAGTGACTGAACCTCAGCTTCAGTTTATCGGCAGAGGTTAAGCGCACGCTCGACATCTGTGACTCTCCATCATGAAACAATAATAGCAAAAGCTCAAAAAGCTTTGTGCCCCAAGATCACCCAATGTCAGTGATGTTGTTTTAGCCTAATGGTCTGGTGAGCGGGAGAATAATGACTTAAAGCCCAGGAGGTTCTGCATGAGGAAAGCAAGATAAATGTGAGGCTTTTTCTAGTTTTACTTACCCCTAGCAACTAACCCGGGACTGGCCTGAATACCAAATGTTTGTAATGGGGTAATTATTCATGAGAAAAATAGTTTGACTGCCTGGTGGAGTTTATTTTACCAGCTATGTAGCAAACAAATGGGACATTTTAAAAGTGGAAGCATTGTAATGAGTGGTATTAGTTCACTTCAGCCAGGATCATTAGGCTGTTTTCATGGATTATTAGCAGAAAATGAGAAAAAGAGTGCCGGGTAAACACTGGTAATGTAATCATAACGACTACAGATGTGATTCTGCTGGGACTAAACGTGCAGTCAGAGCTCATTAAGCTGCGGCTCGGCTGTTTTGGGGTTCATGTTTTTTCCAATATGTCTCTATAGAGTTTCTTGCTTGTTATTCAGTCACTGATGTTTTTTTTTCTGATCTTCTCCTCGATTCAAATCACAAAGCAGGCCGTCCCCGCCCTGCCGTCACCTTTTTTGTTTTAATCCTCGCATATACTGCAGCATCTGTTGTGAGGGAGGTTTCTGCAGCAGACGTGACTTCTGAATTTTCGTTGAGTAGCCAAAACTTCTCAGACAATGCTGGCGGAAGAGTAAAGCTGATCCAATACCTCTAGGCCGGATTCCTGCAGCTACAGAGACCCTATTGAGTCAGCTCATTAATTTACTACCTTAAAGGCAACGACTGGTAATTTGAAAATAATATTCGAGCATGTGTGAATATATCCCTGCAGTGTTTTTTTATTGTGATGTTTTCAACTCTCTGCATGGAAACTGTCGCTTTGAGTGATGAAGTTATCATTGCACATGTTCATTCAACCAATCACTTCCCTACCACACATTATTGTAAGGAATGATTTATTATATGTGGAGAAGAAATGTCAGGATAATCCTCCCAATATTGCCCGGATCCTCAGCTTTTATCTGCAAAATGTAGTAGCTGCTTGCTGCCTTATTGCCATATGCAGTTTATTTCTTAGAGGAATTTCATCAGAGTAGTAATCATGGTGAAAAGAAACTCAAAACCTTTGAAAAAACTCAATTATAAGTAAAAGACTGGTAGCCGATCTCAAGTTTTGTGGATTTCCATGCCTTTAGATCAGTTAAATAAGGAAGAAAAGAGAAAAAGAAATTAAGAAAAGAGCCAAGGAAAGAGGAACAACAGAAGTAAGAAAATAAGGGTACGAAGGGAGCGAGAGGAATATGTTTAGGAGAAAGAAAAGAGGGAAGATGCCAAACCACGTATTTGGTCACTTAGTTTGGAGGACTTGTTGATCAAAAACACAAAAATGTTTTTCATTGCTACCACGGAAAACTAACAGACATTCACAAGTGGAAAAACTGTTTCCCGCATTTTTTGCATGAGATGTTCAATGATGTCTGGCCCCCTTATCTTGCCACAGAAATCATCATTCATTTGCAGAGTAGATCATTGCCTGTCATGCTCAGTATTAATGAGCTGGCGCATTTGTGAGGATAATCATCTGTGAATTAATCACGTCTGCGGTGGAGCGACGCCCACCTCTGATTGGCTGCTGCTGAAGGATGCAGGGCTTCGCCACAAATACATATAATCTATATTAACTTTATTCTCTGCTTTGTATGGGGACTCATTTACTGCATATTACTCTGATGAATCGAGATGCCCATGGGGATATTAACAGAAAATGGTAACAGAAATGGTAATTTTGACATTTATTAGATTGGTTACAACTGCAAGAGTTGGGAAGTGCGGATTAGAAACTCATGCTTCTCCAGAGCATGAACCTTTCTTGTGTTAGTATAGCTTTAGCTTGAGGAGTAGCGTGTCACTCTTAAAATTGTAAAATTTTTAAATGAAGCTACAAAAACAGCTGCCCCCCCCCCCCCCCCCCCCTTAGCTTTATTTTGGATATTCATGGTCTTCACAAGATGAATCATAAAAGTGCCAATGGCCACCTGATGACCTCCAGTATCATCACCTTTAGACCAAAATATGAAAATCTCCACACAAGAGATAATTGAATTGCAAGGTTGACTTGAAATTTGCAGAGCTCATTCCTGCTCCTAAGTTTTGATTTATAACCCTTATGACTGTTCCTCTCCTCTTAATGGAAGGTAAATTATGTTGTGGATGTTTCTGTCCAGCACTTTGGTACAGTCGGGTGTGAAGAACTCGCTTGGGAGGTTATATATTGATGATTTTGCTGGTTTGTATGTAGTCCTGATGAGGCATATTTGAGTCCTTGTTTCAGGATCACTGGGGATTGTGGATTTAATTCAACCTGCCAGTTGGTGTAGATGCTGAGTGGAAAACTATTTCTGTTTGACAGATTCCCTCTGGATCTGCCACAATATATTATATGTGCACCCTCAGTAGAGAGCAATTAATCACTTGGAAGAACCTTTATTTTTTTTTTTTTTTGGCATGTTGGCATTTATTTTTATTTTTTGACATTTTTAAAAAGAATGAGATGCTCACTATTTTTATTTTGTTTTGCTGCAAGGATTACACTTATCATTTTCTCCTCTCTGAGGGGATGAACGAGAGTTGAACTTGGCAGACCGGGTGAGGGAGCAAACAAAAACGAAAAGCCTCTAAAACTACCTGTCATCTCCTCTTTGAAATTGTTCATTTCTCATGCAGCTGTTCTCTTAAATACCCAATATACCCTTCACTGTGCAGCACTGAAGCAGCAGGCTCTCTAATGAAGGCGAGCCTGGTTATCTTGTACAGGAGAGCACAGCACATCAGTAACTTCAGCACTGTGAGGCATCAGGCTGTCGTCATCTGTCCTGCTTGGAACTGAAACTACTGTCCTGGTTTTGTGGTCCCATTTGTCTCCCCCCCCACCCCCGACGGCTCGATGCAAGGCGCTTAACAAACGAGCCTGATAGTTGCTGAGCTGTTCCTGCGACAGCGGCAGTGTCTCTCCATGGTCACACAGGGAAGGGGAAGGCTTGGGCGCCAGGTTCTTGCTGACCTATTCACTACCTACCTCTAATGGGTCATATTTTAGCTCCTGTGGCGGTGACAAATGGCCGCACTCTAAAAGCCCTGTCCAAGGTGCTGAAACTCGGTTGATCTATGACTGAGTCCCACTGATTAATGCCTCCCATCAGTTTGCGCGTGACGCCGATTCATCACCTTGCTGAGGTTTGTGTTGGAAATCCATATTGGATTTTTAATGAAAGAGAATATAATGCAATTCAAAGTCAATGGGTTTGCCAATGTCCTCACACTTTCACACACCCATTAAGGTACTCGCACACATGCCCACACATACACACTCAGGCAAAAACAAACTTGCACGCGTCCTGTGCTGTTTGAGATTGCATTGCATTTCCCTAACAGTGTTACAGCATCTCCCTTGAAGGGCAGCCACTGTAATTGTGTTTGTCTACAGCAGATCTCACACTTCTACTGCCAAATGATACAGACAGCAACACAACAAGATTTATGAGCCTCATCCATACAAATTTGTATTTTACCTTTCAACAAATAACTGGTTGCTATTTTTTTTCAGACAGTAGACATACTTTAGTGTGAAAAGTGCAACAAGAAAAGATTGTAGTTATAAGACACCACACAGGTTTATTGAAAAATGTATTTGTTCATAAAATTGTTTACATATTAGTTGGTTTTATTGTACACTAGGCTAACAATATTTTTTCTGTCATTATAAACTATCTTTGCTTGGCACCATTAATGTAACACAGCAAAGAATATGCTTCTTGCAGACATCAAAGCCGTCTCAATAAGGTATAGTTCCTGTGCTGTGCTTTACTTTGGTTGCACTGCATGAATGACCAGTAGCCATGTAGATTATACTCAAGATATCTGCCTGATTAAGCTTGTTATAATGATACAAGTTTGAAATACAAAATAGTCTCAATTTATATAGCTGGTTATGTAAATGTGTATGAATTTTCTCTCTGCCAAGTTCCTGTGCAAAACGTCCCACTGACAGTCATGAAAAGAGGGCACTTAGATTACATTGTCCAGTGTCCATCACTCATCATCTTCTATTAATCCCAGTGCGCCTTTCCAGACAAGGGCGTTTCTTAAATGGAGTCGTCTGGTAAGTTTATTACAGTTGCCCTCACCTTTATCCCAGACACACCAAATTCCAGAAAAGAAGAAGAGGGGGAGGAGGAATGAGTGCTGGGAATCAGTGGAGATTCAACAGGGTCCGCTATCAATTTTGTGTAAAACACCTGGCTGTACAGAGACGTATAGATGACAGAGCAAGTCACAGCAACCACAATAAAAAACACAGCACAAGTCGCCATCACCAGACTGTCCCAGTTCTCAGTTTTCTTCTTTGAGACTGCTGCCTCCTTTGTGGTCACATTGACACAATCCCTGCTGTATCCAAGCTGAGGTGCAGTGACCTCAACGCAAACCTGGTAACGAGTCGACCCCTTCAACCTTTTGATGCGGTACTCTTTGACATCAGCAGGAAGTCTGGCTGTGAATGGCATTGAGAGGAGGTGGCCCTCGGCTAAAATGGACCAGTTCAATTGCGACACCAAACCACCTGTGCTTTCCCAGGAAACCATAATGGAATGAGAATGGACGGATGTGATATATACATGTAAAGGTTGATTTGAAGACAGTGCAATGTATCCATCCACTGCAACCATAACAGACTTGAGGTCTGCTCCAACGAGATTGTGGGCGATGCAGGTGTACGAGCCAGCCTCCTGCTCTGTGGCATCATATATGTCAAAAGTTCCCTCCGGGTGCATGTAGTATTTGTCAGACACAGTACCAGGTAGGACCCTGTTGCCTGAAGGGGTCACCCAGTAGATCTCAGGTTCTGGTTCTCCAAATGCTCGGCAGTGCAGAGACACTGAACTCCCTTTACTGGCCTCGACCTGTTTTGGGAGGCTTCCAGGTGAGATCAGTGGAAGGCAGATCTCTGTCATCTCCCTGAAGTGCACCTGCCGGACATGCTGGCCTTGGTACTCTGGAGGCTCCACGCAGAAAAGGGAGTCGGGCTCCATAAAACGGACAGCGGTCCTGTTCATATTGACCCAGCGGATGACACAGTCACAGCGGATGGGATTGCTGTGCAGGCTGACTTCCCGCAGGTTGGGCAGGGAATCCACAGTGGTATGGTGAAGGGCACTCAGAGCATTGCTGTTTAGCATCAGCGTCTCCAGCCTGGGGAGCTTGTGGAAGGCCCTGGGGTGGATGTAGGACAGCCTGGGATTGTTGGTGGCCTCAATTTTTGTCAGCTCAGGCAGATTGTTTAGGGCAAAACTGTCAATAGACACAAGCTTAGGCATGCTGTTGATGCCAAGCTCTTTGAGATGCATCATGTCCATGAAGTCGCCTCTCTGGATCCTCTCAATAGGGTTCTTATTTAAATCCAGAAACTTTAGGTTCTGAACTCTTGTCAGTGCCAACTTGGGTACTCTATTGAGCAGGTTGTCAAAAAATGAGATGCTCTCCAAGTTCTCAAGACCAACCAGAGCATTATCAGGGATTTCAGTCAGATTCATCCTCGCAAGCACAAGGCTGCGAAGGTTAATCAGAGGTTGAAAGTTCATATCTGTCAGCTCAAGGATGGGGTTTTCTCCGAGCATCAATATTTCCAGGTTGGGGAGAGGCTGGAACCACTGGCTATTGATGCTTGTCAGCCGATTGGAATTGAGATGGAGCCTCTGTAGTCTGCGCAGCCCCTTGAATGCCCCAGGGCCAATGGAGAAAATTAGGTTATGGTTGATGTAGAACTCTTGGAGGTTGGACAAGGAAGCAAGGCAGCTGTCAGAAAGCTCCTGAATGCAGTTCTCCTCCATGTGGAGTGACAGCAGCTGAGGGAGAGACCCCAGACAAACATCACTCACTGAAGAAATGTTGTTCTGAGACAAGTCGATTTCTGTGAGGTTGGACAAATAATCCAAAGTTTTCTCCACATTAACAATGTTGTTTGTTTGTAGCAGCAGTACCTGTGTTTCCAAGGGGAGTCTCTCCGGTAGTGCGGAGAGGCCCAAGTCATTGCAGTCCACAGTGGCAGCCTCGGTGTAAATAGAGGTGGGAGAGAACCAGGGTCGTATCTCACATCGACACAATGTGGGGCAATGAGCAGCCCCCTCAGAGGCCAGAACAAAAGCAGCCAGATACAGCTCAGCCAGCAAACATGCCACAACTGCCGTCTCCTTCATTTTGGCCTCCATATTCCCTTTAGTCAGTAATTGGCCCTTAAGGAGTCAGCTGTTAGTACTGTTAACTTCACAAATAAAATCTAATTTGTTACTGCAGCAAGACACTGTATTTCTGCTGACGCCTGGTCCCCAAAGCTTTGGCCCTGTTGTCTTCCAGCTCTTGTCAAAGAGAGGCAACCTTTCAGCTCAGGCCGTGCCAGGTCGTCATGCACGCTGTGATATTTCAAGGTCAATGTATCCTTCAGGGAGCTGTGCTGCACAGCGAAGGGGCGGTCAAGGAATGCTGCAGCTCCGACTGGGGACGAATCACTCTGTCTTCCATCATTATTATCCTCCGTCACCGTCACTGCTGTCAGTTCCCATCTGTGGAGACAGGGGAGAGAAAAAGGCCAGTATAAGACACAGTGCTATTGGGATACAGGAATATTGACATCAACGAATTTTGAGACTTATTAGGCCTTTGCAGCCTGAGTTGAATTTATTGCTTTTCCCCGAACCAGTGGAATTGAAAGTTGTGATGAACTTGACCTGAATGTAGATTTTTTTTTGGCAGGTTTGAAACCAAAGAATGGTACATTTAAATCTCCTTATATTATATTCTACCAGATGAAAGATGAGTGAACCCTGATAGATGGGCTGACTTTTTTCATTTTTGCCCTAGAAAAGATGGACCTCTGAGATGGCGCTAAAAATGTGTTGATTCAGGAGGCAAAACATTGCAAGTCCTGCCCCCCTAGGTCTTAATTAGCAGAGCTTCAACACCCCTGAACTTCTCTTCTGTTGTGAACCATGCACCTGTGCACACTCATCAATTCACACACACAGAACAACAAGGAGACAGTTTGCCACAGCTGATTCACACAACCGTGAGGTGCCGTCGATCCACCAAAAAATCTGTCGCGCAAGCTTGCCGCAGGTCTTGCGTTACGACTCCTCTGCTCTTTTTCTGCATTATTCATGAGACACTGAATCAACATTGTTGGTACAGGTGACAGGTCTTCTGTGGGCTTTGCTTATGTCGACTGCAAATATTGATATTTTGATTAATTTGTGACCTTAAGTGCAGAAGCCACAGTTGAGTGTACAACAGTAGATGAAGCTGTCAGTATAGACTGGAACAGCCAGCTGCTGATGAGGACGAACTATGACACTACATGCATTTATTAGCTTGTTTCTGGGAATCTATGCGTACAAGTTTGTAAGATGGAAAGAGTTCCACTTTTTTTATTCCCTGCATACTATATCTCTCTTTTTTTAGAGTTGGAAAGTAAAAGTTCCTTTTGTACACCAGTCTAAGATAATAATAATAATTAGCTCATCGATGAAAGACTGATTCAAGCCATTTACCTAATAAAACTGATAACACTGTATAATAGGATTGACAGGTTTTCCTTGTATTGTTTGTCATTTAGGGACGTTTGCTGATATTACTGAACCTTCCTAAAGATTTTGATGAGTTTTTCCTATGTCATGCTACTTTTCTCATGATAGATATAAATCATAATTCACAAGACCATTAGAGTTCTTTAGATATTCGTAAACACACATCATTTGAGGCTTTTTCTGCTTTTTTATTGTGAGGACAGTCTCATTTATCACAAGTGTCCATACTGACAACAGAAAGTAATTTGGATGAAACAGAAAATCCACAGTCTCAGTTGGTGCATACACACTTCAGTGTGACTCAGGCAGATAAAACGGATGGATTTCTACATCAGATTTCTGTCTGGAGCAGCTTTGATAGTGCTTTAGAAATAAATTGGATTGAAGTTGAGATCTACCGCATGACATGTCCTTGAAAAGTTAAAAAAAAAAAAGCACACACACACACTCATCTCCTGTTTTCTTTTTTTTCTGTGCTGATTTGAAAAGGAGAAATCAAGTTTTCTCATTCCCAGGGGAAGGTTAGAGGTTAAAGATGAAGGGTTAGAACAGCAGATGTGGAGCTGGTGGGAGGTCAGTGTGTTGCTCGAAGGCACTTTCACTTTTAGAAGGTCGAGGGATTGAAGGACAGCAGCTTGCTGTCTGGGGTAAAAGTGAGAATTTTAGGTGTGTTTAATGGAAAATAACTGAACTGCTACTAAACATGAGCAAGGATCTCATGATCATTACACTTTCTGTCTGCCTGCAGGAAGTTGTGCTATTAACAAGAAATCCATAGGAAAGGTCACTTACAAAAGGGCGACAAACAAGAGTTTTAATTACAAACTCCAAAGCATGAAGAGCAAAAGTATGGGAGAGATATAGGACGTCTTTTGTAACTAAAACTAAAACTCTTTGACATCATGTTTTTTTCTGCAGCGCCTCAGTCATGATGTTAAAGAAACACGCTCAGGAATTTACTGTCCACCAGAGCACTTCTATTGTTGCAGCAACAGCTGTGTGTGTGTCAGTAAAACTGTCCTGAACCACAACATAGTGACTGATAAACGTTCTGCACTGTTTGGCATGCAAACTGCGTTAAAATGCACTAATAATTTGAACACGCTATTTACTTTGTAATTACTTAATTGCAATTAACACGTTAATCTCCCACCCTTAATTTATAGGAGAAGACTTCAATGCCATTTGAAAGATTTTAACATAATAGTTAAAATTTTGTATGAAAAAAGCTTTTAGGCAATAATTGTTATTCATAGTAGAGTATTTTATATACCTTATTACCCTATAGTATTATATATACCTTGAAATATGTCAACATGGAGGGTAGCTATCTTCTAAAAAAGAATACAAATCTATGCAGCATAACTAGAGATATCCTTCCTTGCAACTCAAATCCAATCACTCAGCTATGCCGATATTTTTTTTTTTTATTTATTTATTTAGCCTCAAGGGTTTTAAGATTAAGATTCTGTGCACCTGTGAGTTTGCGTGCTGTGGCCGATTGTATAAAATAAAGCTTGTGAAATCTTGTTAAAGCCACTACACTTGTTGTAAGTACATTTAAACATATGATTAGGTTATTTTATATCAAAAATATATATAACTAGAACAGCTTTACAAATGCAGCAATTTCTCCCATTTCCTTTATTATGCTGAAATATCATTTCCCATTTAAGCTGTTGGGCAAAACATTTCATAGAATATGTGTGAAGAAAATGGAGTATGAAATCCGTATATGCAAAATGTAGGATTAATCAGAAAGCTAGGCCTCCATAGTCAAAACAAATGGACTTTTTAGTAGGAAAATAATCAACATAATCTCATGAAGTTTACATTAAGCTCTTGAGTTATGGTCATTCTCAATCAAATACCTTATTTTAACATTTAATCATTTTTTTGACATTATCCTACATGGATTTCAACAGCTCCAGTGTTCTCAGTTCGCAATCTATCCGCTGAAATAAAAGTACGAACATTAGCCTTAAACTCACATGGTTTCCACCTGACAACGGCCCTGTGTGGAGTGATAGCAGCAGGCTGTGTGTATCTGAGTGATGAATAAAACATGGAGAAATGGGACCACTTTTATGAGACCTCTGCCACATTAAGAAAGCAGCACCCTAAGAGCTCTGGCCCTCAGACTCTCTCTCTCCACTGTTTGAGAAATACATAAATATTTCACATTTGGGCTGCTTTAATCCAGTCAGAATGTCGATGCTCAGCACTTAAAAAAGTGCCCAGGCTGGCAGTCCTGCCGGGTTAAACTGCTCTCTGGTCTGTGTGCGGGTAGTATAATGCATTACTAAATACTTTTATCAACAACAGGAAATTCGTTCACTCTGTTCTGGAGTGTCTCTCTAAGTGCTGCATTGGCAGAGAGCGAGCAGGAAGGGCTAATACCATGGCCCGATCAAACTGACTGATCCCTCAGCAGAAATCAGCCCTTACTCAGGAAATGGAATAAATGCACAAGTTGTGATCAGAGGTCACGGCATTTCAGGGAGATCGGGCTCCGTGTGGTGCAGTTTCGCTCCTGAGGTTGTCCATGCACTACTGTGGTAGCACCTCATTTGTAAACCTGCAGTGTGATCTATGGAGGTAATAGGATTTCACTTTTCGCTGCTTTTGCCAAGAAATCCGTCCAGGAGACTTATTACAAAGTAATGCCTTGCTGACTAACTCTGGAATCCATCTTTAAAATATCAAGTGTTTGCCTTTCATTGCGGTAGGGTTGCAAAACAATGGTTGTTTTCTTCATTGATCCACATGTCAATTAGATACTTGAAAATGGTGAAAAACGTGGATCACTGCATCCAAAAGCCCAAGGTGGCATACTCAAACGTTTTCTTTTGTCCCAACCAGCATTCCACAACCCAAAGATTTTTAGTTTGCTGTCAGAGAGGACTGAAAAAGATTCACATAAATATTTTAGCTCAATGGAAGTCTCCAGCACAGAGGAATATGACACATCAAGCTGTGGATACACACATAATATTTGTTACTAGGTCACTCCATTGTTGGTTTGGTGCTGCGCATGAGATACACTACTCACAATAAGTTAGGGATATTGTGAGAGACTCACATATTTTTAGGGTAATAAATATTAAACTAATGAAAATGGTGTTTCTACTCATTGATTATTTGTAATATCAAAATGACCTTTTAGTTCTTTCATTAAAATTCAGACCAAATAGGAAATCACTCATGTAAGTAACAATATCCCAAACTTATTGTGATTAGTGTATATTGATAATAAGAAAAGAAAAGCCTGATCCTTCAAGATTCAAAATTATTAACTGCTTATCAAAATAGTCAGTGAATGATATTTAGACTATAGAGGAGGACATGACCTCTGTGCCTTCAGCTGTACGCAGAAGTTAAAACGAACACAGGCGAAACTACTGATGCCTTTCAGCTGCCGTCTTCAGGGCATTGTTGCTCCTGCTGTTCAACATCTGAATCACTGCTACCAATTATGTTACATTTGTCAATGCAATCGGCAAGGAGACGCTATTATCATAAAAGTCGGATTAAAATTTAACTTGTCCTTTACATCAAATTGGCGTTTTGAGTAAAAAAAAAAATTACAAAAAAAATGAAGTGGACCACGATTCACTACATTCTGCCATTTTTCGTTATCCATTCCTGCAACAGCAACACTATATCATCAATTAGCAGGCCCTTAGTATTAAGTAATAAAAAGGGAAGTGAGTGTGTGTGTGAGCATTGTGGAAATAAACAGAAGAAATTAAATTAGCGTATGGCAGCGTCTCCTGAGAGGACACTCTCCAACCAAAAGTGAAAAAAAAAATCCACTATTAAACACTCCATTTAACATTCAGACCTCGTCGCTTCATTAGCATATAAGTTGTTTTTGTTGTTACCTAAATACTGTACATAAACGTGTTCTTTCCATCTCCGTGGAGAAGCATTTACATAAAAACTATAACGTTAGATACAGTACAGCGGCTCCCTTTTCACTCTGGGAGATGGAGATGGATGCCTGCAAGGATTTTAATGAGTTGCATGAGAGCAAAACAAAAGAGGACCAAGAAGCGATCGCAAATGGAAACGAGCCATGTGAGAATGTTTTTACACGCAAATGAGAAGGAGGAAAACAAACTATCCAATACCACCTAATTATATATTGACTGAATAAAGAGTTCTGTGCTGTGAAGGCAAATTAATTTGTTGCAGCGTTCTTCTCTTAGAGCAGCAAGGATATAACTGTCTGTGGTGTTTCACACAGATGGTTAAAGAGAGAGAGACATGGTGGAAATATTCAAATCCTTTACTTAAAGTGGCTTAAATCGATATTTTTTTCATAATAACACAGTCTGAGCTGTCAGCGTGTAATGTGTTGTGTGCGCGGCTCGTTGTGATGAAACTACAGAGAATTATCAGCAACTCTGCAGTTTCCCCTCAGCTTTATGGAGCTTTATAGCAAGTTTTCAGCTCATTGTTTAGCTGTTTGGCTGCAACTTCGCTGTTTTGGTTCACTCAGCGTTGTTTTCAGCCGACTGCCGTGTCAGAGGAAAAGCTCTAAAATACCCACTATACATGATCTACTCAGCGGAGAACTGCGAACGGACACAGTGAGCTGTAGACTAGCTGGTGAACACAGTGGAGCATTTAGCAGCTAAAGAGCCAGATAGTTCCCTCAGGAGCAGAAACAGAGTGAATATTGGACTTATATTAAGCAAGTGGACAGAAACACGACCAAAAATAAATGATAATGTTGCTCTGTAACTGCCGGATGTGGGAATAAGCACCCGTTTATCTAATGAGTTAAACACATCAACTCAAAAGGTGATGATATGTCAGAGTCGTGTTCACGACTTGTTTCTAAAGTGAATTCCAAAATGACAAATGTTCCATTACAAGTCTTCCATTCAGAATCTTTTTAGGGCAGAAAATATTCTTCAAAATGAGATACATTATTTGATTATATGCAAATTCATGTGGGTCTGCCCCCAACGCTCTCACAATATGTTGCATCATCTGGTCGTCTGGTCGTTCTCTCCCTGTACTTTTTGTCTATATCTCTGCTGTATGATGGAAGGATGGTAGGATAGAAAGGGGAAAATAAAGATTGTTTTCCAAACTGCAGTCTGTGAAGGCTTGAGAGATGATGTGATAAAGTACATTGTCATTCAATTAATAACTATTTCAAGCAATTTAGCATTTTTCAAGCTAAAATAGTACAAAAAATAAATAAAAATGCATTCAGCTCAGCATCCTAATTGTATTTGACAAGAAAGACTACCTGTTATGACAGGTAGGAAGGATCTCTAAAAATCCGGGAAGCTTCACTTTCATCAATTTACTCAGTAATAGAACATTTTCTGAACAGAAATACTGTAGTGTATTTGCATTAATGTCTATGAACTGTTTTTGGACTCATAAAGGATAAAGATGTGTTATAATTTGTTTTACCTTCAATATACAAATTAGCCGTGTGTCTTTCAAATCCCTCTTGGTTGCTCCAGATTAACAAGTAGCAAATGTCTGTCACTGTGGAGCTCCGATGAATATTTAAGAAAATAAATTAGGCAAAAAAAAAAAAATCCTGCTGACGAGAAAGTTTAAATTCCTCCTAATGGAGGAAACATGAATCTTTCTGGAGAAAATAATAACCTGAGAGAGAGAGAGAGAGAGAGTAAAATATCAGATAAAATAATGTGCAATTAATGACTGCACATATTGTAGATTTATTTCACTGCGCTCTTTGTTCTGTTGAATTTGTTCAAAACAACCTTCCAACTGTAAAACTTGTTCATTATTATTATTTCTTTTATTAAGTCAGGTTTGGGCTTAATTTATATGCCTATACTTCATATAACGTCCTTAAATATTCCCTCCAGACATCTTTCCAGACTATAAAAATGCTCTGATTAATAATTTATGCCTGACATGGTTTTTCCTTTAGCAAAAAAATATAAATCACCACAAAATCTTAAAATAAAATCGACTCCTTCCCCCATTATTTAAAAAAAGAATACGTGAACGTAAAAAAAAAAAAAATTCAGATGGACACCTGATGTCTCCTACTTCAGTGTTAAGTAAAATTCTCAGTGTGTTTGCACTGGAGGTCGAGGTGAGGGCAGAGAAACTTTTCCTTCCTCACCACACATTTCACTACAAAGATTGACCATTGCACTGACAAGTCTCTCTCTCTCTCTCACACACACACACACACACACAGCTAAAACGATCACTATTTCCTCAACAGAGGAGCAGAACAAAGGCTTTAGAACACAGCTTACCCCTTTTGTTTCTTCTAACTGTAACAATAGTCCAATAATCTATTTTATTGCAACAATACAATTATTGCCGCAATAAAATAGATTATTGCATCAATGCACACCATAAACAGAATCAAACACTGAGTTTGATGGAATGAAACTCTGGAAACTGTAAATAACATCCCTCCACAACATTCCAAAGCTCATCTCTCTCGGTTCCTCTTGGGACCACAAACATACAGAATTGCCTTGTTGTTGAGGATTTGACAGAACATGAACCTGACAGAACAGCGTTGGGATCAAGCCAAATGTTGCTTTACAGAAAGAGGAAGTGCTGATTTTAAATCAAACTCCTCGGCATTATTTCCTTCACTTGTTCCTACTGACAGCTCCTGTAAATCTGCAAGCAAGCAGTTCATCACAGTCTCTGAGAGAGTGAATTTAGAGCTGCATGAGGCTGACGTCAAAGAACCAAATCATCTATTTATACACAGAACTACATAGTTATACATGAGAGGGAGGCAAAGGGAATATAGATGAGCGGCTGTATGATGTGTTTCTGTTCCAAGCTTGAGTTAGCTATTTGTTGAAAATCTTTTTTTTATAAATCAACATCAAAAGCAGTGTTGATTCCCCCTTTTTATATTTAATCTTGCCTCATAAATTATCATCAGGTTTAGATGTTTGCAACCGGCTTTGTTCTATTGTATGTTATTAGTAACTGTTTTGGGGGAAGTATCAAACAGTATTTCACCAAAATGGTACCTGTATCCATGAAGTATAAGTATAAATAGTGTGAAGTATAAATATAAATAATATGGTATAAATATAATAAAGTCACTGTAGCTTGGTGTGTTGTCTTTCCTTTAATATACCGTATGGGCCCAAACATAAGGCCAACAGCTGTTTATTGGAGAAATACTTTTTGTAGGTACAACGCTCTTTCACACTGGTCCTGTTGGAAAAGTTTCCCTGAGATACTATCAATCCCAAGGAGAAGAGTCCTTATCCCTGAAGTCCTTTCTCTCATAAAAGTGAAATACTTCCATTAAAGCAAGAGGTAGATTCTGCATTTGTGTGTCTTGTCCATCAGTCACACTCTAACGCTCTCCTGTCAGCATCTTGGAAACAGTCTAAGTGATTTTCTTCAGCAGTTAGCATTTTTCAGACTGCCTGTTTGAGCTTCTTATCATCTATGGCAACAGTAATTATTGACTGCTTGAGAGAGCGTTCGAACCCTGCTCCGTTTCTGCAGTAAAGATGCTCTCCACTCGTTTTCATTTGTTAAGAATTTATCTCTTCTTCAGAAACTCAGTTTAAACTGAGCTAACCAAAAAACTTCTAGTGTTGACTGACTCAGTGTGAGCATTATTTAGTCCAATTCCTGATGAGCTATCATATCATGGTTGGTACCAATGGAAGTCTTAGGTTGTCAAGTATCTCGCTCTAAAACTGCACTGAAAAATAGTATTGTTCATTTTTTCTTTTACGCGTTGATGATTTCAAATTAATTACAAATGCAGTAATTTTTGCAGTAATTTTTACAGCACTATCAAAACTATATGGCAAGCCTCGTAAGACATATGGTGCCAAAGGCCTATTAATGAAGGGAATGGAAATTGAGTATATCGGCTGTTTAACCATGTTCTTATGCTACTTAGTCTGCAAAGTGTCTTAGTTTTGATTTGAGTTCCACTGAATTAAATCCAATTTTCTCATGAAAACCCAGTGTATTCATTTCACCAAATAATAATATGTGCCTAAGTGGCTCTTAAACCAAGCATATAAAGGGTTCTAAATGTTAACCGAATGTGTCTGTGCTGTGTGAATTCAATAGATCAATGGAATTACACAGCACTATTGAGAATCAATACATTGCTTAGAATCATTATCATCAGCTCAAGTTCACTGCAGAAAGACGAGCCATGAACAGTGTGTACCCACTGCTAGATCTCCGCTTCCTGTTCCTCCGCCATCGCTGTTCTTAATTGATTCCTCGGGGTGTTATTGGCATGAAACTCAAAGGAACAATATCTCCAAATGCTCAAGATAAGATCACATTTCTACATGAAATCCCTCTTTTTCTCCTCTCTCTATCCACCATTAATTTACTATTAAACCAGTCCCATGTCGGCTCTGTAGCCGCCTCCTCCTCCTCCTCCTACCACACACGCTCCTTGTTAGCATCTCCAGCATTAGAATTCACACTTAGCCTCCACTCCCACGAGTCACATGTCTCCTTTTAATCAGCAGCCCGTCTACTGCTAATTACCTTCACAAACACACACCCTTACAGTACATACACAGGTTAACACATTGACCTCTGCTTGTTGGTTTATGACAGTACATGTGTAAAGCTGCTGTCACCTGTGTATTCAGTGCGCAGTAGGCAGTAGCAGATGGGTTTTATATCCGCTCTATATATCAAGTTGTTGGAAACAAAGCTGATGGTGCTGAGGGAACGACAGGAAGCTAAGATGAACAATTGAAGCTGATTTATTGAAGGGGACATATCGTGATTTTTGTAATATCCTGTTATTTGTTATAAAGGCGGTTATATATGCAAAACATTGAAAGAATGGATGTAAAAATGCTGCCTGCAAGTCAAAGCTGCTACTTCCTCAAATATTTAGGGCAAACCCACAAATCTATCTATCACAAAGTCTATCTCTTCTGTAATCTTGGTTGCTGAGGTTGTTCGCATTGTCCAATTGCATATTTCAGATCAGTTTCAGGCTCCAATATGTGCGGATGTATTTGAGAAGTTTTCATTTCAAGTAAAAACCGAATCAGCCAATCAGAACTGAGTGGGCTCATCGGGTGGGCGGGCCTTAAAGAGACACAAGCCTGTTTTAGATAGAGGCTGAACTGAGGGGCTGCATAAGGGGCCAGTTAACGATCAGTTTTAAAAAAAAAAATGTATTTATTTTTTTTTACTTTGAATCTTGCAAAAATATTCCAGTAGAGCCCCAGAATTTAGATGTACACCTGGAAAATACCTGATGTGTGAGGCTAATGGAATTTTGTATTTTTATTACAGTCAACACATACAATAAAAAAAGAATTATGTTAACAGTAAAACATCTCATTGTTAGACTAAGACTTCCCTATTTTGCCTGTGGCTATCAGCTCCAGGCTTATTTGTTTCTACTCAAGAGGTCAATCTTTAAAAACTGCTCACAGATATGTAGTTTCTTTTTTCTGCTTCTCCTTTTTTAAACATCAATAATATCCCCAAAACAGCTCACCACTATTGCTCAAACTGGAGAAAATGGTGCATTTTGGGGGGAATATTTCACAGACTGAACCAAGGGCCAGTATAAGATGAATAAGTTTTTTTTTTTAATCTTTTTATCAACTGTAAATCATGCAAAGATATTCTGGCAGAGCCAAAGAATATAAATATAGACATGGAAATGTGCAGAATATGTCCTCTTTAATCAGTAGGCCACCAGACGCCCACTAAGAATCTTTTTTTAACGTCACATTTTAAAATTTCTTTCTGTTCACAAAATCCGAGCCTGTCATATGCAGTATGATTTAGATGGGTTCTGGCAAATAAAGTTTGATTAAGGTAAACAATCTTAGTTTTATCTCCTGATTTTGGTTCAATGTTAGTCCTTTAACTGATCTCATACTAGACAAAGTGTTTTTATCTTAGCTGAGCTTTTTGTAAGCATTAGACTGCTTCTCATCTAATTTTAAACAGATTGTAAATGAATTTATAAATTAATTCTGTGATATATACATATATATATATATATATATATGATTGGCTGCAGGCTGCAGGAGGAGAGTGTTTTACTGATCAGCAGCTGCTGATTAGTATGATTCCACAGATGGATGCGCTTTAAATGGACTTCACATTGAAACAGTCATGACTTCAAATGTTATACATAGACAGGTAAACATTTCCTCCAGATATGGTCAGGGATCTTAAACTGTGTGACAGATTTTGAACTTCTGTTTACCACATGAGAGTTAGATGCGTTTACAGTCCACAACCTTGACATCTTACCTTCTGCCTCGTTACACACGAGGACACACAACCTCCTGCATTACCACCAGACGTAAATTGGGAGGTACAGAGTCGTCAAATATGAGCGCCCATGTGTCTCCGGGATACTGGACTGCTATTTTCAGCTGTGGATTAATATACCTTTAGTGCTCTGTTGAGTATTCTGGGTTGCAGGTTGGTGTGTTGGTGTGTGTGTGTGGGGGGGGATTGAGTTGGTGTGTGTATGTTCATGGTAAAGGAGGAACATGTCAAGAAGTGCAGCGTTGTGGCTCATTGATGTTGAGATTTGAATTTGAATCCCTTTTGAGAACAATGGAGCTCTGTGGCACAGAGGAAGAAGATCTGTCACAGATAATACTTGCTAGTATAGAACATAAATCCATTGTTACCTCTGCCAAGGAGATTATATTGTAGCCAGCATTTGCCTGTCTCTTTATTGATCTGTTTGTTAGAAAAATACCCCAAAAGATTGTGGCTGGATTTTCGTCAGAATTTTAGCAAATATTGGGAATAGTATAATGAACAGATGATTACATTTTGGTAATGATCCGGAAGAAATCCTGGATTCTTGATCACTTTGAATTTTTTGTTTGGTAACATTGCGGTAGATGGACCTTCAAACAGACGCCATCGTTTGGGGCCACCTGGTGGTGATATCTTGCACCAGCACAGTATAGGACAACCGTGTCGGGTGGGAGTCACAATAAGCTTTGCACAGGTTTGCGCTCTTTAAATGGTTTTCTGGTTGATTTTGTTTTGTTTTTTATGGGATTTGACAATAAGAATATATCCGATTTGTCCATCAACTGCTAGTGGTTGAAATGTCTACTTTCCCCTAACTTCAGTAAAGATCAAATATGATACAATAGCGCTGCAGCAACTTGATATTGATTATTATAATATGATGGTATTTTAACAAGTGGACATCAGACACTGAACTGAAAATAGATCAATAGGTTTGGTTGCTTGCAGCCATTTTTCAAGCAAAGTTTCATTGGTGTCATCTTTCAGGAAACCGTTGTAGGTAACATGGAGGTTCTGAATGAATTAAGTCAACTGTGCTTTACATTTTAAAGGGGAACTTGGTGTTCAGAAAACAAAATGGGAATTGGAGGTCTGACTCATTTTTTTTTCCTCTTTATGAATACACAGTGAATCCTTACTCTCAAAAGCAGTTTTAAGACACCTCCACACTGTGCAACAACTGTAGGTTAATTGCATGTAATGTTGTGCCTATGATAAGATATTGTGAGGAGGAGGAGGTGGAGGAGAACTACCTGTGTCAGAGAAAACAATATCAATTTGAGGCTGTCAGGTTGCATGATGAATGTGAAGTGAATCATCGCGCTATGATGGAAATAGAACAAAGTAAATGAAAGCTGTTATCAGCTCGTCATCCATCTTATAATTGCAGTTTTAACCTTAAAGTTTTTCAACCATTCATGTCATTTCATGAATTTTTCAGCAGCACCCGCAATATAAGAATTTGGTCTTACATTTCAGACAGTATCAGTTTATTGTTTGGTGAAGATCCTCCAGACAGCACAAGGTCACACAGAGTGAAGGCATCTTAAATGTCCAACCAGTAGTTTGGGAAAAACCCGAGCACCACAGTCTCTCACCCTCAAAGTCAATTGATAATGAATTCCAAGGTTTGGCTCTTTGGAATCATACACCAGAACCGCAAAGCAAAATCGATTAGTATTGATTAGTTCTGGGCAAGCTGTTGAGTTTGATCCAATTTATAAAGACCAAAAGTTGTATTCAGATCTATAAAATAAAGGTCACAATCGGACTAGTTAAAAACAAAAAGAATTACAAGTATGAATATTAAGTTTTGGTAGAGGTGGTGCACACTGCAGAGAGAGTAGAAGATAGATTTATTTAGCCTAAATCAAATTGTGAAGACAATCATAACGAGATGAGGGTGAGCGTACATCATAATTTATGTGACAAATGAGTTTCTATCATTATTTATCACAGAATGTGTTTTCCAAGAAATTCTTCGGCGATCATCCATCGAGAGACATATGGAATTTTAATGTTTCACCAATAGAGCGTTTGGATTTACTTCCACCCTATAACACTCTTTATTATAAATATGACTCAACCGATATTGACATGTCTTCATCTTGATAGTAGGAATTAGTTTTTTTATGTAGGTTTAGTGTCTCTTTTAGGTCATGTTGTCTGGAGACATAAACTGCAGTTTACGTTCTATTTATAAAAAAAAAATGCACAACCAGAAGACAGTTTATTTGTATGTATTGTTTTTTTTTATATATGTATCCATATAACCAGTTTCTTCAAATAAGCTCAGAGGAGCTGGTTGAACTTGTGAACCCTGTTTGATGCTTCAGGCTCCTCTGCTTTACATTTATGCGAGCGCGAAGCTGATTTTAATATGCAGATTAAACCTGTGCACATAAATAGAGAGAGAGGAAAAACTTATACCAGTGAAAAACATAATAAAAAAAAAACAGAAAGTTTGCTTATGAAGGCCAGCGAGGCTCCACCAGGGTTCAGCTCCCAATAGATAAACAGAACTACTATATAGAGAAGTTTTAATCACAATGCTATTTTTCAAGATTGCTACTTCAAAATTGTTCTACAGCTGCGTAAATTGAACTAATATCTTGGTGGAAAAACAAGTCTGTGCTCAAGCCTGTAACCTCATATTTGAAGGAGGGACATCGTCATAAAATACAGACAGTGGCCAACTTACGAACACAATAGGTTCCGAGAAGCTGTTTGTAAGTTATTGTATGTTAAATTTCAATCTGACATTTCTTATCACTACCACTATCACCACTTGCCTTACACCTTTTGCCACTAGCACTAGGATTTGCTTTACCCTGATAAATTAGCCTAACCTGTACGGAAACGGTGATGTGCCTAGATGTTCACGGAGACCCGTGCAAGAATGAACTGGGTGAGATGAAGGAGTGTTGGAGATGACGTATGGAGCGGTGCTGCTCAGCGTGGGTTGCAGCAGAAATGGGAACTAGTTGGATGTGGTGCACGGTTCATAATACAAACTTCTGAATGCAATACAGCATTTTACACACATTTATAGACATCAGTCAGTGGTTGTCGTATCTATGAATGTTCGTAAGTCTGATGTTGTATCGTGGGGAACCGCTTTTAAGTTGTTTCAATGAGTTTGTGCTCATTTAAAAAAAAAAACTAAAAAACTCTATACAGCTCTCATACAGGTAGTTTATATCTAGCAAAAATGGCCTACTGCCATTATTTAATTAGACATTTCATTGGACTAATCCTCCTGCTATTGTCAATTAAATAAAAATAATGGGCTGTTTTGCTCTTGCAATATAATCAGAGCGAATGTGCCGCGAGCCCCCTGAGAAATAAACGTTGATGAAAATGAAAGATGAACATTGACGTATTACTTGTGGAGCCCTGGAGGAGAAGGCTGCGTCTTTAAAGACTTCACAGCCCACGTTCAGTCTCTCACTCAGTCTGACGCTGCTGCATGTTGACGTGAGGAAAACGGAGCACTTACTTGGTGTCGGGGGGCTTTCGACCATTCTTAGTTGACTCCCTGTTTAGCCAGGGATGGAAACGTGCCAAATTGGTATCTGAGCACTTAAAGATGCCTTAGCGCGCTGCTGTTAATTACGAGTGAGGCTTAAATACAGCAAAAAAGCAGAGAGTGAAGGGAGGCAGACGGAGGTTCTGGTAAATTAGGCTCACAGCGGCTGGATAGGTCTTTCCTCCCTGCAGATCACCCTGCAGCCGATCCCGTGACCTGCACATCCGTCCACATATAAGCACGGTGCTCTCTCCTGACTCATGTTCCCGGATTACGCTCCGGCATACGCCACCTGTCCACTCTAGCTCTGACGAGAGCTGAGGGCGCCTAACCTAACAAGGCTAGGACACTTTCACCTCGTTAGTGCTCTGGAAGCATCCCGGTGGCTCAGTGTCCCGATGGGGCATGTAGCGTTTTAACACCGAAACCTTTACTGCTTCTCCTCACTTTGACCTGCTTGCTAAAGATGAAAAACGCACCCCCCTCCCCCCCTTTAATAAAATCAAGTAAAATCAACCTCCTGCTTCATCCGGTCCTGTTGCACATTCTCTGACTTCGGGGGATGAACCTGTGGAGTGACACCGACACAGACTCTGACTCTGCAGACAGAATTTCCTCTCTTAGAAGCAAAAAAAAAAAAAAAGAAGAAAACCTGCATAGGGAAAAAGACTGGAGATGCAAAACAAAATGAGGATTGTCAGCGAGGAGCCTCAGCGTCCCCACACGCATTTAAAACCTGCGACAAACATCCCCAGCCCTGTTTTCTTATTCCCCTCAGCTGTCAGAACCACAGGCTGAGCTGCCACAGAGCTCAAGGACTACCGCAGTCCTCACAACACACACACACAGGCACACAAGACATATAGCGATGAAACACTCACCAGTGGATGGTAGCGGAATGCATCACGTCCCTTGCAGCAGCAGATATTCAGCAGGTATTCCTGGCATGGCTGCAGCAGCACGGAGCATGAGTGTGTGTGTGTGAGTGTGAGTGTGTGTTTTTATTTAAGGCATGCAGCGCTGTATGTTAACATCCAGCAGAATCAGCAGCAGCAGCTATTTTCCTGTTTTCCTTGAGTATCTTCAAGAACAAATGTCTTCTCTCTTTTCCTCTCAACAGTGACAGAGAGATCTAGAGAGGGGGGGGCGAGAGAGGCTGAGAGAGGAAGAGAGAGAGAGAGACAGAGAGAGAGAGAGCGAAAGACTAAGAGCAAACAGGGAGAGAGAGAGAAAGAGGGAATTTAAAAGGAGAGAGGGGGGAGAGACACCGAAAGTGAATGATAGGTTGTGTTTGTCGTTTCTCCATCCTTCCTCTGCTGTTAGAGAGGAGATCATCCATCACTCTATTACACACACACACACATACACATACACACAGAGACTTATACACACATTGATACATTTCAGCTCCCCAGAGACTGACCAATGAGTGTTCAGCTCCGCCGGTGACAATGAATCCAATTGGCTTAGCAAGCTGTCAGTCAGTCGCGATCCCCTGTATCCCCACGGCAACGGAAAAGAGGAGGTGGAGGAGGTGGAGGGGGAGAGCAAGGAGAAATAAGTGGAGGAGAATAAGGAGGTAGATGAAGAATAAAAAAGGTGGAGCAGGACAAAAGATGAAGGTGGAAGTAATGAAGAGAGAGGAGGAAGGTGAGGGAGAAAAAGTAGGCGGAGAAGGAACAGGTAGAATAAAAGAAGAAGTAGGAGGAAGAAGAGCAATGAAAGGAGAATAAAGGATAGGATTTTATCTCAGAATAAAAGAAGAAAAGGAAAGAAGAGATGTACAAGGTGGAGGAAACGTCAGAAATAGGAGGAAAGGGTAGAAAAGGAAGAGTAGGAGAAATAGGTGGAAGAAAGATGAGTAAGAGGAATGAATAGAGAGGACTAAAGGATGAGTAGGACAAAAGGAGACAAAAGAGCAGGAAGTGAGAAGGAAACAGATGAGGTGAAGAAAGAAGAAGAAAAAGGGATGGGATAAGCAGGACAAACAGAAAAAGAGATGAGGAGGAACATGAGGAAGGACTAGAGGAGTCTGAGAATTTGGTAGGAAGATGAGGATTAGAAAGATGAATGAAAGCAGGATATTGGATAAGAAGGACGCAACAAAGAAGGACGCAAAGAAGATGAAAGAGAGAAGTACATAGAAGAGAAACAGGTAGAAGAAGAAGTAGGAGAAAGAAAAACACCAAAAAACACTGAAAACCACATCAACAGATTTTAGGTTTTTCTGTTTAAACATCGATTAGTCAATTAATTGATTAGTTGCCAATAATCGATTAATCTTTTTCAGAAGAAAAAGTCAAAATTCACTGATTCCAGCTTCTCTTCCAGTTTCTTTAGTCCTCTGTGACTGTAAACGAAATATCTGCCTCTTCTTTGAAGACATTTGAAGACGTGACCTTGGCCAACATTTGTCACCACTTGCATTAATTGAGGAAAACAATCAACAGATTATTCGATAATAGAAATAATCATTAGTTGAAGCCCTGAACAGCATATATGATAACATCAGGAGGGAGAAGAGAGGGGATGAGTGAAGATCAACCGCAGCTGAATGTGAATGCAGCAGCTATCCGTTACCCCAGCTTCCTCCATCACGCTTGTATGATTTTTATTTGGTTGTGTTTGGGTTTTATGCTTATTGCCTTTATATCTGTTTATTGTTTCCCCCAGGTCACCCAAGAATCCCCAGCAGAAGATCATCAAGCGGGTCATTGGCCTGGAGGGAGACTTCATCAGGTAGGAAACACCCCCCCCCCTCCGCCCGCGGTGACAAATCACCGACTCATCACCTCTCACTAACACTGATAAAGGGAAGGAATATGCTTAATAACTCAGCTCTGATGCTATAAAGGCATCCCGAGGTTAATGTGAAACAGCAGCCTGTTAGCTGTCTCCCATCTAATCACATTGCAGTCAAGAGGTTCGCTCCATCACGCTGATTTCTAATCAGATTAACTGGCATCACCTTGTGGCAAAAATAAATCACTGTTCGGCTCCTGCACAGATTTAACCGCCCGCTAGGGGTTCGAAAAATGCAGGATTTAGTTGCTATATTCTTCACTGTGGCTAACCAATGGGAGGTTCCTATACAATACTGTTTAAAAGTTTGGGGTCACCCAGACAATTTTTTGTTTTCCATGAAATGTCACACAGACATTTGCAGCTGGAATAGTCATTTACCACATTAGCAATGTATAGAGTGTATTTCTGATTAGTTTTTAAGTTATCTTCATTATAAAAAAAAAAAAAAAACAGTGCTTTTCTTTCAAAAATAAGGACATTTCTTAGTAACCCCAAACTTTTGATCGGTTGTGTCCACAGTAGGATGTAGTAGTAAGTTCTTCTTCTATGTATTTGGCTGTGCACATATAAAAGCATAATTCACTCCTCTACACAAATAGATGAGTAAAACTCCTCTACCATCAGCTAAATAAAAGCCATATGGGTTTAGAGGACGGGTTCACAGTTTTGTACATTAAAACAACAGGACCCCCTAATTTGCATGCAATCTGGTACAGAACGGCTCCGGATCCGTCATCTGTCAACCCTCACCCGGATCCCTCTGTGCTACAAAGCACTGCAGCTCTGCCCGGCTGCGGTTTGCAGCAGAATCGACGAGAATTCACAAATTTCACATATAATCGCGTGATATACAGTAGCGAATGTTTGTATATATAACCACATCCATTCAGGGGAGGAGTATTAAAACCTGTTGAACTGCATTTTCTGTGATTCAAGCATGAACGGCCTGCTTAATTTAAACCGAAATCTCCTTATCCATGGTGAAGCAGGGTGAAATGATACCTGAAGCCATGATTTCAGGCCTGGCTCCGCCCATTATGACATTTTCGTGGTATTTGAAACTATGGTGTATTTTATGTTTGTGTTCAACTTCCTGTCCCACATGATCTACTTTGTGCTGAATTGTTGCATTGATTATAACGGAAACAGATTGTCCCCGCGAGTCTTGTAGAAGTCATCTACAAGACTCGTGACCCATTAATGAAGGTGGTTCCTCTGCATGGCCGAATTTGAAATGGCCAATCTCTGCTGGCACCACATGTCCTGTTTGCCAGGAGACTGAACAAATTGCAGAAATGAATTTTGGTGCAGAACACCATGAAAGCAGCATTTCATGCTACTGAAAGGTCTGTGGCAGTTCAACTCACACTGTAACTCAGCTTTTAAGTCGATATGTTATAGTTATAGTTGATATGTTAGCACATCCTTATTTGCACATCCACAAGTTCCAGAGCAACATTATCATGTATTTGGAGTTGTGTTCGGGTTCACCTGATGGACATAAGTCCAATACTCACTCTCTTTTGGTTCTGATTCTGCTCTTCACCAGCTCCTGAGGGAAGTATCTCTTTAGCTGCTAAATACTCAGCTAGTCTAGCGCTAACTGTGAGTGTTTGATGTTTGCTGCTAAGCAGGTAGCATTCAATAGCTTTTTAGAGCTTTAATACGCACTGACAGCTCAGAGAGTGGCGTTATAGAACATATTGAGAGCAATTATAGCCTAAAAGGCAGTAGATCAAAATGAGAGATTCAATTTGCTCCATATTCTCTGCAGATGGAAAACGACTGCCGCTAAAGACTGGGACCAGCTGATAGTATGACTCTATGTTTAATTAACTATCTCTAAAAAGTGGATTCATTGTTTATGTTACACAAAATAAAATACCACCTTGTTCTTTAAAGTATTGTCTTAATCTCGTATTTTATGTTTTATTAAAGGTGAAGCACCATGAAACACAGCAGGATCTTTGAGACATCTCTGTAGCAGATATCAAAGTATTTTAACTTTCAAGCTAAAGGTTAGTTTGCAGCTCGAAGGGTGTTATTCTTAGTGTGAGCACAAGATAACAGGGACAGTGCATGCAGGAGTGCATGTAAGTGTGTGTGCGTGTGCCCACCTCCTGGATTTCCTTCAGGAGGAGGTGGGTATTGTTCTCAGCCTTGTCCTGGGTTCTCGTGAGGAAATGAGCTCTATATGACTGATGACTGAAAGGATGATAGTAGTGTTCCTTGTATTACATTTATGTAATAATAACTGTTGTTGCTGGCATTTTCCAAAATATATTTCTGTACATTTTAGTTACTTGTTTAGGTCGAGGTCAATGTTGAGCCTCTGAAATGTGCAGCGTTCCATACCACTCAATACCACTCATATATTTATAAGAGTGACTCATCAACCAAACATGTAGGAACAAAGTACACTGAGCTGTAAAAGTCAGAACAGATTCTGACCTTTTCTAGGGTGATGTAATTCTCTCTCTAACTGCACCGATGTAAAAAGAACATGTTGTTTCTCCTTTTCTTTTTGTAAACAGCTCTTTTACCACATGAAGACACCCGTTATAGTTTTAGACATTTTGCACATTTCATCACAAAGCCTGAAAAAAGAGGAAGAATGTAAACCTTCGGTGCAGGCATGAACCAAAACTAGAAAATATAGATAATAGAATAACCAAAAGCTTAAGATAAGCCATTAAACCTGTTAATTTTGTTCTTGGCAATGCCACTATTACAACAAGCTAATTTAAATTCAGTAGGGGAAGGAAAACATGAACGCTTTAATGTCTACCTTTTAATCCCCTTTATGTTGGTTTGTTTTATTGGCCGGTTTTCACTCAACACTTCTAAAGGCACTGGGGTATTTTTTAATCACTTATATCAAAGAATGAAAGATAATTCACTGCTTCCTCATTAGTCCTGCAAATTAAATAACAACATAACATTTTTTCATCACCTTTGAAATTGACATTGAACATTTTCCAATTTATCCATACTATTACATACATTAAAATAATCAAATATTCATATGACAGTTTGCTGATCTGCCACCACTATAGTTAAAGTTTGGTAAATCTGTAATTGTCTGGTCCTGGTCTCTGAAGCTGTCTTTCTTTTAAAACTTCTTCTGACAATGCAAAAATCTCACCTTTCATAACCTGACCTGTTTTGAATGAAATAATGATAAAACGTTCCCTTAGTTTAAAGGAATTAATTCCCTAGAATGTGCTGCACTTTTTAGTTTTCAGTGAGCCAACTGTCAATCACAGCTGTCCGTCACACAGCAGTCATCAAATCTACTATAAGGCTTCAAATCTTATTAACAGAGCAATAATTTCCAAATTTACCACCCAATTGACTCTGTATTTCTAGAGAGAAGTTGAGGCTTTTTGAATGGGAGTTAGTTGAACCATCTAGAGGCTGTCATAGTCACTTTTACTTCAGCGTCAAGATGTGATAGCAAACGTCTCCTTTTATGTTTTCTCTTCTATAGAACTACTGTATATTACCATCAATACCAAGTTGACTTCCAGTAAATGGATAAGTGGAAGTCAACTCTCTAACTCCCTAGGAAAATGCATTGAGATTTATAGAAATGAAATTTGCATATATACAGTTTAAGAAGTCTGTTTAAATAGTGAGTAAAGCCAAAATCCTTATAATAATTTATTATTATTATTATTATTATTATTATTACAATTTTACTTTAATAAGTCCACAAAATGTTTGTGGATGTTTATCTTTTGCCTAAATAAAATAATAGTTGACTACAAGTTATTATATTTTTATCTGTATTTTAAAAGAATGGCAACTTTGTAAATAAAGGCTGTAACATTTCCCTGCTGTGACATCAATGCTGTACACAATGATGGACACGGCACAGCAGGTTGATGAACCAATTACTGTACCTGTGTCCTCATCAATATGACTTGACTTCAACTTTATGCAGATGAAGCCCATCCAACACGACGCTCAAACCAATCAAACCAGGCAGCGCTAATCATATATGAATCAAGATTATGCAAAGGCATCGCCTATTACTTACCTAAAATGTTTTCAGAAACATATTTTCGTGAATTGTTTGGCTGTAAAATGACATTGTATGTGGCAAAGGAGAAACAAAGCACCGCCTCACAGTACATCAACACCGGTCAGAGCATTCTGAGATCTTGTGCATCTAGGTGCGATCTTGCCGGATTTAGTGTGTCACCCACCATAAGAGCAGAGAGCTGCTGCTGTATCTGTATCCGTAGGTTGAAACTGTGTGAGTCACTGCTGAATTACCACATCTACAGCAGACCTATAAATTATGATATATACTTCGTTCTCTCGGGGAGGAAAAAAAACAAGTGGCTGCATGTACTCTGCGGCTGTGTTTGCACATGTGAATATCACACATGCTAAGTGACGTGCCGGGGGGGAAAAGCAGCGTCTCTGACAGACAGCAAACACACAGCCAGTGAACCGGCAAGCACATCAGACTTCGCATCAACAGTTGCACCCTGCAGCACCAGCGAGACTGAGGGGAAGCGGCGGGGCATCAGATCGCCGGAGACATGTTTCGCAGTATCATAACACGCCATCGCCATGTGACTCATACCGGCAGCTGTTCGCGGCGGGTGCCACCGTGCAAATTACAGGTCAGCGGCTGGGGAGGGGATGAATAATTAACCCGTGATGGTTCCCTGGTGGAGGCGGCCGCTGACAACACTGGCTGTCGGCCTGCGTTGTCTCTCACGGGCCAGGCAGACATAAATCACCATCTCCAGCTTCAATCCAGACACACAGGTCAGACAGTCTGCCTGCCACATAACCATCAGCCGCGGGGGAGAGGATTGTTTTACAGATTCATCTCCAAACAGCACGGTTCGACCGCATGTAAATCTCCCATATTCGCTGTCAGGTCAGAGTGGGAGTGTTAAACATAGCACAACACGGTGCAGGAGAATCTGCAATAAAGTAATGGAAACTCATAAATAAGGTTTATTTGTCCACTAAACCATTCAACATCCCCTTCCAGCAGGAGGCAGCCACCACTGATGGTAAACGTCACTCCTGCTCTCACATACACATTAGTATTTT
The DNA here is from genome assembly GCA_030544235.1 of Lepturacanthus savala. Taxonomy (NCBI): domain Eukaryota; kingdom Metazoa; phylum Chordata; class Actinopteri; order Scombriformes; family Trichiuridae; genus Lepturacanthus; species Lepturacanthus savala. Next base: position 27,201,257 of record CM060465.1, read on the forward strand.
AGAGTATTTTGGAAATCAGCTTAATTCACAGCAGATACTGTTGAGGCTTTCATCAGAAACGGCAAAACCAAGCAGTATTGTCTAAATAAAATAGAATCTGGTGCACTCTCACAGCCAAAATGGTGAATTTGTGACCAACAATAAGCACTACATCTGGCTCATAATGCTGCTGATTCATCCGTTGATCCTCATAATGCAACAGCAGCATCACATCAGTGTCATGCAGTAGGCTTTGATATGGACATTCTTTTCTTTATCTCCAAAGAGTTGCACAAATTTTACCAAACTCTGTTTAGATTTGTACACGAAATACCTGAAATCAAACGTTACAGGGAATTTTTTTCAACCACTACTGTCGTTGAGCTATGGAGTGATGTTTTTTATTCAGGGGGAGCCTGATTTTCTGCCAATAGCTTTACAGTATTTCACTGTTTGAAAGCTGGTGGCAGTGATGCATGCATAGTAGTGTGCAAACTGGGTAGTTAAATAAATGAGAAAGCATCAATAAAAACACAATCGGAATGCAACGAACAAAGGGAATAAGATTCACAGAATGCACAAAAGCACAGAAGAAACTCCCAAGCTATTTAATAAAAGTCGGTTCTCTCTAAAGGAATTTAAAAGTAGCCTGATATCTCCTGCCACACTCTTTGGGTCCTGACTGCAACCAAGCAAAGCTGCCCAGCTCACAAACAGGTGAGGCTCAAAAGGTCACTAATGTAAGATGGAGCAATACTTTGCACGGCTTTATACATTTAAGGATAAGACTGGCAATTTTCTATATTTTTGTTGAAGCCAAAGACTTTCAAGATTGGAGCCATACCAACAATGAACTGATCTATATCAGTATCCACCCTCTCCAGCAGGATTTGAGACCATTACTGACCATTCCCCCAAAGTGTGTGTCCGCTCCAACACACCTGCAAACCTTCTGCTATACTTTTCTTTATTGGTTGTATTTTGAAAGTCCAGAGCTGAATCCTAGTCTATGTGTTTTATCCATTAGCTGGATGGTTAGTCAGACCAAACACTGTATGATCAAACAGGACAAACTGGACTCTTGATGAAATATATTTCCTTCCTGGGGATATTTTACCCACACGTTTTTGAGAAATCTTGGGCTTTCAGACACAGTGGTCAACATTTTTTCTTAATTTTCTGACAATTTTTTGATATCAGGGAAATAATCAACAGATTAACCTCTAATTGCTAGTTGCAGCTCTACTGTTACGGCATCCAGAAAATGTTTGTAATGTTTAATAAATGGTTCATCAAAGATAAAAATTAGTGTTGAATAATTTTCAGTTCATTATCTGATGCTTTTGGCAGTCAGTCAGCCAAACAGAACCTCTGACCCTGCCAGTGTTTCATCTACTGGAGCAAACACGGGGCTGTTTGGAATTCATGCATGATGAAATCCGGTCACCTGTAAATTTCTCTATCCACATCATTTCATCCAATTAAACTGAGCTGTGGCTGCGGTGGATGTCAGAAATGGACGTCGTCAGCCTGTCGGGAGCAGAAATCAGCGTGAAAACGGTTTGATTCAAACGTAATGAATAAAGACAGAAAAGTTTGGCTATTGACGGCTCCGGTTATAAAAAAAAAGGGATCATCAACAGCTTTCAGGAATACATGTCAGTCAAACACACACGCACAAAGAGGGAGAGGTCAGAGAAGGTTTACATGTCTTAATCCAGCATGTGAAGCTGACAGCAGCTGTCGACCTGTACCTCATTAAATTCCTTCTGGAATCCACCAGCTGCGGTTAACACTGATAGAAAAGTGTGTGCGTGTGTGTGTGTGTGTGTTGTGGGACAAATGTGAATGTTTAATCATCTCCATCTGAGTGAAACACCTCCTCCCCATCGCCACAGTGAAACACTCTTCAAGCCTTTCGATTCGGTAAAAACACGTTGAGACAGCGATGACAGGGCAATTTGTAGCATCTGGAAGCATTTGGAAGCTCTTTGAAGCATCCACGGTGTCACTGTGTTCTTTTGTCTCCATATTTCTGCCGTGTCCAGGAATGGATGAGTGTGTCTGCTGCTGTAACTGGGTTAAACCCTCAGTAACAAGACACCGCCTGTGTGAGCCAGGTTAGGACACCCTGGAAGCCAAAAAAAGTTAATTCCAGAACAGCAGTAATTGACTGGATTCACTGGGGTTTTGGGATATATATATATTCTGTTGAATTCCAACACATGCACACCTCATTCTGCTCAAAGATATACTGATTAGGTGAAACCTGAACCAAGAACAATAGTAAAGACTTGTGGAGAGCATGCCAAGATGCATGAAAAGCTGTGATTAGAAAATAAGGGTTATTACCAATACGGTTACCAAATGTGGATTTCTGAACTCTTCTTAATTGTAAACATTACTATTATGTTGTTTTAAAATGAAATGAATCTTGTTGAGGTGTTGAAAACAGGTTATGAGGTTTATATATATATATATATATATATATATATATATATATATATATATATATATATAATTTGCAGTAAAAAGTAAAAAATTTAAGTAGCTCTCCTTCCTTATGGATATGTCCTTCTGTTTAGTAGATTTTGACACGATGTCTTTGTACTTTTCCCCACCTGTATCCATGATAATAACGTTGTACCTAGTTAAAAACTCAGATGTGGGAAGACAGAGACAACACTAAAAAGTCAGACAATGAGACATAAACAGTCTGGATGTGGTGCTTAAAAGACACATAACCACTTTTACTGGATCTCCTGAACATATTGCCTGACAAATGTGCCCAAACAGAAGCCTGAGGCCATTAAGTTACACAAGTATATGCAAGTTTACAAGGGAGCCAAGGCTGCTTTTACCTGCAACCAAGATAATTCCTGGTTAAACCTGGTTTTGCTAATTTTTTTATTATTATTTTTCCCTGAAGAAGGCAAAAAATGCTTGTAATATTGCATTATGAATTTATTGTGCTTATAACTATAGTCAAACAGCACTATAAGTGCATTATGATGCATTATTAGTATGTTTATAATGCATTACAGAAATGGGTTTCGTAGGAAGTGTTACCAGGCTTTCTGCACTTTACCTGTAGTTCTGCGGCTCTATGGGCAGAGTCAGAGGGCCGTGGTGCACTGGGACTATTAAAAAACATCATTCTTGGTTGAAAATTCTACTCTGAGGCATATTGTATAATACATTCCAGTAGTAATGACAGATTAAGCGAGCAGCAATCCATTGTTCCTTCCCCTAATTTCACTGTCAGAAACAACAGCTAAGTTGAACACCTTCTCAGAGGTTCGCTGAAAGAATTCCTGGCACATGTAGGAAACCTCTAATTAAAATGGAAAATATGTAAGACAGGTTAATGGAGAAAAGAAAACGTTCGTCAAAAAAAAAATGACTGTGCTTCATCACAAAATGTGGTGGGATGAATTTTAAAAAGCACATAGAACACTGATGTAACAGTGCGAGGGAGTTTTTTTTTTTTTCTTGTGGCTGTTCTGCTTCAGATTCTTCATCTCAGCAAACCAAACATGGTTAAATAACGTCCTTGGTGCTGTTAGGTTTTCACAGTCTCTTAAATGTAGCAGAGAATCAGTGTCACAGGCTGTAACCTTTTATTTATTTCTGAAAAAAATGTTTGTTTTTCCATCTGTTGTGAGTCGGTAAATTCAAGTGCTGTGGCTAAATCAATATATATGTTTCCAAGGCCTCTCCGGTCAGCCCCGTCCTCCAGAACCACCACACATGTATAAGGATTTCTCAGACAAATTTCCACTTAAAAAGTTAGTGAGGCTATAATTCACGCTGTTGCCTCTGCTAAATGATAAATCAGCTCTGCAACAAGCCCACAACACTGCACGGGGATGATGAAGGGTGTTGGATCTTCTCCTCTTAAAACGTGACAACCAGATTGAAGCGGCTACAGCGTGAGATGAACAACACCATTAGTCTGAACGTGTCCTCGGATCTTTTGTTGGAGCGAAAAGGCGGCGATGGGAAGCAACGCTGCCGAGATGATTTAGAGGCTGATGATTAACGATAATGAAATGAAAGCGATAATTGTCCTGGAGATTTGATCCGCCACCAACGAAGACCTTAACTGCAATTGTCAGATGTAATGAAGCAATTATTCATCCCTTCTGGAAAGTTAAAATCTGTCTCTAATTGTATATATATCTGTTTGTTTTGATGTCAATGGTAATATTAAAAAATAAAAAAGAGAGCGAAATCTATGTTAATGTGAAACGTGTAGGTTGGGGAATGTTTTTCCTGCTTTGGACCCACAGTTCCAGTGAATGGAAAATCTCAATCAATCATATTTTAGAAGGTATTTTGAAATTTATACTTGTCTGTGGTCTAAATGAGTGGAGCAGTTAGATTTATGAAGTGCTTTATCAATCACAAAGGGAATATAGGGAATATAAGGGACTATAACAGTGTTACAGAAAACAATGAGGTCGGTATATAAAAAAGACGTTATATATAAATAAGATAAAATAGAGTAAAATAGAGAGAAAGTGTTCAACCAGGCCGAATAACATTTGAATTGGATCTTAGACAAAAGTTTTCCTTTCATCTTTGTGTCAAACAGTTCACGTTTCTTTCTTCTCTCCATCTCTTCAAGGACTCTGGGCTACAAGAACCGATACGTCCGAGTTCCTGACGGTCACTTCTGGATCGAGGGGGATCATCACGGACACAGTCTAGACAGCAACAGCTTTGGACCGGTATGAACCGACATGTCAAGTTTTCAGGAATATAACTATCAGTTTGACCACATCATCATAGGCAATGCATTTAAAACCGTAAGTATCCACTACTGTTCAATAGTTTGTGTTTTCTATGAAAAGTCACACTTTTCTTTACCACCATGAGTTGTAAAATGAATAGAAAATATAGACTGGATATTGACAAGGTTGCAAATAATCATTTGTAATTAAATATATGATTGCACAGGGACAGGGACTGACACAATGAGCAAACACATTGTACCATTCGAACACTGGAATGGACTGGAAATGGGCCTCTATACACCTATGTAGATATTGCACCAAAAAACAGACATTTTCACCTAGAACTGTCATTTATCACATTAGCAATGTATAGAATGTATTTCTGATTAGTTTATAGTTATCTTCATTGAAAAAAAACTGTTTTTCTTTCGAAAATAAGGAGATTTCTAAGTGACCTCAAACATGTGAGTGAATGTGAATAATTAAAATGTAAAGCTAAGTATGATAATACTTATATAATAGCATAGAATATGAAATAGATGAGTTTATAACTGCAGCAAAAAGAGGAACTTCTGCCTGTGAGCATGGTGTTAAATCCCAAGACCGCTTCATTCCACTCCTTTTATCTGTTCAATCAGAGGTGGATCCGGCTTCACTTACATTCCCCTTCTGGCTGGAGTGAAGATTTACAGTATCGTGAAGGAAACCCAAGTGACGGACTATGCTTTTGTTGTGTTTGCGTACGTGTGTGTGTTGCATTCTAGTGTTTAGTGCGTTAACAGGTCTGGATGTTTCTGTCGATTTGGTTTGTCCACTCACTGACAGACACTGCAGCCGCTGCCGCTGCTCCAAACATAAAGATGTCATTACCGTTGTATTTCAGGCTCCTCGTTGTCTCTCCCGTGCAGAAAGAGAGTTAACATCCTCTTATTGACTCCTGCTCTCTGCATGCTGCTTCTGCTTCATCCCTCTTGGGTTGAGCAGCATATGAAATTTTCATCAGAGGAAGCGGCTGTTTGCCCGTGGACCGGGCAGGAGGCTCGGGCGCTTCAGCTGAAATGAAATCTAGCCGAGGAGCTCTAGAGAAATCTGCTCAGAGCTCAAACCCAGAACCTGTGGATCAACAGCTGCTGGTTTTCCCATTTATTTAAGAAGTTCCACCAGCAGACAGAGAAGCAAGGAGATGATTATTAAATGGGTTCTCTTTTCATTTGTATATCTTTTTAGCTAATTAATTTTGCAGCGACCTTAATTTCCATGAGTGATGCTGCCGGCAGTTTGACAGTCTGGACCTGAGAAGATTCTGTCTTCGTCCCTCTCCGTCTGTCCTCCTCCACTTTTATTGAGGCAGTGTTGAAGCGTGGCTGTCGGCTCCCGTCCCTCCTAACAGACATCACCATCATGCACTTCACAAAATCACATTATGTCTTTTATCCTCGCTGAATGGCTCCAGCTGCTGCAGCATCTTTCCGGGCATCGGTGTTGTTCGGTTTTCTCTTTCTAGGAGGAAAACGTCACGTCACACTAGAGGAAATACAACTGATGGTTTCATGTCACCACCAGCAAGTAGAGAATCATTATATGTTTCAATACATGTCTAGAGGGTATCTGTAAGTAGCAATACGCACTATAGTGTGTATGGCAGTCAGTCAATAGAAGGATCTTTTTGAAAACTTCCGTAAAGAAAAATAAAAACATATATATATGAATAATTCACAAAAAAATATATTATTGATGATCAGTTTGTAACTTTACAAAGTTCCACTTGCAGGTGCTACTGTATCACATCATCACCCTATTAAAATAATGAGCTATGTCATGTTTGAGAAAAGACAAATGCAGAGAATATTATATTTTTTAATCAGTTCAATCAAAAAGGCCTTGACAGTTGATGACTGTGGACATACATAGAATGTTGTGTGTCACTTATGTAACATTAAAGAATAAAGTGACTCAGGCCAACTTTGGAACATTCTAGTGTGACTTTAGACAACTTTAAACTTGGCTTAAAGTTGCCTGTTTTTTATTGAATGTAACTCACTTCCGACTTCCAGTTATGATGAGATGTGACAATTTTTCAGTGAAGTGATGACTCTCAACAGGCATCAACATGTTTAATGGACTGAAGATCCTGGAACTTACTTTCTTTATATTTGGCAACATATTTATTGAATTCATCAATATGCACAGTACTTTATTTTAAGTTATTATTAATTTAGACTAAATTATCAACATTATAGCCTGTAGCCTTTATCACTCACTAGTATTAATTGATTCAAGAATCATGGTTAGAGCTTTTTCTTGCCTGTCGAAGCTTCTTGAAGCAGCTGCCATTATGCAAGCTTGTTGTTGCCCAAGTCAGGCTTTTTTTATCCTGACTTGGGCAAAAAACCTTTGATTTAGGCAAAAAAACAAAATGGCATAAGTAAAATGGCCATTGTCCTATAAGGCATAAAGTGTATGATCCTTTCAATACAGGATTAAGAAGATTTTACCAGACATGGCAAGAGATGATTTAGGCGAAGAGACATCAGAGAGATGTTTTAGGCCAAAAACTCACTTTTGTCAAAAATGACATATGCCATTATTTTAATATATTGAAAATAAAAACCCTGCTATCGACAAGAAAGTTGATAAACCACAGTGATTAGTTGTTATGGGATACAGAGTTGAACTTCTTCACTTCCATTACTTTGTTCTATCAAGACAGCTCATCATATATTCTCACTTTCTGACCCCTCAGTCCTTGACCCCTGGTTCTGCTGGTTTCTCCCAGGTGTCTGTGGGGCTGCTTCATGGTCGAGCCTCTCACATCATCTGGCCACCGAATCGATGGCAGCGAATCAAACCGACCCTCCCTGTAAACCGAGGGCCACTGGACACTGATGAAGACGACTGAACACACACACATACACATGTTTTATCTCTGTGGTAATGTCGACTTTATTGAAATGATGTGTCTGTTTGCTGCAGTTGTATCAATATCAACTACACATCCTGTATCACAGTATTTTTTATATAAATATTCAGAAGAAGACAGATGCTTTTTGATTCCTTGAGTCTGTTTCAGTGCTGTCATTTGAGCTGCCATCCTATGTTCTGCTTTTGTGTTTTGTTGTTTTTCTACAGTCCAGTTGTTATTACTTTTATTATTACTCTCAAAGACGGTCCAGACGACAGGAACCCGACCGTAACTTGTGATGTTTGCAGTTTTGTTTTTTTTTTGCAACCACACAGAGTTGAAGTTTTGACATTCCTTCTTTTTCTAGCTTGTGTACTTCTGTACAGTTAACTTTTTGTTTTTAGCAAAGTTAAAGGAGTCACACAAAATGCACTTTGTCTTTTACAACATTAATATGTGTCCCTGGTGTGTCCCAAAGTATTAGAAATGTCTATTCTCTCTCTGTTACTCCTGGGCTATTTTTCTGTTACTGTACATCCTAAATGGAGGTAGGCCTTGGTCATACCTCCTGAGCGCTTTCCTTCTTTATTCTAGAAGTCTCCATGTCTTTAATCTAGAAGTGGACGTGTCTTTAATTTAGAAGAGGGCGTGACACATACAGTTAGCTGAAGCAGGGTGCATAGAGGCATGCTAGAATATATGATCTGAGTAGTAATTTCACCCAACTACTTCAAAGGGGGACCTCAGAGCCATATATTAACTTGTTGAAATGTAGCATAATGTGACTCCTTGAAAGCTCCTGTATTGTAGAAAGTAAGATTTGCTTTTTGAATATAAGGCCTGGCTGTTACTGTCCCATCTTCCAGAAGGCTTCCACAGAGCCTGCACACAGGCGGAATGCAGAAACTGTGAATAGAATAAGCCATCGGGGCTTCTGTGAAAATATGATGTCACCACGGCCACCACCCAACCCCATTAACAGCTATTAAAATAAGGCAATCAGAAGAGGGACTCAGAACAGACACAAAATGACCCGTTCTTTTTAGAGCTCCAGAGAGAAGCTTGGAAAAGAAGATGAAAAACTGAGATATTTTTTATTAACCTCAAATCTATCTTCTTGGGCATATCAGTAATTCAAACAAAACCCAGGAAAAGTGTAAATACTGGACAAAAGGTGAAGGTGATATGGTGAAGTCGGTGTGTCAATTAAAACAAAATGCAACAAAGTGAAATGGGATCAGACTTGATGATGTAGTGAAGCGTGTAACTTAAATATCTCCTCTGTGGAGCAATGAGGAGACTGTTGCATCACTCAGATGAACACATGAAAATACAAATGCTATATTTCCATCATGTTTAAAACATTGTTATTCACAGTTTGAGTTTTATTATGAACCTTGTTGTGTCAGCTTCTTTTTCAATGGTTTAATGGAACTGACTAACTCGCACCACCGGCTGCGACTCCTAATATTCAATGACACGACTCAAAAATTCAATTCAATGTTTTATTTCCTGTTCTTCAAAAATAAAAGCCTCCCAAAGTTTTAGTTGGACTTGACACTCAGTAGGTTTACATGACGCTCAAGAAAATCAAATTATTGGGTTAATCTTCCTATAGGGGTATTATAATGCATGTATACACCTTAGTCAGATAGAAACCAGACTGAGCTGCACTTCTCACATGCAAGAAGAAATTAATTGAAGATAATAATTTGATGTATACTTGGACAATTGCAGCTAGACTTCTCTGGAATTATCTGCCAGTCCTGGCTCCAATCAGACCACCATCCTAACTCCCCTGAGCTCCTCCTTCCTCAGTTGGCTCAAACCTTCTAATATATGAGCAGACTGACAAAACAAAAACATACGCTAAACAACAAAGCCAATCTTCCAGCGGGGCAGCATTATACCCAACGATGCTCCTCAGCTAAGCTCCCTGACATTTGAGATGTATCAGCTGGATCTGGAACCAGCCAAAAGAATTCGTAAAATACACCAGTGACACAAACAAAAGCGCAACAAAAGTCATTGTGCTTTTGTTTGGTGTCACCTCTAACAGGCGGCTGCCGGTGGATCGTACGCGGCCCATGAATATTCCCTCCTTTATTAAACGCTCTGAGGGGAGAAATGTGCATTTAGCCTCCCGCCTCAACCACATAATCTGAAGTATTAATTAGAGAGGAACCACAAGACAAAACACATGCAGCCAGCTGACTTCTGCCTGGCTCTCCACGACTGCTGCGCAGCCCCCGTCTTTTCAGAGGTGCATTGCTCATTTGCATGAATCAAATTGAGGGAGCACTTGTGGTAGATTCAGCCGACGGGAGCTCTCAAATGTACTTGTTGATTCTGCTCGGCTAACACCTGTGTCATGGCGTAATGGGACCCTGGAAGGCACGAGTGGGGATAAATGCAGGTGTACTCAACCCTCCCACTGAGCAGCCTCACATCTGCATGATTAATTCCCACACATGAAATTTGCGTTTCCGTGCCATTTGAATCTGACATCCAAGGTTTATTGAATGACGACTACAAATAAACTACAGCCTGCCGAGCGAAAATTACTGCATTTGCTGCACATGGGCTGATTGAGTAATATCCACTGTGGATAATAAAGTTTGTGTTTGCACATCTCTTCATACTTTACGTCCTGCGTTTACCTTGTTTAAAGAGAACTGAAAAGACCCATCCGTCTGTATGAGCCTCTAAGCTTCTGTTCTGTTTCTGTGCCAACAAACACTGCAGGCTGCAGCTGCTAGGATACCGGCGTCGCCATGGTGAGATATGGCCTCATTTAGACGACCCGGGATCACCACGCCAACAGGAAGGAAGTCGCATGCCGAGCCGTCCTTCCTCCATCCGTTGAGACACACGGTCTCGCTCCAAATGTGTTTTCTTACATCATTTTCTTTATTAGATGATCCAGGTTACATTTTAAAAAGTATCCCAGCACACAGGAAACAGAACAGAGCCTGAGACTAATTCCCTGGAACATGCAGCTTCATCTCCAGTGTTTTAGTATGATATGATCTCGTTTAGCCATAAAATACACATTTAAAACCCTTTGCAGGGTTGTAAAAAGAGTTTAATTCTTTTTTTTTTTGGAACACGAAAATATACTTGCTAGCTGCAGCCGATAAAATCTGCTAGTGAAAGTTGTCATTTCTGCTGGAAAGATTAATAACCACCAGCCAGAAACAAGAAGCTGCTTACATCTGTCTGAAATTAAGGGATAATTGTTTAAAAAAAAAAAAAGAAAAGAGTAATTCTGATACATTCTACAATAAATTTGATGTACTGGTCAAATCTGTGAAGCTGCTCTGCTTTCAGACACCATTAGTTGTTAGTAACATCGGTTCTTTTCCTACCATGACTAAATAATAAGAACATAAATGTGCTTTCAGAAAAGACTTGAGGGTTCACCCTGGATTTATAAATCAGAGATATCAATGTGGTCTCCTGCCGTATTTATCACTTGTTGTCTCGCTGCATTCGCTCTGTGCGTTAAATCTTTTTTATGCATTAACTGTTCGAATTCTTTCAGAGAGATAATAGGAATATTTTCTTCCTCAAGGACAGTCCACCTCATTCTGCTTGTGTTACTGCTGATGCTGCCATTTTTCTGTTGTCTCGTCACCCTAAAACCCGTATTAAACTGACAGCCTTTGGTAAAGGCATCAGTCCAGAGACACCTCGAACGGCAACATGAGATGACTGCCTCGGTATCATGAAGAATGAATAAAACCAATCATCTGGGTGTGAATTTTATCCCCATTTCAATGTCATGTGGTCATGCATATTACAACAGTTTGCCCCATTACTGCCCCACTACGCCAGTTTTTTTTCGGGATCCCTAATGAAATCCTGGAGCCGTCTATAAACCTTCCATGGCTCATTTGACTGTTTGATTGCTCTTCTCTCGTGGTGATCTTGACCAGTTTGAAATGCAATTATGCTAATCGGAGTGCTGAGCAGGGTTAGCCGTGCACTTTTGTGCCTTTACCTCACATCTGAATCGCCTGGAGCCCTGTGGATGAAGGCGTTTCATCCAGCCCTGTAATAGATATTAAACCGTTCTAGGCCGCTGTGTGTAGGAGGGTTGCGGAAATTAACCTCCGCTGGACCGAGGTCACCTGCTGAGGAGGAAAGTGGAGCAGCATGACGAATGTCCAACTCTGAATCAACCTGCTAATGTCGAAGTTTGAAGAACTCTCGGCTCAGAGCACAAACCCCCAAATTATCTGTCCAGAAACAGTAGACTCCGAGATGAACTGCACCTCACCTGGAGGTCGATGAAGCGGACGGAAGCAGCAGCAGGGGGCGGTGAAGTCGGACATTATCCAGCCACCTTCAAAGCAGAATATACAGGAAGTCACAGATACATTCACTTCCTATATGTAATCTCCTAGTAGTTTGCAAAAGATGGATAGTTAAGGCTCTGTTATTTAGTTAGTGGTTACCAGTCTTGTGCTATAAATATATATATTTAGGCAAGACAACCTCTAAAAAGAAAAATAACACTATTATTTAATTACACAAATTAAATCCTTTAATCTGAAAAGGTTTGGGAAGAAGTCAGAATTTATTTAATCCCACTCCTTCTCCATTAATTATTGATAAACAATTGTTTATCTTCCTCTTACGTTACTGTTTGCTCGTTTCTAAATATGCAAGAAATAATACAAAAATATATATATTTCTATATAAATAAGCAAATAGTAATCAATTCTGAATTATTAATAATGCAATCCCTAAATTGAGGTAATTGAATTACAGATTTAACAGTTCAACACACAGATAATAATGGAGAGGAAAAGCAGCAAAGGTTTCTTATAATAATTTATTTATTGATTGATTTGTATTCGTCATTATATGGAGTATATGGGAGGATGTGTGTATCTCACATTTTATCGTATCATTCATTCTTTTTTTTTTATTAAATCTCTGTGAATGCTTCTTTTGATAACTGTTAAAAAAAATAACATTATCATTATCGACTACACAAAATATGTTTTTTAACAGATGAAACCTTCAAAACATTGGATTAAAAGACTCTAGGAATAAATATTGCAATTACACACGGAATGAGATTTGTTTTTAAACAAGCGTTTTTAGTACAAACTTGAGCCAGTCAGATCAGGCGACAGCAGTTATGCAGAGTTATGCATAGTCGTGGATTTATTGCCCCAGTTTTTGATAAACCTCTCTTTGCACCGCTGGAAATGAATTTGATCTTTTTTCGTTGTTTAAAAAAGGACAATGGGGGAGACACTGAAAGTCAAATGATTAAAGGCACGTAGCATCAGGGCAAACATGTCCTGAGCAGCAAGTCCCCAGTTTGACTCCTGTCTGACTGCAGGTCGTTCCCCTTTCGTTTCCGCTTTCCCCCTTTCCTGTCTATCTACTGTCCTATATAAATAAAGGCAGAAATGCCAAAAAAAAAAAAAAAACAGTGCCTTCTTTACTCTGGATAATAATTTTCACAAGGTTCTAAATAGATGGCCTTGAATCCAAAGAGGGACACACTGCTAAATTGTCTGTCTGCCATAATTCAGATGTTTTTTGCAGAGTTGCGAAAGTTTCATCAGTCATTCTGGATTCAGAATTTGTAGCGGTGTCCTCTCTCTATATTTTAAACCGGCACTCTATTTTACACCCAGGTTTTGAGATAACACACTCACAACAAGAAGGTTGCAGGTTCAAATCCTTGGTGTGCGACCTTTCTGTGTGGAGTTTGCATGTTCTCCCTGTGTCTGCGTGGGTTTTCTCCAGGTTTCCTGACTTCCCACACTCCAAAAACATGCTGAGGTTAATTGGAGACTCTTTATTGTCCGTAGGTGTGATTGTGTGAGTGAATAGTGTGTGTGTGCCCCACACTAGACTGGCCACCTCCCTGATGTAGGCAGGTTTTCTCTCCAGCAGACCCCCATGGCCCTTGTGAGGAATAAGCAAATGGATGGATGGGATACGTATCAACATGTCAAATATGTTCTGTGTGGAGAGCTGCAGCTGCAGCACACACACCACCGACAGACCAGGGAAATGAACACAAAAGTTTCATAGTGTTATGATAGGTAAAGGCTCTGTGGTCGCTGACTGTCAGACGTCGGCAATGGACGAACAGGGAAGTGGGATCCGATCACAAGTGGTCAATCGAGGCACAATCTGCTCCGTGCGTGATCAGAAATTACAGAAATGCACAGTATAGACCCACGCACTGAGCTGAAATAATAGAAAAAATAATTTCGCTGCTCTGAGCTCTGTGTTTTACCAAAAGCAGAGCTAAACACAGGCTGTAAGTTATTTTATATTACTGTAAATGCAATAAAAGATTAAGCCCGAGCTGCAAATAGAAATTATGTTGTTTGCATATAGAGCAGGAAAGTGCAATCGAGACACATTTGGTGGTTTGATGGAGTTTTTTTTTTCTTTTTGTAACTTTAATCTCACTTTAAGTTTTCTGTCTGAATATTACCACCCTCCTCCGACATATTTTCTGTTTACCTATAGTGGCCCTGTTACTCTTGAAACCTGGATTTATTCCACTAATTTGTCTAGACTGACCCTTTAAACGTTCCAGGAAGGGACCAAATTTATTTAGTTGGTCCTGATGAGCACTTCAACTAATAAGGACTTTACTGTTCGCGTCCCTGAGTGTGTAATGGGATGAGAAGCTCTTTCCTGTGACTCATTAGTAGGGTGTCAGTGTGAGGCCAAACACGCCGCATGTGTTTAAATGCCTGGATTAGATTTACTCAGTGAGGGAGCTGCTGGCGACCTTTCCGCATTCTGAAAGGTTACACCAGGATTGTATTTAAATTGCAGGGTGAAGTCATTACTTTCCTAATGATAACAATAATTGCTTAGCACTCAAGAAAAGTGACTTAACTCATCAGTTACAATAAAGAGAATATTTACACCCTCTACCAATATTTTTGTTTCGAGGAAACTGCAGTTTTACAAAGTTCATTTAGCTCTTAACGTATTTCCTCCAAGACGTTTCGAAGAAGCAGTTTGGAAATTTATTCCAGTAAGTAACAGAAAATCAAGTTGAGTTCTTCATGAACCTCCTTCCTCTCAGACTTCACCTGTTTTTTTTTTTTACTTTAGTGTTATCTTAAACTTTCAGTTTATTTTAGAGAATAACTAACTTGTATCTTCATGTCATTCCTGTCTCTGTGCTGCTACTGTGGGTGTAGAAACCAATCTTTCATCCTTGTTTCGTTGTTGATGTAAAGGGGTGTCTCCATAGAGGATCTCTCGCTCTTTGATTCTCAGAAACTGACAGGAAAACCTGACGTTTACCACTGATGTTCTAGATCACTGAAATATGCATTTTCTGCTATCAAACTCCATTATAGCAGTCCCCCCCTTTCCCTCGCTCTTCTTTCTTTTTCCTGCAGGCCCCATAAATAGATGCAGCAGCAGGAAAAATGCAAATGCATTTTCCTCCATATGAAATCCTGACCTGTCTGATCACCATGGAATAAACTCATTGGCAATTATGACACAAAACATGGCAGGTGGTGGTTCATTAACACTTTTAAAACTTTAGACACTCCAGAAGATTCTCAAATACATTCTTCCCCAGTGGTTCTCCCTGACCCGATAAACCAGACAACACCGAGTAATGCAGTGGAATGAGGACTCATTTGGTTCGTTAATTATCAAAGATTAAAGGTCTAAAAGTCCACAAAGCACCTAATAACTTCTAAAAAAGAAACAACATATGGTTAGTTTGAATATTCATACTCATATTCTTGTTTTCGTCAAAAACTACACATCAGCAGATAGCATCATGTGAGCCTTAAACAATGTCATGCATATGCCAAAGCAGTAGGTAGTGATAGCACTCCTAACAGCAATTACATTTTAGCCAATCACAAGGCTGGAAAATTCATACCGGAAATGGCGAACCAAGGCCAGGCAGATTCCTTTATGTGGACTGACAGCGAAGCTGTCTTACTTCTCATGTATGATACAAACTACTGGACTTGTTGTCAAGCCTACCTAAACTGGGACCAAGACACTACCAAATAAATTCTAAATATCTAGACTATATATACTTGGTACATTAGTTTGTATGATCAACTACAAACCTAACTACTATTTGCTGCCATGTTGCAACCTCCTCTCTGACTCTGCCGTAGAAGCGCTGTGGGGTGTGGGAAAGTCAGAGGACCAATGCAACAATGCTTCAGAAAATGCATGTGATTGGTACCGCTTTAAATAAACCTGCCTGCCAAATCCCTCTGAGACCGATCTGCCAGTCCATGACACTGTGAGACCAGGAAACCTGAGACCAAGACCAGAACCAATGAGGCTGGACAAGACCAAGACCACAAAAAAGTGGTTTCAAGACTGGTCTCAAGACCGAGACCGGTCTTGGAATATAAACTGTAAACAGTCAGTGGTGCCATCAGGATCTCAGGCAGGGTGTTCTAGAGCTGTGGAGAATCTACTGTGAAGCCTCAGTCCCCCATGGTATAATGAAGGGAAAAATGCCAAAAGAAATCATCTTTAAAAAAGGAATTGCAATGAAAACAAACACCATGTGGACCTGTGACATGGATCTTTTTTTTTGCTCCTAAATTATTCACAAGCTGGAAATTCAGCTCCATGTCAGAAAACTTTAAGCCCTGCACTGAAAAAGGAAAATAATTGAACCAACTTAATTAAATTGTTTCAATTGGCAACATCTAAATGAATTAATTTCATTAAAATTAAGTTGGAGTTACTGGTTACAGGTGGTAAGTTACTGCAACTTATGAACTTAATTCATTTTGGTGTTACCAATTGAAACAATTCAATTAAGTCAGTTCTTTTTTTCAGTTCGCTAATGTGAGCAAGCCCTCCCTGTGCAGAAATAAGAGTCTAAAAGACAAATAGATATACACATGGATTAAGAGACCAGGAATTTGTTACTTTTCAGTTTCTCTCACTTGAAGGTATTAAAAGAAAATAATAAATATATAGGGCTCTGGGTGGATCTTGGCAGGCAGTGAGGTTGCTATCAGAGGTCATGTTGGATGAAGATGACCAAATGGATGCTGTTTGCCACACTTGCATTAAGGAGAAGGTTGAAAGGTTCCCAGAAGCAGCAGCAGCAGCAGGAGCAGGAGCAGGCATGATGTAACGGGGTGCATTAGAGAGATAAAAGCGTCGTCTCTTTGTGAGCTCCTGGCTCTTTCTGAGCCGTTGTACGTGGCGCTTGATACGTTTCATCCCTGTGTGCTCCTCATTCTTTTCTCCGGTGCACAGGCACATTATGCTTTGACAATGAAAAACACGTTGGTTTAGCGAGATAACAACTGATGAGCCCTTGTTGTGTTCAAAAGAAAGAAAAAAAATATTTAAAACAAGTCCTATGATGAAGCTCTTTCTTTCTTCTTTTTTTTTCCCCGGCAGAAATTAAAGTTCATTATCTCCAGATGTCGCAGTCTGGTGAGATAAAGCAAGTGAAAGAGAAAAAATTGCCCCTTATTGGACTTTAAAGCCTCTAGTAATAACATTAAAGTGCCAGTATTACCATCCATGTGAATTAGAGTTCAGCAGAGATCC
This sequence comes from Lepturacanthus savala, assembly GCA_030544235.1. Lineage (NCBI taxonomy): Eukaryota > Metazoa > Chordata > Actinopteri > Scombriformes > Trichiuridae > Lepturacanthus > Lepturacanthus savala. The sequence continues at coordinate 27,218,438 of CM060465.1, forward strand.
ATATCTGCGCAACGCTTGCCTTGAATAAATCCCCTCTAATTACATAAAGTCCTTTTACACATCCTTCATAAATTGTAAAGCATAATATAATTCTGCAAGGAGATAATGAAATACATATTTTAGCTTCACGATTGACTGGATTATAACTAGCTCCTAATGTATGCATGTCTGATATTTGTTCCCTGAATTGACACCTGACATTTTCAGGTGGCGGTGATATTTTCAGGTCTTCTCCTCTGAGAAGATTCAGTCGTCTATCATCTCATTTCTCCTCACCCTGAAAGAACCCTGAAAGCGTCCGAGAGCGTCTGCTGTCCTTGAGCAAAATGTCTAGGGGATAGAAAGTCTCCTCCAGGCCTGGTTACTCTCATTTATCTCATCCAGCAACAGGGAGATTCACACACAATCGCTCCGGGTCCCATTTTGACCTTGTCTCATCACAGTTAGCGGCAGGGCAAAAAAAAAAAAAGTGACTGACCTCCACAGTCTATTGATGATTAATTTAATGGCAAATACAATAGAGGGATTCCAGACATTACTGTTACATTGGCTGCAGCTTGTGCACTGGCATTTTAACAGATTTTGTGATATTATTCACAGTTTTAGCCTTGATAAAACACAATTACAGACACTTTCAGTGCAACCTTAGAGATTGAAAATATCTACTATCTAAAAATTGATGTTTGACAAACTCATTGGTACTTTTTACTCATCTGTAGTGGAATGTCACATGCTTTAACTCAAAGCCTTCAAGGACTTCATTATCTATTCACTTAGTCTTGTTTGTTCTTATATTCAACTTTTTCAAGTCAGTCAAGCATAAAATCTTTTTTTCCCTTGAATACCCAGAATTTGCAATTTGAGTTTTTTTTTTTCTAGATTTGCCTATCTCATCTCTAGGATTCTAATGAAAACAAGTAGGAAAAAAATATATCATTAATCTGTGAAAGACTCCGGGTCATGTGAGATCCAGAAGAGGAAATCAAGGTTAAATAGGCTTGCAACTATCCTCGGATTTGACCTTTGACCTACAGTATATTGAGACCTTTCCTAAATAGTGATGCTAGGTCTAAGTGAGGTAACTCTGCCGCTCTCATTTCAGCCAGCAGAACAAATTAATTTACAGCGTGTACAACAGTTGCATGCTGTGAAGGATATAGCCTCAGGTAGTAAGATACTGCTGTATATGTATAGTATGTTATTGTATATAGTTGCTAGTTTCCCAGGGTACATTTAGTAAACCTCACTTTTAATATAACAGCATTTGTCTATATTATGCTTCCATACATTAAAAAAAAACATTTAATCAGACTATCATAAAATTGAAATTTGAAATTTGATCCTGTTTGTTCCCTCAATTTGTACAATAAACAGCCCAAATAAATAGCAATTAACTTTAATCAACAAGAGCAACAATCCCAGTAGCTAACAAGGTCAGCAGTTAGCAGCACATTCATGCTCATTAAAATAATAATTTTAAATCCTTTTCCAACAATAACTAAGCTCCATAACACACTCCCTGTGGAGGGTGCACTGTAAGAAGCGAATAGACCTTTTTCACAGCAGTTATATTGGCATGAACTAGTGGGTTAAACATGGGTGTTAGCAAGGACACTAATTAAGGTTCCATTAACTGTAGCATTGCCTTTCCGGTGAGCCAACATGTGACTCTGTTTGACCTGACTGGAACCTTAATTAGTATGTAACACCTGTGTTTAACCTACTATTATTATGTCAATATGGCTGCCGTAAAAAGGTCTATTGCTAGCAAGGAAAAGTGTCCATCACAAGAGATGCTGAATGAGCGGTTGCATCTAGTTCCAGTAGCTAACGGTGACTATAGCCCAGACAAGCTCTCTTTAAGCTACTTAGAAAGGACATTTAAAACAAAATTTAAATTTGTGCATATTTCAATGTGTGACCAATAGTCTTATCTTTTGAAACACTGAGAAATAGCCTACTATACACACTGCCTGGTTTATCGGCAGAAATCTACTGCTAACACAGGTAAATAATTGATTGTTTCTGATGCAGGGAGAAGGGCCCATGGATTCACCCTGTATATTGTAAAGCTTCTTTATGGTGGAGGCCAAACATTGTGAATCGATTTGCTCTTGTGCTACATGAGACGTTATTTTTTTTGTTGTTTCCGTCTCTTTCTCCCTGCAAAATAGCAGTCTGCTCGTATAACGGAAGCAAACGGGATCGTGCTGTCGATCGTGCCTATTCATGTTGTCAGCATCCCTTTAAATGACCTTTTATTCTTTTTGTTCACGAGCGTAAAGTGTGATTTTCATCCCAGCTTCTTCCTCATGAACAGAGAGAGAAAGAGAATCACTATATCCTGTTTTCCACCCATGAAACAACTGTAGCTGATAAAGACAAACCGACATATTTGCAAAGGTACCAAAGCTGGTAAGCGGCACAACCTTCATACCTGGAACAACAAATATAGCTGTCAGGCCAAAACAACCAGTGGGCATTTTCTGGTGATTAAAATTATGAGAAGATTGCTCTCATGGCTACATTGGAAACCATTATAGGTAGTAGAGAGGACACAAAGCTCCCTGGTGTTACATTTAAAAGAAAACTGTTAAAAAGTAGAGGCAGACATTGCAATTTCCTTTATACTTTTATGTAGTATGTTTAAACTGATAAAATCCATGGACCTCAAATATGGGGGCAGCGTATGTTTTTATGCATTGGACAGGGTGACGCACAGGCTCACCCTTATCAAAATCATTACATTCAATACAAAAAAATTGCATGAGAGAAGTCTCAGCTACAATACTAAATAATGTATTTTTATCTGTGGTGAGTAAAATTCAGTCTGGTACATGGAAAAAGGTCATATGGCGCACTAGCTGTCCAAATGGCACAAAATAGAGGTCGGCCTGGTTACAACTGTTCTAAAAAACCCTCTAAAATTTATGTACAAAGCCTTTGTGGTTGTGCAGATTTTCCATATTTATTGTGGGTATGTCATTTTGAGAAGGACACCTGAAAAAATGGGCCTAGAGCTGATCCGGTTAAAGGGCAGGTATCGTGATAAAATAACATCTTGTGAAAATAATTCAACTCCCAGAGTTGGGGAGAACCAAAAAGCAGCCAACTGTCAGTCACAGCTGTCAATCAACGCCCACACGGCAGACATCAAAGCAATAATTTCCAAAATGACCACCTGCTGAGCAACTGAGACCATAACAACCTAGTGAAAATGATTGACTTTATAGATAGACTTTGAAGCTGTTAAAATGGAAGTTCGTTGGAGCGTGTTGGGGCTCTTGTTCAGCACCAAGCCGTAGTAGCTGTTGCTTGGTTCACAGAGTCCTTCACGTGTGTCTTTGGAGATCCATAAATTCAGTTCACTGTGTTGATTGATCTGTGTGGGTGAGATAGAGAACAATGAATTAAACTTTTGTTCTATTCTTATTATTCTGATTCCATCCACACACTTGCTTAATACTTGCTAAACTCTTTGTAACCCGTTTGATCAAAAAAAAAAAAATCCTCCTTTCTTCATTTAATTTAAATTTAATTTGCTTTAAAGGTTTTCAATGCTGCTCACTCACTTCCACCCGGAATTACAAAAATCAAATCTTTCTCGTTAAAAAGATTGGAGCTGTAACGATAACTAATAACCGATTAGTTGCCAACTATGACATTAATCTGCAGCTATTTTGATGTTTGATAGGCATTTTTTTTACGAATACAATTTCTAATATATCTGATTTCAGCATCTCAATGGTGAATATTTTCTTGTTTCTATAGTCGTATATGGCAGTTGACAGAATATCTTTGTGTTATTGTTGGTCGGTACAAAATAAGCCATTTGAGGACATCGTCTTTAGCTTTGGAAAGCAGTGATTGACATTTTTAATCTTTTTTTTTTTTTTTTTTACAGTTTATGAACCTAACAACTAATAAATTAATCAATAATTACAGCTCTAGGATGGATGGTTTATTGCAGGTGATTGACCACATGCCCCCTGTCTGCCAGCAGGAGACTCAGAGTTTCCTCGGGGCCACGGCCACCCTCTGAGATTATCAATTCATGAAGTGTAATTACTCAGAGGCATCGTTACAGTGGCCACAATGCTGCCGCTGCTTAGAGATGCAGGTCAGCGGCTCTTGAACTGGCTCGTCCTCGGGGAGGCATCCTCCGTATTCATTATGGATTCTGATATCTACCATCATTTGACAAGTGAAGCACACACACACACACAGAGGAAGTAAAGGATTGTGTTTCGCTCCTGGGGCTCTCAGCTGAGTGCTTCAGAGGATGTAGAAGGATGAGGAAGATGAGCTGAAGGTCGCGGAGGCAGTGCCGATGAAAGAGCAATTCAATAACAGGCATCACTTTGTAAGATTTGTTAGAGGCTGAAAATGAGTTTTTACTGTCATGACCCCGAGACACATAAGGAGCTGAGACCGGCAGAATCATTATGAAAATTCATTTCTATTGATCAACTGTTACAGGATAAGATGCACGCATCTTGGTTTCAGCAACTTGTATGGTCTCCTGTTTTACTGATTTTAATTTAGTTTATGAGTTTGATGTTGCCGTTTATAGTCTGTTCAGGAAGAAGCTGGTGGACTGGTGAGACTCGGGGCTGCAGTATTTACAGAATTTACACAGGATTATACCGAGATATTTGGTGCTGACACTCTATACACAAATATGTTTACACTCAGTGAAAGTATGGAAGAATTAATGGTGGACTGTATGAGGAATAAATGCATTGGAGAGATTTTTATTTTAGTTTTAGAGAATTTAACTAATTATTAGTTAAAAATTATTATCCTAATTATTTTAACAGAAAAAAGAAAGAAAATTCTTTAAGAATATTTTTTTTTAAATCTAGCTCAATATCAACAATATAAAGCAAGCAAAGAGCCAGCCAGACCTGTGTTGAATAATTGATGAATTGCCAACTATTAAATTAAAATGTTATTTCTTGATGTGCTGATGAAAGAATTCACCACCTGACACATCTTCTCTTAGGATTTTATTACAAAAAGAACAATCAAACAGTCAAAAACCTGCAGAATCACAGCTCTGACGGACAAATTGCAGATCTCTCTCTCTCTGCAAACCAAACCCTCTTACATACATGGCATCACATCTTACAGTTCAGGTATAGACAATACATTGCATTAGCTAATTGCTAACTATTTTGAGAATCATTTTGAACATTTGTTTTTATTTTTAAAAAGTCAAAATTCTCTCATTCCTTCTTTTGCTTTACATTCATAATCAGAAAAATCCCGGGGGGATCACAGAGGATGCGACCCCCCCCAACCCCAACCCCACCCCCTTCCACAAAGTTGTCCCCCACAAAAATGCTAAAATAATACGTTAATTGTTGTAAAGTTATGATTCCCCTATTTCTCAAAGTGGTTTGGTCCAAATGCTATTTTTCTGTGAACGGGACCAGTGACTAACGCCTAATTTTGACAGTTAGTTAGCAGCTACCTACGTGGAAAAAAACAATCAAACTAATATGTAAAGCCAGTAAGTCATTAATCACACCACTTGTTCAAAGTTAGTCCAAAATCAGCCTCTTTTTTACCAGTCTGCTGGCTAAGATCAGACATAATGATAGTTAGAGAGCTCTAAGTTAACGGTGAGTTGAGAAAAAACAGCAGGGAAACCAGGACATGGGATGTCCTCCATGAAGGATTTTCCTAGTTTTTTCCTTATTGATTCATATCATTTGCCGTACATATAATTATAAATAAATATGGAACATTACTATATCTAATATTACTTTTAATAACATGTGAGCATGCTGTAGGCTCCAACTTGCAAGACAAGTTGCAAAGGAGTGTTAGAGAAGAAGATAGAACCAGATTATTATGGCAATATAGGAATTATTTTTTCATTATTCTCTGAAAATTCACTGTTCATTTTCCCTCCCATCTATGAAATGGGATTTTCGCCCCTGTTTACACTGTTAGTTATTCCAAATATTTAAGCTATATAAATGAAATAATAATGTTTAACCCCAGTTGATAATAAATCCCGGCCAGCTTTTTAGTGCATGACAGCGTGTTACTTTATTACTCTGCCCCCAAAGCAAACCTGCGGCAGCTAAATAGACCCAACTATTGACAGGCTTAACCTTTCAGCCGGGTGTCAACAGTGCCAACGCGCCGATTCCCCAGCAGGCAGTTTCTAAAAATGAAGCCAACATGGCTGCTCCTGCAGCGGCTCCTGGCGTGCAGCAGAACCAATTAAAAAAACAAAAAAACAAACTCAATTCAGTCCATCAAAGTCCCGCTGAGAGAGCGATGGGGTGGTCGAGGTGATAAGCGGCTCCACATTCAGATGCTCTGTGTGACCCCTCCCCTCCCGCCCAGGCCTCCACTCAGACCTGAACTTTCTCCAGCATCAGCAGCAGCAACAGGCAATTTGTGGAAGGTTGCACGGGGTAATTAACAAATGTGTTGTCTCGTGTCATGTTTGTGTTTCCCTCCGGGCGCCTGACGCCTCAGAAACGAGCTGCAGGTGGAAATGAAGGCGGTTTTCATGGACTTCTTTAAACATTTACTTTGCGTCTGCTCTTTAATTTACCCTCTCATACAGAGTGGATCAGTGAAGTGATAAAACCTGATGTTCACTGTGCTTACAACCGTCTGAGCCCATAAATAAGTTAAACACCTTTACTGACACGTGAATACACACAGAGGCTCGTTTACTTCGATGCAGGTCTTAGATTTGTTTGTTTCACGCCAAACGAAGCAAGCATGAAATCATCCCGATAATTATCCGACCCCATAAATGCAAAACACAATGAATACGTCCCAACATCCTGATAATAATAAGACATAATAATTATATCAACATCTTTTGACTTCTCTCACAAACTTTTACTACTATGATGTGTTCAGTGATGAGTTTGATGTAAAGTATTGCAGTAAAAGTATTGGGTTGGTTCCTCTGACTGATATATATTATATATCTATAGATATATAGATAGATAAAATAATATAAGATAATCCTTTGTTCGTCTCACAGTGGGGAGATTGCATTAGCAACAGCAGTAGAGGCAGTACAAGTGACATGCAAGTATAAGAAAAGATTGCACACAGACTATATAAAAAATATAAATACAATATAATATAATATAGATGCACCATATATACAAGATAGATACAAGCATGAAACTATTGTAGCTTTCTATACATTTAGCTATTGTCCTGCTAGGGCAGGGGTATTTAACATTATGATGATATTTCAGTACAAATATGTCTTCATTTTTAAAAATATCATTGATTTAACAAGTCTTAACATTGAGAAATACACTTCTTTTTAGTTTTGTGGTTCTTCCCTCTGTGATTTGTGATAGTTTTGCTCAAATCACTTTTTTTACTGTCGTAGTAGCGTTCTCGTCATTATGGCAACTATTATACTGTGAGTCAAGCACAATGCTGAAGAGTATTTCTCAGTCCAGTCATCCTTAAACAACTGTTTCTCACTGTCCCCCTTTCTATTTTTACCCAGTAGTTTGGAACGAGACATTTTACTTGATAAGCCAGAGCGGCAACATACGACAACGACCTTTCTAAATGTGGCGACGAATGGGCGGCTGGATGCTGACAGTTGAGGTGACGTGATAGTGACCTCGCACCATCAGGGTCAGAAGGCCCCACCGGAGCCATAAACTGAAGTATTGCTTTGGATAGAGGAGTTCATCAAAGTGCCGACGCCTTTTCAGCAGCTGCACCACAGGGACCTTGTGATTTGTGAGAGGTGCACGCATGGAGTATTTTTGCAGGATAAACTGTGAGCTACATGACTGAAGCCTAAAGCAGTACTACACCGAAAAACTATTTATGTGTGGGTGTAAAAGGTTAAAGGTGAGTTGTCCATGCTGACAAAAGTGACAAATAGTGAAAAAAGTAACTATTTCATGCTCTCAATTTAAGGGAATTCACTCTCATGTCATTCTCTCCTCCTCCTGTGTGTCCTTCACTACGGATCTTTGGCTTTAACAAGGTTTTAATTTGATTTTGGACTAAGATATGTGGATACATTTACACCTACACCTGAACAAAATGCTGCATTAGCTCTGAGATCCCTTATGATATCCTGTAGAATACGTTAATAAAAGCGATAACAAACTTTTTCACTTTAAACACTTTAATCCTGGATGTCATCCATAAATCGATACAACAAATTATTAAATCAAAAAGACAAATGATTCCAATCAAGTAACACAAATTAGCTAATTTTTATTCTGCTACCCCTCCCATCCTTCCTAATAAAGTATGCAGAAATCAGGATGTTTTAAAGTTGTTTTTCTTCTTCAGTTCAGGCACTTAAATCTACCTTTGTGTATGTCTTTGGTCATCATGTGTCCAGCTTCTTCTCCTTTTGATCATCCCAAATGTTTTGATCTCAGTGTTTTGATCGTCCTCTCAAGCGTGATCTATGGTTTCATCAGACAATCTTTCAGGAAGGTGAAGGATATGCATCCTGCCCTTCATCGACTGCACAGACGCCTCTCATAGTTTTTTATTTCATTGGCTGATGAAATATTTGCAGACCGAGGTCATGACCTGTCCAGCTGCTGAAAGCGGCGCTGAAGTCAACTGCTGCTGTTACTATCATTAGTCATATTTCTAATTGTCCATCCATCCATTCATCTTCTACCGCTCATCTGGGTCGGGTCATGGCAGCAGCAGAGAAGCCCAGACTTCCCTCCCTTTGTTTCCAGGACAGCTAAGATACATAGTCTCTCCAGTGTATCCTGAGTCTTTCCCAGGGCCTGGAACACCTCACCAGGGAGGCGTCCAGGAGGCTCCTCATGCTCGAACCACCTCATCTGGCTCCTCTCGATGCAATATTACGTAGAGTATAGCCTAGAGTCACTCTCTTTGAAATATCTTTCGTTATGATTTGGCACTACGTAAATAAAGTTGTCTAGACTTCAATATTGACAGTACAGATATATAACACACTAGCATAACTGAAAGCTTGGTACGACAGGAAAAAAAAAGATTGTTTTGCAATAATAATCATAAATACAGCAATTATTTCTGCTTAACAAGAACTCACACCATTGTGTAATAGCACACAAATGATGTCTAGATCGTGTGTTGTCTGTGAAATGCTCCCTTTTAAATATATCTCTTCATTTTTCTTAAAAGTACAGCTTTGAAATTGGCTCTGCAACCATGTTGTACTTTTTCTGACTACAATAAAGAGAAATATCTTTGAGAGGGAGCATTTTTACTGTGATGGAAGTCCTTGGGAACCAACACTTATCGACTCAGCACCAACATCTCTGTATAGAAATCAAGAGGACAAATCGGTTATTTAGTATTGGTGTTACAGTGTTGTTGTGGGTTATGTATAAAATGCCTCAAATTCTTTTCATAGGGACCATGGATTTCTCTCCTAAGTGAAGTCAGTCCATTTTCTTAGCAGATGCAGTGAATGATTACAGAGACTAGACAGGATGCTTGTTTCTGCTCTGGTTTCTGTCTCATTTTGACTTTTCTAAATTCAAGGGTGGAGCAGGGGTTAGCGCCTCACAGCAAGAAGGTCGCAGGTTCAAGACCTCCTTAGTCCTGGGTCTGGGACCTTTCTCTGTGGAGTTTGCTTGTTCTCCCTGTGTCTCTGTGGCTTTTAACCAGGTACTCCGTCTTCCTCCCATAGTCCAAAAACATGCTCAGGTTAATTGGTGACTCTAAATTGCCCGTAGGTGTGAATGGTGTGTGTGTCCCACAATAGGCTGGAGACCATCTGGGGTGTATCCCTGCTTCTTGCCATAATGCACTGGGATTGGCTCCAGCAGACCCCTGCGACCCCTCATAGAAAATGAGATGAGATAAATTCAAGGGAATCCCATGTTTACACAGTACAGACACAATTTAGAGTAACTCAAACTCTGAAAGACAGAAGATGAAACATCTTATTATTCATATAAGGACAAACTTTATTAAAATGTTTGCCAGTAAGTTTTCTAAACACTGAGTTGACAAGGTTCTTTCATTTAAGCTTAAAGATAATGTTGAGTTTCTAAAAAAACAAACTAAGTTCAGAGACAAACAAAGCCTGCAGGTAAACAGACTCTCAGTGTATCCAAAAATGTATTCTGTAAAAATAAACCCTTCTTCTCTAGAGAATACCGCTGTCAAAATTTAGTCAAAATGTCTTCAATTTATTTTATTCACACCGGGGAGGGGGGGGCTTTACTTTGAACCTCACGGCCCACCATCAGGCTGAATCCTAAAAAGCTCCTGAATGAGTAAGGAATCCCAAATTCAGAAAAGGCAATAACCCCCCCCCCCCCCCCCCCCCCCCCCCCCCCCCCCCAAAAAAAAACGAAAAAAAAAAAACCTACATTTAATAGACTGTTTCACATCTGGGCAGTGAAACGGAGACATGACTGAACTCTCCGGCTCGCCTCTAATCTCCAGAGTTTAAGGAGTCTGTGATTTTCCACCTTCTCTGGGCCTTTTTACCTCTGAAGCTGGCAACCTGGAGTCTGATAAACCCCACACAGACCTGGACTTGCTGCTCAGTAAAGTTTCTTTAAGCGTGGGAGAGTTCAAACCTTTAGTATCCCACGATCTGAAAGATTAAAACCCCCATATGACTACAATAAAAATTGGTGCTTCTACCAATGCATGCATATGATGCGTTTATGGGACAATGGTAAATTGGAGCTTTTACTGATAGACTGAATGTGATGCATTTAGGGAGCCAGGATAAATTTTATCTTCTATGAACAGCCTGCATGTGAGGTATTTAGGGATTGCCAGTAAATTGTAGTTTCTATAAGTAGCCTTTATGTGATGCGTTGAGGGAACCTGGGTAAATTGTATCATCTACCATTTTTGGAATAAGCAGTGTTATCTCTAGGTACAGAGAAATTGTCCCATTAATAACAGGACATTTTTGGGCAAATAACAGCTGTCACATACTTCTTCCAGCAGGAAATATTAAGAAGATTCATGCTGTTAAATCATTTTTGTCTTTTTGGAATTTAATTCACTGATACTAAATAGCTTAGAACATTGTCTCCCTCTCTCATTTGGCTCCAGAATAACTAATTGATGGTGCAGGAGTGAGAATAAGACTTTCAGTTTATATAAATGTGTCTCTTGAGCAAATCAACACATTAGTTTTAACATTAACATTTCTATGACTTTGCAATCATTCTTTGGGTGTTATTATTCTGATTGCTCCCACCAGAGCTCATTCTTAATTAATCAAATGAATTGATAATGGATCCTGCTGCTGCCGGTGTTGGTGTTCGCCCTCCGTTGAGGTCTGTTCAGCTTGACCACGCTTTGGATCGAAATCTCTTCATTTTGAAAATTAATTAATGCACTTTGGGTTCAGGCACAGTTTTGCTAGTCTTTTTCAGATTGGGTCAAAGATTTTGGACCGAAGAAGACCTCTAGTACATGCCGGTTTTTAAACAGAGTTTAAAATAGAGCACTTTAGGGAAAGGCAAATAAAAAAGACGTCAGTTTATAGTTCACCATAAAATAACAATATAAACTGACAAAACAGTACAGATCATGACAAAAAGAATAGTAGAAGAAAAAATAGACAACTAAATGAATACAATAGGAAGAAACTAAAAGTAAACGGCTATTCTGGAAAGCTGCTCCATAAAGATAGATTTTGAGCTGAGACTTAAAAATATAGATGTCGCTAGCAGGCACAAAAGCTGAAGTAAAAACCTCCATGAATGTACAGTAACTGACAGAAATAAAACAGAGAAGGATGTTCACTGGGATGGATTATCTATCTGTACAGTGTCATGTCTCTGTATCTTTATATTACCAGCATTGCTGATGTGAAGTGAATCTGACGGCTGCCTGGGAGGCAGAAAAACATCTAAAAACTGCCACTACGATTAAAGAAAACTGTCTTTTTCAGTGATGTAAATTGCAGGTGATTTGTAGCAAGTTGGCTAAACCGTGCAAAATCACTGGTGTGTCATTAAACAAGTCTGCTGTGGTTTCACTAATGGAGCCAGTGCTCAGAGACTCATCAGTGCTGGAGCTAATTAGCTTCTGCAGCTGCAAACACACACTGGTTCAGCAGCAGATACAAGACAATATGTTACAACCATTTTCACACAACAAAAAAATACTTTTTACAATTTATACAACTGCCCTGAGGTAGAAATCATCAAAGTCGAAAAAACAACAACAACAAAAACATAGATTAAGAGACTTACTGGGTTTTTACACCACTAGAATCTCTTTTGATTACAGCAACATGACCTGTGTTTTGGCGCCTCCTTCAGGACAAAGTCTATTTTTGGTCCCATTAGTGGTAAAGATATGAGAATAATAAATGTATCTCTATTTTCATTTATCTGACAGTTTTTTTTTCTATGAACATTACAGGGCTGTAACTGCCTACATACCAAATCTTGTGGCCACATTATGAATATGATTATACACTTCTATGGAGCTATATTTGTTTCTATTATTATTATTATGCAATTAAACATAATAAACTAAACAAAAAAATCAAAAAATATGTTATTGTAATGATTGATTAAAATTCAAATCCAAACAGATTATATGTGAAACTAAGTCTATTGTTTGTAATTTTAATGCTTTCATTTGCAAGTCCACAGGTTTTGCTTAATGCTACATCCAGTTGATTGTGTGTCTTTATTCGATAAAAATATGGTAATTAGTAAATTAGTTAATTAATTAGTAAATAAGTTTAAAATTAAATTAAATAAGTTTTAATATACTTCACTAACTGAAATAAAAGACAGGGACAATGTCATCACATATAAAAAAAAATAAAAAAACATTCAAATAAAACAAATAAAATAAATACCAATTACACTTTCATCAACCACCAGATTACATTTAGTGCTTACATTGATCATCATTATATACATTACATAGCTTTTGTTCATTTTCTGTCTAAAAGATCAATGTAATTAATTGAAATATAGTTTGGAATTGTTATCAAAACAACAGTATTTTTTTTAGCATTACTAATAGCATAAATGTTCCTCTTTGCATGGATTAGGCTAACCCTATCATCATCAACCTTATAATTCCAATGTTGTTTCTAAGCAGATGTCATTCTATTCAAACAAACATGTCTTTGTGGATTTCAACGTAGGTTCTGCCCACGAGGTTCAGTTCTTGATTCACAAAAAACAAACATACAAAAGAAAAGATTCACAAAGAAAGATTTGAAAAAAGGGATGAAAAAAACGTTTGGGAGAGCAAAAGTTTTAATAAGCAGCGTTTTCAAAACTATTTTTATTGCAAAGATATATATTTTATATGATTGCATTATATACAAGCGAATCTAGCCCCTAAAAATGTTTTTGACAGTCTTGAGATGACGGGTCGTACCATTCCGGTGGGAAGATTTCTCATTCTTGTTTCTAAATTTAAATATAAGTTTCATATTATTAAGACATCTTGTGCAGTTGTGTGGTTTATTGTACTGTAGTGCTTTTCTGCATTATTCCATATTTACAAGCGCAGAAGCATAGCGCAGAAGCACTTATTTAACAGCGGATGTATTTTGGTGACGGACCTCTGACGCTCTAAAAGTCTCTTCCGGTTTCCGACATGTGAGAAATGTCTTCAGCCGGCCAGGAGGTGACTCTGCTCGGTTTGTGTGATGGAGAGCTGGACTGTAAAAGACACCGGTCCTCATTTCTGACCAACAAAGTGGGCGGTGAGTCGGACTGGTGTCCGGTCGTTCGCCGGCAGCTTCCCCGCTGCGGCCGCTGCGGAGCCCCGTTAGCCCACGTGGTGCAGGTGTACTGCCCGTTACAGGCGTCTCCCTACCACAGGAACCTCCACCTGTTCGCCTGCCCGGGAGCCGAGTGCAGCGGCCGGCCAGACTGTTGGACGGTGCTCCGCTCTCAGTGTCTGGAGGCTGAGGCGGTGGGAGCGCAGACATCCGGGCGGCCCGTCCCGGCCCAGGAGGCGCCTGTGCCGGCCACTGACTGGTGTGAAGCCGCTGATGACTGGGGAGAGGAGGAGGAGGCTGATGGGTGGGGAGGAGGTCTAAAGGAGAGTCAGGTTCAGGAGGAGGCAGGAGCTCCTGAGACAGGAGGTAACCTCGAGAAATAGATCTACTTGATACAAAATTTGGGGTAAAAAAAAAAAAAGTCAGTATTTAAAAGTCCCCCCTACTCTGTTTTGAAAAATCCTATCTATCCTATGATATCCACAGATATCAAAACAGTGTTTGTTTTAAAACTTATCTGAAGCTGGAAGGCAAAACAAACATGCCTACGTTATATATTGCCCTAGAAAGCACATATATTTCATCATATGTATATACAATTAGAAATAATTACTAATTTGATAACTGACTCTTCATTCCCTAATTTCCAGTTTCTGACATGAGGGATTTCTGTTCTGTATCATTGTAAACTGAGTATATTCAGCTTTTGTTTTTTGAATATTGTTCAGCAGACCTTCCTGCAGTCAGTGAGATGGAGGTCAGCAGCAGACTTCAGGACCTCCGTCTGGGAGAATCACAAGACGGCATTCCTGTCTTCCGTTCGTTCTTCATCAGCGTGGTGGATGAGTCGGATCTTGTCGGAGAACAAGGCGACCTAGAGCATGCCCAGCAGCTGCTGAAGGAGTACGAGAGCAGAGAAGGGGTAGCGGTTGGAGAGCTGGAAGGCGATGAAGACGGTGGTGGCGGCGGGGGGGAGAAGTATGAGAAGTCCAGGGCCCAACATGGGGATGCCGTCTTCTCCAGGTTCATGAAAAAGATCTCGCTGTGTCCTCAGCAGATCCTGCGCTACTGCCGCGGCGGCGAGCCTCTGTTCGTCTCAGAGCCGCCGCCCAACCTGGCTCAGGTGGTGTCGGTGTGCGGCTCCTGCGGAGGACCCAGGACGTTTGAGCTGCAGCTGATGCCGGCGCTGGTCAGTCTTCTGCAGGTGAACGACGGCAGCTCCCAGCTGGAGCTGGAGTTCGGGACGGTGCTGGTTTATACCTGTGCGAACAGCTGCTGGACCAGCGGCTCAGACTCACCTGTGAAGGAGTTCTGCTTCGTTCAGACGGACCCAGACCAGGAGCTTTTTAAATGATTGAAATGAACATGAGTGTTATTTTAAAACAAATAGGAGGAAACAACCCAATAATAGAAGTGCTGCTAGAAAACACTATGAGGCTCACTATTTTTAGTTTTTTCAATTCATTTGGGCCTATGAACCACTTATAATTGTCATTTTATACTTAACCCATTTAAGACCAGATTATGATTATCTATTTTTTCCATTTCATACTTTTTTCTTTGCAGAAAATAGCATTTTAATGGCCATTATAGTTGCTTCTTGCACAAATATGCCCATAAAAAAAATCCTATCTATCCCATGTACAAGATTCTTTTTGGGGGGTTATTCTAAAGACATACATGTCAGGGTTGAAAATTATAATCTAAATAAAGTGACCTCTTTATCTTTGCCATGTTCTCAGAAAAAGGAGCAGGAAGTCTGTCATATGACAGAAAGCAATTAAAACTTAAATTTGCTTAAAACCTTTTGTCCATGTTGTCACTATCTTTTCTGTGAATTAGGATAAAATCATATTCTTAAATTAGAAATTACATTTATTGTTGGAAATCTAGCAAAGACGTTTTGCAGATTTCTTTTGGCGTGTGGTTCTGTTTGCTTAGGGAATCGATGCACCAGGGGGTATTCCAGAAAGGAGGTTCAAAAAACCGAGTTTATCCTTCAACCCCGATATGGGAAACTCTGAATATACGATTCCAGAACAGTTGATCGGAATTGGTTTAATCAACTCTATGTATGTTTATCTTGAGTTACGCACGCGCACAAAAAGTCATCATCAATGGAGCACTTATACTGTGAGAAACCATGGCAACAGATATGACTGCAGAAAAAAAAGATTGATTTATTTTACTGCAATATAACTAGCTGTATTAATGCAGCCTACAGAGGACCAACACATTTCGCTGTAGAAGTAACACTTGCTGCAGCAAAGGAGAGAGACGACAACATGGAGAAAACTGCTATAAGTTACAATGGACTATTCCACTGAGCAGCAAATTCATAGAATATAGTCGGAATAGGAATAAAATCCAACAGGAGAGAGAAGTTGGAAGCAACAATGAAATATAAAAACATTTTTTTTCACTTAAGATTTCTTGTATATACTGTGAATACTGTTTATATTACTTACTGTCCCTTTTTGCTGCTGTGACGTGGTGAATCTGAGTTTTCACATAACCTTCTTCCTGGAATACCCCCAAGGAGACTAATCACTGCAGTATTTCTAAAAACCAAGCTGTGGCCTGCTGCTTACAGAAAATGAGAACAAAACAGAGCTGATTACAATTTGCCAGATTTCCTAAAAGTCAGTTAAAAACTTTAAGGTTGAGCAATAAACTAAATTGTTGGAATTGTAAATGATACTTTAAGGATGAGGGCTGCAATTTTCTAGAGGTTGGAGCTGAGCCATTAGTGAGCTGAACTTTTAACAACTATTGTGTGTTTGTATCCAAAGCCTGATGTTTATCTTCCTCTGTCCGGACATAAATATAAACTATATTGAACTCATTAAGGATGTTTTATCGATCTGGGTTTGGTTGATCACTGTTGTCACTGAGTTTTTAGCATCGTGTCACATATCACAGCTGATTGGTGGTTGGGATCCTGCCAACGTCACCTGGCACCTGTTGATGTTGACTATTGTTTTGGTGATTGGATAATTGGTATCGACAATGAAACCTGAACATGTGGAGGAATGTGGTTCAGTGAGGCATCTGTCATTTGAGTAAAAAGATGTTTTGGAAAATTAACAAGCAAAATGGGCTTTTAAGCTAGAATCAGATATGGTTATATCAATGACTGGTTCTTTCATTCTCCACCTGAATAGATGCATTCGGCCTCTATTCAATCTGGGCTCATTGACGTTCTATTTGTCACCTGCTGCTGTCGGTGGGTGGACTAAACCATTTGTACCTCCAAGAGGGGAACCTTAGAATGTCCTATATACCTGTAGTACTGTGGCACAACATCATTTTCTCATGTTGTTATCAATATGTTTAACACCATATTACATCATGACACAGATTAACTAGAGGGCTCCATTCACTCATTCACTAAAAAAAAAACAAACTGTATTTTCATGGGCCCTCTCTGTACTTGGATTTACTTTCCCCCCACTACCATGCCCATGTGTCAGGGTTTTAATAATCAGGACACACTTTTTTTTTGCTTTCCTTTTTACTTCAACCTTATGATATATTTCTATAATTCAGTGTATTAAGCGCCACACCAAAACAGTTCAGGTTGAACAGCAGTAATGAAATTCAGCGTTGGAAATGTAAACCGTACAGAGTAAAACCAAGCTATAAAAAATGTAAATAATCAGCTAGAATTTTAGTTTTTACTGGACAGGATCCGAAGTATCAAAAATAGATTTCTTAATTAACTGGCCAATAAATAATGTCAGGATTTTCTCATTTGTTTGCAACTTTAACCTCTGTAAATGACATTAAGATTGGTAGGATGTGATGGGTGAATCACCGCCCTTTTGTTTTATTTTAGGGTTCATCCAATTCGGTCTTGAACAGTTCTAAGATCTTTGGTTTGTCAGTGAGGTACGAGTCGTCTTCACGCTTTACTTCCTGAGACGGATGAGGAAACGGTAATCTGACGTGACGCCCTGATGAACGGGGGCCACAGGCCCGGCGGAGGCTGCTGATCGGATTTCAGGCACTTGAAAGTCGGTTCGATGCACTTCGTGCGAACGTCACTGTCGGTTCATTTGGGTCCAAAAAGCAAACCGTAGAAGAAGCGCTGGGGGAGCAGCGAGACTACTGAGGACCTCCACAGAACGGTAAGGCAGCGTCACTAGACTTGTGCTCCCAGTCGTACTGGTGGTACTGGTCAAACCGGTCGGGCTGGGCGCCGCTGCTCAGGCTGCTGATGTCTCTGTCGATAATCTCGTTCACTGCAACAAACGCACAAGTTATTTAGAATATTTCTATTTAGCAAAATTTCAGACTGAGTTTGAGAGTAATTTTCTCAGTTGGATTCATGATGATGAGAAAAATATTCATCAGAATTTTCTGCGTAATTTGCGGTGGTTAGCAAAAGACCCCTAAGTTTATTGCTGATTACTTTGAAAAAAAAACAATGAAATCTTGCCCAAACACATGCTGTGATTCACCCAGTATAAAATAATGTGACTTTAGTATATTTTCAACATTTTGGACATGAAATAAACAATTTCCTGTAAATTAAAAAAAAAAAAAGTACAAATATAGGGAGTCCCCTGCAGGGCCACAGGAGGGCGCAGCTGGACACAAATTATGACTCTACTTTTTAAATATATTCTCCACATGCTGCTTACAATGATTCCTAAAAAATAATGAATATACCAGAACAAGTTTATCTGGTCGTAAAACAGATAAGCTACATTTTAATTACTAATACATTTTTAACTAGCAACTGATTGCACATGGGAAGTCAGCACTTTCATTAATGAGGTGCTGCGCAGGCAGAGCACTGAGTGGAGGTGATTATGAGTTGTGTTTATTGTGGTTGGTGCCAGTAGTAAAGCTGTTCTGCTGAGTCTATTTGCAGGGCAGCAAATGGCTGCATCTCTGCTTCATTCAATCTATTCATAGCTCTGCTGTGAAACCTGAAGCTTATGAAGCGAACCCACATCAACATTCTCATCGTCACCACACCATGCCTGGACCCCCAACGCTGTCCCACATGCTGGCAAAGTAACAGAGCAAATGTCCTTATGATGTGTACACTGATGAGGAGACAGGGTTCCTATCTAGAACTTAGAACAAACCCAAGTTTTGTTTTCATCAACTATTTTACTCGTGTATGCCCTGACCTTATGCTACATTAAACAACCTTTTTGCTCTACTATAAGTTAAGACATCCATAGCTCTTTTAGATCTTTGGTTGTAATGACTGCCATTGCTCAAGCACTAGATGTAGCCCGTGTATAGCATGTTTCACTTGACTTTAGTTTTCATTCTTGCATTAGAGTTATGGCATTTAATGTTTTAATGGTATGATGTATGTTTCTGTGATGTTTGTAAATGGCGTTGTGCACTGAATCTTGATTTGAAGTAAACTATGAATGAAATCAACATCACAATATCTGCCAGAAATGTCACAATACAATTTTTTCCTTGAACTCTTTCAACCCTACTTGGAACCATATTATTATTGCATACAGTAGTGGTTGCATGTCAACATTTAAATATGTTTAATATTTTGTTTTCAGACCAGTTACCTGCAAAGGTAAGGACATTCCCATCAGCAGTACAACAAATGGCGCCTACTAAATGTCTCATGCTAAATCAATGCAAATCCTCCTGTGTAGGATGTCATTATCACCTGTGATCTCTGGATCATTGGCTTTCATCGTGTGTTCCTGCTGTGCCCTGCTGTATGGGACAATAGTGTCCGCCCACTGCAAACTGTAGCATCCACATCTGAAAGTCCTCCACTCAAAAAATGTGCTTTGTTACATCACTTGGATGTTTTCACACACTTCACACACATTCATCTGCTGAAGGAAAGTTTCTGTGAGTTTTGTGTGGACAAAGTTGCTAACGTTAGGTTTGGCATCATCTCAAATGTTGCTCCAAATCGTTTAGAGATCATACCAACGTCTATTCTGAAAGATGTTATCAGATCAGTGGGTGGCTTACTTAGCTTGTTGGATTCTGGTTGTGTCTTATTTTAAACAGGAAGTTGTTCAGCCACTTCTTAAAAAATCCAACCTAGATTCATTCTTACCAAACAACTATAGACCTTGTTCCAAGTTGCTCTCCATTTCCTTATAATTGTATTTTTAATTCTGAGAAAAAGTCGTAATTATGACTTTTTTCTAGAATTAATAAAAACAAAATTTTATCCCATAAATAAAGTTTTTTCTGTGGCCCAAATACTCCTTTATAAAAACCTGATAAGAATCTTTGTGATTTTAGGACATCGTCTGTGTTTTACTCTTGATATTTCAAAATGAAACATGTCTACAACACATTAAAAGTGAAATTTAAGTGTAAAAGAGAGCATCCTTCTTCTTAATATCTCTGGTCTGGGTGCTATAATTCTATAGTCACCCTGAGGGGAGCTATAGAAGTACAATAAAAAGAAAAATTGACAAGGTCTCCATTGTTCCAAAGCAATTAAACTCATCAACAAACTGCAGCAAATTTAAATATGAAAGTGAAGGCTGTGCATTACAAATATGAACACACTGATGTGGTAAAAGTGATAGATCTTTGTTCTGTTATTGACTATAATTCAAATTATATTTTCTTTTGCAGACTCAATTTTCATCGATGAGTTTTCTTTGTGAATTACTGGATAATTATATTTCCTCTAATCCTAAATTGAATTGTCACATACACACAGACAGAATCCACTGACAACAGGTCCCATAAACAATGATTTAATGGGTCGCTGACCTAAACATCTTCAAATTACCAATTTAATCACAAGCAGGTAGCTGCAGTAGCAGTAACGTCCATTAAAAGGGATGCAGTCAAAGTGCATGTGTTTTAATCCGCTCTAACTAACAGTGTAAGTGTGAGGCTGAACTTTCTTGGAGGGTCAAAGTCAATCTGAAAGGAGAGGAGAAGGGGCCGGTGGCCGGGCAGAGGGTCAGAGGCCTGTCGACAGCTGCTGCTCCCAACTGAGACGCAGCAACAGATTTAACCCCAGTCTGCATCATTCAGAGCAGGCAGCGAACAGCACAGCGGCTATTATTAACCCAGATCAGAGAGACACTATTCACACACCAACACACACACACACACCCAACATATAAATAACCGGCATCACAGAGCAACACACGCACACACAAACACAGCTGCACAGCAGGACCAGTGATGGATTGGATTTAAAACACAATTCTTAATTTGTTGAATTATATACTCTTATATTATAGGGTATTTAATCATATATATATATATATATATATATATATATATATATATATATATATATATATATATATATATATAGACAGACAGACAGAGAGAGAGAGAGAGATACACATATACATACACATGTGTTTTACTAGCTTTCTCTTTGAAAATTGAACTTTAATACTTCATGTTTTTAAGTGATAAGTTTGGTGATATTTTATATTGTTTTATGGTCAACAAATAGCAGAACCAATAGCAAATTCATAATATGAGACCTTGAATCCACTGCTGAAAATAGTCCCCAACAAATGCAGGAAAATTTTAAGGAAAATTTTAAGACATTATCTCAGAGCTTCTATAAATAAAATATAGATAAAACTATATATTTAAAAATGAAAAATTGGGGCTAAGCGCCAAAAGTCTTTGATCTTTTTAAAGAATGTGTTGAAAAACAAGAGAATCAGAATGATTTAAAACACTAAACTTCTTACCATCATCTAGTGTGATCTCCTGGAGGCCCAAGGATCCCAGATTGGGCTGGTCCTCTGGCTCCTGCTTGATGTTCAGCACCTCTCTCGGGCTCCGGGAGAGCAGAGAGTCCTTCTGGGCTTCAGCGGGGGTCACAAACGCTCGCCTGGAAATCAGAGATGGAGACTGATCTCTCTGAGGCCCACCGGAGGAGGTGCGAGGAGAGACAGGGGAAGCCTGGGGAGGCAGAGAGGAGGGCTGAAGCGGCAGGGTGAAGGTCTGAAGGGGCACTGAGGAGGCCTGGGCAGGGATGGTGGAGGCTGGCGGGGGCATCGCAGAGACCCGATGGGGGATAGTGAAGGTCTGAGGGGGGGGCATGATAGAGGTCTGAAGGGGAATCAAGCTCTGGTGGGTGACTGAGGAGGTCTGAGCAGGAATGGAGGAAGAGGAGGTGTGAAGAGGGATGGAGGAGGTGTGAGGAAACATTAAGGAGGTCTGAAGGGGTGCAGAGGGAGGGGGGCGATGGAAGCGAGGGGCGTCCTGTGCAGAAGGACCACAATGCACCGGGAGGGTGTAGGAATCATAATAAGCTGCATCCGGGCTGAGGGCTCGGTCAAGAGGGGGCGCCTGGCAGAAGCCAGGTGGATCGTGGGAGGTGTAGTCTGGCTCCCAGCGCTCCTGTTTGATCAACTGAGCTCCAGCCGTGGGGGGGAGGTGGCGCCTGGCTCCGGGTAGGTAGGTGAAGCTCTGGGTCAGACTTCTCCTCCTCTTTCCATTGGACACGTAGAACTGGACTTGGATTGGACACGTTGTCTTTTTGTTGTAAGAAGGGACCTCCACCACAATGCTGGACTGAAGACATAGACACAACTGCTGTAAGACTAATCTAATACAAGCAAACACCTGTTCATTGGATTGTATATTAAAATAAGTATATATTATAGTATAATAAAGTATATTATAGTTATGGTTGGGTTTCCAATCTTCATGCTCATACCTAGGTCACAATGCACACAGTTTGTATATGTGTAATGTCAAAGTTAAAACAGTTGCAACAGGAAATGATGTCATCTTGCAAATCACAGCTTGCGGCTTGCAAAGTTGGTCAAACAAATCTCTGGTCTGCAACACTTTTTCGATGGAGAAATTTAAAGCTGCAATGATTAGTTTTAGATTAATTAGTCATTTGATATAAAAATTAATCTAACTGTTTTAGTCATTCTTTAAGAAAAAATGCCCAAAACATTAGCTGGCTTTAGCTTTTCACATTGGATATTTTTGTTGTTGATATTCCTTTATGGTCTGGTGTAATTGTAAATGTTAAAGTTGAATAAAAACCAAAGTGGAAAAAAAAACCTGATCATCACTTGGCACATTTATCATGTAATTAATAAAATAGTTAACATGATTGTTAAATAAATGAAAACTAATAATTAGTTGCAGCTCAAACTCATATTTTTAGGTGAAATATTTTGTTTAAATTAGTACATTAAAAACATAAAATATAGACATGTTTTTTGTTTAATGATATTTCCACTTACTCCGCTGCTTTTTTCTGGCACAACTCTGGCGTCCATTTCCCACAGCGATCTCCCATCTGAGAGAACATGAGTCATATTAATGTGTTGTTTCAAATCTCCTTTAAGTGATTCAGGTGGTAGGATGTAAACGTGTCCAGTGTGTGTCCAGTAAGCTGATCTTACCTGGACCCTTCTCCATGAAGACAACTTTGGATTGTGTGGAGATGTTGGATCCGGTGATGAGCAGCTCCTCTCCTCCATCCACAGAGCAGCTGGCTGGACTGAAGCTCTCCACGTGAGGAAGCTCCTGGCCTGAGCGCTGGGCTGAAATGCAACACCACACTGTGTTTTTTTTGGGTGATTTTTCTAAATTACATGGCTACAGCAGCACCATTTACAGAGGAAACATTCATACACAACAGGAAGAAAAAAAAAACTCACTGATTATGATCTGTTTCAACTATGAAGCAATGCTTCACAGCTTCTGGTTTCCGCTTCTGTTTGTTTTATTATTATCTTTAACATTTTTTTGTGTGACACTTTGTGATGCATTAATATTACGGTCGACTCACAGCACTCCACAGGAATAGATGCCGTTTGCAGCCATAACAGTCGACCGTCCAGCTGAGGCAAGGCGACCCTGAACACAACTCGCACCCTTGTGTTCTTCCGCCCGATATCAGTCTCTCCTTTCTTCAGCTCGATGTCAGCGTTACGCAGCTTCAGAATGCCAGCACAGTCAATGCTAGGGAAAAGAAATGGGAAAAAACACACATTACAATAGTTTATAATATAATAATTATAATAAGAACAAGCAAACACCGAATGAAAACACAAAATTTATTTGTAACAAGAAAACTCAGCTGAGGCTAACCCTGATTTTAATACCTAAAAATCAACCGTAACACCAAAATTCAGGTGTGACACTGTTGCTATGGTTACCTGGCGGACATGTTGTTTTCTGGAAGCAGAGGGATCTCAAGGACCTTGGTGGATTCCATCATTCTCTCCTGGCAGCTGGTGGTAACCGTCTTCCCTGTGACGCGGTGGACCTGGTAGAAGCAGTGGGGGCGAAGGTAGCGGTCGTCGGCCGTGCCGATGAACAGCAGCAGGCTGACTGGCTGCTCGCTGTAGCCGTTCAGCTGCAGACAGAAAATCAATGATACACACAGAGCTGCCGAAAAGCTGAATGGAGCGGTCAAATCAAACGGTCAAGTGTGAAACTGAAACAACAGAATTAGACACGCTATATCACTTTCATTTAGGAGAAATCCAACCGTCATATGTTATACATTAGTTGATTTTTGACAAAAATTTAACAGACTGCAATCACTGGTTTTGGAAACTGACCTGACGTACAATAACTCTACTGTATGTAAAAAAAAAAAGAAACCATTAATAAACCATCACTACTATGCTACCAGTCTAGTTTTTAATTTAAATATATTCGATTAATAATAATAATAATAATAATAATAGTTGTGTATCCACCAGACCAAGTAACATTGTGTGGAATGAGGACTGTGACCCCCCATACTGTAAGGCACCCCAGTAGAGTTTGTACTTTAGTTTCATGTTGACAATTACTCACCAAAACTGATGATAAAAGGTTAGTTTTTACTTGAACTTTAGATTCTTTGACATTCATGGAATTAATTCCAAAAAATGGTGAACTTGTAGTTAACTTTTTTTTTGGTTAAAGAAAATAAATAGTATAATGTAAGAATTAAATATATTAAATAAATAATAAACTAGAAACAAGGCGACTAAATGAAATAATGAAAAAGCAAGCTTATTAGGTGCATTTCTTGCATTCGCTATGAGAACAAAAATAACTCCAGTGCCCTTTCAAAAAATATTTCAATGACATTGGTAAAGAGTACATTTTTTGTAGCGTAGGCAAGACAAGACAAAGCCATCATTGGATGAATGACTTGTGCAAAGCCTTCCAGGGTCGTATCAATGAAGCATGCCTGTAGGTAACTGTTCATGCATTGTTTGTAGGGTAGTGGGAAATTCTTATTAATTGTAAATGTTAAACTAGGCTCTTATTAACTTTTGCATGAGTCCTAATGAGACAAAATGCAAAAAGACATGTCCCTCACAACTGCAGCTATGCATCAACATTGTAACACCTTTTTATAAATGTAAGAGATGTCGACCAATAAGGCCATGATTGAGCTTTTCAAGCATGACCTATACCTTGGGAAGGAGATCTGGTACCGGTACATTATTTTAGTGATCTCTCTTTTTTAATCACATATTAAACATATGTTAATCACTTTGAACTAAAAGGCCTGGTCTGGCAGAGAGTTCTGCTGACTTGTGTGTGAATTTCACAAAACAAATCTTCACCCTGCTACCACCAGCGTGGTTTTCAGTTTCCTGTGTCCTTGTCTTGACAGTAAACACTGTCAGTTGTTACACATGTTGCTGAAGGAAGCTCATCTGGCTTCGGCGGCAGCCTGAGAATGTGACACCCAGAATAGCCCAGCCGGTGTCTGTTACATATGAGGCCTTGATGGAGCTTTACTCGTCTCCGCCTGCCTCTATTCTCTGATCCAGAGGATCCACAGGGTTGTTCACCCACAACATCAGCAAAACACGACCCTGACACGTCCATAGTCGCCCTGTGATTTTATCCCTGCTGGATCATCATGGACTCATTCAGCATGGAGCTTTTAGGAGACTACATGCTGCTCAATCTGCATATAGGCTCAAGGCTAATGTTTTTGTCTTGGACCAATTCATGAATTGTTTATCCTGCATTCATGCAATATCAGATGTATATCAGTCATATCACAGTTACTCTAAATAGAGCTGATATACCCAAAAGCAACGTAGGAGTGCCTGAAGACTTTTGTCAAACAATGTGATCAAACACACATTATTACACATAGTATTTCTAATCATCACAAGACCAACTCTCAACATCGTTTCCATCGGTCACATATAAGGTAACGGCAGCATTTCTCAATAAAAGGTCTGGGAAAAATGAAAGTTGACACTTAATCAGAACTAATGGGTACATCGTAAACTGCTGTTTTTCTCCTATGAAGAGTCTAAATCCCAAAGATGTTCAATTAAAAATGATATAAAACAGAAAAAGAGATATTTGAGAAGCTAGAACTGAAAGGTATTTGGATTTTTATTTTTGTTTGATAAATAATTTATATAGGGCAGCTGTGACTCAGAAGGGAGCGAGCGATCTATTAATCAGAGGGTGAGTAGGTGAAAATGCAGTCCATTTACAGTAATCAGTTATAAAAATAGCCAATGATTCATTCGCTGTTGATCACTGAATCAAATTAGGATGATTTCAGTGCTAATGGCAGGTAATATTAATTACCATGCATCGTTATGGGTTCAATTAGGGTTTGATGTCAAATTTTCACAGGAGACATAACGGATTTTGTAAGAGCTAGTGTATTTATATGTAGTATTTTAGTTTTTATGTTGGAACATCCCTAATAAATGAGTATACTAGATTCTGCAAGTAAGGATTTACCTTAACAACAGGGTGTCCTCCCGTAGGTGCTTTAATGGATCCTCGGCTTCCCTCCGTCTCATAATGTGCCCTGTGGTAGGACTTGGGCTGGACCTCCAGCTTCAGCTCATACTGATCAAACTGGCTGGGCAGAGGCCAGTCCAGAGGAGGCGGTGACGAGCTCCTGGAGGAAGACACAATAGGAATTTGAGTAGAGCTAGTATGGGTTTTTACTGGAATTTTGAGACCCAGACCAGTACACATATCCAGGTTTACAAAATGCAAAAAAATATACTGACAGGTACCTGTTCTCTTTTTGTTTTCTTTTCTCTTTTTTCTCTATTCTGTATTTAAATAACTGTGATCAAAATATGAAGTACTGGTTAGAATATTTACAGTGTAAAATTGTCTCTTTAGTAAGCAAATTATGTGAAGTTTCCAAATGATCTTCACATTGAAAACAAAAGGCGGAATCAATTTGTGGCACTCGATTTTCATTCTGTGGCGCTGTGCCACAGATTAGTCTATGTGTGGCAAACATTGAGGCTAATCGGCAAACAAAGCTTCTATTAAAATTTCGTTATGTCTGATATAAATGGCAGCAGTTATAAAGCCAACCTGAATAAAGGAGGGTTTCCTGGCTTGGGCTTGTTCCAGCTGAAGTGGGAGGGCACCTGGAGGAAGAGTTCAGCCAGGCCGTCCTGTTCTCGCGTCTCCTCCCCGGGAGAATCGTGAAAGGGCATCGCAGTTCTCAGGTCCTCCAGTCCGGGGTCACCCTGTGTGGCCAGGAGGCCCAGCTGACTTCCTGACGTCCTCCTGGTCTTTGAGGGGACATCCAGCTCCTGGCAGCCAGACATCAAGAGGGGCCCCAGGGCGCCGGCAAGGTTTCCCGCCCAGGTGTCATCCGTCACGCTGCCCCGCGGAGAGGCACCTGGCGTGGGGCTGGGGGAGTGATGGGGGGATGGCGAGCGGGCATGGGGGTCGGCACTGGAGTGGCGTCTCTTCCCACAGGGAGATGTGGGTCTAGATGAAGGCCTAAAGGGACAGTCGGATTATGAAAAGCATTACCAGGTTGGTCCCCAATCAATTCAAGATTCATATTCATAACATTTGATACTAACCCCCCCAAATAAAAAACAAAAAAAAAATGTGCTATAGAACAGTTATAGATCTGTGCTATAAAAACCACCAGACATACTAGTCTGACTAAATGCTAAGAGAAGCTTAAAATAACCAAACACAGAGTGCAGTGTTTGATTATGATTATATATCACTTTACTATGACTACAACCTTTTTTCTTCCTCTTTTCAACTTCTTCTGCAGTTTCAACTGGTTGCCACATTTATGTCAGAACATGATTATAGCTGTAATGTAGCTGTCAGGTACTCATGTCTTTCTTGAAGAACAGATATGGTAATAGATCTCAGCGACACTACCTGATAATACATAAATTAAATCATGTAGAAATCATGGCGACATGTACCTGGAGGTGGGGCGGCGGCTCAACCAGCTCTCCTCTGTGACGCTGGTGCGAGGGGAGTGGCACGGCGACTGGCGTGGCGACTGATGAGGCGACAGCGCTGGACTGAAGGCCGAAGGATGCTGATAGTTCTGCTGCCAGAGCTCCACCCCAAAAGCCCCGCCCCAGCAGCCTGGGGACCCCAGGGGTGACCCCTGAGGGGACCCGAGGGCGAGGCGGGCAGCGTCACGCAGCTCCCCCTCCACGTCCTCGTAGACGTGGGAGAAGGACTCACAGGAGGAGAGGTCGGACATCCAGCTCCTGGAGGACAGGCTGCTGCAGGGGCTTGGACAGAGCGCCGGGTCCCGATAGCAGGGGTCCAGGGGCAGGTAGAGCTGCCCTCTGGACCAGGACGCCTCCAGGTAACCCCCCTCTGCCCCGCCCCCCGCCAGAGCCTGCTGGCCACTGCCCGCCTCTACATGGACGTTGGGAGCGATGGAGGTGATCTGGATGCTGGGGCAGTCAAAGGCCCTGGGGTTCCTCTGGGCTTCATACTGGGGCCCTTGGGTTTGGTAGCCCACATTCTGGTAGTCGTTTGTCGTGGGGAGGCATGGGGGATGACTCTGCAGCTCTGGGCCAACGGGCTGCAAGGCCAGAGCCTGCACGGAGGAAGGAGGCGTCCTCACATGGAGATCTGGACCTGTGAGGTGTGACAAATGACCCAGTACGTAAATCACATGTGATCATTTGCATTGCAAATACACTGGTATTGCCATGCAGTAGCATCCAGAGCAGCTGACAGCAGCACTCTGAAACAAAACAGTATTGTATCAGAGTATTTATCAGTACATTATGTTCACCAAGTCTCCAAAAAAAAATCTAAATGCTATAGGGCTGCAACTAACAATTATTTTCATTGTTCTCCAGTTACATCCTATAATTAATCAGTCTATGAAATCAGAAAGTGGGGAAAAATGTAGATTACTTGATCCAAAGTGCAACCTAAAATGTCCTTTTGTCACGGGCCAACACTCCACAACCCAAAGATTTTTTGTTTGCTGTTAGAGATGACTGACGTAACCAGGAAAATATTCACATTTAAAGGGATTTTTTTCAGAGAGAATGACTCAAAACAGTTGCAGATTTAGTTTCCATGCAACAATTCCATCGAATTGTTGCAGCTTTAGAAGAATAAATAAAAAGATCAGTCAATTAGCATGAAAAGCCTAGTCACTCAAGATAAAAAATTGAAAACTCAACTTAATGAATGCCAAACATATTTTGTGTTTCAGCTTCTCACAAACGAGGATCCGCTGCTTTTATCTCTTTCACACAATGAGTTGAGATTTTAGGCTGTCAGCCAGACAAAATAGCTTTTAAAAACATTACTTTGAACTCATTATTTAATGAAAAAATGGGGTTTGCATGTCAACCAGTCGAGATATGCCAACGTGCTATTTCATCCCAGTGCCAACATGTGTTGACTCTCCAGAAAAGCAGCAACTTGATCCGATCCACTACCACCTCTGGTTTGAGCGGTTGGTGCTGTGAGCTTTAAAAGACACGTCAGACGCACAACAGAGCACACGGCCAGGGAGGACTCAACACCTACAAAAAGACCTGATTCTTTTCAACAATTCTGTCTTTACTGAGAGAATAAAGCATATTATTTTATTCACACTTACACAAATTCCCTCTTTTTTTTTAAAGTGAACATACAAACAACCAAAGAGAGAAATAAAAAACAATATTACAATCTTTCATTGAAGCAAAATTAAATGGAAATGAAAGAAGAATGACAAGACTAATAGGAAACTACTCACTCTCTCTGACATTTGGTCAATTAATTACACAAAAAAATATTAAAATATTTTTTTAGGCCTTTTCTACTCATACATAAAAAAATAAAATATACATATGAAGACATCACCTTTGACTACAACATTATTATACTATTTTCCCACTGATTATATAGACAAAATCTTTAAGTGAGAAAATAATTAGCATATTAATTGATAATGAAAATAAGTGATAGTTGCTGAAAAATAAATTTTGCAGCAGATCAAGAGATATTGTCTATTTAATTCCACACAATCTTCTTCCTCCTAAAAAGCCAGTGACTACATTACTCTGAAAAAATTAAATCTTAAGGGATAATATGTTATTTTTGGTACAATTAGTCTAAGATTCGGTAGAATTATCTTATTGCACCGGCAAATAATGTTGCTTATGTCAAGTTTTATTTCATGATTTGGGTTAATTTGGTCTTGTTTCAAGAAAACAAGAAGAATGTTTTCTTTAAAAAGTTTCTTAAAAATAAATTGACTAAAATCAAAAACTTAAAGAAAAATTATCTGACAGTGCAATAAGATAATTCTACTCAATATTGGACTAATTATACTGAAAACAAGATTATTTTCACTTGTCACTTGTTAAGATTTCACTTCATGCAATTAACCAGATTTCACAGACGCTGAGGAGTGAAATCACTTCTAAATGTTAGTGTAGCAGCAGCAGCAGCAGCACCGGTCCAGTGATCGCAGCAGTGAGCGGCTCATTGCAGGGAGACAGATTATCTGCAGCTCAGCAGCTTCATTCACGTAGCTGTACTCACTCATCGCCACAACGTGACTATTAATACCGTTCTTTCTCTCTCACACAAACACTGCGTGCTGCATGCAAAGGAAGCGTCAAAGCGGCATCTGCGATCTGCTTCGCCGACGCCCCTCCTTTGCGAATCAAGCCGACCAGAAATACACGAGGTGTGACGCAACAGTTGCCCCCCCTCCACCCCAGGGTAGACGGGAGGAAGGAGGAGGCGATGCCCCGCCGCCAGCTGTGCGCCACAAGGCGGTTGAAAACCAGGAAGTGAAACCTTCCCGGCTAACGCGTCGGGCGTCAGGCTGACAATGCAACCAGTCATCACATAGCGACAGTATCTAACGATCCATCTGACTCTCTATGCTGCTCAATGTGGACAGTCATCTGCTTGTTTTCTAGCTTTAAAAAAATAATGCATTTCCTCATATTTTTTCTGCAAACCGACGATGCAAACTTAAAGTTTACACACACACACATACAGAGATACTTTGGCTTCCTTTATTGTTATCATTGTTACCACAATAAATACTGACTGCAGGATCAAAACCAATGACAGTTTTTATTTTCAATTCCAGAATGCTGATTCAAACAGGTCATTAGATTTTATCCTGTTGAACCCACGTTAAACCCACAACTGTTCCCCCCCAAAAAATATTTTTAATTATCAATGAATTTTATTGATTGGTCTGGTGAAAACAAAAAGAAAAATGATGATCGATAATATCCTAGAGCATGAACTGCGGCCTTCAGATCTTTTGTCCAACCAACATCAAAAAAAAATATGCAGTTGCGACAGTCCCTATAAGATAATCTATTAATCAAGAATAATGGTCATGCATTTATTATTACTATTCTGAATAAAAAAATATTCTTTTTTATTTCTTAAAAAAGTCACATCTTCACAGGATTGCCATTAGATTAGTATTATTTCTAAGGATGCACTATGAAGGGATAACTGTATTGTACAAAATATGTGATACAGTATGTCTATATATTGTTATATATAGGGCTGAAAATAACAAATATTATTACTATTATTACTATTCATTAATGTGTCCATTATTATTATTTTTTTTATTTCTAATTGATGGTTTTGTTATAATAGTAAAATAGTAAAAAGGAACACAATATAGTACTCATGTGACTTAAAACTGATGATTTTATTCGCTATTGTATTGTATTTTTTTTTTTTTTTTTTTTTACAGAATCCTAACTTGGATCAAAACTAATGATTATTTTCATTATCAATTAATTATTTCCTTGAATAGTTTATTAGTTTTTGAAAAAAATATTTGAGAAGCAGAGTTACAGACATTTGGATTTGTTTTTAAATAAGTGACTCAGAACATTTATCAAAATAGCTACTGGTTAATTTAAAAGTTGGCAATTAATCAATTAGATTTTTTAATAAGAAAAATTGTTGCAGCTCTAAAAGTGAGTTCTAAGTAATAAGATGATAATTCACTACATCACTATAATATCTGTGAGGATTTTATGCTAATTTAATTTGCATAAAATAACTGATCCATTTGGCATCAAGAGCTGGATGTGTGAGTTATATCCTAAAGTTTCATCTCATTTGCTAATTCCAAATAACTAAGACTTTCTTCAATGGATATTAGTTAATTCAATCTTCAGCTCACTAATCAATAACACTGATCGGTCCACTTACAACTCAGTGGGTTTAATTAATTCACTTCTTTCCTCCTGATCCACATTCAAAAACACTAATTTTAACAGCAGACAGCTGGATGTGTCACATCCACTGCAATAACAAGTAACGACTTCCTGTTACGCTTGTCAAAATAAAACTTGTTTACAGTATACGTTTACCATATACAGGTAATATGAAAGTTGTATTACTTTACGTGACTTCATTTGTCACCATCTCTTCAATTTATAATATTCAATAATATTATAAGTTAATATAATATAAGATAACATTCAATTTACCATGACAATGCTAAAATGCTGCTTACTTGTTCATGCCAATGAATGAGTTTTAAAATTCCAATTATATATACACCAAGTATTTTGTGACTGTGGAATTGTTACTTTTACTTAAGACATCTGAGTGTTTCAGAAGAAAAAAAACATTAGTTTTGCCCACAATAAAAAAAAAAATTAATCGACTCACTTTAGCTATCTGTCTATCCGGGTAACAAGTGTTTTTCGTTCTTTATTTTGAAAAGCTGCAAGCGTTCGACTTCCGGTGTAGTCGCCAGCTCCGTGGACTTGACGCGGTTGAGAAACT
This sequence comes from Lepturacanthus savala, assembly GCA_030544235.1. Lineage (NCBI taxonomy): Eukaryota > Metazoa > Chordata > Actinopteri > Scombriformes > Trichiuridae > Lepturacanthus > Lepturacanthus savala. Next base: position 27,251,136 of record CM060465.1, read on the forward strand.
AGCGTCTAACTATACCGTCGCCAAAATGACACGTACCTGCTGTATGTCTCCCGTCCTCCTCGAAGACCAGTCTGAAGTCCAGCTCCTCCGCGCAGTTTCCTGTGGACATTGGACCGGAAAGACGCTGAAAGTCCTCCGAAAGGAGCCGCTTAAACCGACCTGTCTGTCTCTCTTAGAACCGACCTGTCTCACTCACTTCCATCCGACTGAAAGCAGAACTCCGTCTCAACTGAAGCGCCAGCAACACGTCGACTAAATCCCGAATAAAAGTTGCTCGCCGACATTTACACGATCAATAAACACGTCTTTGCACTCCGCGGTTTAAACACAGACGCTCCATTATTGCGTTAACTCGTGTTCGGGGTTTTCTGGTCGGTTGCAGCGAGTTTTACTCTCCTCCAGGTTAATCCGTGTGCCGCGACGTTCACGGTCGCCTCGTAAATCTAAAGTCTATAGTTTGTTGACAAGTTGGAAACTCGAGCTGCTACGAGCGACGGATCAAGTAGCCCCCTCAGATAATTTACTTTAATAGCTGTAGAAATTACTCTCGTCTAAAAATACTCCATTACAAGTACACGTCCTGAATTCAAAACGTTACCTTGGTAAAAGTATATTGCAAAATGTACTTAAAATATCACAAGTTAAAAGTAGCCATTGTAATATTATAATAAGTGCATGATTAATACACGTTGTATAGTACTAGTTAAATAAACTGCATAAAACACATTAAAAACACGACGATTTAAACAGTAAAAATAAAATGATTATGGCAAATCTGAAAAGTAACTAAAGCTGTTAAATAGTTACTTTCTAACACTGGTCATGGCTTAAGTTTGTTTTGGGTTCTACAACATAAATATTTAGTGGTACATTTAAAGATAGTTATAGATAAATATTTCCCTGAGCTAGGAGGATGAGCTGTTGCATTATTATCACATTGTATTTTAGTTTGATTTACTTATCAATACTATGCATCTTTTTTATTTTTTGCTGCTGTGGCATTTAGGTGACATGTTTTATCATTTGTTAAATTTGCACCGATATTCCATAAATAAAGCTGTATATTTAAACCAGCTCAAAGACACAAGATTTAGATGGACTATTTGTCATTACCATATTCCCCAGTGCACCTGAAAGCACCATTAACCAACCCGGTGGTGACGTCAGAGGCTGGGTGTATACATCTCTCAGGTTAAATTCAGGACAGTCGTCAGATTGTCTTACTCGTTTTCAACTTTTTCACCATCAATGCCTATATTCAATATGATGCATGACTATGTTAAATAAAATAAATATAAATATATATATATAAATATATATATATATATATATATATATAAATTCAGAACTTTAAAAACGTTTAAGTCCAAATTCTGGTTAAACTAAGATTAGTGTTTTACATTTAAAATGACAACATGATTGGGGGTATTTATATAAATACACATTATACTAATAATTTAAAAAGTGAATTAGCAGTAGTAAATTTTGGTCTTTCAATTTAAATTGTAGACATCAACAAAATATAAAACTATATTGATCTCATTCGTTTTATATTTCCTACCATGAAATTATATTAATTAAAACAAAACATGGCAACATGATGACTGAAGTGAGTGGTGATAACTGAATTAGATTTATTTAATCCAACGTCAGTCTTCAATAACAAAGACTACACATGGGGACGAATGATGAAAGTAAGACATGTCTAAGATATATAAGATAAATAAAAAAAAAAGTTCCTTTCTAAGGCACCGAGGTCAGAAATCTTACATGTGTTAATCAGAGAATGAAATCAGAGGATGAAACCTGCATATAAAGGTTGAGCACTGCCCTCTGCTGGGCTGATGCCAGATAAAAACATGAACTAAAAATACATTTTTAAGTTTGAATCCCTGGCTGAACAAGGATAGGTTCAAGTTTTCAAAACATGTCTTGAAGCAACAGTCAGGTGTCCATATGAAGTGTGAGAGAGATTTTTGGTATTTAAATGTGTTTTAAATGGATGTGATGGACAAAATCCAGTCATTTTGAGTTAAAATACATTTAAAAGCTGATCTCAAGCTTAATATAGTTAGCTGAGTAACAGAAAAGGGGCCTTTGACACAAAAAAGACTAACACTGAGAGATACCTACTTGATTTGACTTATTTGGAAGCTGAAGCTTTGCAACTTCTAAATACATCACAGTAGGAATGATTACAGCAAGAAAAACATGTTTACATGGGCTTCTGATTGTTGTTTTAAGGCAGACCAGAAAAATTAGGAACCATCTTTCCTCTCCTTGCTGATCCAGTGGAAGACTTTTATACTGGACACCTTCCAGCTTTAATGTTTATCAACAGAACCGATGAAAGTAAATAAAAAAAAAAAAAAAAAGTTAAGAAACACAAAAAGGCAGCTGCTGAAAATTGTACGCTGATGAGAATCCTCAAACAAAACAGGAAATAAATTGATGAGCTTTTTGGCTTTTTGAGAGAAACCAAGAATAAAGGCTTCTTTTTGAATCTCCCCTACTGAAAGTTTGTTCTCCCAGGCCACGCAAACATCCATCAGTCTTTAGAGGAGCTTCTTATCCTCCTATTTAACCTTAAAGTGTCTTTTTCTTACGTCTTCATCAACCCTACGGTTGTTCAGGAGGCATGATTAGTTTGTGATGGTCACCGTTATCTGCAGCGTTGCTCTGCACGTTCTTTGTTTCCTGTTTGACATCGGCTTCATGTCGTTTGCTGCTCCTCTCTTCCTCCGAGGAGCCGTTCATCTTCCCCTCCCTCTTCCTCTTGCAGACCAGGCCGGAGTCTCCCTCACCGATGCGACCCTCCGGTATTCCTAGAACTCGCAGGCAGACGATGGCGGCCGCTTGCTCTGCAAATTTTTTAGATTTCTCCCTGAAAAATAAGAATTTAAAACACAAGTCGTCTCACTGCATTATATTTAATATATTATGATCAATATCTTTTCAGATAATGGATAATCTGTGCTTCAAAATTGCAGAAAACATATCAGTAAATAATCCAGCTTCAGCAGCAATCCTCATTTCCTTTGTGCATTGCAATTTAAACGTTGACCGTGATTAGGGTTGCAAAATTATGGGAATTTTCAAAAGGAATATATGCGAACAAATGAGAATAAATCCAAAATTTACAAAATAAAAAATTGGCCCTTAACAAGGAACTTAAATATATTTGGGGAAAATATATTGTAGCATATTCTTGACTAAAACAACCAGATTTAAAGGGATAGGGATGCAAATATTAGATAAAATATATTCATCCATTTTCTGTCCTTTTGCAACCCTACCCTAATAACTTGGTGTGTGTACTGACCACAGTGATGATCTGTATTTCTTCCCTGCTACAGTCACAGTGGACTGAAAGGCTCGGTCCTGGGCGCGCTGCTCCTGGAAACACAAACAGTATGAGAGAGTAAAACACAAAAACCACTGGAAGCAGCTGGATCTGGTGGTCTGCTACAGAAACATTATTTCCTTTGTATGCCTCGTTTCTGACAGGTTTTGGTTTTCTAGTTTTCTAGATTATTTTCCTCACCATCTCATATTGCGGCTGCTCCAGCTTCTCTTTGCGGCTCCATTCCAACAGGAACATTTTTGGAGTGATATGAGGTGGATATTCTCTCCTGAAATCATACACACATATACATACACACACATTACCGTCACACTACCGACAATTTAGTGTTTTCTATGAAAAGTCACACTTTTATTTACCAGCATGAATTATAAAATGAACAGAAAATATACCCAAGACATTGACAAGGTTAAAAATAACGATTTGTATTTGAAATATTTTTTATAAAATACATTTAAAAATAATGTTTTATAGCTTCTCTAACCAGTGTTTTTTTTCAGCTATGCTAACATGATTGCACAAGGGTTTTCTAATCATGCATTAACCTTCTGATGCAATGAGCAAACACATTGTACCATTAGAACACTGGAGTGATAGTTGCTGGAAATGGGCCTCTATACACCTATGTAGATATTGCACCAAAAATCAGACATTTGCAGCTAGAATAGTCATTTACCACATTAGCATCGTATAGTGTATTTCTAATTAGATCAAAGTTATCTTCCTTAATTAAAACAGTGCTTTTCTCTCAAAAATAAGGACATTTCTAAGTGACCCCAAACGTTTGAACAGTACCGTTTAAAAAGTTTGGGGTCACTTAGAAATTTCCTTATTGCACAGGTGTTGCATTATAATGGATAATTCCATACGGATATATATCTGGATAATTCCACTATTTATTACTGAGGTCATAGAGGTTGGTGGTGTACTGTAGTGAACTATATTTAAAAGTGTGTTAAGCGTTAAACTGACCGTTCAAACCTGACGGCCATGGTGGTGACGTCCCCGTCCATGACGGGCTGGTCCGGCTTACTGCTGCTCTGCAGGGCGTCCCTCCTGACCTGCAGCTGTTTCTGAGTCTGCTGGTAAAACTCCTGCATCCCGTATGCCTCGCTACCATACAAAAACCACATAAGTGACAAGGTTAGAAAACCACATCTGACACCTGCTCATCAAATCACAGTGGTAAAAAAAAGCATCCTACCTGATCTCAGCGTTAGTCTGAGCCGCCTGCAGCTGCTTCCCCATGGGAGACTCCACCTTGTCTCGAAGCATCTGACACAGACAGTACTTAGTGTTGAAGGCATGGTTGTTGTACCGGATCGCCTGTAAATACATGAGGACCAGGCACAGTCAAACTTCCTGTCTAGATAACAATTCCTTCTCAAGAGACAAGATTAACCTCTTAAAACATGCAAATGAGAACCAACTACAAAAGTTTGAAGAAGAGGATGCATCTTGGGGTAAGTCAAGTGCCAAGAACTGCATTTCCCTAATTGGCCACTTGAGAAAAGAGGCAGACATGGAAAAAAAACATGAACCTGTCCTTTAATTGTCCAACATTTCAGCAGCTTAAGGCAATGATCTGAATTCAGCTACAAATCTGTCAGTCAATTATAAAATAATAAACCCTCTTACATAAAGATATTATATGTGAGGTATTAAAAACGTGTCTGTGAGATCACACAATATTTAGACTCACATATCTGATATATTCCTCCATGACCTGCTCCACAGGTAATGGTCCCTTGGTGCTGAACACGGATACGTTCCACATGGCGGAGCGGGCCAACATGACCGAAGAGGCACCCGTCGCCTTCTTGAACTCCTCGATGTCGGCATTGGTCTTCACCAAATCCAGAGAACCTCCGCTGCAGGGGAAACAAGCCGCTGACTAATTATCACTGAGTCTGCAAACGACATCTTAGAATTGTATGCATCTCCTGGAGAGCTGGTGGTGTTTAAATGTATTTGCATTACTTCCAAAATCACTGCTCAACATTTTTCAACACAGACTTCAATTTTCTTCTAAATCTACTCGCAGATCATTTTAAATCGTCAGGAAATGCATCAGTCACCTTACATTGAAACATATGCACTTTATTGTCAAGGCAAATAATTGCCACAATGAGCAGAATCATTCCATCTGCTTTTAATGACACAGGAGCAGTAATGTTAAGGATGTTGAAGAGAGCTCACAAATTTAAATCCGTTTTCTGACGCGGGGACAAACAAGTCAGAATTTAGTCTTACTTGGCGATGACGGGAATGGAAACGGCCTTAGTGACGGCCTGAATGTAGTCGCAGTGGACGGGGTGTCTGGGACGTTCCTCCTTAAACCTGAACAACACAGTCGTGAATAATATACAAGTTAAACAGGCAGCTCTCCGCATTAGAATAATGTGAACATATTTATTTTAAAATAAGGCTTGAGGACATTAGAGAAAATACTAAATATCGGAAGAAAGTCCATCTGAACAGATGTGTTGTGCAATAATAAACATAAAATTTGACACTGACAGAGCTTTGTAAAAGTAGAAATGTGGCAGCTGTGGTATTATTGGATTGTATAAGGATTTCCCAATAAAGGGCTTTAGAGAGTGGATGTGCTGCTGATAAAATGGCAGCTTTTTAACACAGAAGCATTTTACCTGCCGTGAACTGCGACAGCAGAGACCCCGGTCTTCTCAATCCTCTGAACCAGGCTGATCGTTTCCTTCAACTGAAACAGCAGAGGAATGTAAATTACAAATAATTGTATTCTGTATATTCTGAATGAAGAGGGGAGGAATCCCTTATTGCACAGAAGTTTGCTTGATAATCAGCATCAACATGACATGCTGTAATGTGATATACTAAAAAAATATGATATACACAACCACTAGTAGCAATGGAAACATAGAATAAAGACATAACCTGATGTGAGATAATGAGTTTGGGGAATTTTTCACATCTTACCGAAGGCAGGATTCGGATTTTACACGTCACCGGTATAGAAACTCCTGTGACGAGCTTCCTGAGAATCTACAGGGAAGATAAAAGTTATATTAAAGCATTGGAATTAAAAAATGTTTGTTTTTTTTTGTACAAAAACGATATAATCAACATTATTTATATTTAAATGTGACATATTCTGCTCATTCCTGGGTCTAACGTTATATTTTAAAGCTTTCCTAGACATTTAACAGACTAAACATTTAATTTTGGGTTATATTGTGTTTTGCCCTGACAGTTCAAGGTCATTACAGCTCAACATCTCCTTATGTAATAAATATCATTAAATCTACTCACCGCCTCGATCTTGTCAGGGTTTGACAGCAGAGCAGCTCCCATCCCGCCCTGTGGGGCAACGGAGATTCAGGGGTCATCCAGAGGTCAAAGGTCACTAACAGGTTGGTCACTGACAGGAAACTCACCTTAGTGGAGTATTCCTTTGGACAGCCCATGTTCACATCGATAGCAGCCACGTCCTTTTCCCTGCATGGCAGAGGGGAGAGGCTCAACAAATGGCTCCTTAACCACTTAAAGGATTATAGTCATATTTTTACTTTTTCCATACTTTTTTCATTATTTATATATATTTTTTGACTTTGCAAATACAGTAATTATACTATTATTTGATAATTTAACGTACGTAATAAGTTGGAGGTTTAAACTGTTTCTAATCTAATTTAGATTTCAATTCAAAACTAAACTTCAACCCAAAATTTAAAGAAAAAAGAATCCTACTACACTACAGTAGACACAAACAATTGATCCGAAATCCATATAACTTATTTATACTAATAAACTCAAGAAGTTGTGATGGAGATTTAACTGCTCCGGGCTGAATTAAAGGCAAAAGATCAAAGAAGGAAAACTCACACAAGCCGAGCTACAGCCAGTGCTCTGTCTGGGTCAGCGGTTCCCTTAAAAGAAGAAAAGAAAACTCATGGTTTTGACTTTAAATGTTCAGCAAACTGGCAGCAAATATAGGAGGGAAATATTCCTATATATAAATATTGTCTGGTTTCAGGTGATTCATGGCTCACCATCTGGAAGATGACTCGGTCTTTCTCCTTCTCACAGGTCCTGAACATCACTCGATCGTCTGGAGCAACAAAATCCACCGTCTCCAGAACCTCTGGAAAACACACGGACACAATGAAAACAGCCAGCAGCTATAACATTAAAAGATTAGTAATCTAATGATTCATATATAATAATATATCAGTCAAAGGGCCAAATCAATGCATTTACTACAATACTTTAACTACTGCTGTAGAAGGTTATTTTTCATGCAGGATTTTTCCTTGGAGCATCTTTTCGTTTCTCTATTCATACATTCACACCCAGTAGAGAATCTGAATACTTCTTCCACCATTGCTGAGATCTGGCAGATTCTTACCGTTCACCACCCTCTGACACTGGGCCATCTTGATGTCAATCAGCTCCTGGGACAGACAAGAGAGTTAATGATAAACACACTGACATAAACACAGATAGGGGTGGGAGGAAACAAATCTATTCATGTAAGAATCCTATAGAATAAGATCCTTATTTCAATGGTTTTAGGTGCATCAGTGAACTACTACAACCATAATTAATAAAAGAAAGTAAATACTGACCTGAAATGTTTTATTCTACAGGTGTTATGGATATATTAGTTTCATTTTTTGAATTAATTAATTACTGAATTAAATAAACTTTTCCCTGATGTTCTAAATTATTGAGATGCACCTTTAAACCTGCTAAAAGAGGGAGAGAGCTCTGATTGCTTGAGTAAAGTAAAAGTTGGTATCTAATCAACATATAGTTGTGTTCAATATAATAGAAGTCTGTTTAAACATGTGAGTAAAACCAAAATCCTTATTAGGATCAGCTATTATATTGAAATGAACGGTATATTTATTTGAGGGCATAGTGAAGAAGTAGACATGTAGGTCTAGTTTACAGTGAGCCCTTGTGTTATCGGCCTGTCAGAGGACCTTTCTGTTAAAATAATACATGGTTTTACTTACATGTTCTGGTGGTAAAAAAGCAAATTGAACACAGAGTTCAGTTTTTTTTTTTAAACCATCCCTCTCACCTCACAGTAAACCAGATCAGCTCCATAGTCCAAAGCCAGCAGCCTCATGGGCAGAGTCCCCACCCGGACCATGGGGGCCAGCGCGGTAATGTTGGTGAAGGACAGCCTGCCTGCCATCATCCGGCTCAGTCCTCAGTCCTCCTGCTGACCAGACAAGTCACACAGACACGATCATGTAACTACTAAACTGAACATTAAAATTTCATGCCTAGCTCAACGCTAGCCTCATATGACTCTCCAGTCTATGCACGCCGGAGAGTCTGAACCCCAACACTTAAAATTTGATGCTGGCTCCATTAATTTCGCAGATAACTTTTCGTACATGTGCCTATCATAAAATAACCGTACTTACCTCAAAGTCACGGTTATTTTCCATCCCTACGGGGTGTTTATTGTCTTCAATGTTACAGATTTTTAATCTAAAGTAAGTTTTTTTTTCTCGCGTGTATCACATTTTTATTTAGAAAAAGTGTAATTCCGGGTTTCACCTGCACCACAGCGGATTGGAGGCGGGGCGCTGTGGAGCAGAAATTACACAGCCGAATAGAGAAATTCGAGACACGCATGAGGTAAAACATACTTTTATTGAAAGACACGCAATAATGAAGAAAATAAATACCCCGTAGGGATGGACAGCAACTATTTCCTAAAAGTAAAAGCTTTGTTTTTATTATTGGTGTAGGTAGGACAAAGTAAGGGATAAACGTATAGCTACTATATCTCATTTTTGTGAGGGTAGGTTTGTGACTCTAGAGTGAAGAGCGGGTTAGCTTAATGCACACTTCACAGAAGAAATCTACAGACCTTAAACTTGACACCTGAATTATCACACAATGTACTGTTGGACCCGGCAATCTACTAGTACACAATATAACATATATAACGGATAATATTCACTTTTAATACCACGTCCCTGTATCTCGCATTGGCAGAGATAATCTGGTTTAATACAGCGGTGTGAGCACCATAACTATTTAGATTCCTCTGTGTTTTAGTTACAATAAACGGATCAAAATGATGCCGAAATAACTACACCATGCCGCCGATTTGAAAAAAGTCGGAATTCATGCTGTTTAAAGTCTGAGCGCGAGACGAAAAGCAAACAACTTTAAAAATGTTGGTTTTGTAAGTGCGGTTCAACTCGATCAGGGCGATGCTAACGTTATGCTAACATTTTAGCTGCTGCAGCAACGCTCACAGTCACGTTTAAATTAAGACACGAGTACGGCAGCGACGCCGGTGTTTCAACACACAGACGAGTACATAGTGTGACTTTTTAACTCTATAAACTCACCGGCATTTAATGCGTTTATTATTGATGACAGCAGCTGTAACGTGTAGTCATGTGGTTTGGAGTGAAGCGTGCTCAATGTGAACTTCCTGTTTAGACATCTACGTCATCATCATGTTGCTCAGCAGAATTTAAGATCTTAAATAAATACACTTGATTTGTACAGCACCATTCATACAGAAATGCAGCTAATCGTGCTCTCTAACAACAAATATATAATTGACTATTATTAACTAATTTCCCTAACATTAAAAACATGTTTAAAATCCATAAATAAACATAAGATGGAGGGATAAGGGGAGGGAAAAATACAATAGGCATGTTAATCAATGTTATGGAAGTTGTGTTTTCGTCGGCATAAAATTAAAATGTGGACCAATAAACAATTTTTGGCCCAAAATTTATATTCTTTAGAAGTTATTAATATTTTTTAACTGATTTGTTTTAATGATAATGGACGTTTGTACGTTACTTACAACGAATTACTGATATTTATAATTTCCTAGTCACAAAACAGAAGCGGTTTTGGAATCACTTAATTGAATTTGGTATCATAGTAATAGCGTCGCAAAAAGAAAAAAGAAACAAAAAAGAAAAGATGGCTTACCCTCCATTTTGAAAATCGTATTTTTTCCGAATTTTATCCTTCTTTTTTAAATAGGCGGGGGTCATGTGGTGTCACGTGGGTAAAAAGGAAATTAACCAAACTGACACGTTGCTTTCGCACACGTTGTATAACAGGACCGGCAGGTTGACTAATCGCACTGAATCGCGACGAAATCTATGCAGAACCGCAGATGTGGCTGTTAGCAGCCACACCGACCAACCTTCCAGAGCTGTCAACGTTGTTTGGGGGCTGGGGGGTTAGATGTCTCGCCCAAGGACATGCTCTCGTGTGGACTCGAACCTGCGACCTCCTGCTTATGAGGCGGGCGCTATACCACGACTCCATCATCGAGGCCCCAGTTTACGTAATGAACTTGGTGCTATTTAAATTCTCCACCATGACGTCACACACCTGTGGAAAGGCAGTTCATGATTTCGTCTATTTTCAACTCAGACATGTGTCAGGACGGTTACTTTACTACAGACAACTTTAGTTTTTGCTTTAGTTGCATTAAATCTTGCCAGAGTGTCTGGAGATTTAAATAATCAACGAAAATAAATGAACAAACACAAACCAATTGATCATATCATTGACTGGGATAAATTTTTTTTTTTTTGAGCCCGCCAAGCACCTCTGACTAGATAGCCGAGTGGTTAGCGTGCAAACCATAATAGCACTGTATGGATCAATGGGTCTATGGTTCGAATCCCGGTTGATTGCACGTTAGCTAAATGGCGCAATCCTGCTCTTTTCCCCCCTCCCAATTCCACTCTTAATTTCAAATGAATAAAATCAACCAAAAATGTCCAAAATATAATCTTTAAAAAACGAGCCCACAATTTTGGCCCCGATTTTATTAGAAAGTGAGCGTTTTTGAACTTGTCGCTCTGACGTCACACTGCGGGTAATCCATTTATTCCTGGCTGCAGTAGCGGTGTTTAACAGGGCGTCATCTGGTGGTGAAACCTGTGTACTACAACCACAAAACATTCATGCAGCACTTACTAAAAAACGAAACAATTTATTCTTATACAAGGAACATACATTAGTTAAAGAATGTGTAAATAATAATAATAATAATAAAGTGTAATAATGTGACAATTTATTACTGCTTATCAAACCAAACTGGAATTTAAATAGACAAGGAACTTTAAATGATAATGTAAAAATTTATGGCCAACACATATAAACATTAGGTAACATTTGTGGTGGCTGCCTCAATGGTGTCCTGGTGCAGAGCATCCTCCTAATCAAAAATAAAGAAAGTGATTATTGAAGTAAGGACCGGAGAAGGCAGCAAAACACAGTCAAATAAGGCAATACCTCAATGGGCAACATACCTCAATCCCTGTCCCTAGAATGAGAGTTGAAGAAAAACCAACAGAGATTATTCTTTGTATTTTGGTTTGATGAAAATTGAGAAATGACTGTGATACAAGCTTTGTGAAATCCCACCTCTATAACGTTGATGGATGTGTCTACAAAATGCTGCTTTGAGAAGTACCTGATGCTACAGAGGAAAATTCTGGATCCCTGAACTTTTTTCAGTGGAACCCCTTCTACTTCCTGAAAAACGTAAAGAGATTAGGCTTTATAATAATATTAGTTTGACAACATGATGATTTATTACATGACCTTTCACCTGTAGTTCTTTTTGGCTTTGTCACATTTTCTTCCTTTCCCTCAGCCCAAAATATTAAACAATTTTTCACCTCAACAACAAATGTTGATTCATGTCATGTCATGGATGAGAATATTTGTCTCCATGTGAAACTAACACGACTACTACTACTAACAAGACAGACTGGAACAAATAATCAGCCCTGATATTGTTAGCCCAGAGTCATTCTGTTGATATCTGCTCCTATACAGCCTGTGGTGAAATAACTTGTACAGTTAAAAAAAACAAAAACAAAGGAATTATGTGATAGAATATATTCAGGCCCTACAAATCTTGAAATATCCTGCTGTGCACAGTACTTGCCCTAAAGTGCGACACCATTAATATGTTGTGCCACGCTGATACCAAATAAAATGTGGTTTATTTAGTCTCACGTGGAGTATGATAAAAATGTTGCGTCTTGCACTAATTCTTCAGGTGGAATTGACTATCAGAAAGAATCAATAATTATTGGAAATAATTATGTATTCATTAAAAGTTTTAGAATTTCGGGGCACCACCTCTCGGTTGAGAGGAAAAGATAGTCAATTCTCTGATTCAGTCTCATGAATTGTAATAATCTATTAATTTGGAGGTCTGATTAACAATTAATTTAATAGAAACCAGGGTCATCATATTAATAGCTATTAATGGTTGAAGGGTTCAGAGTTCTAAAGTAGAGGTTGGCAGAATTCATTATTGTACGACATTAAAGAGGCAGAATGTATGACTCAAAAGCATTTATTCATAAAAATACAAAAGTAAAAACACAAAAACAATCTAAACTAAATGTATCTATGTACATGTGAATGTGCGTGGATAGATGCTGTGTGTGTGTGTGTGTGTGTGTGTGTGTGTGCGCGCGCGCATGTACGTATCTGGGGGGGGGGGGGCTACAAAGATGGCTGCCGTGGTGGCTGTTCTATGTAGTCCAGGCCATGTGGGACCCTTTGTTAAGAACAAAGGGAAGATGGCCGACCATGTTAATGTCACTTTGTGTGTGTTTCAAGGTATCCTGTTAAAGAATGGTTAGTATCATGCAGGTTGGGACACTAACATCACTAACATCAAACTAAACCTTCTTACAAACCTAAACACAGTGAACTGTAGTCTATGATCTCATCACATTAACAAAGTTCAACAGTCTGGTTTAACCGTGTTTGTTAATGTTCTGTTCTGCCCAAGTCATGTTACCAGTGGAAAGGAAGAGAAGGGTTGCTCTCTGGTTCTGCTTCCTTGAGTAGCAGATGTTGTTGCAGCTGTGGTGTTGAGGAGTAGATCTGTTGTGTAGGTCGCGTTGCTCTTTGTTAATCCTTGTCTGGTTGTAGAAGCAGGCCTGAGTTTCTTCAGTGCTGCTGGCTGGATGTCGTTGAGTCCTTAGTCATTTACAGGTCCGTGAGATGCTGAAAGCAGCTGGATAATCCCTTTTAGAGCAGAGAAGCTGCTGAAGGCTTCTGTCCTGCAGCTTCTCCTGCCACAGAGTGGCAGTGGTTTCAGGTAAAATGAGCCTGTCAAATTACAAAGATTCAACTTCAAAATTAATACATAATCAGTTTTAACATTAAAATACAATTGCTTAGAACCAGTAGAATGGTTCTAGAACATTTAATGCATGTTTAATGTTTATGCATTAAACAAACTCATATTGCTGTTATTAAAACTAGAACAGACCAACTAAACTAAGCTATCACTACACAAAAGCGAGCACCCAGTCATAGGTAAAAAGCTAAATTATACAAACAGCAAAAATAGTGCACAACTTTGAATTTCACATGACACAATCAACATACTGTACATTTTTAGTTGAAACAAACAACCTTTAATTTGAACCAAACTTCCGGGGTTCAAATTAAAGGATATTCGCTTTAAGTCATAATAATATATAAACGTTGCACATATTTTTCCTGTATTTTAAGTCTATCATGATCATATATCGTAACACTTGATTTATGTGTTACGATATATTATTTACGATATTTTTTATTTCATTATTTACGACATGTTACGATATTTATTTATTTTTTACGGGTTTTTGATCAAGTTTGTAGCGGTCGTCGCTTAACTTTTAAAACCGAAAGGTTCCACATGTAGTGATTCAGCGCTAATTTACCACAGCATAAGGAAACTTCCGGTATTCACAATAAAGTAGGACACTCACTTTAACCCATTAAGATGTAATAGCATCGCACATATTTACTTTTTCCTTTATTTTAATGAGTCCAGCAGGAGCATATAGCACAACACTTGTTTTATGAGACAGGCAGCTTGTTAATAAAGTTTGGACGGTCCTCGCTAAACTTTGAAAATCGGAAATTTCTACATGTTGTAGTGAATTGGCGCGAACTAACGTTAGCACAGACATTCTATATATATATAGTTTAGTCGTCTCCGTCTCTTTGCTAAATTTAAGTTTGTAAGATGGGCTAATGAATGTTGGAGAAGCAGCGTTCTTGACCCAAAACTACATCAGTTTTCCAGGAAAATGCTCGGCAGTCCAGCGATGCTGTAAGATACCGGTGGAGCTAATGGTTAATACGAACAAACAGAAATAACAGTCTGAAGAACGCGGCGGTTGACTATTAGACAGAGTAATGTAATAATTAAAAATAAAATAATGCTTACCTCCATTTTTCAAATCTTAATTTTCTTCTACTTTTTAAATGGACAGAGTCAAACGGGTAAAAATTATGTCATGTGGGTTAAAAGCAAAAGAACCAAACTGACACGTTGCTTTCGCACACGCTGTTTAACAGGTCCCGCAGGTTGACTAATCGCACTGAATCGCGACGAAATCTATGCAGAACCGCAGATGTGGCTGTTAGCGGCCACACCGACCAACCTTCCAGAGCTGTCAACGTTGTTTGGGGGCTGGGGGGTTAGATGTCTCGCCCAAGGACATGCTCTCGTGTGGACTCGAACCTGCGACCTTCTGCTTATGAGGCGGGCGCTATACCACGACTCCATCATCGAGGCCCCAGTTTACGTAATAAACTTGGTGCTATTTAAATTCTCCACCATGACGTCACACACCTGTGGAAAGACAGTTCATGATTTGGTCTATTTTCAACTCAAACAGGTGTCAGGACGGTTACTTTACTACAGACAACTTTAGTTTTTGCTTTAGTTGCATTAAATCTTGCCAGAGTGTCTGGAGATTTAAATAATCAACGAAATAAATGAACAAACACAAACCAATTGATCATATCATTGACTGGGATAAATTTTTTTTTTTTTGAGCCCGCCAAGCCCTTCTGACCAGATAGCCGAGTGGTTAGCGTGCAAACCATAATAGCACTGTATGGATCAATGAGTCTATGGTTCGAATCCCGGTTGATTGCGCCTTAGCAAAATGGTGCAATTCTGCTCTTTTCCCCCCGTCTCAATTCCACTCTTTTTAATTTCAAATAAATAAAATCACAAAAATGTCAAAAATATAATCTTTAAAAAACGAGTCCACAATTTTGGCCCCGATTTTATTAGAAAGTGAGCGTTTTTTGAACTTGTCGCTCTGACGTCACACCGCGGGGAACCCATTTATTCCTGGCTGCAGTAGCGGTGTTTAGCAGGGCGCCATCTGGTGGTGAAACCTGTGTACTACAACCACAAAACATTCATGCAGCACTTACTAAAAAACGAAACAATTTATTCTTATACAAGGAAAATACATTAGTGAAAGAATGTGCAAATAATAAATAATAATAATAACGTGTAATAATGTGACAATTTATTACTGCTTATCAAACCAAACTGGAATTTAAATAGACAAGGAACTTTAAATGAATTTATGGCCAACACATATAAACATTAGGTAACATTTGTGGTGGCTGCCTCAATGGTGTCCTGGTACAGAGCATCCTCCTAATCAAAAATAAAGAAATGATTATTGATTATTGAAGTAAGGACCGGAGAAGGCAGCAAAACGCAGTCAAATAAGGCAATACCTCAATGGGCAACATACCTCAATCCCTGTCCTTAGAATGAGAGTTGAAGAAAAACCAACAGAGATTATTCTTTGTATTTTTGTTTGATGAAAATTGAGAAATGACTGTGATACAAGCTTTGTGAAATCCCACCTCTATAACGTTGATGGATGTGTCTACAAAATGCTGCTTTGAGAAGTACCTGATGCTACAGAGGAAAATTCTGTATCCCTGAACTTTTTTCAGTGGAACCCCTTCCACTTCCCGAAAAACGTAAAGAGATTAGGCTTTATAATAATATTAGTTTGACAACATGATGATTGATTACATGACCTTTCACCTGTAGTTCTTTTTGGCTTTGTCACATTTTCTTCCTTTCCCTCAGCTCAAAATATTAAACAATTTTTCACCTCAACAACAAATGTTGATTCATGTCATGGATGATAATATTTGTCTCCATGTGAAACTAACACGACTACTACTACTAACAAGACAGACTGGAACATATAATCAGCCCTGATATTGTTAGCCCAGAGTCATTACATCAGGTAAATTGCGACACTTTTTGGTAAATCGCTTGGCACAATACTAAATATGCCTTTTGCATGTATATTTATAATTAATACTGATTGTTTTGGATCAATTTGTGTTGGAATTATGTGATAGAATATATGTATTCAGGCCATACAAATCTTGAAATATCCTGTTGTGCACAGTACTTGCCCTAAAATGCGGCACCATTAATATGTTGTGCCACGCTGATACCAAATAAAATGTGGTTTATTTAGTCTCACGTGGAGTATGATAAAAATTTTGTGTCTTGCACTAATTCTTCAGGTGGAATTGACTATCAGAAAGAATCAATAATTATTGGAAATAATTATGTATTCATTAAAAGTTTTAGAATTTCGGGGCACCACCTCTCGGTTGAGAGGAAAAGATAGTCAATTTTCTGATCCAGTCTCATGAATTGTAATAATCTATTAATTTGGAGGTCTGATTAACAATTAATTTAATAGAAACCAGGGTCATCATATTAATAGCTATTAATGGTTGAAGGGTTCAGAGTTCTAAAGTAGAGGTTGGCAGAATTCATTATTGTACGACATTAAAGAGGCAGAATGTATGACTCAAAAGCATTTATTCATAAAAATACAAAAGTAAAAACACAAAAACAATCTAAACTAAATGTATCTATGTACATTTGAATGTGCGTGGATAGATGCTGTGTGTGTGTGTGTGTGTGCGCGCGCGCGCGCATGTACGTATCTGGGGGGGGGGCTACAAAGATGGCTGCCGTGGTGGCTGTTCTATGTAGTCCAGGCCATGTGGAGCTCTTTGTCTGTTAAGAACAAAGGGAAGATGGCCGACCATGTTAATGTGTGTGTGTGTGTGTGTGTGTGTGTGTGTAGGCTTAATGTCACTTTGTGTGTTTCAAGGTATTTAAAGAATGGTTAGTATCATGCAGGTTGGGACACTAACATCACTAACATCAAACTAAACCTTCTTACAAACCTAAAACACAGTGAACTGTAGTCTATGATCTCATCACATTAACAAAGTTCAACAGTCTGGTTTAACCGTGTTTGTTAATGTTCTGTTCTGCCCAAGTCATGTTACCAGTGGAAAGGAAGAGAAGGGTTGGTCTCTGGTTCTGCTTCCTTGAGTAGCAGATGTTGTTGCAGCTGTGGTGTTGAGGAGTAGATCCGTTGTGTAGGTCGCGTTGCTCTTTGTTAATCCTTGTCTGGTTGTAGAAGCAGGCCTGAGTTTCTTCAGTGGTGCTGGCTGGATGTCGTTGAGTCCTTAGTCACTTACAGGTCCGTGAGATGCTGAAAGCAGCTGGATAATCCCTTTTAGAGCAGAGAAGCTGCTGAAGGCTTCTGTCCTGCAGCTTCTCCTGCCACAGAGCGGCAGTGGTTTCAGGTAAAATGAGCCTGTCAAATTACAAAAATTCAACTTCAAAATTAATTCATAATCATTTTTAACATTAAAATACAATTGCTTAGAACCACATAACTTTTATGCATTAAACAAACTCATATTGCTGTTATTAAAACTAGAACAGACCAACTAAACTAAGCTATCACTACACAAAAGCGAGCACCCAGTCATAGGTAAAAAGCTAAATTACACAAACAGCAAAAATAGTGCACAACTTTGAATTTCACATGACACAATCAACATACTGTACATTTTTAGTTGAAACAAACAACCTTTAATTTGAACCAAACTTCCGGGGTTCAAATTAAAGGATATTCGCTTTAAGTCATAATAATATAAAAACGTTGCACATATTTTTCCATGATCATATATCGTAACACTTGATTTATGTGTTACGATATATTATTTACGATATTTTTTATTTTATTATTTACGACGTGTTACGATATTTATTTATTTTTTTACGGGTTTTTGATCAAGCTTGTAGCGATCATCGCTTAACTTTTAAAACCGTTAAGCGATGACCAGCGCTAATTTACCACAGCATAAGGAAACTTCCGGTTTTCAAAATAAAGTAGGACACTCACTTTAACCCATTAAGATGTAATAGCATCGCACATATTTACTTTTTTCCTTTATTTTAATGAGTCCAGCAGGAGCATATAGCGCAACACTTGTTTTATGAGACAGGCAGCTTGTTAATAAAGTTTGGGCGGTCCTCGCTAAACTTTGAAAATCGGAAGTTTCTACATGTTGTAGTGAATTGGCGCGAACTAACGTTAGCACAGACATTCTATATATATAGTTTAGTCGTCTCCGTCTCTTTGCTAAATTTAAGTTTGTAAGATGGGCTAATGAATGTTGGAGAAGTAGCGTTCTTGACCCAAAAGTACATCAGTTTTCCAGGAAAATGCTCGGCAGTCCAGCGATGCTGTAAGATACCGGTGGAGCTAATGGTTAATACGAACAAACAGAAATAACAGTCTGAAGAACGCAGCGGTTGACTAATAGACAGAGTAGTGTAATAATTATAAATAAAATAATGCTTACCTCTATTTTTCAAATCTTAATTTTCTTCTACTTTTTAAATGGACAGAGTCAAACGGGTAAAAATTATGTCATGTGGGTTAAAAGCAAAAGAACCAAACTGACACGTTGCTTTCGCACACGCTGTTTAACAGGACCGGCAGGTTGACTAATCGCACTGAATCGCGACGAAATCTATGCAGAACCGCAGATGTGGCTGTTAGCGGCCACACCGACCAACCTTCCAGAGCTGTCCACGTTGTTTGGGGGCTGGGGGGTTAGATGTCTCGCCCAAGGACATGCTCTCGTGTGGACTCGAACCTGCGACCTCCTGCTTGTGAGGCGGGCGCTATACCACGACTCCATCATCGAGGCCCCAGTTTACGTAATAAACTTGGTGCTATTTAAATTCTCCACCATGACGTCACACACCTGTGGAAAGGCAGTTCATGATTTCGTCTATTTTCAACTCAAACAGGTGTCAGGACGGTTACTTTACTACAGACAACTTTAGTTTTTGCTTTAGTTGCATTAAATCTTGCCAGAGTGTCTGGAGATTTCAATAATCAACGAAATAAATGAACAAACACAAACCAATTGATCATATCATTGACTGGGATAAATTTTTTTTTTTTTGAGTCCGCGAAGCCCTTCTGACCAGATAGCCGAGTGGTTAGCGTGCAAACCATAATAGCACTGTATGGATCAATGAGTCTATGGTTCGAATCCCGGTTGATTGCGCCTTAGCAAAATGGTGCAATTCTGCTCTTTTCCCCCCTCTCAATTCCACTCTTTTTAATTTCAAATAAATAAAATCACAAAAATGTCAAAAATATAATCTTTAAAAAACGAGTCCACAATTTTGGCCCCGATTTTATTAGAAAGTGAGCGTTTTTTGAACTTGTCGCTCTGACGTCACACCGCGGGGAACCCATTTATTCCTGGCTGCAGTAGCGGTGTTTAGCAGGGCGCCATCTGGTGGTGAAACCTGTGTACTACAACCACAAAACATTCATGCAACACTTAATAAAAAACGAAACAATTTATTCTTATACAAGGAAAATACATTAGTGAAAGAATGTGCAAATAATAAATAATAATAATAACGTGTAATAATATGACAATTTATTACTGCTTATCAAACCAAACTGGAATTTAAATAGACAAGGAACTTTAAATGAATTTATGGCCAACACATATAAACATTAGGTAACATTTGTGGTGGCTGCCTCAATGGTGTCCTGGTGCAGAGCATCCTCCTAATCAAAAATAAAGAAATGATTATTGATTATTGAAGTAAGGACCGGAGAAGGCAGCAAAACACAGTCAAATAAGGCAATACCTCAATGGGCAACATACCTCAATCCCTGTCCCTAGAATGAGAGTTGAAGAAAAACCAACAGATTATTCTTTGTATTTTGGTTTGATGAAAATTGAGAAATGACTGTGATACAAGCTTTGTGAAATCCCACCTCTATAACGTTGATGGATGTGTCTACAAAATGCTGCTTTGAGAAGTACCTGATGCTACAGAGGAAAATTCTGTATCCCTGAACTTTTTTCAGTGGAACCCCTTCCACTTCCTGAAAAACGTAAAGAGATTAGGCTTTATAATAATATTAGTTTGACAACATGATGATTGATTACATGACCTTTCACCTGTAGTTCTTTTTGGCTTTGTCACATTTTCTTCCTTTCCCTCAGCCCAAAATATTAAACAATTTTTCACCTCAACAACAAATGTTGATTCATGTCATGGATGATAATATTTGTCTCCATGTGAAACTAACACGACTACTACTACTAACAAGACAGACTGGAACATATAATCAGCCCTGATATTGTTAGCCCAGAGTCATTACATCAGGTAAATTGCGACACTTTTTGGTAAATCGCTTGGCACAATACTAAATATGCCTTTTGCATGTATATTTATAATTAATACTGATTGTTTTGGATCAATTTGTGTTGGAATTATGTGATAGAATATATGTATTCAGGCCATACAAATCTTGAAATATCCTGTTGTGCACAGTACTTGCCCTAAAGTGCGGCACCATTAATATGTTGTGCCACGCTGATACCAAATAAAATGTGGTTTATTTAGTCTCACGTGGAGTATGATAAAAATTTTGTGTCTTGCACTAATTCTTCCAGTAGAATTGACTATCAGAAAGAATCAATAATTATTGGAAATAATTATGTATTCATTAAAAGTTTTAGAATTTCGGGGCACCACCTCTCGGTTGAGAGGAAAAGATAGTCAATTCTCTGATTCAGTCTCATGAATTGTAATAATCTATTAATTTGGAGGTCTGATTAACAATTAATTTAATAGAAACCAGGGTCATCATATTAATAGCTATTAATGGTTGAAGGGTTCAGAGTTCTAAAGTAGAGGTTGGCAGAATTCATCATTGTACAACATTAAAGAGGCAGAATGTATGACTCAAAAGCATTTATTCACAAAAATACAAAAGTAAAAACACACAAACAATCTAAACTAAATGTATCTATGTACATTTGAATGTGCGTGGATAGATGCTGTGTGTGTGTGTGTGCATGTGCGTATCTGTGGGGGGGGGGACTACAAAGATGGCTGCCGTGGTGGCTCTTTTATGTAGTCCAGGCCATGTGGAGCTCTTTGTCTGTTAAGAACAAAGGGAAGATGGCCGACCATGTTAGTGTGTGTGTGTGTGTGTAGGCTTAATGTCACTTTGTGTGTTTCAAGGTATTTAAAGAATGGTTAGTATCATGCAGGTTGGGACACTAACATCAAACTAAACCTTCTTACAAACCTAAAACACAGTGAACTGTAGCCTATGATCTCATCACATTAACAAAGTTCAACAGTCTGGTTTAACCGTGTTTGTTAATGTTCTGTTCTGCCCAAGTCATGTTACCAGTGGAAAGGAAGAGAAGGGTTGGTCTCTGGTTCTGCTTCCTTGAGTAGCAGATGTTGTTGCAGCTGTGGTGTTGAGGAGTAGATCTGTTGTGTAGGTCGCGTTGCTCTTTGTTAATCCTTGTCTGGTTGTAGAAGCAGGCCTGAGTTTCTTCAGTGGTGCTGGCTGGATGTCGTTGAGTCCTTAGTCACTTACAGGTCCGTGAGATGCTGAAAGCAGCTGGATAATCCCTTTTAGAGCAGAGAAGCTGCTGAAGGCTTCTGTCCTGCAGCTTCTCCTGCCACAGAGCGGCAGTGGTTTCAGGTAAAATGAGCCTGTCAAATTACAAAGATTCAACTTCAAAATTAATACATAATCAGTTTTAACATTAAAATACAATTGCTTAGAACCAGTAGAATGGTTCTAGAACATTTAATGCATGTTTAATGTTTATGCATTAAACAAACTCATATTGCTGTTATTAAAACTAGAACAGACCAACTAAACTAAGCTATCACTACACAAAAGCGAGCACCCAGTCATAGGTAAAAAGCTAAATTATACAAACAGCAAAAATAGTGCACAACTTTGAATTTCACATGACACAATCAACATACTGTACATTTTTAGTTGAAACAAACAACCTTTAATTTGAACCAAACTTCCGGGGTTCAAATTAAAGGATATTCGCTTTAAGTCATAATAATATAAAACGTTGCACATATTTTTCCATGATCATATATCGTAACACTTGATTTATGTGTTACGATATATTATTTACGATATTTTTTATTTCATTATTTACGACATGTTACGATATTTATTTATTTTTTACGGGTTTTTGATCAAGCTTGTAGCGGTCGTCGCTTAACTTTTAAAACCGAAAGGTTCCACATGTAGTGATTCAGCGCTAATTTACCACAGCATAAGGCAACTTCCGGTATTCAAAATAAAGTAGGACACTCACTTTAACCCATTAAGATGTAATAGCGTCGCACATATTTACCTTTTCCTTTATTTTAATGAGTCCAGCAGGAGCATATAGCGCAACACTTGTTTTATGAGACAGGCAGCTTGTTAATAAAGTTTGGACGGTCCTCGCTAAACTTTGTAAATCGGAAGTTTCTACATGTTGTAGTGAATTGGCGCGAACTAACGTTAGCACAGACATTCTATATATATAGTTTAGTCGACTCCGTCTCTTTGCTAAATTTAAGTTTGTAAGATGGGCTGATGAATGTTGGAGAAGTAGCGTTCTTGACCCAAAACTACATCAGTTTTCCAGGAAAATGCTCGGCAGTCCAGCGATGCTGTAAGATACCGGTGGAGCTAATGGTTAATACGAACAAACAGAAATAACAGTCTGAAGAACGCGGCGGACTATTAGACAGAGTAATGTAATAATTAAAAATAAAATAATGCTTACCTCCATTTTTCAAATCTTAATTTTTTTAAATGGACAGAGTCAAACGGGTAAAAATTATGTCATGTGGGTTAAAAGCAAAAGAACCAAACTGACACGTTGCTTTCGCACACGCTGTTTAACAGGACCGGCAGGTTGACTAATCGCACTGAATCGCGACGAAATCTATGCAGAACCGCAGATGTGGCTGTTAGCGGCCACACCGACCAACCTTCCAGAGCTGTCAACGTTGTTTGGGGGCTGGGGGGTTAGATGTCTCGCCCAAGGACATGCTCTCGTGTGGACTCGAACCTGCGACCTCCTGCTTATGAGGCGGGCGCTATACCACGACTCCATCATCGAGGCCCCAGGTTGCGTAATAAACTTGGTGCTATTTAAATTCTCCACCATGACGTCACACACCTGTGGAAAGGCAGTTCATGATTTGGTCTATTTTCAACTCGAACAGGTGTCAGGACGGTTACTTTACTACAGACAACTTTAGTTTTTGCTTTAGTTGTATTAAATCTTGCCAGAGTGTCTGGGGATTTAAATAATCAACGAAATAAATGAACAAACACAAACCAATTGATCATATCATTGACTGGGATAAATTTTTTTTTTTTGAGCCCGCCAAACCCCTCTGACCAGATAGCCGAGTGGTTAGCGTGCAAACCATAATAGCACTGTATTGATCAATGAGTCTATGGTTCGAAACCCGGTTGATTGCACCTAAGTAGAATAGCGCGATTCCGCTCTTTCCCCCCCGTCCCAATTCCACTCTTTTTTAATTTCAAATAAATAAAATCACAAAAATGTCAAAAATATAATCTTTAAAAAACGAGTCCAAAGTGAGCGTGACGTCACACCGCGGGGAATCCATTTATTCCTGGCTGGGGTAGCTGTGTTTAGCAGGGCGCCATCTGGTGGTGGAACCTGTGTACTACAACCACAAAACATATTACATACATTAGTTAAAAAATATCTTTACTTTGCTTAAATCCTACTCAAGTAAAAGTACGTGTCTGAAAATGTACTTGAGCAAAAGTAAAAAATTACTTAATTTCAAATATACTTTGAGTAAAAGTTACTTAGTTACTTTCAATTATTTGATGTAAGACGAATAATTGACGAGTTGTTTTAATCAACCTTTAGCTGTATAAAGTGCATATTGAAAAGTGAAACCGAGAATGAAGATATTGGATTTTAGAGACACGGGTGGTTTTGGTAAACTTCTTAGCATGGTATTGATAACATACCGGGCACGTTCTCAGTTGTGTTACGTAACGTCAGCACCGTTCAGCCTGTTGTTGCCTCTATTTTTATTTTTAAATTGTTCGTCATTTAAATGTTAAATGTCTGTTCTTGGTGTTGGATTTTATCAAATAAATTGTGGTAACTTGTCGAAACAAAGAACCACAAACGCAGATGTTGAGTTTCACTTATTATCGATAGATAAAAACAATACATTCCTTCCGGTCCCGGGGAGAACGATAACTCGCGCATGCGCGGAAACTTCACTCTTCTTCAGTAAACCTTCTTGCCACAATGATCACACAGCGCCACCCCCTGGATAAACAACCAATTGCCCCCTAATTACCTCTGCTTCACAACATACACTCACCGGCCACTTTATTAGGTACACCTGTCCAACTGCTCATTAACACTTAATTTCTAATCAGCCAATCACATGGCGTCAACTCAGTGCATTTAGGCATGTAGACATGGTCAAGACAATCTCCTGCAGTTCAAACCGAGCATCAGTATGGGGAAGAAAGGTGATTTGAGTGACTTTGAACATGGCATGGTTGTTGGTGCCAGAAGGGCTGGTCTGAGTATTTCAGAAACTGCTGATCTACTGGGATTTTCACGCACAACCATCTCTAGGGTTTACAGAGAATGGTCCGAAAAAGAAAAAATATCCAGTGAGCGGCAGTTCTGTGGGCGGAAATGCCTTGTTGATGCCAGAGGTCAGAGGAGAATGGCCAGACTGGTTCAAGCTGATAGAAAGGCAACAGTGACTCAAATAGCCACCCGTTACAACCAAGGTAGGCAGAAGAGCATCTCTGAACGCACAGTACGTCGAACTTTGAGGCAGATGGGCTACAGCAGCAGAAGACCACGCCGGGTGCCACTCCTTTCAGCGAAGAACAGGAAACTGAGGCTACAATTCACACAAGCTCATCGAAATTGGACAATAGAAGATTGGAAAAACGTTGCCTGGTCTGATGAGTCTCGATTTCTGCTGCGACATTCGGATGGTAGGGTCAGAATTTGGCGTCAACAACATGAAAGCATGGATCCATCCTGCCTTGTATCAACGGTTCAGGCTGGTGGTGGTGGTGTAATGGTGTGGGGAATATTTTCTTGGCACTCTTTGGGCCCCTTGGTACCAATTGAGCATCGTTGCAACGCCACAGCCTACCTGAGTATTGTTGCTGACCATGTCCATCCCTTTATGACCACAATGTACCCAACTTCTGATGGCTACTTTCAGCAGGATAATGCGCCATGTCATAAAGCTGGAATCATCTCAGACTGGTTTCTTGAACATGACAATGAGTTCACTGTACTCAAATGGCCTCCACAGTCACCAGATCTCAATCCAATAGAGCATCTTTGGGATGTGGTGGAACGGGAGATTCGCATCATGGATGTGCAGCCGACAAATCTGCACCAACTGTGTGATGCCATCATGTCAATATGGACCAAACTCCCTGAGGAATGCTTCCAGCACCTTGTTGAATCTATGCCACAAAGAATTGAGGCAGTTCTGAAGGCAAAAGGGGGTCCAACCCGTTACTAGCATGGTGTACCTAATAAAGTGGCCGGTGAGTGTAAATTTACCCCAAAATGCGACTTATAGTCCAGTGCGAGTTATATATGTTTTTCCTTCTTTATTATGACTTTTATGGTATGAAAATACGGTATATAAGTATTATAAAACCTTTAGTTTTACTGTAGTAGTACTATACTATAGAACGGGTCTGGGCTAACAATATCAGGGCTGATTATTTGTTCCAATCTGTCTTGTTAGTAGTAGTAGTCGTGTTAGTTTCACATGGAGACAAATATTATCATCCATGATATGACATGAATCAACATTTATTAGAATAAATATATTCTATCACATAATTCCAACACAAAATACTGGATTTCAAAATACTGGATTTCAGCGTGTTCTTTTTTTAACTGTACAATTTATTTCACCACAGGCTGTATAGGAGCAGATATCAACAGAATGACTCTGGGCTACCAATATCAGGGCTGATTATTTGTTCCTGTCTGTCTTGTTAGTAGTAGTAGTTGTGTTAGGAGGAAAATGTAACAAAGCCAAAAAGGACTACAGGTGAAAGGTCATGTAATCAATCATCGACTTAGTAGTAGTCGTGTTAGTTTCACATGGAGACAAATATTCTCATCCATGACATGACATGAATCAACATTTGTTGTTGAGGTGAAAAATTGTTTAATATTTTGGGCTGAGGGAAAGGAAGAAAATGTAACAAAGCCAAAAAGAACTACAGGTGAAAGGTCATGTAATCAATCATCATGTTGTCAAACTAATATTATTATAAAGCCTAATCTCTTTACGTTTTTCAGGAAGTGGAAGGGGTTCCACTGAAAAAAGTTTAGGGATCCAGAATTTTCCTCTGTAGCATCAGGTACTTCTCAAAGCAGCATTTTGTAGACACATCCATCAACGTTATAGAGGTGGGATTTCACAAAGCTTGTATCACAGTCATTTCTCAATTTTCATCAAACCAAAATACAAAGAATAATCTCTGTTGGTTTTTCTTCAACTCTCATTCTAGGGACAGGGATTGAGGTATGTTGCCCATTGAGGTATTGCCTTATTTGACTGTGTTTTGCTGCCTTCTCCGGTCCTTACTTCAATAATCACTTTCTTTATTTTTGATTAGGAGAATGCTCTGCACCAGGACACCATTGAGGCAGCCACCACAAATGTTACCTAATGTTTATATGTGTTGAGCATAAAATTTTACATCATCATATAAACTTCCTTGTCTATTTAAATTCCAGTTCGGTTTGATAAGGCAGTAATAAATTGTCACATTATTACACTTTATTATTATTATTATTTACACATTCTATAACTAATGTATGTTCCTTGTATAAGAATAAATTGTTTCGTTTTTTATTAAGTGCTGCATGAATGTTTTGTGGTTGTAGTACACAGGTTTCACCACCAGATGGCGCCCTGCTAAACACCGCTACTGCAGCCAGGAATAAATGGGTTCCCCGCGGTGTGACGTCAGAGCGACAAGTTCAAAAAACGCTCACTTTCTAATAAAATCGGAGCCAAAATTGTGGACTCGTTTTTTAAAGATTATATTTTTGACATTTTTGTGATTTTATTTATTTGAAATTAAAAAGAGTGGAATTGAGACGGGGGGAAAGAGCAGAATTGCGCCATTTTGCTAAGGTGCAATCAACCGGGCTTCGAACCATAGACTCATTGATCCATACAGTGCTATTATGGTTTGCACGCTAACCACTCGGCTATCTGGTCAGAGGGGCTTGGCGGGCTCAAAAAAAAAAAAATTTATCCCAGTCAATGATATGATCAATTGGTTTGTGTTTGTTCATTTATTTTGTTGATTATTTAAATCTCCAGACACTCTGGCAAGATTTAATACAACTAAAGCAAAAACTAAAGTTGTCTGTAGTAAAGTAACCGTCCTGACACCTGTTTGAGTTGAAAATAGACGAAATCATGAACTGCCTTTCCACAGGTGTGTGACGTCATGGTGGAGAATTTAAATAGCACCAAGTTTATTACGTAAACTGGGGCCTCGATGATGGAGTCGTGGTATAGCGCCCGCCTCATAAGCAGGAGGTTGCAGGTTCGAGTCCACACGAGAGCATGTCCTTGGGCGAGACATCTAACCCCCCAGCCCCCAAACAACGTTGACAGCTCTGGAAGGTTGGTCGGTGTGGCCGCTAACAGCCACATCTGCGGTTCTGCATAGATTTCGTCGCGATTCAGTGCGATTAGTCAACCTGCCGGTCCTGTTAAACAGCGTGTGCGAAAGCAACGTGTCAGTTTGGTTCTTTTCCTTTTAACCCACATGACATAATTTTTACCCGTTTGACTCTGTCCATTTAAAAAGTAGAAGAAAATTAAGATTTGAAAAATGGAGGTAATTATTTTATTTTTAATTATTACACTACTCTGTCTATTAGTCAACCGCCGCGTTCTTCAGACTGTTATTTCTGTTTGTTCGTATTAACCATTAGCTCCACCGGTATCTTACAGCATCGCTGGACTGCCGAGCATTTTCCTGGAAAACTGATGTACTTTTGGGTCAAGAACGCTACTTCTCCAACATTCATTAGCCCATCTTACAAACTTAAATTTAGCAAAGAGACGGAGACGACTAAACTATATATATAGAATGTCTGTGCTAACGTTAGTTCGCGCCAATTCACTACAACATGTAGAAACTTCCGATTTTCAAAGTTTAGCGAGGACCGCCCAAACTTTATTAACAAGCTGCCTGTCTCATAAAACAAGTGTTGTGCTATATGCTCCTGCTGGACTCATTAAAATAAAGGAAAAAGTAAATATGTGCGATGCTATTACATCTTAATGGGTTAAAGTGAGTGTCCTACTTTATTTTGAAAACCGGAAGTTTCCATATGCTGTGGTAAATTAGCGCTGAATCATTACATGTGGAACCTACAAGCTACAAGCTTGATCAAAACCCCGTAAAATAAAATAAACATCGTAACACGTCGTAAATAATGAAATAAAAAATATCGTAACACTTATGTGTTACTTATGTGTTAAGTTAGGCTCAAATTAAAGGTTGTTTGTTTCAACTAAAAATATACAGTATGTTGATTGTGTCATGTGAAATTAGTGAAATTCAAAGTTGTGCACTATTTTTGCTGTTTGTGTAATTTAGCTTTTTATCTATGACTGGGTGCTCGCTTTTGTGTAGTGATAGCTTAGTTTAGTTGGTCTGTTCTAGTTTTAATAACAGCAATATGAGTTTGTCTAATGCATAAAAGTTATGTGGTTCTAAGCAATTGTATTTTAATGTTATAACTGATTATGAATTAATTTTGAAGTTGAATCTTTGTAATTTGGCTCATTTCAGGCTCATTTTACCTGAAACCACTTATGCAAAAAAATGGCACAGGGGATATTTCATGATTTGTAGGGCCTGAATAAATATATTCTATCGCATAATTCCAAAATGATCCAAAACAATCAGTATTAATTATAAATATACATGCAAAAGGCATATTTAGTATTGTGCCAAGCGATTTACCAAAAATGTCCCAATTTACCTGATGTAACCCTACTTTTATTAGTATTATTTTACTGTCCTTGTCTATTTTGTATTTCTTGTCTTCATTATCATTTAAATTCACAAAGGTTAATACTTGTAATAAGACGGACTGTGTTATTATAAATAAAGTTTATACTATATATATTATGATATCAATCATCGTTATATAGAACAGTAATAACCAAAGATATAGATACAACGAAGAATGAGTGTAGATCAATTTCTTCAATATTCTCAGTTATTCAATTCATCAGCTTTTCAAAACCATCAGTCCTGTTCCAATTCATTCTTGATTTATTGTGCTGCTACAGTTATTAACTCATTTTTACAAAAGGTGCTCTAAAATACATCCCAATTAACATTCCATGTAGTGATCCCGTTTGTAAACATGATGCTTTACAAATAATTTACAGTGAAAAGGTGTCTGTTGAGGCAAAACGAGACAGGTGAAGACACCAGCTGCTGTGGTTTTCCTCCTTTTCAATGGGAATACTGGATTTCAGTGTGTGTTTTTTTGTACAAGTTATTTCACCCACAGGCTGTATAGGAGCAGATATCAATAGAATGACTCCCCTTCAATAATAGAAACACTGACATGTCAACATAAGGCCATTAGATATCTTTTGTTACACAATAAGTTTTACACCTTTTGATACATTTTCTGAATAAAATAGATCTGATTATTATGTGTAAAAGCGATAAGTCAAGGAAAAACAAATTTGCTGTTCTTGAAGCCATTTCATCCCCCCCAAAAAGAAAAAAACTTCAGGAATCTACAGCAAGTCCAATTTTCTTTAACCTTATATTTCTATATATCCAATGACCTGAATTATACATATTTTTGCAGATAACTGTATTTTTACCCCACAATCATTTGGCAGCTTTTGGAGAGAATACAACTGAGAAATCCTCAGATAAGGAGGCATTGATTGTACTTTTAATATTAAATTAAAATATTAAAGATATGTTCAAAATTTTCCTTAACTGTATGTGAAGGGGTACAAAATCCACAGTGTGTCCAAAAAGCATTTAAAAGTAGATTTGAAGCTTAATATTAGCTTCAGATTAAATTTTCTATATATTTTTGCACAGAAAGTTGACTGTGGAATTTGCCCCCATCCCATATGTAAGTTCATTATGAATAGGGGGAATGATTATAGCAAGAAAAATATATTTCAGTTATTACTTGTTGTTTAAACAGACTTGAAAAGTTGTGAACCCGTCCTTTAATATACAAAAATACTGGTCTCAACATTCAAGCAAAAGCAGATAAGGTGAAAGAGTAAAAAAGTAACGTTAACTGTCAGGTGAGAATTAAGGTAGCTCCATGTGTGCCTCTCATCAGGTACCAGATAAAAAATAATTGTTAACGTTTGAAAAACCCAGAAGATCATAAATAAAACGACTTTCCAGAACCCTCAAAGACCTTTGTAACCTTTAGGGTTAAATGCATATTCAGTCTGCTGGTTGGTCAAATAAAAGATTTTTACCCCATTTCCCAAATTGTGACTCTGTTTCCTATCATTTCTTTTAATTCTGAAACAGAGGCGCGACTTGGGAAACATGTTAAAAGTCTATTTTATTGTACAAATTGTTATTGAAGTCACACTGAAACATGAAATAAGTGATCAGAAAGGGTCAGAAGTTATAGGAAGTTGGCTTCATAATGATATCGATGGTGAGAAGAGATTCATACTCTGCTGAAAAGTGGCACAACGTGGGAAACATTTGTGAAAAAGGGCTATTTCTGTCTGTCATATACTGCATTAGCACGGCTTAATGTACACACAGTAGTTTAAGCTGACACAGCAGCATTTTAGAATCTTAATTTATCATTAAAAAGAGCTGCAAGAAGTTGCCAGTATTTCTACATTTGATTACAATCACAGTCAGTAAATCGGTCAATTCCAGCGATCCAGGGTGATGAGGGTTGATGTGAGAGCGGCAGAAGGTAAAAAGTGAAAACAGCTACTTAGTTAATTAATAAACTTGCCCTTGGTCTCAGGTGTACAATGGTGCTTTGTGCAAAATGAGTCCAGTTCATATTGAACGGCGCGGAAACAGATGATGGAAGACCGAAGTGCTTCTCAAATAATCAAATGCCGTACACAAAGCCGAAAGGCACTCGCCAACATACACTAAAATCTAATATAGTGAATCAGTTAATAAACATTTGAGATATATTTTCCCCAGTACAAAGTACAAAGCCTTTTCACACCAAGTCTGAAAGTTAAAGGATAGACTCACAATTTTTTTAATAAAAGATATCTTCTTGATTTGAGACATGCGGACAGCTAAAGCTTTATATTAGCTTCAGATAAACTTCTAAATACAGTTTTGCACAGGAGAAATGTGCAAGTTGTCCCCATCACTAACACCATAAGTACATTAATGGTGAGTATGAAAAGGAGGGATCATTGCAGCAAGAAAAACATGTTTAAATGTTCATTTGGGCTCCTGACCCTTGTTTTAACAGCCTTGGTATATCGTGAAATTGTCCTTTAATGAACGTGGCATCACTTTTGATAATGTATTGACTCTTTTCTAAAGTAATTTATTCCAGACGTAGCATTTTTTCTCCCTTTTTTAAAATTAGAGTAGACATTTTTGTGTTTGTGCTTCAGACTTGGTGTGAAAAGACCTTAAGGCACGATAAAACACCAGCAACATTCAAAAGAAATAACCGTGCACGTCAGTCCGTCAGAGTTCTGTCATGTTACAGAAGAGGAAACAAATGGGTCCAAACACAAGGGTGAAAAAAAGTCACTTTCACACTGTGACTGTTGGCATTACGTTGTTGTACTTGACGACTTAGTAGAAAAGAAAGAGAAAATAAAAAGTGCAAGAAGCCTGTGAAGAAGAACGGGTGTTTCCAGTTGACTGCAGGGAAACCAGAGTCTTGGAGGGTCAAAGGTCAAGACAGGACGCTCTCATACCAGGAGCAGGTGTCTGGACTTAGACAGTGATGGAATAAAAACAGGACGCACAAACAAAGATCTTCATATATTCGAAAAAGAGTTTTAAGAGTTGGCAGACAAACTGCTCCTGCCTGATGATCGGTCAGTCCATTCTGTAGCATTGGCGACCTCGATGGGGTCAAACTGAGGAAAGACCACGAAACACAACCTCTGGCCCACAAACGTCGCCCGCTCTGCAAGAAAGCACGGCAAGAGGTCAGGAGTTATACATTACAGTTATATACACTCATAAAAAGAGACATTACAGGGTGTTGTGTAATGAGACGTCCTTCACAACTAGTGATTTGAACATTCCCATCCAGTACCTTTCTGTACAGGATATGGGTCATTTTTCACCTCCACCTCCCCAGAACATCCAAGAGAAAGGAAGTCCCATCACATGGACGCAACTCAGTACATGTCCTTTCCTGTAAACAGAGCTTTCTCTGCTAATTCCTTGCAATATTGGCTCTTGGCACACCTGGTATTAACATCTGTCCTGGCCAATCATAAGTGGACAGCGCCAACACCAGGCATGAATGCACTCAAGATGCATTGAGTAAGTGTTATTGTCCAGTGTTTAAAACACACCAGGATCATATTCTAATATTCCGATGGTTCAATTCACTGGCAGAATATCAAATCCAAATAATGAATAAATAAGAAAAAAAGAGAAATGGTTTCTGTCTGTCTGAAAAAAAAAACTTCTAGGACCATGAGTTCAATTACCAAAGTGCACAAAGAATATTTCATTCCCCATCTCCCCCTGTGATGTTCCTGCAGTCTGAATGGTGCTTAGGACCATCTTTAGAAACTCACCAATGAAGTTGTAGATACACTTTGGTTTTTCTTTCCAGTGAACACCCAGGAAGTACACAGGCACACCAGTGAGCATGATGACCAGGCCGACGCCACAAACCACCGGCTCGGAGTAAAGACTGAAACCCAGCAGCAATGCCCAGAACATCAGGTAACACACAGGAACCAGCAGGTTCACCTAAAGGCGACACATAGTTGAAAAAAAAGTCACGATTTATGGATACAAGACAAACAGGTCGTGGACACACGGACAGCCATCTGGTGAGAGGTTTGCAGGCACCTTGATGGGTCGGTACAGGTTGGGTTTCTTCCAGCGGTAGTACAGCAGGCCCGCGATGGTGACGCCGTATGACAGGTAGTTAATGAAGGAGACGTAGTTGATCAGGTTGTGTGTTTCTCCGATGCAGAGGATCACAATGGTAGCAGCACACTGCAAACACAGCAAGGCATGACAACGCGACGTTGAAGTTAATTAATGTCTTCTGACGATCTGTGTGACCCTGATGACGTCACCAGGGTCATCTTTTTGACAAAAAGCCTACGTCAAAACTGGAGTTTACAGGACTGAGAGGCCTATTAAGGACAACTACAGGTTTGCATTATGGGAAATGTAGTTATTTAAGCCCCATACCAGCGACCAATATCATGTTCACATCATGTAGAATGAATGGGAACAATGGGAAAAGTTCCCATGTTTATGACTTATCAACCATGATAAGCCTTCCAATAAATCCACTTCAGTGAAAAAAGCAAGGGCCTATATTACAGAAGCTTGTTATACTATCCATTGTGTCAAAACTACATCTGGAAACTAACTAAAGCTGTCAGATAATTGTAATGGAGTAGAAAGTATAATATTTCCCTTTGGCATGTAGCAGAGTAGATGAATAAAAATGCATCTAATTGAAATAATCAAGTAAAGAACCTCAAAATTTGACTTGAGCACAGTACTTCAGCATTTTATATAGAAAACTGATATCACTGTATAATCAGGGTGAGGTTGTACGTACACAGACCAGCAGGGCGGGGATGGGTGTGCAGTTTTTAAAGTGGATCATAGCCAGCAGGCTGGGCAGGTGACCCTCTCTGGCTCCAGAGAAACACAACCTGCAGGCGGAAACATCATCAGACAAGCTGACAGCAGCCAAAATGAACCGTCGCGAAGAGTTTGAAGAAACAGAAAGTGGAGCTCACCTGGAGGAGGTGAACAGGTAGCCATTGATTCCTCCGAAGGTGGACAGAGCTACGGAGATCGGCATGATGACAGAGAACATGCCCAGCAGCTTCTCTCCAAACGTCTGAACGGCAGCACAACAGGCAGAGTCACTGATGTGTACAGACCTAAGAAACACTGCGAGAATTCTAGGCAGCTCATGTGTGACTCGTCTGAAAATGTTTCTGCCAGGCTGATAGAAACAATCTAGGATTTATCATACTGACTTGTGATCCCCAAACATTTCCTCTAGCACCACCTACAGGTCAAACTTAAGACTCGTTCCACACTTCAGTTGTGTCAGGATGTCAAATCTGAAACAACTGACAGTCTATGTGCTGTACTGTGAACAGTAAAAATGTTCTTTTTATGTCTGCAAACAGATTCTGATCTTCTAAAATGTGATGGGACTCGTCATTTGGCCACATTACTCACTACAGCCACAGCATTGGATGACAGCAGCTCCTCGGGCGACATGGAGGAGAAGTAGGCGATGTTGGTGAGCGTGTACACAAAGGTCACCAATGGGATGGAGATGTAGATGGCACGAGGTAGATTCCTGACCGAGTCGACATGCCATGCACAGATGATACAAGTCAAAGCCAAGAAAATTATTAAACATGCATGAAAGTACAAATCAGCTCGTGCTTTATCATAAAATATTCATGTTTAGCGGAAAAGGGATGAAGTCATATCTAATCTAATCTATTCTAAAACACAAGATAAATATCTACCAAACAGGCGATGCTCATAGTTTCTGCTTTTACCCAAATTGCATGTCAAAAATGAGCTAAAGAATTTGAATGTGACATGAATTCAATAACGCTCACAGTCCCTGAGGATGTTCTATTTCCATCTGTGAGATGATATGAACATATGAACAATATATATATTCTTTTTACATTAAACAAAGTTTTCTTTTTAATAAAACCGAATATGCAAATTAGGCACAAATTGCACACCATATTCCTTCTACATACAACAGACTACATGGCATTTCTGTTGTAGATGTTATATTAGTAGTCAAGACAATAACATATATTGAAATAATTATTTATCACTTAACAGAAGAATTCACACAAATACATAGGGATTCATACATTGCGCCAGAGCACATTCTAACGCAAACTGGACCGTTCGTAAATTCTGAGTCTTGCTGGATTTCACCATTCAGTTATTCAGAACCGTTCATTCTGGGAGCAGCACAGCACGCTGTGGACACTTAAGAGACAGATCCTCAAGAGCAGACAGTCACGGCAGCCCTTGTGAAACGCAACGACTGTGGGCTGATGGGCGAACCATCCGTCATACGTAACGACACGAGGGATCCCTTAACGATGTCGCCGTCGTATTAGAACTGACAGTTGAGCCGTTCGTTAACTTACACTGAAACGGGAGGCTCTGCTTCCTGGGACGGCAGCACTCTCGTTTTAGTGTAGCGCGTCAGAGTAGATTTATGAACACACCCTTAATTGAAGAAGATTTGCCCCAAATGTTGCCTACAATTTGGCCAAGCAGGAGAAAGAAACAAGTCCCCAGCTCCTTTCCATCCACTGTTCCACACTCTAAAATGTTAAAGTTGAGTTTACTTAAAGAATCTAGGAAACCAAACAGCACTAAAAAAAGGTAATAATAAGGATATAAGAATAGCCTTAACCCATTTAAACCCAGATTTTTTTCAAAGATTATATGCATATAATTAGATCAGTTGAGTCACTCACAATCATGTTATGCATCTGTTTTTTTCCTTTTTCTAGTCTTTTCTTTGAAGAAAAAAATATTTTAATGGATATTATAGTTGATGTTTGCACAAATATGACCACAAACAAAAACCTGTCTATCCCAGGTACAAAATTATTTTGGGGAGATTATTCTAGTGAATTGAATGATTAAATAGATATAGTCAGGGTTGAAAATCATAATAATCTAAATAAAATGGGGGCTTTCTGGGAGGGTTTGTTAATGTTCTCAGAAGGAATAAATAGGAAGTTGATGGCGTCATATGACAGGAAGAACTTAGAAACCATTTTTTTTCTTGCCTGCTATCATGTGATTAGAAAAGACAAAAAAACTGTATGAGTAACATTTCATTTTTTTATTTTAAGTATAAAATAGACTTAATAGTTCATAGGCTTTAATGAGTTAAGTTTACTTCTTTATTCTTCCAAATTATTCAGTCTTTTGTGGAACTTTACTTTTCAAACGTCATCAACCACTACCCTCACGGACAAGTAGTACACTATTATGATTTAAGTAACTATAGGTATTTCCTTTTAGAATGAATCAATAAAGGCAAAAAATGAAAGAAAGACACAAACCGAGATGGAAGCTGAATAAGTAATGTCACGATGGCACTGGAATATGTTGAGAAGTAAATATGTAAATATAAATATTCACCGTCTGGGTTCAACCACTTCTTCTGTGACGTAGTTGAGGAAGTTCCAGCCACTGAAGGCGAAGGAGGCCTGCAGGAAAGCCAGAGCGATCTGCCCGACCGATGGCGTCCTCTCCAGGGAAAAGGCCACCTGAGGAGTCAGCGCCTCATAGTTCCCTGCAAGACAAATCGTGCATTTGAGGTCGCCTTTCTATACATCGACGGGTGAAGCTTTAGGCTTCGGGCCGTGAAAGTTACCGTTGAAGATCTGGACAAAGCCGACCACGATGATGAGGCCCAGCGCCATCAGCTTCCCCACGGTGAAGACGTCCTGGATCCTGGTGGCCATACGGACACTGGAGCAGTTCACCCAGGTCAGCAGCACTGAGCAGGATACATAGGAAGCTCAGATCACACTTAAACCAGGACGACACATACCGTAGGGTGGATGAACTGAATTAAATACGGAGGTCTAATTGTAAAAAAAGGCAGAAGCACCACATTTTTTTTAAAACTCATGTTATATATTTTAAATGTGGTGCTACAGCTGCCAGTTACAACTGCATGTGAATTATCTGCATCTGTCCACACTAAAATTGTATGTGTTTATTCTTGTCCACAGGTCTTTATTGAAAAAAAGAGATCCTGATCTCAATGGGACTACCTGTTTGAATAAAGGATTAAATCCATAAATACAATAACATATATTTCTTTAAATAGTACAAATATACTGTGTTTTTGATAATAACTGCATTATTATCATCATAGCCCTGCATCATATAATATCAAGAGAGTATAAGTAAGTTAATCCAAAAAATATGTAATTAAAACATCCACAATAATAAAAATAATGTCAATAGTTTATTGATACAAAAATGTTCATTTTGCCCAAACACATACCTATAAGAAGTAAAATCAGAAAAAAAAATCAGAAAAACTGATAATTTAATTATCATTATATCTGTATCAGCCATCATGCACCCACAAAGCCACATCCCTACATCAGGGACCTGGTGTTGGCGTTCAATGGGTGGCAGCAGCCAGTTGCCATGGGAAGCAGGAATGTGGAAAAAGAGGAAAGCAAGGGAGGGCGTGATTGTTTCACCTCGTCCATCACTGTCACCAGCTTTGCCCCGCTCGCTCCCATGGTGGCCTCCCTCTCCAGCACAAAGGCGAGCTGTCAGCCCCACAAAACAAAACACTTCCGTTGCGAAGGGCAAACAAAACGTGGCGAGGAGGCCGGGCAAAGCTCACGTTTCGCCGCCTGGCGCCAAAAACAAGTGTGAATGATGGCGTCAGAGGCAAGGAATCACACGCTGAAGTCCCGCCGTTTCACCTCGCTGATGGGATTTCAGGCCCGGCATTGTTTACTCATTGATGTGACAAAGAGGCTGTGTGGATCAGGGAAGACAGCGAGCAATTAGGCAGCCTGACAGGTCAGCATGGACTAATGTAATGTTCAAGCTAAGAGCTGCACAGTCTGGAGATCCTGTATGAAACCTGCCTGGCTCGTTCCCTCACAGCCACTTCTGCTGTAGCACTGACTGCCTTACGACCGCAGTTTGACATTCATCCATTTTTTATATGCAAATCTAAATTTTTTAAGGAGTGAGTATGCTCTCTGTAGTTTCCACATGTCATCAGAACTTCATCACAATAAGATTCCTTAGCTTTTGAGTGGGTTACCGTACTTTCTTTGAACATTTAGATGCAGAGTGGATTTTTGTCACATTTGAACCCTTGAAAGCTCAAGAAAAATCATATTCCAAAAAATAGTTTCCGTCCCCTATTTCCTGAATTAACTCTTTTTTGAAAAGGGTAGAAACCACCTCAAGCAAATGTAAAAAAAAAAAAAAAACAAAGTAAGTTGATGGAAACACAACTAGAGTAAATTGCTCATGTGCAGCATGAGAATTAAAAACTTGACTGACAGGCGTAGAAAAAACTAAGAAAACGGCCAGGTGTGACATGAGAAATTACGCTGTATCTTCCTTTTTCTCATCACTTTTATCACCACAAATGCCTTTAAATGAATAAAGGATGAATGCAACATTTTTTAAAACAACAACATAATGCACTTATATAAAATTATAGTTATATCCTCATACGAAACAAGAAGTGTCACTTCTATTCTTCTTTGAACAGTTTTTGTTTTAGTCCTGTTCTCCTTCTTCCTCCAGGGATGCTGTACATTTTTTACTACATCCATAAAAAGGCTTTCATTTAAAGCTTTTAGCCAGCATTACATAAGAGGAATTTCACATGTGACTTCCCCTCTCACACACAGCCTTGTTTTCTATTGATGCAGGAATCTAAAGTCGATTATGATCAGCATCACGGGAGAGATTATCGATTTTAGAGTGGACAGAATGGGTTCAGAGGAAAGACCGGGATCCACCAGCAGCAGCAGAACATCCACAAGAACACGTCATCCTTCATGAATGATGCAAACTTCACTGCGGGCCAGTCAGCAGCAAAAAGCATCACTTCTCCAAGCTGCAAGATCATTGCAGTCATACTGGACAGCTGTTATAGCCTTTGAACATGTGAAAAACATCTCCCCATGAATGTACACCACTCTATATATAACAGTCCTGTTTCACAAGATAACACAATATTTAGTAAGAACGGGCCTACATCTCCATGAGGTTTTACGATTTGGGATTACGTGAGTGTCCTGTTTGTATGCGTTTAAAAACCTGAGCCCTGCTGATGAATGGAATTT
The DNA here is from genome assembly GCA_030544235.1 of Lepturacanthus savala. NCBI lineage: Eukaryota > Metazoa > Chordata > Actinopteri > Scombriformes > Trichiuridae > Lepturacanthus > Lepturacanthus savala. The sequence goes on from CM060465.1 coordinate 27,290,708, forward strand.
TTACACTCAATCAAAGACTGGAAAGCCGTGAAGAGACTCACAGAGACAGGTGGCGGACAGCATCCGTGTCGCCATGTATGGAGGAACACAGTCCGGGAAGACGGGCTGCAGGACGTAGCTGGAGAAGGTGAGGGCGATGACAGCCAGAGTGGTCGGGTACATGATGAGGACGGCGCTCCACAGCAGGAGAAACCTGGGTAAAAGGACAAGGGTCAGATTCGTCACTGTGAGGTGAGCATATTATTATATCAGTTGAGTGACTGACAATCATGTTTTGTATCTGTTCAGAAAAATGCGTTTTAATGTCTGGCAGTTATATTTGGAGCTTGCACAAATATGCCAAATATGCCCGCAAGTTTTTCAAGTGTGTCTTAAAACAATACTCTTTGTAGTCTATATGAACAGTGAAACAGGTTTTCCTTAAAAACCCTGTTTTCCCTCCAATCCAGAAGGAGGAGGCGGCTACATGGATCCAGAGGCAGATTATTATTAACTATCTAATGTTTGTAACGATTGTCATTGCAATAAGACCTGCAACTATTTGCCAATTAATCAATTAGTAGCCAACTATTAAATTAAGTGCCGACTATTTTGATAAGTCACTAATCATTTTGAGTAATTTTTAACAGGAGAAATTCTCAGATTTGAATATTTTCTGGTTTCTTTAGTCCCCTTTGACCATTTTCTGGAGAAACTAATTGACATATTAATTGATCATGAAAATAACCATTAGCCCTTATTCCAATCCATCCAAAGGGTTATAAATGGAAAAAGGTCTTTCTTGACCTTGGAATTAATAGTTTTACAGAGAAAAAAAGATCACAAGGTAAATTTTTCAGGGTTCCAACCACGTAAATGTGACCCTTTATGAGTATTTTATAAAACTTACAAACAGTTGTTGAGATATTTCAGACTGGACCAGACTGTTGAACTGACACACCAACACCCCCAAATCCTTCACTTTAGACTTGTGAGCCTCATTCCTTCAAGCTTCCTCCTTACTCACCCCATCAGACCACCAAATATCTCGGTGACGTAGGAGTAGTCGCCCCCTGATTTGGGGATGGTGACGCCCAGTTCGGCATAGCATAAGGAGCCCAAGGCAGCGATGCAGCCTCCCAACAACCAGACCACCAACGCCAAACCCACCGAGCCGGAGTGCTCCAGGACCCCCTTAGGAGAGATGAAGATCCCTGAGCCAATGATGTTCCCTGTGGAGAGGAGGAAGTGGGTTTAAGACACCGACAAGTGGCGATGAAAACAACTATGCCTCTAAATGAATGAAATCAACTATGAACGAGGTGTCCGTGAGCGCTGAGGTCAGGATGCGGCGTGAGAGCACACATGCTTTTCACACGTGACTCGCTTGGAAAGAGCTTCGCGGAAACATCTCCAACATTTCTGCTGCTGAACCTTAAAAAACCCCAATGACCCATTGAGCAACTTCAGTCACATAATCCAAACTGTTTCCCTGTGAGTCTATACAGAGGGCATTAAAACACAAAAAGCTCTATAACAGAGTGAGTTAGAGAAGGAGGTAAAGGCCATCACTCAAGCCCGGACAATCCCTCCTGCCCAGAGCCTCAGTATGCAGTGTAGAGTACCAGCAGATCCGACACATTCAGACTACAGCGTTACCAGTAGCATGGCAGAAGGCAGCCAAGTGGCACAGACAGCCATTACATAACCAGACATAAATTACCCACTCTGGGCTGCAGAGGTGGGATGTGACCGACTCACCTTCTGCCATCCATTTATTCCTGCTGCTTCCTAAAAGTGACATGCAGGGGGGAAAAAAGACATATCGGTGTTGTAGGAATCAAAACCTGCAACAAAAACTTCAGCTCACTATAATCCACTGACACATGACTTCTGATGCTGAGCCCAGTCCAGTGGGCAGAGCAGCCAGCTCTTTGTGAATGGAAAGGTGCTTCAGCATTCTGCACACAGGACCTTTCTCTTGTTGTGAAAAAAGGATTTTCACAAAAATGTTCGCCTGGAGCAGCTGAGAACACTCAGTTTAGCCGAGCCAGGGGCAGCAGGGAACGTGGCCCGCTTAGCCAATACCTGCACCAAAACCATGAAGTCCAAGGGTAGGTAAGTTTTGCTGTATCCTTCGACTTGTAAAAAGCTGCTGCTGCTGCTCCCCTGCTGCATTCGGCTCTAAAAGGTTCACGTTTATTTTGTGTTAAAATAACAGTCAGCCATACATATGAGTAATGAAAAAGGTTATCTTCGCTGTAATCCTTCCTCCTCCTTGTTCCCATTGGCTCTTAAAGATCTCCTTTAAATGTACTTTCAATGTAAGCATTCGGAGACAGAATCCAGAGTGTGTTCACACAGTCATTTACCTGCTAAAATGCATTAAATGACACATTTTTAGGTTTTGTATTTTATTGTGATCTATTGACAATCAGCTTAGCCTTTTAGCTCAATGTGCAGCTGAGACTGACAGAAATCTGTCTCAGTGGTAACATGCTAAGTCAGGTGTCAGACTCAATTTAGTTCACGGGCTTCATACATGGCGATCTGATTTTAGTGGACCAGACAAGTAAAAGTTATCCCCTCCTTTTTATGCAAAGAAACAAATTAATTAACCTTCAATTTACAAACCAGGAGAGATGACATCAGATAAAAAGTGTAATTTCAACAATATGATATCTGTTCATCCATATTCATGCATTTCAATTAAAAATATTTACTCACTGAGCAATATTTAGGTGAAGTTGTCTCCTGCCTTAGAAACCTGTAAATATTTTATCCCTTGATGCTCACTGACTTCACATATCTGTGAAGAAATAGGAACTGGTCCATTATTTGGCACAGTTTTTACAGTCATCCAGTGGGCTGGATTGGACCCTTTAGCGGGCCAGTTCTGGCCCCCAGGCCACATGTTCGACACTCCTGTGCTGGTTGGCGTTTGCTTTATTCTCCTGAGGGTGAAAATGTGATCACTGTTATTCATCTTTTGGACCAATCTTAATAACCAAACTTCATAATGAAGGAATATGTCAGCGAGTGCAGACAATAATGGAGGATATATCAGGACATATCAGGCTTTGGATACACACACCATACTTACAGTACATCAGTTCGTTGTAGAATTAGATTGAAACACGAGAATTGTTGACAGTACGAAAGAATGACGGTTTCCAGAATGACGGTTTAATGGTGGAAGTTGTTTCCTGATCACATTTCAGCTTGATTTCATCTTGAGGTTTAGATGACAGACCAGATGAAAGAAGACTACTTTCAGCTTTCTAGAATCTATTCTGTATTGATCAGATTCCATGAAAAAAATGCTTTGCACAGCAAATCCTATTATTCCAAAGCCTAATGGATGCACTGTGTCTAATAAGTGCATATCCAATATTTTCCTCTGATAATGATGATAATAAATCCTACAGGACTCTGGTAACACAATACATATAAATAAAAAAATATTTGTTCAGTGAAGAAACCAAGAAAGGTATAGAGGACTGTAGACATTGCTTTTCATCTTTTGACTTTATTGCAGCTGTAACAAATTTATGGGACGAAACACATTTTATTTGGGGTGAATTTATGTTTTCAGGTTAGAAATATTTTCTTATAATCATAACTTATTCAGCCCATTTTCAAAAAATTGCTTTAGGTGGCTGGATTAAACTTTGAGGTGTCATAATTAAGGTGTTATAAATTGAACAGCAGACCCTGTGAGAACAGTAAACATATTTACATTACAAATAATCTCACCATAAAGTCCATTTATAATTGTTCTGTAGTTTATGAGCATTTCACCAGATCTTCATTAACACACTCCATGCATGTTTTAAGGTGTAGATTTGCATTATTAAGGCCCCCCTCCAGACATGTTTAGCCACATAGAGAAAGATTCTGCTTGGATTAATCATATTTGTCTGCCATGGCTAAATTCCAGTCAAATAATATACTACAACAGTAGTGCAATTACTACATTAAAATCCGTAATGAAGGCGTGAACCAATTTTTTTTGCACCAAACCATCCATTATTTCTAAATATATTTTACAGATCCTGTAAACTCAGTGTCGTCTGAATGGGCTGAACGATTTCAAGAAAAAACTTTTGATTTCATTCATGATTTTCTTCAAACCAAGTTTCAAACGAAGTCCTATTAATAACAAGAAGCATGCTATACATAGGCTACATCTAGTGCTTGATCAACAGCAGTTATTAAAACTGAAGAACTAAACGAGCCATCTTAACTTAAAGGCAAAAAGTCTTTTAACTTAAAGCAGTGCAACGTCACGGAGGCGACATATGCATGTAAAATAGTTGACGAAAACAAAACCTGGGTTAGGAAAACTGCAAAAATAAACTGCAGCTTTGAAGATCTCAAGATTGCGTTGTCTGAAATCGTGGTTTTCAATCTAAAATGATAGATCATTCAGGCCTCGTGCGGTACCTAAAACCATGCTGCTAGTATGCATACAAACAATGGTAGAAACTTGGTGGCAGAAATTGTAGAAATTCATCTATAAAACACCCAAGAATACCCATTTCACTTTTTTTTAACCAAAGGTGGCATCTTCAACTGTTTGACCAATAGTGCACAACTCAAAAAAATTCAGTTTAACATCAGCGAAACCAAAAATGGAGTTAGGCTTATGGTTTAGGGGTCATATTTAATTACCTAAATGATGAATAAGTCTCAAAATCAGATTCACTTTAACACCTGACGCCTAAAATATCTGCACAGCCCTGATAATACATCAGTCAGATAAACCAAACCACTACTTTTACTACAATATGTTTAATTTTTATTATAATAGAGGGTTGTCCATTGCTTCTTTTGGTTCCTTTACTCCAGTAAAGTGTGAATATCTCTCCCACTAATATTGAGTGAGACAGTTCAGCCTCCTGCACAGGGAGCTCTGCTGCTGTTAATATTAATACCACCTGATGGTGCAGCCGGCCTTCTGCATGCCAGGCCTCCATCTCCATCCAGCCTGCAGGATGCTCATATTTACTGTGCTTAGGTGTGTTTAAAGGTCCCTGCTGTTCGTTCTGCTCCAGCGGACAATGTTCTTCTGCTTGACCACCGGCCTGCTTCTGGACTTCATATATTTTAGCCACGTAAGCGCTCGGTTTCATCCGAATCCACATGCAAACAAACATGGAGTCCCCTCATTTTCTTATGACCAATGAATGCCACAAAACTAAACTTGAATTTGCCTGGCCTACCCATGCAATTTATAAACTATCTGAAAAGCAAATAAAGCGGTTATTAACACTTGTTTTTACCAGCAGCTTGTTCGAGTCGAGCGACTCAAACTGCAGCTTTTTTATCTAAAAAGGAAAAAAAAAAAGTTGTTGCATGAATAAAGTAAAAGCAGAATGTTGTTTTCCTGCCTCACCTATGATGATGGTGCAAGCGCTCAGTAGCCCGATCTCTTTCTTCAGAGTCACTCTGTCGGGGATTCTCTCCTTCTTCCTGCGGTCTGTCACGCTTCCCTGCGGCCGGGAGCAGATGCTGCTGCTGCCGTTCTGTCCATCCATGTCCGCCTGCCCGGGTCCGGTCCGGTCCGTCCAGTCCACTGTGTCCTCCCAGTCCCGAGGCTCCCAGTCCTCCTGTCCTCTCCTCACTCCGTATTCATGCACACTGAATGGGCTGCGCTTGCGCAACAACCTGCCGCTGTCCAGGGTAGAATGTTAAATACCCAGGACTCGCCGTGAGGCGTTCAGGGACTCTTCGGATCTCTTCTTCTTCTCCAGGTTCCCGTGTCGCTGCTTCGACTTCGAGGTCCCGAGTATTGTTTGGGTGACTGAGTCTTTTTGAGGTGATACGTATTCACTTTCTACGTCGTAATTATGATGCAAATATCTATTTTATGCGCTGATTGTATGTAATTTAAATCACATCCAGGATCTACGTCAAGTTTCATTAATTAAAATAAATATATATACATATTTGTCAGTATGACATTAACCTACGAGTGATTAGAAATTACTGTTTGGAAGCATGAATAAAACACAATGCAAATAAACTATGTTATGTGGCATTTGATTACAATTATGATTTAGAGAATTTTAAATCTTATTTTATTTAGAACTAAGTCAAAAGTAAATTAAGTGCATGTAGTCTGTACATCAGTGACATATAGTGTTGACTGGAGGTGTTATGTTGGGCAGGAAAAACAGGAATTTTCTCATCACTCAGATGACCAGATCTGGGGAACTGAAAGCTGCATTAGCATCACTGTCCTCTAAACTTTTCCTGAGTTTTCCAAGGGCACGTGTGGTGACAGTTGAACGAACAGATGCAGCTAATGCTACAGACTTTATTTGTGCGCTATTATCATTAGACTTTAATTTAGATTTTAGAATTGCACAGTGATTGTTCCGGTGTCATTATACGGTGACAGTAGTTAAAACTCCCAGGGTGCATATCAACATCTCTAAAATGAATTTCTTTGTTTTTGTGTGAAAAAAAATGCTTCATTGGGACTTTTAACTTAATAACTCAATTGTACATATACATATATACAAAGCAATGGAATCGGGCAAGCAAGTTATCAGTTGTAGGAAAATATTTAGAATATTTGCCGACTTCATCATAACATGTACACACTCATCCATTTAAAGTTTAGATGTCAGGCACTTTTACAAAGTGAAATCAACAGTGAATAAATATTTCTATAAGTTTAAAGAAGTGCCAAAGTGCTTTTGCCAAAGTTTTTGGTGGTGGACCAGCAGTTCCTAAAAAGTAAAGCTTCTCTTGTCCTGAGCAGCAGACATAGTCACCAGGGAGCACGTCTCAGGTGACCAGAATCACCTCCAGGTTCCAGCAGTTGTGGGTCTGTGGAAGAAGCCGTGGATTTGCTGAGCGGCAGCATGACCCACGATGGGCTCCAGCTCAGCGGGGGAAGCATTGCAGAGCTGCTGGATGCTGGAGAACTGCTGCAGAAGGGCCAGGGCTTTAACCCTGCCCACCCCTGGGACCTGCTGCGCCAGGGCCAGGACCAGAGGGTCCATCAGCTGGGACGAGCTACTCCGCCTGAATGGGTTCTCTCTGCCATCGCCGTGAACCTGCAGAGGATTGGAGCAGCATCACAGAGCTGTAGCTTAGGCAAAACCATTTATCTTAACAACAAACTGCAGCCTTAAAGGGAGATGAATCACCACCTTTGTTATCAGCAAATTAAACTTATTGCAGGTCTAAATATTGTCTTACCATTTGAGAGATGAGCTGTGAGGCCTCAGCTTGCCCGCTGACCGGCAGCAGAGCGAGGCCCAGGTCAAACACCACGAACTTCTGGACAGCAGAGAAGTACTGCTCACAGAGTCTGGTGTTCTCCACCAGCACCAGCTGCTGGAAGCCGCTGCTAGCCTTCAAACCAGGAGAGGACATCGGTTCATATCAGATATAGTGACACAGATAATCTGTCAGAAAAATTCAACGAACTCACGTTTCTGTAGCGAACCAGTTTCCTCTTGTAGCTGTTCCCTGCTATGATGTCGCACTCCGACACGTACAGGATGCAGCTTTTGTTGGGCAGGTGGAAATCTGCCACACCCAGCTCCTCCTCAAAGAGGATTTTCACATCTCCACCTACAGCGGAAATATAATGAGTTAAGCATGTGCAAAAAAATCCAATATTCATCTGAAAAGTAATTATGGTATCTATAGTATTTCCCTCTGAAAAGAAGTGGGGTTAAAAGAATAAAGCAGAAACAAATGAAAATCCTTAAGTAAAGAACCTCAAAATGGTACTTGAGTGAATGTACATATGTATTTTCCAGTACTTGATTACTTGTTGCATCTCTTTTAGTGTGAATGCAGGCTTTTGGTGGTTGCTTGTCTTCCACGAACAACTCCAGTCAAAAATTACACTAAACACGACTCCAAACATGAAAACATGATTGATATACAGTACAGGCCAAAAGTTTTGACACACCTTCTCATTCAACATGTTTTCATGACTATTTACATTGTAGATTCTCACTGAAGGCATCACAACTATGAATAAACACATGTTTATGGTATGTACTTAAGAAAAAAAAGATGAAATAACTGAAAACATGTTTTATATTCTAGTTTCTTCAAAATAGCCACCCTTTGCTCTGATTACTGCTTTACACAATCTAGGCATTCTCTTGACTTACTTACTTTGACTTACATGCTTTATCAATTAGGGCAAAGGGTGGCTATTGAAGAAACTAGAATATAAAACATGTTTTTAGTTATTTCACATTTTTGTTAAGTACATAACACAATAAACATGTTCATTCATAGTTTTGATGCCTTCAGTGGGAATCTACAATGTAAATAGTCATGAAAATAAAGAAAACGCATTGAATGAGAAGGTGTGTCCAAACTTTTGGCCTGTACTGTAGATGTCAACTTTAGACTCCAGGAATATTCTGATGCTTTAATACAACACACCCTTCACGTCGACGTAGTTTGCAGGGTTTCTGGAAAATGCCTATTTTTCTCATAGATCAGAGTTTTTTAATAAAATAATTTAATATTTTTTTTATTAATGTCATGTCGATTAGTTTAATATTATATTTCATAACAGATTTTTTTCTACTGCTTTCCAGTCATGAAAAGCATTGACTGAAATTAGTATATGTACGAATTGTATATTTATTATTGTGCATGAAAAGAACAAATACAAATGAAACAAATCCTTTATTTTTTACATGTTTAATGTTTTTGAAGCACTTTGAGCTGCATCCCATGTATGAATGGTGCTATATCAAAGTTTATTAGTATTATTCGTTTCAGTTACATAGAAAAACTAACATTAGTCGTATTCCACCAGGTGTTTTGTCTTTTTTCCTCACATATTTATACATTTTTACTCTTGCTTGTATGATGCCTATATTAAGAATGTTACAACTGGTTGTTATTGCAAAAACAAATAAATCCACCTGATTAAGATAAAATCTGACTCACCCTTTAAGCTTTGAGTAAGTGACGAGTTTCTCCATCTATCGCTGGCTATAATATGTCCATAAGGTGGAACCGCATTCAGCAAAACATTCCCTTTGGTTTCCATTACGTCAAACAAAAGCGTTTCACCGCCTCACTGCGTTCGAAGGCCGACTGCTTCCATACAACTGTATGTTCAAGAAGCTAAAACCTGTTGCCTCCAAAACCAAACGTCTTTCTCTCTAGTCGGAAACAGGCGCAGGTGCCGGACACGCGCCTTCATGTCGCCCCCTACAGGTCAGGAGTAGAAACACATTCTCAGCATAAAACTATTTCCTACTGTGGGACTCAATATATCAATATAAACATAACTAAATTTTCAAAGAATCAAATTAAAAAAATAAACTGAAATGCATGTATAACATCAATTGTATCCATACAAAATAAAATAATCAGGATTTATCTTCTTTTTTTTTTTTTTTTTAGATTAGATACGACTATATTGATCTCTTTGGGAGGTTCCCTCAGGGAAATTGAAGCTCCGTCACATCACTTACAGCACAGTTAATATGTGTGTAAAAAATAAACTAAATAAAAAACATCCTATTACTACTATTGGAAAAATAATAAATTGCACACAGCAATATATTCTGAGTATATTAAACATGAATCGTACACAACAAATTAACTGCTATAGTTATGATTATTTTATATTTCACAGGTGGTGTCATTGTTTCCTTCCTTATTGTCATTGTACAAACAAGGCACATAAAAAGCAATACCAATTAGAAAAGAAAGAAAAAAAATACAAAATACAGTCTTGGTCTAATTCTTTTTATTAAACATATGTACATCATGTAAAAATAAAATAAATCATGTGCATACATGAATGTCCTTCATGTCTTCACACATCTACTGTACAAAGGAAACTAAGAATACAAATTGGGTAGATACAAACTATAAAAAAATAAAAATAGCACTGATCTTTGGTGGACAGACTACAGTTTGGAGACTCTGTTTCCTGATTGTATCCGCCTATCTGATCTGTGTGTAGTTCTGCGCATTATTACAGCAGAGAACCTTGAAAGTTAGTCAGCAGAGCACAGACTGTCCACAGCTGGTTGACAGAACCAGTAAGTGCAGCTGGCACCACGTCTGCAAGAATGTGGTACTCTTTGGTGAGTCTGATTACCTTCTCCAAGTGGATTTTCAAGCGGTCCAGGTGATGTAGTCTTTTGTTTGAATTAAACTGTCCATTTGGCCCAGGGAACTTTGGGACGATGAGTTTTACTCCTATGTCGTGCAGGGGGTCTTTGATTTTCAAGCTCTTGTGCATCATCACTTCGTCACCGGGCTCGAGGAGGTTTAAAATCCCGGACTCTTTTACGACGTCCTCATCGGAGAGCGAGGCTTTGAAGACTTTGCTGACGATGGTGACTGCCCCAGAGGGAGCAAAGCCGACCAGCGATTTTAGTGTTTTGACGCCTTTATGGTCAGAAGAGGGCCCCTTGCCCGCTGCTGTCTGGACACGGACCTCAGTCAAGTCCAGCACCACACGTGTTCTGGGAAAGGTCGATTTGAAGAACCCTGGCATCAGCTCATGTACGACCTGTCTGCTCAGCCAGATTGGCAGAGCTCCCAGCATAAAGAACAAATAATGGCACCAGGTCACACAGGTCACCCTGACTGTGTCCTCTGACACGAGGAACTGCTCAGATATGTCCGCGGGAAGAAAGCCCCGCCTCACGCTGCAAAGGAACATGAAGAGCTGATCAAAGAGAGCCAGGCCCTGCACATTGAAGCCAGCAGTCAAAGCATCTTCTCCGTGATCATTCTGGTTTATCTTGTGAAACCATCTGTCAATAGTCTCCGCCGTGGGCTGAAGAGCCAAGTAGAAAGCTTTGAGCGTGCTGTAGTCTTTGAATCCACTGTAAAACGAGATCAACTCCGGCTCACACTGGAAGCGCTGGAGAAGGACCAGCTCACTGTGCGGTTTACTGTTGAATGTCTGCAACTGCTCCTCAGGCTTCAGTGAATAGTCATGATCACGATGAACCTCTGAACCCTCGCAGGGACTGAAAAAGTCAGACAGGAAACACAGGAGAACAAAGCAATAAAGAAAGTGGATCAATCACCAAACTACAACCACATTATTGATGTTGTGTTGTTGTTCTGTGGACTGTCTGGGCTGCAGGTACTCACTCTGTTTCTGATTCTGGTGTTCCATCTTCCTTCATGTTCTGATCTCTAGTGATCACTGAGAAGAAATGACACTTAATATTAATTAAAAGGACAAGTGAAAATGGAACAAAACAAGGACTTTAGTATTATCAACATCAGTCTCATGCAATAGTACCAAACTTTAGTTTTTGGGCCACATCCAGCGCAATTTAATCTCGAGTGGTTCGTATGAGTACAAATTTAGGTAAGTAAGTAGTAGTAGGTAAGTAACAACATCTACAAATGTCTTCCCTCATTTTTATGTTAAAAAATACATTATAAATATTCACATGATTATTTATTGTTCATGTTACCAAAGGGGAGATAGAAGGAAAGAAGGTGCAATTTCAACAATGATGATGTCTCGGTTATTCCATATTCAATAAGTCTACTGTTGCATTTCTATACAAAACACTTACTCGCTGAACAATGTTTAGTTTTTGAAGCAGCAGGTGAAGTTATCTCCTGCCTTCAAAACCATTCACTAATAAATACTGTAAATATTTTACCCCTTGAGCCCTGAAAGATTATCACTAACTTCATATTTCTGTGAAGAAACAGGAACTGATCCATTTATTGCCACATTTTATACTTTGTACAGTTTCCCTTTAGTATGTTTGGAATATGTTTGACACCAGTGGTATAATATAACAAAGCAATTATACTTTGTGACAGTATTTAAGTGGTTTATTATTATTGTTGGGAGTATCTATACTTTACTTAAGTGTTTCTATTTCTATGAACTTTCACTTCACTTCATAGATGGATTGTTAAACAGTGATTTGTGTACAATGAAAAGAGGACAGGGCAGTTGAGACAACCCTGAGGACCACGAGCAATATTATATAAAGATGATATGAATTATACTTTATTGGGACACACCTGTGTTTACTCCGGACTGCATCCTCCGTGCTACAGGTCGCTGCTTTTCTTCAGCTTCTTTCTACCGCTCAGAGATGTGACTTCACAGTCATAAACTGTCAGCTACACATCTGAGTGTTCTCGTTAATTCTGTGGAGAGACGCTGCAACTCATTCAACTCTTATTATTATTATTTGTGTTTATTTTCGGGTCACAAAACGCCATCTTTTAAAAGATAGTCTTCTTCTTCGTTTGAGTATGGCAAATAACGAATTGATACATTATCGCCACCTATAGGTGTAAATCGGGGACAGCAAGTATAATAACAAATAAATAAATAGAACATTTTAAATTAAATAAAAAAACATTTTTGAATACTGATGTAAGATATTAATACTTTCTCTCCAGAAGAAGAAGAAATAAAGTGTAATTAAGTATGAAAATGTAGTGGAGTGCCAGTGTAAAGTAGCATCAAATGGAAATACTCAACTAAAACTCTTTAAAGTGGTACTTAAGTACTTGAGTGCGTGTAGTGACATACTTTCCAGCACTGAATAGTATTATTGTTTTAAGATTGTTGTTTTAGGTCAAAGTTGAAATGAACAAGATGTATGAAACACAGCCCCCGGTCTCCATAGCGACTCCTGGGGGTCACGGTAAGGATGACGTCAGCCCCCCCCCAGCCCGCGGATACCAACTGTGCCCGTTTACAAGCACGGGAATAGGTACGTTTTACATTAATTAATAACGTTAATTTACAATCAAACAGAAGTTTCACAAAATGTAACATAAACGAACACCTGTCAAAACGGGATTCATCTCTTAGGTTCGGTTTTTGTTTGCATTCTCTTTTTACCGAATATCATTGCAGCTCCTGTGAGCTAACGTTAGCTTTAGCTGGTGAGCGCACACGTGCAAAATGTCCACTCCAACCGAATAAATCAGCACATCACGTTTAATTTGGCTTTACCTACAAATTCATTTAACTCCTTGCGTTGTCTTGCAGCGTCTGATGTTTGGACTGTGTGGACTGACGGACCCGCATACAATGCTGAAGATATCGATTCTGAAGGCAAGTTAAGGTTTTTACCAAATGTTGGCTCGCTAAACGCCAGTTTACCGTAATTAACGAGAGAGCGGTGATGCAGTGAAGAACATGGGGCGGGGGGGCTTTTCAAGGAGAGTTTGAGTTTCAGTCATTGTTTCTTACATTCTGGTGATTTTTTTTCTGCCTCAGTAGAAATCTCTTTATTTTTTAAAAAGAAAACACGATTCAATATAAAGCAGAATATAATATAAAGCAGTAAGCATTCTGTATTGCTTTCAAATATATAGTCTAATGTGTTACACATGATATCTATTTGAAATATAAATTTCTCCAGTCAGCTAGCTGAAGACAGGTTGGATAGTTGCTGCTCTCTCAGCTATAATTAAGCTGCTGCTGAAAAAATAAGCTGGTTCTGATGGTTGAACAGCACTCTGTCATGTATGTTGGACATCCAATGGATACACGAATGAAAAATACACCAGAATTGTCTCCTGTATGTCTCATCTTTCCTGCCTGTATGAAGTGTTGCTTTTGGCCTCTCTGCCTTTGCAGGTTGAGAACCCGTCCTGCCTCTGGGGTCGGGTCGTTCAGGGTGGTGACAAAGATATCACAGAGCAGTACAATGATCTGCAAATTCAGATGAACCTTTTCTACGAGGGTGTCACCCAGGACTTGCGTAAGCTGAAGCCTGTGTCACTAGATGAGGGACAGGTAACGCAATAGTCTCGTCCGGAATGGGGACGCCACTTTGTGACACTTTAATTGGTCTGCAGGTGGTTTGGATGTATGTGTTGGTGTATTTTTTGTCAGGTGTGTGTAGTGTCTGTGGTGGTACATGTGTGTTTTTGTATTTCCTCTCAGGTGTATGTGGTGTACTGGTCAGTGATGAAGGCGTGGTGTCGGGCCAGGGTGGAGTCAGTCATCACTGACTCGTTGTCTTGTCAGGCTCGCTGCATCCTGGTCGACCATGGAGTATGGCTCATTGTTCCGTCAGACCAGTAAGACCAGAACAACACAGGTCTTCCTCATTACTGGACCATTAACCCAGCCAAGAAAATAAGACACTCTTGATCATAAGTTGTTTGATTACAGAATTTAATGCTTATAGGTCTCAATCAGGATTTAGGAAAAACTGTATGATATTAAGTTACTTGTAGCCCAAAGGCAATAAAAACAGAATCAAAGTGTTTGCAGACCTGAGAGTTGCTGCATACGATTTGTTTTACATGTGAATGAGCATCTGTGCCATTTGAGTTCTAACTCGTGTTGTCGTTTCTGTCTGATGAGGATTCAAGTTGCTGCACTGAACTTCCTCCAGCTGCCTTTCTGGGTGAGGAAGTTCCACCTAGCGGGAATCAAACCAACAACCCTGCGGGTGTCCGTATATGAGGAGATGGCAGAGCTCATGTAAGACAAGCTGCGTACAAGCAGAAGCACAGTACATATTATTTATGGGCCAGAGCTGCCCAATCTCCAAGCTCTAGAGCAGGTTTGGGCAACCCTCATTTAGGCTTTCAACAGTTCTTAAAAGTGCGAAAAACTGAAATGAAATGTAAATTAGAAGCTCTGAAGTGCACACATGCTGTTCTGGTTTTCAAATCCTTTTCTCCACCATGCCCTTCTATCTTTGTGTTGTAAAGGAATATTCATACTATGACATCAACTCTTTTCACAGTTGTGTTCTTATTGTCCTCTGCAGTCCATCCAGTCAGTGGGACAGCTCTGCTACACTATACCTGCATAACCTGCTGCAGGGTAAACAAAAAATATTTGATGTAAATGAAATAATCTATTGTGCTGTGACATTCATCTTAAAAATGTTTTTTCCAATCTTGAAAGTTTGCTTTCTTCCATTTGAAAGGGTCAACTTGGACGGAGGCTGTGTTGCATGAATCAGAGTCAGACTCCACTTCCATCCAGCTCTACCTTACAGTCGGGAACATCAAGGTAAGCTATTTCCTTGTACCATATGCATGACTGCAATGCATTATGGGTGATCAGCATTCTTAACCTGCTCACTCAGCTCTCCGAGGGTTGATTAGTTCACTTTAGTTCTTTTTAGACAATTTGAACAACACTTCTTATGAGTGCAGGGAGGGCAAGTGCTAATGGGAAGTCAACAAGGGCGAGTTAAACTATGATTGAAACACAGCAAAGGATTTTATTTGTCTTTTCAGATCTGTGTGAATGATGATCTAGTGGAGAAGAAGTTTGCATATTACAGCAGAGAGTCAGCCCACCTCAGCAGGCTGGACGAGGAGGACCGACTTCCCATCATGTTGTCCTCTAGCATCTTAACTCAGAACATCTCCACTACTTCAATCCAGCTGGCAGCCCAAACCCCACCACATCCTGGTAAACGCATGTAATTTTCTATTCAGGGGTCGGTAGTTTGTACTATGCCAGGTGTCAGTATTGCATGTGTGGTGTGGGGCAGTGGCAGCTAGGTGTATTAATACCAAGTTTGTCTGCAATGCGGCTCCTTCTGTATATGTGCATGGCCCGTGTAATTCGACTTTAAGTACGCATAGCCCTTTTCCCTGTTTATATAATTTTAATAAACACACTGTTTCTTGTTTCCCTATTAAACGTTTCTCATTTTTAATGATGATTAAAGAGTGTCAGCACATAGTAAAAAATATTGTCAAATTAATTACTCCTGGTATGAAAACAAAAACAAATGCATATTTCACCTCTTCAGTAGACATGGAAAAAAAAGTTATAGCTTTAAATTGGATTTTGGCTGAAAAGATGCTCATCTCACTTACCGCCTGCACAGAAAAATCTCTCTAGTTGCATTGCGGGGGAAGTGCTGCGCTTCTGTCCACAAGCCTGCACATATCATGCGTGCGGTATGAATGGTCTTATCTCTTAGCATGTGTTCTAAATGAAAATGGACTAAAACCATGCCTGCATCACACACACAGCTTTTGGTTTGAATGTGGCTTAAATCTTACCTGGTTTAATCCTCAGTGACATCACAAAGGCTGGCTGCAGTCAGATCAGGTGATTGGCTGACGGTTCCCTCTCCATCTCAGGTTAGCAGCTCTACTCACTGCGTTATTGTTAGTAATCTGCGGTAAATATCCACGCACCCTAACCTCTGACCTCTCGCTGCTCCGGTGCCAACAGCACGAGCTGAACAGCTGTGAGAGGGGCAGCGGGTTAAAGGTCACCGAAGAACAAACATCAAAGAACGACAAAGACCGTGCTTCTGCAGAGAGGTGTTCGCACATGTGGCTGAGTTCAGAAGTTCATTGTTCAACAGAGAAATGAGTGATGATGACGATAACCCTTTGTATGTGTGTTTATTATACATTTAGGTTAAAAGAACTTCTCTCACATGTTGTTTCAGTGACTCATCAGAGGACACAGATTCCTCTCTGGCTGCAGCTCTGACCAAAAACGTCAATCTGTTCAAGTGAGAGCTGTCACACAACCAACCAACCAACCAACATCGCATGTTACACGATCTGAATTGTTGACACTAATGGAGCACTTCAATTCCCTTCAGGTTCCTGAGGTTCCTGAATCCTCACAGCAGTGACCAGCAGGTGGCTTGCAGTGTGAGCACACTTACAACTCAAAAACAGTTTTCAACACTTTCTAACACAAAACATTTGGGCATACTTGAATGGCTGTATCCAGCAGCCACATTAATGCATTATTATATTATATTGTTAGTGCATTATGGAGGGGTCTTCTAAGTCACTATGAACAGGAGGAATGATTACACCATGGGACTGTTTGGCCACTTGACTGTTATTTTAAGACAGACTTTAAAAATTCTGAACCTCTCTTTTAAGATAGAAGCATCCAATCCACTCTGTAGGTCCATAACAATTCAATTTAGTATCTAAATCTGCCTCGCTTTGTTTTTTTCCAGGTCAGTCAGCAAGAAGAGCTGGGTGTCTCTCAGCTTGAAGAAATGCCAACAGCCACCAGCACCTGCGCTCCACAGGAAGTGTATGCTACATGCCTTCAAAAAATTGTTTGTCAATTCTCATTTTGTCTTTCTTTGATTATAAAAAGCTTCAGAGTCAGAACTGAAGCTCTACTCATTCAACACAACTGCTTTAGTTCATCATTGTAAATGTACATAATTATGAGCTGGTTGTATTGGTTTCTTTTCTGTAGAGTCAAGTATCTAAAGCGTTGTTCACGCTTCACTACTTCATTTGTTTGTACTCTGATCTAGCACTTCATTAGGAGCACCTGTGCAGTCAAATTATTAGAAACACTTTTCAATATAAAGCATTCAAATCCAACAGCAATTACTCAATAATAAACATAAAGTAGAATGATTACCTCTCTGGAAATGCCAACAAAAACTGAAAATGTATAATCTAAAAGTAGAATTTATGACAGAGTTGTGGGATGGACAATTTAGCAAAACAGCAAAAATCATCTGAAAAGAGAAAATGGCAAGAGAAGGACTGATGGAGAATACAGTTCATACGCACAACACACAAACATCTCACACATTTACATTTGGTCTGCTTTTCTACTTGGATGATTTGCAGACATGAGTAGATGATGAAATTTACATCATGCAGACACACTGATGTAATGGCCATGAATTGTCTTATCAGTAAGTGTGGTTTAAGCTGCATCGTTACCTAAACAGATTTATCTTTTTAGCACCACGGTACAGTAAGATATTCTGTAGGGCTCAAGCATTTTTCTACAACATTAATCCTGCATTTGATAAATCATAACTATGTTACTGTGAATTTAAAGGGGGTGTAAATCCATCCTAATTGGATCATGATACTGTCTGCATATCAGATATGTTTTAATACCAGGTGGAAAAGTGTTTATAGGCTGATTGTCTCCATTTTGTCCAGTAGATCAGGAGAGTCAGGACCAGCAGAGACGGAGAGGATGCTGAATGAAAACCGCTTGGCTTGTTCAAGGTGAGCTGTAGCTCAGAGAGAAAAGATTCACAAACATATTGACATTTCCCCTTAAATGATAATGGGGTTATTTTTCATCGCAACTTTTTCACCTGAGATGTGACAGTGCAGCTGATTGTGGTGGATTCCTGGTTAGGTTACCATCAATTTAACCCTGAAAGATAATCACTCGTGAACAGTAGAATGGTTACTTTTAAGTAAAAAAGACACTGTCAAATATTATTCATCATAATTTCTGTTTTTTGTGTCAAATAACAGGTTTTTGGAGTGGTTGAACCCAGAACCTCTTAACCACAATCCAAACACAGAAAAAGACCTGGTAAGTGTCATTCTGAACTTTTACAAACAAGATATTTGGTTTGTTAATTACTTGCAAGACTGTAGGAGACTTTAAACTCTGCTGGCTACCTGTAAATAAATGTCAGCTTATTTATTTGGGGACAGTCTAAACAAAAACTACTTTCATTAAATCAATGTAATTCTCTAAGGAAAAACACCTTTAACACAGATTTGTTTGTTGCTCTCTGGCATCTGTGCTGCAGAATCTGCTGCTATGATGTAACCTAGACAAACCCAAGTGTCATGTGATCATAGGGAACCAGACCACACAGCCTGTGGATTTGCCTTTAGGATGCTGTGACCATAGTTCCTCCCTCATTTGTCTTTGTCCTGTTTACTGACAACCACCAGGCTGTTCCTGATGATCCAAGGAAGCAGGGGATTCTGGTACATTCTGCCTTCCCACTGGAATCATGCACCAGCCTGAACGATGCCCCCATCACAGATACTCTCCGCCGGGTAAACAAGGACATGCTCTGAGTATTGTTTTGAAGCTATTTAGATAGAAAAATGAAGAAAACAAAAGTATCACAAACAAATTGAAGGTGACTTACAGCTGTCTTGAGAGGGATGGAATAACTTTGACGTTTACCATCTGGTTGAGATTAAAAATCCATTGACTGTTACCAACAGACTTAACCAGCTATGTAATAACGCATGGTTTTCAAATTCTGACAATGAGAACCAAGCCAATTTAATAAGTCTTTTTTTTCACTTCGAACCACTGGTTTTAACACAGGACAAATGTGTTTGTATATAATGTTTTCCTGTAAATGTAAATCAACTGAGGGCTATGATTGGAGGCCAGATCCAGGAATGTGGTTGCAGCACATGCTTAGATTTTGAGAAGTTTGTCTAGATAATGTCGAGTCCCAAAACTAAGTCCTGTAAATGTTTTTGTTCAGTTCCATTTTTTGGGGGGGAGGTCCTTGATATTTTTGTAATTTTACACTCATTTCAATTTATCTAGGAAGCCATCTTATTCCTTCCAAACGATGTAGTATGGAAGATGAATATGTTCTTAGTGTGACTGAACTATTATATATTTGTACTGCCTATTAATTTTCTGCAAGGCTCTAGATTTGTAAAAAGAAAATAAAGTGCAAATATTAAAATTGTGATATTAAAACACCATATGGTATTAATCTTTTTTTTCTTCAAATACTTTTATAAATTTTATTATGAATAGTTGAGAATGGGGCAACAGTGACAATATAGTTGTGACATCACAGGCGGGTGTGCGTTAGTGTCTGCTATACCGTCTTTCAAATCAAATCCTCAGCAAACGTGTCTCAGATTAGTTGTAAACAAAAGTGTGTAAGCGTCTGCATGGCATGATGTATGTAAAGATGCTGTAGTCACTGCCAGTTGCCGACTGTAGCTGCTACTGCAGCTTAAAGCCAAGTGAATCTGGTGTCAGCTGGTCTATCTGTCTCTGTCTCAGCAGCTCACGGTACAATGTTTTTTAACAGCATGGATATCCTACGAACAGTGGATAATGATGAAGGCATATTTTAGAAAGACAGGGGATCCCTCAGTGACAATATGCGACTTTTACAAAAGTTGTTTTCTTTTCCCTTTGCTCGTTAGATGGTTAAGCTCCACTTAAACGCCTGTTTCCATTCCTTGACCGGATTTGTCTTCAGGTGTTGCGACGGAAGATGTACTGCGCTCCGTCTCCAGCTGATTGCCACAGCTGGCCAGCTGTGGCTCGAGGATGCAGCACAATTGTCATCTCCCACAACGCTGACCAGCCGTTCTGCTACCTCGCCCCACTGCTCACCCACATCCTCTTCAATTCCATCTTCACCTCCCACACCTCCAGCACAGGGGTGAGTATAACATCACCAAGAAGGGATGAATTTGCTGAACAAATGTACAATTGTTATTCCACTGTCTTTTTTCACATTTTTTCCTCTTTTTTTGTCAATTTGGTCTTGTTTTAAGAAAACAAGACTAACATTTACTTAAAAAGATGCAGGAAATGTGTGACTGATGTTAAAGGATGCTGTTCTAATTTTTGCATCTTCTCTGCCTGCCTTTGTGTCCAGCCCCTAGCAGTGTTACTGTGTCCAGGCTGGGAGAAAGTCCAGGCGGTGTATGACCTGCTGGAGGACAGCCAGGTCACCCAGTCCCTCCACCCATTCATCGTGCTGCTGGGCACCGGGAAAGACGAGGCCAAGTCCGTCAGGATCCCAAAAAACTGTGAGCCTGCTTGAACTGTATGAATGGTAGCATTAGCATAGTCAAAACATCAAAATGCTGAAGCGCCCTTAACAAAATGGGCTGTATTTCTTTTTGCTTTGCTTCTTTTTGAATCCTTTGAATAAGTTTCATTCCAGAGCAAATTTGACTTTTTATCTCTAGTAATAGTAAAGAAATAAGCAGAAATGTCCAGGTTTTCTAATTAAAGTATGTTTTCTGGTGTAGCTATAAAAGCACACATACATCACCTTTTGTGAGGTTATATTTAATAATAACCCAAACATATGTAGTCCTACCATTTCCTTTTTCTTTTTACCAGGCATGCTATTAGTGACCACTCCCTTCAGTCTGACCCGTCTGCTGTCCAGCCAATGCTTCCTGTTCCTGCGTCTTTACCACCTTATTCTGGATGAGGCCGACCAACTCTTTACTCTTGCTCCAGACCAGGTGACCTGAGCTCAAGCAGTAACCAACAGGCTGCTTTGAAATAACAATAGCCATACGAAAGACTATTGAAATGTTTCAGCAGCAATTTATACTTTTACAACCTAAAGAATTTCTCTGCACAGCCCCTTATACATCAATGATTTCCTTTTTAGATGGAGACCATCTTGCAGCATTTTCAGAAAGTGACCTCCCGCGAAGAGAACGCGTCCTGCCCTCAGCAGCTCGTTGCCGTGGCGAGGCGATGGACCAGTCACATGGAGGGATTGTTAGCCACCTACATGTCCTACCCATGCGTTGTCATGACGGTTCCCGAGGAAGCCGCTCTCTATGGCAACGTTCAGCAGGTCACTCTCAATAAATCATCCTCAATTTTGCCGTTGCCATGGTGTATTTGGCCAAACAACTACATTCATATTGTGCAGTGACGGTACTGTCATGAGTTGTAGTGTAGACTAATGCTCAGCTGAATGGTCTGATGTCTGACATTTCTCTTCCCACAGATCATCCTCATGACTCTAGAGAACAATAAGATCTCAGTACTATTGGGCGTGTTAGATTTCAACCCGAAAGTCGGCCAGAAGACTCTCATTGTAGCCAACTCTCCTGAGGCGGTTGAAGACGTGTTTAAGGTGAAATGACAGCTTTAGTTTTACATCCCAGCTCTTTACATGTTTAAGAATTGTCAGCCCAACAAAATAGTAACCCACAGTTTGTTTGTGGTGTCAGAATAGAATACAGCAATCAGACAGGTGGTGTTTTCAATGGCAGCAGTGACAGCGAAACTACTCTATTATGAATTCCTTCTACATTCAGGCATAATCTGTCGATTGAATAAATTGATATCTGAAAGTGGAAAGAGCATCCAAAGGGGAGTTTCCTTGAAGCTTACAAGTTACTTATCTAATCTCCAGGCTGTAAGCAACCAATCAGCTTTCTGCCTCAAGGTCCATGAGGGGTTAACACACCAGTTTGACTTTGTGGTCCAGCAGTGGAGGAAAGACATCGGCCCTGGCACTCATGTTATTCTGGGTAAACTGAATGTATCATGTAAACTGCTAACATTCTGAATGTTATCGATCATAAAGATATTTATCCACTGAATTTCCTTGTTTTGCTCTCTAGTGACCACCAATAAGTGTCTGCAGTGTCTGGGGATCAGAGACGCGACCTGTGTCGTCCACTATGGTTTCCCCAGTTCACCCAGACTCTTTGGCAGCCGACTCCTCTGTATGACCGAGAACTTCAGAAACCTCTCAGTAAGGCTGTGCAATTAATCAAATTTTAAGGGTGACTTCGATTTGTGTGTCAAATGATCTCTGAAATCATATAATCGAGTTGAAACGATATTTGACATGAAAGAGAGAGCGTGACTTCTCTAGTGCGTGAGTGTGAGTGCTAGTGCATGAGAGCAAATGGAGAATATATATATATATATATATATATATATATATGGCAACATAACCTATAAGATGATATCTATGTTGCAATGAAATATATATTCACTCATGCTAAATAAATGCATTGTGTAACTAAAAAATAATCGTTTGAATATTCGTGATTTCACTATCGACCAAAATAATCTGGATAATGATTTTTTTTTCCATAATTGAACAGCCCTACCTCTCAGAACCTGTAAGACTGAGCAAAGAGACAGGATCAACTTGATGTACAAAAAAGTATTTCCCAGTATAAATGCTCAACGCATAAACATAATCAGTTATTATATTTTTCTATGGTTCCTTCCCCAAGGGTTCCTCGCAGGATCAAATGGAGACTTGCCGTCGTGTCACCAGGTCGGTGCTTCTGATCTCAGAGAGGAACGTCCGCCATGTAACCGGCCTTCTACGCTACCTGGAACGAACCGATGCCCTGCTGCCCCCAGAGCTGCTGTCCTTCGCCCAGGGAATCCAAGTGGCCCGAGAGGACCAGAAGATGAACAGGCCTCTCTGCAGCTACCTGAAGAGCTTTGGATTCTGCAGGTGTGAATTCAAATAACTGCTCAGAGGTCTAAATTTTGATGTATTTAGAATTATTTATTAAATCCTCACATAATTATATAAAAAGGCTGAACAAACATGTTTAGCTGGATGAGTTGCTCAGTTTGACCAACACATGCGATTTATTAATCATGTTTCAGAGACAATAAATTGATTAATTCACAGAAAGCCAAATCAGATTTACCAAACATTCATTTGCTCCAGCTCTTCAAATACACTCATATTTGATGTAGACTTAATTTGGAATAGTAACTAGCAATATTTTTGTGCATCTGATTCAATAGAGATTTCAAATTTGAATCAGTTTAGGCAATTAAGAAGAAACAAGAGACTCAGCAGCCAAAAAGAAAAAAAACAGTAAATAACCCACATAATGATTCTGTGTGTTCTTCAGAGACAGTAGTGTGTGTCCCGACCGTCACAGGTTCATTTCTCTGCTGGATCAATCAGATCTCCCTGCCTCTGGAGTTATAGAGGTGAGAACTTGCACAACAAGTCTTTGTGTTGCTTGAACTTTTCAAGTATGTAAAGATTCTGTCGAGCTAACTGCATATTATTCCTCTCATACAGTCCCTCTCCTTCATCTTAATTCAATGATTAAGTGCTTTTATTATAATTTTTTAATATAAAACATGCATGTCACTGTAGGTATTGTAGAGGTTGATCTGTGTTGTATTTGATTCTCCCAGGTTGTGCCCCTCTACATTAAAACTGCATCAGTCTTTTACGGTCGTATTGTCAAGAAGCAGGATGGAGGGTATGACAGCATGGCGTCTGAGATGGCTTCTTACTATGCTGACAAGAAACCTGTCGTCAAGGAAGTGCTGGAGGGAGGCTTATACGCCGTGCAGGAGGCTGACATCTTCTATAGGTCTGATATCCCAGTACCTTCCACACTTGAAGTTTGTTTTATCACAACATACTCTTGGTGAATCGGAGTGGACAAATAACCAGTTTTCTTAGTTGTCTGAATGGATCAGTGCAGCAGATATGCGTATCTCATGTAACTTTGTACTTCCTGTGGCAGAGTGAAGGTCCTGCATGTCCCCGACATAGGCGGGCGGCTGTTTTTCAGCGTCTTTGTTCGGTTTCTTGACATCGGAAAGGAGATGGAGGTAAAATCCTATCAGATCCTCCAGCTGCCGGAGCAGTTTCACTCACTTCCTGACCAGGCCGTGGAGATCATTGTCTGCAGAGTCAAACCAGTCGATGCAGAGACCGACTGGCATCCCAAGGTATTCTTTCCACCTCCTCACTTTGTCTCAAACATATGCATACCCACTATTTCTTAATTTGCTATCTTCTCCGATGGTTATCCACTTAGACTTCGGGAGATTTTACTCTATCGTTTTCTTAAATTGAAAATTCATCTCATAATATTAATTCATCTTGAACAATGACAGTCCTGCCGAACAGGTCTAACAATATCTCTAAGGGTCATTTCAAACATCTGTCAACAGCCTTGATTAACCTCCTCCACATGCAGATCAGTACATCCACCTCATGGTCAGAAAAATCTGAAAATGTGACATGCTTTGGTTTGTAGGTCACCAGAGCCGTCAACCAGAAGATCCGAGGTCTGCAGCACAGAGCCAGAGCAGTTCTCAGTCTGGGAAACACTGTTTTTGTTAATCCCATGGTTTGTTTTCATTTGTACTCTTCTCCGTATTCAGTATGATGGACAAATTTCCAACAAACAGATAAGAGAAACTGTTCACACTTCTCCAATCCCGAAGTATCCTCAAACTTATGTTTTCAGCATTGTTAAGTCTTTGTAATAACTAATAAGTCCTATAAAACCCTGTTTGATAAAGTGTTTACCAGTAAAAGTGCTTTCTCTTTTTTAAGGTCCGGGTGACACAGGTCACGGGTATGAAAACTGTGATCCATGAATACAACGTGCAGTCTGAGATTTTGAACACAGGGATGGGAATGTTAAACCCAGAGCATCTGGACCTGCTGAGGGCACTGTGCCAGGAAGGTGTAGCCAGCAGTGGTAAGGAGGCTGCTCACATTTCTGGGTAAGGAACTCAACTGACCAAACTGTCCTCAGTGATGTTTTCATGTCAGCATTTACCAGCCACCTTCACTAAATGAGGATTGACGGAGTAGTTGTTGTTGCTTGTAGGTCAGGGGATTCAACATTTCTGGAGGTCAGGATTAAAGCTGAGGAAGAAGTTCTGGCCGAAGCCTCCAGAGCAGCTGAAATCGGGAAGCTCACGGTTCCAGACCTTCCTCCTAAGTCATGTGAGCCACTTAGTCCAGTATCATTACAGAACCAAGTCCTGGTCCCAGCACCACCAGCACTTAAAGTCCACACAGTCTCAGTTTATGATCAAAAGTCCCTGTCAGATATTCAAGCAGCAGACGACCAGAGAAACATCCAGATTGTGGATCTGGGGTCATCTGTGCAGATGAGGTTGGTGTCTTCACTGATCTTATATAACAGATTATAATTCTTCTGTTTGAACAAAAACTTTGTGTTTTGTTTTTTTTTGCATCAAAGCAAAATTTATATTTTTACATTCTTTTGTAACTTGACTTCATCTTCCTTCCCAACCATCTCATTTTAATATAGTATTTTAAATGTAATGCTTTAAAATCTAATACAAGGTCTCCGTTCTCTGTGCCATTGTTGTCCTGATTTCTTATTTTTTGGCTCGTTTGTCACACTTAAATGTTTCAGATCATCAAATAAATTTAAATATTAGCCAAAGACAACAGGTGTGAACCCAAAATGTGTTTTTTAAATGAAGGTTTTATTATTAAGGGAGAAAAAACAAACCTTCATGGCTTAGTCTGGAAAAAGTGGTTACTTTCCCTGTTAAAACATGACTACTTTATCACACCTGAGTTCAATTTTTCTAGCCACACACAGCCCTGATTACTGCCACATCTATTCTCAGTCAAAAAATCACTTAAAAGTGAAGCAGACCAAAAGATCCTCAAAAGCTAAGCTCTAATGAAGTTCAGGAACAAATGAGAAGGAAGAAAGTAATTGAGATCCTTCAGTCTGGAAAACGTTATAAAGCCATTTCTAAAGATTAAGACTCGAGCGAACCACAGCGAGAGACAATATCAAGAAGACCAGAAGTGGTCGGCCAACCAAAATGACCCCAAGAACAGCGACAACTCATCCAAGAGGTCACAAAAGACCACACAACATCATCCAAAGAACCTCAGAACCTGCCTCGGTTAAGGTCAGTGTTCATGAGTCCAGCATAAAAAAGCAACTGGGAAAAATGGCTGCATGGCAGATTTCCAACACAGAAACGACTGCTGAGACTCATTGCAAGTTATCACAAATACTTGATTGCAGTTGTTGCTGCTAAGGGTCCTACCAGTTATTAGGTTAAGGGGGCAATCACTTTTCATACAGGGCCATGTTGGTTTTTTTTTCTGTTAATAATAAAAACCATCATTAAAAATCTGCATGTTGTATTAATTTGTGTTGTTTTTGACTAATCAAATTAGTTTGATCTTAACATTTAAATGTAACAAGCATGCAAAAACACATTAAATCAGGAAGGGGGCAAACATTTGCTCACACGACTGTATGTGGTGTAAATCTAGACAAAAATGTGTAGATTGGCTTGTATTTTGTAATAGATTTCATATTGGTCTAAAAAAAATTATTGCTTGAGTGTTGGTAATTTAAAGAAGTACTAAAGGTTTTCTCTGCTTGCGTAATTTAGTATGTAGCTGTTAAGTTCTTGAAAAGAAGAACTTTAGTTGTTTTCTGATTCAAGATCTAACCTAAAAATGTTTGCTTTTGATACGCAGCTATAGAGACAGAGGCGAACTTTGCCCCACTACAAACCTGGCGGCTCCCGTCAACTGCTGCGAAAATGGTGAAGACTTTTTTATTTTAAAATCCTAATACAGTCTAAAAGTAAAGCATAGACAGACCATGAGAGAGAAGAGAACATCATTACATTTAAAAGATCAAGTGTTGTTCATAATGTAATGTAGTAAGTACATAAATACAACTGTGTTGAGTGTTTTTGTTAATGAAAGTTTTGTGTGTGTGTGTGTGTGTATGCAGGTGTCCCTGCATGCAATGATCAAAAGAACAATCAACAGCCTATCAGCAGTGATGGTGCAGACTGTGATGGCTCAACAAAAAGGTATTAAATCCACAGTAGATAACCCAGAACTGGAACTGAAGTTGTTTAGTATCTCTGACACAACATTTTACTTTGAAGTGGAGCTGTGTTGTGGAGCTCAACCCTTAATGTATTTTATTTTCTCTTTGCTTCAGTTTCCATCCTCAGGTCCGCTGGTACCAGGCATCCGACTCGGTGACTGTCACGATGAAGCTGATGAACCCTGAATGTCAGCGCTGCGATTTCTACGCTGACAGAGTCGTTTACAGGTCTGTCAGGACCAGACCACCAATGATCGCTCACTTACTTCACAACACATCTAGCATTCACTGGAGCTTTTTATTCAGAGCACTTTACACCAGTGGCAGCGGATACATGTTTAGGAATCCTTTGTGAATTAAACACACACGGTCGAGAAAAGCAAATTTGTGATTGGCTGACACATCACATTTAGTTTTGGTTTACAGTTTAATATTTATTTTAATATATATATATATATATATATATATATATATATATATATATATATATTTATATATATATATATATATATATATTTATATATATATATATATTTATATATATATATATATATATTTATATATTTATATATATATATTTATATATATATATATATATTTATATATTTATATATATATATTTATATATTTATATATATATATATATTTATATATATTTATATATTTATATATATATATATATTTATATATATATATTTATATATATATATATATATATATATATATATATATATATATATATATATATATATATAGTTAGATGCCACTACATTTTCCTGAATCTTAGTTTACTTTGAATTCATTCTAACAGAAGTAGTTAATTCTGATTTTTTTTTTTCACACAAACAGTATGGATTTTAACTGTAGATGTTTCTGTAATCACAGTTTTGGTTTTTCAATTAATTTAGTTTGTAATAAAATGTTTTACAATGTTTAGTGTCACATGAGCTTTTTTCACCTGTAAACAAACTACAGAATTCAAAATATAAAGCGTAAAGGTGAACCCAGTAGCAGTATGTCCAGCTTAGTGTGAGTCTGGATAAGCACCTCCACATGTCTAGGGAATCATAGTGGAGTAAGCAATTGCAAGAACTGCAGCACATAGACATTAGTAACTGGAAAGGAAAAGTAAAATATTCATCCAAATAAAGAATCAATAGTGCTAGAACAACTAAAATATTGTATAAAAACAATTATAATGATGCATGATAAATAAACAGAAATTCCACTTCTGTCAGGTGGATAAGATTAACACCACTCTTTTTTAAATAAGGTTAAAAATTGCAAGCAGCCTAATTCTGTCCAGAAATGTAAAACAAAATCTATGGAGCATCCTTATAAATTCACTAATATGTTTCATCTCATTATTTTATTGACTTTACAGTTAAATATTAAACATTAACAATAATCAAAATGATCTTTAGTTTCCGCCATACTTTCATTTATACTTCATCAACATCTGGAGACAGACTGACTAACTAAACCTAGAAAACAAATCATAACCCAAGCTTCCTGATTGCCTGGAAGTTATTTTGTGGTGAGTTGAGGACAGATGAAGGTGTGTGGAAGGGATGCATAGAAGGGAACTCTTTGAATTTCATGACAATAAGTTACACAGCCCTATGTAGTAAAGAAGGAATCATTTTCTCTCTGTTGATTGTGTTCAGTGGCAGAGTGAATGGTCGAACCTACAGAGCCGACCTTGAGCTTCAGGAAAACATCATAGCTGACAGCTGCTGCTGGAAAATGAAGTCGAACGAGCCAGTCCTCAAACTGATCAAACAAGAGCAGGGATACTGGAAGAGATTCCTCAGAAATAAGGTACTGAAGCTTCTTTTAATCACAGAAATCCAGTCTTATAGTTTAAAAAATAATATTTTTGTGTGAAAAAGATGAGGTATCGTGTATTTAGAGCCACACAAAAACAAGTAACAAAACAAAAAAATGCCATGATGACTCCACTTTTTTTTCGCAGAATATTTTTGTGAGTTACGACATGGATCACTTTGAAGAGGAGGAAGACCAAACACCAAATGGTAGGAAACACTCGCAGAAAACCTGAAAATAATATGTGAAATATTGTATTTGATATCCGCTGTACATTGCTCCACTGAACTGATGTGTGAACTTATTGTGGTTTATTCTTCAGGTGCGTGTTTTTTGGCAAACATAGGAGAGAATGACTGTTATGTGAACTCAGAGAGCGGCAGTGAAAGCGACTGAGGATTAAAGATTAACGAGAATCTAATGGCCAATTTACATAGAAAGTGCTTCTTCCCATGATGCAATTTTGCGATTTTGTGCAGTAAAAATAAAATTTACGTGCTAATGTTAGCTCCTTTGATTTCTGAGATTGCATTTATAAGAAATACTTCAAATAATAGAAAAAAAAACCTAACTGAATAAATTGTTGAATTGATGTGTTTTGCATAACTTTTTGAAAGGGTATTCAACTATCAGGTATTTTTGATGATTATAACGACTCAAGAAATATATTGATTGTGAAACCTAGTAAAGTTTCACATTAAATGGATTGTTTTCTGTTTGAGAAACTAATATATATTTGATATTATTTTGATTGATGTTAATACAGGACTGTTTCATTTTAGGTAAATAGTTATCCATATATTTGCAGTCACCATACAATAGATTGTAAAAGTATTCGCTTCTGTTAGTTTTGAAAAATAGTTCCTGTGCCAGAAAATATTTTAACATTTACATTATTTACCTGGGTTAGATGCAAGGTTCTCAAACTTATTTGGATATTTCTTAAGCACTTTAGCTTACAACAAAGTTTGACCCTCCTCAAATTGTAATATAGTGCAAAATTTGTCCAGAAAGTATAAAAGGCATGCCTGACTGAAAAAAAAATATAATTTTCTTTATATATTTTACTACAGTAAAATATTTTCTCTTTAAATCACTGGCAAAGTATGAAAAAAACAAAATGGTGAAATTTGTATTTAAAATTCTTTGGTTTCTTGGTGGCACTTTCTATTTTTGCAATAATTTGATAGAAAACATTTCTGTAAGATGTTAAAATAGATGGAGAAATTACTTTAATTAAGCCAATCATTAAATGGTGTTTAAAGGTACCTGCAAATGTCACTTAAGACCTGACCCCTGGACCCATGTAGCCCTCCGGCATGGGTTGATGACAACCCCTCCAAAAATGTATTAAATACCTGCAGCAAAAATGATAATTCTGTCTCCTCATTAAGAGTCCCATGTCATGCAGATAACCGCGTTCATGGAATTTTAAAATTCTAGATAAGGTCTAAGGGTTATAAAACTGTCCTATGCATAAGACACAAGAAAAATGCACACAGGATATAGAAACTTTACTGTTTCATGGCTCTTTTGCACTTTTGCAGGTTCCGAGCACCTTGAATTGTAGAAAGGCAACTGGACATCTTAGTTTGTTAGAAGACATTTCACCTCTCATCCAAGATGCTTCTTCGGTTCTGAGACAAAGAGACTGATCCTGGGTCTCAGAACTGAAGAAAACAAACTTTACAGTAGTGTTCAAAGTAATAGCAGTCCAATGTAACAACAATATTAATAACCAGATTAATCCAGGTTTGTATTACATTTTTTAATGCTACATGGCAAACAATTTACTAGCGTAGCAGATTTTGGTTATTCTTCGATCCATTCTGATGGTTGTCTTCCGTTTTCTGCCACGTGTCTCTGGCTTTGCTCTCCATTTTAAGGCATTGGAGATCATTATAGCTGAAGAGACAATAATTTTTTGCACCTCTTTATAAGTTGTCCCCTTTTCAGTCAAATTTTTAATCAAAGTACGCTGTTTTTCTGAACAATGTCTTGAACGGCCCGTTTTCCACTCTTTGTGGCCACCCACAAAGTTAAATTACTGCACATGTAAAAAAAAAAAATTGTAAAAAATAATATTGTGAGAAAAATATAACAAATTAGTTGAGAGGAATAAAACCAACAGGTTAAATTTAAACACTTGCTTTGGTGGCACAAGACTAAAAGGTACAGATACTCAGGTTGAATACTTTTTCAGTCTGTTGCAGTTGAAGTGTGATACTTTGATTTGAGGTTAGACAAAGTTTAGACCAAAAGCCTCTTTATGTTACATTAAACCTGATGGTGTCTTGTTTTTCTTCATTTTCTGTTTTCTGCAAATGTTCAGCTTTAACACAGCAGTGTGTGAATCCGTTTTCTTTTACTTTTGTAATGATCTGTTTATTGTTACTCTGTTAATCCAATAAAAGAAAGCAGTTATCAGTTATTGGTTCATTAATATACGCGTATTTCTTGTCTTTGTGGTACACAATAGAAGCCTCCTCATGTAACTTTTCATCTTATATGTTCTTATTAGTAACAGTATGTAGATAGCAGTAGCAAAAGTTACTAAGATACACAAGGAATTTGGGTCAGTGGGCAGTGGTACAGCTGAGGGTCACCACCTTGTCCAGTTATAATAAACCCACGTCTCCCCCAGTCAGCTCCGCTCTTAGCTCCACGTTTTTTGTCCAAAAAAAAGCTAACTTCTAGATACAAAAAACAAGATGATGCTACTTCTGCAGCTTCAAAATAAAACTCCAAAACCAAATGGGTGATATCACACTGTCTGTCTCAAAACGACAGCCCATGTGAACATTGAAATATGTTTTCTAGATGGATGGATGGATATCAGCAGGATAGTACATTAAAATACAATAAAACATTGGCATAAAGTACTGAGGTAGAAAAAATTAATAGAATAGGAATAAAAACACAGAATGGACACTTTACAAGATACGTAAGTAGGTAGTAGGTAGGCAAGGTGATGGTAATAGTATAATATTAGTAATATAATATAACTATATAACTATAAAATAATGATTGCATCCAAGAAAATCTTTCACTGTTTTAAAACTGTGAATCTACCCTTTAAACTGCTTTGTTGCCAGTATTGTTTTCAGGTCGCTAGGGGGCGTTATAATCCAGTTTGGTTAAGAAATCGGTGGGTCACTTCTCGACGATCAACTCATAACTAAAACCTAAATGAATCAGCAAAGGTCCGTTTTGAATACGTGTAGCGGTTCTTACTAACTTTATCGATCAGCACGACTGTAATAATAACCATTTGATACGATGCCGCCCTCCACTACGCGAGAAAAGCTCGTTTGACAGCTTATTTTGTGGGTTTTCCGCTCTGTGCTGGCAACCCGGAGACAAGGCTCCGCTCCCGCAGCTGTTAGCCAGCTGATCGCGGCGAACGGACACTGACAGGCGGCGGCGGGTGTTTGTCTCTGCCATGCCAAAGCCTGGATGACCTGTGGGACTCACTGATAACAGGTAAAATACCCGCTTACTAAACACCGTTTCTGTGGCCCGATTCTGGATATCTTGAAGGTCTTTCTGACATGTTAACCAGCTAATTCTAGCTAATACTAGCTATCAGGCTGCGGTGTGTATTGTTCCGGTCCCCGGTTTTGATTCCCTGAGTCACGGTAGAAACAAACATGTTAAGATTCCCAAACGTGAGCTAATTGCTAACTTTGGATAACAAGTTCATTTCACAAAAAAACAAAAACAAAATATGAGTCCAAATACTGCCTTTCCACCTGCGGGAGTGCTCCTGTAGAGGAGAGCTAGCGTTATAGCTGCTCCATTAACCATTAGCTCACGTTAATTCCCCAAAAATCAACTTTAACGGGAATGTCACACCAATCCACGTGCACTAAATGCATAATTTAAACGCTGTGATAATGGCGATGTGCTAAAACACGTTTAGCATCGTTTTGTATCGCAGGTATTTTGATATACAGCGTGAATGGAGGCATCAGGACAGCATTAAGGCAACAGCAGCAGGTTTTATTGTTATTATTAATTTAACGTCAATATATGACGAATAATTGTTTGCCGAATGTATCCGAAGACACTAAACTGTCACAACACTGCACAATGTATGTTCTGAGTGGTTTGTATTAACGACAATAACCGAATACACGTTAAAATGACACATTTCATAATAGAGTTTGGTCTGATTTTTGGTGTCACAAACTAAATCAACCATAATAATGTCGATTCAGTTTAACCTTTTGCACGGTCACTGTTTGTGTTGGTTTTGTAACTTTTTATACATCCACCCATAAAACCAGTATTGTGATGAGACTAAATATCAAATTAGATTTGGGGTATTGTTATATCGAGATGTAATTGAGTTGGATCCACAATAGCCACTACCAAGGTAGAAATCACTCTTTCTGAGGTTTATAGAAATAATAATAATAAACTTAATATTTATAGCATATTTCATACTGAATGGCAGCTTGAAAGTGTTGGACAAAAAAATAAAAGCATGCTTAGAAAAATAAAGAAGTGCATCAGACAATTCAGCCCCATTTTGAAAATATATAAACATCTAGGGAAAAAATATTCAAAATAGAATAATTGCAACAAACCTGAAACCTGCCCAGTACCAATATTCATACCTACAACACTGTGGCAATATTGATATGAAGGCATTTGTTCGAAAATAGTGTGATTGATCGTGTCTATATCACCTAAACCTAAATACTAGCCAAAAGTAGTTTAAAAGAATGGGAAAGTATAAAGTACCATCAAATGGAAATTGTCAAGTAAAGTCCAATTACCTCAAAATTGTACTTAATTACAGTACATGAATAAATGTCCTTTTTACTTTAGTATTTATTAGTGAAACATTGTGAAAATTGTGAAATTTTAAATTCATTTGTGTCCATAAGTGTCATCGTTGACATGTTTTGTCTTAAGTCAGATGACTATTTTTTAATTCTTCACACCTGGCTGATCTGAGACTGATTATTTCTTTAAAGGACAAAGGTGCTTGCTGGTTTTTGTTCTTTTAGCACTCCGTCTCATTTAGAGGAGTCTCGTGTTGTACTGCTGCAGGTTCAGGCTGCATCATGTGTGCAGCCCTGAGGACCTGATGTGAATCCTCTTTGCTGTGGTTTTAGCATTCAGCTCCTGAGAGATTTTCATTGATCCAGTGAAACCAGACGGCTGAAGCGGTGTCTTCTTTCACAGCTTCACTTCACCGGTTCATCTCCTCTTTCCAGGCCATCTGCTCACTGTATTCCTCCTAAGACGCACATCCTGTTGTGTCTTAATTACCTGATCTGTCTGTGGTCTTATATTTTAAAAATATCCAAATCAAATACAACTTTATCCACAGTGGCTGACAGGGGCAAACGCTGCAAACAAATAATGCAAAACTAAAAACACATAAATCAAATGCAACAAAAAAACACTGCATTTGTTTCTGTAATAGATTTGATTAATTCTAGAATAGAATTCATATTCAGGATTTAGAGATCTCGGCCCTGTAGTTTGCAACATGGAAAATGCAAAATATGGCCAAGAAAGGAAGCTTCTCAGAATTACAAATGTACACCACAATGGCACAGGTGCAACAGAACAAATGAGTTCTTTTTGGCAGCCTTAAAACTGGCAGTAGAGGAACCCACAAAAACACAGAGTGAATGTGATGTGGATAATTGAAGTTCAGCTAAGGTGAGAATATTTAATTTTATACACCTGTGATAATTAAACACTACTCACAATAAGTGAGTAAGAGATATTGGTATTTAGATGAGTGCTTTTCCTATTTGGTCTGAATTTTAACGACATAAGTAAAAGTTCCCTTTAATATTACTAATAATGAATGAGAAGAAACCATTTTCATTAGTTTAATATTTAATACCCCAAGATTTTATGACACCCACCGTATCCCCAACGTATTGTGGGTAGTATATATCACTTTTTTTAATATTTAAAAACATTTTGTCAATTCAACAATCAGGAATGTGCTGGAATACCTTTTTCATTATACACAAACACACATGTACTCACTGAGGAGTGTGTGGCTGTGCTCATCTGTTATAAATGGTGAAGGAGACCCAGAAACACCTGTTTTAGGGCCGGAAAATGATAAATATTTAATAGCCTATGCTACTGGTATATTTAGTAACCCATATTTCAATGTGCTCTGTCTATATCAAAATGAAAGAAATGGGCCGCAAGGAAGAATCCCAGGGTTGCAGAGTTCTTTTTAAATGATGAATACTTCAATCTGACTGCGTATACTTGGATAAGAATAATACCTATTTACACTACTGTTCAAAAGTTTGGGCTCACTTAGAAATGTCCTTATTTTTGACAGAAAAGCACTGTTTTTTTAATGAAGATAAGATCTTTGGTGCAATATCTACATTGGTGCATAGAGGCCCATTTCCAGCAACTGTCACTACAGTGTTCTGATGGTACAATGTGTTTGCTCATTGCGTCAGAAGGCTAATGCATGGTTGGGCAATCATGTTAGCACAGCTGAAAACAGTTCAGCTGCTTAGAGAAGCTAGAAAACTGACCTTCCTTTGACTAAAGCAAAGTTTGAAGGAAAAAAAAAATATTTTAAATACAAATCATTATTTCTAACCTTGTCAATATCTTGACTATATTTTCTAATCATTTTACAACTCATGGTGGTAAATAAAAGTGTGACCTTTCATGGAAAACACAAAATTGCATGGGTGACCCCAAACTTATGAACATTTTAGATGCCATATACTGTAGAATCGAATTACCGGTATCTGAATATAAGTCTGGGAACCTCTGTCTGAACAGTCACTGCACTAGAATACATACTGTTCAATATTATGATGCAGACAGATTTTGCTGCACCACAATCCACATTTGGTCTAACATGAGGTGAGACTTGACGCGGGATTTGAACGTGGTCTCAACTCCCAACTAATTTGACACCTGCAGAAGTTTGTGTGGAAATGATCATCCGCCCAATTTCCTGTTGTACATTGGTTGGAGCAGCCATTCTCAACCTCAGGGTCCTGACCCCAATCATTTTTTTGAAAAATATAAATGCGCATAATATAGCATCCGACTGGATGTTAGGACGATGAGCTGTTGGTCTCAAAGAGCCATTTTATTACTCAAATCCAGTGACCGCCAGCCATAACTACAGCAGACAGAATGATAAAAAGTACATTTATTGATTTCTTTTGTAATATTTTCAGCTATTAAATCCATACTATGTCCATATAAAAACAATATTCCACCAAAACCTTACCTGTAGTAGTTAAGGCATTGTGAATATGATGTACTACAGAAAACATAGTAAAGAAAAGTCTCAGCACTATAGATGTTTAAAATGAAACACAGGATTGTTAAATCATTTAGGTATGAGATGATTACAGTTTTCTATAATTAAAACGATATATTTGATAGGGGGTTGCGGACAGCAGTGGATGGTAAATATGGCACAAAAAAGGTTGAGAACCTCTGGGGTTGAGAAATCGGGACCGTTGTGTTTCAATGCTGAGCTGATCTCATAGGATCAGTTTTTGTCTCGATTTAAAAGAATATTTAAAACTCCAGACTCGTGGTGGTTTGACCTGTGATCAGTGATTATCGTCCTTGTGGTTGACCTTTAACCTCCCATCCACTGGTTGGTTGTTCCGCTGCTGCAGTAAATCTCCTCTTCATACACATTATAAGCCTCGGGCTCAGACGTCAGCGGAATGGCAGTAATCTGAGTGTGTCACGTAACGGTGCGCTGGGCCCGGAGAGGATGGACATTCCTCCACCAGACCACGCTGTGAGATCCGAGCTTGTGAGGTCACGAGCACATCGGGGCTCACGTGACTCGTTCAATCGGTTTCTTCCGAGTCAGCTGACGTGAGGCTGCTCTCCTCTCCCGTTTAGCCGGGTCCCACATCCGCTGCTAGTCTGAACCGGAGCGGAGGGAGGATGAAGCTGTTCTCTGAGCAGAGAGATGAGGTGAGTCGAGATTTAAATCCGTGGAGGTCTATGGATGATCAACGATATTTTCGATAGTTCCTGAACCTGATGAAGACAAGAGAATCCGTGAAAGACCGATTTTGAAAGTAGCAGTTGCGCGTAAAGGCAGTAAAATATAAAAATCAGTTGGCATTTTGATTCAGTTTAGTATACTTAAGCATGATGAAGTGTTGTTTGTTTTTTCTGCTCCTTTGTTAATAAAATTGAATTCGATGCATCTTGAAAAGGTTTGTTGGTCTGATCGTTGGCCTGTAGAATAGCTTATTGGTGATTATATTGATATAGGCTACTGTGCATACACACAAATCAGATTAATGTGTGACTCGTTATTGTCAGACAGGTCACTGGGCAAAGTGTTTAAATTTGTTTTTTTGGGGGTTTTTTTTTCAGCTAAAATAGATAAAGTACTGCTCCACCCTAAATTGTCAATGGGCACTTCTGTTTTGCAGTTGATTAGAGATGTTGTGAGCTGTTGTATTTGGTTGTGTTAGGTTTCACAAGTGTTCCTAATAAAGTGCTCGGTAAGTAGATGTTTTTAATATTTATCAATAATCTGTTTTAGGAGTTCTGAAATTGTGTGTTATGTTCCTCCGGTATTATTAATTTGCAATGTGATCGTGTTACTGATGCGAGTTTCTGCTGCACATTTTTTTTTCTAAGAGACAAAAGGTTTTCACTTCAAGTATTAAAAATGTGTCAACCTGATTATTTTTAGGTTATTTAGAATCAAATTTGAAACCAGAGTTTGTTTGTTTTTTACATTGTCTATTGTACACACACTAACTGAATGATAACCAAGTCAAAGCAGCACCGCCTTCAAAATAAAAGCATATAATCATTCACTGGTGTGGGCAAAAGAACATCAACGTGTGATTCAATATAGAATTGAATCATTCTGTCATCAGTTTTACTGGTATTAATATCATCACACACATACTGGAAATTTCACTTTTATAAACGGCCTCTTGATGTTGCATTCTGCTGAAACAAACTTTAAGCAAGAAGTGTTTTTCTTGTGACTGTGGTCGGATTATTTTAGACTCCATGAAATGAAATTGAAACTTGAACTTCTTGTTAAACAATTAGTCTTTTCATAGATCATTCTGAGGAAGTACTGCACAAGTAGTCATGAATAAGAGCTCGAACCAATTAAATATCGGATTTTAAAGAATGATGACTTTTGTCATGTGAAGTGAACACAGCATTACTTTGTCTGGCAAACATTGGAGACATTATTTAAGCAAACATCTTGCGCTCTGTGATGTCATTGCGTGTTCATGCTAGAGACAAAATCCAACACGAAATTCACGCTCATTACTTTGATGAATTTCTCTCTGAAAGCCAGGAACTCAACTACAATTTATTTATTTATTAAACTAAATCTAATATTAAAATAAACTCTCAATTCTAGACTCAATCTCTATAAAGCACTTTGAAGCAAGTTGAATTTCATCTGTTGACATATTAAATACTAGTAAGCTTGCTTTTATAGCCGCATTAGTAAATAATATGGCTTTAGAGTGTATTTAGTTTAAGTTGCTTTAGTTCAGGTCATTACACCTTTTAGAATTTCACTGGCAATTATAAATCCAACGAAACGAAGCACATTAGAGTTACGCAAAGCTATAATGATCCAATCGATTAGTTGTCAAATATAAAATACATTTTCAACTATGGTAATAATCTATTAATGGTTTGGAGTAATTGTTTAATTGTTCTTTTTTCATTTGTAAATGCTGTTTTTGCAACAGCTGCTTTGGTAGCACTTGTGCCGGTGGACTGGCACTCATCGGCCGCTCTCTTCTTTTGAGCCAAGTGTTCTTCATATTCGGTAACGTGATTGTGTTCAAAGTGGTTAAACGAGTTAGTGTCATTTCCTTTGGTGGCTGAAGCGGCTTTTCTGCAGTGCTTACATTAAACTTCTTTATATTCGATGTCATATTAGGCTTGCCAAAGCCTTGCTTGGTTAATGATTAATTGATTTTTAATGTGTTCAAGGAAATTGCACAAAATTTGCAACCCTATGTCTTTCTACACCTTTAACGATTGTGTAGATTTTTTTTCCTCCACAAATGACTGATAAGAGAACTTGTATCTGAGCTGAGTCAGAGGTGTCCTACAAAGCCCACTGTACAGAGATAAACCCTTTTGACTTGGATAACATGATGACCTTTCCTCTGGCTCCACTTTAAAATTGATTATAAAGTGGAATATATAGTATACATATAGTGGAAAATTGGCTTTTAGCTCACCAGAACATAAAATCAGCACAGGAGCATGTAAAATGTAGAACAAATATGCTACCAAACTACATATTCAGTTTACCGTGAACTGGTCCAGGCATCTACGGAGTCGGCAGCGACGAAGTCTGCAGGTCTGAACGAACCTGCAGGAAACGATAAAACATGAAGTAACTTAATGAAAATTTAGAAAAGTGTCTCAAAGATATTTTTGTCTGGTAGCCTCCACCACTGGTCGGAAGAGGATATTTGATTTATTAATAGTAATATTCAGCATGTACTCAAGCTTTTCTGTAAACATTTTTTATGGTTTAATTGGAAAAACATGCTGAAATCATGAGCATTGGCTGTAACTCAATTCCTGACAAAGATCCAGCATTTCCACATGCTTTTGTTTGGAAACTCTGTCCTCACTGTCATCGCTAGTCAATTACTGTCTATTCAGTATCTATTTATATTTTAAAGCATTGATTTTGGTTGGTAGATTCTGATGGTGGTTCTTTTTAATTTTCACTGATTCTTCTGATATATATATAATCAAATATCTAAAAATATGAGTAGGCTAAATACAAAATAAATAAATGTTCCTCAGATAAGATATATTTTATTTGTGAGGCTTCACAAAATGTGCTTTAAAATGCAATAAAAAAACTTGATGTAAGTCTGTTTCTTTTGTGATTCATAAATGAGAAACTATTTCTTCGAATCGTTACCATTTCTGATCAATTCTTCCCAATATCCTCATATACAGGATCCAGACTTCCAGCTCCTTATGGCTGTATATGATGAGAACATCCTGAAGAATCCTTTCTACTTGGCGTTGGAGAAGCAGAGACCTGACCTCTGCAGCCAAGTGGCAGAGCAACACGGCATCGTGAGTCACAACTTTAGGTTGAATTTTAGCTCTTAGGTCTTGTCTCTTTTCTTTACTGTTAGCACATATTGATAAAATAGCATAAAAAACAATTAGTTTCAAATGTTAAATGTTGTAAATCATCTATTTGAAACCAGTTTCAAATCCCTACAAACAGATTTTTATAGAAATTCATTAAAACCAAAAAGTGGTGGTGTAAAGGTTAACTTAAGACCAGAAGACACTGGTTCAATGTGCAGATAAATCCTTGCACAAGTTAGTTAAAGGTCCCATGTCATGGAAATTGCCTTTTTTTTTACTACTTTTTTAATATAGAGAAGGTCTGAGTGTTGTGTAAATACTGCTCAATGCATCAAACACTCAGTCCAGAGAAAGGTTCACCAACTGATGAGATTTTATTGAGAGTTCAGTAATAAAGGCATGAACAGTGGCTGTGCTGGGGTCTTAATTAGTGCCCATTCAAAGCTTTAAGGAGCAGGTGAGCTTAAATTCTGGATTTTAATTCTTCTATAGATGAAGTCTGTCTCCGATTTACAGGAAACTTATGCACAAGAAGTCTATTTCCAGTCTTAAACAATGGTGACGTAGATGTGCTAATAGTTCCTTGTTTACAGATTTTGTAGAAACACCCGACTGTGGACATGCATCTCTCTGTCCGTTCTATAATTTGCTTGAGCCTCTCCGGAATGCGGAACTGCTGATTTCTAACGTCAGCATCTGTCTCTTCATATATTTTGGGGCCTTGTGTTTAAAAAAAAAAAAAGGAAAAAAAGGCAGCGTTGTTGCTTTGGTGCTAACATTGATAGAATGCAGTGGAAAAACTCACTGAGATAAACAAGGAACGTGGTAGAACTTTGAATTTGGCAGGCCTAAAAAATCTGCCTATTTCCCTTCCAGCAAAACTCAGCAGCTGATTTCACATGTCACGTCCTCTTCTCCGGTTGAAGGCATTTAAATCAGTAAAAGAGTCTCTGCTGTATTTATTGTTCCAAAAAACCTCCCAAAAAATGACACAATCCTGTATCAGACTCAGTTAACTAGTGTAAAATATCTTTGAGTAGGAACCATGTGTGACTGTTTCTTCTTCTTCTTGTCTTAATAGCAGATAAAGCTGTTGATTCACTGACTTTTTTGTGTCTGTGTGCGGTTTTAACAGTTTACTCCCACTGAACTATTCATCATGGGAGGAAAGGATTAGCGTTGGTATTCTTCTCAGTCATATGACACTTGAAGATCCCCTGCAGACATGTTCTGTTTAATTTATATTTGTTGGACTGATTTTGGTTTCAACCCTACAGCTATCAGCTGACAATGGATTAGCCTCTGGGAACAAGCTCAGATATTTGTGCTTGCAGTGGATGTCCAGTCCAGTCCCGGTCATTGTTTGCTGTTATGTTAAGGTTATGATTTCTAGGCGCTCAAGGTGAAATCTAATCTTCAAATGTTTTGTTTTTTCTGCTCAAAGTTTAAACTTGCCTTTATTGTGATTCAAGATCATATGAGAAGATTTAATTTACTATCTTGCATGATGCATAAAATATCAAATATTTACATTGGAGAAGCTGAAACCAGCTAATTTGTCCTAAAAACAATGACCAAATTAAAATTTCTCTGTCTAGTTGTATGAAGGTTCTATTGATAAATATATTTGACTCCTAGTAACACTGGAGGAATAAATGCAGTGTAGGGTGCTGAGCAAATCTCTGTAGAGGCTCAGCAGCCAGACATTTCTCTGCTCTCTGTTTAGGAGCAGCTAAGATTGTCACTAATATGAGAATTCCTGGTCCACCCTAATGGTCACAGTAAGTGAGCCAGGTTAGGCTAACTCATTGTCGCTAACTTCGGGGCTAACGCCGCACTTTAATCAGCAGGCGGCAGTTCTACTGATAACACGTGAACTTGTCCGGATGAGTTTTAGTGTTTATTCACTGACAAACATCCTAAACTTGCTGCTATATTCACAGCCATAATGTTAATTTTATACTCATCCTCTCTATATATTGAGAACATATACTCTGGGTTTCCCGCAGGTCTTTATAATTGAGGGGGCTGCCTCTACAACAAATGCCCCCTGCCTCCCTCTGAGGGGAAAAAAAAAAACATTCGCATTACTGCATGCATACTACAATGTCTCTCAAAACCACACACTAAGCTACTTGATTCTACTGCTGCTTTATTTTTTCATGCTAACACAGGCTACTGTGGGCTGTAGCCAGTGCCAAAACAACAAAGTATCATTCCTTCGTCTTTTCTTCTTTTCAGAGGAGAACCACTCTCTACACACTAGCTGCAGCATCCAACTCCAAGATGCGTTCACAGACCCTCTGGAATTCCCAGCACTATCAACCAAATAAAACATAATCTGGGCCCAAACTGATTTATTTATACACAAACACACACAAACTTTAACAGCTCATAAACACCCACCTCCCCGTCACCACCTCGCCTAACAAATTTTCACTGATACTATAAATCTTTATAACTTTTTTATCGTGTTGGAATTCTGTTCGCCCTGGAGGAGGAAACCCTGCTTTGTCCTTTGTTGCTCTTTCTGAGGGTTTCTCCATTAAAGCGTTTTTTATGGAATTTGTAATTCAATTTTAGGGTCTAAGGAAAGGAGACGTATTGCTGTACAGACTGTAAAAGCTCCTGAGGCCTATCTGTGATTTTGAGCAATACAAATAAACTTAACCTGACTTGACTCTCTCCCCCGCACCCTCGCTACACACACAACCCCCACACTGAGCTATCTTATTCTCAGCTGGACATGTCGTGGGGCAAGATGCATGCATGTCTGATCAGTATTCTGAATGTATCTTCCCAGTAATGAGTGCCACATAACTGAGATTCATTTGAAAACCGCCCTGTGGTGTCAAACACTCTCTACATCATTTTGAACATTTAAAGTCAAGCATCCAGGAAAAGTAACAATAAACAAATTGCTTTAAAGACTGTAGTCTGTGACCGAGTGCGACCCCAGTAAAAATCGCACTATGAAATTATGTAAATGATGAAACAGTTGTTCTATAACACGTCTTTTAGCTCGTCGAGACACTTGAAACTTCAGCAGATGAGAATCAGATGTTTGAATGTAGACCGGCAGCAGCTCTGACTCACCACAACCTCTCTGGAAACTCGGATGAGCTGGATGCCAGCAAAACATCAGCAGAACACAGGAAAATACATGTAACTGGATTACAGCTGCTAATATGCGTTTCACAGCAGACTGCTGACCTGGAAAATCAGTTATACAAGATGGTGTAGTATACATACACTATGCCCTGTACAAAATATCAAGGTTTCACGATTTCCTCCGGCCTGTGACCACATGTTCAGATCCTCAGATAAAATACTCATGAGGCATTTAATTGTGTGTTGTCAGCTTGTCCCGTGAAAGTGAGAATGGGTTGACTTT
Source organism: Lepturacanthus savala (assembly GCA_030544235.1). NCBI lineage: Eukaryota > Metazoa > Chordata > Actinopteri > Scombriformes > Trichiuridae > Lepturacanthus > Lepturacanthus savala. The sequence continues at coordinate 27,334,125 of CM060465.1, forward strand.
TTTGTTTTAGTGTAATGAGTAAAGAGGTGGAGTCTGGATGGAATAAAGAGGAAATATGTTAAATTACAAACCTAGAAAGTGTTATTGCAATACAGTACTTTAGTGAGTATTTTTTTTAAATGTCCAAATTCTTTGATTCCAGCTTCTGCTTTCTGTAGTCTTCTGTGGCAGTGAACCATATATCTCTGGTTGTGACTTGTTGGTCAGCTATGAAAAAGTTCTGTACATTTACTCTTTGAACATTTAAAAAAAACAATTTTCTTAACTCAGTCGATTCTTAAGAGTCATTTGTTACATGTCCCATTACATCAATTTCAGTATTTCTCTCTGAATCAGTGAGTAGTTTAGTGATTTTGTGATTAGTTTAGTGATTCAGCGATTGGATTAGTGATTTTGTGATTAGTTTAGTGATTTTGTGAGTAGTCCTGTTAGCATCAGGATCAGTTTCCTCTACTGTCAGCAATTAGGAAACCAGAAGGCTCCAGTGTCTTAATGTTTCTGTCCTTCATGGTCTGCACAGAATAAAAACTTCCAGCCACAGGAAGAATTTGCTGCTCTCTCGCAGCGCTTCTCAGCAGCTCAGTGTGAATGGAAAAGTCATGAGTTATGTGACCAGACGTGGGATCGGATTGAGTTTTCATTGGCCATTTAAACTTCATATTGAGTAATGATAGAAATGTAAAAGTAATCATATCCCTGTCCTGTTTTTCTGACCTCATGCAGGTTCTCGTGCCTTGTTGTGGAAGTTTGACTGTCAGCACCTTCTCAGACTCTCAATTCGATAGTTATGTCCTGCAGCCTGTTGGAGACGGATACCAGACTGTTGATGGAAAGGTTTGTCTCCTCTGTCGCTTCATAAAGATCAGTTAATATCACTTTAAGCAATTGGTTTAACAATAAAACATCCAGTCTGATGCTGTAGATATTCGACTTGTCACAGCATGAAAAGCACAGGTGGAACTAATAACATTATTGATTAATATCACTAAGTCAGCACATGATCGCAGAAATGAGATCAAGATAGCAGAGACCAAGAACTCTCACTACTAAATAGAATACATTGCATGAACTAATTCCACATATCACAGCATTTATAGCCTGTGCTAGTTTGCATTCCCCACTTCTAGATGAGCCTGTAAAGTACAAATGAACTCCTCTCATATTCTCTCCTCACTGTCTGAGATTATCTTCTCGTTCCAAGATCTAGACTCAAACAGAGTTGACATTTTTAAATTAAGTGGATTTTGGCTTTTTTTTCAGAGCTTGACCTTCTTTAACTTAATAATGAACTGCAAAAACTGAAATGTTAACAGGGGACAATATGATGTTTTTGGTATAATTGGTCCAATGTTGAGTAGAATTATCTTTTTCCACTGGCAGATAATTTATCTTATTTCAAGTTTTTTTCCCGATTTGGGTCAATTTGGTTTTGTTTTAATAATACAAAACTAACATTTTCTTAAAAACAAGGATTAGATTTGACTGAAATCAAGGTAAAAAAAAATAGTATCTGCCAGTGGAATAAGATCATTCAAATCAATATTGGACTAATTGTACAAAAAAAAACATATTTTCACCTGTTAAAATTTCAGTTTTGGAAGTGGTTAAAAAGTGTGTTAAGGTTTCGTGTGGTGACTGTTTTACCTTGCGTTCATTTTGCACGGCCGTTGTGTTTTGCAGGAGGTCAGGATCCAGGACAGGCAGGTCCTGCTGGGATCTGATTCCCCGGCCTCAGCGTCGGTCCCCATCCTGTTTGAGGAAACCTTCTACAACGACCAGGAGCAGAGCTACAACATCCTGTGCATCTCCCGGCCCATCGAGGTGGACCCGAGCACGGACGAGCTCAGCCCGTTGCCCCCCTACTGCCTGAAGAGCCTGGAGGACGTCAAGGAGTTCCTGGGCCGACACGCCCAGAAACTGGACAAGTTCATCCAGGGCTTCTGTCAGGCCTTCAAGGAGCAGGAGAGGAAGGGACTCCGACACCACATAGTAGGACAAACCCTACGTCTCCTTTACTTGCTTACTTACTTACTTTCTTGCTGTTGTTCTCTTCTTATTGTTCTTGAGAACTTCTCTCTACCCATTGTCTTCAGTCTATTTCCATTCTTCTGTCTTCATCAACAGTCAGAGTATGTCAGTATGTTCATTGGGCTGCTCTTGACTGTTGTTTTAAGACATATTTGGAACAGTTGTAAACCTGTTCTTTAGGGGTATATTTTCCTTTATATAGCAGTGATAACGTTTAAAATAATCAATTTTGGCTTCTTTTAAGGTGGTCATGGATCTTCCATGTAGCACTGACCACTTGTCTGTTCTCTCTCCTCTCAGGACTCTGTAAACGGCCTCTACACTAAATGTCTCGTGTGTCTGCTGAGAGACTCTCGCCTGGTGAGTAGAAACTGACCTGTACGATCGGCTACTACGGACACTGATGGAGATATCATAGGTGTTGGGTGAGAAGATGAGTTGTAGATGTAGGGTCTTTGCCGCTGCTGCCCCCACACTCTGGAACTCACTCCCATAACCCACCAGGAACTCTGACTCCCTGTGCTACATAACCCTGTGCTACATAAATCCATAAATTTGCCCAGTTGTAATGGAAATGAAGATTTCCAAATATAATGTTTTCTGAGCATTTAAGACTTAATGTCCATTTTAGTTGGAATGTTTCCAAGTAAAGAATAAACTTTAAATCTCCGCTTCTAAGCGAATGTGGACAAGGATTCCTTTAAATTCTCAGACAAAAAAGATAGAACTGCCCTTTAATGCAGCAATTAGATGATCCTTGTTTACTAGTAAATTCTGTAAATGTAACACAGCCAGCTGTTTCTACACAGTCGACCAGTTGCTTTTAAATGCCTCTCGAGTTTCTGTCTCTTTTGTGGACAAGAGGGAATGTTCAGTTTCATTTTGAGAGAAATTCTGCCCTTCCCCCAAATGATCTCTCTTGAACTACATGTGGATCAGTGAAGACTCTGCAGGACACCAAAGGGGTTTTGTTAGACCCTTTGAAGTCTAATAAGATAAACGGCACACATTCTCCTCTCTTCTGCCTGACTGCAAAAATGGGATGAGTTGCATTAAATCCTGCACAGTGACTAATGCATTACTCTATATTAACTGGTCTGATGATTATTTTGTTTTTCTACAGAAACTGCTGGCAAAGCAGGAACTTCAAGTGACTCTTCTCAAACAGGCAGTGGAGGTAACTTTGCTCAGTGTTTTTTTTTATATCTATGCCTATGTTCAGGTTCAGCAGAGAAGCATTTGTTCATGGATTTAAGTTCAAGGATGTTTCTGAAACACCATAAAACACAAAAGTGACTACTTGTACCTTTTTATTATTTAGATTAATATAAAAATGATTTTTCTACTGTTGTGATATTTCTACTGTATGTTGTTTGTCTGCTAAATTGTTTAAAGTCACAGTGAAAACAGAAGTTGGAAACTTCTGTATTGTGTCATACAGTTACAGGAGGAAATCAAATCAAATCCTACCTTTGGATCACTAAAAATTAAATAGTGAAGCTGAGCTGGAACTGTAAAGGGCTGTTGGCTCCACACTCAACTTCCTCCCTCTTGGGAAATCTTAATATAAAGTGTCTTTGTATTAATGATGAAAATGAATGTCAGATTAATTGATTATGTAAATAGGACTTAGTTGCAGCCCTTAATTGTGACCCTGTTAAATTAGAGCCACCAAATCAAACTCTTTTTGCAAACATATTTTATATGACTGATGTGAATTGTGTTTGTAGCTTTGCTTTATTTATATAAATGTTATATATGCTAAAATGTGTTTTAAAAAAAAAACACTACACTAAAAACATGTTTTTCATCTTCTTTTTCCAGATCTATGTTCATCATGGTATCCATGATTTAATCTTTAACTTCGTGGGAACACTTGAAGCCAGCCAGGTAGGTCTGAGATTCCACTCCTCAACCACACTGAAATTACTGAAATGTGTTATTAACTTGTAAAAAAATGATGGTGAGAATGAGATGTTCCATGTATGAAAGTTATTGCTCCCTGGCACTATTAAAAGTAGAAACTCCACCTATAGATAGCAGTTGGTCCATTTCAGTGTTTCGTTATCTGTTTCTCTTCCTGTGGATAACCAGAGATCACGACAGAGTAGATATTTTCAGCAGCTCCACAGACGGTTTGACAGCAGTTTAAAATATTGAGAAATTTAGCCAGCAGAAATATCAGTCCAGAGGTTACTGACAGTTCTGTGCCTTTGCATCAACATTCACACAGAAATTCATCAGAGAAGAAGGAAAAGAAAATATTATCAGCATGCAGGCAAAAGAGGTTTAGTTTGCTCCTGACAGACATACTCTTGCTCTGTCTAATAACACACACTCAGACCTCAAAGCTGAATGCAACAAGACAACAGACTACAGTTCATTAGATCACTAATAATCAGTAGTTGAAACGCTTCAACTACTGACATAGTAGGAGAGCAGAGATCATTCATTCATGTACGTTTCTTTCTTCCTGTCTCTTTGAGGATTCTGAGATAAAAACATGCCAATAATGGGTTCAGATCTTATGTCAACATGTCTCCTGTGTATTTGTGCTGCTCATCTACAGGATGCTGCTTTCAACAAAACCACAAGGAGTCTGCAGGACCTGCAGCAGAAAGAGCTGGGAGTCAAACCTGAGTTCAGGTCAGTTCAACATTTTTTGTAGTAAATACTTCATCTGTTTGGTTGGAGGTGACCGAACGTGTCTTCTGTTTAAAGCTGCAACAATTGATTCATAGATTAGTTGCCAACTATTATCACTAAATATTTTGATTAAAAAGTCTAAATGCTCAGATTCCATCTTCTTAAATGTGATTTTTTTCTGGTTTCTTTAGAGTTCTGTGACAGAATAAATGTCTTTGGCTTGTGGATTGTAGAAAAACAAGATATTTATAAATGTCATGTTAGGCAGACAAATTGTTAAGCAACAGATAAATCTATAATATTTAAAATATAATAAAAAGTACGTTTCAAATACACTGATTTACTTTTCTGAAGGTTATAATGTCATTCTCATTGATGACTTTGATCAGCTTTCTCTCTTATATCAGATAAAGCTTGAGCAGGAAGTGTTCTCTATGGGCATGGGATCTTGTGGAATTTTTAAAATTTTATAAAAAATGAACTTAACATTCTCCAAAAAGCCATCAGAAGGTGATAAAGAATAGATTCCAAACCCAATTATATATATAAATGATGTTGGACAAAATCCAAAATTCTTAGAAGAAATGTGACATAAGGTAACTATACTACTATTAGTTGGCTAGGTCTGATTATCCCTACTGGATTTCCCTCATTCATTAAATAGTGTGACTGATTAAATATTTGTCTTTGTGGTAGTAAAAGGAATTAAATTTCATTCAACGTTGCAGAACGTTGTCTACAGTAAATTGACCTGGTGTAATTGTCTGTTGATGCATCTTTGAATCTGAGCTGTAACCTGTGCCGCTGCTCTGGTTTTGTTTCTACAGTATTAACTTGTCTCGGGCCAAAAGAGAGCTGAGTCAACTCAACCAGCAGACCTCCCCCCTCCTCAAACTGCTCTGCCTGCGCAGAGTTGCCCTGACCGCCACCCACACCCCCCGACGCACCGGTGAGCAGTGTGTGTGTGTGTGTTACTCTATGTGGATCACTAGTAGAGGGTCAAAGTTGTTCCACTAAATGCACACAAACGTGTATCAACTTTGCTTGTCTGTGAAACCACAAAACTACAAACAATTCTCAGAGTTGTTACAGTTTGTAACCACAGACCAAAATAGCTTATTTAACTCAGAACTAGCATATTTACTTCTCAACAACATCATTAATAGCTTGCTGGAGTTATCTCAGCAATCCTTACCGTAGTACATTGATCATTGTCTGTCTGCTCATTCATAACTCAGTATGTTAGTTGTCAGCGATATGGGTGTTGTTCATCAGCCCATGGATTATAATCATCAAAGGAAGGATTTCAGAGGTAGATGAGATGAGTTGAAATGGAAAAAAGTATATGCTGATTTAGCTGATGCTGGTGTAGTTACTGATTTCCAAACACCTGCATGCTGCCTAGTCACAGACAGGGCACATGCCGGTTTGTCTTTGTGCCATGATGGTGGACCCCTGTGTAAAAAGGTCTTCTGTCTATTGAACTATTACTACTATTGAATTAGTAGGTTCATTGCTGTGGGCAATGAAGTTGTACAGTTAATCCAGAATTAAATTGTGCAATTTAATGATTAAGTACAAGTCAAATTTTCATGCTTCCTCTTTGGCCCTGTATGAGGAAGTGATGACTACTACCACGGCTTGAAACTACACAGCAGTCTCTGAAGTTACCACTGGAACTGTATCGGGTATGACGATCACTGGCACATAGTTTGCATATTCAGCTCTGGCCGTGCAGCCGTTTTTCTGCAGATGTTCTTATAATCTAAGAAATGCTGGTGTGTAACGTCTTTTTCATGGCTCATAGTGATCAACCTTCAGAGAATTATCAGTGCCTTTGAAGCCCCCCTCAGCTTTAATCAGTATATGATGAGCTTTAACTTGTTGTTTAGCTGTCAAGGTTTGTTTTCAGAGAAAAATATATATAGATTATAAGTATTAAATAATATTCAATATAAATGTTGGTACAGAATTTAAGAAGCTGTAACTAGTATCAAAAATGTTAAAATTCAATGTTTGACAATGAATAATGCCCAGCCTTTGGAAACAAGGATAGGTTAACCAGATCATGTAAATCATACCAGATCCAGAACCAGATCATAAACACTAATCAGGCCAGACACAGTTAATATATGACAGTTGTGCAGCCCTGAGATTCACTATCCCTGTCTTCATTTTGTCTTCAGATAAACATTCATCAATAATTATTCTGAGCTTTTCATGGGATTCATTTCATCAATGAGAACGTAGGACTGATATGTTGTACTGTCAAGCCGGCCTGAATTCTGGTTGATTTGTGAGTGTCCTCTCACTACGTGTAATCAAATCAGCACACAGGATAATATCTGCTCTGTCAGTCTGTAATATGTTTGTCCAGTTTGTTTTGGAAATCCAAGCTTATTGGTCCACAATAACCCCGCTGTCAGTCTGCAGAGTGGTACGATCCGCTCCTAATGGATGTTTGTCAAGCTGCCTATTTAGTCATTTAGATCGGACAGAGGGAGAGTGTCTCGCAGCATCAGCATGACACGGCAGGATGACCTGAGTGTTTCTATGTTTGTGTTCACCTACTTAACGGTGTGTGTATGTGTGTGTGTGTCTTCCTCTGCAGTCAGTATAGAGGCTGTATGTGCGGACGACCTCCTCTCTGTCATCCTCTATCTGCTGGTGAAGACGGAAATCCCCAACTGGTGAGCAGGGAGGGAGATTCACTGTGACCTTTTGACTGTGTGGTTTAACAGATTTAATCACTGGTGTCAGACAAAATTAAATCTGACAACGATAAATTGAATCTTGTTATCTCTGCAAAATGTGTTAATTAGTAATGATAAACTTTATTTTTATACCACCTTTCACACAGAAATACAGCTGAAAGTGCTCTACAACAAACACAAAATAAACATTAAAAACACGTTAAGGTAAACATTAGGAAGAGTATTGGGCACTTAAGATGGGGAGGGAAGAATACATAGAACACACAGAAAAAATATAAAATAGTCCGTAATCTGAGAGATTAAGGCAAAATTTAATTAAGGGGCTAAATACTGTTTAACATCTGCCAGGAGCCTGTTCGAATTTGCAGAGGATAAAACATAATCCTGTATATCCAGTTGTCTAGTTAGAGGAATTCTTAGAGCCCATCTGTGCATAGATATTTTAGCCTCTAAATAAAGCTTTCACTTTCGTAGTTGACATTAAAACAAGAACTGAAAAATGCACACCTGTGTTTTCACCCCATGGTTGAATTTAATCACTGCTCCTTGGTTTAATTCTTTTTTGTCTATCATCAGGATGGCCAACCTGAGCTACATCAGAAACTTCTGCTTCAGCCACTCCAGTAAAGATGAGCTCAGCTACTGTCTGAGCACCTTTGAAGCTGCAGTGGAGTACATCAACCTGGGGAAGCTGCAGGACGCACACTCTGTGGGTTACACACACTCACACAAACAAGAATAGAAATTTGGTTGTGTCATCACAGTGTTGTGTCTCAGCTCGGAAGTGTTTGACGGTACTAAGTCTTCTGGTTTTCTTGTTTTGTCCCCACAGGGAGAGCTGAATGACAAGGCGTTGTTCAAGGAGAGGATGCGTCTGCTGGCTCAGAGCGCTGCCACGCCCATCCACTGTCTGTTTGAGGTGAGCTGTAGGAAACGACGTGTCGCAAATGGCAAATCACCAGTAGTGTAACATCGTTACCCTGGCAGCTTCAAAGCTTGTTATAGAGGCTGGCGTGAATGATAAGGGAGAGGTGAAGAGAATGAGGATTAAAGGGATTTTTTTTTTTTAAGTATGATTAAACATAGGAGCAGTAAGATGTCTCTTTCAATAAATGAACCTTGTATTTTATAGGTTCAAATAGACACAAAATAGTGTTTCCTTCATTCTACTGGTAGTCTGTTTTGCTTAAATAAAAATAGAGGCCTGTCTCAGATTGTGGCCTTGTTCCAATAAAGGCCTCGGCCTCATAGAGCTTGAGTAAATAAATTCCTGAGCCTATATTAAAGAATTTATGGTATTATGGTAATTTTTCAAGTATTTACTGTTTCTCAGAAAGCTTGCTGGTCCTGTAAGTTGGACCATATTCAGAGCAATGAATTATCTTGATAAAGACCCGACATTTTATAATAAATAATGTAACAACGCTCTATAAAACATGTTACTTCAAATGTTTGCGATGAACTCCATCAATGAACATTTAAACACCATAAATAATGCTTCATTTCCATTTTTGCTAAAAAAGAGCATAGTCTTATATAAATATACAAACATAATTTCAAGCAAAGACACATTTTTAGCATATAGACAGATATACATTCATAATTAGCACAGGGACACTGGATCATAACATGGAAAATTTATAAGAAGTGTCTGTTTCTGTGTGTGTTGTAGCACATAGCGAATGGAAACGAAGCAGAGGTCGAACGTCTGCTGAGTGAAGGAGAGAGTGACGAGGACGTTAGGATGTGTCATCCCCTCTGCTCCTGTGACCTCTGTGACCTCCAGCTGTCTGGGTCAGCACACACACATACATAATACATAAAGTTTTATGGTGTAAAATTGTGTATATAAGAAGAATTGAGAGACACTGTTCAGTATCTTTTACCAAGAAACTTCTAACTTCTATTTTCTGTTCTGCTCAGCTTTCTGTGCTTCATCATTTCTCCTTTTTTTCTGTTTTCTGTTGCATAAGAACAAAGGAACAAAATATTTGTGCTGTTTCACTTCCGTCTTGAACATGGGGTGCACACACACATGCACATGAAAATATACGGTACATCTCAAAAATGATAATATCCTAAAAACATTTTTTTCAATGATTTCAAAAAGTGAAACTCATATTTTATATATTCATTACACATAGAGTGAAGTGTTTTATTTCTTGTCATTTTTAGGATTACATCTTTCAGATAATGAAAATCCAGAACTTTTCATCTAATTCTTCTAATTATTTGAGATGCACCTGTATATAATTTTTTCAAATCTGTGTTCCAACAAGTCATAAATCCAAATAAACACTGACACATGTTTTTCTTGCTGTAATCATTCCCCTTTTTCAAACTGACCAATTAAAGATCCCTTTATAATGCACTTAAAAGGTGTTTAAAAGTTTATCTGAACGTAATATGAATCTTCCTTCATCCAAATCACTGGAAATTTTTTTTTACTATAACAGTCTTTTTAGTTCCAAAGTCCCTATTTTTGTGAATTCCAATTAAAAATCTGGTACTGAGACCCTTGATTTCTTTTATTATTATTTAATTGTAGGTTATCAAAGGCCAATGCCAAAATACATTTAGTCAGCCCATCATAAGGGACAAATATTTGACAGCACACTGAGGAAACTGTGACGAGGGTGTGATATTACAGTTTTTAATAAACCTAATGCTCTAATACTATTAATACTGTTCTCACAACCTTTACAAAGACAGATCATGCATTTCTTATTCCTATATTTCCTGGAGAACTTGGAATTGTAAATGAAATCGCGTTTGAGGTTTACTCTTTTTGATTTTCAGTGGGCGTTTGTCTTATATTTACCCGCTCAGCTGTCACTAACTGTAAAATGACTTTTGTTGTTGATTTCCTGTTGCAGGCGGTTGAACGACCCGTCCATCGTGACGCCGTTCTCCAGAGACGACAGAGGTTACACGCCGCTGCACGTCGCTGCTATCTGTGGTGAGCTACTACACGAGCTACTATAACAATCACAACCACAATTATACCTGTGGAAACGATAGATAAACATATGTGCGCATGTATGTTTGTACTACAGGTCAAGCCCAGCTGATAGACCTGCTGGTGTGTAAAGGAGCACCGGTCAACGCCACGGATTACCACGCCCTCACACCACTGCACCTGGCCTGCCAGAAGGGATACCAGGGAGTCACGGTGAACATCACACTCACAAACACTCACAGAGAACAGCATTTGTCAGTGTGTGTACATATTACAAAAATATTAGGAAAGTAACCTGTATCTGTAAAAATAATTTAAAACTGATTTGCGAAACATAGCAGAAGTTAAGAAAGATTTATACATTTTCAGTTATTTAAGATGAAGAGAAAATGAATATTAGATAATACTAAAATATCATGAGTACATCTGGAATATTAATGTGTTTTATGTATTTCTGTCTTCCAGCTGCTGCTGCTGCACTACAAAGCCAACACTGACGCTCAGGACAACAACGGCAACACAGCGCTCCACCTTGCCTGCATGTACGGACACGAGGATGTAAGTCAAACACTGACTGATTTTATAATAATCACTTTGCCAGCATAGAAAACCCTACCAAAGTACTTGTTTAATAGTTAAATCTGTTTCTAGAGTTCTTAAAAAGTAAAACTAACTACATGAGAAAAGTCTGAAAATGAATAACATTTAGTTTTTAAATATTTTTACCACAGCAACCATCTTGCAATCACAGATTTGGATCTACTGGATTAATTAAATTAAATTAATGTTTTTTGACATAATGGATGTGATGAGATTAGGTGAGATCAAGGCTGAAAATAATATTTTCATCATCAATTATTAATTATTCATTTAGCTCATATACTTTACTTATCAGAGATATATATTTTAGTTTTTCCCAGACAAACAGTCCTAAACCCAAAATATTCAATTAACTATAATGAAACTAAATATAGTGGATGTGTAGTTAAGAACAGCTGTAAGCCTTGTAGTCAGTAATAACTGGACTGATGGCGGCCCTGCTGCATGTTGTGTGTCAGTGTGTGAAGGCCTTGGTGTACTACGACCTCCAAACGTGCCGTCTGGACCTGCAGAACGACAAAGGCGACACAGCGCTGAACATGGCGGCCCGCTGGGGCTACGAGGGAATCATCCAGGTGCTGCTGGAAAATGGGGCGAGCATCGAAATCGTCAACAAGAATAAAGACTCTCCGCTGCAGTGCGCGCTCAATTCCAAGGTGAGGAACACACATGGGACGAGCGTTTGGATTTGGATGGTTAACCAAGAATATACTGAACTTTTCAACAATTAAGAGGCCGGATGCAGATTTTGACTTCGGGATGCTGTTCTTAGAAACAGCAAGCATCAGAAACACATAATTTGGAGTAGTAGCAGGTAAACAACATGTTTAATAGTGATGTAGAAATTTGGAAATTCAGTTGACTTCCATGTATAACGGAGAAAAACATGAAATCCTTATTTGAGACTCTAAAACTAGCTTGGTTTAGGCATATTGGCATAAATAATTCTGAAGCTTAAATTCACAATCTTTGATTCATTTGGTCGGCAGACAGCAGAACATGATTACATTCTGCTGAAGAAATATTTTATCGATTATTTAATTTGTTGTTGCTTCTTGACAGCAGTGCAGCGCCAGGCTCTCATACTGTAACCATCAGGCTTTGAAGTTTATTACTGCACTTCTTCATGAGCATTAAAGCTGTTTAATGTGGGAACTGACCAACAGAGAGACTTACTGTAGACCAGCTGCTGTTCACACATCATTGAAGGAAAAATTAAATCAAAGCAATGTTCTCCCCATCTACACGGACATTGTTCTCATGTTTCAGAGCTCTGTAGTTAATCTGATAATCTGGTGTAGTTTTAAGGAACAGAAGTTGTTTGAGTTCCGTGGGAACAGAGCTGACTGATCCTCTTATGCAGAATTCATGCTGCACAGAGCCAGGGTGGTCTGATTCTTAGCTCAGATTAGCTGAAATTATCAAAGCAGATGCTGAAGCATCAACTTCTCTAGCAGCCACCTGCCTGAAAAAATATGTTCTCTTTGGTGTCATGTACATGAAACGTATTTATACTGTTCATACATGACTTTTATGTTCCTGTAGATCCTCATGTTGTTGCAGTCGACTCAGAACGGCCGTCAGCACAGAGGCAGCGGAGTTGATGTAAGTCTGATCTACTTTTATGTTTTATCAGAGCATTGATGAGAGTCATCTGAGATGAAAAATATATTCACATGACTTTAAAATTACCCAACTAGTGCTAGATAAAGAGTTTAAGCGCATCAATCTCAGGTCTTAGTTGATTCATGCTTGACTCTAGAAGCATTATAATATAAATAAATTGTTTACTCTATTTCCTCTCTGCAAACTAAATTCTCAATTCTGGAGACATTAATTCTTGATCAACTATATATTAATTTATATGTCATAATGAAGGAAATACTGGCTTTTATGATCTGATACAACTGAGCAATATGTAAAGTGAACCAAAGTCTATTTTTACAGAAAACAAAAAAGTATGAAAAGTATTGCAGTTTTTTTTTATATTAGTATTTATCCAAAAAAGTCTTGTTTTTTAATTTAATAATTTTGAGATTTGTGTGTCTGATAAAATGTAAACTATATACTCTTGTTCTTTTCTCTCTGTCTCCCTCCTCCTCTCAGTCACCCAGTCGCTCCCCTCAGGCCTCAGACTGCAGCAGCCGGCGCTCCTCCATCTCCAGCACCTCCTCCGTGGGTTCCGAGGCCAAACCAGAGGGAGAGCGGGTCAGACACAGAGAGGTAACTGACGGCAGAACACAGAGAACAACAAGCTTATAGAACAGGAACCAGTTTTAGCTGACCTTTGATTCAACGGTTTCAATAATTGTGATATTATATATGTAATATCAGTGCCAGAAGAAGAGCTCACTGTCATAGCAGTTGGAATATAAAAACAGTTCCATGTGTGGTCTGTTCCACCATTTTTCTGTGGCTTTGATGCACATGTATTTCATTAAAGTAGAGAAGAAGCTTTAGAAGCACTAAGCTTTTGCTTTTTCCATGGCAACTGACACTGTTTGTGCGATTGACAGGTGGAGAAGCTGTTGCGTGCCGTAGCAGATGGTGATGTGGAGATGGTGAGAATTAAACTAGATTTTTTTTTCTTTGAACACCCAGAGGAGGAGAATGTGATTCATTCATCAGTGGTGTTTTTTTTATCTGTATGTGTGCATATCAGGTGCGATACCTGTTGGAGTGGATGGATGAGGATGAGGAGAATGAAGGGGATATTCGGCCCGAGGCTCTTCTCTGCCACCCGTTGTGTCAGTGTCCCAACTGTGCTCCAACTCAGAAGGTCTGAAACGCAGCAGAAACTAAATATAAAATGAGATTGTCACAGTTACAAAGCACCATAAACTCTTGCATGAAGCTCTGGGACTTTAGGGAGAACTAGGCCTTTTTTTGGGACAGGCTAAAATTAGAGATGAGTCTTTATTTTACTGTGTCGGGGGGGTAATCGTATCAGTTGTTAAGTAGAAAAGAACACTGAATGTATTGAAGAGAAAATGGAGGATTTTCAAGACAGTTTCACTCAGGGGTACAACAGAAAGGTTGGGACTGCTGTGATCCTCCGTCCTCTGTATCCCGCAGCTCTCCGTCCTGCAGGCCGGAGCTCTCAGCGTTAACAGCTCTAATGCTGACGGTTTCACGCCGCTTCACGTCGCTGCCCTGCACGGCCACTCGGCGCTGGTTGCCCTGCTGATCCGCCACGGAGCCAACGTCAACGCCCGCACCAACCAGAGCGCCACACCGCTTCACCTGGCCAGCCAGAACAGCCACGTCCAGGTAGGAGCAGAGCTACGGGTACAAATTATGATGCTAGCATTCAAATTTGATACCACAAATAACTCACCAAGCCGCAGGCTGTGTCTGAAACATCGATAATAATCTGTGTGTAATGTTTCATTATGTTTATGGTCAAGCTATTCTTCTTAATAGAATAACAGCGTGATTCATGTTTCCCCGATTGTCATCTGTAACCGGAATCTTTTAGTCATTTACTATAATTAAACTCAATTTAAAGACTGCAACAACTGAACTCTGAACAAGTGGAAATTGGTTCAATATAGAGTAGAATTATCTTATTCTACTGTGAGATAATTTATCTTATTTCATTTTTTCTTGATTTTAGTCAGTGTAATTTTTTTTAGGAAAATGTTAGTTTTGTTTACTTAAATCTTTTTGTAGTTATTGTAGTGCACGCTACACTTTTGACCACAATATAACTTCTCCTATGAAAGCATATTCATTTTTATTTTTATATTAATTTTTCGTACTATATTTTCATTCATTTTCCACCAAGACTCATTATCTGTTGCTTTCTCTACATTATAATGAGATTAACAATTACCCAGCTAAAAGAACTACTACTTTATTATACAAACCTTATTTGAACCAGATATTGTATGGAAATGATTTGTGGATGACAGAATCAGCCTCAGCTGTGAGGTTATTGGGCTGTAATTAAACAGTACTGTGTTACACTATTGTGTCATGTTAGTGATAAAAATAAAAAAGATTACAGCAGAGTGTTATGTAGAGCTGGGTCCACCACATCACTGATCCTGTCTCTCTATAGTTAGGAAGCCTATAAATGTTTTAGGAGGTTCACAGGCAACATCTTGTGGCAAAAAGCAGGGGGAAAAGATTTAACGAAAGTGTTTTGTCTGATCTACCAGACTGGGAGCTGATCAATAAGTATAGATACGGTATAGATGCAGCAGAGCATATAAACAGTGGGGGTTTAAACAGCTGTCTGTGGAGATTATGTTTCACAAAATGCACCAAAGGAAGAGTAAAAAACCACACAGGGGTGGGGTCCTGTGTCTCAGTTAGTCTGGAGTGATGGTAGAACACCTCTATAACATTTTCTATGCTTGGCTGTTGTCTTAAAACTACAGTGACCAGCTGTTTAAAAATAATTTGATTTCATTTTAAAAAAAAAGAAGCAATTTCCTGAAAGATTTTTGAGTGGGCTTGAAGCTGTGAGCCAAAGACAGAGTAGGGAAATCAAACTATTGGAAAAATGGTCTAATATGTTGTTTTTGGTCTTTTAACGAATTTGTTCTTTAGAATAATAATGTAGAATTACACCAGCCCAAATAATTTAAAATGTGGATGATTTTTAACATGTATAATCTTGACTTGTATGTTACTTAGTAGTCTGGACAATCTAACTTAACAGAATTTGGGTGGAAGCTTAAAAAATGATCTCAGCTTGTCATATGTGAATGCCACATAATATATATCACATACATCTGTGTTTAGGTGTTGCGGTTTCTGCTGGAGTGCAACGCCAAACTCAATAAAAAGGATCACTATGGCAACACACCTCTGATACACGCTTGTCTCCGTGGAAACCTGGAGACAGCAGACATCCTGTTACAAGTAAACTCAAACACACACTCATGAGTGATACAGAGAGGATGTAGTTTCTGGAACATATGTTTTTTAAAATAAATTCATGATTGTGTGTGTGCAGAGTAACGCATTGGTGAACGTAGCGAACCATCAGGGGAACACGGCGCTCCATGAGGCGGTGCGGGGCGGACATCAGGCGCTGGTGGAGCTGCTGCTGAGGGGCGGAGCCTCGCCCGGCCTCAGGAACAAGAGGCAGAGGACAGCACTGGACTGTGCCTACGAACTGGGTGGCAAGGTGAGAGCTATACACAGATATACATGTCACAGCTTGGTTTCATGGTGTCTAGAAAAGTCTTAAAAAGCAATTCCTTGAAGAGGCCTTGGATCAATTATATATTTTAAAAAAAGATTTATTTATAAGAACCCCATTCCACTTGTGTGTTTGAGAAGATGGAGAGAAATCACAGGCTGGTATGGAGATGAATCTGAATATGGACGTCACTGCATTTACAGACTCTCAGCCTTAACAAGCCCAAATCCACAATTCATCAAGTTACCATTTGTCATTTTCTGCAGACTTCACTAGAAATCTACTCAATTTTCCATAATCCACAGGCAAGATGTAAAAGAAAATAATACTTTTTATTATTATCAATACATTGGAAAGCTATATCATCATAAAATATTTTGCCTTTGTTTATTTGAAAATTATTCTGCAACTGTTTCAATAATTAACAACAATTCAACAATTTTGTTATTTTTAATCAGAATTTTCTTTCAACATTGATGGTTTCAAGTTCTCAGTGTGAATATTTTAAGTTTGTAATGGTTTTGGGCTGTTGATTGGACAAAAACTGATATTTGATGACATCCACTTGAACTTTAAGAAAATAACGGGCATTTTTCATGATTTTTGAACATTTCGCAGTCGAAAGACTGAATTGATGAATTGAGAACATAATCAGCAGAGAAATCAGTAATGAAATGTACTATTATGATGCTGTAATTTTATCTGAAGGGCTGAATTGTGTCACAGTGGTAGATCTCCAACATGGAAACCCAAATGTTTTGGATTTGTATCAAACCTAAAATTCCACACAATATCACTTGATAGCAACTGTTCACTCCTTCATTGTTTTGCACAACAGAAAAATGTTATTGTCAAGTGTGATGTGAATAGTGGTAATGATAATGATAACATATTTGTCTGTGCTCACAATCAGTATTATGGTTACAGGAAACTATCAGTCACTGATTTTTTCATGTTTGCTTGTTCAGAACACTGAGATCCTGAGAGCTCTGCAGAAAGCGTCTGGACTTTCCCCCGATGCTGAACCAATCAAACTCCTCTCTGTGCCCAAAGGAGCTCTAGGTAACAAACATCAGACATGTTTCATTTCCAAGATGCCATCAATCTATTTAATATAATATATAATTAATTTATATTAACCCTCATTGCAGCTCATTCATTCGTCCAGCATCTGAGGCTGCAGGATCACGCCAACGGCAGGAGACAGAAAGTGGCTCAGTCCATCAACAGGTAGTCAAGCTGCACTTAATCAAAATCTATATACATCTGTCGTCTTTTTATTTAAGAAAATAGATGAAATGTGGTTTTGCTTTTGTTCAGAATTCAGCAGATGAAGAAAGGTTCCTCCAGTCCTCCTCCCAGGTGTTCACCAACACTCAACCAGGTACGTACTTAACATGTTGGTTTTTATCCATGCAGACAACATGGTTCTAGAAGATGCTCCAGACCTATATATATCTCAACAACTATTGGATTACATTTTATACAGACATGTATAAAATCCTCTCTTCCCCAGAGGATGAATTCTATTGGTGATTCTCTAACTCCCCTGTAGTGCCACCAGCAGGCAACACTTTAATTCACCAGGACACCTCTAAGCCTCATCATTAAATTCCTGTCTTTAATCTCTCCCGAGATTAAAGAGGAACAGCCCCTACTCTACACAAAAAGATCCATTCACTAGTCATGAAAAAACAGTAGCAGGTGTAAAGTTTGAAAGGTGCTGTTTATATTATTCTTTATTTAACATGAATTTCCTCATCATGTCCATCTATTTGCATTTTTCATAACATGAGGTGATGTTTGACTAAGGCTAGATTCAGATTGCAGGGCTTAATGCTCAATTTTTATTTTATTTTTTGTGAAGTCCAATTTTTTTTTTGCCAGGGCCTTCACATTTCCAATTAAACGCGACTCGTACGTGACCTCCAGTGTGAACTTAAATGTCCTAAAACTGTCCAGCATGCTCATTGGAGGACACAATATGGAAGAAGACATGGACACTAGTAATGAGTGTCTGGTGATATTAAACTTTCTGTCCTAATCTGATCCAGCACATGTACAACATATTTGTTTTAAGCAGAAGATTCAAGGAAAGAAAAAGGTTTTTGGCCATGGTTGTTGCTTTCTTCTCGCTTCCACCTACTTGAACGCAGAATAGTGACATTTGTTGCATGTTGATGATGTGCAGGTAGGATAAACACGACCTGGCTCTTCAGACTGATGTCTTATGTTAAAAGATCAAATTCGAGTGGCTGTGTCACATTTGGAAAAAAAAACAATAATATGTCTTCCAGACGGTCAGTGAAAAAAATCTAATTTGGATCACTTTAGGCTGCAGTCTGATTCAGCCCTGTCCTCTTGACATCCATGTTTCTTTGCAGATAAATCCAGACAGGAGGAGGATGAGGCGGGGGGAGACCGTGGAGGTCAGCAGCCCCTCAGGAAGCCTTGCCGCTGGGCCCCGGCTGAGAGAGCGGCCCCTGGGGCGCTGCCACACTCTAGACTCTGGAGATCAGCCGGCAGAGCATCCGAAACGCACACACGCTCCCAACACGCCTGAACACACTCCAAAAGAGAGCGACCAGATGTCTGGAGATGCGGACGGCGACGCCAATGAATCGCACTCCGGTGACGTCACTAACTGTTCCACAGAGACGTCGCCTCTCACCCCGAGCCATCATGCTTCACCGGAGTCGCCAGACAGCCACAGCCGGCAGCTCTGCCCTCTGAACGGAGAGTCAGAGGAGTCACCTGACAACCAGATTCATGCTGAGAAAGAGTCCAGAGACAGCGGGGACACAGACTCTCCTCCCAGCCGCCCGGTCGACCTTGACATCCCAGACTCCGATCGCTCCAACACTCCGAAAGAGAGCGATCAGGCATCTGGAGGAACAGATGGCGAGACCAATAAAACGCAATCCGGTGACTTCACTAACTGTTGCACCAAGACTTCACCGCCCCCGACCTGCCACGTGTCACAGGAGTGCGACAAGTCGCCCGACCAGCAGCTCCGCCCTCTGAACAGAGAGGAGGCGCCCGACCACCAGACTGTTCCTGACAAACAACCCACGCCGTCGGATAGCGGGGACGGGGCCCTTGGTCTCAGCCACCCAGATAACCTCGAGATCCCAGTCCACGCTGATGAAGGCGATCAGAGAGACACTGACCAGACCCTGGAGACCAGGACAGAGGACCTGGATCAGACAGAATGTAACTGATATAGCGACATTGATAAATGATACACCTGCCAAGAATGTGATAATAGAGGAGCACCAGGAACAGGTTCAGGTTTCCCTTTATAAAAAAAAAAAAAAAGAATAAATAAAAAAAACGCCAAAACCTAAATGTTTGCCAAAAGAGAAAGCACATCATGTCACATCATGTCATGTCATTTCACATCATTGCACATCCTTTCATATTAGTTAGGACCAGCTGTTCCATCTGAGGTGAACTGAGAGATGCAGCAGTCTGAAAAAATTAAAAGCAAGTATTACAACACTCATGTCATCATGTCATGATGATGTTATTAAAAAAACATTCAATGTGACTTAACCAGCTCGGATTTTATCAGTAATATTAACTGAATCCAGGAATTAAACTCCTCCTCCTCCTCCTCTCATCTGAGTGTAAAGAACTTTCCTTCTAGCCTCCACAAAAAGAAAAAGGGATGAACACTGATGTTGTTTAACTTTTTGCAGTATGAATGTTTTTGTTTCAGTTTTATTTCAAGACATTAGCTCTGATCTCACCACCAGACTTCATATGAAGAATGCGTGTTTTTGTTTTACTTGAATACAAGACATCAGCTCTGTTTCCGTGATGGAAAAAATGGATTTACAGTTTGCCCCCCCCCCCCCACGTTTAACATCATCCACTTGTTGTTTTATTTTTTTATGACCTCAGTTGATGTTGATGTGTGTTCAGAGAGGTTACGCTTCTCCTGAGTGTTGGGATGTGTTTTCTTCAGAAATTTAGACAAAGCTAAGGGGGCACTCTGCTGTTTTCACATGTTTTTTTCCCATTTAAGTGCAAATCTTGTATTTCACATCACTGCTGACTACTTTCTTAATCAAACCAAATTTCAGATCGATTTCTGACATTGTCTTAAGTTAATTTCTACTAAAATCAACTTGCAGAGACGTGAAACTGATAAATGATCCATCTCAGTCAAAAACGTATTACTGTAATGTTCTTTTAGAATTACATTATTGCTGCTTTTTAATAGAGTTCAAGAGACATTTTCAAATATATATTTATAAAAACATATCAGATATTAAACATCTTTTTTGCCATGACCAAGACATCAGAAGCATACATAAAACATACTTTTAATGAAATGTATAAATGAAGATATGAATACCTAAAAAAAACTAAAAATGATAATTGACTAAAAAAGTGTCGCTATTGTCTGAAAATGAAATCTACAAGAATAGCATTAAATTCATGTCTTAATAATCAATCAAGGTTTTTTGTTTAACAGTGACCATTTCTCAGTGGAAATAATAATAATAATAAACGAGTTCATGTAGGATCCCATCACTTATAATGAGAACCGGAAATGATGATATGGTATAATATGATGAATCAATATTACATTTTTTTAACCAAATTAAAGTGTGATTGCATCATGTTATTGTTTAACAAAAAACTGTTATTCCCAATTAAATGTAGTTAAACAGTTAAAAGTTTGAATTTCCCACAAAAAAGAAAACCAAAGAATCACATTTATACATGAGTGAAACTTTTGGTCTAATCTGACTCATCTTAAGCAACAATCAAGTCTCTGCTTGTTGATTTTCGCAGCATATTAAAAATTAACTTTACTCTTAGTTAATCTGATGACATAATTTAGAATTTGGTCTGGAGTGCTGTAAAATATAAATGGGCTGAATACAACATGTAAAACTACCGGTTCAGTTCTTTAACATTAGAAGATATTTAACCATCTAAGGCCGACACATGACACTAGTGAAACCGCAGCAGTATAAGTGTCACTGTTCATACTAATGTACGCTTCACATACTGTAGTTCATCGACCGTTCGTGTTTGGATGAATGGAGCTCGCTTTAACCTCAGTACCTCTTTGATCCTCTGTTGCTTTGTGTTTCCGTCAGGTTTTTTTTATCTGACCATTTTTTCCCACCATCAGAGTTTCTGTCTTTAGCCCAAAGAGCTCAAAACTCCAGCAAGACTTTGTGTAAAGATCAACTTAATACTTGAAGTATTGCTGGATTTTTGACCTCTTGAGACATTTTTCTTCCTCTGTGGAACCGTAGAAGTAGGTGCAGTTTGTGCCAGAAATCGCTACTCGACTGTCAGCTTTCAGCAAAGCAGCGTGTTTGTTTTTCAGTGTCTCTTATTTAAGCTGAACGGATGTCAAATACAATCAGAAGTCAAGTCTTAATTATTTTTGTACCACTGTTTTTATTTTCTGATTCGGATGTTTAAAGATGATGTGAATGTGCCTTATTTAATTCACACCCAAATAACCAATAATAAACTTACGATAAAGAAGATTTGTGTTATAAGAGTTGTTTTTCATGGAAGAAACTTTAAGTACATTAAAGATTTCAGTTTTGTTTGTTTTTTTATGTGAGGATTTGCTGCTTTTCTATTTTATATAATAGTGAACTGCATATCTTTGAGCTTTGAGCTGTTGGTCAAAACTAAAGTATTTTAGCTCTTTGCAAATTAATGTGCTGTAGCTTTGATTCTAAATTGATAAAATTGAAATTTATGTCCTTTAATCTACACTCAATAACCCATAATGACGAAGTAAACAGATGGTTTTAGGTTTTTTGGGAAATTTATTAAATACTTGGGCAAGTGTTTAGCCCATGAATCATCATATATATCGTATATATCAGCATATTTATTCAATAAATGCATAATTTTGAATAGGCTGACATACAGAAGGATGGAGCAAAAACTCCTGGTTTGACAGAAATTAATTTTAAGTGTGTCCTATCATGTTAATAATTTAAAATTACAAATAATCATAAAAATCAGGTGTCCAGATTAACAGTAGAACCAATTTTCTTCACTAATTATTCCATCTTTTCATACCAACTATTAAAAGAAGTGTAAACAGCATCACGTGACATATTTACAATCTCTTTGTTTTTCCCAGTTGTGTTGTGGTGACATTAAAACACTGTAACCCTGAAAGATATCCACTTGATATTGTCCTTTGAAAAAATCAATGACTTTTGAATGCAAAAATGTGATGAGGCATTACATCCATAGGAACCACAGGCTGTATGAAGAAGACATGAATCCATCCTTGAAGTTAAAGCTGTACCTGAAGACTGAACCAGAGGGAGGCGGTAATGAAACATGAAGGAAGCCAAGACAAAAAGAAGACGACGAAGAAGGAGAAGAAGAAAAGTCACTTCCTCCCAAAACAACAGGAGCAACCTGGAAAGGAGGAGTCTGGATAGCCATCATAACACATCTGGCTACAAAACAACGTCTCGTGTGTTTTCTAAAGGTGAGTTCAACTCCTTCCTGTGAAGCCGAGGACAAAACATCTGTACTGAGCTGCAACAGAACTGAAGGGAGATATTTTAGCGTTGGGAAACTGAAACATTTTTTCACGATGTTTTATTTCATTACCAGTCAGAGAATCGTCTCGGGACGTTAATAACGGGTCTAAAACGAGATAAAATCTGAACATATGACATGCATGAGCTCAGTCATACGGCTATTAGCCTGCTGTGGCTAGCTTAGGTTAGCTGACCTTTAGTTATCTGTCCTGTGTAATGCATGTCATTCTGCTTCTGTACCTCTGCTGTTGTATCGTCCTGGTTTCTAACTCTAAATACATAATTCCAGTTACAGCATTCACCTGTAGCTAGTTTTCGGAGTGAAGTTCTAACGATACAGCTAAAAAAAAAGCATCTAGTAGGTGTGTCTCCGGTGTTTCGGTTAAACGAGAGCCCGTGTTAAGTGGTGACTTTCAGCTGAACGTATGCGTGGTTGTCGTGGTGACGGCAGCTATTGAATTTAAAATTATAATAAGTTGAATAATGAATTATATATAAATATTCGTCTGGTATTGTTTTTTGTCCTACAGTAAGTAAATTATATAAATTGCTAAAATATCAAACGATAAACTGATTTCAACAGATGACGTCACGTTCGGCCGAAAGTCACCAGTTAACACGGTTACTTGTTAAACCCGAACACCGGGATTTTGAAGCTATCTTATCAACATTAGCTATGCTAATATTGTCTTTTGACACTCCCAACAAAAATCATGGTTAAGTGACACCTGAACGCCACATTTAAGCACAATAAATATCAGATAATTTAACTTTTATTCTGGTAAAATATCTGTATTTTTATTTAAAAGTCAAAAGATTATTTTTTTATAATGAAAAAATGTATTGTTTGTTTATTCTAAGCGTGTGTGCATCAATGCAGGCTTCAGGTTTCAGGTTATACTTAATTGGTAATTGAACCAGAATTGGCTTCCAAGATATTTGTGATGTCACAATTCATTGCAACCTGTTTCCATCGAATTGTATTTAGCTTTTACACATGGTATCGTTTAATGTTTTCTTCAGCTTTGTTGTCCCTAAAGTCCAAAAAAATGTGGTTCTTTTTCAATTTAAACGGTAAAAGTGAGGCTAAGCTTTTCTGTTTCAGTCATCATGAACAGATCACGATTTGACTCTAGTTTTGTTGAATGGTAAAGGTTCAAAATTTACATCTATTATTTACAGAAATGTGACCGAGAGGGAAACATCTTGTCCTGAGTCCATGGTCAAGCTGGAAGAGAGAAGATAATGTCATAAAGTAGAGGCACTTTTAAGTAAGTCTGCATCATCATGAGAGCTGGATCTGCATTTTAATATTCTCTGACAATATATGAAGTATTGTCTGATGATTTTTACCAAGTTTCTTTCACATACACAGCTGTAAAAATAGTAAGTTTGAATGAAGCCAGTGATGAAGTAGTAAATTGGATCACCTGATACAAACATTTGCTGACTTTGGCACAAGATTCTGGTTATTTGCAGCTGAAATCTAAATATCTTTGGTGTCTGTCGTCCTCCCATCAGGGCAGAAATGTCCTCCGGCCACCGGCTGAGGGATGTGGAGCAGCAGCGCCTCCTGCTGGACGAGGATGATGACGAGGAGGTGGCGGCAGCGGTGGCAAGGAACTCCCGCAGTGAGGCTAAGCAGCTGTGGTTCATCCAGGATGGCTGCGGCATGGTGTGTGCCTTCATCACCTGGTTCCTGGTGTTCTTCGCTGACTTTGTGGTGACGTTCGTCATGCTGCTGCCCTCCAGGAGCTTCTGGTACGCCGTGGTCAACGGGGTGGTCTTCAACAGCCTGGCCGTGCTGGCGCTGGCCTCCCACCTCCGCACCATGCTGACCGACCCGGTGAGGAGGGCCAAATGTTCATCTGGGCACGCTTTTGATCTAATGAGGAAAGAAATGTGCAAGTTTCAATCTAAGTCATGAACTTTCCATCATCTTTTCCCCCTTCCTCTCCTCAGGGAGCTGTTCCTAAAGGAAACGCCACTAAGAAATACATGGAGAGTCTGCAGCTGAAGCCGGGAGAGGTCGTCTACAAATGTCCAAAATGTTGCAGCATCAAACCAGAGAGGGCTCATCACTGCAGGTCAGAGGAGATTTTACAGCTTTGAGGATATTTAAACATTGAAACGCACATAATCTGTGTATTTGCATATCTAGAGCTCTGGAAAAAAATAAGTGACCGCTGCAAAATGATCAGTTTCTCTTGTTTTACTACTTACAGGTATTTGTTTGGGCTAAAGGAACATTTTTGTTTGAGTCTCTCCCAAATCTCCCCTTTCTCCCAAATTCCAACTAAAAATATTAGCGTTTAGAGCATTTATTTGCAGAAAATGACAAATGGTCAAAACAACAAAAAAGACGGAATATTTTCAGACTTCAAACAATGCAAAGAAACAACATAATACTTATGTTTACACTTAAGATGAGCTCAGAAATCAATATCTGATGCAATAATCCTTGTTCTTGGGTGACTTTATTCCACTCCTGGTACCTCTTTAAGCAGAATCAGCAACCTCTGTCTGAAACAGCTAGGACTTTATTAAAGGTGAAGAATCAACTTTAATGCGTTTTCAGCAAATCAGCATGAGAATAACAACTGAAATGACAGGAAAAATGTTTTATTTGGTTAACCCCTGAGTTTTCAGGCATTTCCTGAATGCACGGAGACAGGAAGTAACGCTGCCATGTTCTCTTCTTCTTCTACAGTATCTGTAAGCGTTGCATCCGTAAGATGGACCACCACTGTCCCTGGGTGAACAACTGTGTCGGGGAGAAGAACCAGCGCTTCTTCGTCCTCTTCACTGTGAGTCCGTTTGCAGTCCAGCTGCTTCCTGTCTCTGATCTTCTCATAAAAATTACTTCCCCACAGCCAGAAATTCAATTCTGCGCAAACTTTACAAGCAAACAGCTGCATTGTTTTATAGTTTAGTTTGGTTGGTTCAGACCTGTTAACAGATTTACAGATTTATTTTCAAAGGTGGTCAACAGGAGATTTGAATTGGAAGTTTTAAATCAGATCACAGAGAGGGGAAAAGTATTTATTAAAAAATAAATTTTTAGTTTATTTGAAATTTAGGCTGTTTTGTGGGCTAAAATCCACTTTGCAAACATCATTTTCTCTATGTCTTTTTCAAATCAGATCAGATAAAGCAATGATGTGAACATAGAAATATTGTGTGCCAAGAAAAGTGAAGGGAGAGGATGATTGTTATTGAAGAATGTTTTACATGAGACACTGATAATGAAATGGTTGATTATTGATTTCCATATCTTTTTTTTTTTTTTTTAAAGTTCATTCCTCTAGCTCCTTGCTAACCTAAACCCTTGGAAGCCAGTCAGCTGTCTGATTCATGAAGCTCCATTGGTGACAAATCTGTATGTGTGATAGTCTAAACCAGTGATTCCCAACCTGTAAACGGCTGCCAAAATCCTTGTGAAAAAATTTAACTTAAATTTGTTTTTTATGTTTTAAAGAAGACTAAAGTTATTTTGCACATTGCAAATCTGACACAAAGAATTAGAATTATCTTATTCCACTGGCAGATAATTTCCTCTTTTTTCAAATTTTTTTTTTTCGGATTTGGATCAATGTGGTCAAGAAGACCGACATTCTCTTAAATATAGATCAAATCAATAAAAAAACTTGAAATAAGATAAATTATCTGTCTGAATAAAATAATTCTACTCAATATTGGACTAACTGTACCAAAAACAAGATATTTTCTCCTGTTAGGATTTTAGTTTTTGCAGTGCAGTCATTATTTGAATGTGTTGCATTCAGTTAATTTCTGAATGTTCAATTCTTATCATTAAAATAAAAAGTGCACAGATTATTTGCCTCTGTATTATTTATTGGGTTTTGGGCCACGAACATTTTTGAGATTTTAAAGTGAGCCGTGAGTTATGGAAGGTCGGGAACCGCTGGTCTGGACTTGCTGTGTTAAATACTGTTGTAGAATGTCTTTTATTAATAGTTAGAAGTATTAGTTAGATGTTGAGGCTGTTTCACATGTCACTGTTTTATTATGTAGGATCACACAATCAGTCAGTTGATAATAATAAAAGTTAAAGGCCAATTGTTTTCTATATTTTTCTTCTTGTCCAGTAATAAATAGAATTACTGCATGTGTATCCATATGTCTTATACCTTCATCGTTGTCTATCTATTTAAACCACTCAATTATAAACAATTACTTTGCTTATTGATTGATTTGCAGGTTGCTTTCTATTTTTCTAAGACTATGAAATGACTATAAATTTCCAGAAGTGGAAAGTAACCAAGTACATTTACATGATTGCAGCTCTGATGTAAAACATTGATGAATCCACTGACTGTTTGTCATAGATGCAGGTTTACATCTAAAGAAAAGGAGGAGCCACACACTCATAACATGATGTTTCAGTCAACTGTCCTGAAGAAGCAGTTTGCAGGAACATTGGTCTTTATTCCCATAAAAGTTATGAGTGACTTTTCCATTTCTTATGTTTTCCTGCAGTGCAGCACCTCACTAGAATAGTTGTGCATTGTCCTTCAGTTCTTTATCGATGCAGGTTTGACCTTTAGCTGCTGGCCGAGCGCCTTGCTGTTGCTTTTTCTAACCAGCTGCTCCGTTTTAGTTTCTCTTGACCTTCATCCTTTCAGTCTAAGTGGCCACACAACACTTTGCCCACCAGGGCATTTTTTTTAGTGACAGAAAGTTACCGTCTACATTTTCTGTCACGTGTTCTGGTGCATTTCACCCGTTTGGCATCACAACAGGCTGAAAGTGATGGAAAACATCATGTTGGACCCGTTGACCCTGAGGCTCTGTCTTTTGTCCACAGATGTACATCGCTATGATCTCCAGCCATGCTCTGGCTCTCTGTGGATACCAGTTCATCACCTGCATCAGAGTCCAGTGGAGAGGTGAGGCCTACAACACTCTGGCCTGCTGATGTAACTTGGATTGGCTAAAATGAGGGACACTGATGACAGACAATAATAAAAGATGAATTTTCAAACCTGTCATGGCATGGTGGGGTTCTTGTTGAGCAGCCATATTGATTGGAGTGAATATTCTGTTTGAGTGTATTTTTTGAGATATTTTAGGCGAGATCTGGTATTCAGGACAGTAGCTTAGATTTTGGGACTACCTTGAACCTTGGTCACTCTATCTTCACGTATTTCTTTTACAGCTCTTCATCAAACCTCTGTAAATTGTGTCTTTCTGTCTCCAGAGTGCAGTGACTTCTCTCCTCCGGTGACGATGATGCTGATGATCTTCCTCTGCATGGAAGGACTCCTTTTCTTTACCTTCACAGCCGTTATGTTCTGTACCCAGCTCCACTCCATCTGCAACGATGAGACGGTGAGAACACAGATGTATATTCAATATATGTGATTTCAGTCCTGGTATTTATATTATTATAGCAGAATTATCTTATCGTTATCCCTCAGTTAAATTTGCTTTATCCCACAATTTTAATTATCTAACAGGTACCACAGTTGCACTGTGGTTGATATGTTTTTGTTACCATATTTCTACACTGGATTTTAGCCTGAGCAGTAAAGGGCTGATATTTGTTGTTAGTGTTCTGTACACATTCTATAGTTTTATGGTAACTACACTTTCCCAATAAATGAACACAAAAATCTTGTTTCAGATTCATTCTACTGCTAGTCTGTGTTGCTCAAATAGAAATAGAGGCCTGGGCCTATATTAGAGAATTTACGGTATACACATTTCAGAGGCTACTTTTAGTCATTTTGCTCAAAAATTACTTTTATTTTTGACTAGCAAGATGTGTCAATTATTGTTGTGTCACTCAACTAATCAATTCATTCACTTACCATTGCAGCTCTAAATAACTTTAAATCCACCTTTGGTGAAGTGATTGATGTCTGTCCCTGACTATGATGATGACGATGTGTATTTCAGGAGATCGAGCGTCTGAAGAACGAGAAGCCGACGTGGGAGCGTCAGACTCGCTGGGCAGGGTTGAGGTCGGTTTTTGGGGGTCAGCCGTCGCTGCTGTGGATCAGCCCCTTCGCTGGACTCAAACTACCGACCCTCCTCCCCAAACGCAGCCGAAGAGGCGGGGCAGAGTTCTCCGTCTAATGCGCTGCCATTCGAACCCCACAGGGCGGAACGAACCATCCTGGTGGAGCTTCAGGCCGGAGAGAGAGTCATGTACTTCAACGGTTTCTCCTCACATGGAGACAAACCTCGGGGTTCAAATTCTGCTGCAGAGACCATCTGACCTCTGACCTCCCTGTGGAGGGTTGGGTGGCTGCTGGGGGAAAAAAAAGCATCTGACTGACTGGAGGCTGCTGGATGTGAGGAGAAGTTTTTCTTCTGCGTTAATCAATTCAACTTTCTCTGACAGCGGAGTCAGAATGTTTCTGTTTTTTTGTTGTTGTTTCAATGTGCTCATTAAGATGCTGGATCTTCTTAGAGCTGTCCTCCACTAGATCTTTTTTGACTCTAAATCATAGATCTTGCTTTATCAAATTGTTGAGAATCACTCCTGTAAAGAATGTTTTTATGTAGTTGATGTGCATCACTATAAAGCTGAAAGTCACAATGAAATGAAATGAATTCTAAATGTGTTACCACTTTCTGTTGATTTTAAATGGAAGTACATGCATCGAATTAAGAAATCATGCTTTGACACATGGCCACAACACAAACCGTAGCCTAATGGTTTTATCAATAAATTGAATACTAAGATGTTTTTTTCCTAAAATGTTTTCTTTTAATTCAAACTTTCTGTCTTAATAATCACATTTGATTTTTCACTTGTGGACTTTGTTACTGTCAGAAACCTGACGGGCCTCATGTCAGCATTAACGAAACTACTCTTAATCATGTTGCACTTGTTGTTGAGAGACAACAAGAATTAAGATCAGATAATTGGGATTCTTAAGTCAAACAAGTGTTTTCCCTGAATCTGAATCATCATGAACGTAGTTTGTGCCTAAGAGAAAATTCTGTGTATGAGAAAAATTACTGAATTCCACATATTGTGTTAAATCACTCTCATATTCTGCCTGAGTTAGAATATACGAGTTCTGGAAATCAAAAATATCAGTTTTTAGGTTCTCAACATGGAAACTTCCCTGTTTGTTTGTGCACAGACTGAAATCTGTGAGAAACAGCAAACGGTTTGTGATGTTTATGTTTTTGTTTGCCTGATTACAGCCTGTTTCATACCACTCTGACCCTCAGGACTGGACGGTTTCCTTCATCATTTAAGTGTTTGTCTGTCTGATGAGTTCATGCTGCTTCCTCCTCCTGCTCAGAGGAGTTTTCATACCAATCACTATATCATCCTTCTCAAACTTATCAAAGTGTTTCTCCCTCTTTTGTTGTTTTTATATATTTTTCTGCTCGTCCTGAAAAGAAAGTCTGAAATACAGTAGGTGACACAGTACATGTACATTTGTTTTATGAGATCAGAGGGGCTTTTTTATATGTTGATCTGTTTCCACTTCTCAGACATTTATTAAACCAAGTTCATCTCTACCTCTTCAAATCTTCTCTGCTTCTATTTTATGTCTTTTTGCATTTTTTTTACAAACAAATGCAATAGAATATGCTGTCCATACACACACACATTATATATATATATATATATATATATATATATATATATATATATATATATTTAAAAAAAAAAACATGCAAAAACGTGTATCGAGAGAGAGTAATATAATCTGGTTTGTTAGTGTTTTGTGATATAACATGCATAAAAGTGATTATTTTAGTTATACTAGTAGTGTGTGTTTTATAAAGGGGCTGTATAAATATAAATGTATTCCCTATAATTGATTTAAGATCAACTTTTTGGGTAGGGCATATTATACCTTTATTATAGGTCTTTATCTGAAACTGTTATTTCACAAATAAATGGAGTGAAATGTACAATTTCCCCCTTTGACATGCAGTGGAGTGGAAGTATAATGAAGTATTAAATGAAAATACTTGTGTAAAGTTCCTCAAAATTGTACAGTACTGAAGTAAATGTACTTAATTACTTTCCACTGCTGTTTTTTTCATGCTGAACTTTCTCTCTATCAGTGGTGACTCCATCTGTGCAGGCAGCCCAGTTTTCCCACTGACCCGAGAACATTTTAGTGCCAGTTAATCATTTCTGGTCTCGCCACACCACCAGCTACAGCTTTTCATTTAGCAGTGAAAACACCATTTTCCAGACATGTTGTGTAGGATTCCCAGCTTATTTCTCATCCTGTTCTGGGGTCTGGTTGGTGCCGGGCCCCTGACGGACCCCCACCCCGACATCACGGACCAGGAGCTGTTCTGGGGCTCCGACCAGTACGACTTCTCCGTGGTACTTTCTGCATCGGGGTTGGAGTGTTTCTGGCACTTTGCTCACCGTGGAGAGACGTTCTACCTGACCTTCATGGTAAGATGATGTGGACATTTGTGAATTTTGGCCCTCATCACTTTGAAGGCACGTCTTTTAACAGCCTGTATGAGCAGAAGGGATGAATTCCATGATCATATGGAACACATGATACATTAAATTTGTGAACTGTTCTTTAAAGTGAAATATTTCATAGGCAGGAAAAGTTTTATATACATATTGGAAAACTCTTTAGTTTTTTTTTTTATCCTTGAACAGAATTAATTTTCCTTTTAAATAAGTTATTTTATAAGCCAACAAACCCTTTCATAAAAATGGAGTTGAACAAAGAATAGGGATAATGAGAATGCACAAATGTTTACAGCAAATCTTATGGAACATTGAAAGATATTGTGTGTAAATTTGAATATTTCTACAGAGGGTAACATTCATTATTTGTCAAAAATCACTGGGTTTTATCCTCCCTGGAGCATGTACACACTCACTACATTTCATGTAGAGACATTTGGTAGGAATTCCCCTCTGTGAGCTGCGTGCACTATTCATTATTCTGTAAGCACCAGATCCAGATCTTATGCGCACAGAGGAGCTTTATTATAGGAACAGTTGGCTGTACGGAAACATGTTTAACTGTGTGCATGTCTGTCTGTCTGTAGGTCCAGTGGGTGACGGGAATCGGCCACGACAGACACCTGTCTGTCACCGTCAACGCTCCCAGTGGTCTGTTAGTGTCCACAGTTGATGACGCAAAGGGTCAGATCAACTTTAAGGCCGAGGAAACAGGTAGCTGTCTGTCATTAATAAAATCTGTCCAACATAAACTGCTTTAATCTTATTTCTCCAATTGATGTGAATGAAGCTCTGCAAATTCTGGGCCCTGTACTCTATAAATGTCAGTGGGACCCTATCGCAGTGAACAAAAAATATGTAAAAATTACCAAGAAAATTGGAGTTTTAAACTACAATCAGATCAGATTATATTGATGAGTGGTTGGTTCATTCACCACCTGAATTGATGCATTTGGCCTCTATTCAGTCTGAGCTCACTGATGTTATATTTGTCACCAGCTGCTGTCTGTGGGTGGACTAACCCATTTTGCCCCCCAGAATGTCCACTATAGTAAAGCGGAACAACATGATGTTATCAATATATTTGACATCATATTAAATTATGACACAGTTTAACTGGAGAGCCTAATTCATTTAATTAACAAAAAAAAAAAAATCAGGATTTTCATTGGCCCCCTCTCAGTCAGGTCCTTTTCTCCCCCCACTACCACACATGATAGGAAGTGATGTTATTCTCTCCTTTACTGTTCAACAAGGATGAAATGACAATCATGGAAAGGAAACTTGTAATTTTTGACTGATTTATTTTTCTGAGTAAAATTTGGCAAAACAATTTGAAGAAATGGTCCATATGCAGTCATGCACAAGACATGAAGACTGTCTGTAATATATTCTGTCTGTGTGCTCTGTGTCTTTGTGTGTTCATCCAGGTTTCTATCAGATGTGTTTCAACAACTTCCACAACCATTTTGGCGTCATGCAGGTCTTCCTCAGCTTCGGTGTTTACTATGACGGCTACAAGGACCCCGCCAAGAGCAAGGAGGAAGAGAAGAAGAAGAAAGAGGAAGTCAGCAAAGACCTCAACAACACACTGAGCATCATAGAGGTGCACTCACACACATTTGAAGTTTGAACTTTTCACCATCGTTTCATTTATTGTTTTTTCTTTATCAGTGTTATAGTTGTAGTAGCAGCTGTTGCAGCAAAGTAATGGCAGTAGCTGGAATAAATGTTATTGTGTAAATATTTAAGGGGGAAATGAGATGATAAAATTACATATTTTCAGAAATATAGTATGTGCTTAGATATTCAAAACTGTTAAATCTTCGCTTGATATATGGGCATACATTTATTATATTGTATGAGAACACTTCAGCTACAACACTAAATATAGAATTAGAGCTGTAACTGACCATTATTTTGATATATAATTTATATTTCAGTTGTTTCTGTGATTATTTAAATCAGTCCTTTATAATCTCCCTTTTCTCCTAAACATCTTACAGAATATTCTTCATGTTCTAAATAATTTTATGGAAAAATAATTGATCTTTGAATGCTTAACTTATTAATTACTGAACTTTGCATTGCAGATAATTTGATTTAATTCAAGTTTTCTTTCCTAATTTGGGTCACTTTGGTCTTGTTTTAAGTTTTAAATGAAGTATTTTTATCTGTAGTAAAACACAATTTTATATATATATATATATATATATATATATATATATATATTTTATACACAATTTTATATATATATATATATATATATATATATATATATATATATATATATATATATATATATATATATATATATATATATATTTTTACAATATTCTAACTATAGTTGTTCTGTAACATAAATTGATTCTGACACTTCGGTAGTCACTTCACATGTTGTAGATTTCTTTTTATACCAGGTAAGTACAATAACTAACTAATTAAGTACAATAACCTTTGTGATTGTAGAGATATTCCATATTTATAATCATTTATAGCAGGAAAAGTGGAAATAGGCCTGGGATTCAAGTGGTAAAATAGTTCAACTTAAATGGTGCTGCCTTCATATATATTAATGTATTTGGCTCAATTTTCAACAATAATAAATAGTAGTGATAGTAAATAGAAATAATTGGTTAAATAAAGGACAGTAGTGATAATGACTGTGAGGACTAGTATTTCAAGCAAGGACAATAGCAGAGCAGTAGTAATGTTTGTAGTATTTTATCTGAATGTGTCTATTCTGCTGTTGCAGAATGCAACCTACAAGGTGGAGAACTACGTCTTCCACATGTTCCGCCACTACAACTTCGGCCGCATGACGAGGAGCGCTGACTTCTTCCTGCTGCTGTCCAACTCCCAGTACATCACCTGGTGGTCGGCCGCCCTCAGCCTCCTCATCGTCACCTCTGGGTACCTGCAGCTCCTCTTCCTCAAAAGACTCTTCATCACGAAGCCCGTCACCGAGGACGAGAAGCCACGCTGCTGACACGGTCCATGTCCTCTGGAGGTTTAGAAACAGGCCAGAATGATGATCTGAATGATGATCTGTGTGAAACACAATCCAAAATCTGTCTAAGGCATTATAGTAATATGCTGTGGTGGCTGTTTGTTGTCTGGTATTGTATTTGTGTTCTTGTTTTTCTTTGCAAAATATGAATAAACGTTTCCATTAGATGATCCAACCAAAGTGGACCTGAATACCCAGCCTGAGTAGAGAGAGAGATTTTTTTTTTTAGATGAATTAATTAATTGGACACTTAATTAGGCAGTTAACTGGTGTCATGCACCCCTTTGTAGGCTCAAAATGGTTTAGTCCACCCACAGATAGTGGTAGGTGTAACTTCAATGAGCCCAGATTGAATATAGACCAAATGCATCAATTCAGGGGGTGAATTAAAGAACCAATCATCAATATATTCTGGTTTGATTGTGGTTTAAAATCCTATTCATGCTTTATTTTTATTTTTTTTTGCTCACTTGCTTCATGCACGGATGGGGGCCCACTGACAATAAGAGCGTCCAGGGCCAAGAATTTGGTGCTATACCCCTGTCCACTACATCTAGTTGTCAGAAATTAAATGAAGAGAAATTTCATATATGAAGAGAAATTTCTCTCTCCATATATGTCTGGTCTTTGCTTTCAGTGTGTGTTTTTGGTAGATTTTTTGTGATGTGTTATCAAGCGTACAGTCTTGCAGACTTTACATTTGTAGACATGGTTAATAATTCTCCTCGAGTTGATATCTGGGCATCAACAGATAGCCGGCTCCTTCATGTCCTCCTGCACAGTGACGGCAGTCTGCAGCCATGCTGGCGAACACTCTGCTCATATTACTGATCTCTCAGGGCGTCTGGTCCAGAAAGTCAGAGCCTCTCCTCGATGAGGCGGCCGCCGGCTTCTTCAGGGGATCAGACAAATATGACTTTGCCATCGACGTCCCTGCTGCACAGATGGAGTGTTTCTGGCACTTTTCCCACCAGAGTGGTAGCTTCTACCTGACGTACCTGGTGAGAAAGCCTCCCTCCTGCACCCGATCAGCATGAAGCTGCAGGATTTTGTTTAATTCTTTCTGCAATGAAAAAGACGTTAGTGATTTGATGTGTCATTGTCAAATGAACGCAAAGAAATGTGCTTGTGCCATTGTGCTTTTTTGCTCTCAGGCTTATCACACTGGCACTGAAGGTGATTTGCTTTGACTTTTAAAAGTGTGATTGTGATCAGTGCTAACAAAGCAATATTATCATGTGTAAAGTATTTCTACACCTTGGAGAAGTACAGATTATTCTTTATAGTCAGATTACCAAAGAGTAAAATAGGGGCAGGAAAGATGAATGCTTAAAAGATGCTTTAGATACTTTCTTATGCAAAAAAGACAGTAAATGTGGCAGATATCCACTTTATATGGCTCAGACTGCATATATATATCATGTCTGGTTTTTCATGCAATATCTACATTTATAGAGCCCCATTTCCAGCAACTATCACTCCAGTGTTCTAATGGTACAATGTGTTTGCTCATTGTATCAGAAGACTAATGTAATAACATTTTCTAATCATTTTACAAATCACGGTGGTAAATAAAAGTGTGACTTTTCATGGAAAACACAAAATTGTCTGGATGACCCCAAAACTATTGAACTGTAGTGTATATATTAAAATGTATTTAACACATGTTTAATATGAACTCAGGTTCAGTGGGTAACAGGGATGGGCAGCAACAGAAAGCTGTTTGTGACGGTCAACTCACCAGTGGGCGTCCTCATGGCTTCACAGAGCGAGGCGATTGGTCAAATAAACTTCCAGACAGAAGTGACAGGTAGAATACTCATCATCAGAAACACTTCAGTAATTGCTGTATATTTGACTGTGATGTAACTGCGGTTTCCTTGCTGACAGGTTTTTACAGAATATGTCTTGGGAACCATAACAACCAGTTTGGAGTCAGCAGGGTCTTTGTGAATTTTGGCGTCATCTATGAAGGCTTTGAGGAGTCCGAGAGAGAAATGGAAGAAGAGGAGAAGGTCATTAACAGCACCTTGGCCGGTATTGAGGTGACTTAATTTAAGTCTGGGATTTTGGGCATGGTCATGCTTAGACATCAAGATTGATCTGCTTATCTAAAGCAATTAATAGATAGTCTGAGAGTTATGGACATGTTAAGTACAGTCTCAAAATAGATTTGAGTCCTTTTACTTTCCTATTTACTTAGTTTACTTCTTATTTTCATATAAAATTGTTAATACAGTGTGAAAACTAAAAAACACACATAAATGCAAGCTTCTGAGTTTCAAAGCATGTTTTTCCATTTCCAAGGGAAGTTAATTGGTTAAATTTAACTCCACTGAATTCTACATCAGCTTTTCTTGTACTGGTATCTCTTCAGCTCAGTCTGGGAATATGATTGTTTCCAGTAAAGTAAAGCAGGATCATTTTAACTCTGCAACCCTGATAATGCATGCATACTATGGCAAAGTTATATGTGAAAATAACCTTATTATTATTATTATCTGTTTTAGGAGAGTATGCAGAAGCTGCAGAATCAGATCTTCCACATGTGGAGGCATTACAACTTTGCCCGCATGAGGAAAGGGAATGACCATTACCTCCTCCTGTCCAACCTCAACTATGTCAACTGGTGGTCAGCAACCCAGAGTCTTGTGATCGTCGTCTCTGGATACCTGCAGCTCCTCGTCCTCAAAAGACTCTTCAAACAACAAGATTCCAGAAGGCCAAGATGCTGAGAGCAGCACATGCACATGTCCACACCTCTGCTTTAAAATCCATCTAGCTCTTATAAGATTTTTATTGGAAAGTTTGTAAGGTCCTGCTCAGTATCTGAAGCCTGCAACACAGATGTTTCACTGACAGATATTGATCTTTCTCATGTCTACAAATTATCTTTTCCTCATATGTCAACTTTTAAATGTCTTATGATGTCCATCATGAAATAAATGTCTCTAATCCACATTAAGTGATATCTTTTAAAATCCCTTGTTGGACTGTCAACATCACTTTCAGAGATATCAGGAATATTCTCTATTTGTAGATGATGTTTTCCTTTTTCTTTCCAATGTGCACTTTATTTCAATTTATTTCACACTAATCTGCAGTGTCCAGAGGATCTGGCTGCAGGAGATGATAGGCTGCAGAGCATGGAATTCATTTGTGACTCTATAAAATGAATAATAATGATCATCTTTATTTATTGAGCTTTTCTAATCCCATGTTACAAGCTTCATAAATATAGGGACTCTAACTGTGAATATAACCTCTAGTAATTCCTCTGATAAAAAAAAACAACAAAAAAACTCGGGAAACTGAGGAATAGTAAGGTCTTAAAATTAAATTTAAAACATATTACAATAACGATCATATAACCAAAATCAAGAAAAACGTTTGCAATTGAATAACTTCCTGGTTTACACTCACTGTAATACACACTTGCTTTCTGGAGTGTGGATCGTGACGCCATCATTTGAACAGGGACTGAAGAACGGAAAGATTTCCTCATTGAAGGAGCAGCCAGTAAAAGAATAGATGAGAGCAGAAACATTGGTGTCATAAAAGGAGACCACGCCCTCGTCTAAATCTACAAACACACCGACTTCCTCAGGCTTCGGCTTCAGATAGAGACGGACTGATGGGTAATCTGTGGCGAAATATTCATCATACAAACTACAGCATAAAGTCCAGTAACCGTTTCTGGGACTCAGTGTGGTTTCTCCGTTCATGTTGGACATCTTTCTGGCCACTCCTAAAGTCCATTTGCGCCACTTATTAACCTGAACCTGGAAGAAAAACCTTCCTGAGGAGAAACCCTTCTTTGATAAGACACATCTACAGTCTCTACCCTGCCTTTCCCTGCTGTTAGACTGGGCTGGTTTGGGATGTACAACATCAGGATCAAGCGTCACATGCACTGCATACTGTCGAACTCTCCTCAGCTCGGCCTCGAACAGCTTCTTCATCTGTTGCGTGATCGTCTTCTCCAGTTGAGTCACGGCTCTCATCACAGTCCCCTCATACGACGTCGGGCGGATGTTTATGTGCGTCCAGTCCATGGTGGGTGGAGGAGCTTTCAGGTACTGGAATATTTGAAAGAACTGAAGGTGGTCTTCGGAGAACACGAGTTTCTCCAGCTCGGAGAATCTCTTCGTCAGCTCAGAGGTTTCATTTTCCAGCACTTTGATGAAGGCTTCAGCCTGATTCTCTTTGGTTCTCTGCCTCTCCCTGATCGTCCTGACGAGTTCGTCCTGGCTTCTCTCGATGCACTCCTTCAGAGCGGTGAACAGCTGAAAACCTTCTGCGACCTCTCGGTCTGCGTCTGCTTTACTGAGCTCCACAGCGTATCGGATCTCTGAAACCTTTAGCTGTCTTTCCTGGATCATCTCTTGAATTTCATAACCTGCCTTTCCCAGCTCTGCCTTCTTTTCTTCATATTCTTCTTTCAGAGGAACGGTGTCGTGTGTCTTGTGTTTCAGGACAGAGCAGAGAGTACACACACACACCTGGTCAGTCTTGCAGAACAGCTCCAGCAGTTTGTCGTGCCTCTTGCACATCCTACCTTGCAGGTTCTCCACAGGGTCGATCAGCTGATGTCTCTTCAGGCCCGGCAATGTCAGATGAGGCTCCAGGTGAGTCTCACAGTAGGAGGTCAGGCACTCCAGGCACGAATTCTTAGCCGTCATTTTGGTTCCAGTGCAGACGTCACAGGGAACGTCTCCTGGTTTGGCAGCTCGTTGCTTTGAGCTGCTGCTGCTGGTTTCCTGTTGAGCTGACTGTCTGAACTGAGCAGCCATCTCAGAGATGAAAGTATTGACCTGCAGCTCAAGTTTTTCGTAGAAAACCTTTTTGCAGTTTGGACACTGCCACGTGACGTTACCATCCCAGTATTCTGTGATGCAGTTTTTACAGAAGTTGTGTCCACATGGAGTGGTGACTGGCTCAGTGAACACATCCAGACAGATGGAGCACAGGAACTGATCTTCAGTCAGCAGACAGCTGGCAGCGGCCATGGCTGCAGTCTGAGAACAAAAGTCAAATGTAGGAAGTGTGAAAAAGCAAAGCTGTCGTTACAATATTGAGGATTAGGTCCATTTAACAAGTAATAATGTGAAATCAATAGAGTACGACTTCTTGCCTGATTAAAGCTAAAGTTTGTAGTTAATATTCACCTTTAAAACACTGTAAATATTGCCGGCTGTACTCACCAGTGTTTGAAGGACACTCTGCTGTGTTTGTTGACAAAAAAAATGATGAGTGACAGAGACAACTGTCTCAACCAGGGCTCAGCTGCTGCTTTGCTGGAGTGTGACATCAAATGACTTTTCCTTTTACAGAGTCACTCCACCTTTTAATGCAGCTGTCTGTTATTAGTTGACTGATGACTGTTTGCTTAGGCATACTGCCTACTCTTTGCATTATCATATGCTAAAGTCAATTCAAGTCAAAAAATACTAAAGAGCAACTAAAATTAGATTTTTGTATGCAAATACACTGGACTGACAAATAGGGGAATCATGGGGATCTTTAAACATAAGTGAGGTTGTGTTTCCTCCTTCAGTTTTATATAATTATGCTTGTGACATACAGCACTTTTAAGAAAAAAGGTGAATTTAATCTACCAATGACGTGTGGGCACTTAAATACTTATTTTTTTCTTGTTTGCAGTTAGATTCTATAGAGGCCAACCAGATAGACAACTGGAAAATATGTTTGAATGCTGGAATTAAAATCTCAGGATTTGTATAGATATTTTCTCCGCCTAGCTTTATTCCAGAGTCCTATGATCGTTTACTTGAGCAAAAGTAGAAATGCTGTCATCAAAATAATACTTACTTAGTTATTAATTACTTAATATAAGGGGGTGTTTGTTCAGTTCAGTGATGGCTTTTGGAAAAAAAAAAAGTCTGTTATAAATTTTAAGGCCTCTGTAGTTCTTACCAGGAGTATGGTAAGAATGTATGGAAAGTATGGAAAATAAAATAAAATACACTTAGTGATTATGTGAGTCATACAAGCATACATCAAATATTTAAACATTTGTGAAAAGAGTTAATGTACTTCAAGCCCAAGTTTTGCAACAAAATTAATGAATGATCATTTAATAAATTTAAATAACAATGGTGGATCCCCAGATATTAGCTTGAAAAAACATTACACACTGAGTAAAGCACCTTCTTTTTTAAAAATATAGCTATAAAATCTACATATTCAACCTTTAAGACTAGCATTTTAAAGTCCATAATGTTTAACATATGAGGTAAAAATACAAACTTCACTACAAAGTTAAAACACATAGTAAAATAATATCAAATAATATTATTTTTGAGATGAAATAATAAAGAGGAGCATGAACAAAAATAGAGGTAAGAGGTAAGGTATTATTTATTTATTTATTTATCCTTCAGGCCGCCTCGGCGTGTCCTGTTTCTTTAAATGTTTGAAACATCAGCGAGCGGCCTGTCGCTGACGTCACAGTTCCATGAGGTGAAGATGGCGGCAGCGTTGGAGCGGAGCTTCATAGAGATCTGTGGATTTGAGAGGGAAACTCTGCACAGGTTCCGAGAAGTTACCGTAAACCTCGGTAAGTGTCCAGGCGGAGCGCTTTACAGCTCTCTAATCTGTTTTTTATTACGACTTGTCTGGACACGACACTGGAACGTTATGATATGCTAACAACAGCTAGCGCCGCTAACATGCTGGTTAGCTAACGTTATTGATGCAAGTTAACGACGTAACTTGATATATACCGGTGTTATTTCTGTTTGTAAAACATCGTGACTAGTAACATAAACCTTTAAATCCAGCGCTGTTAGCTCTTGAGTAGGCGGTCAAAGAGGTAGCCGCCTCTTTTGCCAGTATTAAAACGACCTGTTTAGCTCTGTTAATTTAGCCTGTAACTTTGAGGTTTTTGTCACTTGTCAAACAGTAAATCAGGACAGCTCTCTTTCACCTTACCTTATGCTGGAAAGTATGTTTACTTATTTGTTTATATATTTACTTAAGTATACATTTATCCAACACTGAGCGCTTACTCTGAAAAATAAACACCATGCCGTCATTGACAAAAAAAGATTTATAGAATACTTAAACACTCTTCTAGCCCTCTGCATAAATACATATTCTGTCTTTTGAGACACAGAAAGATTTTGAATCTTGTCATGCTTTTTTTTGTCAAACACAAGCAATATTTTATTTTGCTTAAAGATAAAAATAAATGCAATGAAGTGTGTGTGTGTATACATATGTGGTTCCTCTCCTCTAGGTCTCAATGCTCTTCATGGTGGGGTGAAGTTCCCAGACAGTGCTGGAGCCTTTCATTATGAAGAGAGTGGAAAGCTGCTGTCTGTCACCAGCAACAGATTCATTCACTGGTGAGTAATGTGATTTTTACAGTTGTCTGTTCACTTCATACACACATTTTTCACCAGGCTGCTGAATCATTGAGCCATGCGGATCTAGAAATTTGTGTCATGAAGTAGCTGAAACAATCAAGTCCATTGACCAAAAAATAACTTTTGACAAACGATTAATCATCACATTGTTTTCTGCTTGTTTATATCATTAGGAGATAACACATCTTAAGATGATGTCACTTTTTTGTTTTATGACGTTATATAGACCAAATGACCAACTTAAATGACGTATTAGAAACATTTAAATCAAAATAAAACTAATCAAAATATGGCGTTAAACACAGAAGCATTCATACATTGAACTTGGGTAATTTTTTTAACCTTTATGCTGTGTGTAGGTCCAGCTCAGGGGACACGGTGCAGCTGGTTGAACAGTCTCTGGACACCAACCTGCTCAACAATGCCGTCAAAGTCAAGTTCACTCACTGCACTGTGCTGCCTGGAGGAGTCAACATCCAGGAGACACTCAACAACATCGTCATTCTCATCACCACCAACCAGAGTGTTCACCGACTGGTGCTTCCTCACCCCACACGCATGTATCGCAGCGTGAGTAATAGTAAAAGTGAATTGATAGATAAAAATATTTACCAAATATAAACAAACATCTTCTTCACAATGCCTTAACTACTGCTGGTGAGGTTTTAGTGAAGAAATATTTTTTTCTGGACGTACTACACATTTAATTCAAATATAAATGAACAAAAATGC
Organism: Lepturacanthus savala; assembly: GCA_030544235.1. NCBI lineage: Eukaryota > Metazoa > Chordata > Actinopteri > Scombriformes > Trichiuridae > Lepturacanthus > Lepturacanthus savala. The sequence goes on from CM060465.1 coordinate 27,376,348, forward strand.
CAGTAGATCTGTTAAACGGGTATTAACTTTCATATGAATGGTCTTAAAATTAAAAAACTTAAATTTGACTTGATGAAACCTGTAGGAACCCTGTAAAGTGACAGTAATCTAGTCTGTAAAACCATGCTGCGTGCCTTCTTCAGGAGCTGGTGACAGAGCTGCACATGCAGTCTATATTCACTGATGTGGGAAAGCTGAGCCTGCAGGACCCCACCCACAGCGCCGTCATCCCCAGCACAGTGGGACACCCAGGGAGTCCGGGTACGTCGGCAGCCTGGATCAATCACGGAGGAGAGGCTCACTTCGCTCTGGCTTCACCTGCAGGAGGCATCATGGTCGTCACTCTGCCACCTCACGACACACAAGGTAAGGAAGATCCACTTGAAGATGATGCCGACTTGGTTCCAAATTTTACGTAAAAGTGCCTGTTAGTGCTTGGCGTTGTTTAAAATATGATGATACCGAAAAATTGTGTGGCGCAGGGAGCGTGTCAGTGGTGGAGATGAAGAGAAGCTCCATGATGAGCAGGTTGTCCGGCTGGATGCCCAGCGCCATCCGGGGAGAGCAGAGACCTGCTGACCTGGCCCTCAGTCTGGTTGTCAGAGAACTGGAGGAAGACTCCTTCATCTTCGCCCTATGCCAGGATCACAAGCTGCGCATGTGGTCCTTGACGGTTAGCTGTCTTCTTGCATATTAAAATGTATTAATCAGCACCACAAAATGAAAACGAAAATAGCTAGATAAAAAATAATCATTGCTTTAGTATTTAGCCTTGCAGCAGTTACAATATTTCAGCCATATTCTGTCACACACCCGCTTTAATTCCATGTCGCTGCTGGCAGTGACTGATGATGGTGAACAAATCCCACTGTTGTATTTTATCGAGTGACCAAGCCGACCAGTTTACCTTAGTTTTTTGCCAAAGTGGAGGGGAAATTGTTTTCAAACACTGGTGCTGTGCACTTACCGGAAATGCTTCTTATTCCTGTGCTACTTTTTAAAGACCACAACCAACCATTGGAGCCCTGATCACCAAACCAGCCGATCAAAGTATTAATCGAATATTATAAACTGTTATTATAAACTCTTATTTCTTCCTATAGGAGCAGGCATGCTTGCTGGAGGCTGATATGTTGGAGTACATGCCAGCCGGTAATGGGGTGCAGCGCCTGGCGGGTCAGGGTCACCGGTTGCGGCTCACATACTGTGCCACCACCGGCCTGTGTGTGGCCGTCTACCTGGCTGTACCACAGAGAGGACAATTCATCGTCCTGCAGCTGGTCGGCACCGACAACAACCGCTACAGTCTCGACCACATCTCCTCGCTGTTCTCTACTCAGGTAAACGGCAGGTGACACATCACCGGACACATTTACATTGTACTGATGTTATTAAAGGACAGGCTCAATTTAAATCGGTGTAGAAATGTGACAATTTTTTAGAAAACAAAACTAAAATTACAATGAACATTACAAAACTAACTAAAACTAAACTGAATTGCAAATAGTCACTTCAGTTTTCATTCAGTCTTATTCGGACACATGAAGCATCCGTTTCTTACCACCTGTTAAATAACTGAGCATGACGTCTGTTTGGGGTGAGATGTATTTGATTTTTTTTTTCCCAGTTATAGTGGTATCATCAGTGTCACATGTTTTAGATTATGGTTAAAGTGTACAACTAAGACTAAAACTAAAAACTAAACTAAAACTAGTTTCAAAATAAAAACTTGTGGCCAATTAGGTTGTGAAGTTCAGAATTCTAAAAACTGATGACATTGTTTTGTGCTCTAAAAAACTGCTAGTGAGCATAATTGTCACATTAATGGAACACTAATGAAAGCAATTGTGAGGTGCAGCCCTGATATGTTCTATACTAATGAATGTCTCTACCAACAGGAGACTCTGGTGGATTTCACTTTGACCTCCACAGACATCTGGGGTCTCTGGGTGGACGATTCCAACAACACCATCGTCAAATATATCAACTTTGAACAGTAAGTTGACAAGTTATTGTGTCACTGCTGCCTTTTCACAGCAGCAGGCATTTAGCATAGTCTTTGTGCTACAAAGATGACATATCTGCACTGATGAAGGATGTGTGTGTAAGGTTATCACTGTGTTCCACAGCAACACAGCAGGTCAGTGGAACCAGGTGTTTGTTCAGCCTCCACCTGAGGATGAAGTCCATATAGGAGTGGACCAGGACCCCAGGGTAAGACCAGTCTCACACCAACACCCTGCAACAACAAACCACTCATTCAGACTTGAAATACCGTTTAGATAAAATTGATCGAAATAAAAACGATTCAGAATTTGTATAAAATCTGAAACAATTACTTAGTGACTATCACAATAATTTCTAATACTTTGTCTTTTTGAATCATTATTTATATTAAAACCCAAATTCTCTGGTTTCAGCTACTCTAAAATGAATATTTTCTGTGTTTTTCTGCTGTGGTTGAACATTGAATGTGAATTAAGCAGTATGAACATTTTCAACATTTCTCTCCTGAGTGTACCCAAGTTTTAATTCAGTGTGATGGGCTGATGGTTGTGTTTAGTGTGTTTGTGCTTATAGTGTTTGATTGTGTGACTGTTTGTGTTCTGGAGTCTATGCTAGGGCTGATCAAGATAAAGAAAGATTTTTGTTTTTTGTACTGTTGGTTAAAGTAAAATTGACATTTTACTCAGGCTTTGAGAAATGATAAACATTTAGAGATCAAAATAAATCATATATTTTTTTATTTAATCATTACTAACCATTCAATAATGTATTCTATTAGGAGACCTACCTGGATGTGCTCTTCTCACCTTTGCGTTTCACTGCGTCGGCCATCGTTAAAGCTCTACAGGTAAAAACACAGATGCTGTGTCATTCTCAAAGCAACGACTGGTTAAGTAAATGTGAGTAGGATGAACACATCCATGGGTGCAATTATTGAAGAAATAGATTGAAGAACAAGAGTGTGCACTAGCAGAGTTTCTGGTAGGAGAAGTGTGTGTGTGTGATTGTATAGTTGGCATTAGATAAATAATTACATACAATATTGAATTATCACTTTTGTTAATTTTTGTTATTTAAATGTGAATATGTCCAATCTCCTGTATGTATTTAAGGAATAAGTGATAACAGTATTGATCAATGTTGTGTTATGGATAAAAGTGAGTTCATTCAAAAACTAAGTCAGGTCCTAAACAGTTAAAAGGGTAATGGTTAATTAATTCTCTGATTTTGCAGTAGTCAGTTTAGCATTTATCTTGACTCTTTGTCTCAGATCTACAGTGTGTTGCAGTAGGTTGTTACAGCTGTTTGTGTGTATTTGTTCATCAGATCTACAGAGGAGGCTCAGAGAGGATCACAGACTCATCATGGGAGAGTCTGAAGAAGGAGGTGACGGTGGCTGTGGAGAATGGGGTAATCTACTGTATATGTCTGAAAATCACACATTATATTATGTGCCCTTTAACACTTCAGAAGAAATGTACAGCCATATGCTCCAGAAACTAAAAAATAATCTGGCTCTTTCTTTGTTCCCTCCAGCTTCAGGACAATGTGACAGAGTTTGAGTTTTCTCCAGAGGAGTACCGACAGCTGCAGGTGGAGTTCTGGTCCAAGTTTTATGCCTGTTGCCTTCAGTACCAAGAGGCTCTGGCCATGCCCCTCGGTCTGACTGTCAGTACACACACCAGCATGGTCTGCCTGCTGAAAAAGGTAAATACTGAGGGACATTAAAAACGTGTTTAGACAATTAAAAAAATATATTGAAATAATCAAATTTACTTTTGGTAATTTTTTTTGCTGTGTACAGGATTTTACAAACCAACAAATCCTACTGATTCTCATTTTATAAACATTTTCATAAACATTTTAATTTAATTCTGTGTTTCAGGGTTTTGTTTCCTTCCTCCTGCCTTGTTTTGCTGTGGATCATTTGTACCTTTCCTATGATGAGTATCCCCTCTCAGAGGATGAGACGCTAGTCACAGAAGGTAATTCCACCTTTTTAAAGAATTCTATTGGATATCAATACAAATGTTTCCAGGTGTTCTATGATAAAGACCTTAGAATCTAACTTGTTCACACCAAAAGCAAATTAGTTCCTGGTGTCCCTTCAAGGCTGTAAAAACTAGTTGGGACTTCTAAGAAACATGTGTTTTTTACTATATAGTAATGTAACTATCATCTGGCCCTCAGACCCTGAGGTGGGCAGAGACGTCCTGCAGCTAGTTCAATGCCTGCGGCTGGTGAGTGATGCTGTTTCAGGAGAAATGGCCTATGAGATGGAGAAGGCTCTGGAACATGTGGAATCCCCAGAGAGAGCTGCGGAACTCATCCTGGAAAACATGCTCTCCAATGACAAGTCAGTAACATACACAACTCTTCAATATTAACCATTATCCATGGAAACACACTCGGTACAGTTCTGATGAAATTTGATATTCTCAAGTTTAATACCATGGCTGCTAATGAATATTTTTATTATTGATTATTTTATTATTGATGTCAGCTAATGGTGAAACATGTTATCACAAGTTCTAAGATTCCATCTTAAATGGATAGATTAGTTTTTTGTTTTTTTTCTCACTGTAGACATGTACCATATGAAACAGCCAAGTGTGTTTTTCCAAAGGAAACTAAATTCAGTTTGATGTCATGGGAAAAAAATTACTAAAATTTATTAAGCAGCATGAATAATTGTGATTAGACGATTCAAAAATATATTTTACTTAATTGCATTTTTGATTTATTATGTTATGATCACTGCGAAAAGATAAAAATTCTGATTAGCAAACTAAAAAACACGTTTCTCTTGATATCTCAGTGATAATGTGATCGAGGACATCCAGAACAAACTGCAAGACATTCGTAACCCAATGGCGGCCATGATGGTCCTGCTGAGGGAAATGGACCTTGAGACGGATTCTGAGGTTGGAGGAGAAGGTCTCATCATACCTGGTAGGAACCTCAGGAGAACATTAGCTGAACCTTACCAAGAGGAGGAGATGAGTTTAAATATGCTCTGATTTTAGCCAGTGATATAAAGGAGTTTATTATATTTAGACATATTTTAGAGTCAGGAGTCTTTTGTGACAAGAAAACTGAGAATACTAAGTAAACTAACCTTTTCAAATTCTATACAACACCCTATATAAAAAGGTCATTTAAGTAATGGTAATTTCATCATCAATTAATCTTTTTATTCTATAAAATATCAGATATGAGTGAAAAATGCTCACTACAATTCCCTGGATCTTTTTTGTTCAATAACCTCACTGTCGAGTCGCAAATATTATTTTTGCATTCGAAGTTGGTTCAGAATCAATGCTCTCAAATAGATTTTTCCTCTACATATTAACATCTGTCTGAAGTTGAAACAAATATTTATTCACCTGCCTGGTGTTAGATCCATCTGTTGTATAACTTCATTAAGACAATACTCAGTACTCTTGATGACTACTTGATGTTCCTTGTTCTTTGCACTGCAGGTCAGACGTTGAACATGCGGATCAGCCTGTCTCAGCTGTACGGCAGCAGTTCCGCTGTGTCTCTCATTTGTCAGGCGGTCTGTCACATGGCCATGACCAGGGCACTGTTGTGTCGTGACCTGCTCATCCTGCAGAAGCTCTACCTCCGCTTTGGAGACAACGTATGTGCACACAAGCATGAATTCATGAAAGCTTCATTTTAATAATGGATTAATATAAATTTGCTTATCCGTGGTTACAGTATGAAAGTAAAAGAAACCAGAAAATATGCACCATCTAAGAGAATTGATTCAAAATGTGGATTTTTTTTTTAAAAATATTATTTCACTTTAAAAACGGGTATAAACACAATATATTTGCAAAATACAGGAGGAGGGATTTTTATATCTTGACTATTACTGATATCATTACTATTTATTATTATCAAAGTATTACATTTGTTATAATTGTTTGCATTAATTGAAATTGTGAAAATTATTAATGAAAATTACATTATTTGCATGTTATGAGTGATGGAGGGGTAGGATTAAATAAGTGTACAATTCTGTGTGGTATTTGAACCAGTTTGGTAATTACTCTCTACTACAGTTTTAGCCATATTTTGTTAATGTTATGCTATGTGTGTTTCAGGTGTTTCTGGGTGGTGGCGCTCAGCTGCTGCAGCTCCAGCAGGACCTGATTCCTCGGAGCTCCCACCTCCTCTCCTCATACTACCTCCTCAGACACATCAGCCAGAGTCTCACTTCATCTGTTCCCATGGACACCATGTGAGAACACACACACACACCAGATCAATCATATGAGTAGTATATTATTATATACTCATCAAAGTAGAACAATTCTGTGATAAAAATGTAGCAAAAATTCTCTCAGATGAGCTGTTGTCAATTGTCCAACATTAATGGATGGAAATCAGCATTCACAATATTTTCTTTGTACCATTTTCTGGAAATTTTATGAAAACTATAACTACTATATTTGGATGGAAGTGGCCTGACTAATGAGAACATGATTTCCTTTGACCTCTTGTGTTCTTCCAGAGATGCTAACCTGCAGCACCTCACTGTGTTGGAGCTGTCGGACTCTCCGGCCCTCAACACCAGCGCATCAGGTCAGAAATCACATGTTCTCAGTGACAGTCGGTTTCTCTCTTCACTACAAAAAAAATAAGATGAATAGATAAAGAGCTGAAGTTGAGCTTAAAGTTCTCCATTCAGTATCTCTGACTATATTAGCTGATCTGCGAGTGTTATTAAACCTATAATGCTGGTTGAGTAGGCGACATCTTTGGTTGCTGAAGTCCCATATTGAACACTTTTTTCTGTTTTAATTTTTGAAATCCCTGAGAAGATATGTGGTTTCATGTACCAAAAATCATCATATATAGTTTTACATCTCCTCTCAAGCTTCTCTCTGGATCTCACGTCAAAGTTCTGAATTAGACTATCTCTTGTATAAAGAAACAAACTTTCTATCGAAACACTGTTATTAAATGCAGATAGCAGCTTTTGTTGCATGCCTTTCCCCTGAGAGACATGGAATTGGATTTAGTTTGACCTCTTAATCAAAGCACAGTTTTATGTTATAGATCTTATAGAACCTGTAGTGTAAAGACCTAAAGTGTTAATTGTGTTAACTTTTTCCTCCTGGCAGCACTGAGTCCTCAGACAGTAGTGGAGCTGTTCTACCAGAACGTAGCCAGGAAGGTGATCATCTCTCAGATCTTCTCCCAGCTGCAGACGCCCTCCACAGGCAACGCTCTGCTCCTCTGGCCCAACCTGGTCTCCAACGTGGTCAACCTGCTTGCTCAGCTGCTGTATCCTTCATCCACTGTCTAACCAGCTGTTCACCTTCATTTCCTCAGTGTACTCTGAATAATCTAATGTAAAGTTGATTCCTTGAGCAGTAGGGATGGTTATATTTTATATTAATTTTATGTATTTATCTTAACTAATGTCTCCCAGTTGGCCCAGTAACCCAGGATTCCAGTTCCCAGAGTGTCTAATGGCAAACTGCCAGTACACCCAGCTGCAGGTGAGTTGGCCTGATTGACTGTTCACTACATGTACTGAAGGAAACATCAACACCACACTCGGTATGTTTACGTGAGACTGAAAAAAAATCCAATGAATGTGTTAATCTGACTATGGTTGGATTGTTTTAAATACATAAATACACATGAAAACATGGCTCATCGTTTAATACATCAAGATAATGCGATTGGAATTGGATTTTCTCCAGCATTTTCATGCCTTAATCAGACTGAAGCTGAACAATACATATATAGCCGTATTAACACACTGAAACAACGGGTGACTAATTTTGAGCCTACCTGGATTGAGCTCTGCATGTAAACGCACTGACTTTTTCATTCTTATCTCACTACTGAAACATCATTTTAAAGTAGAACTGCCAACAGTTTTAAAGTTCAGTTCTAATTAGGGCTGCCTACTAAAACTCTGAGTAAATGCATTAATCAAATAAACCCCCAAGTAAAAGCACTTTTCATGTCAAATCACTTTTTTTGTTCTGATTTAGTCACTTCATTATAAATGCTATAGTCTTTTTGGACTATATCTCTGTCAGGGCAGCTTTATATTGGTCAATGGCACTAATTTCCAGTTCAAAGTTCACCAAAGTTGAAAAATCTAATTTTACTGTTCTGAATGTGTGCGATGTTGAACACCTTTAACATGAAACATTTCCCCTCCAGCAAATGAATGCAGAAACGTGTAAAAAATGCATCTTTCTGCACAGATAAGAACATCTTGTTTTGTTACTGTAACTCTAGAGTTTAAAGTACAAGCAGAAAGTCAGTACATTGTGACAGTCCTATCAGCAGCTTGAACCGTTTTCCTGGTTACAGGAGTATGTGCGGCTGATTGATCCGTGGTGCCAGGTGAACATCGGCTCCTGTCGCTTCATGCTTGGTCAGTGTTACCTGGCCAGCGGGGAGGGCCACAAGGTGAGTGACATCTCATTAACTTACCAGCTGGTTTCTGTATTAAAGCAGCTTCTCAGAAGACCTGTAGTTCACCTCCTCTCTTCTGGTTTCCCATCAGGCTGTGCAGTGTTTCCAGGAGGCAGCCACTGAGGTGGAGAAGGAGGAGTTTCTGATGAAACTGACAGGCACCGAGGAGGAAGAAGCCGCTTCCACCCCTAGACTACAGTACTACAACAAGGTGTGATAACACTTTATGTTCATATGACTCATAACTCATAAGACTTGAAATACTTAACAATTTCTCACAATCTGTGTGTGTGCAGGTCCTGCGGTTGCTGGAGGATGTTGGTCTACCTGAGCTGGTGATCCAGCTGGCCTCTCTGGCGATAACGGAGGCCATCGGTGACACCAACAGTCAGGTAAACACATTTAAACAAGAAAGTGGACTTAAAAACAGACATTCACATCTATTTCACACCGTGATTGGTCAGCTGTGCAGAGATGAGAGAGGAACCAGGTTTTGAAATTCTCTCTCAGGGTTTCTTGCAGGGTCTGAAAAAGTCTTAAATCTATTGAAATTATGAATTTGGAAATGATACATTAAAAAGACTTTGAAAAAGTCTTGAATTTTGATATCTGGGTCTTAAAATAACACGGTATGTAATTTTGCCGTGAGGTTTTAATGAAAAAATATTTTATATGGATGTAGTACGCATTTAATTCCTGAAAATATTCAGTAAAAAATGATGTTTTACTCATTCTGTTTGCTGTAGTACATCAATGCTCTTACTACTACAGGTAATATTTTATATGGAGGTAGTACACAATTAATACAAATATAAGCAATTACAAAAAATTGTTTTCCTTTGCTGGTGGGTCTGTGAAATGGGTATTAAGTTTTATATAAATGGTCTTAAAAAGACTTGAATTTAACTTGAAGAAACCTGTAGGAACCCTGCTCTCTTGAGAGAAAGTTTAGGTCAACTCGAACAACCCTTTGGTAAAAGGCAGATAATCAAATCGGGATTATTGTTCTCTGAATAAATCAATTTCCCAAATCATTTTATATACTCAATTTTATGTATTGATAATCAATGAGATAAGTGTTATAACTGTGTGCTCCTCTTCAGGCTGCTCTGTGGACACGGATATTCAAACATCATTTGGATCTGGGACACAACAATGAAGCTTACGAAGCCCTGACCCAGAACCCGGACTCCAGCATGTACGCACACACACACACACACACACACATAGAATTAAAGAACAGTAAAGACCCTTGTAAAGGTGCCATATTAATATTATTGTTAACCACTAAACAATAACTAGAAAGTATATTTGGATTAATTAGAAGACTAGTGTAAGAAACCTGTGTTTTGTGTTCTCCTCGCAGGCAGCTGGACTGCCTCCGCCAGCTGGTCGTGGTTCTGTGTGAACGCTCGCAGCTTCAGGATTTAGTCCAGTTCTCCTACGTCAACCTGCACGATGAGGTAAACCATCACCTGACCCTCTGACCACAACTGGTAGAGAGATTTATGCTCGGATGAGTGATTAAACTGTTTATCCACTGCACTCCTATGTATTTTCTGCCATTTATATTCGTCCTTACCTGTAAAGTGTGTTTCAGCCTCCAGAAAGAGTGAGTTGAAATATGTACATTTTACAAACTGAGCTTTCATCACTGAGGAAACCAGGATTTATTTCACCAGCAGCAGCACATTATCTGTGAGACCGATTTCTTATACATCAATAACTTTATCAAATTATCAGCAATGCAAGCAGCTACTAAAATGGAGGTCCAAGGTGAGCGAAATTGTTAAATGTTTAACATTAGCAGACTTTTTTACCTTGCATGCACATAAAGCTGCATTCAGACCAGTATTGGCTCTATGTCCTGGTGGTGCAGCGGAGGTGTAAATGCTGAGAACTCCAAACTGCAGCTCCAGCTGGACTTCCTGGATCGTATTTCATTGTCTCACCGGTACTTTAAACAACACGTCTCCACCTACGCAGCCCCCGCTGGTGTTTTAACTCAGGGCTGTTTTCAGTCTGAACTTTCACTTCTTGAAGTTAAAATCACATCTTTACAATGTCTTTCATATGTTAAAACACTAGCTGAGTGTTTTAGTGTGTGTATAGGGAAAACTGAGCATTAATAATAACAGCTGCATTGAGGAGCTGTGTGAAAGTGAGGTTAAAAAGTCAAGTTTCTCTGTTCAAATAATAATGATAACATTATATCTGCTACCTTGGATTTATATACATTTTGTCAGAATATATTACAATTAACACAATATATATTTTCATGAACCAGCTGTGTTTCTTTGCCAGATGTTGACTGTGATGCACTTTGCCAAGACAGAAGCTGTTTTGCTGCTGTTCAGGTGTTTCTCTGTGGACAGATGTCTATGGAAAATGTCATTTTACAGTGTTGGTTTAAATGAGAAAATTCATTGAGCGAGTTCTCAGACTGTTGTGATCCAAACTTTTAAGTGTCAAACCTGTCCTTGCAAATCTAAGAGCACAGCGTGAAACTTTGAAGTGTTAATTGCCTGTGTTGTGTTTACCAGGTGGTCAGTATCATCGAGTCTCGGGCCAGAGGTCTGGACCTGCTCACTCACAACTACTATGAGTTGCTCTACGCCTTCCACATCAACAGACACAACTACAGGAAAGGTAACCTGACTCCTATACAAGAAAACATACTATAAGTATACACAGGACAAGAGTTAAAATGTGTTGAATACACTCTGTGTGTGTCTGTGTGTGTGTGTAGCGGGGACAGTGATGTTCGAGTTCGGGATGCGTCTGGGTCGAGAGGTTCGGACTCACCTCGGCCTCCAGAAGCAGGTCAATTGTTACTTGGCTGCTCTCAACTGTCTCCGCCTCATCAGACCAGAGTACGCCTGGATCGTCCAGCCCACCTCCGGAGCTGTGGTACACACACCCCTATATAAAAACATAAAGATATAGTATACACTTCTTGATGTTTTTTTTGTTCAAAGCCTGGTTGATTTGAATAAATCAAAGTGTGTTTTGTTGTTTGCTGCAGTACGAGCGTCCAGGAGTTTCTCCAAAGAGGAACGCTGACGGAGATTTTACTTCTGAACCAGGTGAGAGCAGCTGTCATCACAACTTTATCAGCAGTGTCACTGCTGACATTTTCCTGACAATAGGAGCATGAGGAACGCAGGAACAGGCTATTTTTAACAGTTGTCAACTTAGAGAAGTATCATTAAAGCCAGCCTGCACCTGTCCTCAGCCTTATTATAACTTATGATTAATTAATGATGGCGTTGGGTGTTGATTAAAAAAATAAACTAATTACAGGTTTTGTAATTAATAACTGCAACTGATTACATAACATTATTTGCCCCAAAACCAACATCTATTTTTTTGTAAATTTAGTCGTTATCTGCAGCACAAACCCTCTAAACCCTGATCTTCAACCACTGATAGTGGACTACAGTCCTGGGAAATTCCTCAGCATTTTCAATGTTGATTTAATAATTTTCTTCCTGATGAAGACGGTCATAGTGTTCGGGTTTGTGCTCTTGTATTAACTCGAACGATTCCACAGTTTCTGTGCTCACTGTGACATGTTTTGCATTTAAATAGTATCTTCGGGTTGGTGTTTTTGTGATATGCAAACTTTTCTGCACAGTTTACAATAGTCATTACCAACACTTCCATCAGGTCATTTTTTTTAACAGAAATTTACCGTCCAGTAGAGCACTTTTAGGCATGATAAAACACATTAATTTTCAACGTGTTATTTTCTTTTAATTAAATGATCATAATTAACGTGTTAATGTCCACATTTGCTTAATAAGTTATTAATTTACTTTAGTGTCAGTCAGCAGTTTTCCTGTATGGAGAGAACTCCCTCTAGTGGGCAGCGATGTACTAGTAGAGATGGTCTACTATGAAGCTTGGATGCTCCAAATCCAGATCTACAGCTGCATGAATTGGTCCTTTAATGGATCAGTCAAGCATCAGTAATTAACAGCATCATTTTGCTCATCACTTTGTTTTTGAAAAGCAATTTTTCAAGCGTAAAGTTTATTTGCACAGCAGCTTGAAGTCAGGTATAAAATCTGGCAAAAAGAAAAACAATGATATATAAATAAAATAAATAAAAATAAGTGACAACACAGTCTGGCTGGATAAACACTTGCTTCTTTTCACTTCTTGAACCCGTGTGTTGGGATTGAAAGCAGCTGCAGTGTTTCAGCTGAGCTCTTTGTTGTTTGCTCCTGCAGTGAAGCGGCAGGTCGACATCCTGGAACTGAAGGACCTGGAGAAGGAGTACATGTTGGCTCGCAGCCGCCTCACCCTGGCCCAGCACCACCCTCCATCTGCTGCCATCGCTGGTACGCCGCCGCCTCCTTCACCTGCAGAACCGCAGTGTTCACTCTGACAAGGACAAATCTAATCTGAGTCGCTCCCATCAACATTAGATTTATAGTCACGTTTTGGTCTTTTTAGTCAGTGTAACTGAGTTTTAGTCATTTTCTCAGTTTCATGATTCTTACACAAAAATGAAAGATAATAATAGTCTGAAATTTAATTTACAAAATGAACACCTTTACCTTCACTATCCAATCTCCTTTACCTTCAAAGTGTGAATAGCTAAGCTCATGTTAACCCTATGATGACCACTCGTGCCTGTGTCCTTGCAGGCAGCGCCTCAGCAGTGGAGATGGTGGCCTTACTGGTTCAAACAGGACTGTTTGACTGTGCTCTGCTGCTCTGTCAAAGCTTCAAACTGACACTGACGCCCGTCTTTGAGGGTTTGGCCTTCAAGTAAGTTTCACATTTCCAGAGAGAAGCAGCTCAAAACTGTCAGGAAAACTGGATGTTACTAAAAAAACAGATGAACGCAGAACTACATTAATGTAGTTTTATTGAAATCCTCCTGTGTCGTCTCCTGTTGCAGGTGCATTAAACTTCAGTTTGGAGGGGAGGAGTCTCAGAATGAAGCTTGGAGCTGGTTGGCTGCAAATCAGCTGTCATCTGTCAACACCAAAGAGTGCAGGTTTGATTCTTAAAAATAATACCACTCTTATATCTTAATAATAAATACTGTATTTATCATTTGTATTTAAGTCTATGACATCAATTATCTTGATAGCAGATAACGATGTAGTGATGCTGGTAAACGATTTTAAATAGATATTACGATTGAGATTTGAATATAAAACAATATTCAGATCATAAAATTATTAGTCTTTTAGTACAGATGTTTTTAGTGTATAATGTGAATACATTTCTAAAAGAGCACAGTTGTACACAGTCCATTTACCATCAGTATCAGTGATGAACTGTTGCATCAGATCGTCACCGACAAATTTCTGTTTTGTCTTCTTGTCTGTGTTCAGTGCTACAGACGAGGCGTGGCGGCTGCTGGCCTCCTACCTGGACAGGTATCCCTCCGCCAACGGCCAGCACCACCGCTGTGTCATCCGCAAGCTGCTGTCACATGGTGTCCCTCTGCCTGATTGGCTGGTCAAGTCTTACAAGGTGAGATTTCAGCCAATAGGGAGGAGTGATCATGTCACAAGTATAAATGTGTGTGTCAGTACAAACAAGAGTTGCAGATTAATACATTGATTGACTAATCATCATAGCTCTAATCTGGTTGTTTTCCCAGGAAGTGGATGCAGCCGCTCTGTTGCGACTCTACCTGAACTACGACCTGCTGGATGCAGCAGCTGAGCTAGTGATGGAATATGTGGACGCTGTGCTGGGGAAAGGACACCAGTACTTTAGAATTGAGGTACACAACAGACGAAACTCTGAGTATTTGTAGTACAGTCAACTGCAAATCGTTAAAATCTGAAAAAGCACTGAATTCAGTTACATTTCCTATGTAGAGATGTTGAGTATTGTCTCTTTCCTGCTGAAGACTAACTTTATAATCTATAAACTACAGGACTGGTGCGACTGGATTGTGTTGCAGGAAGCTTTTTAATCCTTTTTAATTTTTACCTTGTGTGTTTTTTTTTTTTTTTTTCTTTTTCAGAGGCCTCTCTCTGCAACATCAGGGTTAGTGTGGCTGCCGTACACGTCCATCGACCAGCTGCTGCAGGCGCTCAACGAGACGCAGACCAACACCAGCGTGAGTCATCTACACTTCCTGTTTACATCTGAACACAAGGGCTGGATATCGCTGCTTATTTCCTGTTTCCATTGTGACCCTTAAAGTCCTGAATCAATTCCTTCCCATTCTTGATCAGATAAATATTATTGCATAAAACGCTTCCCAGTTCCTCCCGGGACAACACTTGTCCTTGAATATTATAGGCTGAACATAACCACATTTCCTGGTTATGAAACTGGACTGAGGATTTTTTTTTCTACGACAAACGCTGGAGACTAAAACACCTTTCTGTTTTCAGATTTACAACAAAGTTCGAGACAAACTGGACGATTATCACAAGCTGGTGGATCAGACGAGCAGACGAAGACTCTCCACACGATAAACTCCAGCAGGAACAAATCTCCACATCAGACTTGTTTCACTGCAATATATTGGGTTGGAATACACCTTTTTTTTAAATGGAAGTTTTGTCGGGTGTAAAATCAATAGAATGGTTCACTTATTAATGTTGTAAATATTCAGCAAACTGTGCATGTGGTTAAACATTAAAAAGATGGATTTGTTTAGTTTTTATAAACATATTGTAATAAAGTTTTTGCACTGTTTTCCAGCAGATTTGTTGTAAATTGTGATGAAATTAAAAATTTTCCTTCATTTCTTTGAGTCAGTCTTTACTTCAGATTCAGTGATTTCTACAGACTGTGGAAAAATGGAGAAAAATTCATTTGTGCTGGTGATTTAAGTATATCCGCTTTTGTAGAATGAACGAAATGCGCTTATTCAGCCAGAAATTTGCAGGAAGTGATGAAGCACTCTATCCAAGGCTAGATTCATAGTGACAGTGAATTTAGTTCAAGATTAGATTTTCGTAAAACAAGCGTTACCTTTTGCTCTTTAAATTAGACCATAAAGTCTTGTGTTAAGCTTGATTTTCCTAAAATATATTTTAGACTGCCCTCCATCTACCTGCAAAGCAAAATAAATAATTGATTAAACTGCAAATCCAAAGGTTTTGTTTGCTGCTTTGCTTGCATCCAGTAACTTGGTTTTTATTATTCAATTAAAAAAGGGTTTTAATTAAAATATAGATTTGGGCATAAAAAATTCTGATCTCAAACCCAAACATTGCTTAAACACCTTTTTCCCCCAAACCTTATGGATATGGAGCTACATTTGTTTATATTATGCATTTAAACAGAATAAGTGCAATCAAAACCAATTTGAGCACAAATGTAGCAAGAGTGAAACCAAAAAATGTTTTAGAGTAAAATAACCAATTGAGTGCAAATCCCACTGCACTTCTAACCTTTACTTGCAAATCCAACTTTTGCTTGGATTCCTCCAAATGAACAAAAATGATTTTCAAAAGACTTGAAAAGAAAAAAGCAGAAAAATATTTGGGTTTGAGAACAAAGGTTTTTGTTCACAAAACTATGTTGTGACTGCAATTATTTTGTAATTTAATAATAAACTATTAACCGGATGAAGCAGCAAGTGATACTTTTAGAGTTGCAAATACAAGTTTTGATTTGCAAACCCAATTTGCATAACATAGAAACAAATTTATATTGTTACGGTTGTTTCTCAGCTAACAATTCATAAAACATGCTAATCCTTCTCTGATTTTGTTTTCAATGTTAAAATAGTCTATATTTTGTTAATAAAACCAATACTCACCTTATAGCTTCCAAAGTTGCTCTGTTGATGTACAATTGTGTCCAGAATAATAGCCTGTTTTAAAAATGCAACTAAAGCCAAAATCCCTATTAACTTTTATTTCTATATATTGGGAGCGCTGCGTTTTATATCCTAAATGTGAAGAAAATATGTACATTTTTAAAATAATTTTAGGGAAAGTGAAAAAAGCTGTTAAAAAGAGGAAATAATACCCTTGAAATGTGAGATTCTACAGGACAATGACCCCAAACTTGAGTAAAGGAGCAGCATCTTAGTTCCAGACAAACAAAATCAAAGTTCTGGAGTGGCCAACCCAATCCTTGGACCTTAATCCCATTAAAAACTTGTGGTCAGACATCAAAAACACAGTTTCCGAGACAAAACCAAGAAATTCTGAGGAATTGTGAGGCTGAAATACCTATTCCTAGGAGCCAGAAGTTGGATGACTCTATGCAACACAGATGTGAAGCAGTTCTCAGAAACCATGGTTATAGAACTTATTTTAGTGATTCATGGGAACGCTAAATCCTGAAGATTCTTTAGTTTATACAGTAAATATTTAATTTTGTAAAGAAAAACTCAGACACAGCCATTTCTTTGAGCAGCAATGTCTGAATTCATTTTTCCTAACTTTCTGTAAAATAATTAGGAAACACATTTTTCATCACAATTTGATTTAGGATATAAAATACATTTTTCCAATGGACCAAAATAAAAATAAGGATTTTGGCTTTACTCACATTTTTAAACACACTATTATATTGAACAGAACTGTATAAAACAAGATCTCTGCTTGATAAAAGAAACTTTTCATTCAGTCAAGACATACTTACCCGCTTCAAAATGAATTTTTAAAGGATAAGTAAGGCTGGAGGCTTTCTGTATTTTTCTTACCAAGTCTCATGTTTGGAGCCAAACCAACAATGACTAAATCTACTAACAAGCATAGTGTGTATTGTGGGTGGCCTCTTCCTGACGCTGTAATACTGGAGAGTGAAAACTCGATTTATTAGCCTTTGGAGCCGTTCGTCATCGATGTGTTTAACAGTTTTTGGACAACGGGGATCTATAGCACAGAGGAATAGAGATACATCAGGCTTTGTAGATAGATTAATTCAATGAGATTTGTAGACAATAAGTAAAACATAGAAAATCACCAGCCTGATCCTTTAAACTCTGGCGTCTCGCAGGTATTTCTCACAAGCCCCAAATCACCAAAACATCAGCTTTTATGGAAGAGCAAAATAAAAGACCGCAGGCGGATGAAAAAAGGATTAGACTTAGAGAAGTATCCCCGTAACAATTCCATCCAGCTCAAACTAAAAATTTGCCTGTGGAAACCTGAAAAAGTTGGTTTCCAGCATTGAAAATTTGTGTTTGTCAAATTCAGACACTTTTGCAGTAAGGAAGACCTCCACTCAGTCTGTGACACAGAGACACACACACACACACAGTCAGGAAGCAGCATCTGCTATCATTAACGTTAAAATCAGTAAGTAGTGCTTTAAATATAAGGGGTTAAAGTGGAATTAAATGTGTGTTATAATTTAACAAAAACTCCCAAGAATCAAATAAAATAAATATATTGAAAGTGGAATAAAAAACTTAAAAGTGATTTTCATTCATGTTCATTTTATAGTTTTTAGTTGTTGGTTTTTGATTTGATTCTTGGGGAATTTTGTTCAATCATTAGGAAACAAATTTAAAAGGGTATATATGTATACACAGATTTACAGTAACCTGTTACTAATGCATGGAAACACACTGGAGATAGTTGGAGTTGTGTGTTTTATGAACTTGCATCACAATGTTTCTAATGCTTTCTAATCAATGAAAAGATTCAAGACCAGAACTGTAGAATAATGACAACTCTTTTCCAAATAAAACCTTCAATCACCTCTGACCCATTTTCAAGCCAACACACACACACACGAATAGTGAAGCAAGTCGTCTTCTCCACAGAGTACAAATAAAAACAGAACAGACATTTATTGTGCCAGAATCTACTGTACATAGTCAGAAACATAATGTAGTGTACCATGAACTTACAGCAGCATGTAGTGAATCATATAAAAAGAGCTAAATGGAATGCTTTGTTCAGTAATACTGATTTGTACCATATAAGGAGGAGAGGGAGGAATGCAGTCATCATAATCATAATCATCGCCATCATCACCACCATGCTCTGTGCAGTGAAGAAGAGGTATCACGTCACCAGAGGAACAAAACTGCTATACGTGTTCGTCACCGTGAGGCCACAGGAGACGTCAGGAAACTCAATGTAAGACTTTGTCAGCTGAGTCTGTTCCTACGTCTCTGCTGTGGACGATAAGAGTTTGGTACTTAGAGGGGGAGGAACGAAAAAAAAAAAAGCACAGGTGTGTGAGCAGGTGAGGGGGCGGGGTCACACAGTGCTTTTGGTGGGCAGCTCCGTGCTGTTGTGCCGCGTCTTGCGCGACGTGCCGTCGTCCCGCGGCCGTGCCTTCTGCAGGTTGGACATGGCGGCGGTGCGCTCAATGTCGATGAGGGCGTAGAGCTCGGTGCGGCGCGTGGGGGTGGTGGGGGGCAGCGGGGAGGTGGGGGTGCGCGGCGTGTGGGGGTTGCTGCCGTCCGACGCGCCCTTGTTGCCGCCGCCGCCGCTGTTGTCCATCTCCACCTCGATGTAATTGAGCGTCTTGGGCGGCTCCGGGTGGCCCGGCAGCGGTGGCCGGCGGAAGTCGAAGTTGAAGATGGTGGGACCCTCGGCGCGGCGGCGGGCCGTGTCGGGCCGGTGGGCGCTGAGCGGCGCCGTCACGTTCTCGGTGTTGACGTAGTTGTGCGAGGACTCGAGGGCCGCGGACAGCGGGTGGGAGTAGGAGTGGTGCAGCAGGCTGTGCTGCTGCTGCTGGTGGTTGTAGCCGTTGAGCGACGGCGTTTTCAGGCTGCAGTTCTCCTCCTCCTCCGAGCTCGGCTTCCTCGCCTCCCACACCGGCGGCAGCGCCGGCAGGTTCTCGTAGTCCAGCAGAGCGGTGCGCCGCTGGGCCGAGTTGTTGACATTCTGCAGGTCGGGGGTGAGCGGGGGCGGGCGATGGCGTCGGGGAGCCGTGGCCGGGTTAGACGAGGAGCCGTTGGAGTGTAGGGGGGTCGGCTCGGCCTCAGCAGGAGCCTCCTCTGTGTGACCGTTAGTCTCTCGGGGCTCCTCGTCCTCCTGCGTCTCCTGCTGACGCTTCTCCTTCTCCTTCTCCATCAGCTGCCTCTGAACGGGGGTGGGGCCGAGCACGAAGCGCACGCCCTGCTGCTCCAGCAGCACCTGGGGCTCCGGCTGCGGGGGCAGGGCCGGCGGCTCAGCACGGACCCTGGGGGGAGGCGGTGGGGTCGGCGGGCACTGGGACTGGGGAGAGGTGGGACTCTCCAGCGGGGTGGTGACGGTCAGCGGGCTGGGCTGCTCCTCCAGGAGCCCCGTGGTGTTGACGTAGGTGTGGACCTGAACACACAAAAACATTAACACCATGTCATGATGTTGGAGGAACACAGTCAAACAAACACTGATGCAACTACTGATACCCCATCTACTCATGTACTTGTCAGTAAAAGTACAGTAGCGAGTATTTTGTCTTACCGCTTCATCAGCCACCAGCAGAGGATGAGTGGACTCTTCTCCCACAGAGGGTAGACGGGTGCTGGCCACAGACGGGTGGCGGGTGGAGGGGTGAGATGGGGCCTCGCCCACAGAGGGGATCCGAGTCCCACCGTTTGGCACAGAGTACCCCTGAGCTGTACACACACACAAACAGAGGGAGACACATGAACTTTAATATCTGATGTATTCAGAGGAGGAAACTGTAGAAAAACTTACTCCATACCAAATGTCAACATTTCTGTATACCTGCAGGACAGCGTGTATAAAGTGTGTGTGTGTGTGTGTGTGTGTGTGTGTGTGTGTGTGTGTGTATACCTGCAGGAGTGTGTGCGGCCTGGTGGTTGGGATCAATCACGGCCTCCTCCACCACACTGATGCTGTGGCTGTGCATCACCTCCTGCAGCATGTTGAAAATCTCCTCAGCTCGGGAACATTTGAAGGCAAAGATACCTGAACACACCACAGATCCAAGAAAACTGTCAACCCTCAGCTCCTCTTCAGTTCAGCAATCTGTTAATATAACACCTGTCAAACGTCTCTTAAATGATTCATGTCAGATCATTAACAGTTTAATAATTAATAGTAGAACTGAAATAGCAGAGAGCAGAGAACATGTAGTGAGGAGAAAGGAGGTCTCTGTCCTGCAGAGATTATTCTCTAATCTCTGGAACCTTCTACACAGTGTGAGCCTCCTCCTGCCGGCTCTTCACTGTTTGGATTCTTTCACTGAAGGCGTTTTGCTGCCAGCTTTGCTGTTTGAAGAGAAAGTCAGAATGTGGCAGAAAGCTGCTAGGGGGGGCAAGGTAAATGTGAAGCTCAGCTACAGGTTTATCTTCTCCAAACTCTACATGAACAATACGTTTCGTTTAAAGTCTCTTTTACACATATCGTCATAATGCTGCTATAATGACAAGACAATTCAAACTAACTGGTTACAACTGAGTTTTATATCAGAATAAATACATCTTTGTTTTCTCGTTACTTCTGTAAACACTACAACACACAGTATAAGAAGTATTATAGTATTTGACAACATAATAGATTATTTTTATTGTAAATGCTGTGTAAAAAATATTTGTATATCAAAAACGCTCAGAAGATTTGTCCAATATAAGGATTTGATTCAAGCTGCCACCTAAGGATCTAAATCTTAGAAAACCAAGTTTTCATTTTATTTTTCTTTAAATAGCTCAAAAATATTAACTCAATTTTTTCTGTTGATGTAATAATCAAAACGACAGATCAGTGAAGCTATAAAGAAAAAACATTGAGCTCTCACTAATACTATGTCTCAATTTTTGACTATTACCCTTTCACGGCAAAGACACTTTAAAGGTATAGTGCATAGTTTTCTGGTGACATTTAGTGATGAGGTTAATGCAACCATGGACCCCAATGTGTAGGAAAACCTACAGGGGGAGCAAAAAAAAAGCCCAAACATGAAAGGTTTGTCTGTTCTGGGCCACTGTAGAAACATGATGATGCAACATGGCTTACATTTAGCCATCAATAAAAAGAGCTTTGTCTTAAAGAAAATAATAATTCTTATTAGGATTGAAATATATACTGAAAAAAGTATCCATGTACATTATATTCCATTTCTGCTAAGTCCAGTTAGATGCCGTTAAATGCCACTAAATTTTACACACTGTACCTTTAAATATATAAATCATCATAGATCAAATCCATGCAGTGAATGATCCATAATGACAATAATATTAAGTTATATGAAGCTTCGGCTCCCATCAGAAGAGGCTGAACTACAAACAGGGAAAAACCACAGTTATGGCAAGACATGAGGGACAAACCAGGGTGACTGCACATCGGAAGAAATAACACTAACACACTCTTTACTTCCTGTCCCACCACAACACACACAGTCACTTACAGATAACCATTACTGTAATAATCAATACTGGACATCTGATCACAGTATTGGTTGTTTGGGGACGAATGGAAAGGGAACATCGAGACTTACCGAACCCTCGGACCTACTGACCCCCTCCCAAACCCCCCGTTCTCTGCACGTCATCCGCATGACAGCGTGGGATCAGAACAACAGCAGAACCACAAACATGTCAACGTTATCTCACACATGACCCGCCAGGCTGATGGCGGAACATGAGTCTGACCTTTCCTCCAACACCACCGGCAGGTTCACATTTCAGCTCTTTTGTTAAAAAAAAAAACATGTGCTGGACACAAGATTTCTCCTGCTTCACCATCAAGTCCAGTCTCAGTGTTGGTGCACTGGGGGCTTCGAGTTTCAACATCGCACCTGTGTAAGTTGAATACTGAACCAGGATTTACTTAAAAACTATCTAAGATGTTAAAAATCCTGCTTGTATTTCAGCTAGGTCTGCAACTTCCCAAAACCCAAGGTGACGTTCTCATCTGTCAATTTTAATGTCAGAGTGCTAAAGAAACTAGAAAACATTCACATTTGGGAAGCTTGAATCTTCCAAAAAATACTCAGCTCGACAGCTCGGCTGGTGATTTTGCATCATTTAGACTGGAAAAATAATGAGACAGATTTCAGTAAACCAGTACTGCCAGGGGAAAAACATTTAATGTCACCATAAAACAATCAATCCAAGACCACATTTTTCCTTTTCCCCCGTGTTGTAGATTTGAGCCACTGGATGAATATAAATGGCTGAGTCCAGCCCAGTGCATATGTTGTATAAGTAGTAAGTGTGTTGTAGAAAGTGTGTGAAGCTGGTGACTGGAGCAGAGTGTAAGCACTTAAGCTAGTAATAATGTTAAAGTTGTGAATGTAGCAGTGCAGTGTGTGTACAGTTTAGGGGATTTGTGAGTGAATTAATGCCACAACTCTTCAAGAGCCTAAACAAGTTATCATGTCTTGTTGCCATCTGCTGATTATAGTGAAAGGGGTTAGCCCCAAAGTTAGCAACAATAGGTTAGCTCAGCACCTGACCAGGCTTACTTAAATGGACCAGCTTTTCTCAATTTAATGACAATCTCAGCCACTCCTGAACAGAGAAATGTCTGGCTACTGAATCACTTCCCTTCCAAGTTTTGCTCAACAATCCTGTTTTCTTTTAGCTTTTCTCAGCATGTTTACTGCAGCAAAACAATCTGAGCAGAAGACAACAAACATGTTTCGATGACTACTTGGAGCCTTCTGTCTAGAGTGTTTCAACAAGCACTTTTAGACAAAGTAACAACACAAAACTGTGAATGGAAGCTAGAGTGTTCATCTTCTTCGCTTGTATTTGTGGAGCTAGGGTAAAGAAGATGTCCGAACCTTGGCCTGTCTGGCAGCGCCGGCCGCTCTCAAAGGAGAAGAGGTTGGAGTCGTAGCCATAGCGTCGTAGGCACAGGTAGGGCCACCTGACGTCGTCACGGCGATGGGTGTGGAGGACCAGCTCGGCATCGGTGAGCTCCATCACACCAGAGCCCAGCTCGTTCCCATCGTCGTCCACGTTGATCACCTGGTTTAACAAAATGAAAAGTGTAGAACACAAACTGATTAAGAAATTAAGAACACTTCAGAAAGTTTATATATATATATATATATATATATATATATAGACTTTAATTAACTTTCACATGAATGTGGGCGGGGCAAAATGGCTAATGCAATAAGGCAGGTTCCTCGCAACTGTAGCTATGCACGGAAGAAGGAGATCTAGTACTCCACATTATTTTAATATTAACTTGAAGTCCGAGTTTTGTCAGTGCAAGTCTTCCCCATTGGCATGAATGCATGGCTGTTGATCTCTCTCTCTATCTCTCTCTGTGTGAGCGAGAATGACAGAAATGCGTTGGGGGGGGGGGGGCATATATGCACACACACCCTATATGCGTTATTAAAATAAAAAGAAAAAAAGGAAATAATTAACTACTTAGCTATATGGTCTTAGTGCTGCCCTTACTGTTGGCTATGCAAGAGAAATAACGTCATATTTCGCTATGTGCGCCTGCTTTGTCAACAAGCCGTGGACAGTCGGCTGGTCACTTGCAGCCCTGCCGCTCATTCTGTCACTATGAAAGCTGCAGAGCACACATGAGAGAAGAAAATCCGTTGGCATGCTGGCTGTGTCTGCAGGGTGTAGAAGCAGAGCGGCGCACACACCCTGTCCTGCTGTCACACATAGACGCAACTTATTAGAAATAGAGCTCTTATGAAAACGTCATAATTAAAGTATCGGTATGCATCATTCTGATGGCAGCATCCACTGGTTAATGGACTGTAAAGATGTGTGTCCACTTGTTCACAGTAGAAACACTAACTCATGAACTTTTGAGTTGATATGTTGAACTTCATAGCAAACAGTTGCTTATTTTGTCGTTCCAACATTTACAGATCAACATTATCTTTCATTTTGAGGTGTGTTTCTGTTCACCTAAAGATTGTTAGTAAGTACCAATATTCATTCTCTTAACTCGGTTTCTGCTCCCTGCAAACTCCTGAGGGAAATACCCTGGTCTTTAGCAGCCGTTTGGTTCTGAGCAGGTAGTTTACAGTAGGTATTTAGAGCCTCTTCTCTGAAATCCACTGCATTTACATTCTGAGCTTCTGTGGTATTCTCTGCCCCTGAGGGGTTGTTTAAAATACACTAGAGCAGCAACTAATCATTATTTTCATGTCAGATTAATTTGCAGAATATTTTCTTGATTAATCCTTCAGACAAAGAAAATGCTGAAACAAATGGAATTCATCATTTTGCAGCATCCACGGTGATGTCTTCAGTTGGTTTCTTTAGTCTATCTACAAGTCCAAAGCCAAAATACGTTTTGAGAAATGTATTTACATATGTGGCAATGAAAAAGAGTAGCATCCCCAAATTCAAGGAGCTGAAACCAGCAAATATTTGCCAAGACAATAATTTGATTATCAAAATGGATGCCCATTCTTTACCTGTAGATTGACTAATTAATTAGCTAATCATAGCAGCTCACAACTCTACAAGACATTACAAATTAAACAAAACAAGAAATTCACCTTTCATGACTGATCCCTTAGTGTTCATGCATGTATTGTTTTGTTCTAATTATTCAGTAAATGTAAAAAAATGATATCTTCGATATATCTTCAATTTCCCTGAAGGAACCTCCTAAAGGGATCAATAAAGTCCTATCTAACCTAAAGCAATACATTTTACAAAAGGCAGACAAACTATTTCCTCTACTTGACTGTGTGGGTGGAATTGCATTAAGAAAAAAAAATAAAAAAAATCACAGACACATGCAACGACTGAAGCAAAGTGAGGCAACGAGCAAACATTAATTCCTGTGGAGGTGAAGCTGAGAGAAAGAAAAACACTTTGGGAGATTGAGAAAGAGTAATGAGCAGAGTTTGTGAAACATCCCGACCACAGTCATTAGTGAATAATCCAGGGTGTGTGTTGACAGACTACTCCTGACTCCGAGGTCGCTGTCGGGGCAAGCAGAGGCACGAACTCACCTTGAATTTACTTTGATGATTATCTGGAATTGACTCTTTCTCTGGACAGCTTAAACAGCTACCCATGGCTTCTTCAGAGCACCATCTGATGTCTGGGAACAAACAAAGACAAACATGTGGTGGAGTGCGAGCAACTAAACCACGCTGACACTAAGCTGACGTGTGTCTGAAGGTTTAGCTCACCTAGATCCTGCCTCCAGTAGCCCTGGTTCCATCCTCAGAGCCCGAGGGACACTCATGCTTTTGTTGCTCAGCACACATGAACTGCACTTGTGAACACACACATTCACAGGTAACATGAGCAGGGCTGAAACGTTGATTATTTTCATTAACAGATTAATTGTTTGAGCAATTAAATGCCAGAAAATACCAAAACTATGTGTGTTATAATTCCAAAGAAATAATTCTTTAAATATCCTGTTTTGTCTGATCAAAATAGTAAAACCATAAAAAAATGACTGTCACATGACAATGAAAAGCAGCAAATCTTCAAATTTAAGAAGTGGAAAAGAATAAATGTTTGCATTTATTTGGTAGAAAATATGACTCAGGATCTAAACATGAGTGATCAAGATGACTTGTGAACAGAAAAATCAGAAAATGTTCAGTTCAGAAAATGTCTCAGTCAAAGTTTACTGTACGGGCTTGTTGGAGGGAAACTGCCCTGGTACATTTGCGAACATGTAAGTGTGTATAGGAATGCAACAGGTTATTATTCTCAATTAATCTATCAATTGATTTATTATTATTGTTACAATTTATAAATAGGAATCAAAAGTGTTGTCTTTAAATATCTTTCTCCTTTTGTTGGATCAACAGTACATAAAGATATTTTAGTGTTATATGACAAAGAAAAGCTCTAAATCATTGAATTTAAGATGCTGAAACAAGCAATTTTTTGGCATATTGCTTAAAAAGTTACTAAAATTTGAATAAATCTGCCGATCAAAGATGAAGTCTCAGATTTGCCTGTTTTATCCAACCAACAGTACAAATTCTTCCACAGAAAAGAAGCAAATCAGGTTAATTTTCTGACAATTGACTGACTTTTTGTTTCAGTTTTCAATTTGAATTTTCATTTAATGTGTAGATTTTCTCATTTGTTCTGTGAAATAGTAAAAACATCAACAACAAACACATCTTTGCTAAAAGCAAAGATAGAAGACTTCAAATGTCTTTTGTCCGCTAATCCAAAGAAATCCAGTTTACTCTGATAGTAACATCTGGCACATTGTCACATCTGGAACCAGAATTGAACCTGAAACCTATGAATATCTTTGTTTCGTTTTTGCATCAAACAGTGACAATCAATTATCTAAATAATTGCTGAATAAGCTTCTGTTGAGCTGAAGAGCTCACTATAGAGCTGCATCTGCCAATTATATTTCATTAAGAACTACTTTTTACTACTAATCGATTATTTAGTCAATAATGTCATGAAAAGTGAAAGTGAGTGCAAGGTGCCATCTTCAAATGTCATTAAGTCAAACTGACAGTGCTCATATATATATATATAATAGGTTTGCAAGTAACCATTATTTTCATTATAGATTAATCTGTCGATTATGTTCTTGATTAATTGATCAGTTATTTGGGTTAGGGTTAGTTTACCATCATAGATGATTAAATAAACAGGTTTCACATTTGCGAAGCTGGAATCTGGAGGCAAAAATGTCTCTATATAAAAACAAAAAGACTCAAAACTATTAATTGATAATCGAAATGGATGATAGATACAACTGACCGATTAATCGCTGAACCTCTAATATAAAGTTTAATGATAAACAGAGAAAAGCTGAAAATCTGAGATAATTAAATAAACTGACAACAGAGAAGTTTTAAGCTTTTCATTAATAAATAGTTGACTATCAGCATTGTTGGAAAATCATTGACTGTTTAATCGCTTTACCAACTAATAAACACTAGTTTATTAAAAGTCATCAAATCAGACAAATTGGGAAGGTTTGCTTCTTGTGTACAGATTATTTTTAGCTTGTGTTGTTCAGCCTAAACAAACTGATGAAGTCGCTGTGTGCGCTGAGAAATATGAAAAGCATTTTTCACTACCTAACTTTTTTATAAACAAAATGCTCAATTGATAAAGTCAATGATTGATAATAGCAGCTCTGGTACATAAAATATTTTTAATTAGTATTACTAATTATTCTGTTAATTATAGACCTGAAACGATTAGTCAAAGTGATACATCTGCCATCTCTGTATTATATTACTGTAAATGGAAAATCTGTATTGGACTGTGGATCAGACTATAAAAAGTCATTTGAGTTGAATATTTTCCAAAGTATAGTGATATTGATAATGGAAATTATTGTTTTTGCAGCACTATCTGATTATGTTTTATCACTTTCGTCTAAACATCAGCAGTCCAAAACTTGAAGGATGAAAAAAAATCTTAATACATTGCAGCAATTAACAGCATAAGATGGATAACATCTTTCTCCATTTATTTTCTCTTTATTCTTATACTGATTAATTAGCTAATCCTAACAACATTAGTTCACTGTAATGACATTGAAAAACTTCATTTGTTAGTTTCATTCTTTTGTTTTGACATGTTTTTTTTCCTCAACTCATCCCGATTATGTTTTTGAATTTTGGAAAGAATAAAGAAACTTTCATCACTTCAAAGTACAGGTTCACATTTTTCAAGTTTGTCTTAAAACAACAGTTAGGAGCCCAATTGATCACCTGAATACCATTTTCTTGTTGTAATCATTCCTCTTGTTCATATCATCAGAAGATCCCCTTATAACGCACTTACAATGTAAGTGATGGGGGTCAGTCTTCCGCATGTGCAAAAATCTACATTTGAAAGTTCGTTTAAATCGAATATTAAACTGCACTCATCAAAATCGTTTGACATAAGTTTTTTTTGGAGTTCCAAAGTTCCAACAAATGCCACCATCAGTCGGCCGTCCTGTGTTGAGTTCCACTGTTGCTCTTTCAAAATGAATTAGTGAGAACATGGGAGTGACGTTTATCCGGCAAAGATGTATCATGAATTTCGAGCGCAAATTGTCTTGTTTAAAGTATGAAATAAACTTTGGAGTTTTGCACTGCACAGTTTAAATAGTTTTGAGCTTAGTTTTGCAGCAAGGCTTCTGCTTTCTCGCTGCTCGTCAACCCAGCCCAGTCAACGAGGAGAAATACGGACAGCATCACTCCGCCATTACAAACCACGTTGTGGTCAGAAGTGGGATTACATGCGTAATGATGACAAGTCTGTTGATATGATGGCAGTCTGACTAAATCATAAAAGGTTGTGTGTTAAATCCACATGAGCAACTCCTTTCATATCAAACATAGTAATTAGATTTATTGTAAAACATCTTCTAGTACTTGAGTCCATTGTGCAATTGCCTGGTTTTAATAAATACTGTTTGCAAAATTTAACTTGATTGTATTTTCCCCGTTTTTGCTTGCAATTTCCAATAGAAATCACTAAAGAACATATAGTATGATTTTTTTTGTTGCAGGGACTAGTAGAATCATCATACTGGTGCCATCTTATCCATCAAAAGGAAGAAGATGAAAGATGAAAAAGATGAATTGTGCATTTTTATAAAGTGTGTAGAGGAAATTTTGAATTATCAAGATATAAATGGGATCCGTAGATAGATTCGGCATCTTGCACCCATGAAATACTACATTTAAACCTCAGTTTTCTGTGAAAAACAGCTGGAGGTGACAGTCGTAACATTTACCATGTTGGTCATACACACTCCAGCTATATTCTAGGTTTTGACTTCATCTTGTTAAAGAGGGAATATGATGCTAAAAAGACTTTAAATGTGACAGACATCCATTTGAGAGGCCTAACTCAGACTGCTGAAAACTTGTACGATTCAGACTAGGGCTGGATGGTATGGACAAAATCGAATTTCATGAAATCTTTGACCGAATACCTTGTTGTCACAGCAATACTGTAGGATGACTATTGGAGCTTTCAAAAAAATATTTACACAATGACATTTTTGATGAATAATCAAATGTGGCTGTAATGACTAAGTTGGTAAATAATAGAGCAGCTACAAGAGTCTGGTAAGTTCAGAAAACAACATTACGTTACCTCCATTTAAGCCTGTAAAACCAGAAAAACACAACACTTGTGGCATTTTAGAATATGAAAATATCCAAAGCCTAAGATTATATCTAGTCTCATATCACACTATCTATATGAAAACAATATATTGCCCAGGCCTACCTCAGACAAACTTCTGCACAAAAATACTATGTTGACACATTGTGGATTTTGGGCCCCATCACTTGCAATGAAAGCAAATTATGTAGGGGATTTTTTTTTTAAGCCAGTACGAACAGGAGGAATGATCGCAGAGACTGTTGTTTTAAGACTTGGAAAAATAGTGAACAACCTTTAAGCTCTGATGGCTTGTCATTGGCATTTCACACAACTTTACACACATTATACACCAGATTACTGCCTGTGAAATGAATCAGTCGAATCAATAATAAGAATAAGAATTCACTGTGCAATACTCTACATGTGCAATAATCTATCCTACTCAATGTAGCCTGTCTATCTTGTATATATGGTGCATCCATCCTGTATTATATTGTACTTTTTATATAGACTGTGTGCAATCTTTTCTTTTCTTGTCTGTCACTTGTACTGTTTACTGCTGTTTCTAATGCAATTTCCCCACTGTGGGACAAATAAAGGATTATCTTAATTTATCTTATAACACTGCAGGCCTGTTGAACACGCATTGTGATTTTTAGGTTAATTAAGCCTGTGCGGGACACAATGGGGCAGCATTACACGAGTTTTCACTATCACTTTCTACCCATTAAAAGGCCACAGACAGTGTGTGAGCTGTGTGTTCCCAGTTAACCATGTATGGGTGTTTACCAGCCGAGCTGCTCGGGAGTCAAATAAACACTCAAATGAAGAAATCCCCAAAGCAGCAGCAGCTGTTCAGCAACACTAACTCGCTGCTCAACTAACTTACACAAGTTTGGGCAAGTTCACGAAGTTGCAGCTACAGGAGGATTAATGTTAACTTTGTGATTCCCCCTCAGTGTGGTGTGGTAGTGTAATGGCAGCTAGTTAGCACGGAGCTAAGTGACCTCTCCGCTGGTTGAATAAGCTAACACAGATTTCAGCTACCTAATTAGCTCCGAGGCTACAGCTAGCGTCCCGGGAACACCTCTCTTTAAATGTCAATAAACCGCAGATTTTCGTGAAGCCATACTTACGAGGCGAAGTTAGCTCGTTGAATTACAGCATCCAAACTTTTTCGGACATTCGGGCAGTTGTTAAAGCAGCTCCGATTTCTCTCTCTCTGTCTTTCTTTCTTTCTTTCTCAATCCCCCCCAAAAAAGCGACGCTGGCCAGTAAACCCAACAAGCCAGCTAGCGTTAGCCCGCTGCTACACCAGCAGAGCCTCCATCTTTCCTCTGCGCTGCTAGAGCGCCAAAAAAAAACAATCACAACTTCTTTCAAAGGTGTCTAACGCTCGTGTTTGCGCGCGTGAAACGATGAAAAACGGCTTAAATCCATCGATAGTCCTCCGTGGTTCACTGCGGGGCGCGAGGATCCGTCCGAATGCGCTTTTTTGCTCCCCGAAAAGCAAGTTTGCTCGGGTCTCGCCGTCCTTTCCGCTGCTAGCCTGTTGGGCTAAATCACTGCAACTTGGCTAAACTTCCGAGAGTTCAGCAGGCTCCAATGTGGTGAAGCCGCGGCGCACGGCGCATGCGCAGGCGGTGCGGTTTGGGACAGCCGGGGCCTCTCCCAGCGGGGACATAATGAATGACTAACAGAAAAAACATAATTACTTGTTTTATTCAAACACCCACAGAAATGCGTCACGATATGTCACATACACAATATAATATTCACATGAAGCCAAAAACTGTCTGACTAAACTGTTACAGAGAGGGAGATTTCTGTCTCACATTCCTTCACAGTGACTTTACAGTCATGTTGCAGCAGGTATGCTTCCATTATGGATGAATAATCATAGAAAGAGGAGATTTCTACATTTTCTGTGGTGTTTCGTCAACTTTGCCTCCCTGTGAACAATTATTCTTGCCAAAATAAAACAGAACAGTTAAAGGATAGGTTCACAATTACATTTCATAAAAGTCATTTTGTGCAAAATTGAATTTAAAAGTTAATCTGAAGCTTATATGAAGCATCAACTGTCTGAGTTAGTCATATCAAGTCGATATTGGTCTTTTTAGCATCCCCTCTTTGTGTTTCTCTATTGAGTTGCAGTGAAACACAAATATGGACTTTTTGGCACTAAAAAGACTGTAACACTGAAAGATATCTACTTGATTTGACTTTAAAATAATATATTTCCCCCAGTAATGAGTTAATAAAATACCATTATCCTTTGCTGATACAAACATCTGTCATAGCTGTACAACAATACACCGACATTAGGGATATTAATTTAAATACATAGTCAGGATTTAAAATTTGATTTAAAATCTGGTGACTTTACGTTTATAAAGTTAATCAAATCTGATCAAACAACACAGCCAGTTTGATGCTGTTAAACTTTTAATAAATAACATCAAATATGTTTTTTTTTTCTAAACATAGCTTAAATGTTTAAAGGACAATTTAACAATGTTTCAAGTCTGTCATGAAATAGCATTCAGATGCCCAAACAAACAGAGTTTTTTCTTTCTACAGTAATTCCTTCTGTTCATACTGACCAATAGAAGATTCCTTCATAATGCACTTGCAATATAAGTGATGCGGATAAAATCTGTAATAATCCTCCTGTGCAAAAATGTATGTCAGCGTTTATATGGGCATCTGGCTGCTGATTGAAAAACAGACCAGACACATTGCAAACCTGATTTTTATCTACACAGTGACACATTATGACATGGATGGATTATAAGAGATCAGGACTCTGAAAACACCTGTAAAATGCTGCTGCTGGCTCAAAAACTGCACCTGAACATCAGTATTGTTTCATGCTGGAGGTGAAGCTTTCTGCTACATCAGACACGAATATTATGCAAACCACTAGACTATAAATGTGTTAGAAAACCACCAAAGTGAACCTGAGATTAATAATTAATGAATAAAAAACAGTGCTAGAAGAAAAATCCGATTTAGCAATTCATCTAGAGGATGTGTCTTCGAGATGTGCTTCACTAATTTCATGGTAACATATCTGACTGTGTTGAGATGTTTCAGTGTTTTTGATCTATATTATCTATAATATTAAAGTGGACATCAATTCATAAGTCTTGTATAAATATAATTTGCAACAAAAACAACAAAATGGCTCTAACAAAACTAAACTAAACACGTCTGGGTGGCATCTGCTCTGTCTGGAAAATGCTTATTTCTGTCGTTGTCTTAATAACATCTTGTCGTCGCTTGTCTGCAGATCTCAGTCTCCAAAGAGATCTGCAGCTGGCTAACACCGACGCATTTACAGAAATGTTGATTAATGTTTACTGTCTTTATAAACAAATAAATGACATCAAAGTATAATCAGGACATTTCTACTTGGGATTGAACTCAGTGACAGAGACAGAGTTTCACCAGCAGCTCACAGTGTCCCTCAATAGGAGGGAAGACCGAAGCCAAAGAACAGGAGAAGCCATCTGGATAAGAGGTGAAACGTCTTTTTAGACAAATACAAATCCAGTTGCCTATGATTCAGTTTGAGAGAAACACAAAGCTCTGGATAAATGAGAATATTCACAGGCAAATTGCTGAATATTTCTTTGTCCGTGAACAAGATCATGGAAAAAACTACTGGGCCGATTTTCATGAAACGTGGCGGTAAGATGTAGATGTGGCAAAGGAAGAACCTATTCAATGTTGGTGTGGACCATACTTATGAAATTTGCACAATGAATTGTTTTAGTAAGTGGTTTAGTGGCACTTAGTGGCTCCTGTTGGCCAATGGAATGTTAATAGCTGAAGGACCATTTGACAGAACTCTGGGCCCAGTGAGACCAGAACTTAGTGCTCTCAGAGTGCCCTTTCAGTATATATATATATATATATATATATATATATATACTGAAAGGGCACTCGGATAATATTTCCACTACACCAGTTATTGGTTCTGCAATGAAAAAACCCTGGAAAAAACGGCCCAAGTTATATTGAACCTAACTGCTGACCCCTGGATTAGTATATACATTTAAATGAATCAGAAAGTAATAATAAAAATATATTGAGAAAAGAGAAGCCTTTATACAAAATGCAAAGAAAAAATGAAACCCAGATGTAATCTGTTGACCTTCAGCTAGTGTGTCATTGCAGCCCTACTCCCTACACTACATATACAGAGCAACAACCTCCATCGAAAACCAGTCTGAACCAGGTGCAGCTTCTGCTTATCTAAAAGTCACGTTGATCATTAAAACATTCCATTCTCTGTACTAATAGGAAACAAGGCAGTAAGTAATTAGCCCTTATAATGTTATAATTAGTATAAAGTCTATGCATGAATCAACAGGTTTGATACTAATCAGGCTTTTTGGCTTCAGTGCCCCTGATCCTGTGCCTGGGAGACCCCTTCAGCAATCCATCCATGCATTATCAATCACTTTACAAAAAGCACTACAGATCTTTTTTGTTATTTTTTCATTTAACACAATGTGCAAATATATATATCTTATAAAAACACAATAACAATACATAACTTAAAAAAGCAGCTGTGTTAGAAACATTAAGCAAAATATATACAAACACATACAGATATGATGTCAGTATATGTACATGTATGACGCATAAATAATCATATAGTTTTTCTCTATTTAGAAATATCTGTAGATGAAAATATAAACAGTGATAGAAAAATAAAATTCCCTGTAGTGCTCAACATATCTCTCTGTAGTCAATACAATCTTTAACGTCTGGTGCACAGTGTCTCTGTGGGTTGAAACAACACACAAACAGAGAGGATCAGTATCATGGATGGTCAGATGTTTCAATCTAATGTCTGAAACGGAGCCACAGAAACCCACTCACCTCTCTGGCTGGCGTAGTGCACGTTTTCGTAGACGGGGCAGAGGAGGTTCTCCTGCTCGCTGCGCAGCTTCCTCGCTCGCAGCACATCACGTACACACTGGTGAAGGTACGCGTACTGACACTGAGAGGAACAGGGAGCAGAGAAAACAATGAGACAACCAGGCCAAGGAAAGTTAGGAAGCACATTTACTCAAGTACCAGATGCTGGTAAATATGGGATGCTTGAGTATTTCTATTTAAACTTAAACTGTTCAAGTCCCCCCCCCCACCATGAGTTGTAAAATGAATAGAAAATGTTATTACATTAGCCTTCTGATGCAATGAGCAAACACATTGTACCATTAGAACACTGGAGCAATAGTTGCTGGAAATGGGCCTCTATACACCTATGTAGATATTGCACCAAAAAACGGATATTTGCAGCTAGAATAGTCATTTACCACATTAGCAATGATTAGAGTGTATTTCTGATGAATTTAAAGTTATCTTCATTGAAAAAAAACAGCGCTTTTCTTTCAAAAATTAGGAAATTTCGAAGTGACCCCAAACTTTTGAACGGTAGTGTATATCCCATGAGAAAACCTCAGCTACAACACTATATAAAATATTTTTAATTGTAGTAAAACACAATGTTACTGTCACAGCATCAACATATATCCTTAATATCCACATCATCAATAGAATAAAAAAAATAGTTTAATATAATATTAGTTGCTCTGTCACAGTAACATGAATTGATTCTGACATTTCTGTAGTGTTGTAGATTTCTTCTGAAAGCAAGTTTAAGTCCATAACCTTTGTGATTGTAGAGATCTTCCATATTTATTATTATTTATAGCAGGAAAACTGAAAAAGAGGCCTGTGGCTTAAGTGGTTAATTCACACTACAACTCAGAGAGCATCCTTAGCTGCCGTACTCCATTATTTCCCACTGAAAAGCAAGACATGAGCAGTATAAAGCTACAAGAGTGATTTAAAGGACGGGTTTTCATGTTTGTCAGTGGTCGCTACCTCAGTCTGCACCATGTGCGATCGGTGAAGACGCAGGTCGAACACAGAGCCGTAGATATCCAGCGAGTCCTTGGTTTCCAGCTGCTGCAGCACGCGATCCAGAACGATGAAGGTCCCTGTACGACCCACACCAGCACTAACACACACACACACACACACACACACACACACACACACACACACACACACAACTCTAGTTAAATGCTGAAATATCTATTAGACGGATTGAGGTAAAATTTGGCTCTGACATTAATGTTGTAACAGAAGCTCAGAGGCGACATGAAGACAAAACAGAGTAAGTTTTCTGCTTGATTTTATTATATACATATTTGACTGAGACATACTCTCTCAGGCTCCGTCTCTTTTTGCCCAAGCAAATTTCTCGAGAAATAAGAGGAAATTGTTTAAAACTGCAGTGTGGAGTTTTCTTGTAAACAAACAAAAATGTGGACTGTGGAGAAGAAGCCAGTCCAAAGGTGTGACTCAGAGCCGTAATGAATAAAAATTGCTGTTGTAGTTGTAAACAAACCGTGTCGCCATAGTTACTGGATTCACCGTGTACCTGCAGTGGACCACTGTGGGTCCGGATCCAGGAGTCCTGTTGACGTAGTCTCTGACGGTCCGGACGAACTGGATCAGGGACTGCGTGGTCTCTGGGACTCCGTGATCGGGCCAAACCGTGTAGTGGAACTGACGAACCAGCCGGGTGAAGCTCAGCTGTTCCTCCTGACACACACACACACACACACACACACACACACACACACACACACACACACACACACACACACACACACACACACACACACACACACACACACACACACATACATACACAGGATTTAAGACTCTTTCAATAATGAGTATTATGTGTAAAGTTTCACTGGTTATAATCTATAATCTAATGATGGTTTGTTCAGTATGTCTCGCTGAAATGTAAATAGCACTTGTTTAAATGAGAAAATGAAAGATGAGTTCAGTACGCTGCAGATCTTGAACTCTCGGATGGTCCACTCCGGCAGAACGGACTCCGACAGCATCTGGACGATCAGGTCTCCGTAGTACAGGGGGTCCTGGTCAAACGGCCAGTAGTGATCGCACTTCACCTGCAGACAGAGAAATGAAGATCTGAACAATGACACCAGAAAAGGAGGGATACTTGAGAGAGAGTGGCACAGAGACCCAGAAGATACTCATTGACCCACCCTGCCTTTCTCCACACACTGGGTCACCATCACGATGTTGTGGACGTTCTGTTCCCACACCATTTTCCAGAAGTCGTCTTTGGTTCCCGGTAGAGGACCCTGCGTGGCGACGTACTCCCGACGGAAGTTATTACCCTGAAACACACAGTGATAGACATCGCTACGCATCAGAGGGGCAAAACCTGGCATCACCTCTCGTTAAGGACATCTTCACATCCTGTGGTCTCCTCAGACATGCAGGTTTATTTACAAATATAAGGTGCAAACAAGGATTTCATGCTGGGAGGAATTGTAAGGATATAACAATTTAGACTTAAGATAAATTGATCATGAAAATGACGGTCAGAATTGTAGTGTAATATAAAGCACCGTAACATTTAAATGCTCAAGTTTAGCACAACTCATGATTGCACTTAAGTATTATTAGAGTAAATGTACTTTATTCTATTGAAATATGTTTAATCAATGCACAGAGTGTGGATCTTACAGGAATGTAGCTGGCGTTGATGTAGTCGGAGCAGGGATCGTCATCCACGTACGACAGCTTCACCCGTGTGGAGTCATCTGAACACGATAGAAACAGACATTTGCATTGACAGGAAAATCCAAAGACGATAACAGGATATGAGCAACCATTATGACTAATTAAGTGTTGAAAGGGTCTTTCAGGTTTTGGACTTTTTCTCTAGTCTGATTTTCATTGAAATATTGAACCATTTGGTGATTTATTGAATAAAACCATTTAAGTTTAAAAGAAAAATCACTTTTTGGACTCAGCCTCAAGTTTTTAGGAGAAATCAGCTTTTAGCTTTCTACCGGTCCAGCACTTTAAATTCATGCATAGCCGTGTTTATGTAGGTAAAGTGCTGCTGCTGTTATATGAATGTCCGTGTATGGGATTTAATACTGATTATAGCTGTGTAATGTCCTCTGCTGTCAGTGTGTGTCTGCAGGCCAGCTCTCACTCACAGGGGAGGATGTTGTTGTATCGGTTCTTGCCGCGGTTCTCCGGCAGCAGAGCGGTGTCCAGAGGCTGATTACGACCCACGTCCTTAAGATCCTGAAACAATGCGTCCAAGTGTTTGAAATGTCATGAGTCCTCACAACCCCAAACAAAAATCACCTTCTTGATTTAGCTTCCTCAATAACTGTCTATACTCTTCAAAAGTTTGGGGTCACTTAGAAATGTCCTTATTTTTGAAAGAAAAGCACTGTTTTTTTCAATGAAGATAACTTTAAACTAATTAGAAATACACTCTATACATTGCTATGTGGTAAATGACTATTCTAGCTGCACCCCAAACATTTGAACAGTAGTATATAGGTTTCAACATCCAGTCCTTCACAACAACATATGTCTTGCATTAAATGTTTTGAAATTATACCTTTTGCTGAATGAAATCTTGAGATCATTAATATTGTTCAAGTTTAATATGACTACGATCACTTTAACCACTGGATAAATATCCAATTTTACCATGACGGCTGGTAGACTAAACAGAACAGCTGCTAATATTGAGACAGTTTGCAGCTTGTGTTCATGGGACAGAAAACCCAACCTCCTGACTCACCTCGTACTCCTCTGACAGCAGGTAGTGGGAGTCGGCCTGCAGCTTGTTGTAGTGAGACTCAAAGTTCGGGACTTTGATGGGACTGCAGGAAAGAAACCGAATGTTTACAATTAGAAAAAGAGTCCAAAACTTAAAAGAGAAAATGATGAAAATGCGTTTCATAACAGCAGCAGACATGTTAGAATTTATTACCTTGAGATGCGCCGGTTTCTGAGAAATAAATAGAGAGATAATTGTTAATGACCGTTGGTTAACAGACTGGCTTATTCTATTCAAAGTAGCCGTTACGTCAATAGTTTTAAGTTACAGAATGGTTTAATGAGCCTCAAACTGCATCAGCCTGCAGGGAGGAAGGGGAGGTTATAAAGTAGGGGTTTAACAGCCACTATGAACAGGAGGAAACCTGACTTCAGCACTGCTGCTGTGCTGGAAAGACAAACAAAACTAATCAATATATGAAATGTCTTATTGATCATTACAAATTATATTGTTTTGTGACTCCTGTTGGCTTTCCTTTACTCTCTACTTACAGCATAATCTGACAGTTATAATGAATGATAATACTGTAGTAGAAGTTCTATTTTAATCTCTTTTAGCTTTAGGACTGAATCACTATCGCCACCATCAGGAGAGCAAGACCCTATAAAAGCTCAACAAATGGTGTAATCTCAGCTACAGGAAGGAGCTGCTGATCTCTTTCAGCACTTTTATATTTATATTTACCATGCACCATTTATAGGCCCTAAGCAGTAATTCCTGTTTGCAGTGTAGCCACGGATGAACTGTCACTGGATCTCTGTGATACTGAAGAACACCTACAAATGTGATGATTCAGAAGCCAGATCTCAAGCCTCTTTTCATATCACCACACCTCCCCTGCAGACACAAACTGTGGACTGTTTAAAGCGGCTTCTAAAAACCACCTTTACAGGCTTTGAGCCTTTTTATAGATCTTCATCCCCGGCGTGTGTTTGTGTTTGTTTTAGTTTGGTCTGTTTCTCATTGTGCTCTGTGATGCTGTATCGTATGTTTTTGTTCCTTCTATTTCGGTCTGTTTCTCATTGTGCTGGGTTTCACATTGTTACTCATTTTGCTTTACTCATTTATTCACTTAAATTGTTCATGAGTGTGTGAAGCACATTGTGTCTGTGCACTTTGTAAACTGTGTGCTAAATAAACAAACCTTTACTTTACTTCCATATAAACAGTCCAGATGGAGCTTTAGTCTCATATATATCAGATTACTTTTTAGTATAAACAGCAGTAGTATTAGTAGTAGTGTTGTAGTAGTAAAGTCACATTCAAGGGTATTGAAGGGTATTGGAGTATTAGTATTATTTTAGTATTTTATTGTTTGTCTCACCCTCTGACCCCTGGGTGGACTCCTGATGTCGATCTCTCTCTCCTCAGGCTCATCCTGACTGTTGATCTCTCCTGAACACTGATGGAAACACACAGCAGACTGTTACACACATTCATCTAGGATACACACACACACACACACACACACACACACACACACACACACACACACACACACACACACGCACACACACACACACACACACACACTGACACACCTCCACTCAACAATAAACACATACACAGTTCTGCCATAAATTCTACTTTTATGAAGTTTAAGCAGTTTCAGTTTTTGCCTACATCTATCAGAAAGGTGATAATCTGTGATGGTGGGGTGGACAAAATATTAGAAACACTTAACATTAAATAATGTATCAATAAAAGGACAAAACAAGTAATTCTCTGCTAACTTCAAGTGAAACGAACCCTAATTAAACCCTATTAACCCCTATTAAATATTGCAATGGTGAGAAATGATTTGTTATTCTGCTTTGTCAAAAAGCTGAGCCACTAAATAATTGAAAGAAGCCGATTTAAATAAATTTGTGTTGATAAAAGTTATCAATGTTAGTGAAAAATTTGCAAACGCTCCTTCATGAACATACAATGAGGAAACAGTGGAATTTACTCATTTGATTGATGCTCATGTCAAGTGTCATTTTAGGAGAAAATAAACTGGAAATATAAGATATGACTAAATATTTTTGTTAACCAGAAATAAAGCACCATGTTTTTAGCCCTAAACCTGAGAAGCAAAACGTAGGTAAAACAGGCCATAATACTCATCACATCACATCACTTGCTGGTGCTGCTTGCTAAAGGAATAGTTCACAGTTTAGGATAAGGAATGAGATGTGCAGTTTAAATATAAAGCTACACCCTGACTCAGTGTATGCTGACAGCTGACAGAGACTTGTATAGAGACACACTCACACTTTGCGTGATTTCTGTCTGCAGACGAGCAGAGCGGTGACTCCCACCATCACAGCGATCAGAAACATGCCGGCGCTGATTCCTTCAATCACGCCACTCAGAGGCTCTGCAGGAGAAAACACAGGAGCTTCGCTGTTAGTTCATTACATTTTATAACATTTTATCTACGTCCTTCACTTGACTGACGGCAGCGCCCGTGTTGTTTATTCTCACCAGCCTCGGTGGTCACAGGGAGGGACAGGTATGTGTCTGTGTACAAAGGCGAGGAGTCAGTGATGCTGTTTTTCTCTTCATCAAACAGTTGAGTGAAAGCGCGGATGCTGAGTCTGGAGGACAGGACAGAAAGTGAGAAGAGTTACAGTAGTTTGCAACCAGGAAAAATGTGTTTAAATCAGTTATAGCTGATTTGCTTTTCAGTCAAGTTGCAGAACATCTGACTTTCTAGTTGAAACTCATCTCACAGAGGGAGAGTCTTGGAAACTTAAGGCTTAGACGTATTGGCCAGACTTACTTCTCAACCTGTAGTTCCAAAAAACATAGTACTTCCATTCTCTTTAGCAAAAACACAACATATTTCCACAACATTACTAGATCTGACCCTGAAAGAGGTTTCAGTATCATCAACAGCAAAATTAACATAATCAATAGAACAATAGCTAGTATCTCTTTCTCACAATCCCTCTTTTCAGAATCATCCAACTCTTCCAATTTTCATATTATTGTATTTGGTGATTTTAGCAATGTACTGAATCCAGAACTGGAGCACTATTCTATCACATTCCTCCCATAATCCCTTTTTTCTTTATCCAATCAAATATTATATGGCAGAATGTTGTCTGATGGAGATTTCACAACCCTGACTTCTTAATTTTTTAACATATTATCAAACTTTCACCCCCATTGATTTTCATACCGTCACTTCACTTAGAGCAATAGAATCTAATATCCACAGTATTATTATATCAGACCACGCCCCTATAACCCTCCAACTATTAAAGGAATTCAACCACCTAGGTGGTGCTTCAACACCTCTCTCCCTAAAGACCCAGATTTGATCAAATACTTTGAACAAGAATGGCCATTCTTTCTAGAATTCAACAGCTATCGTCAAAATAAAACCACAAACATTCTCTGGGAAACACAAAAAGCAGTTCTAAGAGGGAAAATAATATCATATTCCACAAAAAAAGTAAAAAGAAACCACAAGAGAATTTTTTCTCTTTTTTTTTTTTTTTTTTTTTTTTTTTACAGCTGGAGGCCTCTCATATACCTAACACAATCAACAAGGAATTACTCAAAATCAATATCAAACTTAATAATCTTATTAAAAACAAAAAAAATGCATCCTTCTGTCATATGTTAACATTTCGCATTTGATACAACAACAACAACAACAATAAACTAAAAGCTAAACAATTGAATCAAAAAAATTGGTTAGTTTATTCGTTTATATCAGTAGGAGATAACTCAGGAAACATTACACAAGAGCACACTGCACCGCACTGCAATAAATGAAACATTCAGAAATTACTCCTCCGAACTGTACACTCCAGACCGTGTCACCACATCTACAGAAGCTGATGCATTTCTGAGGAATGTCTCCCTTTCCGAACTCTCCTCAAACCAAGCATAGAATTTGGATAAACCACTCACCACTGATGAACTGAAGAAAGAACTATTTCTCATGCCCGACCAAAGGTTCCCAGGTTTTGACGGATTCCCAGCAGGATTTTATAAACATTTCTGGCCCTTTCTCTCACCATTATTTCTCAATATGATTTTAGAAATCCTCCATAGTTTCAAAATTTCCCATTGTATAACCACCACCCTCTCATGACCTTTGAAATTCTTAAACAAATATACAACCTTTCCCTACCATTGTCAATTCTGCTGAAAGCGACCATAAAAAAGGTGTAATATTCTGTAATTTGTCCTGTAATATGTTGATAGATGTTCAAGAAAAAGTTAAAACTGACTAAATAATTAAGCAATTCAACTTAAGGTCTTCATCAGGTGATATTCAGAGACATTTGATTGTAGTCCGAATCTGTTTCATGTTGTAAATATTGTAAATAATTTGTGTACGCGTAGTCCAAATATTGATTGGTCTGACCTGAGATCCACACCACCTGGATCGAACCAGGTAAAGTTTATACAGTAAATGCATCGTGTTCAATATCTCCTGATGAAGATGTCATCATCTCTTCAGTAAATGGACACAGGTTCTTTCCCCATCTTCGACTACCTGTAAGCTGTTTTTGGTTTGAGTGGTCCATCACAGAACCGGTCCCTGCTACTCTCTGGGTCCGGGTCTTTAGGATCGCAGGAGCCCCCCAGAGAGTCCATGCCCGTCCCCACGCTGATGTCAAAGCTGTGGGAGCCGCTGTCGGTGCAGCTGCTGGGGAAGAAGCTGGTCTGGTAGGACTTGATGGAGCTGTTGGATTTATAGTCCAGGTAGGAGGGCAGGGGGTGCTGCTGCTGCGGCTGGACGTTTCCCATGTCTTCAGACGTCCCAAAACAAAACACAAAAAGAACAGAGAATACGGAGATTACAGGAACTATGAGGGCTGCAGCCATGAGTTTTATATAATGTTCTCCACAATTGATATTAGCTTCTTATAAGAATCAGCCCAATGATGTGCACAGACTTCTTAAAGGGGAGGGGTGACGAGGAAAAAAAAGGGCACAAAGCATGTCTTCGCCACTGCAGAGGGCACTTTAGCACATGTTTTGGCTCCTAGAGGGCACTTTAGCACCTGTTTTGGCTCCTAGAGGGCAAATTAGCACACATATTGGCTGCCATGAGGGCACTTTACCACATGTTTTTCAAAAACATGTGGTAAAGTGCACACCACTGAATCAGTCCACACACAGGATCACAGGACAAGTTTCTGTGTGAAACTTTTTGCCTCCATCATGGTATCTTTACCTTCTGACTCAGTCACCACCACAGTGAAGAACCTGACGGCTCCGTTGACGTCACTGAACCAGCTGCAGTTGAAGCTGAAGAAGATGGAGGACTTTGTGACCACAGCGGACTTGTCATCAACCCGAGTAGTGAGCGGGGGGACAGGAGGACCTGGTGGAGTGATGTCAAAACATTTCATTACAGCTATGACAGGAGCTGTTGTACCCCTATGATGAAACAGTCTCCGGATCTGTTTCTTTTCATTTCCTCTCAGATTCATTTTTAGTTTTGTGATCAAAACACAACACACGATTAATTGATAACAACAATAATAACAAAGACAGTAATACATGTAGTTTCTGACTGTTTAGGCATCACAAGTTATGATGCTTTTTGAAAACAACAACCTGCCTAGGATGGATTTTACCATAATTTTAGCCTTACACTGCAAAAACTGAAATCTTAACAGGTGAAAATAGATTGTTTTGTACCATTAGTCCAATATTGAGTAGAATTATTTTATTCCACTTGCAGAGAATTTATCTTATTTCAAGATTTTTTTTTCTGATTTGGGTCAATGTGGTGTTGTTTTTAGAAAACATGGTGAAGACAATTAAAAATAAAAGACAAAATTATCTGCCAGTGGAATAAGATAATTCTACTGAATATTGGACTAATTGTACCTTAAGATTTCAGTTTTTGCAGTGAGCTGACCCTGGATCAGCTGCCTTCATGTTTCTCATCACCACTCACGGTCGATCATGGTGACCACGCTGTCCTGAGCCGCCTCGCTGGTGGTCCTGTCGGAGATCACCTTCACACACACGGTGTAGCGTTTGTGGGGCTCCAACTGGGTGATGAGGTAGGAGGTGGAGTGGCGGCCGGTGCGGCGTGAGTAGACCAGGGTCTTGGAGTCCTGGTGCAGACACTCGATGGTGTAGGAATCGTAGTCGGCCTGCGGGGGACCCCAGGAGCAGGAGATGGAGGTGGAGCTCTGAGGGCGGCAGTGGAGGCCGTGGACTCGCTCCGGCTCTACAGGAAGAGACCAGAACTTTAGATCAGGATTCACAACAAATAAGAGTATGGAAAGAGAGAGGAAACACAGGGAACACTTTACTTGAATGGGGGTTTATAACACATAATCATGACATGACACCTGTCATGAACCTTAATGAATGCTTATGTCAAGTGTAACCAGACAATTTTGTGTTTTCAATGAAAAGTCACAATTTATTTACCACCATGAGTTGTAAAATGAATAGAAAATGTTATTACATTAGCCTTTTAATGCAACACATTGTATACATTGTACCATTAGAACACTG
Source organism: Lepturacanthus savala (assembly GCA_030544235.1). Taxonomy (NCBI): domain Eukaryota; kingdom Metazoa; phylum Chordata; class Actinopteri; order Scombriformes; family Trichiuridae; genus Lepturacanthus; species Lepturacanthus savala. The sequence continues at coordinate 27,420,924 of CM060465.1, forward strand.
GAGTGATAGTTGCTGGAAATGGGCCTCTATACACCTATGTAGATATTGCACCAAAAACCAGACATTTGCAGTTGGAATAGTCATTTACCACTTTATAGAGTGTAATTTAATCATTGATTTGAAAAGAAAAATGTAAGATATAATGTCTAAATATGAATTTCGAGACAAACAGCTGAAAGTCGACTGGTCAGTGTTCGCCACTTACTGGTGCGGATGCTGTTGTGGATGGGCAGGCTGTAGGTGGGCGGGGCCCCTGGCTCCGTGGCCCCACTGACGGCGCGGAGGCTGAAGTTGTAGAGGCGTCCGGGGTACATGCCCCTCAGGATCCGGCTGCCGGAAGGGCGGCTGTGATACGGGTTGATGACGGACAGCTGGTCCGGCGGCGTCCACTGCAGGTCGAAGTCGTCGTAATCAGAGGCGACAGGGGCGCTCCAGGTGATCTCCAGGGAGGTGTTGGTTACCCCCCCAAACAGAAAGGAGGTGGGTGGTCTGGGTGCTGGGAAGAGCAAAATTAAGTCATCTTGAATAATTAGCACTTATAATTAAATGCAGGTTGTATGAATTCTTTTAATTTAGAAAAAGTTCTATAAAACATTTGTCTGGCAAATTGATTAATATCAAGGATAACAAAGGTTATGTACATGTGCTGGTATCAAAGAAATCTGCAACATGTGAGATGTCTACAGAAGTGTCAGAATCAAGTTATGTTGCTGTTATAGAGCAAATATAGATACAATATTGAAAAATAAAAAATCTAACATTGTGTTTCACTAAAGATAAAAAAATACTTTATTTAAAACTTAAAATAAGACCAAACTGACCCAAATCAGGAAAAACTACTTGAAATAAGCTAAATTAACTGCAATGCAAAGTTCAATGATTAAAAAGATAAGTGCTCAAAGATAAATTATTTGTCCATAAAAATAGAAATCACACAAATAATTATTACAGAACATGAATATATTCTGTAAGATGTTTATAAAGGAACCAAATAACCTTACTCTTTTGATAGTGTTACCATTCTTTATGTTAACAGGTTGGTTTTGACCCATGTCTTAAATCAGCTGTAAAATACACAAAAAACATTTATTTATCAACCAATTTGTTTCTTAACTTTTGGTTACCTTGTTGGGTTTCCTTAACCATGAAAATATTGGTTTTAATATTCTTTGGTGTATGTCTTTTATGCCTTTTTTTGTCAGTATACCCCTTGATATCAATTTAAAAAATGGTAAAATTAACCTCAAGACAATCCCTTGAAGCTCAAATGATTGGGAGAAGAACTGGCTGTCATTGCGTTGGCTGATTGTAATTATTGCTTTATAGTCTTATTTTTATAACTGGATCAAAACCATATTTCTAACTAAATAGCTGCTTATCATGTGGTTATCTTATTTTCCAGGGTTTCCAGGACTTTTGGCAGTGATTCTGATCCAGTTTGTAACTCACCCGTCCTGCCCAGCGCGCTGGCTCTGTTGGCGAGCTCCCCGCTGAGACTCAGCACCACAGCCTGGTACAGGCGGCCAGGAACGAGGCCATGGAAGACGAATTCTGTGACCTCTGAACCCAGCTTCTCCTCTGCCTGCTGCGAGCCGTCAGGGTCGTAGAGAGTCAGCAGGTAGCCGCTCAGATCACCGCTGCCTCGATCCCAGTTCACCCACAGGGCATCTGACTGGTTTCCACTCTGAGCCTTCAGAGACACCACAGCTGCTGGTACTGAAGAGGAAATCATCCAGATGATTTTAGAGGAGTTTGCTTCCAAGTGTGGAAGTGATACTGCAAACAATTGTCAATTTCATTTTGAAATTTACATTTTCACAGTATACTTAATCACATACTGCTGCATGGGTGAATGTATACTTGTAGTATAAGTGTATGACTAAAAAAAAGCACAATTTTATACAAATACAAATTTAATATTATCTAATAAGGATGTCTAGATCTGTTTAATTAAATGGTGTAATTAAATAGTGTAAAGTATGTCCAAGATGAATTGGATAAGATTATAAAATAATTAGTTTTATGTTATTTATGGGCATATATCATTTTACTTTTACTGAACTACATTTTTCTGATAGAAAAGAAATCATGTTGGTATTTTTTATTGATACTACTACTAATGTACTAGTACATTTAACCAGATATGTAAATAAATATGACAAAGAAATAGACCCATCACCAGTTGACTAACAAATAAAAATTAATTAAGCAGAACCGTGCCATGACTCAGGCATTTTTGTCTTACATAAATGTGAATTATATCTATCATACATTGAAGAAAGAAGGTCATTTTAAGTATAAATACACAATTCATAATCTCTTTGATTGACTTCATCAAGAAAATGTAAGAAATATAACCACTTCTTCCTCTGCCATTTTGCTCTCTCAATTTGGCCAAAAAATTACTTAGACAATTATACTTTAAGGCTAACGATTAATTATTACACATATAGTTAATATAATATGATAAAAAAACCCACATAAATCACCACATAAACCACCACATAATTTAAGTTGTATTTTAAATGAGTTCCACATTAATGAAAAACTCACATGTATATCAATCAGTAACAATAATTTAGCTACATTAAGTCCTTTTTTGAAGTACTTTTATTCTAGTAAATTTGAATATTTGCAGGTGTTTAATCCTCACCTGTACGGGCCCAGATGAAGGAGTCGTTGGTCTGCTCCCCGCTGCGGGTCACCAGCACCGCCCTGTATGGCGCTCCGGGCCGGAGGCCCTGGAAGGAGCAGTGCTGGCTGCTGGATGGAACGCGGCGGCGCTCCTGCAGCGTGTCGTCGGCGTTGTACACCAACATCTCGTAGGACTCGAACTCGCCCTCCGGAGGAGACCAGCGGAAGGACAGGCTGGTGGTGGCGTTGGTCTGAATGGACAGGTCAGTGACGGCTGCAGGGCCTGATGGAGACAGGAAGGAAAAGCAGCTCTGACACTGGTTTAACCATCACTTCTCTTTTTTATTTACATTCAGTTAAAGTAGGTGTGTAACCAAATTATGAAGTACAGGTTCACAGGGGCAGCATTGAGTTTTGTTCATATATCCTATGAGGAAACCTCAGCTACAACAATAAATAAAGTATTCTTATCTGTAGTAAAACACAATGTTACTGTTACAGCATCAATATATATCGTCAAAATCATCAATGCAATAAGAAAATAGTTTATTATAATATCAGTAGTAGGAGCGGAACTAATGATTTTTGATATTTAAGTTATTAGTATTTAATTAGTTCCTTTATAATCTCCTGTTTAAACATCTTACAAGTTGTTTTTTCCTGATTTGAGTCAGTTTGGTCTTGTTTTAAGGTTTAAACAAAGTATTTTTCATCTGTAGGTAAACACAATGTTAGATTTTGTAATATATTGCACTCTCATAGTAATACAAATTGATTCTGACACTTGTAAGTGACTTCATATGTTTTAGATTTCTTTTGATACCAGATTTAATTACATAACCTACTGTGGTTGCAGAGAAAATAAATATGGAATACATATTTATTTTCTTTTATAGCAAGAAAACTGAAAAATAGGCATGGGGCTAAAGTGGTTAAAACAACAATGAGGAGCCAAATTAACATTGTTTTCTTGCTGTAATCACTCCTCCTGTTCATACTGACCATCAGAAGGTCCTTTCACAATGCACTTATAATGTGGTGGGAGAAAAAAAAAATTTAATACTTTGTATCATTTTTTTTCATCTATAAAAAAACTAATTTTATAAATAAATCTGAAATAAATCCATTGTGATATTTCCATGCACTCAACCTCTGGCAGTTTTCGACATGACTGCTCCGTCTTGACTGAAAAAACAGGAAGTCTTACGTGTGCGAGCCACGGCGCTGACCCCCAGACTGTGGACCCCCCCGCTGGTGGTCTGGACCAGGACACGGTACTTCTTTCCGGGGACGAGGCCGTCAAACCTGTACCCGGTGCTTCCGGAGGGTCGGGAGGAGTTTGACACCAAACTGCCTCTGTCGTCTAGAACCTGCAGGTCGTATCCATCAGATATGCCCAGAGCTTCCTGCCAGCTCACCTGCAGGCTGCAGGTGGTGTGCAGGTTGTCCACCTGCAGAGCCGTCACTGCTGAGGGGACTGAGCAGGAAATACACAGTTTATCACTAATTTTTCATTTTACACACTGATTTTATTCATAGCTAAAAGAGGGGAAACACCTCATTTTATAATACTGAGTTTGATTTAAAATAAACTTATATTTCTAAACGTAAAATATCAATCAGTAAAGTAATCAACCAGTCACTTCAGTTGTCAGACACTTTAAATCTCAAGATATTCTGTTCATTTTATGATTAAAAAAACAGAGAAAATGAGCAAATCCTCACATTGAAGAAGCTGACATCTGAACAATGAATCACATGATTAAATGATTATTATAAGAGTTGCAGATACATAGTTTCACAACTAATCATTGTGACTTTGTGACAGTAGACTTTTAATTAAAAGAAAAGGAATTATAACAGACCAGGACTTCAGTAAATTTACTTTTACCACAACCTGTGCAGGTAACAAAAACTATTCCAGCTAAATGTAAATGTATTTCATTTGAAGGCCACTAGATGTCACCAAGTTTCTTGCATTGGATTTTTCAGTACTTCTCTCTCTCAAGTTCACTTTCAAGTTTCTTTCTTCTTGAGATCTGTATCTTTAAAATTTTTACATGAATAATTTACCATCAATTTACAAAACAGGAGGGATGACATGAGGAAAAAAAATGTAATTTCAACAATTATTTTTAATTTTCATTCTACTGTCAAATTGTAATTCAAAACAATTACCAATTATTTTTTTGTCTCACTTTATACAGTCATCATCCAGGGGGCCAGAATGGACCCTTTAAGCGAGCTGGTTCTGGCACCCGGGCCCTAGGTTTAACACCCCTGTGTTAAGTGATTGAAACAAATAAACACCCCGGCTGTTATTGGTTAAGTTGTTGCATTTTCTGACCTGTGCGTCCGCTGGCCGTGTTGCTGTTGACCAGTTCTCCGCTGACCGACTGCACCGTGACGTTGTAGAGTTGCCCCGGCTGCAGGGAGCCGAAGATCACCTGGTTGACGTTGTTGAGGAGCGGCCGGACGTCCAGCTGCCGGTCCTGCCTGAACAGAGACACCACGTACCCGTCCACGTCGCCCTGACCCGGCGTCCAGCTCACCTTCAGACTGCTGCTGTCACCGCCGTTACTCACGTCAATGTTCTTCACTTTACTGGGAACTGGGGAGGGAAAAAGACACACGATAAACTGACCACATATTGTTAATCTACCAGAACAGTGATTTAATATAACCCTTTAAGAAGATGTATTACAGGCCAGGATGAGATGAGGCTACTTAACCCATTTAAGCACAGATTTCTTCAAAGATACATGCATATAATTATATTTGGTCAAGTCACTAAGAATCATGTATACATTTTTTTTTTTCACATTTCGTACTTGTTGCTGCTTGAAGGATTAAGCCCATAAACAAAAAACAATTTATGTCATGTACAAAATTCTTTTATAGGGGGATTATTCTAGAGACTTGAATGATTAAGCAAACATAAACATGTCTGGGTTTAAAATTATAATAATCTAAATAAAATGACTCTTTCTGGGAGGGTTTGTCTTCTCTATGTTCCCATAGAGGAAGGGGCAGGAAGCAGTTCATTTTTTTTTTTTTTTTTTTTTTTTTTTATGTTAAAACAATATGAACTATCAAGACTTTTTGGCTCTAGTGTCAGGATCTCGGGATCAGTGTGTCTGACCTGTGCGGCCCTCGATGAACTGGGCCTTCTGGTTGGGGCCGCTGAAGGTAGAGACCAGGATCTTGTAGAGCCGCCCGGGTGTGAGTGACGACAGGACACACTCCCCAACGCCACTTCCCAGTGTGACGGGAGGGAACACCTTCATGTCGTTGAAGAGCAGCTGCACCTCGTAGTGATCTACGTCACCTGGGGGCGCCAGCCAGGTCACCTGTAGGTCCTCTGTACCCCGCCCGGCCAGAGACAAGGACCGCACCGCAGCTGGGACTGCAGGACACACACCAGGAATTAGTCAGGGTGTCTCAAAGAGACTTCATTCCAACTGAAAAACTGATAAATCCTGAAATTTCACGAGTGACAGGAATGGGAGGCCAAACCTTTGGTGTTGTTTTGTAACTACATTACCATTCAAAAGTTTGGGGTCACTTAGAAATGGTCTTATTTTTTGAAAGAAAAGCACTGGTTTTATTCAATGAAGATAACTTTAAACTAATCAGAAATACACTCTATATATTGCTAATGTGGTAAATGACTATTCTAGCTGCCCATTTCCAGCAACTATCGCTCCAGTGTTCTAATGGTACAATGTGTTTGCTTCAAATTCTAAATAAACACATTTGGCTCAAATGGACCATTTTGTGCAAATAAAAAGCGTTAAAGTAAAACAAACGGACTATCTCTGACTGTTACAACTGAAAGATCCCATATGAATGTGTGACCTGCTGCTGTATCAGCCACAGGTCAGAGGTCACTCACAGGTGCGTCCGTGTGTGGAGGCGCTGGTCTCATAGTTCCCGCTCCAGGTGCTGACCAGCACCGTGTAGAGTCTGCCAGGGACCAGGCCGGTGAACACACACTCGTTCTGCGTCTTGGGGACCGTCTTGTTCTGCAGGAACATGTTGTTGTGTTTGATGGACACCTCATATACGTCAAAGTCTCCGGCCGCATGACGCCAGTACACCTTCAGGTAGTCGTCCCGGGCAGCGTGGGTCGCTGTGGGGTTCTGCACCTTCGACGGCTCTGAGGAAGGACAATAGTCAGATGAGGTGAAATTTTAATCTTATTTAATTATAATTACATTTTTGAATTTTCTCCTTTTAATCAAGTGTTTTAAAACTGTATCTTGATACAATTAAATGTTTAAATGTTTTATATAAAGCACTTTAAATGACCTTGTTGTGGAAATGTGATATAGAAATAAACTTGCCTTGCCTTGCTTATTGTTAGTTGCTATGTCATGTTTATATATTATTATATGTTATTTTGTCATAGTTTATGTCAAGTTGTTATAATAAAGACATGTCAAACAATCAAAAGAGATCTAAAGCATCAAAAGTGACATAATTTACCAAATGACACGTAAGAACTGTCATAAGCATCCATTAATCTTCATGACAGATGTTTTGACATCAGTGACAACAGTGTTATAAACCCGCATTCAAGTGAAGGGTTATCTGATGTGTGTTATATTTGATGATATTTCTCATCTCATTTTTTATTTGACCTCAGTCTGACCTTCACTCCAACAGGTCCTGGAGCTGGTGAATGATTTTACTCACGTGTTCTCTCCTGGACGAAGGTGTGGTTTTCGTAGTTTCCGCTGCGGGACGTGATGGAGATGTTGTAGAGACGTCCGGACACCAGAGAGTTAAAAACGCACTCTGGGCTGGATTTGGAAACAGCCAGAGTGTGAACCGTCTTCTCCCGGTCTCTCAGCGTCACCAGGTAACTGTCGACGTCGCCCGGGGCCGGACGCCACGACACGCTGAGGAAGTCCATGCGCCCGTTGTTACTGACCGTCACCTCACCCACTGCAGCTGGGACTGGAGGGAAACGGGGACAAGAACAGGAAGGTTACAGCGTAATATTTTTCCCAAAATCAGATTTTTATCTTTTGATCCGATCCAACTAAAATCACATTTAATTATCACTCTTTGCAGTCAAAAATACTGTCAGCATGTTTTTAAATTAGGGGTGGAACATCAACATGTTAATTAGGATTAATCAATTACAAAGTAAATAACAAATTACAAATATTAATGCATTTTAAGGCAGTTTGCATGCCAAACAATGTGGAACATTTGTCAGTCACGGTGTTGTGGTCTTCTCTAGTTGCAGCGTAATAAATTAGACTCACTCATTTGTCAAAATGTACACCAGCACCCCAAGTTTAAAGAGGGTCCAGTGGTTAATTATTTGGAATTTTATGGTAAGTCAACATTGGAAATACTGAATTTCCCAGGACTGTAGACTACTATCAGTGGTTGATGATAAGGGTTTAGAAAACGTGCTACAGATAGAGACTAAAATTCAACTTTAATTGCAATTAATTTAGATGAATTAATTACAAAACCTGCATTTAATTCGATTTTTTTTTAAAGTCACAATCCCATTTTAAATATATTCTTAATAATTTTGTGCGGTGCTGGTGCTGGTGTGTGTATGTGTGTGTGTGTGTGTGGTACTGAAAAAAGGTCATTTAATTTAAGTATTCAAATACTACTACTACTATAATACTACACTAATACAAATTCCCTAAAATATACTTTTCTAATCTCTTGACATTTACAGTTCAGTTTATTTATATCACCTAATACAACACAAGAGGATGTATCAGAACCATCTAGAGACTGATGAAATAGTAACAGCCATGTTTGGTTTGTAAATCCTGCATAGCATCATATTTTCTGTGATCTTTTAAAAGTCCTGAGAGACTCAGGAAAATATTGTTGAAAATGCGTTCAGGCAGCAATAAAGTTTTCTTGTTGGAATTCAACAATGAACCTCGTCCTCTTCCCCTCTCCTGACAGGAAGTCTTTATACACAGACCTTGGCATGTTTTTTGTCGTTTCTGTCCTCTGTTCGACACTTCCTGAAAATTCCAGGAAAATTCCTGTAGCATCAGATAAGAGCGAGTTTTCAATAATATCCTGCTGTTAGTCGATGGACGGTGGTCTCAGACAAAGAAGCACAATGACTTGTTTTAAAAGTGTTTTTGTTGCTACTACAAGTTATTTTTTTTAACTGTGCCAGAAATGTGACAAAAACTAATGTTATCATAATCACCAGATCCAAAGAAATCCAATTGATACTACTATCAAAGCCCTTTTTTTAAATTTTCATTTCTGGAATGTTTTCAATTTAGTGATTTATTCACTGAGACTAAAAGTGTAAATGATGCTATTTTTTCCAATGGAAAATTCTTGTCACAACATTCAGTCATTTTATAAGAAGAAGAAAAAGTTAATAACCTTATATCAGGTCAGCTAAAATGTGATTGATAGACATAGATAGTCAATGTGTAATAATATTGATCAAACCTTTTGACATGAAACTTGTCTTTATAAAATAACTTTGGCCTAAGAGCTCACAATATTTTCTACAGTACATTTTTAATTGTAATTTATTTGCTGTTGCTTTAATTTGTTTGATCGGTCTCTTTTTTTTTTAAGAAGGCCTGGAATGTTTTAATGTTCTTATCTCATCTTGTTGTATGAAATGTGCTATATAAATACAGCTTTTCTATTATTTATGTCACATCACACTAACTGAAACTGCTGGAGAAATAAGCGGAAGGTCACAGGAGGAACAGGAAAGTAAAATCATGTGGAAATAACAGCTTCGTAGAACTGTAGCTATTTAGTTCTGTGTCTTGCAAAGTTTGTGCATGAAGCTCAAACGTCCGACTGAACTAGAATAAAAACTAAAAAATCTTTAAGCGAATGGGGGCTTTACCTGGATTTTATCCAAAAGGTTCATGGAAATGAGATGTTAAAGAAAAAAGAAACAATTCAAAAGTCCAAATCCCTTTCTTCAAACTTCCACCCTGGAGCCACGCTTCCAGGGTGCAGTAACAGCATCCAATAATGTTCAATGTGACGCTTACAACGATTGTATGGAGTTTATTCAACACTCCCCATACAGCTTACTATAACATTTTCTGCATGTGTTGGAGCATTTCATTAATTGGTTTCAATCTGGATGTAAAGAAGATTATAAGCAAAATGATAAAATAGGGGGAAAACATCATCAGCACCACTGTACCTTTAACTGCTATCAGACTAAAGTTAAAGGTGCAAGTCAGACTGGATATATAAGAAATTAGCAGCTGTCTTACCGGTGCGTCCCTCTGCCACCATCTGTCTGGAGGCGCGGCCGGCTCTGACGGTGGTTAACACCACCCTGTAGAGGGCGCCGGGCCTTAGAGCTGAGAAGCTGAGGCCGGTGGTGTTGGCCGTCACGCTCTCGTTCTTGATGACGCTGCTGTCGTGGACCAGCAGGACGCGGTACGAGTCCACGTCCCCGGAGGCTCGTTCCCACTCCGTGCGGAGGGCGTCGGTGCTGCCGTCATTGGAGACCTGCAGCCCGGTGACCTGAGCCGGAGCTGGGAGGAAACACACAGGAGACACGGACACTCAGACTGATTCCAGCTTTGTTTTACAGTTTTTCCGCAATCAAACAGTGTCTGTGAGAGAGACGAGGCAGAGGATAGGTCGTGTGCACCTCAAGACGTGTGTTAGAAGATTTAGCTGTTGATTTTTCTATGGATCAGGTGGCCAATTCTTACACATGGTGCCTTTAAACTGTTAAAATCCTAAACCCCCGATAGGGGGCAGCATTGGGTTTTATGCATATGTTGCATGAGAAAACCTCAGCTCCAACACTAAATAAAGTACTTTTATCTGTAGTAAAACATAATGTTATAATACAATAAGAAAATAGTTTAATATAATATCAGTAGTAGGGCTGCAACTAATGACTATTTTGATATTTAATTTGGATTTGAGCTGTGATTATTAATTAAATAATTAGTATGATAATTTAATTATTTAATTGGGTCTTTTAGAATCTATTATCATCATAAGATAATCATAAGATAATTTAGCTTATTTCAAGTTTTTCTTTTCTGATTTGGGTCAGATTGGTTTTGTTTTAGGTTTGACATTAAATATTTTTATTTGTAATAAAATACAATGTCAGATTTTTTTTTGCAATATTGCAATATTCTGACTATATTTGCTCTGTCACAGCAACATAAATTGATTCTTACTCTTCTGTAGCTCACATGTTGTTGATTTATGTTGATACCAGGTTTAAGTACATAACCTTTGTGATCGTACAGATAATAACATAGAGATAACAAACATTGAACAGTTAGTAAATCTTACTGGTCCATCCGTTCACAGAAGCGGAGCTGCTTAAGTTGCCGCTGTTGGTCGCCACGGTGACGGTGTAGAGGCGTCCTGAGGTGAGGATGTTGAAGGTGCACTCTCTGGCCTCCCAGGGCAGGATCCTCTGAGCCAGGACGGCAGTGGAGTCCGCCAGTCTGAGCAGTACCGTGAAGCTGGACCACTCCCCCGACGGCCGGTTCCACAGGACGCTCAGCGTGGACTCATCAGAATGACGGACGATCAGCTGCTGGACGGGCCGAGGAGCTGCAGGAAGGTGGGGGAAGCGAGGGGGGAGTAACAGAGTATATTACTCAATTTACTTGAGTATTTACATCTGAACCTATTTATTTATATAACAGCTTGAAACGTTTCATACTATCATTTATATTCTATTAAAATGTTGCCCTTTTCTTTTATAAAGTTGCTATACACTTTGTGTGTAAATTGCCAAATATTATGACACAGTATGATTACTATTAATCTACTGAAAATGCCTGACATTGGCTCCACGTTGATAAATTAAAACCCTAAAATGCACTCATATTTATTTAGTGATTAAAAACAAGCAGTATAATGTAGTTTGACAATATAAAAGTAGTAGCAGTAGTAGGAGTATTTTTACTTTTGAAATCTACTTGAAATACACTTTGATTACAAATACGAATAAATTCAAACAAATTAAATGCAGTATTTTGTGGTGTTATTACTTTTGTCTAAAATAAAGATCTAAATACTTGGTTAGGAGACCAGAGACAAGACAGGAGAAGATACAGGCTGATCAGAATGGAAGGAAAAGCAACTTTCATTCATTCATTCATCTTTTATATCCACTTATTCCTCATTAGGGTCACAGGGGTCTGCTGGAGCCAATCCCAGCACATTACAGGTGAGAGGCAGAGATACAACCCAGTTGGTCGCCAGACACACACCATTCACTCACACACTCACACCTATGGGCAATTTAGAATCTCCAATTAACCTCAGCATGTTTTTGGACTGTGGGAGGAAGTGTAACGTGAACTAACCCAGTCGTCCCTGGCAGGTCGCTGTGTTACCCAGGATGCCGCTGTGAACGCTGACCTCGGCGCTGTAGAGGCGCCCCGGCACCAGGCTGAGGTCTTGGGCGGAGAACGTGTACTGTCTGCTCAGTTTACTGATCGTCTCGTTCACCAGAACCACAGAACTGTTCCTCAGCAGCACGCTGTAGTTCTCCCAGTCGCCTCTGGGGGGCGACCAGGTGACCCTCAGCGCTCCACCATCAGGTGACATGGACAGAGACAACACCCGGTCTGGGACTGGCACACAACAGGGGAAGGAGAGGAGTGATGGTGAGTGACGTACGCTGGCATCAAATGTTAAATTATTATACAATAATTAGATCTATTTCTCTGTCAGATAGTCCTTGATTCTTAAAGTGGGGTCCGGGGACCCCCAGGGGTCCTTGAAGGAAAGCCAGAAAAAAAGGGAATTGTTTATTTGCACTATAATTCTTATATAAACAATATATCCTATCCTATATATTTTATTATTAATATATAATTAAAACAATGACAGAATGTAAGGAGGACTGCCTTATTTTAAAAATCCTTTATTTAATATCCCATTAATTTATTATTTGTGTTATTTTCACTTTGCAAATGAATTTATTTAATTTCAAATTTTATTTTCCTAATTTATACTGAGGTGGAAAAGCACAGAGAAATAAATGAGGAGGTGAATACATAATAAAATAAATACATTTAAATAATTAATAGATAAAATAGAAAAATAAAATGATTGAGGCATGAAAATATATACATTTACTGACATATTCATTTAAGAACTGAGTGATCCATTAATTAATTTATATTTGTTCAGGCTGTTTCGTTCCTCCATAATTGTGGTCAAAGCAAATTTTATCAGATAAGGAGTTTAAGGGTCCTTGATATAAAAAAGTTTTATCAGTTTTAGATTCTTTCTCAAAAACTTATGTTTAAAACATTTAATGTTTGGGAATAAACACATTTTTTTGTATGACAACAAGTTAGTTTTAAGGTGAAGAAGAACAAAACACATTGTCACTTTAAACAGAGAAAACTCTACAGCAAATGAAAGAGTAAAGTAACATGCTGTATTCTCTGAAAAACATTTATAAATGTTTTAAAGATGAGAAACAAACTAAACACTTGTAACAGCCAACCTCCCTCCAAAATAAGACACCTTACTTACACCACACTGCCCTCAAAAATGTATTTTTAAAAAATGAATGTCCTTTTTACCTATTAAATAAATTCTCATCTACAAACCGTGAACACCTGAACCTTTCTGAGTCGACACTGACCTGTCCTCCAGCTGGTCCTGGTCTCCGTGCTCTGTCCTCCAGCTGTGGTGTTGACAGACAGCTGGTAGCTGCGACCAGGGGTCAGTCCCTGAAACAGCACCTGGGTGATGTTGGGAGTCAGGCGGAGCCGCTGAGGAACAGATCCTGGGGCCGACAGGGTCACCTGGTAGGCATCAATGCCCCCTTCAGGGGACAGCCAGGAGGCCTGAAGAGTGTCTGAGCTGCCATTGTTGTCCAGCCTCAAATCTGACACCTTCGCTGGAGCTGAAGAGGACAGATCATAAAGGCACGGTTCATTTACTGTCTTTCACTTGAGATGACACATCAGAAATACACTCTATATATTGCTAATGTGGTAAATGGCTATTCTAGCTGCAAATGTCTGGTTTTTGGTGCAATATCTACATAAATGTACAGAGGCCTATTTTCATCAACTATCACTCCAGTGTTCTAATGGTTCAATGTGTTGCTCATTGTGTCAGAAGCCTAATGTAATAAAATTGTAACAGTAGTGTAAATCTTTTTAATAACTGAACTTCACTTTGTGTGTTCCAGCTGAAAATGTGGGAACTGTGGGAAGAGACATCAGAGCAGAGGTTATAAAGTGATAGTGTTGTTGGGCGGGAGAGGTTTTAGATGAGGCCACCAGCTGTGTTCAGAGGAAGGGTGGGGGGAGAGAAAATCCTAAAATATCCTGGAAAAAAACAGTCGATTGTGACTCCGCTGCTGCTGTGACCGAGCAGACAGTAAAACAAAGAGCTTTGACTCAAACCATCAGCGCTGACCTATAAACTGTCAATATTTCTCTATCAGAAAAGGTCAAGCAACAAATTCCACTTCTGAATGAGATAGGAGCTGCAGCGTGTGATTCCACAGAAAGTGGATCCTGTAATCTTTGTTTTGTTTAGAGAAAAAAAAAACATCAACGAATATTATTCATCTACCTGTGACAGCCTGTTGGTACGTGGAGCTCTGGAGGCCGGCTGCTTCTGTTACCACGGTGACGATGTACAGGGTCCCGGGTTGCAGTTGGTCCAGCACAGCAGAGGTCACGGTGTTTCCTAGAGTGACGTTCCTTAACAGAGCTCCGTCCTGATCCCTCAGTAGAACCCTGATCCGCTCTGTCCTGCCTCGAGCAACCTGCCAGGAAACTCTGAGGCTGTGAGGGGAGGAGGACGTCACCTGCAGGCCGCTGACAGAGGAGGGAGCTGCAGGAACGAAACATGTGTGACAGGGAGATAAGGACTACAGGTGTGAAAGAGACCTGAAACTACAGGCATCTAAAAGTACAGGCTTGAAAGTTACCTAAAAACTATGGGTGTAACAGAGGCCTGGCATACTACATGTATGACAGAGACCTTAAATTACAGGTGTGAAAGAGACCTAAAACTACAGGTAAGACTGACTAAAACTACAGGTGTAACCTAGACCTAATAACTTCTAATAAATAATAACTGAAAGAGATCTAAAAACTACAGGTGTGACAGAAACCTGGAACTACAGAAAACTAAAATACAGGTGTGAAAGAGACCTAAAATCCACAGGTAAGACAGACTAAAACTACAAGGGGTGACAGAGACTTTAAATTGCAGGTATGAAAGAGACCTGAATCTACAGGTGTGACTGAGACCTAAAAATTACAGGTGTAATGCAGACCTGAAACTCTAGGTGTGAGAGAGACCTTAAATTACAGGTGTGATAGAGACCTGAAACTGCAGGCACCTACAAGTACAGGAGTGAAAGAGACCTCAAACTACAGGTGACAGAGACCTTAAAATGCTGGTGTGAAAGAGACCTGAAACACCAGGTGTGACAGAGACCTTACCTACAGGTGTGAAAGATATCTGAAACTACGGGTGTGAAAGAGACCTAAAAATTACAGGTGTGATGTAGACCTAAAACTGCAGACAACTAAAAATAGAGGTATGAAATAGACCTAAAAACTATGGGTGTAACAGAGACCTTAAACTACAGAAACCTAAAGGTACAGGTGTGAAAGAGAGCTAAAAAATACAGGTAAGACTCACTAAAACTAAAGGTGTGACAGAGACTTTAAACTACAGGTGTGAAAGAGACCTAAAAATTATAGGTGTGAAAGAGACCTTAACCTACAGGAGTGACAGAGACCTGAAACTGTAGATGACTAAAAACTGCAGGTGTGAAAAATCACAGAAGATGTTTTATAACTTTAATTAAACAGACAAAAGTAGGTTTCAGGCATGTCTTTAACCTGCTTCTCACCTGTAGCTGCTGTGGTCTGGACAGGTGCAGCACTCGTGTTCCCGGCTGTAGCCACCACACTTACAGTGTAAAGAGTTCCAGGGACGAGGGAGCTGAAGCCTGACTGTGGGGCTGCAGTGCCCATGATCCGGGTACTGGTACTGGATCCAGAACTACTGTCTTCCAGAGTGACATCATACCAGTCCACATGACCGGCAGAGCGAGACCAAGACACCCGCAGCCCCGAGGAACCGGACTGGACTACAGACAGACTCTTATACTGAGTCTGAACTGGATCCAGCTGGACGTCCAGCCGAGTCGGACCAACGGGATCTAGAACAGGACACAAGTGGACAGTTAGAGTTCAGACAGAATATTTTTAAATGTGTTATCTCCCTTTTAAAAGTTATTATGAGTTAATTTTGTACTTTTGAGTTATTTTGATCTTAATATTTAAATGATTAGTCAACTGATCATCAGAAAATGTTAAACAATCTCTGAATGATTTGAGTAATTTATCAAATAAAAAGCTCAAACAGTCACTGTTACCGGCTTCCCAAAGGTGGTAATTTGCAGATTTTATCATTTTAATATCTTTGTGTTTTAAAGTGGTGGCTGAAAAAACTTGATCTAGTGTTTAAAATCTGCTTGTTGCAGCATCACCAGACAATAAATAATTTAATAAAGGTGACAATTATTCTTCTGAAGCACATTTCAAGAATTTTCAAGTCGATTTTCATACTGTGCATGTATACTTGGAAAACTTTCTTCCACCTTTTACTCTCAGCACCTCTTCTATTCCTCTGATGGATTATGTAAGGCTTAATTAAGCAGAGAACAGGTCTGTGTGTGTGTGTGTGTGTGTGTGTGTGTGTGTGTGTTTGTGTGTGTGTATCCTGCCTTTGTACCAGCAGCACCAGTAGCGATGGAGAGGCTCGATAAGATTGTTTTAGCTGCGTATTCCTGGACTCACACATCTGCATGTGTGAATCCGGAGAGGAAAGAGAAAAAAAGTAAGGGTGTGGTAGGACAGGGCGAACAGACCCCCCCCTAAAACACACACACACACACACAGTCCTGAACTCTGACTCTCTCTCAATAATGGTTTCCTCTCTGAGGAGCCTTCGTTGTTTCCTCAGGACACACACAATCGCTGCACTAATAGATACTTTCAGTACAAACTGATTTGTTCCTTAATGAGATACCAAAAATATGATGTTATTGTTGCACTGGTATGTGTGTACTGTCATTGTATATCTGTTGTTTATCTGTGCTATGCTGCAAGCAGAACTTCCCCCAGTGGGACGATAAAGTACTGAACAGAAAAGTGTCACATCCACTCTGATCACTAATAAGTAATAGAGTACGTTTACTCAAATAAAGTACTTAAGTACAACATTTTGGTATTTGTACTTTTCTTGTACTTTATATTACATTGTAATTTTACAGCTTTAGATAACAAGTTAGACTTTATTCCCTTAAATATTGGATAATATTGCAAGGAAATATATTTACATCTTATAATCATTTGTGTTATATATGCATGCATATGTTTGCAGCTGTTGTACGCATTATTTTTATTAATTTTCTTTTCCTGTTGAAAGTGTTTTTAAGGAGTTTTTTCCTTTTACTTATCGAGGGTCTATGGATGGAGGATGTTTTCTTGCTTTACAGATTCTAAAGCCCCCTGAGGCAAAACTGCCACTCGTGATATTGGGCTGTATAAATGAAACAAGACCTGACTTGTCTGGAAACATTAACTACAATGTGGTAAATAAATTGTATGCATAATTATATCAGATTCTAAAATGAGCACTGTTATCTCTGACATTTATTGAAAACACTTTTCACTTTTTGAATGTTCTTGTAATTGTTTTTTTTACAATGTGGGATTCTAAGTCTACTAAAAGAGCACCTTCTAATGACAGATGACTATTCTCATCACAACATATTATTCTAATTACATTTGTGTATTGTTTTTTTATTGCTTTTGTTCATTTTATTTGAATGTATTAACATTTAAATTATTCTGTGAGTTATTTCTTTACCATTTTTATCTTTCATCATCCATCTGTGTTTTTGTGTCTTGTGTTTTCTTGTTTTTACGTCTTAACTTTGCCCTAATTTTGTCTTTCCTTTGTTTACTGTTTGGATTCAGTGTACATTGTACTGAGTATTTTGCTTTTGCTTTTTCTGTCAAAGCACTTTGTGAACTCTGTGTTTCCCAAGTTATTCTTCTCATCAGAACCATTACTTCTTACTTCTATCTCAAGTTTCTATTCTCATCACAAGTAATTATTCTAATTCTTTTTCAATCTATCAGTAAAATAATAACCAGTTTATAACTCAGGTGCTTACGTTAACATCTCAATTGATTGGAAACAGATATAACCTGCACTTTCTCCTCTTAAGAGTAAAATCATCTTCCCCTCACCTCTGGCGAGAAGACAAAGTGAAATCGCAGACTCCGATTTCAGTCTAATCTATGAATCCTATAAAAACAAACGGTGCAGAGGCCTCCTGCATCCGCTGCTGCAGGAGAACAATGTGAGGCGGGAAGTGGCCCAGAGGAGTCTGGAAGCAAACACTTGAGATTAGATGAACAGCATTGTTAGTGAGCTCTCTGCTCTGACAAACCTGCCGCCACAAACACCAGCCTCTGCTGGCAGTGTGCAGCACTGTGGCCTTGACTTTGTACTTTGCTACAGAGAGGAAGAGTCAGGAGGGGGGGGGGGGGGGGTCCACTGCTGCTCACACTGCTTGTATTGGGGTTTTATCATTGATATGCAACAGCATCTGTACAAATCACAGTAGAGAAGCTAAAACTTTCTGTAGGCTCCTTTCTATATAAACTTTTAGTTTTCTCCCTCATTCCTTCTCAAGTTCTCCGTTTAGCAACATACAGATAAAATGCCCAAAGGTTAATTCTAACCTATAATAGAATTATACTATAATAATAATATTAATAAATGAGTTTGCTTCCCTCTATATTGCTCATATACCCACACATACACATACAGAGAAGGATATATGTAATAAATATTATCATTACATACTGCATGTGATGTGAAGCAGACTAACATTATATTAGTTTTAGGTCTATAGTGTGTATATTAGTGTTTCTGTCACAGATTGTAAGATACTGTGATTTCGTATTTTAGAATTAGTCTTATTCATGCCACAAAGGTTATGAGCCAAAAAACAACACCAAAAAGAAGCATTAAAATCAAACCTCAGGTCAAATGAGTCCTCTTGGTTGGATCTTACCTGTGCGCACTGACGCGTTGCTCCTCTCTCCATCCTTCTTGGAAACCACCGCTAAACGGTACAAAGTCCCTGGTTCTAGACCCGTGAGGTGACACGTGAAGGTGTGACCGAGTTCTCCATGAGGCTCGCAGTCGGTGCCGTCAGCCGGGGTTTTCTCCTCGGTGAACGCGGTGAAGTTACAGAACGGAGCCGATGTGATTAATGTCACAACAGCTGAATCCGAGTCTGCGCTGATTCCAGTGAAGTTTGCGGAGCAGCGCGCAGCCTCGGTACTCTGAACCTGAAACAGGGAATTAAAGACAGATGGTCGGTGACAACCTGTCCATCCTAAAACAGAAACAGACCCACATCCCCCACTCACCTTCTTCACGCTCCAAAATAAACCGAGTATGAAATAACTTGTGGCGCATCTGAGCATCGCGGTCTCTCATTTAAATCCGTCCGTTCAGTCAGCGAGAAACACAAAGGTGATATTCCACGATTAGTTGACATAACGAGGATGTACGGTTGGAAAAACGTGTCCGCGCTTCACCAATGAGCCACGCGGGACGCGCGCTACCGTTTGGCACGCCGTGCGTAAAAGCGATTCCAGTCTCCATCCGTATCTACAGCTTCATCGTCACAGCCCGCAGCATCATTTGACTGCTGTGTTACATCAGCTCCATTTACAAAACTAACTTCACCATTTTCCTCTGAAACAGTTCCAGTTTGTCCACATTTCTCAAACAGCCCGGACTCTTTTCTCTTTCGGGGATAATCGATCTGTAAACTTTCACTGAACTGAAACAGAAGCAGGCGGGTCCTGTGCTGCAGCACCCCACCCTCCCTTCCTTCCTGCCCGCCTCAGACTTTCTCTGATGACCTTTGCCATTAAAATGAGCTTCATCCATTTCCACAGAATCTACTGTTGTATTGAAGTTGAATACAAGTTGTGCAACCAGGAAGCATATCCTAAAACAAAGCTCTAACAATAGATACATGAACATTTGGGAAAGCAATCTCATCTTGTCAACATGAAGTGGACAAACCCTCAGTTTCTCCTATTCATACAATTCACTGCTATGGAAGATGTATTCAATTCAGTATAGACATGACAAGTAAATGTCCTGCATTATAGGTCCCATATTATACACTTTCCCTGGGTTTTATTTGAAGTTTTGATATCCATAACAAGATACATTTGTGATTTAAAGTATCAAAAAATCATCTCAGTATATTATTACATCCATTTATCTGTAGCTCTTTCATCTTTCATTTATATCTTTTTATATCGGTTTCATTCATTTTCATGAGCCTCTCCTCTGATTGGCTGATTTGAATGGCTGTGAAATTAGTATCTCTGAATGGGGGTGGATAGAGACCACAGAGTTGTGACCTACAGAGTGCAGAGTGTATGCATTTCTCTGTGGGCGAGTGTTTTAAAACACAAGGCAGTATTTATAAAAGCCTAAACTGCCTAACCCTCAAAAATATGCATCATTTATCCACCAGCATCACACCCACAAGCCGTGTTGCCACTTGTGTTTTTTATGCACAAATTGAAATTGCAAAAACAGATGGATGGAAACACATCTACAGAGGCAAATGTAAAGCAACAGGTATACTTACAGGTGTGGTGGTGGTTAATTCTGGCGTCGTGGTCTGAAGTGTAGTTGTGGTTGGAGGAGGTGTGGTTGTTGTTGTTGTCGTGGCTGGAGTGGTAGATGCTGTGGTTTTGATGGTAGTTGTGACAGGTTTGGTGGTCTTTGGGGTGGTTATGGTCTGTGTGGTTGTCATGGGTGCAGTTTTAGCCTTTGTTGATGTAGTTGGGGTTATAGTGGACGTGGTTCCAGGTTTGGTAGTGGGTCTGGTCATTGGTGTGTCTGTTGGCCTTGTGGATGGGACCGATGGTATTGTAGGTGGGACTGATGTCTTGGCGTGGACTGATGGTGTTGTGGGTTGGACTGAAGGTGTCACTGTTGACGTTGTTAGTGGGACTGATGGCATCTTGGGTAAAATTGTTGGCGTTGTGAGTGCAACTGACGGCGTTGTGGCTGGGACTGTTGGTGTTGTGGCAGCGATCTTGCCTGACGAAGTTGAGGATGACACTGGAGCATCTTGAGTCTTGGCACTCGCTGACATTTTTGGATGGACTGTAGAGATTGTCAGCAAGGTCAAAGTAACCGCAGGTGAAGTTGTAGGCAGGAGACGAGAGGTGGATGGTTGAGACGTCTCCGTGATTGATGTAGATTCAACTGTGGAAGGTACTTGAGTAGTTCTAGGAGGTGTAGCAGTGCTGGATGCAGGTAATGAGTTGGTCCGACTACCTTTTATCTTTTCGTCAGTAGTTGAGCGAGCTGCAAAAGTCGTGGTTTGGTCAGAAACAGCAGATACAGCAACATTAGCATCAGAGGATGAAGATGAGATGTCATAATTAAATACAGATTCTGTGCTGCTGCTTGTGTTCATGTGGGAGAACGTGGTGGATTGAGCCAGAGTCACAACTGAAGCTACAGTTTCAGGCTCAGACCCAGCAGATGAGGCGGAGGAGATGGATGAGATGGAAGAGGAGGTGAAAACATCTTGTTGTCCTGATGGCATCTTGGTTTCAGTCCTGACATTTCTAACTGATGCACTCTCTGTTACACCCAGAGTTTCAGGTTCAGTTCCAGCAGATGAGGGGTATGATGATGAGGAGGAGGTGGAGGATGAGGAGGAGGAGGAGATTGAAGAGGAGGAGGTGGAAACATCTTGTTTTTCTGATGGCAATTTGGCTTCAGTCCCAACATTACTAGCTGATGCACTCTCCGTAACAGCTAGAGTTTTAGGTTTAGTTCCAGCAGATGAGGGGGATGATGATGATGAGGAGGAGGTGGAAACATCTTGTTGTTCTGATGACAATCTGGCTTCAGTCCTGACATTTCTAACTGATGCACTCTCTGATACCAACAAAGTTTGAAGTTCAGGCCCAGCAGATGTGGAGGAGGATGGTGAGGAGGAGGAGGAAGAGTAGGTGGAGATGGAAGAGGAAGAGGTGGAAACATCTTGTTGTCCTAACGGTATCTTGGATTCAGTCCCAATATTTCTTGCTGATGCAGTCTCTGACGAGTCAATGGTTTGGTCAGTTGTGGATGGACTCAACGAGACAACATGGCTGCCATTCAACCCTGACTGCTCTGTGACTGATGATGAAACATTAGGGTTAAAGTCTGCTGTTATCGACCTCGTTGTCCGAGGTTTGTTGATGTCATTTACATACAATGACTCTCCATTAGTTACTGAGCTGTGGACCTCTGAGGTTGTGACTTGTCTGGTGGTTCTGTGGGTTTTTACTGTGTTTGATATTCGTTCCTTCATGGCCATTATGGTGTTAGTGACTCCAGAGGGTTCATGTGTGGATGAGTAGAATGTGGTGGAGATAGGAGTTGTCTCTGAAAAATAATCAGAAATGGACTTGAGTGATGTGCAACACAAAACACTGGACATGGTTTGTTACCTTCGGAAAACATGAAAACATCTAACAAATATTGTATATACATATATAATAATATTTTTTTTTTTTAAACCATCCCAGTTATTTCCTAAAACACACAATAAACACACCTAAAACTGGTTCACAATTTCACAAGAAAAATAGTCTGGCTTAATAGATGTAGACTGAGTATAAGTGTTGTCTTCTTTATCAATAAAAGTCATATAACATAGTTGACATATGTGTTTTACTCTTTTATGTGTTGTTTTTCTTGCATTTTAGCCATTTTAATGCCATTTTGATTAGATTTCCCTGTTGTAATCTTTTAATACTGGTTATTAAAGGTCCCCTTCAAATGAGCTTTCGATGTAAGTGATGGGGGCCAAAATCCACAGTGTCTAGACAGTCATTTTGTGAAAATATGTGTTTGAAATTTGGCCTGAAGCTCATATGAGGCTTCAGTGGTCTGAGTTAATCATATCAAGTGTGTATCTGCCTCATTTATAGTCTTTTTAGCATCAAATGCTGCTGTGGAAATATAGTGACAAAACAAGGGACTTTGGGACTAAAAAGACTGATTTTGAAAGATATGTTTTTGATTTGATTCATTTAGACAACTGAAGCATCATATTTGCATCAGATTTTGCACAGGAGAAGGAGGACTGTGGATTTTGTTCCCCATCACTTACATTGTATATACAGTGCATTATGAAGGGATCTGCTGATGGTCACTATGAACAAGTGGAATAATCTTTTGGTCTCAAAAAGCTTCAAAAAATCAAAGTAGAAAAAAAACTCTGAAAGTGATCAAGATCTTTGGTGGTTTTGGATCAACGTGTTAATGAGTTGTCAAGTTGTGTTTGTCCACATTTAACTAAACCTTTGGAAGGCAATATATTGTACAAAATATCAGTACCTTCTATGGTATGTTCTGGGTCTTCTTATTGTGAGCGACAGGAAGCGCAATGCTGACGTTTTTCCTGTCTGACAGAATGAACTAATAGCTCCAACAATGTCAGAGGTCAGGATGAAGAGTAGTAGTAAGTTGGATTTCTCCTTTTCCCCCTTCTCCCCAATTACTTTTTAAAATATGTACAAATAATACAAAATTAATTGACTCAAAAGGATGAAGAAATAAAACAAAGGCAGCTAAATTAGGTTTTATCAGTTGTTTATCTGTCTATATGTTAAGCTAAATGAGAAGTGTTCTATAATTATTAATAATCATTATTAATGAGGTATTTATGTAAGGATTACTTCTGAATCCATAAAATAAATATACTGGAAACAACTCACAACTGGTACAAAGAAAAGTGACTAAGAGGATGAATCATAGAGGTACATGTTGTGTTGATACAGAACTTTAACCTTTAAAGGTAATAAAGTCAAGCATGTGACATCACACATTAGGCTGTGGACTCTCATTTTGAAGCCTTGTGTTGGTATTTTGGCTGTCGCCATCTTGAAGTTTTGGAGCCAGGTTGCCCAAAAGATTTATTGCTAAGTGCTTTTTTTTTTTTTTTTTTTTAATAATAGGGTCTCAAAAGTCACAAAATCTAAGTTGGCCTAAAACTATCAAAACAAAATGTGCTTACTGTGCATACATTTATGACAATAAATGGATCGGTTCCTTTTTCTACATAAAAATGTGAAGTCAGTGAGAATCTTTCAGGGCTCATGAGATAAAATATTTGCAGTTTTGCAGGAAATAACTTTATCTGTTTCTTAAAAAACAGAAATATGCTCAGTGCACTGCAACAATTTAAATCTTATAAAATAACTTGAACTTAATCCAATTAGTCCAATATATTATATATTATTCTTTGAAAATAAAAGTAAATTGACCAAATCAAAAATATATGCCCACGGAATATGACATTTCAAGGTAATTCTACTCAATATTGTACCAAAAGACAGATATTTTCACTTTCAGTCTTTCCAGATATTGTTGATATTTTATTCATTTTATTATGGAATAACTAGGACATCATATTGTTGAAATTGTACTTTTTCCTTAGATCATCTCTCCTGTTCTGTCAATTGAAGTTAACTTATTTGTGCATATATTTATAATCTACTTTACATACAAAGGCCGGCCCACTTGAGATCAAATTGTGCTGTATGTGGCCCATGCACTAAATTGAGTTTGCCCTAAAAGGTGTATTAATACAAACAAATGCTGAACAAGATTTTTTTTTGGTGAGCAAAATGTTATAATTAACCTTTACACCTTGAACTATACTTATGTCTTCTTGGCAAGGAATTGTCAATAATAACGTAAACCTCCCATCCCCTCTCACCTGTCTCAGGACATAAAGAGGTCATCAGCTGATTCCCTCCTGAGTCCACTTTATACTGGCTCCAGTCTGAATACTGTGGGTTTCCTCCAATCACCACGCGTGTCCCTTGTTTCTTCAGGTACATCTGTGTCTCAGCCAATCCGAACGTCCGCTTTGTGTCGCCGCATCTCCAGGCCGGAGCTGTGCTGCAGGGCCTCAGGTAGGCCAGGCGGGCGTGGCCGGGGAGGCCGGGGCTCGGATCAGCCCACAGACACAGAGAAGACTGAGCGTGCATCAGCCTGGCTCCACCCATCCACTCCCACTGCTGTGCAGGATTAGTGATGTCACAACGACCCAGTACGACCATCTGTCTGTGGGTCCGCAGACACAGCCTCTTCGGAGTGAGCATGACGAGGAAACCGGCTGAGGAGACATGAGGAGGACACACAGAGACAGCTTATAGAATCAGAAACTACTGTGTCTCTGGACAAAACCACAAACCATTTAACAACAATTTTACAATTATACTTATCTTCATCTTGATTTTAATAAATTTATGTTTTAGTCTATAAAACTGAGGCATCTTTTGGGAATGGAAACTTGCAATACCTTGACTATAGTAGACACATTTTAAATTACCTGTAGGACTCATATTACTCAGTAATGTCAAATTTAACAGGTTAGTATGATTGAAGCCTGTTGGGTTTGTGTTTGTCACATTTTTCGACCATTTTAAAAGCAAAACTGAGATATGAGGTTATTACTGAGATTTCTTATTGTTCCAAAAATCATAATCAGATATTTCCCTAAAGCACATTTGTCCACTGACATGTTAAAAGTATTAAAAACTTGAAAAATATCTCTTTAAGGTACATTTAGAACAGATAAAATTTGCAATTTGTGAGTGGATCGATCTGAAGTCTGATATCATGCATTAATAGTGATTATTGATCGTCTAAAGCTTCTTGATTTTGCTCAAATTTTTCTAACCCTGACCCCCTGATCCTCCTAGAACAGTATGTTCCTTGCCATAGTAGGGATTTCACTTTTGTGATTTTTTTTTCTAGAAAAATTACAATATTTCACAAAAATCATTGCCTATTATTATCTGACGATCAATTCATCAATTAATTGATTTTTTAAGCTCTACACTGCAACAATTTATCTGAAAACTATATTTTACTGAACAATCTCTTTGAACAGCTTCAGTAACATTTTTAATTTAGGTCTCCTTCTATGAAGAATATTTTTTATTAATACGATGTGTTTTACATTGTTAATCTGTTTATACAGCCACCTTAATTCATGATCATTGACAAATACTTAAACACTTGTATTGCTGACAGTTACATTATAATCTGTTATATCATGATTAAAATATTTATATACTGATTACTAATGAGAAATAAGGGGACTGTTTTGATTATCTACTCTTTTTTTTCCACATTTTTTAGTTTAAAGTGTAGACTTAATATTTACATCATTGTAATAAGTCTGTCAGTTGAGAAGAGTCATTAAATGAGGTATTTAAATGTCTAATGAGTTAATCTGTTTATTTGTATCACTTGTGGTTTGTAGAAAATGTGTTTTTATTTGTGCGTGTGCACTAGAGCCTCCAGGTTTCCATATAACACTTATATAACCTGTAATTGTAACCATGATTGTCTCCAAAATTGTTGCGTTGCCACAAATCAGTAAAATAAAACTTTCCTCCTTCAGCTGATGAATTTGAAAACAAACTCTACACGTACATCATTCTGCAACAGAAACATTAAACTGATGGGAAACAAGAAGAAAAACCTTCTGGTCGTTGTGGAGATAATTATGAAATTATGCATTTTGGAGAAAATGGATGATGTTCTGCTGTTATATGAGTTCAGTGGTCATGTTGAATGTTTAAAGTAAAAATTAAACTCAAGCAATTATGAATTTATTATTAATTTAAACTGTATTCTTAATATAACATGAGTTGTATGTTTCCCATAAACACTCATAAAATAAACATCCTTTCTGGGAACGTTCCTGAGAATTTACTGGAAGGTTCATTCTGAGGAAAGTTACTGTTGGAGTTTTACCAAAACTTACAAAGAACATTTTAGAAATGAGGAATCACTGAGCCCTGTGCACTTTATGATCATAATGATAATTCATTTATGTTTTAATGTTGAAGAATAAAAAGGAAATAATATGCATATTCATGAAATCTACATCTACATGTTGGTTTCTTACAGTTTTTCGCAACATTTTGAACAGTTTCCTCTCATGATTTCATTCACTCTAATCATGTTTAACCACTTTTGTTTTAAAACTTGCATCTTTTCTTTAAACGAAAGGCACTTCCTCTTTGAACACCATAACTTTCTATTTGGTTAAAATTCCTGAATCTTTCTGAATCATTCTTTCATCTTTTTAACTTAATTTTTTTATTACCATGACAGCACCAAAAACAAACCTGTGGCTGCTTCATTATTCTGTTGCATATTTAAATTTACAATCACAAAATTCTGTAGCATGTTGTTATATTCATTTAGTACATTTCAGCAAATAAAACTTTC
This sequence comes from Lepturacanthus savala, assembly GCA_030544235.1. Taxonomy (NCBI): domain Eukaryota; kingdom Metazoa; phylum Chordata; class Actinopteri; order Scombriformes; family Trichiuridae; genus Lepturacanthus; species Lepturacanthus savala. Next base: position 27,447,960 of record CM060465.1, read on the forward strand.
CTGTACTCAGATATTTGAATAAAAAACGATAGAAGTACTGAATTGAGATTTTGACTATACAATTGTGCTTTAATGATTTAGATCCAAATATTATTTATTGTATTCCACACATCTTAATATGAGAATACGAAAGAAAAAAGAAAAAGAACACTTTTTCTTTTTTCTTTTGTATTCTCATTGACTAAACTTTATTCACATAATACTATTTAAAGCTTAAACATAAATATTAAATAAAATACAGAACATATATAATAATACATTTCATGTCAAATCTTAATTCAATCTGTAAAGTCAGTAGCACATATACTACTGGTTATTTTCCACCAGGGTTTGCATTAATGTAGATTGTAAACCAAATGAAAGTCTAATAAATGTTAATCTATTACAGAATTCAATCATTATCTCTTTATTAAAACCAAACATCACCTCATATGGCCTTTCCATTCAGCATATTAATAACTACTTTACTTTAAATGTTCACAGTGAAGAGTTACTGGTTGTATTTCCACGTTACTTCACAGATCAGAATAAGGATTATAGTTCTTGTACGTTTTTGTGAAGTATATTTTGAGGATCTGACGACACACACTGCTTCATACACAGACCACGTTAGGGTGAGACATCTCTTTGTTTCTCTCCACCTGAATCTGTCCCTACAAACAATCAGCAGTACTTACATGCACAGCCGAATCTCACAAGTAGAAATAAAACCAAAATCAGGGCGTCCATGTTTCTCTGCTGCTGTTTGGTGCGTCTGCCAGCTTCAGATGAGCAGAGTCATGGAGTGCTGAAGGGAAGTGCGTCTTTAGGGGGAGGAAAAAGTCAGCCAGCAGTGCTTCCTTCTATTCAATTGTTCTGCAGGTCTCATAGTGAAGGAGTGAAGCATGGTGGCCAGCGTGGAAATCCTCTTCTCTCGGAAATACCAGAGTACATCCCAGATGTTCAGTTTGATCTGATGAAGCTGCAGCAGAAAACATTTAGCAGACGTAAACAGCACATACGTCTCAGGTGGAGGTGAAAATGGACAATTATCAGACCTCTGAATAAAATAATACACAGAGAGGATAAAGTGATGATCTCATACCTCATTTTATTTGGATTTGGTTTCAAATCACATATGAGATGGACACATTCAAAGCCAATTTATTACAGAATTATGTAATAACAAGTTAATGACTTTTTAAAGTGTTCGTTAATGTTCAATATTTGACAATGGACGTGAAGCAGGACAAAAAACTGAAACCATAATCATAGGAATGTAAAAAAAAAAAAAGATAAGCTCAAAATAGAATAACTTATAGTGTGCAAGTCAGATGTTTAAGAACCCACGAGTAGAACATCATGAATTAAAGCTAGAGAATCAGGAACTAGAGCTGCAACTATATTTGGTGATCTGATTCCAGTTTTTTAAATGTCTATATTTTCAGTTTTCTTGAGTCCTTCATGGCACTAAATGTTGTTAGTTTCTGGATTATTGCGGAGGATAAAACAACAAATACCTCTGATCGACATGTTTCATATAACCAATAGTGTAGTAAGAGTAGAATAAATTTGTTGCAGCTCTAATTTCAACCAAGAACTCTAGAAACAAACAAACAAACAAAAACTACATATTAATTTAATCAGACTTCATCACAAACACAATTTCATTTTTTTTTTTTTTTTTTTTTAATTAAAATACAATCACATGGCCAAAAAGGGAATGGGAGAAACAATAGCTTATCAATGTCCTGCCCCTATTTCCATTTAGAATACACCATTTTCACCATTCTTCTGCAATTGTCTTCCTTGCAGCCTGCATTATGCATCTATTTGCATTGCCATCTTATAAAAAATCAAACATTTAATAACTTTAACAGGTTATTATTGTTGTTTTTACAGAATAGGGATGGAACATCTGGTACAAATGCATTGTACATTGTCCCATCATCTGTACATGTTACATAATCAATAAATAAATATTAATAAAAAGCTCAGAGTTTGATCGTTTCCTGCAGAGAGCTGATTCTGTGGAAATAAAAACACACAAATATGAACAGCATGAACACCATTGGTTTCTGAGTATCAGATTTATGTCTGTTTGTTGCTTGTAAAGTTGGCGATAGACGAAACAAAAGAGTCCGTTGTTGTATTTATTATTTAACTTTGCCCTTAAAAGGGAAAAACAACAGAATCATCAGTGTCAGCAGGGGCCTTTATATTCACACAATCTCCATTTCCTGCTCTTATCTTCAGGCGTTCTGCTCCTTTTGTGGGCTAGGGTGCTAAATCACCTCCCTCCACCCCCTGACCCCCCCTCACCCTCCTCACCTCCCTCCTCTGCTCTGACATCCTGTCCTGGTCAGGAGGAAGAGGACGAAGAGGACGAAGAGCAGAGAAAGGAGAGCTCTCACGGAGCGGAACATCTCCTCCACCCATCCACATCCTGACTGCAACCTTCATACGGCTCTGACCCACGCCGTGCATGTGTGTGTTTTCTGTGTGTGAAGCACACAAACTCAGTAGGTGAACCACAACCTGACCCGCGCCGCGTTTTGAGTGACACGTCGCTATCGCGTCACCTCAGCTGTCATCGATCAGCTGCTGCTGGTCGGTTAGCAGGCTGCTGCAGATAGGAGGAGCTCGCCCTTGATAAAGTAAAAAGGTTTTGTTCAAAACTGCAGACAAATGAAGAAAGCTTGACTGTTAAAAAGAAAACGTACATTTAAGGAGGAGCAGACTGAGAAATACTTTACCCAAGGTAAGCATAAGGCCTAAAGAACACAAAACATTACTGCAACAAAGTTTGGTCAGTTTGCTTTTAGGGTCTATGGAACCTCCACAGGCTTCAATCAAAACCATATTAAATCCTGCGTTAACATCTGACTGCAGACGTTAGATTTCTATACTTGAAATTATAATGGAGGCCCATAAAGGCCCATTATGATATACTGTGTGTATTTCTTCTGTAACGTGTATTAATACTCTGTATGAAAATTTTGGATTATAGTTATTTAGTTATATACCTACGGGACTACAGATGGTAAATAGTTTAAAGCTATTTCTGGTTCAATATATTTATTTGTAGTTGTCCCTGTTCTAATAGACAAATAAATGAAAAAAACATGCCTGTTTTAACTAATACAACTTCAAAAACACCACAAAACTGAACCAGCTGAAGTCGTGATATCAGGTAAAACCAAACATCTTCAAAAATAATAGAGAAATGCTTTGGTTTATGATGTGCATTGTAATGACCCTCACTGGACCGTTGATATAGTGGATATGTAGTAAGTGGATTAAATCTAAAAGTTGTATTTCAGTACCCCTGTAAAGGACAGGTGCTGCTATTTGTCTTAATGCAAAACTGATGAGCCAGTTTGATGTTTCAGTTGTCCCAGTTAGTTAAACATGTCTAGATTAAGTGCACTGTGATTTTGTTTTTCTTTGTAGATTTAGCATGTTTGCAGACCTGTTTTGGACAGACGGCTTCATATTAACTTCAGCTGAACTTTGGAACGACGGCTGTGGAGTTAAGGCCTTCTTATGGTGTAGTATTGTTGAGAGAGAACAGCTTCAGTGTCAGGTTGGAGAATAGGAACAGAAAGTAGTGAGTAGTGAGCTTGCATTCGCTTCAGTCCGAGGTAGCAGGGCGTGTTCCCAGTATGTAACAGGCAACACCCTGCACCCAGCATTCTAAAGATCCTGGTTCCACATTGTAGAATTAGCACCAAATATAAACTTCAACTTCAAGATTCAATCCAAAACAAGATGATGATCATCCACCTTTATAGAGTCAATGGTTCATAAGATAAATTAACTGATCCACATGATGAACTCAGTGCACTAATTTGTCCATGCTGCCTGCCTGTCATCTGCGTGTGTGTGTCTCCTGTCTCTCCTCTTTCCTGTCTGTCCACTCCAGAGATTCTCTATGGTTTCCTCTCTATGGTCCTGTCTGTATCCTCGATGCTACAGTTCACAGCTGATCCAGCTAAACCTGCCGAGAGGATACCTCCACAACCAAATCCACCTGAACAGGGATGTAAAAAAGCCTGGTTCTTAATCTTAAAAACTCTTAAAACACCATTCACAACAGCTGTGAAATAGATCCCATTAGAGAGGATTCAGGCACTGGAAAAAAAAAAAGATCAAATTCAACAGTGTTCTCACCGCAGCTGATTGCTTTTCCTCGAGGACCGTCTTCTTAAAGCAGAACATCTTCCCCTCCAGGGATGTTTCCTCACAGCAGCTGAATGTATAGTTTTATTAAATGTTTCCCGGAGTCCAGGTCCTCTCGCTGCTGGTTCTGTGTGTTGAGTGGTGGAGAGCCCACAGAGACTGCAGCAGGTCCACGTCCCATGGGACCACATCAAGACGTTGGGCAGGGTGGGGTGACGGGGGTCAGCGCAGTCCGAGTTTAGCCAGGGCGGATCAACAGGGCCTCTTCCTATAAAACCCCTCCTCTCCATCCTCATCTTCTACTCAACAATTACGTAACTTCACTTCTCTCTTCTTTGAACTTAATTAAGCTTTAATCATTCCCTTTCTTATAGTAAGATTAAACTGTTTGTTTAATATATTCCAGTGTTTCCCTGTTGAGAACGGTCGGGATCAATGTTGAAAGATCTACTACATTAGACTCATTTGGACACTGAACCTTTATATTAGCTTCATATGATCTTTTAAATACATTTTCACACAGAAGGAATAATGATCAGTATGAACAGGAGCAATGACAACAGCAACGAAAAAAAAAGTTCAATGTTCATTTGAGTTCCTGATTGTGTTTTACAGAAAAACTGTGAAACCGTCCTTTAAATTTGTTTTGTATTTTATGTCTTTTCTTATCTCTCAGATTTGCAGATTTTTATTGTTTTAATGCATTACATGATGCATGTTAAATTGTCCTTATCACAAACTTGCCTTTAAATTGTTGTTTCTTTTATTAAAGCCTTTATATTTTACATGAAGGACCTTGAATTGCCTCGTGCCAAAAATGAAAGTTCCTGCACAGAGAAACTGGCCTCACTGTTAAAAGATAAGTCTGGTTATTTGATTTATTTCCCTCATTGTCAACAAATCTTATGTTTGGAACCAAACCAACCATAAACTGATCTGCTAACAAGTATTGTGTGTTAACCAAAGTCGGATATGTGTTATTCCTCTGTGCCGTAGGCCTCCATTGTTGTGTGAAAGCTAATGAAACATATCAGTGAGTCATTCTGCTGCACTTGGTGACATGTTTGTGTTAATTATTACTTTATTAAGTTGTGGTCGCATTACTTGACCCCAAATGCTGCAAGAGTCTAAACACAATCATAAAATGTTTGCTGTAGTTTAGTGGATTTTAATCTCCAAGATTGGAGATTTTGGAGGAAAAAGAAAGTACTACACATGTTATCTCTGAACATTTTACTAATGTTTGCAATTTGACAAATATGGTAATAATCAACATTTCTTAATTATACAGACAGAAAAGCATGATGTTTAGATTTAAAGTTTGTAAAACAAATGGTTAATTTCCTCATATCAAGAGATGTGGTGACTTTTTTTACAGACAAAATCAACATGTTCTCTCCAGGTTTAAGTTCTGTGAAGCAGCTCGTAGCGTGCCTCGTCGGCCTGTGTGTTTAACCTCTGATGAAAAGTGGTCTTTCGCTGATTGGCAAGAAGGAAGTTCCACCCTCAGCAGGAAGTCATGCTGTGTAACCCCGTCTGCAGCGGACACACACACACACACACACACACACACACACACACACACACACACACACACACACACACACAGAGGAATGGACGTTATGTGTCAGGGATGGAAAATCTACCTGAAGGAAAATGTGCAGCTTCTTCTGTGTTCATACAAATAAGCACCCAAAAAATGTTAGACTGGAAGAGTGTTTATAGCTTAGTTATTAGTATGATAAACATAGGTAAAGTTGTTAAAATTAAGCAACATAAGAAAATGAATTTATATCTATTTATTAATGATTTAATTTCTATTAATTGGGATAGGTACTAAATCACTCAAGTTCACTCAAGTGGTTTGCAGACATGAGCCCTGGAAAGTCTCAAAGGTCAAGGGAAGCCACCTTCTCTGGATAATTTCACAGTTTGCAGGTCGTTTTGGGGAGAGGGTTGAGGCTTGGGGGCGACATGGTTACACAGTGGCCTCATAGCAAGAAGGTCGTAGGTTCCAGGACTTGGGTTTGGATCTTGCTGTGTGGAGTGTGCATGTCCTCACCATGTCTGTGTGGGTTTTCTCCGGGTTCAGTCTAAAAATGTGCTTACGATAACTACAGATTCCAAATTGCCTGTAGTATGAATGTGTGATTGAACCTGGCGACCTGTGGTCTGGGGTGTATGCCCACCTCTCGCATAAGGCTTGGGCTAAATTTCTTCAGACAAGGGAAAATGCTAATTTGAAAAGATGCAGGCAGCTACATAGAACAACATTTTTTTCTCAGTACTGGCATTAAAGTGTACTTCATTGATATGATTGCAGGCATGTCGCATCCCAACATACGTGTATAGATGGCTGAGTAAGTCTCATCTATTTGTATACCAAAGACGTAGAGGTGTAACCCAGGGTTCGATGCTGGGTCCACTTCTTTTCTCTATTTTTATTAAGCATCTTCTGTTGACCTTCTGTTCACAAATTCTTGTATTCGTCTATATGCAGATATACTTCTAAGCCTCATTTATTCCAAAAATGCCCCACAATCAGACTTAATTTTTTTTTTAAAATACAAAACTACTGCTCAATAAAATAATACATTACACTTCAGTCTATTGGTCTGGGACAATAATGATTACTCAAAAGAGAAAAAAAACTAAATGTCCCTGACCAGGACATTTTACTGTTTCCTGCCATGGACACTTAAAAGTGTTTTATTGTGGAACAACACAGACCTGAACAAGCTCAGAACTGCCGTGTTATACAGTATATTCGTGCCCCACCTCTTCATCCAGACAGTTCATCTTTCCCCAGAGAGGTCAGAGGTCAGGGTGTGGACATGTGTTCAAGGTTTCCACTCACTGATTGGTTGAGGGGAGTCTGACTGCAAAGAAACAGGAGGAAATCCAACCTGCTGCACTGAAAGATGAGGAGGAAGAGCTTTATGACTGTGTGTGTGTGTGTACCAGACACATTTCATGCGATACCACTGAGGTTCAAAACACAATGACATTTCTGTGAACGCAACCACATTTCAGAAACAGAATTTCACATAAATGCACTGCAGACTGTCTGAGAACAATCTATTTTCAGGAGATTATTTGTCTTTTTTCAATTTATTTCTGGTGTTTGGTGCTGCATCTTATTATTTTTTTCTGCCACGACATTCCAGGTTCCCTAATGTTCCCCAAATGTTCGAATAAATTATCATTTGAATCTCATGTTTTTATCCTAGTGGTTGCAGCTTTAATTCAGCAACTAATAAAGCACCAGTGAGGTTTGACATAACAGGAGAACAGAGAGAAAAAGCGATGTGGTGTTGAGTTTTATCTTCCCCAGCTGCTGAGTGAAGCAGCGAACGTTCACAGTAAAAACCTGCAGCGGAAACACAGATCTGTGGTCCAGTCCAGGTTTATGGACTCTGTGAGCTGTCCGGGTCGACAGGGAAATGCTAACCTCACCCAGCACTTCTTCCTCTTCTGCAGTTTACGTGCTGACATGGAGCTGGATTCAGAAACTGTGATGCGTTTACAGAAAGTTTTCACACGAGAAAAAAGGAGAAAACATACAGAGGCCTCTAAATGTGAGGATCTGCCCTGAAGTGTCGTGCTGGATGCTCTTTTAGAGGGAGAAAAGTCACAGTTCCCTGCAGAGAAACCCCACAAGATGTTATGCAGAACTGCTGTTGTAATGGAGTGAGCTGGAGGTTCTGGAACGCCTCCATTCTGAAAGAATAAAAAGTGAAAAGGCCATTTAGGGTAACACAATGAAGTGCGCCTTTTCAATGATAAACATATTTTCTCCTCATGGGTGTGAGAAATGTGATTCCTTGATAAGTGACTTAATAGGAAAAAAATTGGTGAAGTGGCCTTCCAGTGAAGAACATGATGTACTTTGCCCTGTAAGACAAAAACAAAATGGTGTATCCCTGAGCTGACCTTTAGGAAAATAAACATTTCAATCCATTAAAACATTTTGTACTTTATCGTAGCTGACTTTATTCCTTGGTGCAGATTTTGGTGCAGTATTACTCACTAGTTTTCTCAGCCGCCTCCTTTTAGATTGCTCTATTGTCTTTTGGTCACAGAGTCTAAGCTGCCAGCGAATTAGAAATTTCTGACACATTGATGTAATAACCTTTTAAACCTTTTATCTCATCTTCTATACCCGCTTATTCCTCATTAGGGACTTGCAGGGGTCTGCTGGAGCCAATCCCAGTGCATTACGGCGAGAGGCAGGGATACACCCCAGATGGTTGCCAGCCAATTGTGGGGCACACACACCATTCACTCACACACTCACACCTACGGGCAATTTAGCATCGCCAATTAACCTCAGCATGTTTTTGGACTGTGGGAGGAAGCCGGAGTACCCGGTGAAAATGCACGCAGACACATGGAGAACATGCAAACTCCACACAGAAAGGTCCCAGACCCAGGACCAAGGAGGTCTTGAACCTGCAACCCCTGCACCACTGTGTTGCCCTAAACCTTTTATATAAAAGAAATAAACTTGAAAATTAAATGTGAAGTTTATGATGGGTATGTATTTTTACGCTCAAATGTTGTTGTCAATATTTTATATGTTACTTTAAAAAAGTCACATAAAAGTGTGACTTTTCATGAAAAAACACTAAATAGTTGACTAATTGACCCCAAACTTTTGAATGGTAGTCTATTTTTTGAATTCGATTTATTTTGTATAATTTAATAAATGTTCATTATGTGTTATTTGTGTTATTTTATTTTCCTTTTCTCTTGTCATAGAACTTGATTATAATTTCAATATACAATGTTTAACATTTAGTCAAAGAATAAATCATAATTAAAATCTATGATAAAACTTAAAGAATAATACAATTATTATTATTGTTATTTCTACTAGATAGGACGTAACAATAATCTATAAGTTACAGCTCTGAAGTTCACCACAGACACCAGAAGATGGCAGCACATTCTACAAAGTCTCAAGAACCTGCTCAGATTACCCCCCCCCCCCCACTACACACACACACACACACACACACACACACACACACACACACACACACACACACACACACACACACACACACACACACAGCAACCATATCCAGTGAACATGTGTGTCTCCTCCAGATCTCTGCAGCAGAGGCAGGAAGCTGCTATTTAGAAGCTCTTCTGCAGGTATGATGCTCCTTCTGGTTTTCGTTCTCAGCTCAGTGGAGGCGGCTGGAGGTTTGGGGTCCAGCAGATCCTGTCCTCCTCCCTGCAGGTGTGAGAGCGATAGGAGGCTGCAGCATGTGGACTGTGTGGACGTCGGTCTGAGAGATGTTCCCTCCAACCTGAGCAGCTTCACGTCCTCTCTGTGAGTAAACCTAATCACCTCCTCTGCACCAAACTCAACATAGCTGCTTTTATTGTGTAACACAGTCAATGTTAATGTGGTTTCTTTTAATGAAAATCAGACACTTCTCTGTTTTTTTCTTATTATATTTTTAAAAAATCACCAAAGCTGAAGATGCTGAAGCTCAAATTGATTTGAAATATTATTTAAGAGACAAGAAAAGTGTTTAAATTTTATTACAATTATATGTTGTTAGTCTTAGTTTATCTTTTCTACTGAAACTTTAGTTGCAGTTTTTTCTGCCTTTTAATCCTTAAATCATTAAAAAATGTAATAATGAATATTTAATAACAAGATAATAATGGTAAAATAACAATAATAAAAAACGTTATGACATTGTGATGAAAAACTATTTAAAAATTAAACAACTCTGTTTTATGTGTCATAAGATGTTGGTTCTGCGATCAAATACATTTTTCTTCATCAGATAAAATCAAATCCACGAGAGTTTAAGCTGCCATCCTGAAATTTCTGTATTTTTAATGAGAGCCTTTGATGTTTTGAAATAAAATGAGTGTTATATTTGAATCACTGAGTGAAAAAATATATATAAAAAAATAACTTCACGATCTTAAGATACTTAGTGGATAAATATTTTTAGCATGAAATCTTAACATTTAACAAAGAAAATTAAATTAATATTATAGCAGAATTTCAGTGGAATTTATTTAAGATTCAAATTTAGAAAAGAGGACCACTGTTTTATATTGAAAACCTGTGACTGTAACAAATGAGACAAGAAAAAGAGCAAAAACAGTGTTAATGTTGTGTTATAAAATAAAAAGACGTCTCTGTTTACAGCGACAGACAGAATTCTATCTTGTTAGTAGGAATTTGAAGAGGAAAAACCTGCAGCTGTCTTTTAAAGATTGACATATGAAGTTCTATTTGTTTTTTTTTTAGATATTTGTGATCAGTGAGGCTCACGATGTTTACTGGTCAAAAGTCTAAAGAGAAAAAAATACATGTAAATGCAATATTTAAAAATGAAACAATAATAAAAGTTTAAAAAATCATTTAAGTCTAGTGTCCTGAATGAAGAAATATATTCACTGCAAAATCTGCAGTTATTAACTGTATTAAATACAGTAACGATACTATTAAGGATTATGACAGAAGATTGTTGTATATTTTACAATAAATCACAGTAGTCAAAGTATTACTGTAAAATATCCAAAAGGTGAAGAATTACTGCAGTAAATCACAGTACTGAAATCACAGCATTTATTATATATTTTTTAAATTATACAGTTAATCACCTAATACTGTAAATACAACTGAAATCACAGTATTTAATTGTTTTTTGCACAGCTAGTTTATCCAGTGATAAAAGACACAAAATTTGATGCTTTGAGGCTAATACAATTATATTTGTCTTTTTAGTATTTTTTTAGTATTTTTTTGTTTTTATATTTGTAGTTAGTAAATCATACACATCTTTATGTTTATTACCCTAAATCAAGTTTCAAGCTATTGTTATTTAATACATTATTGTCAATATATCGTCAAAGTTCATCCTGATGATTTCTAAAAATAAAGGTAAAGAACTAAAACAAAGACAGGAGAAATGTTTAGTTATACACACATATCCAAACATATGTATTAATACACAGCCAGATTTGTGTCTGCACAGACAATAATGTTCTCAATGATTTAAATTAAAGCTCTGACATTCAGCTCATCTTGAAGCAAAACATTTTATAAGATTTTAATTTGCTTCATTGGGTTTCTTGTAATCAACTCCACTGAATACTGAAAAAATCTGTTCTCCGTATTCATTGCTGTAAATATGTTCTTTTTATTTCAGGGGACAGTCTAATCTTTACATACAGTCAAATTAAGATGAATATGGATTATCTCTTTTTAAGTGCTATTTAAATGTTGTTGTTGCCTTATGTCGCTTTTAAATTTTGTCTTTTATATTTTATATGAAGCACTGGATTGTCTTATTGAAATGCTTGATACAAATAAACTTGCCTCAGATGTTTTGCTGTTTTCTAGCACTGAATTGAAAGCTTGGGTTTCTGCAGAAGCAATTTGAAGACAAAACCTTCAGCTGTGGGAACAGTTTGCTCAGTTCTGACGTTTATAGAGTAAATGATGAATGGATCAACTGTAAAAACAGATGAATGGACAGTAAAAACAGGAAACCGGAGGACTTTGGTCTGCGTTCTCATTATATGAAGGTGATGAGGACGTTGGCTGGATGTAGCCAGATCCAGCCTCTAAATACACAGAGAGGAACCAAAGCAGAGCAAATAATCAAGCTGAGGGATGGATGTGGGAGAACAGATGAGCTGACAGATCGGAGACGCAGCCAGAAACACTAAACACGTTGAAATGAATCTGTTTTTTTTTATAGATCCAGGTTATTAGTTTGGAGTTCTGTCCTGCTTTTCTTCTGCCTCAAATCCGGTCAACAGCTGAGACTCAAACATATTCAGGTTGTTTCATTTCAATTTAATTAAATCACGTTAATTCTATTTTTCCTGTTTTCTCTTTGCAGCCGGCTGGCAGGAAATAACTTGACAGAAATCCCCAAAGATGCTTTTGCAGGTCTCGTCGGGCTCAGAGAGCTGTATGTGCTGCTTCTTTCTACATATTTATACATACATGATGTGATTTTCAGTAACATGAAGTGTCTTTAGGTTGTATTAGTGCAGCTTTACTAAACATACAAATATTACATACTATTAAAACTTAAAAAAGGCTCAGCAATTATCCAGAAAGTTACTGTAATTATTTTTTTTTACAGGAGAAATACTGTACTTTTACAGTACTGTACTTCTATTAACAGAAGTGTGTCTTTACTGTAAAATAAAAAAAACAACAACAATGAACTACTGTTGTATTTACAGTATTAGGTGATTAACTGTATTATAATATGGTAACTTTTTGAGTAATTTGATTTACTATATGAATTCTTCACTAACGTTATTTTCTATATGTTGACTTATATATAGTCAAGGTATATATATTAATATAGAGTACTGTAATAATCATTTACAGTAATGATACTATGTTTAACCAATTAATTAACTTCATAAATTTACAGATTTACTATTCATGGTTTTACAGTCTAACAAAATAAAAAGTGCGGTTTCTTAAACAGATTGTGCTGGGATTATAAAAAAATGTCATAGTAAAATAAAAAAAAATGTAGTAGCATTAAAAGGATTAGAAAAAGTTCTCAATATAAGGAGAAGGGTTGTTTTAGTTTCAATAAACTTCATTGGTTTTGTGTCAGCATAACTGGATTTACTCCTGAAATAAATCTTAAAATAAGATTTTGAAATTTTATATTATTTTATGTGAAAGTAAATCATATTGAAATCAATCAGTTCAACCAAATTAAGGTTTAAGGTTCAGTTGCATTGTCAACAAACAGAAATTATGTTTTGTTTGTTTTATATATCCATGAGTATTATTTGTGGTGTTTCCTCTCTTCTTTTCACACAGCATGCTGCAGAACAATCGTCTAAAGAGAGTTCCCTCTGAGGCGTTGGAGAACCTGAGGAACCTTCGCTCTCTGTAAGTCGCGTCAGCCTTAAAGGACAAGTTCACCGTTTTACAACAGTGTCAAAAAATACTTGTTGAGTGTCATAAACAGTGAAAGAGGTTTTTCGACACTATGTTCATGAATATTCTGTTAGTTTCCCGAGAGGTCTTTTTTGATGTGTTCTGAAAGCAGCTGCCTATGTTGTAGTTGACAGTAGGATCAGCTGCTGTATATTCTCTCCTGATATCCCATTTACTGAAAATCTAGTACTGGACTAGTGCTGTACTAGTATGTAATCCAATCCAAAATATAAGGCCTGACTGAGTGATGAGCTACACCATTGGTCAGCCAAAGGTCACTGCTTCCTGTAGCCACTGTTTCAAATTAAAAGCCCTAAAAAGACCTTTTATACATAGTTAAGCTATAAAGTTCAGTAGGATTTGGCCTTGTAGTTGGGGCCTTTAGGCCTTTAGGCCGCAATTATATGAATCTAGATTTTTAAAAATTTTTTTATCCAATTCGGCCTCTGAACCACACCAACATGGCACTTATCCAGAGATTTGTCAAACTGGATAAACAAGTTCAGAAATATCAGACAGAATAGATTAGTGTAGCGACCCCAATCTGGATCTTTTTCGGATTCATGATGAAAAATTGGGTTCACGCCTGCTCACAGACAAAGCACTGGTCACACTTGCACAACGATGGCTGACATGTCTCAGGTTATGTCTATGCTTTTGGTATCATTTGCAGCTTCATAACTGAATTTACGATTATTGCATGTAATTAGTGCAAGTAGATCCACCTATTAAATAATCTGCATAGATTCACCTGTTTTTGAATCAAAGCATACGGCTGCTATTCAAAAGTTTCGGTCATGCAGGCATTTGAAAATTTGCTCATTGTGGTTGAGGTCTCCATGAGATATTTTTGAATTGAATCGGCATATGGAAGGAGATTTTTCTTTTAACCAGCGGATGAAAATATTTAAAATAAAAAAAAAAATCTAATCCTAAATCGGGACTAAAAGGTTGCTGATACAGAAACTTCAGCTGTATCATAACAGATTATGGAGGACAGCAGAGGTGTGACATGCACCGGTAGTTCGAGCACATTTACCTGATCCACCCTCGACTCAGCCTGAACCAGATGCTTGTGATTTTTTTAACCAACGGTCGACACCTCTCTGTTGTTCAGAGGTGCCGATCCCTACAATACACGTAAAAAGCTGGAGGGTGGAGGAGTTGGGCTTTGGCCACGTGCAGCTGCCTGTTTGTGGTCGACCCAGGACCCTTTGTCAGACAGCATATCACCAGAAATTACTAACATGCAGCCGAAGAATGCGAGGACCTCCCTGCTCGAGGCTGCTCTCAGTCACACAGCTGCTGCTCATGTTCATACGACCTGCCTCAAGAAAACAACAACAAAAAAACATATGTGTTGCCACCTCTTTTAAATATGATGTTGGGTCCTTTAAGTTGCTGCGGTTCAAAGTTATACCAAAGAAATGAGAGAAAAATAAAACAAACAAGTAGCAGCTTTATACTACCATTCAAAAGTTTGGGATCACCCAGACAATTTTGTGTTTTCCATGAAAAGTCACACTTTTATTTACCACCATGACTTGTAAAATGAATGGAAAATTGTGTAACATTAGCCTTCTGATGCAATGAACAAACCCATTGTTCCATTAGAACACTGGAGTGATAGTTGCTGGAAATGGGCCTCTATACACCTATGTAGATATCGCACCAAAAACCAGACATTTGCAACTAGAATAGTCATTTACCACATTAGCAATGTATACAGTGTATTTCTGATTAGTTTAAAGTTATCTTCATCAACAGTGCTTTACTTTCAAAAACAAGAAAATTTCTAAGTGACCCCAAACTTTTGATTAGAAATTACATTGGTATATTGTTACATTGTGGTATTGGTATATTGTTTTCATTGGGGAAAAACAAATTTCAGTAATTAATAACTCTTGCTCTCCATTTAACAGTTTCTCCTGTTACCCTGCAGAGGGCACCATCACATTTCCTCCACTACGCTTGACAGATGGCGTCAAACACTCCTCTAGCATCTTTTCACTTTTTTTTTCCACATGCCACATTTTAATTTTTCCTTTCATGGGCCAGTCTCAGATTTGTCCTTTTCTTTGCCACTTCAGCATTCCTGGAGTCACTTCTTCACTGTTGAGTCGCGTGTGTTTGGTCCCGTGTAATGAAGCTGCCAGTTGAAGCTTCTGTTTCTGTTTCTCAAACTACAGACTCTTATGCATTTGCAGACAGTCGTGCATCAGCGCCTCCCACTTCTCTTCCTATTGTGGCTCGAGCCAGTTTGATCTTCGGTTTCTTGGCAATTCCTTGTGTGGAACAGCTTTCATTTCTTAGAAAAAGGATAGAATGGCGAATCTCAGAAGAAAGATTCTTTTTTTTCCTTTAGAGACTATAATCAAGCCCACAAATGCTGATGTTCCAGATACGCAACCACTCTAACGATTTTATTACTTCTCTCATCTGCTTAACAGTTTTCAGCTGTGCTAATATCATTTCTCTAGGGTTTTCTAATTATCAATTAGCCCTTTAACAGGATAAACCTGCAATAGCAAATGCAATGAACCTTTGGAACATATGAGCGATGGATCTCTGTGTGTCTATGTCGACATTTCATTCAAAATCCGCTGTTTCTAGACATGAGTCATTTACTACAATGTCTCGTAAACCGTATGAGAATAGAAATAGAACAAAAGTCTGTGCCTGCTGCCAGAAACTGCTGGTAAGTTGCAAAAATATAATGGCATCAAGTAAAAATAACACATAGCATGTGGCTACATACCAAACGCTTGAGACAAGGCAACTTTGGAGTGGTAGTGTATAATAATTATCACAACCTCGAAGCTCAAGAGGCTCAAACAAAACACTGTTTTTTTGTGTTTGCAGTTTAGATAGCTATTTTGATAGTATTTTTGTATTGTCTGTGTTTTGGGACACAAATATGTTATGAGTGTTTTGGTGATGTCTCAGAATCCTTCTCCATCTGTTCTTGTTGTCCTCCAGACATCCTGGAATCTCTCCTTCCTCTGTGTCAATAATAAGTCGTGAATACGGTTCAGACCAAGTGTATCTGGTGTGTTCTGAAAGAAACAAGTGACGAGCAAATGTGTTCCAGAGATTTCTTCTGAGAGATCCTGAGAGGAGCGAGTTGTGGCTGAACTCGTTCCTTTCAGCTTAGGAACGTGAGCTGTGGAGAAAAACATTTACACTTACTGAAGGTGGAGCATTAACTCTTTTGAGATAAAACATGGATAATACTATCTCTCTCTCTCAAATTGAATCGAATAACTGGATTTTTATTTGTTTAGGAAGACTTCATAGAATTCATAGTTTTGATGCCTTCAGTGAGAATCTACAATATAAATAGTCAAGAAAATAAAGAAAACACATTGAATGAGAAGGTGTGTTCAAACTTCTGGCCTGTACTGTAGATGGGGAAATGAATTGTTTCGGTACTTGCAACATCTCCTCTTGCTACTCTGTTAATTACAGCCATGCATCTTCTGACAAAACAGCGCTTTGCATCTAATTCATTTGCTCACATTTTCTTTTTTTTGGCATGCTTTAAAAGTGTGTTTAAATTCACCGAAATTGAAACAAGGCTAATGTGGAGAGTTGGGATTATCACAGTGTACATGTGTACATTGGTACTTGGTAAAAACCTGAACCTATGCTTCAAACCATTAAAATGGTTTCCTATTTGTTCCAGGCGTCTGGATGCAAACTTCATCTCTCAGCTGCCGGCCTCCTCCTTTAAAGGCCTCTCATCGCTGCATCACCTTTGGCTGGATGACAACGTCCTGACGGAGGTTTCTGGGACCGCTCTGAGTGACCTGACACAGCTTCAGGCTCTGACCCTTGCCCTCAACAACATAAGAAACATCCCAGAACAGGTCTTTGCCTCCCTCCGCCAGCTGGTGGCGCTGTGAGTATGTGTGAGTCAGATGGATGCAGCTTCACATGCATGTAAACAGGTTTCGCTGCTGCTGTTCTGGGGCCTGCTTTAAACATTTATGTTCATTTGTCAATTGTTTCCAGTTAATTTTGTACAGATGATGTTTCTAACAGAGAATACATTTTTGAAATGCTCAAACGTCCAACATTGACTTGATTCAGGCGAAGGTTATTTTTAAGTTCAGTCCTTGTTCTCCTGGACCTTAGCACAGGCTTTGAAACAATTGATCGGTTGAATTCCGAGGACATCTGGTTCATCTTACCTGTCAAAAAAGAGGTTCATTGTCTCTGTAAACAACAATGTCTTAATTTTTTTTCTGTTAAGTATGGTATGCCTCAGGGGTTAGTTTTGGGACCAATGTTATTTTTCTTTAAACATGTTCTGAAAGGGGATTTTGGCACATTATTCTTTTGGTGCCTTTTTCAATTGTTATGTTGATGATACGCAGATATCCACGGTTCAGATTCACAGCCCCAGGGCACGCTGAGTTCACTTAACGACTGCCTTTGTGATGTCAAAAACTGGATGTCAAAAAAATGTCTTCAGCTGTGCTCAAACAAAACAGAGACCTCAACAAAACAACATGACAAAACTAATTCTGCCATCTGCTGGTTCCCTATTGGTTGGTTAGGTTTTGGGTATCACACCACAAAGCTTGTGCAATCATATTTTTATCTTATAAAAAATAGTCAGAGTTAGTGATATCCTATAAGCCCCTTCTTAAAAGATACTATTATCTGAAAAGCCATTCTTTACTTGTAAATGTACATTGATTTTCTTTAAATTGTTTTTCAGCTTGAAGACATTTTTTTTATAAAGTGCAGAAAAATAAAGGACAGATTCACCATTTTCTTCAAAATATTTAATATCAAAATAACAATCAGACGTCCACATGAAAAAGAAGAGGTTTTCCTTGTTGTAAAAGGATTTATCACCATGAACTCGTCCTTTGAGACAAAACTTTTGAGCTGTTTTTGCATCGTTCTGTTCTGTAACAAGCATCACCAATCGTCATTTGTAATTATGGTTTAAAATATTTTAATCTCATACAGTCTGCGACTCAGATCGCTCCCAGTACATTTAATGTTGACGATTGTCATATTTGTGAGTTTCTCTTCTGGCAGCAGTCGGCACAGAAACACTTCATCTTCCTCTATGGGGGAAACGTGGAGGTTCAAACTTTAAGTGAGCCACCACTGCAGTTCAAACAGCAGCACATGTGTGGTCACAATTACACTCAAACTATAACATACTGCAGCGGCGTGCACGTGTTTCCATCACAGACAGAATATTTAACCAAACAAACTGCAGGAGGAGGAGACATAATGATTCAGAGGAGGATTTTCACTGAGCTGAATATGAGCCTTAAAGATATTGAACATATTTAGATGTCGGCTCCAGGATGACAGACGTTTGTGTTTGAAAACGTGATTTAATGATGTTGAGATGTCCGTGTGATGGTCTAAACTGGACAAAAGTCTGAGCTGAAAAGAGTGTGTAGGTTCACTGTGGCATCTTTACAGCATAAATGCATCTGGCTAACATTTATTTAGATTGGTCTATTACTGCGTATTAGAAAGATCCGCCTGCGGTCTCTTTGTTTCTACACATGGAAGCTTCTATAGACGACTGATTTGATTTAATCAAAGGCTCTGAGGTCACTTTATAAAAGGCCTCCATCTTCATTTAAAGATTCAATTAACAAAAGTTCTATATCGGGAGTCATTTTAAACCACATGTAAAACACACAATTACGGAACAAGAGGTTCAGAAGTGACTGAACTAAAGAGCCAAAGTGTGGAAATTTCTACATTTTGTAAAATTACAAACACAAATTAAGAAGGATTTTATTTGGGGTTACATGTAATAGACCAACCAAAATAAATAATGACAATATAAGTTTATTAAAAGTTAGTGTGGGGACAATTAAACCTCTGTGGTTTAATGTCCATGATGTGACTGACACTCCTAAAAAAACCTTTAAATACATAAAACGGACCAGTTTACATTGTTTTTATTCTCTTATTGTGTTTTATTCAGTGTTGCGTAAGAATAAAACAGCATTATTATTTTTTCACTCATTGTAGTGATAGAAATAATTTATATTTAATGTTGTATCATCAGTGAATGAACGAATAAGCTCCATGAATGTGAACTTTGCTTTTGTCTCTGCAGAGACCTGAGCTTCAACAAAATCAGTAGTTTCCCTGCAGCCGTCAGATGTCTGATGAACTTGCGAGACCTGTGAGAACACACACACACACACACACACACACACACACACACACACACACACCCACACACACACACACACACACACACACACACACACACAGTAGGTGTGTATGAAACTCTTCTCTTATGTGTTTTTCCGACAGAAATCTCCAGAACAACAACATCGCCGTCATCCCAGAAAACGCTTTCAGTGGAAATCCTTCCATCCAGACCATGTAGGTCCCTCCAGCTTCATGTTTGACTTAAATCACTAACATAAACCTCCAAGAAAAGAGCAGCAACTATCGAACGTGCAAGAACGCAGTGTATCACTATTTATATAATATAATTTATAAAATATTTGCTGATTGTCAGAAACATCTGGAACAATCCTATTCACGCCGTGGGACATTCGGCCTTCCAGCTGCTGCCGGAGCTCCGGACTCTGTACGTCCTGATTGCATATATCTCTATTTGTAAAGTATATATACAGTATATACACTCTTCTGTTCTGTGACCTCTGACCTCCAGTCTTCATTAGAATACTTTGCTTTTGGTATTCCTACACATGCTTTCTTTTATTTTGGTAAAAAAGAATATTTTACATGATTCTTCTAATATTACACTTTAGTATAGATACAATAGTAAAACCACAGGTGTAAGTAACAGAAGCAGCAGTAAATATATTTGATGTATCTATATTTTCTAAAGCAAACTAAACACATTTCAAAGGTTTCAGATCTTCCTTTTTTTGGTGGTAATAATAATAATGACGATAATGACAATAATAATAATTATTGTTATAACCTAAATTATTTTATTTAGCATTTTATATGAATATAAAGGTGTGTTTTTATATTCATTGTTATTTCTCTCTCAGATTTCTAAGTGGAAGCATCACTAGTTTACCAGATTTCACTGGGACCAACAGACTGGAAACCCTGTAAGTCCTGTTCAATGAACAAATTACTAACAACAGCGGCTTAATATAACACATTTCAACACAGTATAAAATCACAATATAAACTGACAAAATACAAAACAGACTATAAACAGACATAATAAATAATATATCCGAGTCCAATCCCAGGGTTTGAGCAGAAGCAGGAGCTACTGTATATGAGTGTCAGGGCAGGGCTTGAGGGAAACAATGAAAATGAAATGGAATAACGTGAAATCAATGAATCGTGCTCTCAAATTGAAAGACTACACTCCTGAATAAGGATCAGAAAAACAAACCTCCACACTTTTCCTGCACCATATTGTTTATGTCAAAACATTTTCACTTGTGTTAAAAGCTGAAGGTAAAACCACTTATGTAGACTGGCTGTGCACGAGCATTAAGAAACTGATGAATAGATTTATTTACCCATTAAACATGTGACATTTAGCCCTGGTGGAGCTATTTTCAGGATCACTTAACCTTTGTATTGTGGGAACATTGTTTTCAGGCTTGTGCACAACACTGACTTAACTAGTGAATATATTCCGTTTTTAGAACAATTAATGTTATTAATAGTGTAATATTGAGTAGAATATCTTATTCCACTGGCAGATAATTTATCTTATTTCAAGTTGTATTTTTCCTGATTTGTGTTGATTTGGTCTTGTTTTGGGAAAATAATATTTTCTTTAAAAAAAAGATTAAATTGAGTAAAATCAAGAAAAAAAAATTGAAATAAGCAAAATTATCTGCCAGTGGAATAAGATATTTCTCCTGAATATTGTACTAACTGTACCAAAAACAAAATATTTTCACCTGATAAGAGTTTGAATTGAAAATGCCTGGTATCAATGTTAACATGCGTGCGTGCAGGTCCATCAGAGGTGGCCATGTCTCCTTCTTACCCAGCAGCATCTGTGAGGAGCTTCCCAACCTGCACACACTGTAAGAATCCACTTCACCTCTGCTCTCGTCTTCCATATGTCTGAAGAGCCTGTAGCACTGAAACAAACTGGAACCTGATTTGTCTCTGCAGGGATTTGTCACACAACCTGATCCAGGATCTGCCCAAATTCATCCACTGTGGAAAGATACAAAACATGTAAGAAGTCTGTTGATTCTTTATCAAGTTTTATTTCTTTTTTATTTTGTATGTCCTTAATGTTTATACATACAACTGCCACAAAAAAAAGGGAAAATGTGGTGCATATAAGACATTTAGCTTGTGCAGATTTGCAGTATTTATCTCTAGTCAGGCATTTAAAATACAATGAGATATACTAAATATATTTAAAACAATGCAATAACACAAATATAGACACGATAAATAAATTAAAACAGTCTGAGGTGTTACTGATAAAAACCATAAGATGAATTTAACTTTATTTATTTAACATTTGGACAATTGCATTTGTAAATATTTACATATTCTGTATCATAATTCATACTCGTTATCACTATCGCTTGTGAGGCCAGTCCATTTAAACACTTCAAATTGGATGCATCACTTTCAGAAATGGGCGTCATGACGACGCACACAAGATGAATCCAGGAACCATCCAGCAGATGAAGGAGCCCAGTTCACTGTGAGTCACAGGAGTGAAAAACTCTGATTTTAACTTCTAATGTTTGTTTAATGAAAATACAAATAAAAAGACAAAATATGTGCTACTTAGAAAAAAAAGTTAACCTGATACATTTTAAAATGAGGAATAAAGTTAATATAAATGCCCAGTGTGACATAAAAATGTAAAATTATATGTAAAATTAGAGATCTCTGACACTGGGAGTTAGTATTTTAAAAGAGATATTCAGAAATGTGTTCCATGTGGTCTGTTTTATAGCCACCATATTTTTCCTTCTAGGAGAAATAGATCTGGATTCTTATGGATTAAAATGTGTTTTTTAAAGATGATATTAGATCAAAAACTAATGTGTGATTTTTTTCTTGGATTAATCTGTTTGTAGAGTTGCAGATCAGCTGTTTGACCTCCAGTCCTGCATATTTCTTCACTGCTTCAAGTCAACAAGTCTGCAGGATAGCAGCTGTAAGATCAAACCACTGCTGCCTCCCTTATCAGGGAGTTTTGGATTTTGTCAGATTAAAAGATCTTGAACTTATTAACACAGTTTGTGGCTGAGTTGTATAAAGACATTACTTGACTTCACCTGCAGGTTCCTCCACCTGTTGCCTGGACCTGCTTCACCTCATCATCTGGCTCCTCTTCATCGTCTCTGTCGTCTTCAACGTCCTGGTCCTGGTCTGCTTCTTCCTCTTGTCCCCGGTGCCAGGACCTCTGTGCTCCCGGGGCCTCCTCGCTCTCCTCTTCTGGTTCCGTCTCCTGGCGGGTGTGTCCGGCACCTGCGTCCTCGCTGTGGACTGTCTCTGCGGATCCGCCCCGCAGCCTGACCCAGGACGTGGACTGGCGTGCTTCCTCTTCACGCTGTCCTCCGAGGCCTGCGTCGTCCTCGTGATGCTCGTGGTGTTCGAGCGCCACGGGTGCGTCCGGGTCACCTGTGGCGTCTGCTGCGTCCTGGTTCTGGCTGCCGCCGCCTCACCTCTGATTCTGCTGCTGTTCAACTCTTCCTGCTTCCTGTGCGCAACCTTCAGCCACCTGTCCCGTCACCGCCACGACGGGGCCGTGACCTCGTTGACCTCCCTCCTCCTGGGGAACACGGCCCTCTCCTCGTCCGCCTCGCTGCTGCGCCTCCTCGGTCCAGGCGTGGCCACACCTGCAGCGCTGCTCTTCATCTTGGCTCTTCCTTCCTGTCTGGACCCGCTGATCTTCATCATTCTGGGGCCAGAGCCTCTGTGTTTCCATGGCAGCGTGAGAGGGGACAGAAGCGACTGTGACAGCGCATTTACAAAAAGCTGCAAATAAATTAAACACAAGCAAAACCAAATTATGAAGTATAATGTTTCCATGAAGCTGCTGTTTCAGACATTCCATTAACACACATACAGTGGTACAGTGTGCAAAATGTTAAATGTCCAGATCATCAAATAGATAACACAAGTAAACACAAAATTCAGGTTTTAATTGAAAGTTTATTTTTTTAAGAGAGAAAAAATTCCAAACCTACATGGCCTTGTGTGGAAAAGTGACTTCCTCCTAAACCTAATAACTGTTTTTGGGCCCTAAGCAGCAACAACTGTAATCAAGTGTTTGTGATAACTTGAGTCAATGATTCTCTTACAGCGCTGTGAAGGAATTTTGACCCACTCTTCTTTGCAGAATCGTTGAAAGTTTTTGGAGCATGAACCAACACTTTAAGGTCTCAGTAGGTTTCAGGTCAAGATATTAGTCTTTGACTTTAACAAAATATAATTTTGTTTGATGATCTGAAACATTTATGTGTGACAAACATGCAAAAACAATAATAAGATCAGGAAGGGGGGAAATGATTATTCACACCAGTGTACCTGGTACCAGACTAATTAGAAGCTTGATTGAATCAAATGTCTTTCTTCCTTTATATGTAAAAGCAGATATTGAGAAGATTTTGGAACAAAACATCAGATCTGCAGTGAGGACGGTCTGATAAATAATTTGTTCACAAAAAAACTAAACAAATCAATTATGTTGATAGAAAATTAAAAAACTTTTAGTGTAAATATTGTTTCTGAAGGTTCTAAAGGCTCCAATTGGTTCAGTTTGTAATTACAGATTTAAATATCCTTCATTTCCATTATTATACATTAATGACATGATATGATACTTTCTGCATAATGAACACTTTTATTTTTGATACATTTTTCTAGTGACAGTTGAGTCATTTTACTGTAAAATTCCATGTGAACATGAGAAAGGTGTTTCTGACTTTATGGATTTTAAACTGGCAACATATTCTATCGCACAGTGCCACATAACCCCTGTTTAAATAAATATTTTATATTCAAAATGGAGTGGATCCTTTTGGGTGACAGATCGCATTTCTCTTTCCTGTTTATAGAATAAAATAACCTACTACTAATAAAATATAACAAAAAAAAAAAAACAGTTTAAATCCCCATAAAAAGGAGAAAAGATTAAAATCTAAATCAAGAACCTTAGAAAAAGAAGAAAATTACCCTCCATTATATTTGTCTTCTGGTTAAAACTTTGACTTAGTCAACAAATTCATGTCTTTTTTTCTCCAACACCTCAAGATAAAAAAATCTCAATGATGCAGTTAAAAGCCTCTTATTAATTTAAATAATTAGTATTGTTAAGGAGACAACTTCCTTTTAACAGTGGAGCTACAACAGTAAAGCGCAAAGTAACTAAACCTAAAATCTTTCTTAAGACACATCTCCAATTGTCATTTTTCCAATGATCTGTTCAAAGGAATCCTTTAATCTGGTCTACAACAAATGGTCCGAGACACCAAAGTACATTTTACTGTAGTTATATATTGACAAATACCAATTTTTGAAACTTGGAAAAGTTCATTTTTGTCTAGTTTGTCCTCTTCATCGATTGAGTAAAACAAACTGTGCCAGGTTAGAGCTTCAACTCTCACTGGTCATGGCTTTGATTACAGACGAAATATTATTTCGTGATAATTTTTTAAGAGTTTCAAACTCATGTGAGCATCAACACTAAAGATATGTTTTCCCCCTCAAACCATTTATAGCAGTGCTGTAAAACTCAGTTTAGTTCATGGGCCACATACATTCCCATTTGATCTCAAGTTGGACCAGTAAAACATATGCACACCTAAAATGTATCCCCTACTTTTTATGTAAAGAAATACATTATAAATATTTGCAAAATTAATTACCTTCAATATACAAAACAGGGGAGATGATATAAGAAAAAAAGTGCAATTTCAACAATATGTTTAGTTGTTGCATTTAAATTCAGACATTTATTCACTGAATATTTATCATTTAAGCAGCAGGTAAGGTTATTTCCTGCCTTACAAACCATTTACAAATCTATTTTATCCCTTGAACTCCTAAAGATTCTCACTGACTTTAAAATCGCTGTGAAGAAACAGGAACTGGTTCATTTTCTCTCAATTTGTAAAATCGTCCATTGGGCCGGATTGGACCCTTCAGCGGGCCAGTTCTTGCCACCCTTAGTTAAAGCCTAAAACGAATCCTCAGTTTATAGACCTGCTAAATAGCTACTTACTATTTGATAGTAAGTAGCTGTTGGTAATTTTAACATTTCATGTCATGTATCAAAGAAACACATTTGTAATTATTGTGTTGTATGGAGGTTTTTTTTTTTATGTGTGAACTGAATCTTTGTCTAAAACAACGTAGTAATAAACCGATTCATTGATAGACTCATGGGACACAATAAAAACTCAAGAGATTCTTCTTTATCTTTAGAAAATAATTTAATAACATTTAAATCCAACATATAAAAAACAACAGTGGAAGGACTTGATTCTCCTCTCCTTGCTATAATAATACTCTTTAATCATTGTATAGAAGAATTTTGACAAAAAAAAAAGCAACAGATTGCACATGAGAGCATGTGAGTGAGGTCTTCCCGTCAGCCGGCCGTCACAGCGTCCATCAGTCTTTGTGGCAGTCTCACAAATACACGGGACAATGGAAAAGCCAAATAGAAAATACTAGAAGGCAGCCATGTTCCACATGGACTACAAATTTCAGTTTGTGGGTTTTGTTTTTTGATTTGATCAAGTTTAACAAAATAAAAGTCCTGGGTTTTTTTTTTTGTTGTTTTTTTTTTTTTTTTCTCTTTTCCTCGAGACAAAAAAGGAAAGACAACGTGCAGATGTTGCAGCATCACTACAGGAGGGGGGAAACATCCTTTGAAAAACACACGAGGGGGGTCAAACATCACAGTGAGGTCACAGCCCCCCACCCTCCCCCAACACACACCCGCCCACCCACCCGCCCGGGAAAATTAAACAAAATAAATAAATAAAAAGGGGAGGGGGGGGGATGAAATCCAAATGAAAAGTGACAGAAACAAAACAGGGAAGACAAAGTAAACACTGTCACTCAGCAGGTCTATACTTACGTAGATGATGGGAGGTGATATAAGGAGGCAGCAGTGGCCTCCGTGCAGAGGGTTTCTGTTGTCCTGGAGGAGGGGGAGGCTCCGCCCCCTCTGTCTTACCTCTGTCTGCTCTCACTCTATCATCTCCAGTGTGACTTTTTTTGTTTTATGATAACTTGTCGGTGTTCAGCGGATCGTTGGGAGGTCAGAGGTCTTCTGTGT
This sequence comes from Lepturacanthus savala, assembly GCA_030544235.1. NCBI lineage: Eukaryota > Metazoa > Chordata > Actinopteri > Scombriformes > Trichiuridae > Lepturacanthus > Lepturacanthus savala. The sequence goes on from CM060465.1 coordinate 27,474,353, forward strand.
GAGCCGCTCTGACCTCAACTAAACTCACTCCGACCTCCTGACACCTCAACACAAGCCTCCTCAGTCTATCTGTGTTACCTCCTTCTGCTGACTCAAACTGCAGCAGCTGCAGGGGGAGAGACGGGGAGAGACGGGGAGGGAGGGAGAGGAGAGAGGGGAAGGGGTAGAAAGAATGCAGGAGGAAGAGAGAGAGGGGGGTGGGAGACATAGAAGGCAAGAGGAGAGGCAAAGAAAAAGAGAGGAGAGAGGAAGATGAGAGAAAAAGGTGTGAAATGGGTGGGATAGAGAGACAGGGGCACAGCAGAAAGAGTGAGAGGAGAGAGTAAAGGTTGGAGGAGTAGAGAGAAAGGGAGACAGCAGGTGGAGACAAAAACAAAGAGGAGAGGGAGGACAGATGGAGGTGTGAGGGGAGTGAAAAATAAATGTGGAGGGGAGGGGAAGTGTGAGTGGACAGAGAGGATGGGGGGGAAAGGGGGGCAGCAGGTGAACAGGTGTATATACACAGGTGTGGTGTAAACAACACAAAGGATTCATTACAAGATTCCTTTACACTCAGGCACATGTGTCTGTAGATCAGATCATTGAATCTAAGGCATTTGAGCATGTGTGGAACGGGAATATGAATCTTAAGGTGCACTTAGCCATGTTTCCAGTTTATAGCACTTTAAAAAAACACTCATTTTCTTTATGAAACTTTCCTTATTTTGAATGATAAAGAGAGGACAGTGGAAATGTCGCCAGTGTTCAGAAAAAGTCAGTTTGAGATGTAGGTCACACCTTTAGTGGACTTGGAAAATAATTTGCTATAGCTTTAAATCGGTGGTGCTTTTGGCCTGCGCGGATAACACGTGGTACAAAATGCGCACATGTAAAGCTTTTACTCTGAATGCAGCCTAAAACATCCTCCTAATAGAAACCAATAGAGGGAGAAAGAGAAATAAAAACACCAGAACATCCTATTAAAGCCCAGGAATGTGCTGTCTGCTGCACAGATCTACAGATGATAACTGGATTACTACCAAACTGAAAAATGTGATCATTTTCATGCAAGTTCTAAAGCCTTTCTGTGATTTTTCGGCGACGTATGGTTGTTTTGTCATCACTGATTATTGAGGCTACTCCCCCTCCTGTTTGTTTTTCTCGTTTTTGTCCCCCCACTTGTTTTTTTCTAAAATCGTTTCTTTAAAAATAAAACGCCTGTAATGACTGAAATGTCTGTTCTACCAACGACATGTAGCCACTGAGTGTAAATGTTGTCAGAGAGAATGCGTTTAGTCTGTGTGTTTGAAACTGAGGGGAGTGAATTACATCTTTCCACAGGGCAGCACACAGTGGAAGGTTCTGCAGGGCTTGCTGATGAAGAAGTCGCACCTATAAAAAAGAAAGAAGAGAAGAGGGGGAGAAGAAGAAAAAAAAAAACACACCAGACACCGGATCATTGTGTCAGTTCAGCTGAGGACAAGGACAGAAAAAAACCCAACATGAAATGACGTCAAAAAACTATCAATCGAAAATCTAAACCACCAGGTTACATATGTATGTGGGCGCTGATATGAAGCCTGCAGAGAAGAAATGAGATTCAGCAACGTGAAGTGATGATGAACAGCTGACAGCATCCGATATTCCACGATTGTTAAGATTTTAAGAAAAAGCAGATTTTTTTTCCATTTCAGCTGATTTTATGTTGGAAAAGCAAAATACTGTAGATAAAAAAATAAATCTCACTGAATAAAACTACAAATACCAGATGTCAATCAGAAATGACTGAATGTTTTTGCATTTGAAAACTGAAGCAAATAGTTTTTTTTCTTGCTATACGTAAAAGAAATTAGCTCAACATATAAGCCTGAAATGCTGAGTCACATCTCGCTGACTCACCTCAGATTGCTCCTTCAGCTCCCTCTCCACAGCGATCGCTCTACAGAGAAACACACAAACAGCCAGCTTCACTTCTAGAAAAACAGACGCTAATAATAATAATAATAATAAAATAAATTATTTTAAACTGTGTCTCTCAGCTGAGCCCACTGGTTCTACTGAAATCTTTAAAAATGTCTCTTTACCGTTTTCACTGCACTCTAAATTTATACTTGTTATTAATTTTTCCCTTTTAATCAAGTGATTTAATATTATATCTTGCAGTTTTCATTATTCATTTCAGTTTTTTGATATTTAATCTTATTTAACTTTAATTCTTTTAAGACTTTTTAAAGTTCATTTTAACATTTTTGATTTTTCCCCTTTTAAACAACTGTTTAAATTGTATTTTCATGATTTTAATGTTTTATGTAAAGCACTTTGAATTACCTTGTTGAAATGTGCCTCATCTACATTACTTTAAAAAAAAAAAAGTTGTAAGAAAGACAATTAGCGTAGACTTTTCTTTTGTTACCCAAAACGAAAAAAAAAAATAAAACCATGAACATGTCATTTAAAAAGATACAGTTTACTTTTACATTAAGTAAACGGTACAGTTGTGTTCAAAATAGCAGCAGTGCACTTCTCAAATTTACTGTAAAAACTGAAAAATCTTGAGATTTAGTGTGAATCACTATTTAGTTGTATGTCTGTATATATGGTGTTGCATTCTGATTTAGGATATTAAAGTACAGTGTTCCCAATGCATCGAAATAAAAATTAGCATACAGACTTTGTCTTTACTCACATTTTTAAACACACTGCTATTATTTTGAACACAACTGTATCTTTTCAACTTACATTTTCCAGGTGGCCAAACACTTTGGAGCGTTATTAGTCAACATCCGGGCCTGAAACTTCAGATGTTGGAGGTTTCCTTCCTGCCACTCCTGGTGCAGCAACCTGTGCAGCAACAGATCAGCACTGACACCAACAACAGCGGCAACACTGTCCCCCAGAACGCCGACGGGATCCGATCTCCTACTAGTTATTGTGTTTGATGCAGCGCAGAAGCTCAAATTTAATTGTTTTAAAAAGAGACTGATCAGAATCCCAACATGAGGCGTGTTTATCTGTTGAGCGCGGCTGCTAAAGTCAGAAACATTCACCAAATAAAAAGAGGAATTAGACATGCAGGAGATGCAGTTGGTACTCAGCAAATATCAGAGTAGACTTACTGTAACGTGACAGAGGCTTCGTTCCAGTTCATCACTTCGTTAGCTGTCTGTTAGCCTGCCATCTATATGGTTCGTTAAGCGGTTCCATTGATTTCCTTTATGTCTGTTAAACTGGTGACATATTGTGGAGGAATATGGGATTTCTATAGTTTTATTACACTTAAGTATTATATGTTTTTTTTTTTATTTTCTTAAAAAAGAGAAGATTTATACAATCTTCTATCGAGCCTCTGGCTCCAGCTACTGATAGAGTCTTTTAATTACCTTCAACTCCTCCTATTAACTTAGATACTGGTCTAATGTTCATTTAACTATGCTGTTGTAGTCACCTCCCCATAATCAGTGTCAATCATTAGATTGGCAGAGAAGGCAGAAACAGCCGTGATTCTCCCAGAAATGACATGTTTTTTTTTTTACTTAACATGTTCATCAGCCAAATTGATGCATTCAGCTGATACATTATATTATTAGCTGCTGTTTCTTGACTTTTTAATTTTTTTTTTCCTGGAACAATGCCTCCGTCATTTTTTAAGACAACTGTGAATTACCAAATAATAGCAGAGTTCCAATTAATCACTGGGTCCCCTTTAAATGCCAGGTACAGGTGTGATAACTGGAAGGAAGGACCACTGACTCTGCATGTTTTCTTGGGTAATATTGATTAATAATTGTTATACGGTAGTCATACAGGTTTAATAAAATAACAATCCTGCCCCATATAATCCCATGTCCCATATTACTGTCTGGTCTCAAATAATCGCCTGATCTGTTAAGTGATTGAAGTAAACACCCCGGCTATTATTTGGTAATTTATGGTAACCTTCATCTGAAACGGGTTGAGAGTCTCATCTTTATGTGTGTGTCAGGTGGGAGTGTGTACCTGAGACCCAGTTCAGTGTTGTTAGGCATGGCATACCGCAGTCTCTCCAGGACAAGTGCATGCTGGGACTGCGGCAGATAGCTCAGATAGAGAGACACCACCTGAAGATCCAATAAAATGTGGGGGTAAAATTCTTATTATTCGAGTCATGCTGTAACTCAGAAACTGTGCACTACAGTTTAATTCTAATGAATACCTTGTAGATTTATTAGATCCCTATATATATATATTTTACTGTATATATAACAGGAGAAAGTATATTAATACTCTCCCATGTTAAAAAAACGCTCAAGCTACAGAGAAACATACACAGCCTGTATTCAGAAACTGTGCCTTAAAACAAGCAGTCATGACTTACGTGAAGTTGTGATGTCACTACTATACAGTCACCACCTATACCCCCCATAGCCATTTAAAGAGGAGGAGGAGAGGCTTAGAAAGAAGCTTGAGAAAAGAAGTGTAAAACTATACTGAGATGATCTTTGGTACTTAAAGGGGATGTCAAAATTCTGCATAAAAAACAGGAAATTGTATAATATGGGACATTTTAAATGGTACAAAATTAAGCAGTTAACTACCCGACCCAAAAAAGAGACGATATCAACTTAGACATACAGCTTTTTTGCAGTAATGGACTTAAAGTGTGGAGAGTTAATCCAAACATTTCCTACAAGTGCCACGGGTTTTGCTGGTTAATTAACCCCACTTCTGTATATCAGCATGGTTGAACCCCATGATCTAGACCCAGTTAGTCAGGAGTTCATCCTACAGCAAGATAATCCACATCCTACCTCTGGGCTGTCAGATCATCATCTGTCAGATGACACATTAAACTAGGACAGTTCTAAAACTTAACCGGTGGTGTATGTTTTTACTAATAATAGTTCCCAAAGTATTTTTTGAGTGCTTGCCAAAAAGAGTTTATTTTGTGAGATTTTACTATTAATGAAAAAATACCTTGGTGTCTCAAACTGTTTCTGCGGCCTTCTATACTCTCCTCACTGACACCAGATGATCTATTCCCCCTATAACTGCTCTGCATGAAGGAACAGGGGGTTCTTACCTTGTTGTGGAACCGGTAGCAGCTCCAGAACTCCGCGGGGTTGAAGGGAGCCTCCAGGCGGGACGGAACGGTGCTCAGACAGCGCTGGACCAGATCCGAGAACCTTCTGGACTGGCTGTTGGCTGCGGAGCGAGCCTGGCGACTGCTGCTGAACACCAGGTAACTGGAGAGAGAGACGGCCTGTGTGTTAGCAGCACATTTTTATTTTTGTATTTTATAGAAAATTATCCAGGTAGATCGTTCTTCCTGCAGGCGACACTCACTCCAACCAGAGTTTGTGAAGCACCTCCAGCGGCATGGAGGATCCCAGCGCTCTCTCGAAGGCTGTCACCGTCTCCTCCACAGAACTGTGCAGCCACTGCCAGCGACTGCAACAACACGGGTGACACAGCTATTATGCTAAACCATGGAGTCACACGCCACATGAATGCTACCCGGAATCAAGGATCATATGATATTCTCCACGAGGGAGTAACCTCTTTATTAACAGAACACACCAGTGAACCAGGTGGAGGTAGGGCATCTGCTGGCTGAGCTGCTCCTGAAGTTCCTTCTTGATGATCGGACCTGACAGGAGGTCATCAGTGACAAAACCAAGGATGTGCCTAATAGGAAGACCATTTAAAAATATTTATGAAAATAATTGTGGGTTGCAGCCTTTTAAAGTTATCTGAATTCACTCATTTATCAAAAAAAAGCTTGTAATATAGCACTGAACATGCACTCAAAGTGGAATTATATCTGGCTGGTTAAACGTGGTTTGAATGCATTTATTGTAGGTCTTAATGTGATATCTCACAGTAATATACAAATTCTGGTGTGTTTTATAGAGTATTAGATTGGGTTCAGGACAACGTACCTCAGAACGTCCACAGGCTTCTTCTGGCTCTGTTCGTCCTCGCACAGAGACAGGATGAATCCTCGAAACAGAGGAACAATGGCGCTGGACTTATCCTGTGAAACAAGACAGAGAGCAGGAAAAAATATTAAAATAATAAACTCTGTGATTAACACTGTGATTATAGTGCAACATGGTTAAAAACAACCGACTACGTACTGTTAAGGTACAAAAAACAGCTGAAAATGTAACAAGAGGACGCCATGAAACTAGTGTCTGAGCTCACCTGAGCCATGAGGAACTTGCAGGAGTGATAGAAAACCTCTGCGTTGTTAGGACACTCTGCCAGGGCATGAAGCCACATGCTGACCGCTTGATCAGGGTTCCCTTTACTGATGTGGAGGTCGGCCAGCGCGTCTCGCAGCGTGCACGACTCTGGGCAAAACTCCAGCAGGGACTCACACAGAGCGATGCCCTCGTCAAACCTTCAGGGACACACAGAGAAAACAGCCTTTCAATTAAAAGCAGGAAAACATGCAGTGTATGGGTCAGTGACAAACGGTCAGCAAGATGCCAAAGTCAAAAACTTTTTAAAACACAGTAAAGCATTTATCAGGTCTCTCAAAACGTAAATTTTGTCTTCATGTTCGTTTCATGTTATTTGAAAGTTCATTCGTACCATTTTTTAAAAAGCAAAAATCACACAGGATGTGTGATTTTAGACATGAAATGTCAAAAGGTATAACCGAAAAAGAACGATATGTTTAAATAATCAATCCACCTAGAATAGAAAACTAGCTGATAGCATGTGTTTTTATTTTTCAAAACCTTTTTAAGAGTGAAATATATCTGGTACAGAGTTTTTAGGCTTGCACCACTTAACATTTTTGACAGTATTCCATATATCTCGTGACATTAAATCATCTGGTAGTTTGGATGTTTTTGCTTCAATTCACCTCTCCAGCAGTTTGTTCAGGAAAATGAGGTTTGAGTGCAGCGGCAGACAGGCCAGTGTCCTCTCACTCGGGGTCAAAGACTCATCGCTGCACTGATGGATGGCGTCTTAGAAACAAAGAGACAACAGGGTTTTCTGTGTGATTAAAAGTCGTGATATTTACCAATTTGGGGCTTGTGGCCTTTAAATAATCCAATTATCAATACAAGATATTAAATGTAACAAGCTGTGTCGCATTGTGTTCTTCTGGTGAAGGTCTGTACCTTCGAAGAGAGCGATGAGGATGTTGAATGGCGTGCTGATGTCCTGCGGCGTGCTCCAGGGCAGCAGGAAGTGGTCTCTGCTGAGCAGTCGGGATGGGCCGGACTCGGCCGGGTCGTACAGGCAGCATGGCAGCCGGTCGAACTCCGTTAGGTGGATGTAAGAGAGCCAGACCAACGCCCGGTCGCTCGGCGTCAGGTGGTCAGCGATGCTCTGGTCAAGAGCAGATTTCAAAGCATTCTGGAATGATCAGAAAAATTATCATCATGCGTTTAGTTACTTCATCTCAGAGTGGAAAACTCTCTGAACCTGTGAGATTAAAATAAATGAGTTGCATGGCAGGATTTCTGTCAAATTTTCAGCGAATGTTGGAACAGTACTATGAACAGATGATTACATTTTGGTATGGTGTTCTGCAGTGGTGTAGGGGTAGAGCGCTCGCCACTGTGAACTTTTCTTCTTAACAGCCGACCCCGGCTTGAGTCCCATCCCTTGCTCAGATTATTTCCTGTTTGGCTACTGTAAAATAAAAGCTTCTGTGCCACAAAAGCAAATCTTTAAAAAAATGTTAATGATCCGGAAGAAATCCTGGTTTCTGGATCACTTTAAATTTTTGGGCACTATCGTTTGGTCATCTGGTGGTGATATCTTGCACCTGCATAGTACAGGACATTGATTTTCTGTAAACTTATAGATTTCAAACTGCATTAGGTGCAACTTATACATTCAAAATCAGAAGTATAAAATTGTCTATTACTTAATTACCTTCTTAGTATTTAAGAGAGTTAATAAAATAATTTATTGATACAAGACAGATGCAGAAACTTCACTACAGAAACATGTGGTTAGGTTAAAAACATGCTTCGAGTTGTTTCCTTGCTGTTTAAGCTCATCATGTTTCACCTGTAAAATAGCCAGAGCGCTCTCCATCCTGCCTGAGAACAGGTTGAGGTCGACTCTGTAGAGCAGAGCTTCCATCAGCTGGAAGGAGAGTTTCTCTGTGACAGCAGAGGACGCTTCGCTGAGGAGATACTGCAGCAGGCGCTCACACACGTAGTCCTTCCCCTCAAATGAGCTCTCCAAGTTCAAATACTGCAGGGAAGTCAAAAACATAGAACATTTCCCTTCAAAGCCTATTTGTTTCCCTGTAATTACAACAGTAATGCTTAAATTCTTGAGAGTTGCTGGGTTGTTGGTGAACATCAGGACTTACATTCCACCACACTTTATAGTCCGGCGCGTGCTCCACGGCCATCTCACACATCTCCTGGACCTCCTCCCAGCTCCCTCGCCTGGAGAACAGAGACAGATAGTGGCTCCACACCTCGGGGTTATCGCAGTTACTTTCCAGGGCTCGAGACAGCGTATTCAAGGCGGCTTCCAAACACTCCGCTGCAGAGCTGCAGATGAGATCAGATGACATCAGGATCTTGCGTCATGAAGAAAAGAAGAGAAAGTCGACTGGGTATTATGGCGACTTACATTTCGTTCTGATTGAGGTATCTGAAGGCCAACTTGATCCACAGCTGAGTGTCTCTGGGACTCTCCAGGACACTTGTCTCCAGGTTGGAGATGTCGTCCGTCTCACTGATGAAATAACGTTTGTCCTCCGATGTGACGCACACATCCAAAGCAGACAGGTTGGTCTTCGAGCTGCCCTCTGTGCATATAGACAGTTCATACAGACGTTAGCAAGTTATCACTTAAAATAGTTCAGGATGACGGAGTTTAGGCGTCTGCTTGCAGTTTGGGTTTTTTTCTTAAGGACTCAAATTGTAACACTGGGTGAGTTTCAAAATTCGCCCCCACAGACTCAGATATAAATGTGCGTTCATGCTGAGTTCGTGAGGGTTTCTTTTATAAATCAATTTAAAGCACAAATCTTATGAGATGGGGTCTGTGGTCTAGTTTTTGTGAGTTTAAGGGTCTTTGATGTGAAAAAGTTTAAAAACCACTGCTTTACAAATTGTGATGTTTTTCAATGTTCCGATTACACTGGGATTAAACATCTTCCTCACCGTATCTTCCCTGCGTCGTACTTCCACAAACATCCTCGTCCTCGCTGTTGTCCTCTGGGCGGAGGCTGCTCTGCGCCGACGGCTTCGGTCTCCACCTCCTCATGTCTTTACAGGTGGTGAAAGGAGGGACTGGAAAAAAAAAAGAGAGAACAAAGTAACAAATCTGATATCCGTTTATTTAAATCTGTGTTAAAAAAAAAGAAAGGTTTACTAACCATGGCGTTTGCTTTCGTTCACTTTGCTCACAAGGAGAACAGCCTTCTGGTCAACTCCCATTCGGTCTTTGTTTGTGCCAAAGAGTTTTTTCATATACTTTTCTACAAAAAAAAAAAAAAATTCTTATACACAACACCCAAGGAACGAGTGAATTTTCAAAGAGGGTAAAATATGTTAGAAAAAAGTTTGTGTTTTAATAATGTAGGGATATCTGGATTTGGGAGGCCCACCTGTTGCAGCACTAATGTCCTCGTCTGAGCTGCTCTCAGAGCAGCCGATGAGAGACAAATTGTACGACAGAATATCCTGGGACAGTTGGTTCCCAGTCAAAGTGCAGTTTCTCATGTGTTGCCTGAGTAAAGTGGAAACGGACCATAAAAACCATAAAATAATTTGAAGCAGGTAAACAGAGTTTAAAAAAACTAAAATAAAAACACCCTCACCATCGACAGTCGTCGTCATTGCAGGTTCCTGTGAGATCAAACCGACAGAAACACTTCTTTGGTTCAATGGTGTTGCTGTATGAGACCGAGCTCAGAGACAACTTTTCCTTGGTCCTGTAATATGGACTAAATCTGAGAGACAACATGCAGATAATTATCAAAACAATTCAAACAAACATCTACAGTGCATAAAAAAAATCTATTCACCCTCCTTTATCTTTTTGGATAAAGGATCATATTAGATTGATTAGATTTGGAGTTTCCTCCAGATACAGATGTATTTATACTACAAATACAGATATATTTATACTACAATCAATTCAAACACCTCGACACACTGGTCAACGTTTCCTCCTGCTCACTATCTTTTACCAATGAGAGCAGCTGCTAATTATACCACAACAAGGCTCTAAGTCACTAGACAGACCCCGGTGGTGCAATGAGTTTCCAAACCCCACTAAAGGTCAGCAATGGGCTTTTAATTCAACACTTTGTGGAGATTTATTTGCACTTTGATCAACAGAAAATTAACCTTTAATATCAGTGACAGTCTGACAAAGTCAAATTAATTCTACTTATACACACACAATAACACATGCAAACTTCCAAGTATACTGATGCCATATTATAAGAACTGTTGTTTCAAATGTTGTGGAGTCTACCTGTATGATCTGAACACCAGCAGAGGGCTGTGATACGGTCCAAAGGGAACAGGCCTCAGCTCTGCATTTCCTGCAGTGGTGTCCATCTCCACTACAACCACCTGCACATGTAACCATGGAGATCAAAGTTAGGGTATGGAAAAAGACTTCACAATTTAATTTTGATTATGACTTGTTTAACATATAAACATTAAAATAGTGACTACATTCAAATTTGTTTTCACCTGTTAAGATTTCCCTTTTTGCAATGCAGACTAGGACCATTTTTTTGACAAAACTTAAAATTTTAGGTCATAACGCAAGATCAAGTAAACTCTTAGTGTGCTGCAGCTGCAGAGTGAGCGCCCTGGTTTTATCACCTCTCCAGATGGGGTGTAATCCACATCTTCTCCCACTTTCCGCAGCTCCAGCCGCAGCAGGTCTCCCAGCCGCACCTGCTGCTGGTATCTCACTTTCAGAGAGTCCACGTCCAGCCCTGCAAACATCTCCGTGGGCTCCGAGGAGGTGCTTAGGCTTTTGGCAGGCTTGGCGGCAGTGGTGTCTTTAGCTGGAGTTGAGCTCAGCTGTTCCAGGTTGGGTTTGGTGGAGGAGTTTGACTGACGAAAGGAGTGACGACGGGTGCCTTTGGCAGCGGCGGGGGCAGCGGTGGCCGGCGCAGATGTGGATTCTGATTCGTGATCCTCGGCCTCTGGGAGGTCCTCACTGTCCAGCACGAGTTTGTCTTGAGTGAGGTCGTGTAGGGAGGGCTGGGGCAGAGGGAAGGGGCTGGAGGCAGCGGGCAGCTGACTCTGAGGCTCAGGGAGCGTGGACGCCTGCGAGCGTGGTTCTGTCGGCAGCTCTGTGGTCAGGTCTGATAGGACTCCCTTGTTGCGCAGCGCCTGAGTTTCCTTCAGCTTCTGGATCTTGAGGGCATACTCGCATTCCAGCTGCTGCAGCAGCTGCTTCTGAGCGATCAGCTCTGCAAAGTGGCGCTCTGAGCTGAGGGAGGCTCCGTCCAAACGCTGCATCTTATTGGACTGAAAGAGGAAAACAAGCAAATTCAAGCCACAGCCATCAGGTTATATACAGGAGTGCACATGACTTTTTTATTGTGCTACTCAGATGGGTACCCCCCTCCCTTACTAATTCTATTTTCTTATTATATGGCTTTTCCTTTTCTGTATTCAGTATTTTAATTGTAACAGTATTCTGAAGCTGGAGGGTTGTGTTTCTCACCAGAGTCTGGTTGTGGTCTTGTCTGCGTTTGGAGCGTCTGTTTGCGGCCTGCTGAGCCTGAGCCAGCTCCTGTTCCAACCGGACAGCCAGACTCTTCTTTATGGACACTCGGTGCTCGACACGGTGCACCTACAAGGGAAAGTAGCAATGGAAAAGTAGCTCAATACTGCAGTTGAGTGCAGCACTTCAGTAAATTTACTTGGGTTATTTTCCACGACCAAACTTAAGACTCAACTTGGAATAAACTGTAAAGCAAACAACATCTGTGTGTTTATTGTTAAGATGAGATTTTGAATTAATGGATAGCTCACCTGCTCCTGCAGCTTGTTGAGCAGCGTCCTGTTTGCGCTGACAATCTTCTCAGAGGCCATCAACTGCTCTCTGAGTTTGGCCACCTTGGTCTCTGCCGCCTTCAGAGACTCCCTCTTCTTCAGCTCCTGCTGTAGCAGATGCCTGAGCACGGCCTCGTCTCTCTGCTGCAGTTCCCTGTGTAGAGCAGGAGATACACTGATTTAATGCAAATGGCAATCAGTTTCATTATCGATTAATCTGAAGATTATCTTCTCTTTTAGTCTCAACATTTAGACAATGTAAAATAAAGGAGTGTCAGATCTTCAAATAATTTGATTTGACAGTACAAAATATCAAAACAATAAGGCTGGTGAATTTCTGTTTTTCTTACAGCCAAGAAATCTCATGTGTAGAGCCAAACCAACCACTGATCCTATTTCCTAGTATTGTGTGTGTGTAATCAAAGATGGATATATCCTCTTCCTCTGTTCCATAAACCTCTATTATTGTCCAACAACTATTAAAAACCCATCAGAGAGCCACACAGCTGCACTTGGAGATAGAGTCCGATATGGCCGAAAAACATCTGATTTCTTTTTTTTTACAAAAAAAAAAAAAAAATCAGATTTCCGATTTTAATCAATTTCTTCAAGTCAAGGATTTGTGATACGTAGTACAACAAGGTAACAGAGTGGCATCAGATGTGCCTCATTGTGTATGTGCAGTGGCCTGTTCCTGACACGGAAACAATTCCCAAAGAGTGAAAATTTGATACTGCTTTAATTAGCCTTTAGTTTGTTTAGAAACAGCACCGCACTCTTGAGGACAAGGAATACATCAGCCAGTGCAGCGGTGTGGCTCATTGATGTTGATAGACAATAATGTAAATCTACAGCATGATGGAATCAAAGTTAATAAGGTTACAACATGTTCAAGTTTTGTACATAACCTGTCTCACCTATGATTTTTGAGTCGCTGCTCTGCTTCCGTCAGCTTGATCTGAGCTGCTGTCTTTGCTGATGAGTCCACCGCAGAATCAAAGGCAGCGGGGGGCGAAGAGGAGCTCAGACTGTGGTCCTTCAACAACTTCTGCTTCTCTCTGCTGCAGGAGCCACAAAACATCTTTAAACTTCCAAAACTCACCCAGAGCAGGACCTTTGCAGTGTTTGCTGATCTCTGATGAGAGTAAAATACCTGGCGATCTCCTCTTTGAGCAGCCGGTACTCCACCTTCTTGGCTTCAGGTAATGCCTCTGGAGTTCTTACTGGGTTGTTCTCCTTCTCAGAACCTGACGCAACTTTAGGCTTCGCTGCCTAAAAAATGTCAGATACAGTTTCACAACAGGTATCACATTACTGTAAACACAAACTAATCCTGAATCCTAGACCTGAAAAGCCCATTGAGGCATTATGGTCCACATCAGAGTACAGTTGCACTACTTGTAACCCACCTCGACAGTCCTCCTGGCTTCTTTAATCATGAACTCCAGGCCTCCGAACACGGCCTGCGTGGAGCTGCACGCGTCCATGTCAGAGTCACTGTCGTCCGAATCATTAAGTGAAACCACCACTGATTTGTGTCGGGGCAGCTGGAGGGAAACACAATGGTAAACGGGTGAGAATCCTACATCGGGACACAAACTCTTTACTTGCTAGTGTTGTCATGTGTGTCATGAACAACAAAATTCTGCACAGCACATTTAACTGGTTAACTTTCGATTAATAAATCATACCTCCTTAATTGTTTTTTTAACCTGAAAGCTAACAGTCGAGCCAAAACTGCCTTTGGTCCAATTGTAAAATGTGTAGAAGGTTTTCTATCCACCCTGGAACTCTTTCGAGGGGCTTTATAAAATAAATCCATATGGGTTGATTATATTTAATCAATTATCGATCATATATTGCAGCTAGCATTAACGCTAATGCTGTGAGAATCTTTTGACCAATCAAAAGCGGTTCCAGCCTCATAATAACTTTCTATCTTCTTTTTATGACCCCCGATTATTCAGCAGTTTTTTAGAGCGCCTTACTTCGGTTTATACAGTACAACAGAGTCTATATCGATGGTTTCAGGGGGTTAATGAGATAGTATAGTTCAGAATTAAGGGGACATTGCCCAAGCCTACACGTTTCCATTTCTGTTATATTTCGCTCCCACTGCTTCAAATTGTGTTATAAAAAGGCTTAATGACCTGCGATTTGTGAAGTGAAGATATTGTGAAGCTACAGTGAGTCTAACAAATGGTTCTTACCACGAGCGGCGCTCTGGGAGCGTGGTGTCCTCTGGTGTATTTGTTGGTGCGTGATGGCGGCACCGTGTTGAGGTTGACGGTGCTCAGGTTTCCTCTGGCTGGCTGCTGAACGCCTGCAGCAAGGGGGCAGCCCGGAGAGGGAGGACCGCTGTAGATCTTCTCCTACGGACATAATGTTTAACCTTCACTACTTCGTATCTACTGTGATAAAACCAGTGAAGAAAATTAGTGACCCTCACCTCGCTAGCTGGCACCCGCTTGTTGGCCATAGACATGAGACAGGTCTCCCTGAGCAGCATCTCCTCCTCCTCTTCCTCGTCAGCGAAAGGCGGTTTGGGGGGAGGCTCCAGCTCGTCAGGTGGAGGAGGGAGAGGGGGCGGCGGGGGAGGAACACCCGGCAGCATGGATGAGAGGAAGGGCTGGGAGAAATCCTAACAGGAGGAAACGGATAATTTATTCATACTAAATAAAATTAACGAGCAACTATTTTGATAATCATATAAAAAATATGCTAGAAAATCAAATGTTTGCAACTTCTTGAAACGTGATGATCTGAAGCTATGAGTTTCCTTAAATGTGAATTTTACACAGATAGTTTAGATTTTATGTATTATGAAACATGTTCCTCACACGAACACGAGTAACTGATCAGTAAAACAACTAGAAAAAGAGACATTTCATGCATACCATGCCAAACTGAGCGGTGTCTGTCATATATAGAGACGTCTGGGGGAAACATCCTGGTTCGTCTGCAGCAGACGCAGCATGTGACGGTGAAGAAACTGTCCACATAAAACAACATCAACACCTCTGTGCTCATGTTTGAAAAGGTTTACGTTTCCATTTGATGCTTTTATAACGTGTAATTGGCTGCTCACCTGGTGAACTGGTCTCACTGTCCGTGTCCATCGCCACCTCGTCATAGTTATCATACTGATAGAGGTTCCCTGAGGCGTCCAGGCCTGTTTTACCTGTCGACTTCCTGTGTTCTCGATCTCTAGACTGAAGATAAAAACAAACAAAACAACAACGTTCCTGTAATTTCAGCATGATGAGACATGACAACTGAATGCGAGTTAAAGCTAGATAATAATCAGATAAGTTAGATGGGACTACGCCCTGATGAATTCTTCCATTGCATGTCACCAAGTCCATTTTCAGTTAGACATTGAACAAACTGATGATTTGGTTTCGTCTGATCCACAGAGGGTCTACAGGTATCCAGGGTTCTATTCAGGATCCTGGAGGAATCTGGTCCTAATCTAAGCTAAATCTGCTAAAAGGTTTAATTTATCATAGTATATTATTCTGGTTGTCTTGGTCACGCTCATATTGCTTATGGGAAAGCGACAAAATCTTCACCAAACCTTGAATTTTCTGTGTGCATATTGTCATCTCAGCTTTAGACTAATTTACGAATAAAAAAAAATTAACTGCACACCCGGAGGACCGACTCCAACAGACCCTGGAAGTCGCAACATCCTCCGATTTTACTCAACAGAGCCACAAAGAACATGAGGAATCTTACTTTGCTGCGAGTCTGCATCTTTCCCCCCACCAGCTTCATGAAGCGGTTGTACTGCTCGTCCTGGTTGGAAAGGTCACGGATCCGTCGGATTTCCTCCTCCCGCTTACGACGCTCGTCCTCCTCCAGCCGCCGCTTCTCCTCCTGCTGCCGCTGCTGCTGTAGCTTCCACGTCCGCAGCTGCTGCTTCCTGAACGCCTGCTTGGCTGCAGAGCCTGAGAGAGAGAGATCAAGATTATTCAGAATGAAGAACGTAGTTAAAAGGGTCGCTGTGGCTTTCCAGTGATTTTTCGAGGTTTAGTAAAACAGGATGTAAAGATTTTGGATACGTGACTGGGTGGAGTCTGAAAACAAACATATGAAGATGTAGAGATGGGTACAGACCCTTCTCACCTGGACTGATCATCTTCTTGTTCATGTGTGGTTTTCCTGCAGCTCTGCCCCTCTCCAGCTGAGATTTGGGTCCAGGTTTCGGACTCTGCTTCAGCCTGTCTCTGTCTGGCAGCCTCTCTCGGTCTCTGTCTGCAGGCCTGGCCCCGGACTTGCTCCTCTCCCTTTCCCGGTCCAGAGGCTTGGATCTGGTTCTGCTCCTTTCTGCGGCAGCCGCGGCAGCGGCTGCAGAGGAGGCTGACCTGGTCGTGACTCTCTCTGTCCTGAGCTGCCTGCTGGGTGGAGCGGTAGCAGCAGCAGCCGGAGCAGCGGGGCCGGAGTTGGAGCTCTTCTCCTGGGCCGGCTTGGCAATGCGCTCCCTGCTCTTCTTCATCACCTGCTGCTCCTTCTGCTGCCACTTCTTACTGGCTGACTGCAGGGCGAGGAGACGCAGCTGCAGCTCTGACATCTCCTCCTCCTCCACCTTCGCCACCGGCTGGGAGCACACAAGATGTTTCAATAAGACTATTATTATACAAATTGTTACACCATTGCGGCAACAATTACTTTATCTGTGATTTAAAAATCTATGTTATTACAGTCAGGTGTGAAAAGGGGAGTCCTATTGACTTTACAACTTCTACAACTTCTTATATATACACACATTTTAATATAGCTATTATATAGGCCATTTTAAGTAATAAAACCATTCAAAACATTTATTTAACTATCATTAACTCGTCAATGCTTAAATATCATTAACTTGTCAGTGCTGTTCTTCCTTCCTGCAGCAAAACGTATCCAGTAAAGCGCATCATAATGGAAGATTGTACCTTGTCTGGAGAGATGACAGAGTCCTCGCTGGAAGCCGACGATTCCCTCCGACACGAACACACCTTCTTTATTTTCTCCTTCCCATCATCCTCTCCTTCCTCGATGCAGCACGCACAGGTCTTCTTTGTCTCCTCTTCATCAGCTTTTTGTTCCATTTCCGTTCCCACTTGTTGTGTTCTATTTTCTACTAATTCTTCACCTGAAAATAAAACCACACATTAAAATGTAAGTTAAATTTTGTGTTAAGCAATAATAAATGTGTTTTGAGTAGTATCAACAAAGAAAACCACTTGAAATGCAGTGTTTCCCACACATAGATTAATCTGTGGCACAGCGACATAGAATGAAAAGTAACACAAATTGATTATACATTTAATGTTGACTTTTCATGTGCTACATTTCTACAATGTTCTCCAAAACACTGACTTTTATATCTTCTTCTGTAAAGAAAAAAAAAATCATTTGAACACATCCTTCACTCACCCTCCTGCTCACCATCACCACTCTTGACCTGTTCGCCACATTTATTCTTCGGCTCGTCCAGATTGAGAGGCGTGGGAAGTTTCTGACGCAGAGGTTTGATGTTGAAGGCCTGGAACACTTTCTTCATCTCTGGAGTTTCTTCTGCACCCGCCAGACTCTGAACACTTGTTGTTTCGGTTACTGGTTTGGTTTCTGCAATACTGGCGGCATGGTCTGAGGCCTCGTCCCTCGCAGGGGAACTTTCGGGCTCCAAAGCCATGGTCTCCTCTTTACGAATGCACTCCAGCTCCAGCTGAATCTGCTTATACTTTGACAGCAAGTCCTCGAAGGACTCGTCAACACTGGTGTCTGATTTGGCAACGTTGTGAGCCGCTTTTCTTGCCTGATTCCTTCCCAGCGGCTTTTCTGATGTTAAATGTTAAGGCAAGTGAACGCATTGGCTGCAAATACCAGTTACTGTCACTATCTAGTATATGGTGGAACGATTTTAAGAAACAGAAACTTACATCATAACCTACATTATAATAAAAGCCATAACTCTAATGCAAGAATGAAAACTAAAGTCAAGAACTGATTTTAAACGTCATCCTATTTATTTACAAGTAACATGCTATACATATCTACATTGAGTGCTTAAAAACTAAAAGAACACCTGTCTTAACTTAAAGTAGAGCAAAAAAGCCTTTTAACTTAAATTAGTGCAAGGTCAGGGAGGCGGCATACACGTGTGAAATAGTTGACAAAGTCAAAACCTGGGTTAGGAAAACTAGAAAAACAAAACACAGCTTTGACAATGTTAAGATTGAGTTTTTCAATCACAGTTTTCGATCTAAATCGATAGATCGCTCAGGCCTAATCTACTCATATGGCAATTATTTTCTTGATTAATTATCATTGTGTATACATCTGAAAAGTTGGAAGCAGTGACTTTTTTGTATTTTTGCTTGTCCAGGCGTCAAGTGCTGATTATTTTCATCACTGACTCATTTGGCAATTCATTACTCAATTAATAAATCAATTGTTTACACAATAAAAAAAAAATCAGAAGACAGCAAACGTGTCTGTAACCTAGATCAAGAGGCGAAATCATTGTTTTAAGGATTTCATTTTCCAGGCCACACCTGCAGGGACACATTTCCATACCAGCTCTGATGTGTGATTTAGTGGTAGAAAAATAGATCACCAAGAAGTTCATAAACAATGAATCAGCAGCTATTGTGATAATTTAAGTTCAACTAAAGCAAAAATGTTAAACATCTGATGGTGCTAGGTTCTCAGACATGAAAGTCTGCTTTTTTTTACCCTTTCATTGTAAGGAAATGAATCATTTAGGGTGTTGGCTGGTCTGGGAATGAGGAATTTAGGGATGTCGACCTGTGTTCTAGATTGGTGTGATTGACTGTTTACTGAGGTTTTATTAACTAAACCGAAAGAAAGGAAAGCAAGTGGTAGATTTGTGAACATAATTTTAGTTTTTTCAATAAATCTGTGACTTTAGACACAAAATAATAGGTCTGACTAGGATCTAAAAATGTGCTTAATAATAGGGAGTTTAAACAAGATAATAGACACAGGGCGAAAAACAAGAAACACACCATTAAACCTACAATCACCTAGATAAACGTGAAACACTAGGTTGGCAGGTATTAAATGTGTCATGCAGCCACTATTTCCCTTTAAGGGGAAATGAAACTTAAGTCTGAGGCTCAGAGACAAATATTCTCTCTCTATTTTATGACAGTATTATGTCGGGTTGTGGCGTATTTAAATATCCACAGGCCACTGGTGGACTGTAATTCAATCAGTGGCCCTCGCTGCTTATTCTGGGTGCGATATAACAATTATAGAAAGAATGAAAGGATACGTTTTCTCATGGGAGAGTCTTTCTTGCTGCTGTAACTCTCCCCGGGCCCGTAACGACCAGGGGGAGTTCTGTTGTTTCCGCCGCCCCGGCCCCCTCGGTTCCAGCCTCCGCGACCCCGGTTCGGCATGGCCCGGTGCCTGAACCTCCCCAGGGCGCCGTGACTCCGCTCCCAGAAGCTGGACCGTGGGCTCGGCTCGCCGTGAGGACAGAGCCCCGGCGGCGGCGGCGGCAGCGGTGGCAGGGGAGAGGCCGGCCGGTCGGGCCCACTAGGCCCGCACTGCTGCCTGTGGCTCGGGGGGAAAGGGCCGTGTGCGTGAGGTCCGAGGTTGTATGGCATTAAGAGGCGGAAATCTGGCGGCGGGTGGCCCATGTGTGGCAGCATTTTGTGCGGGTGTTGGTGAGGTTTTCGCGTCCGTGGAGGAGCGCCGCCGCCTCGCCTGTTCCCATCCCCCCGCCGGATGGGCACACTCTCCTCGGTTTCATCATCGCAGATCTCTCCGTCTTCGAGCTCTCCCTCCTCTCTCGGGGAGCGACTAACCGCGTTTACATCCATATCGTTGTGAAGTTAAAAAAAACAAGAAAAAAGACAAACCGTCACCAGCTGATTGCTGATTGTAAATTCATCGGATTGTGGAGGTTAAATTCATACTGTCGTTTCACCGAAAACTAAGCCAGCTCACAGCTAGCGGCTCTCTCGCTCTCACTGCTTACTGTGCTGGTCTCCAACTATCGCGAGACAATGAGACGTACGAGACTTGAAGCAACCCATGTTTTTTGAGTATATATGTATAAGCCATTTATATATGTATATATATGTATATATATATATGTGTGTATATATATATATATATATATATATATATATATATATATATATATATATATATATATATATATATATATATATATATATATATATATATATATATATATATATATATATATACAATACAATAAAAAGGCCTTTCATTCTCAGATCGTATTTGCCTATTATTATTTTATTATTATTTTTATTTAATGTAACTTACTAATTGTGAATGATGAAGTGATGGCACTCAAAATGTTTTATGGCCTGAATATCCTGTCTTTCTTTATATTTGGCTACATGTTTATTGGCTTTATTGATATGCACAGTACTTTATAATATATATTTTTTTTAATTTTTAAAGCACAACTTGTGACATTTAGACGAAAACATCATAGCCTTCACCCTTCATCACTCAGCAGAAATTGATTCAAGAATCATGTTTAGAGCTTCTTGAAGCAGCCACCATTATGATCGTTTGTTATATTACCCAAGCAAGCATTTTATCCTGACTTGGGCAAAAAAATTGAACTTCGGCAAAAAATTAAATGGTGTAAGCAAAATAACCATTGTCGTATAGGCTATAAAGAGTATGGTCTTTTCAAATCAGGTTTACAGTGATTTTATCAGATGTGGCAGCATCATCAAGAGATGATGAAAAACTCACTTTCATCAAAAACTTACCCAAGCCATTATTTTAATAAGGTGACAATATTTAATACATAGCATATTAAGACATAACAAAATAAACAAAAGAGGAAAAACAAAATAAAACATAATACAAAAGACAAAAGAGGAAACAGTATATATATATATATGACATAATATAGTCCAATAGTTCCACACTGAGAGGTTTGGTGATATATACCTCTCTGCATGCTGTATAATTTAATTTATTTTGCTTACAAATTTTATATTCACAGATAACCTCCTCCCTCCACCTGCATATTGATTAAGAAAGAAACCAACCACTATGTGAAGGATTTAAATGTTTGTTGATATTCTCTCCATCTGGTGGTAGGATGAAGAATGACAGAGAACTAATGGTCTTAATTTGAATTGTGAAAGTCCC
The DNA here is from genome assembly GCA_030544235.1 of Lepturacanthus savala. Classification (NCBI taxonomy): domain Eukaryota; kingdom Metazoa; phylum Chordata; class Actinopteri; order Scombriformes; family Trichiuridae; genus Lepturacanthus; species Lepturacanthus savala. The sequence continues at coordinate 27,495,493 of CM060465.1, forward strand.
TGCTTGGAGATTTCAGATCTGCACCATTTAGATGATTTGACTAAGACAGTTGTGACGTGATGCAAACAGGCCTATGGTTGAAGTGTGGTGGGAAGTAACAAAAATTGCTGAAGGCATTTTCATCACTTGCATTAAAAAATGTTTTTGTTAATCCTTAAGGCTACTTTATACAGATAATAAATGTTCATTTTGTGTTGTGAATTGTATATGTAAAACATATCGACATTATGAAATATAACTCTTTTCTTCATGTCACAACAGTTTTAATTAATTTGACTTTAACCACAACATATCAGTTACTTGTAATAGTATTTTAATTTGCATTGTCCCGATCTAATAAACTATATAAAATATTTATTTTACCTCTCTATATGTTTTAATTGACATGCATTTCATTACTTGAACTTTTAGCAATTCATTTGTATTAGTTTTACCCTTCAAACCTGACTGTTTTAGCAGCATAGTGATTAAAAGTAACGTGAAAAATTGTGAACTTTCCCTTTAAAAGAAAAAGGTGAATATTGCGCATGCGTAGTGGGGGTTCCCACCGGAAGCTGACTTGTCACTATTGTTTTGGTAGTTGACAGGCACGTGAGCTGCCGTCGTCATCAGGAGAGCGAGCTGGCGTCATGGCGGCGGATTGTGCTCCGAAGGTAAAAACACCCAAAGTCTCACATGTACTTGCTTTCTCTGTTTTAGGTCTGTCCGATTATGTTAGTTACACATTCTGCGCGGATGAAATAACCGCGTTAATCGGTTAAAGCCCAGTGTTGACGCGCCGTCAGCCAGCGAACAGCTGACGAGTTAGCTGAAGTTAGCTTGTGTCAACGTTAGCCGATCGCTAGCTGTTTTGTAGCCACATCGACATCATCAGCCCACACCAGCGGTACGAAGGCACGCCACAAATAAGTGACATGCTTCTTTCAGTCGCCGTGAGTCACGACTAGCTGCTGTGTCTTTTTAAAGTACAACATGGCTGCAAACAGGTAAATGTTCGTACCTCTCGTGGACATTAGCAGCGTCCAAAAAACGAAGCGAGCTGGTTGTTGACACTTTGGGGCCCTGAGAGGTTCGATATCTGCTCACCAGCAGTGGTGGAAAGGAACTTGCTACATTAGGTCAAGTACTGTATCAGCTACCCAGATATAGTTTGAGGTACTTGTACCTCACTGCAGTAGCGTTATTTCCCCTTGATGCTACTTTATACTTCCACAATGCTTTGACAGGTTAGTTGATTTTTTTTACAATGGATAACAGAACATGCTTTTAGAATACATCATAACGGGAAGTACAGGAGCTGAAAGATCAATACTTCCATTCACAGTGACGTCACAAGAAGTGTTGATCATGTGATTTAGTCGATTTGTCATCTGATCCCACAGAGAGAACAAGCAACTAACTCTTTTTTTTAAACGTAGGCAAAGTTTTGCAGTGGCCTTTAATATATGGACGAGTGCACAATTTGGAGAAGTGAAAATTAATGAGTAAATTATCAAGTGATTTCATTAAAACATTCATGATATGATGGAAATGGCAAGTAAGAAAAAAGTGTTTGCTCTAAGCGATCAGTGGTGTCAAAGGTGAAACCGGTTGTTTACAACTGTTGTTTGACATCTTACAAAACACAATGTCTTGTCTGGGCATATTTCAGACATCTGTGAGTTGTTACCAACTCCACCAAACGGTCATTTTTTCCTCTAAACTTCTCATGTTTCAATGTCAATCAATCTTCCCATGAGCCAGTATTTCACAAAAGTTAAAAAAAATAAAATTGTAAATCAAAACTTAGTTTTTTCTTCTGTCTTAATCATCTCACAACAACTGCAACAGTAACACGCTGCTTACTCACTGATGCTTCAGTATTCAATCTAATTATGTCACATATAATAATGCACCAGTCAGAGGGAAAAAAAACACTACTCTAATAATTTAACAGGATTTTGCTGATAATACTTAAGTTGGATTTTTACTTGTGGAGTGTTCCTACAACATGATAACCTTGGAACTACCATACAGTGTCAAGGGAGGGCGAACAAAAACCCTACAAATATCAGGTTTTTATGCATTTTGCAGAGTCACCGCAGTCTGATGGTGAAGTTCAGATAGCTAATGTTTAGTGTCTGTGGTAGCACATTTAGATAACAGGGTAGAAACACACAGCCCACACTTCTCAAGGTTGAGCTAACCTACATGCAGTCAAGTTACTGTACATGCTGGCAACACAGTGTAACTTCATTTGCTAAAAAAGAACATTGTTTAACCACATGTCTTGCTGTTTTTAAAGTATTTCAAGAACCTTTAAAGACCCAGTTTCTGTTGAAACTTGTGTTTTACATGAACGTTTTTTGGAGTATTCAATATTCACCTCTGTGTTTTGTGCGTATATGTACTTGAGAGGCACAAACTGTTGCTAACGTGAACGTATCGTCTGTCACGCAGATTATATTTGAAAATGAAGGCGTCTTCATTCATCCGGGTAGTGATGAAGATGGGATTGAGCAGGATTTGCTCATTTCAGGGTCGCTCCGGATTGTTGACAAGGTAAGACAAGGTTGACCAGGTTTTCAAAATCCTGTCTCCTCTCTGCGCTTCATCAATCAGACATGAGAGGAACGTAGGGCTGCAGCTAATTACTACTTTCATTTCACTTTCAATTAATCTGCAGATTGTGTTCAGTAATACAATACCATTCAAAAGTTTGGGGTCACCCAGACAATTTAGTGTTTTCCATGAAAAGACACACTTTTATTTACCACCATGAGTTGTAAAATGGAGGAAAGTTTATTACATTAGCCTTCCGATGCAATGAGCAAACACATTGTACCATTAGAACACTGGAGTGATAGTTGCTGGAAATGGGCCTCTATACACCTATGTAGATATTGCACCAAAACCCAGACATTTGCAGCTTGAATAGTAATTTACCACGTTAGCAATGTATAGAGTGTATTTCTGATTAGTTTGAATGTATCTTCATTGAAAAAGAGTGCTTTTATATCAAAAATAAAGGAATTTCTAAGTGACCCAAGTTTGACAATAGTGTATATTGTCAAAAAAAATCATTATCAAATCATAAAAAGTTGCCAAGGTGACCTCTTCGTATGTCTTTTTTTTTAATTGTCTAAAATCGTTCAGCTTGTTCATAAGTTGTGCATGAGGTTAATTGTTTCTTAGCAAAAGCTTTGATCATGGTTTCACTGTGTGTATATAATTAACATTTGGCTGCATTTCTGTCTTCTCACTGTCAGGATGGGGAAATCATCGTGGAGTACAGACCTTTGGAAGACACTGTCGATCAATCAAACATGTTGTGTGCTGGAAAGGTTTGTCTCAGTTTGCTGCTTCGATTATTATGTCGTTTTGTATATCTACATATATTAATTTACCACATGAGTGTAAGTGTTGTGAAGATTTTTTAAAGACACAATACTCTTCAACACTTGTCCTGTTACCAACATAAGGAGAAGAACATTTTTATCCTTGTAAAAGCGTAAAATCCTTAGAATAAGGCAAAGATAAATCCCACATTGGTGTATCTCGTGTATCAGTCGCACATTCACACTTTCTCCTGTCATTAATCATTTTTCAGACTGCCTGTTTGTCAGTTTGAGCTCCTCATCATCTGTGACAGCAGTAATTCTTGGCTGTTTAACAGTCCTTGCCATGTTTCTGCTGCAAGATGTTTTCACTCATCATGAATTTAGTTCATCTGCAGCCTTTACTTTTAAAATGTTGAATCATAATATCCATCAAGTGCAGGGAATCCTAGCAGTTTAACTACTTTAAAGTGCACCTGTCTGTCTAAAAAGGGAATTTAAAAAAAAAGTGACCTCCTGTCTGTTTTTGTAGGACTCCAGTTCTGTTGTGGAATGGGCCCAGTGTCCAGGTGAGAGGCCTCAGCTGTTAGAGACACAGCAGAGCTACGAGACAGAGTGGGACATGATCAATGCTGTGTCTTTCAAGAAGAAACCCTGCACGAATGGAGAAGGTGGGATTTCCTCATTTACTTCAAACTCCTCTTGACAAGCGTAGGGAGAGAATTGACCTTCAGCCACCAGGAAACTACCGCTATCACCATCACTGACAGTAAAAGAAAAATGTTCTAGAAAACCGGTCTGTGAAGAATGAGGAAATGAAAGTGTTCCTGCCATTGTTTCAGTCTGTGCAACAAAAAGATAGAAACCAAATCTGCTGTTGCTAAGTATGTTTTTGTTTTTTTTTCTTTTTCTTTCTGCTCGATCTCTCAGGTTCCCTAAACCATGGCCATGAGAGGAGCAGGTGGGCGTTCAGCTTCAGTGCCAGTGACCTCAGGTCCATCACAGTGAGGGAAGAAGGTTGGTCCTTTCTGGTCTTCAAACTGAAGGACTCGGGTGCCTCCCTGCCAGCTCTTCACTTCCACCAGGGCAGCAGCAGAGAGTTCCTGGACAGCCTGAGGAGATTTGCTCTGCTCAGCGAGTGAGTCATCACCAGCAGGAATTTATAAAAACAATTAGTTAATTGATGTAAAGTATGGTATCAGCTGATTTACCATTACTCTCAAATCAAATCTGGTTATCTGGTTATAATTCATATAAAGAAAGACAAATGCTGCTGCTTTTATTTCAGGCAGAAACAAGGTGTTATAACTGAAGATCTTTACAGAAAATTGTTTCCTTGCATATTTCAGTCACAATAAGGATATTTAAGCTTGATTTAATTTTATAAGCTTGTATTTCTCCCAGAGAAATATATTGATGAAATGTGTTTTCTTGCCTCTTGAAACAAGCCAGCTCTTCAAAATGTGTAATTTATATGCTAATTCATGCGATTTACATGCCTCAGAGTGACAGACTGTGATGTGGCATTCCCCTCGGCCCGCAGACCTTTCTCTTCCTCTCCGAGCCAAATATCATGTTGGATTACTCTCCAGAGCAGATACCTGTTATTAAAGTTCTTATCAAAGCCTTTCATAATGAAATCGTCTGCATTAAGTGGCACGGAGCATCGATAGCTGTGAGGTCCTGCTGACTGACTGTCTCCCATTTGGCTGGGTCTGCAGAGATAAATTTAAAGGAATACTTAAGCTCTTGAGTCACAGTTTCGAGATTTACCTGTGGTGAAGCAGCAGATACATAAATACATGTTAATGTGAAAAGACAGCTCAGTCTTAATACAGGTACTGGTCATACAATCAGAATATCACAAAATGGGATGTCTTGCCCTCCTTGTGCAAGGTCAATGGTCGTCTTTTTGACAACTGTCAGGTCAGCAGTCTTCCCCATGATTTTAGCCTACAGAACTAGACTGAGAGACTATTTAAAGGCCGTTGCAGGTGTTTTGAGTTAATTAGCCGATTAGAATGTGACACCTGGTGTCTTCAATATTGTACCTTTCCACAATATTCAAATTTTCTAAGATACTCAATCTGGGGTTTTCATTATGTCAGATTTAATCTTCAATAATAAAATAAATAAATGCTTAATATGTCATTCTATGTGAAATGTATGTATACATTATACAAGTTTCACTTTTTGAATGGAATTACTGAAATAAATCAACTTTTTCTTAATATTCTAATTATATGATCAGCACCTGTACTTTCAGAATACTTTCAGTGCCTAATTTGTAAAGTGGGAAGTCCCGGAGCGCAGAGGATGAGTGGCCTGTGTGTGTGTGTGTGTGGTGGGGGAGGTTTGAAAAGCTTAAGCAAACTTTCTTCCTTTTTTTTTGCATTTTTCTCCTGTGCTAGCGTTCTAGAGGGCTCAAATGCCCTCTAGAACGGAAGTGTGCACCCTCCTTTACCGTGATAAACAAACAGATATTTTGTGGATGTCATTTCATGAGAAATCACCAACAAGACGCATATCAAAATCAGACATCAACACTAAATAAACTTTCATTTATTTATTTAATTATTATTTGATTTGAATTATTATTTCATCTATCGCTTGATAGATGATTTTATTAGGCTTTGATTTGTCTGCCGTCGTAGTTTCTTTTGATGTCTATTAGTCTATTCATACATAACGTTTATTTATACATATTCTGAAGGCCATTCTGTTTTTCCTGTTTGCAGGTCGCCCGATGATGAAACGTGTCTGTTGGTCAGCACAGCGAACAAGACTTTGTCCCAGTCCTTTGAGAACCTTCTGGATGACAACAACTACAATCTGGCTGATGTAAGAAACTCAGGTTATCCCTCTGAGATATCAGAAATACAGAATAAATATCCTGCTGACATGGATATTGATATTTTCAAGATTTAAGAGACTTCAGTTGACAGTTTCTTTAGAACATCAGTTACAATCCTCCTCTCTAACATCTTAGAAAACAAATTTGTGTTTAATTCAGCAGTGACATGCATAGTGACTGAAGTTTACATTTTTTTTTTGTCTCTGGCAGAAGTTGAGGAGGGAACCGTATCTGACCACGATGGGCGGCTTCTCCAAAGTCACCAACTACCTTTATGATGTGATCCGGGGAACAGAGGAGCACCAACAGCGCCCCCCGGAGGAAGTGGCCGACCTGCTGGGTGAAATCATCCCAGGATTAGAGATCAACCAGCAGGAGGAGCCTGGGTTTGAGGTCATTACCAGGGTGAGAAGAATACATCTACACCAAAAATAATTCAGCTTTAATCAGAGGTGGAAGGAGAAGTCAGATGTTTTACTTAACCATGGTATTATCAACAAACAGTACTTTCGAGTGTTAAATTCATTAGACGTGACTAGACGAAATATATTCATCAACAATGTGTTTGATGACGAAGACGAGACAAAGTCAGTGCTCTTAAACACTGACTGTGACAAAGTTAATACGTGTTTTTCATTCAAGTTCACGTTCATGAATGTATTTCTGTCAATATCAGACCAGGCTCCATTAGCAATGTAGCATTCCTTATCATTCAACAAGAAGTAGACTAAAATATTAATAAACAAAAAATGGAATTCAGTTTACTAAATATGACTAAAACTATTAAGGGCAACTGACACAAGACAAGCGACAAGCAAAGAAAATGAACACCACAGTTAAGTGAATGTACTTGGTTACATTTCAAATGTGAGTTTAATAAACCGTGTGTGTTGTGGGGGTGTTGATGGTGTTAGTCTTGAACCCCAGTGGTGAAATCAAATGTCACATAAATGACACTTTAGAGAAAATCCAAATTGTATGTTGCAGATAATCAAATGTTACAGGAAACCACTGGTTATTTTAGAGGGAACCCTGTGTTTTTACCGCATGTTCTCAGACACACAGCGGTGTCCTTATGATTCACCTTTTGGCTCTTTGTCTATCAGGTGGACCTGGGGACGAGGCCGCAGGTGAGGAGAAGGGAGCCGCTGTCTGCAGAGGAATGGACCAAACATCAGGATCAGGAGGGAAGGATGCTCAACGTCCCACACCTCAAACACATCATCTTCAAAGGGGCATGTTGGATTTCTTATTATTCATCTCTGTCTGTTATGTTCACATGAAGTCGGGTCAGGTTAGACAGTATCTAAAAATACACCTTTAGCGTAACAGTTTCCAGGACTTGAATTACAACTGATTCCAAGCCATCCTTACCCCATGTGATGTCCTGCATGATGTAAAACTCCATGACGCAGCATGCTGTCATCCCCTCTGATCATCAGGGGCTCATCATGTGTGCTCTGTTCTTGTGAATCTGCAGGGACTCTGTCACGCGGTGAGGAAAGAGGCATGGAAGTTTCTGCTGGGATATTTTCCCTGGAGCAGCACACTGGAGGAGAGGAAAGTCCTGCAGAGAACCAAAACGTATGACATCCTGACTGAATTCCACCATTTCAGACCATCACAAGTTTATGTGTTTGAACATTGGAAAAAACATTATGAAATGTGCAAAAACGGTGCAGCAGTAGTGCTAAAATGAGCCAGTTATTTTCATTATCCATCAAACCAGAATGCTAAATATTTTCTGGTTCATTTGCTCAAACATATACTTTCACCTTATAATTTGACACTGGTAAATTTAGTATTGTTTTATAACATTTTGAGGCTTGACTGATTTATCTGAAAAACACAGAGTTGTAAATCGTTTCGGTTCATGTTGATCTGAAGTGTTTCTTCTCATGTTCTTAGTGATGAATACTTCAGGATGAAGCTGCAGTGGAAGTCAGTGAGTGAAGAACAAGAGAGGAGAAACTCCAGACTGAGAGACTACAGGAGCCTGATCGGTGAGGCTGAATCCAGGATTGACTTCACATTTTCCTAGAAACTGCAGAGTAATTGATTTTTCTGGTTAATATTTTTTACGGAGAGTGAAGCTAGCTGTGCTTAGGAAGCCATCAGGGAAGATGTTGACAGGTCTTGTGTTACATCTGTTTAAATTTGTTCCATATCAGGTTGTGGAATGAACAATGCATTTCTGAGCACCATAAATAAACCATTAATTGTCGACACGTTATAATAATAATCTGTAATCCTGCAGAAAAAGACGTGAACCGAACAGACAGAACAAACCGCTTCTACGAAGGCATCGATAACCCCGGCCTGGTTCTCCTCCATGACATCCTGATGACGTACTGCATGTTCGACTTCGACCTCGGTGAGGCGCGATATTCTTCTATTGCGTATTGTTATATATTATGTTTTCATTGATGATAGTTATCATGATTCCACATAATCCATCAACATGTTTAAAAGCAGGGATGCCCCGATACCAGTACTGGGAACGAGCACCGATACTTGATGCAAATGTAAATTATGTCCAGCAAAAATCTCGAGAGGAGCTACAAAATCTACCCCTTGCAACACAGGCAACTTAATTAAACATTTGAAATCCCACCACGGCACAGAGCATAGGCAATTTGCTCATAACGCAGACAAAAGACCACCAGCTTTGCAAGGGATGTTTGCTAAGAGGGAGAAAATGTCCAGAGACAACTCACAAGCGGTAAAAATCACAGATGCTCTTGCCAAATATGTTGCCCTGGATGAGCAGCCACTGTACATGGTCGATAATTTTGGATTCCAGTATCTTGAGATGCTCAGCCACAACACTGTTGGATTTTGATTGAATGTTTTAGTTAATTTTGAAGTTAAGTACGTGGCAAAGCTGTTAAAAACATAGACGCATAAAGTGACCTTTTTACGTTTTTTGTTTTGTGTGGCAGTGACATGTTTAATGAACTATTGCTGAATATCTGCACTGAGTATATGACAAGGTTTTATTTATATCTTACAGTATGTGTAGCCATTTTTACAAAAGCACTAATGTTGAATATCAATACATGATAATATGTTAGGTTTGTGTTCGAACTGCAGTAAAACCAGTCACCAATGTACAAGAAAAAAATACTGAGGAATGTTGTTCGAGTAACAGATAATATCTATAAAAATAAAAGAAATTCAAAGTAACTATGTCTAATGGCATAAGTACTTGGTATCAGTGATTGCTCGAATGGAAGTACTCATTTTGGAAATAAGTGGTATCGGTGCATCCCTGTTTAGGAGCCTCAATTGTGTTGTTTGAGCTGTATGTGAATGTTCTGTGCTCAGGTTACGTTCAGGGGATGAGCGACCTGCTCTCACCGATTCTCTACGTGATGGAGAACGAGGTGGACGCCTTCTGGTGTTTTGTCTCCTTCATGGATCAAATGGTGAGTCACGGTTTTGCATCTTTTAATGATTCATTAACTGGAAGCACACTGTCATTTAATGAGAGGAAGAGGTGTGTTCCTTATTGCCCTCTACATATAGACCCATTTCAATAGTAAAAAATACAACACCATGGAATACCATTACAGATAACTGATTCTTCTTGGCAGAATCTGATACCATGACCAATTATTATAATATTACAAATATAAAACTGTGACAAGATTGATAACTTCTATCGCTTTTGTGTTCTTTTTTGTTTTGCAGCATCAGAACTTTGAGGAGCAGATGCAGGGCATGAAGACTCAGCTGATCCAGCTTAGCACTCTGCTCAGACTGCTGGACTTGTCCTTCTGGAACTACCTCGGTATGAAAAACCTCCCCAAGCAATCAGCCAATTAACCTATTTTTCAGTTTTCCCCCTTTAAATGATAATAAATATGGAATACTATCTATTATTATGTAGGTTATGTACTTAAAACTTTCATCAAAAGAGATCTACATCTCTAAATCAGAAGTGTCAGAATCAATTTATATTACTGTTACTAAGCAGATATTGATGGAATATAAAAAAATATAATATATATATATATAATAATTTATTCAAAACTTTAAAAAAGACCAACCTGACCCAAATCAGGAAAATAAACTACAACTGCAAACTGCAAAGTTCAGTGATTAATAAGATAAGAGTTCAAAAATCACACTCTGGATCATTACAGAACATGAAGAATAAATAATCGTACAAATGCTCAAATCTAAATTAAATATCAAAATAGTTATTAGCTGTAGCCCTACTACCGATATTAAAATAAACTATTTGTATATTGTATTGATGATGTGACTATTAATGATATATATTGACACTGTAACATTGTGTTTTACTGCTAATAAAAAACCCTTTTACTGTTGTAGCTGAGGTTTTCTCATGAAATACATGCATAAAACTCAATTATTCCCATGTATCAAGGGGTTTTGGATTATAACAGGTTAATGTATTTGTCCCCAAATGGCAGTTGGTTGTGGAGTAAAACATATATTCCATTTCTGCCTAGTCTGTTCTGCTTGATGCTTCTAAATGTACATTTAAACTAATGTAGAACACAAATGTTTTTTGCTGTCTATCCATAAGTCGGAAGTTAAATGCAGCCTTATTCTGACCACGCTGTTTTCCTTGCAGAGTCTCAGGATTCAGGTTATCTGTATTTCTGTTTCCGCTGGTTGTTGATCAGATTCAAGCGGGAGCTCAGCTTCCAGGACGTTCTGCGGTTCTGGGAGGTGAGTTTAGCGTTCGATCTGGAGCCATGGTCATGATTGAAAATGTATATATATGTATGTATCTTGTATCAGGCTTTAGATGCACACACAAAACACAGATGCCTTGAACTGGATATCCGCTGGCTCCACTTGAAGACCAGAAATACTGGTGTTTGCAAATTGGATCGATTCATGAGATTTTTATTGACAAAAAGAAAAAACATAGGAAGTGGCCAGCCTTATCCTTCATCACCTCTCCATCACAGTTATTGCGTGCCGCTGTTCTGTTGCGTAACGCTGACCTCCGTGTCCTCCCAGGTGATGTGGACGGATTTGCCCTGTCAAAACTTCCACCTGCTAGTCTGCTGTGCCATCCTCGACTCCGAAAAACAGAAAATCATGGAGGAGAAATATGGCTTCAATGAAATCCTCAAGGTAAAAGTGATGCTGACCTTACTGTGGAGGCAACTGCAGCCGTGTTGTTTGTTGTTGTTTGTCCACCTCCGGAATGTTCTTTTCCAACTTTATAATCCAGTAAATTGTTACCAGTCTGTATAGAACTGCTCTAATGACATTTTATTTAAAATGTTACAAATTTATCTTCAAGCTGGCAGGAAGGAACTAAATATAAAATACACTTAAATACTAAAAGCTGTCATTAAAAGCAAATTAACCTTTTTTTGTTACAGCACATTAATGAGCTCTCCATGAAATTGGATATTGAAGAAATTCTTCAGAAATCAGAAGGGATCTGTCTGCAGATAAAGGGTTGTAAGGTACGTCCAACTGAACTCAATACTTATTTTTCTCAAAAAGTGTTTTGGGAATTTTTTGTATTTTGAGATTAATTGATTGCCTGAGAAAAATAGTTGAATGTTTTAGTTATTTTTTCTCACTGTTTCTTTTTATAATATAAACAGTTTTTATTGATTAATATGAGAGATATAGTAATGATCATGAAGTATTTATGCATATTTTGGGATTTTAACAGGAGACAAATATGACAGAAATGTTTTTTAATGCAAAAAAACGCAAAAGTTTTTAGTTTGTTTTTTATATTAGTGAAGTATGCTTTTTTTTTGTTAGTATTGTAACTTTTTACCAAACCTATTGGAAGTGTTTTAGTTTTATTTGGTTCGGTTAAATCTGTAACAGAGTTCTTTTTGTCTCTCTCAGGACTTGCCAAATTCTATAAGTGACATCTTGGGTTTCGACAGAGAAGCTGGCAGCTCTAACCTGACAGATTCGGATTCGCCTCCGCCGGTCCGAGCGACGCGCCGGCAGGACGCCTGTTCTAACGGCCACGGACACTTGAGAGAAAACTCTCACAACAGCTGCAAAGTTGCCTTCATATCCTAGTGAACAGCAGAGACTGAGTCCGTGACGCCGGCAGGACGCCCCGTCGTCCCGCTACCCCCTCCCCAAGAAGAGAGAAGAAGAATGTAAAAAGGATTTAAGGATTATTGAGAATCTTATTTTTGTAACTTCTTGTATCATATTGTCTCTTTCACTCTAAAAGTCATTCCTTCTCTCTTGCTAAAGATGTTTTCTAAGATGGGCAGCGCATCGTATTGTGATCTGTAATATGTGTATTTTTTTTTCTCCTCATTGTCTGATGCTGGACTGAGAAATCTCCCACCACACCAGCTCCCTATTATTTGTTTGGCTGCTAACAGCGTATATATATCTATATATTCTTTGGATTTAATCTGACAAACATCTCCATCGCCCGGTGTGCCACGGATCAAACTATAACCTCTTATTCCATAACCTCCACTCAGTATTAATCAGTAAATATAAAATAGGTTGTTCCATGCACAGTGGAATAAAAGATGGTGTTCATGTGGCCGCTGGAAAATAGTTTTCCCTGATGTGTAATAAAAAAAATGTTAATTTTGTGTTTTTATATTGTGATGCTTACGAACCCAAACAGGTCATATTTAAAGAAATATTCAGGCATGTTGGGGAAATATGTTTATACGCTAAATAGGAAGAAAACAACAGATTAAAGTTAAAGAATAATTCCAAATTTATTTTCTTATATCTTAAATACACCTAATTTATGATCATTGTAACTCTTAATACTACGTGTGAGTTAAGGCAACGTTTGTGATTCGTAGTTTGTATAGTTATAATTCTTCAGATTTTCGAGGGTTTGGTGTCACCTGTGGTTACCGTGGTAACCGCAGGTGTGATTTAGCGCTACAGTAAACACTGGAGCAGCTACTGCTTTAGAAATCCATCAGCAGAGCAGCTGGTGTTTCTGATGAAAGGTGTAGTTCTGATAAAGAAACCTGTCAATACTAGCAACAACCTGGAAAAGAAATGTTAACCATAATGTAAAAAAAATGTGAAAGATCATAACTTCAATGTGGAACTATTCTATTGAGTCAGAAAAACAAAAGTTTATTTCCCAGCATTCCAGAATATTTCTTTAGGCAAACACAGGCACTTTTTTTTTTAATCAAACCTCTTGCTCTGCTTTGTCTCGATCTGATGAGAATCCAGTTTTATTCCAAAGTGAGGTGACAGATGTGACATCTGACAACATCTGGAGCCTTTTAATTATCCAATCAGGAGTATGAGGCACCAGAAACAATCTGTGGATTTGGAGCGTTTGGGAATGAAACTGGTTCTGTCCACAGCTTTAATGAGAGAGCATTTTTACTTTGATTTCCTCTTGCGATGCATTTGCTGCAGGTTTGTGATTTCAGCTCTTTTCATGTAATCGATTAAAGACTTTGGGCAATAAAATGATTTCAGGAGCATTTTTACCTGTCGTGGTCAACAATGTGCAATCTCTGTAGTCCAATAATCAATGTTTAAATATATTTTATTAACAATAAGTCAAATGACCATGCATGTGTATATAAAAGGTGTCTCACCTCTCCGGTTTTAGCTCCAGTTTCTTTTTTGGTGGCACATTTCCTGTCTCTGCTGATTTGTGATAAACCCATTGTACATTACCTGTCCAGCAGCAAATACAGTGAGTAACCAGCTGGTGAAAATTAGCAACTAGAGTTAATGTTATTGCAGGCATAGTACAAACATTACAGGTATATTACCCAAACATCACCAGATGCTAACATATGGAAATACTTGTTAGGCTAGCTTAGCTTGTAATGCTAAGCTAACATGCTACAAAAATTTTGAATTGACAAACCAGCGGGTATAGAAAAAAACTGAGTGAAAATGCCTGAAATGTGTAACATCCTTCCAAACATAGTTTAAGTCAATTGAATTGCTAGCCAGGTTCTTCTAATGTGCATATGCTAGTATGCTAGTAGCATGTCAATTATCAATAATCAAAGTTTATTTTCAGTCAAAAATCCAATAACTAAAAGTGATAACTACAAAGATCTATCAAATAAAGAAATATATAACTTGATGGAGTCCATCCTATCGACAAATTATGGGATTAGGTCCATTTAGAGAACTGAAGTATACCTGAGTAAAATAAAAAAATAAGCAATAAAGTAGATTCCCACTGACAGTTTCCAGAGGACACTGGAAGGTTTTGTACACTGGCCCTTTATATAATGTATATATTATAAAGCCCCTCAGCTCAGCCTCTGTCTGAAACAGGCCTTTTTATCTCCTGTCTCTTTAAGGGCCCCCTCCTGATCAGCCTTGCCTTGTTTTGATTGGTGGTTTCAGGAAAGCTGGCACAACAGACTTCCAGCTATGGAAGTTATGGAAGCTATGCTACGTCAAATTCTCAAATACATCCATACAAGTTTAAGGTGAAATATGATCCAAAATATTCAGGTGCAAAATGTAACAACCTATGGAAAAACCTTCGCAAAAGTCTTAGCCACCGTTGTTCGTGTGCAAAATATAAAGAAAACATTGCAATTGTTCAACATTGATCAGAACAGGTTGGAAGAGAAGTGCAAGAGAAAGATCTATTGGCATCAGCTCCCAGCAGATTTTTCATTAAAATCTAAAAAGTGATTTTATTTCATTCATGTATTTGTGCACAAATGTCACGGCTGCAGGTGTTGACTCCGAATGTCAACTTCAGTTGGCTTTCAAGTGTGTGACGGACATCACCTCCAGTCCTCCTCCTCCTCCTCTTCCTCTTCTTCCTTTGATGGGAGACATTTGGCGTAAAAAGGCGCAGGAGACGGAGTAAGGTATCACCTGCGATCAGCTCATAAAGCCGCATCTCAGCCAGAACAAAAGCAGCCGCAGCTTCTCCTGCGTCTCTGTGCTCTTTTCATTTCCTGCGTGGCAGGAAATTGGCTGAGCAGAAGGCCGATAGCGCCGCGTCTTTATCAGCCGGACATCGCTCCGTCTCTCTGTTTCTCCTTTTTTTTTTATTGAAGCGGAGCCGCTTTGTGTGAGGGACCGATGCGTGAAGCCGTCATTCACGCAGCTCAGTGGACCGAGGGTGGATCAACAGTGCAGGCAAACAAAGAACAAGAAACAGTCTCTGATTTATTTAAACTATATATAGACGCATTCAGAGAAAATGAGGCGAAGAAACCACAGGCCTGTTCATCAAGAACAGAATATTAAAGACAAAAGTACAGATTCACATAATTTACAAATACTGAATCGAGAAATATGCAAACTTGGAGTATATAGTATAGTATATTTTTACTGTTGTAGGGTCGTTATATCCACAATACTGATCAAGATTTATCAAAAGACTTATTGTTTGGGGCGACACGGTGGAGCAGGGGTTAGCGCTGTTGCCTCACAGCAAGAAGGTCGCAGGTTCAAGACCTCCTTGGTCCTGGGTCTGGGACCTTTCTGTGTGGAGTTTGCATGTTCTCCCCGTGTCTGCGTGGGTTTTCACCGGGTACTCCGGCTTCCTCCCACAGTCCAAAAACATGCTGAGGTTAATTGGTGTGTGTGCCCTATGATTGGCTGGCAACCATCTGGGGTGTATCCCTGCCTTGCGCCAGGATCAGCTCCAGCAGACCCCTGTGACCCTAATGAGGAATAAGCAGGTATAGAAAATGTCTTATTGTTTGAATATTTTGCATAATCATCAATAGTCATTTTATAATGATATTGATAACTGGTATTATGACAATGACAATAAAGTATTAAATTGAATTTAATTGAATTAAGGTATTTAGTCATTTGATATTTGACTGTTTGGCTGTTTTTGCCACTAACCTGAAGTATAAATTCTATACGAGGAGAGAAGAAGAGATGAGATGAGAGGAGAGAAGTTACCACAGACTGGTTTTCCAGGAGCTACAAGCTACAAGCACCTGAACCCCAAAGGAGTCCTGAGATTTACTGATAACACCCAAAACTTTAATTAAGAATTAATGTTATGAGCCAAATTTTAACACTAAAATATGCAATTTAAACAAACAATATATATATATATATATATATATATATATATATATATATATATATATATATATATATATATATATATATATATATATATATATATATATATATATATATATATATATATATATATATATATATATATATATATATATATATATATATATATATATATATATATATATATATATACAGGTCTGTGATGACATCATAGTTTCCTGATCTCTTCATCTCCTCAGCAGACGTCTGTTTCAACCAAGGCAACACATGGACACGGCTGAATGTTAGTGTCATAATTAATAGTGACATTACTAGGATGTGGATGGAAACAAAACTAAACACTCCCAATCATCAAGGTACAATTGAAAACAGCTGATTAAAAGGAGTGAAATCAAACATTTAAATAAAAAATAAGAACAATCAGAAATTCAAATTAAATTAAATTGATTTAAATATTTGTTTTTAAAATGAAATAAAAATAAGCAATATATAATTTAATATTTAATATTTTTTACAGTTGATTAAAAACGAGAACAAAGTTACAGAGCAGTGCTAAAAAGGAAAATAAATAAACAATAGATAAATTTCAACTTTTTAATCTGAATTGAATTACATCTTGTAATTGCATGTAAATAAAAGGAAATTATATTATAGCTACTTCCCTTCTTTTTTGTGGCCTATTCGGCCTAAGGTTTATACAAACAGATTTTATTATTTTTGCATAACTTCATTTTCAAGTGTTTTTTGCTGCCCTGCTAATTAGCCTAGAATAACCTGCCTGTTATTTTAGCCCAAGGTCTAAATAAACTGATTATGTCATTTTTTGCATAAGTTCATTCTCACATGTGTATTTTGCTGCCTTGTTCAGCCAGTTCAGTTATTCTAGCCCGAGGATTACCAGCTACAGCAGTCTGTTCAGAAAACTACATCACATTCCTTTAAAACCTGGAGAAGAAAAGAGTTATAAAATAATGTTTAAATCATTGTTCAATGTCGATACAATTGCAATATATTTCCCAGCCCTAGATCAGGTTGATTTTATGCTTCAAAAATATACAAATTATTCTGATGAGACACAGTGTGACTGATTTACATTTGATTGTAAAACCAAGTTGCTCTGGTTGGTTCTTCTGATGATCGATGAGATGTTCAGCAGACAATGTGAATTCATGTTTTCAGTGTCTGTGCAGGGCCCATATGGTTTTATACAAGAGACACAACTATAAGAACCATTACTTTAAATGCTTGCATAGGTAAAGTAAATGTCAGTAATGTTCATTTACAGCATATGTGTCAAACCCAAGGCCTGGGGGCCAAATCTGGCCCGCCACCTCATTTTCTGTCTCTCAAGAACTTGCACAGACTTGTGTGATTTATTGAGAGATGGGAAAGCGTATAAATGTTTGAACTTAACGGAGACACAATGGTCATGTCTTTGTACGACTTTGTTAACTCCAAAATCTTTGGCTCAATTGGCCGTGAAGGTTGCTTAAAAACAGGAAAGTTTCTGTTTTTCTTTATTTTCCTTTGTTGAAGTACATCTGTCATTACTTTCTTGTACTTTCTATTCTTTATTATTTAGCATAGCAACAGAAAACCATAGATTCCAATCTTTGAAAAAACCATTAAATCAATAAAACTGTTAATAATAGTTATCAGCATATTCTTTTATGAGTCTTTAGATATCTGTGATGTTTTTACATGTTTTGCCGCAGCATTTTTAATAATTAGATGCAACAACAATATAACATATTATATGATAATATAATATAATATTTCTGCATCAGCATATTTCTAAATTCTGTTTAAAAAACTTAGCAAATTGTCACCAGCACTATTATGAGTGGAGAGGCAATTCTCTAATATAATAAACTTTAATAATAATAATAATAATAATACATAGATGCATATACTGTATATGATCTTTACAACTGGCCCTTTGAGGGAAACCAGAACGCTGATGTGGCCTGGGATGAAATGAGTTTGACTCCCCTGTTCTACAGTAACTCAGCAGCAGAGGAGTATAGAAGCATCAGAAGCTGCTCTCTTCTCTCTCTCTCTCTCTCTCTCTTCTCTCTCTCTCTCTCTCTCTCTCTCTCTCTCTCTCTCTCTCTCTCTCTCTCTCTCTCCACACCCCCTCCCCCGGGTCAGTATTTAAACAGCAGCAGTGGCCCGGTGGCGGCGGTGCCTTCACTCTCTGAGCGTTGATCTCCAGGCAGCGTGAGGTGGCAGCAGCAGCACGGCAGCAGGCTGGAGCCCTGGTACTCCTACACCCACTGGTTCCCCATGGCCTCGGCCCATGTGATGAAGGACAGCCCGGAGCCAGTGCCCAAGATGCAGCCCGCCATGATGATGTTCTCCAGCAAGTACTGGGCCCGGAGGGGGATGTCGCTGGACTCGGCCATGTTCGACCACCAGCAGCAACGCCACACCGGGGGCCAGATGGTGAGAACCCCACCTCCTCATCATCCTCATCCTCCTCTTCTCTGACCTCAGTGGTTTTGGTTATTTTAAAGATTTTCTCAAGGTGCTCAAGTTCATGCCAGCATTGTCGTTAATGTACATTAACAGTTTTCAAAAAAGAAAATACAGCTATGTCATTCTAAGAATTCAGCTAAAAAAAACAAAACAATAAAGAATACTTTTAATTTTCAATCTCAATCAAGTTTAAAAAAAACCCTGTTACCCCTGTAGATAAATATCTGATTAAATAAATATCTCTAAATTCAAAATAATAATGTTAATGTGGATTAATTTAATCAAACAATCAGTATGAGAATGAATTTTGATAAACACTTGGAAAGAGCAATTTCTTTATTTATTCATTTTTTATAGGTCCATAATTTCAGAATAATCATTTCCTGGAAAGAGTTATTGAAAATGGTAGTAATAAAAGGAAAAACAGACGCTTCTAATAAGGGCTGCAAGAAATTTTGATTATTGACGAATTTGATAATTTTGGTGAAAAATGTCTGCAAATGTCTTGTTTTATTCCAAACAGCAGTAAACATAGTCATAGAAGCCATGTCAAAAAAAAAGTAATAGATGGCAACTAATTGATTAATCGACTTTGCATTTCAGCTCTACTGCTAATCAATTAATTCCAATTATTCACTAATGTAACTAAGTGCATACAGGTCATTTTCTAATACATAACTATTTACTTGTTTTGTTAATGTAAGTTGTAAGCTGTTGTGTTGTTTTAGTCTTTAGATCAGGACGCAAAAATGTTTTTTTTTCACTGGAGGTGAATAGATTAACGCGTCTTGATCAGCAAAATCCTGTATTTATTTAATGATGACAGCTGCTGCAGCAGGTTCGCAAAGAGAAGAACAGAGGAGGCCTGATAACGCCTTGTTTGATGTTGTGTTTGTTCGGTGGAAAAGAGGAAATTAACGCCGTCGGTTTGAGAAGTTCAGCAATAAATCAGGCTGTTATCAGTCTTTTATGACATTCTTTATATTTGATCATCAGTGTTATCCACTTCTGATATGATATAACCTGCAGTGGAATTTCATTATTAGTTAGTTCTTGGCTGTAAAAGCATCGACATCAAAACAATATTAAAGACATGACTATCGGTACTTTCACAAAATATTTACACAGCTGCTAATCTGTTTATTCTACCCCCAAGGTTTATATAAACACATAATTTTTGCATAACTTCATTCTCATATGTGTATTTTACAGCCCTGCCCATGTTATTCTAGCGAGAATAGTCTGTTCACAAAATTACAACACTTTACTATCATGCAGCCTTTAAAACCAGAAAAAGAAAACATGTTATGCTATGCAAAATCATAGATGATCTAGTCGGCTGTCATCATGAGGAATATTGATATATTGATATATTGCCCAGCTCTAGATTTTTGGCAATCCAAATATTCCTATTTTATTTTTTATTTAGTCCATTTTACAGCTGCTACAGCTATATATCGGTGGACCTGATATAATTATTAATATTCATAAGTGAGGGCGGAGCCAGAGACCTCAGGTGGGCAGACTGAAGGAAGACCACATTTGCCCAGACAAAAAAAGATTATAGCAGACCTGCTACCGGCTCTGGGAATAAAAACAGCTCAACAGTTCTTATTTTTAATCGATTTAGAACATACTCCATTCCACTAGATGCCACTAAATCACACACTGTACTTTTAATTTCCTAGAGAAATAGCTAACTAACCAACGAACTGATTAACTGCTAGCTAACTAGCTAACATGCTGGCTAGATAACTAGCAGTTAATGAAATAATTAACTAACTAGCTAGCAACCCAACTAGCTTGCTAGTTTTAACTAGCAATAGCTAACTAATAGCAAATTTAACTAGTGGTCAGTCTGTGGAACTATGGCTGTATGGCTGTTGGGTCCAGAAAGCCTTTGTTCCATCCACCATCATGAGGAAAGGGATAGCTGTTAAATGGTGGATACACTTTTTCTGAGCATCACAACCTCACAATGATTCAATACTCAATCCAAATTTAATCCATTCACACTTAGACAGTCTAGAAGAAGTGCAAAATTAAATTATTTATTTTATTTATTGTTTATTTATTGTAAACCAGCGTAGCTAGTTTCTCATAATTTGAAGCAAATGTCCTACTGTTAAATACCTGAAAACTACTAGTAAGTTAGTATAAAACTAAAAAAACACTTTGAGACTGCAGACCTCTGCCAAGCCTCAACAGTTCATACCTACCCCAAGAATGGAAAGTCTTTTAGGTGTAGTCAAAGTTAAAGAACAAGCTATGCAGTGGCCAGATATCACCACCAGGTGGCACCAAACCATGGTGCCCGTTTGAAGGTCCATTTACCGTAATGTTGCAAATTCAAAGTGATCCAGAAACCAGGATTTCTTCTGGATCATTACCAAAAGGCATCTGCATACATCTGTTCATGGGGTCATTCCCAATATTGAATATTTGACAAAAATCTGGCAGAAACTTTTTAAGGTATTTTGCTAACAAACAGATAAACAGACAAACAACCTCCTTGGTAGGAAGGTAGGGACCAACACCAAATTTCTGTAATGACGCATCCTGATGTTTAAATCTTGAGGTTTTGTCTTTCAGGTGTTGGATCTAAACTGAACAGGGTGCATTTCAGTCTGTGGCTCTGTTTAAACATGTTTGTTAGTTTGTTGTTTGCTGTTGTTTAGTCGCGGCGTCAGTCCTTCTGTCCCATCAACGAGAAGCCAGACAAGGAGAGTGATGAGGAGTCGGGCAGGACTGCCGTGGTGTTCTCTCTGAAGAACGAGGTGGGCTGTCTGGTTAAAGCTCTCCGACTCTTCCAGGTGCGACCGGCTTCCTCTCTGAAATCCAGATTCAGAATATTCTTCTGATCATCGTCCCGTTTTCATCGGATATATTATCTCTCCTCCTGCAGGAGAAGCGAGTGAACCTGAACCACATCGAGTCGCGCATGTCGAAGCGCAACACTAATGAGGTGGAGATTTTTGCAGACTGCAACTGCAGCAAGAAGGAGTTTAATGAGCTGCTGCAGCATCTCAAAGACCACGTCAACATCATCTCCTTCAACACGCCTGCACACGTGTGGTCTGCAGAGGCAGGTAAGATGTCACCCTGTGAGGCATCACATCTAGTCAGGGATAAGGCCACAAGTCTTTGACTATCTGACAGTTACACCATTGGTCACCACTTCCTTAAAGAAAAGTGTTATACCTGGTTCAGCCATATAGGACAGTAGGTCAACTTGTGATTCTAGATTTTTTTGTATCCACACACTTTTCTATCCCATTCACCTTCTTCAAACCGGAAGTGGAGAGATTCGAAAACATCAGATTGAGTAGATTAGTGAAGTGACCCCCAATCTGGATCTTTTTCGGATTCATGACATCAAAGTGTGGTTCGTGCATGCTCACAGACAAAGAGTTGGTCACACTTGCGCATTCTGTTCAAAACAACGATGGCTGACATGTCTCAGGTTCTGTCTGTGTTCATCATTTGCACCTTTACAGCTGAATTCACGATTACTGCATGAAGTCCAAGTAGATCCACATATTACATAATCTGCATAGATTCACCTGTGTTTTTGAATCACTACCATGATGAACTTTTTCTAAATGTTCTTCCACGTGGGATGTATTCGTGTCAGCCAGGATAGGAGCTGCAGTGCTTTTAGGATGTTTCATAAATACGGCCCCAGACCTACTCAAACTGCTGAACAAATCAGGTTAAAACATATGAAAATAAAGAGAATTAATTTAACTTTCCAACATTTCATATATAGTAAGCAAAAGTGGAATCAAAACTAACACCACCAAAACTAATAATTTAATAACAATAGACAGTAAATGCATCCAGGTTATTGATGTTTCTGGTGCTATTCACTGTTTTATTTCACATTTGCGACTTGCTTTTATTCAAGCCTCACACCTCACTGTTTATTATTATTATATTAAACCAGGTTTATTCATACAGAACAAAAGGAAAACTTGTGTTTCTGCTCCTTTCTAAAAACTAGTCAAAGAATTTCAGGAATTACCATTATTTAAGGCGTTTAAAAATCGTATTATTTTTTAAATAAATTTAATGTGAGAAAATGTATTCATGATGTTATTGAGTTCTTTACTTTTTTTGTAACTTTTCTTTTACTACTTATCTTTCGTTAACTTCAGATGAAGACAATGTTCCGTGGTTCCCGATGAAAATCTCAGAGTTAGATCAATGCTCTCATAGAGTGTTGATGTACGGATCAGAGCTGGACGCTGACCATCCGGTAAGTTTAATTCATGTATTATATTTTACCTTTTAAAATCTGTGTAAAACAATAATGAATATGGCTCAGGGTTTGCCACAGAACAAACTCCAAATTGCAGGAAATCTTTTATTTCTTATCCTTATCTTATGTTTTATTTAATTTAAATCAACAAGAATATAAAATTAGCTTTCATGCAAACCATGAAAAAAAGAGTGTTCAGTATTCTCTGCTCTGAAATGCTGTGGGTGTTTACTGAAGGTGCAGTTTGGTGCAACAGTTTGGAGGGAGAAAAAGAAGCTGATCTTCATCACTTTATTTGAATGAGCTGCAAACACAATGAACACATTCTCAGCTGATCTATTTTTTTTGCTTGCCAGGGCTTTAAGGATAATGTTTACCGCCAGCGGAGGAAATACTTTGTGGAGGTGGCTATGAATTATAAATTGTAAGCATCATTAACTCATGTACATAATGTTCACCTCTGACGCAATTCATTTTAATGTCTCACGGAATATAAAGGTCTATGTGACATGTTATTGTCTCAAGTAGAAAAGACTTTTTCACATCTAGCCTGTCTGCTTCCCTCCAGCGGGCAGCCCATCCCTCGTATCGAGTATAGTGCAGAGGAGATCAGGACCTGGGGCGTGGTCTTCAGAGAGCTGACCAAGCTGTACCCGACACACGCCTGCCGAGAATACCTGAAAAACCTGCCGCTGCTCAGCAAACACTGCGGCTACAGAGAGGACAACATCCCCCAGCTGG
Source organism: Lepturacanthus savala (assembly GCA_030544235.1). Classification (NCBI taxonomy): domain Eukaryota; kingdom Metazoa; phylum Chordata; class Actinopteri; order Scombriformes; family Trichiuridae; genus Lepturacanthus; species Lepturacanthus savala. The sequence goes on from CM060465.1 coordinate 27,519,146, forward strand.
AGGACGTCTCCCTGTTCCTCAGAGGTTTCTGTCATGCTGAAGAGTTTCCTCCACCTCCATGTGACCTCAGACTCTCAGCTGAGGTCACATGGAGCCAAAAGCTGCTTCTAGGGGGCTTTTCGTGGAGTGTCTTTGTGTCTGTGCCTTGCGTATCTCTCAGTCTTACACATGACATAACACAATGGTGTTTATCCTTTTTTTGTGAATTGCTTTGGATACATATTCCAAACATCATTAAACATAAAATCCTATAGGTGCTCTGCAGTGGTGTAGGGGTAGAGCGCTTGCCTCTGAAGCAGCAGACTAAGTCCTGGCTGAAGTATTCCTTTGTCTCTCCCTCTCTTTCCCATTACCTCCTGTCTGGCTACTGTATAATAATGGCGTTTATGCCACCAAAAAAACTTTTACAAAAAAATAAAAAGGTTAAGATCCCATAGACCTGTGTATCACAGCACTATCCTGCAGCAGTTTGTATACTGCTACAGTGTAAAGCTCCGTATCACGACTCCTCCTCATGTTGCTTCACAGTGACAATTCTAAACTGTTGTTCTGTTCCTTTCTATACTGATCATGCAGTTGAAATAGCAAAAGTATTGTAATGTCACTCAAAAACCCACACGCTGAGATGTTACCCGGTGTAGCTGCTAACACTAATACTGGTCTTACTTCATGATGCGTTCACAGACCCACACAGATCCCAGCACTATCATCTAACAGAACAGAATCTGGGCCTAAACTTACTTATTTATAAACACATATAGCAGTAACATGCCCACGCCCTCTACATGAAAAAGTACAAAGTAAGACTTTTATCATAAGTTCGATTTTACTTGGCCTATCAACATAATTCCAAACTGATAATGTAGATTGAGATCCACACTTTCTACATACATTTGTATGTCTCTCCTTATCTCAGTGAATGTCTATGGCCCAATGTACAATTTGTCTATTTAAATTATATAGCAGTCATACCCTCATTTTGCCAAACACAAAAAATCTATTTAAGCTTCCACTTTTCTATTGGATGGTTTAGTGAAGTATTTTTATATTGCTGTATTGGCACTTTTACTCAAGTAAAGGGTTTGAATACTTCTTTCACCACTGATTTCATGTGTGTTTCAGAAAGATCCGGTTTCACAGTTCGACCAGTGGCAGGTTACTTGTCTCCCAGAGATTTCTTGGCTGGTTTGGCCTACAGAGTGTTTAACTGCACTCAGTATGTTCGCCACAGCACCGACCCGCTATACACACCCGAACCGTGAGTATGATTACATTGCCAACTTCAGAGCTACGAGCAAATAATACGCACACTTGCTGTGTTCTTCTTCCTGATGATTTTAAAATTTTCAGTGATACGTGTCACGAGCTGCTGGGGCACGTTCCTCTGCTCGCTGATCCGAAGTTTGCTCAGTTCTCTCAGGAGATCGGCCTGGCATCTCTGGGAGCGTCAGATGAGGACGTGCAGAAACTGGCCACCGTGAGTTTAACATATCTACAGATTCACTGATTTACAAAAAACATAATAAACATCTTCTTCTCTGATATCTGATGGATAAAAATATGTCATTTAGTTCCATGTATTTCCTGTCTTATGTCTTAAACAGGGACAATGTTTACATTTAGAAAGTTTAACAATTTTGAATGTATGCTCCAATGTGAAAATAAATTTGCAAGTAAAAACTGACCTAAGCTAATATGAATGTTCATTAATTTATTTAATTTATTAATTTATTTGACAGGGACAATGCAGTCAGACATAATTACATGAATGCAACTGATGTGATACACTTAGGTTATAGCTAGTGCTAATTTTCAACTCCAGTCCCCTTTTGCAGCACAAACATAAAATGTACATCACAATATAAGAAATAAATCACAACATAAAATACACATCATAATTTAAATTATATACATTCACACACACACACTTAAACACACTCACTCACTGACTCACTCACCCTCCACAGTATTTAAAGATGAGTAGTTTCTTTAATTGGATTTTTGTTCTGCAGGTGAATATCTTAGATTCATCTTAAATTAATGCATTGCAAGAGAAATGTACTGTACTCCTCTTTTCTTCTACTATATTATGCAGTACTGCTACACTGCTCTGAGGTATAGTGAGTAACAACTGTGGTGCTGTGTGTCCTGAACAGTGTTACTTCTTCACTATCGAGTTCGGACTCTGCAAACAGGATGGTCAGCTCAGAGCTTATGGAGCCGGGTTGTTGTCCTCTATTGGAGAATTGAGGGTAACATACACACACACATGCACACACATTACCTAGATACCCAAAGCATGCAAGTAGATACCCAAGTGAAGAGGGGAAACTCACCTCATTTCAGCTTGAGTTGGAAAGGAAGGGATTTTAGGATCATTAGGCCAGATACGAGAAAGCCAGTTTGGGAACTTAGCCAGAACACCGTGGACTCTTTGTGATATGTGGGTCTGATAATCTTTAATGAGCACAGTGAGTCAGGACTTTTATTTAACTTAACTCTTATCTGAAAGACAAAAGCTCCTACAGCACAGCGTCCCTGCTGCTACACTGGGATCTTACTTATTAGGACCAGAGATTAGACTGCCCCCTACTGGCCCAGCAACACCACTTCCAACAGCAAGAGGTCTCTCATCCAATCATTAGCTTCCATTATGCAGCAGACACAGGGTACATGTTTGTAAAGAAAAGCTATAAAATCCTCACATCTGAGAGGCTAAAACCAATAAAGATGTTTTTTTTTTTAATTAGTGGAAATATTTATAATTAATAGAAGATTTTAATGCGTTCCTTTTTCCCAGCATGCCCTGTCTGATCAGGCCCATGTGAAGATGTTTGACCCCAAGACGACCTGCACCCAGGAATGTCTCATCACCACTTTCCAGGAAGTCTATTTTGTCTCAGAGAGCTTTGAGGAGGCCAAGGAGAAGATGAGGTGAACAACAACACAAACTGACCCAACATGTCGCCTCATTTTAACTTCATAGTCATACAGTATTTACTGTATATAACACACACGATTCTCACAGCTGCACCAACAAACGTCTGATTCATCTAATCAACCTTAACCCACTGAAGCCTAGGAGCCTTTAAGTCTACGACTGTCATTTTATTTAGATTATTCAGATTTTTCCAACCTTGATGTGTATATATCTATTTAATCATTCAAGTCTCTGAAATACTCTTCTGAAAACAGAATTTTGTACATACGATAAATAGATTTTTGTTTATGGCCATATTAGTGCAAACAGCAACTAAAATAGCCATTAATATGCTATTTTCTGGAAAGAAAATGGAAATAAATACATACATAATAACATACACTAACATACATGTTAGTGACACAACTGCTATAATTATGTGCATGAAATCTTTGAGAAATACCTTTGCTTAAATGAGTTAAGGCACATTTTTTGAACAGGGCCCCGTTGAGTCTCTGCCTATGTTGTGTTGATGTGTCTCCGACAGGGAGTTTGCTAAGACGATAAAGAGGCCGTTCTCGGTGTATTACAACCCGTACACTCAGAGCATCGACCTACTTAAAGACACCCGCAGCATCGAGAACGTGGTGCAGGACCTGCGCAGCGACCTCACCACCGTGTGTGACGCCCTGGGGAAGATGAACACCTACATGGGCATATGAAGCCTGGAATTACACTCGTCCACTAATGATTTCTGCCGTTTTTTTTCGTTCCTTTGACCTTTTGACTCATTTTGCTAATTCTAAAGATACAAACAGTCAAAGCTCACTTAATGATCTTTCTTTAATGCAAGAGTAGACAACACCTAGTAATAATCAACACTTCTCAGAAACAGAAAACCTCCTGTAACGTCAATGTTTGGAAGTTTGTTAAAACTCGTGACTTTGTTTCTGTACAGTGCAGATATATTCTACAGATTACATATACAAGTGTACATTATGATGCATTAAAATACTATTTATGTTTGTTGTGAAGCATATTTATCTGTTTTCATTTGTTTACTTCTATCCTGTCACTTTCAGCAGCAGAATCTGCTTTAAAAGCAGGTGTGTGTGTTTGCATGTTTGCATTACTGATGCTGTGATGACATTAATCGGTTTATACACTCCCATAATGTAAATCAAAATCTGGGGCTCTAATAGAATATCTTTTTATGATTTACAATTAAATATAGATAAAAAAGTACTTATCTTAAACTGGCCCCTTTATGCAGCCTCAGCTCAGCCTCTGTCTGAAACAGGTCCCCCCTCCTTATGAACCCGCTCTGTTCTGATTGGTCAGCTTAGTCTTTATAGCTATAAGAGCAGGATTTCACTTTGTTTTCTTGTTCTTTGCTCAAAATGCCATTGTCCCACATATCATCCATGTCTATAGATGCTGCAGAACAGAATCAGACCTGAAAAATGTGAGTGGACAACACATACAACCCATGGAACAACTACAGAAATTACACGTCACATTATCTCAGTAAAAACAAGTAAAACAAACTTTGCTGATGAATTGTTCAGAGCAGACTGAAGCTGGATGGATTTTGTCTTTCATTTTTACACACATTCACCTCAAGTTTTGAAACTCTGACCACGTTTAATATCCAGCTTCATCAAATTTAAGGATCACCACTTGGTTGTCATTTCATGTCAGACTAACATCATCTAAATCCTTTACCTTTGTTCTCTTTTGAGAGAAAATCAGAAACTGCACACACCAACACACACAAAAATAAACATTTCTGATATTTCTACACCCCACCCCATTCTAATTTATGCACATGTTGATGTTTTATTTGACTACAAAGAGGGATGGTTAAATGTGATTTTGGTTGAACTTCAAGATTATGGTTAAGGTTAGGGTTAAGGTAAGCTCTAGGAAATTGTTTTAGTCAATGTATTGCCTTCTGAAATCATGGAAACACAAATGCATCATGTGTGTATGTGTGTGGTCAAAAAGAAAGTTGGTAAATGAATTCAGGAAATGAATGTAAGTCAATGTAACGACCCTTGAAGTGATGCAAACTCACTTGGGTTGTTTTAATGTAGGGAGAAAAGGGGACGATTGTCTTTCTCCAAGCAACCACAGTGAGGAGCCGTCAGACATTTTTTTGATTAAAAAGGTGAGGCAGGTTTATTTGTATAGCACATCTCAACAAAGCAAATCAAAGTGGTTTACATAAAAAACATACAAGACATCGAGGCAAAATGTAAAAGAAACACGAGGCAATACAAAGAAAAGATGTCTCTCTGTTTTTTTATTCAACAGGCTTCGTCTTCCCACTGAATCACGGCTACAGACCTGAACTCTGACATCGGATTCTGTTTCCCTTGGCTCAGTGGGAAGTCACAGGGTACACACCAATTCCCTTTATAGCACCATGCACCTCACTTCTGCATCTTAATCTCTCTCACTGAAAACAGGAGAAGACATGAAGCTGGATTTTAGAGAAATGATTTTAGAGAAATGAGACGTCCTTTATCTGGCACTTTATCTGTCTCTAAGCTAAACACACGGGTGTATTCAGGGTCAAGTGAGGATCGACAACAAATCAGGTCATTGGCGTTTACCCCAAGTAACAAGTTTTAAGGAGACTTTAACCTGTAAATGACAGATGTCTAAATACTTAAAAAAAATTCCCACCACTCAGCAGGACTGATTTCACTTCTCTTTTCAAGATAAAAACCACAAAACTGGTCCTATGACAAATTGCTATTATGAGTAAATCAAGTATTTTGAAGGATGAAGTCAGATTTATGATGAGATGAGTGTTGAACAAAACAAACAATATAAAGTATTCAAGTAAATGCTTTACCAAAATGTGCATGAAATGTGCAAACTGACCTTAAAACTATGATCTGATCGGCTGAAGTAAAAACTGATTGAAATGTTTCAGACATTCACAGCATCGTGATCTCTGACTCTGGGATGAACGCAGCTTTTCTCTTCAGAGTCGTAGATCTGTGCAGCTCAGTCAATACTTTCAAACACTTCCTCCTGGATGGAAAAGAGAATACAGCAACAGAAACATCCTGGTTATTTTACCTTCACACACAAGCAAAAGGAAAGTGTGGATATCACGTGTGGAAGAACAATTCTGCCAACGTTTGTTACTGAAAGTTCTTTTTGATCTACAAAATCAATGGCTAGAAATGAGAAGCATTTTTGACCTGCTTCTGTCTAAAATCAAAGGACGATTATTTAATGAATAACTGAATAACTCCCTGTTTATGTTTTGTGTGAGAACAGAAAGCTGAAAACAATCCATTATCTGATATAAACCGACAGGAAGGGACTGGTTTGATATCACTTCACTTAATCTCATTAGATTATAGACATGTTTGAAGGCATGAAAACAGAAATGCTTTGAATAATGTGTGTCTGATGTGTGTTTTCCCACATAAAAGTTTCATTAAATGATACTTAAATCCACCTCCTTTTCCTTCAGGTAGAAACTACAATCTATGAACCTTAAAAAAAAGTCCTTTTCTTCTTCTTTTTTGTCCTTCACTTCCCCTTTTTTTGTCTTCCGTAGGCGTAATTGAGAATGAAGCCGGAGCCCATTTCATGTTTTATGGTTCATTTTATGATGATTTAAGAGTTACACTATTCAATGTAATATCTGGTGAGTTTTTTTCTGAATATAGATATAAAAAAAAAAAGCTTTAGTTGTTTTTTTTGATCCGCCCCGGATTCAGACAAAAGCTCTTTGATCCCATTGTCCTCCGACACCCCCCGTCTGTGTCATGGACCTGTCTCTGCCCCTGGAGTGACGTTCACACCTGAGACATCCTGTCTTACTCTGTGTCTGCAGCAGTCCAAAGACATAAAGAGGCCACAGTTTGAATACTGCCACTACACTATGTTTCAGGAAGGGATCTTTTTGTGTGACTAATTGTTCTTGTGAAACCTCAGTTCAAACTTCCTTATCCGCAAGATAACGTAAGAGTTCTTGTAGTAACCAGTGTTGGGAGTAACGTGTTAAAAAAAGTAATAAATGACTGTAATGCATTGATTTTTGCTGTAAAGCATTAACGTAAGACATTATAGGAAAAAAATTGTAATATTTTACTCACAAATGTACAAATGTCAGTAACGCGAATTACAATTTATTTTTAACCTGAATTGAAGTGATCCTTTTATTTTTTTTCCTTCATACAAATTTGCTAGGGGCGACACGGTGGAGCAGGGGTTAGCGCTGTTGCCTCACAGTAAGAAAGTCGCAGGTTCAAGACCTCCTTGGTCCTGGGTCTGGGACCTTTCTGTGTGGAGTTTGCATGTTCTCCCCGTGTCTGCGTGGGTTTTCACCGGGTACTCCGGCTTCCTCCCACAGTCCAAAAACATGCTCAGGTTAATTGGAGACTCTAAATTGCCCGTAGGTGTGAGTGAATCCCCCCATCACCCCCATCTATGACCTCAGTGTCCTCACTAGCCTTTGACCCGTCTGCTCACCCAGCCTCCGTGCTGCTGCAGCCAGGCGTCGTGGTGCCGCTGGATGTATGTCTCGGCGAAGCTCAGCACTCTCCTCCTGGGGACGATGTCCACGGCCGACAGCCTGCTGGTCACCTCAAAGGCCCAGGCGATTCTCTGCTTCTGGATCCTGTCGTCGGGCGCTGAAGCGGCCGCCCCGTCCTTGTCCCGGCCAAACAGAGCCTGCACCCCGGAGGTCACCTTCTCAAACATGTCGTAGCTCAGCGTCCGGAGCTGCTTCTGCAGGGGCTTGTTCTGCTGGATCTGACGCATAAGGAGAGAAAGGACAGGAGGCAGGGATGAGCGTGTTCAGGTCTGTTTCTCTAAATTTTCCAATAGGTTTATTGGGGAGAAAATTATGATTTTTTTTCTTAATTCATCTGCAAGTTGTTTAGTCTGTAAAATATAAATTTGTGGAAAATAGATGATACATGTCCCAGGTGATGTCTTCTGTCTTGTTTTGCCTGAACAATGATCCAAAACCCTCCAAAATCTCTCATAGAGGACTAAATAAACCAGAAAAATATTTATATTTAATAAACTGGAAGCAAAGGTTTTGCTGTTTTACTAAAAAAAAAAGATGAATAAATTTGGGAAAAAAAAAAATTAAATTGACGCCCAGGCAGTAGATAGCAGTTGGCAGTGTCAAAACTCTTGACCATGTCCCATATCTTAAAAATATTGTAATAGTACACCATTCCTGATCAAGATGCATGCTTTGATATATAATTTGATCTGGTCCTCTCAAATCTGTAGGATGAGTTAGGTGCTGAAATTCGTCCGGAAGAGGAACTAAGATTAAGAATAAGAAAAAATCCACAGTATAATAAAAGCTGTGGTGAATAGACTTGGTGTGATTGCCCCAGAGATAAAAAAAAATAATAAAACGATTTAACAAAACAACTTTTAAACAATTAGAAATTGTTGGTTTGGCTCTGGAAAGAGGAGCTGAATTCACAAATCTTTAATAATATGCACAACAAGCTGATCATTGTAGGATCTTTTGTTACATCACAAACCTTCTGATTGATGTCATCTCCAGATGTTTTCACCAACTGGATCAGTTTCTGAATAATGTCTTCATAAAAAGAAGAAACTGGTTAACAATACATACTTTATCCTGCATAACGTTTTAGAAAATATTGTTTAAAAAGAAAACAAATCTACAGGTAGAGTTCAATGGGATGAGATCAAATTAGTTACAGCTGATTAATCTGTGTCTCATTCTAACCAGGCAGCTACCTTTATGTCTTCTATTACTTCTATAACAATTGATTGTTAAATACATGAATATTTTCCATGAATTTAGTATAAAATCAAAGGACCTGCAGCAAGAGTTCTGTCACGTTAGCAATACAACTGGAAAAGTCTAAGGTGGAATCAGCTAATTATTTTAAACTAATTTGTCTTTGCAAATATGAGTTTGTTGTTTAATGATCAGGTTGCACTGACAGCTCGACAGACACTCACCATCTTGATCTTCCACATCTACTTCAGGGATTGGTGCTGATTCAGTGATCTGCACCAGTCGGTCTGTCACTGCTGAATTGAAAAATGCACATTAAAGCCTCCGTTCTATTGAAATATGAAAATAGGAACCTTATAACATTAATGTATATCAATACAAAGTAAAGTGTCAATTCACTAGTTTCTGAATAAATAGGACTGTTGCAGCTGTGTTGTTAGCAGAAAAAATACAAATAGACACATTAATCACAGGAGAACATTGTTATCATGACCTGCAACATCCCAGATTTCTACTAAAATACATTAATTAAATACATACATATTAAATACATTAAATTAAATAAATTCATTAGGATGAAATTACTTCTACTTCTTATTTTTAATATTAAAATAAGTTATGTAGATTCAGTCAGTGTTATAGTTTAACACCTACATATCTAACTTTTAGCTATTTTTTCTGTATCTTAACCTTCAATAAATTCAACATTCAGACAATGAACTAAACCAAATATTTTACTTTGCAGGAATTTAAATTGTACATACATTAATCGAGTTAAATTAGCTTGTTTTAAGGAAGGGCAGCACGTTAAATAAATCAGATAAAAACGTGTAACATTTACAAAGGGTCAGAATCAGACCCCAGAATCACATGCACAGAATCAGTGTAGCAACAACAAGAGTAGTACTCTGGAATACCCTAACAAACATCTGTAAAGAAATAGTGCTACACTATATTGATATTTTTATTGAATTATAAAACTAATTGAAAACTTTCTATGTTCTATAATGTTAAAAATAAACAATGAAAACAAATCAAACTCATTGGAAGAAAATCTGCTTACATGTCCTCCCTGATCTGAATGTCACCTCTTCGCATTCATCATTTGAATCCGGATGTATTCGACATATGGTATAATCGCTCGAGTGTGACCTCTTGAAGCAGTATTCATTGAGCAGCAGCAACACCTCACTGTCCTCCATGATGCTCACCACTGACCTTCTCGCCATTTCTAACAGCTGGAACACATGAAAAGACACGACAAATCAGATTTTACTCAAAACTGTTCTTGTTCTACCTTGCAGTTTATTTTAATATACAATTAAAATGAACAGAAAACTGTAGTGTCTGTGATGTGGAAACCTGAAACCTCCAGTGATGCACAAGCACTGAGAATAAACTTCATAATTCTCTCTTTTTTACAAATATTTACTTTTAATTTCAATACAGCTCACATAATGTCAGAAAATTACTTTTGACCCTTAAACACAGTACATATCAAATACTATAAGACTTTTAGTCAAGTAATATTCTAATAGAAACTAACTTCTACCACAGTCATGTGCCTTTAAGGTACTTCATATGTCACTGTGAGCTACTCTTTTGATTCGAGAGTTACTCATTAACTAATGGTTCACTTACAGTTAGCTCCTCATTTTACTTTTTTAAAAAACTAATCAATAGATATCTGTCTGATAATTAACAGCTCAGGTAACTGTAAGCTACAGTGAGAACCATTTCCTGTTGAGGATTTTAAAATGTTGTTTTCAGGTTGCACTTACGGTGAATGAGTCTGCAGCTGCAGCTGTTCCGTGCACTGACAGGTTTAGTTTGAGACAGATGAGGAAGTAGCTACAGCTCAAAATGAAACCAAAATCATCTGCAGTCCTTTAGCTGGAAGCATGGACCTAGGAGCTGCAGGTGACTGCAACAAATCAACGCCTTCTTAAAATAATTATAATAATAAGTCATTTTTTCAGATGTTTCAGGAAACACAAAAAACGGAACCATTTGTTGAATATATGATATTTACTAACAATTTTAATCAAAACAGTTATAAATTCCTATTGACACACAAACAACAAGGTCAGTCGAACATGGAACATGAGAGAATTAAATGACTTAAGCAAATTTTCTAACATGCCTTTATGACTGAGGCAATTATTCTAAGAGGGTGAGGAAATGCTCCTCCTCCTGGATGAGAGCAAACGGTGCTCAGCAGAGAGGAGTCCACGGGTAGAATAACTGTATATTAGCTGCTCTTCTATGATGATTATGGCTACGAATACTTTATTTTGTTGCAGCTTTTCTTAAAAATTGTGATACAATTTGCAATGTTTAATGAACTCTTAAGCAGCTTAGTTAAGTATCTAAGCAGATTGTACTTAAAGTCCCCCTGAAATACAATAAAAAGTCTTTTTAATCCGTATAATCCTGGATATTGATATTCATTCATATTGATGCTGTTCACCCATTTAAAGCTACAATAAGAATTTTTTCTGATTAAAATATGGAATAAAATGTCTAAAAAGGACTATACCTGTGTTAAATGATATGTTGAGTTGTGTACTTTCATTGTCACTGCAAATAATCTGGTTTCAGAATGTCTGACTCTTGAGTTTAAGGTCCAAGTCATAAATGGTCTCACAGATTTATACTTTAAAAGGAATTTTCACTGAATTGAATTACACGAGGAGCGAAAAGTTAACTGGATTAGACTTGATTGCAATTATTGAACCACAAAAGACGGTCTGAATGATGCTTTAAAGCAGCTTTCCAAATAGTTTCACATGTAAGTGTTTTAATCTCACTACGGTGAATGGATTCAACTTCACAAGTATGTTATGCATATTAGTGTCAAGATGCTCATAGATTCATATTTGGTACAATAATGATCGTAAATGTGTCATTTGCCAGAAAACAAGAAGGATGTTAAAATAAAATTATTATTGATTTTTTTTTGGGGGGAGGGGGGGGGGGGTAACGCGAGATTAACGCTCTTTGTGACTTGTGATAAGTTCTTTTCATAAACTGCTGTGGCCACGTTATAAAAACGTGCTTCCGGCTGTAAACCGGAAGCAAAACAATTAGCGCGATGGACGCGGCTAATAAACGTATGAATGAGCACGTGAGGCGTCGCACAGTGAGATGACCTGTCTTACACGCAAGTACTTAGCAACACCCGCTACATCAGCACCGTCTGAAACATTGTTTTCTGCTAGTATGTTCAAAGAAAAGTGTAAACCATGGTTTACTGTAACTGCATTATAGGCTGAGTCCTAGTTTACAATGATATGCACTTTGTTTTAGGAGCTGCTTTTATTACTAAGCATGTTTATTGACAGTACAGACGTGAATGGTGTAACACTGTATGCTGTGGTTTGCAATAAAAAAAATGTATAAAGCAAGTCTATCCACTTTGACATTTTGAATAGATAAAAATCTGTGATTAATAATAGAAGACCACCAGATTATCTCACCAAATTCCAAAACACAGGCAGAGTAGAAATCATTCGGATCATAACTTATCCTCAAAATATATATCTATATCCGTAGTGATCTATATACTTTTAAATACATTTGAGAGAGAAATGAGAAATACTTCATAATTGATACTTGACATATTGCTACCAAATCATGTGCAGCACATTAATTTCCCTTAAACCAGATATTGTCTTATGTGTTCATATATGAGTGAAACATATATCATGTTAAGGTGGTTTGAATAAACTGAATAGTCATGCTAGCTGTTTCCACCTGCTTCATGCTAAGCTAGGCTAAGCACATATGTAGGCTGCTGCATTGGTGAGACGAACACAAGAAACAAACAGAAATTTTCTGAAGTTGTTTACAAAAACTTGATACTGATATAAATAGCATAAATTAATTTTATAAAATAATTCAATTTAATTAAAACTAAAGTTAAACAGGAGTGTAACTTGTTTTTAAGTTGATTTATTTCAACATTCAACACAGGCTGGCTTAAAAAAAAAAATTATTTACACATATACACATAAATAAATAATTTCTTTCTTTCATATCTCATCTTAAGTTAGGTCACAGATTTCCGTGACCTCCACTCGTCCGTCTTCCATCACTCTTTCCTGCAGCCGAGGCCGACTCAACGCCATCCACAGACGCTGCTTCAGCTCCAGCGTCTGTGCCACGTATTCCTTCAAACGAGAAAATCAATCAGAGAATCAAATATCAAAATAGTGGTGGATTAATTTTCTGAAACATTGCAGCACTAAGGATAAAGTGACATGAAATAATGTTGAAACGGGTAGGTTTTCACTTTGATTTTAACAAGAAATAATAAATTAACCAGTAAAACATTAAACATCATATCTGAACGGTTACAGTTCTGCAATTAAAGTTTAAAGCCTGATTATGTTACAGTCCTTTCATAAATTGATATATTACCGAACGGGGCAACTTTCAGAAGAGTAAATGTGAATAATAATAATAAAAAGCGTACAGTTTTACTACATGAAGCCAGAGCAGAGAGGACAGACGGCTCCAACACAGAGTTGTAAATTTCTCTGTACCGCTCCACACTCAGGCCGTGGATCAGCAGCGGTTCTTCGTCTTCTGAAGCTGTTTCTGTTCTTTCGTGCACTTCCACACTCCTCTTCCTCTTCTTTCGAGAACTACAGCGAGGGTGGTTCTGCCTAATCTGCTGCATGGCTTTAAACTTGCTCGTCCAGAACTCTGCCGTCCCTTCCTGTTCAGTACAGCAGCAGGAGGAGAACATGCTGGTGAATGAATGAATGGACTACTGTAAATTAGACAGATGTCTACACGTGCAGCCAAATATGGCCACAAATGACCTATACACACTCTGGCTTTCAATATCCTACTTATTGCAACCGCACAGTGTTTCTGACCTGTGGGGGCTCAGCTGCTGCAGGTTTGGTACTGGGACCTGGCAGCTCATCACATGATCCTGTCTGTTTCTGTGGGGGAAGTCACATTCAGATGGGATTAGACTATGATTTATTCAATGTACTCTTTGTAACAGTGAATCACAGGTAAACCACCATCTCTTGTTTATAGATTATTGTTAAATTAACTAATAAAAACAAATGATAAAATACTCTTAAGCTTTGAGATGACAAAAGTCTATTTTTGAAGTTTGGCAATTTATGCTGAATATTTCAGTTGGCTTTTGTTTTATTTTGAAATCAAACTATATTCTTATTTTAATGCAGGTTATCTTAGTTGCTAGTTTCTTAGTTGTAGTTTAGTAGCTTAGTTGCTAGTTTTTTTTTTACTGTAAAACAAACAATTAATTATATTTGTCCAGGTTGTATTATCATGGTTACTTCAATTTGTTTCTTCTTAAGCGCAACTTCACTCATTTATTATTGCAATTTAAAAGACTTTTTTTGCTCAAACTTTATATATTTTTCTTACCTTCTCCATTGTATCACTGTGTGCAGTCACTAAACCTTTGGAACCTTTGGAACCTTTGGAAATGTCTTTGTGTTGATTGGTTTGTGGCTGGTTTTAATATTATTTTTTTTGAAAAATAACAAAAACAAATACAAATTTTCACCCTGAATTTTCTTGTTTGAGCATTCTGTGCTCAACTATGTTGGACTGCCAGTGTCATGATGTGCAGTGTTTGATTGTGGTGTTTGATTGATTGACTGGTCTATGAATGATTTTCCCAGTTGTTCCCAGATGTTCATCATCTCAACATCTGTCCAAAGGCAGGGAGCATGTGCTATCATTAATATTATTAATATACTTCCATATGCTTCCATATAGCAGTCATATCACCTTATATCAAACAATTACTACAATAACTATGCAATGCATAATAAGTTCTTTATATATATATATATATATATATATATATATATATATATATATATATATATATATATATATATATATATATATATATATCTCAACAATTTCTCTTCCTAAAAGTGGAATATGTAAAATAAGCAGAACTTCAAAATCTAGTATCTCAAAATCATAGTTGCAACAAAAAAAAAGAACAATCCAGCTGTTGGGTTGCCAGGTTTGTTGCCAATTGCATCAAGTGATCTGCCTGCACCAATCAAACAGGGTTTCAACTAATCAATACATTTTAAAACAGTATTTAACATTAGCTCTGCTCTGTCACCTGTGTGAATACTGCTAGCTAGAGCATGGGTGTCAAACATGCAGCTCCGGATGGCACTGGATGGCTGCATGAGTAAGTGTGATTAAAAATGTTCCAGTTCCTGTTTCTACAGAAATATGACATCATTGAGAATCTTTCAGGGCTCAAGAGATAAAATACTTGCAGTTTTGATTTGTAAATGCTTTCAAATATCTTGTATTTATTATATTTAGTCCAATAGTGAGTAGAATTATCTTGGATGAACTTATTCCATTGGAAGATAATTTGACCTATTTCACATTTTTCAAAGATTTGAGACAAAAAAAAATGTCCATAATATGAAATGGACAACATTAAGATAAATACCAAAACAATTTAATATAGATGTTTTAAGTTTGATATGAGCCCATCTAACATTTTTCACCGATATATTCTGTTTTTTTTCTTCTTCAGTCACTCTGCTTCTGTGATTCATAACACACTGTTCGCTGGGATTTTGAAACTGCTGCAGGACAGATAGACACATACAAGCTTCTATGAGTTTTTATTCATCTCATCAGAGTATTGTCAACATGCCTTAATCAGGAGTGAAGTGCAGGCACAAATATCAATAACAATAATTAAAAAGAAATCCCCTAAATGCATGAGGCTGGCAGTTCATAATCAAAATGTTTAGTGTTTTATTTTTAATATCAGAGACTTCATGTAGAATACCTGTAGAATACATGTCTGCTCATCTGACCATATCCCTATATATCTATCTAGACTATGTGTGATGTTTTTATTAAAATAATTATTTCTTGAACTACACAGCAGTGCTCTCGGACCTGTCAGAACTGTAGTTACAAACTGCAGCTTACATCACCATCTGGTGGTTGAAATCTTTCAGGGCGCTTCTTTTGTAGGAGAAATGTAGATAGATAATTAGTAATATAAATCCAGGAGATATTAGAGAAATATAGAGTGCATGCATTTTAAATATTTAAAAAAAACTTCCATTATATCCCATTATTTTGAATAAAATAATAATTAGGATTCTTTTTTTACAATGACCTTAAGAGTAAAAAGATGGTTTGAAATTTATAACAGTAGCAAAACATCTTTAGGAACTATTTATGCTTATATTATACAATACATGCTTTTCAACCTACATATATGTATGTATAACACTGAAGGGATTATTATAGTCACAAAATTGCATTAGCATGGAATTACCAACTGTCAAGTGAATGACAAGAAATCTTTGTGCGTTTAGCTTGTCTCACATTCAACCATAAATCTCTAAGTTCCAACAGCCGTAGACAAAGAAGGCCACTAGGTAACAGCACAAAAAACCTAATTAAAAAATATTTTTTAAAGAGTCCCTAAAAAATATTTGATGTTTTTTAAAATACCAGATATGTTTGGCATATAAGATGTGCATTCACAAGTTGTTCAATGGGAACTTCGGATGAGAAGAAGTGTGAAATGTCCACAGATCCTGATTGATCCTGATTAATCGGAGATGAGCTTGTTGCATGGAAGAAGAGGGCTGACGCCTATATTCTTTGCACATTCGTTCTGGAGAAAGAAAATGGACAATGTGAGTTAGCTCAATGTTAAAGTTTTCTTAAAACTCAGCAAGGAAAGTTCTCTCATTTCACACCCACATCTATTTACACATTGTCTTATTAACAATAGCTATAATTATTTATTATAAAACCATTTAACTACACAGCAGAGCATCAGTCAGTAAATTTCTCTGGACTCAATGACGGTGTTTTATGCTTTTGAGCATTCTTGTCTTTTTTTTTTACCATGTAGTTGACGACATTGAGGTGGTAGGGGATCCCACCCATCTCGTCACATTTCTTTATATTGGTCCTTTCTGGATCTCCAGCAGCCAAAACAGGAGCGTCAGGGTCAGCCTGCAGCAGAGGAGCAGCAACATTCATCAGAGCAATTAACTACAGTAGTTCTTCATTTTTTTATGTTTGCTTGCTTGCTGATACTAAAAATGGGCACCAAAGGTCACCAAAGGATGAATAGCCCCAGGCCTATTTTCCAGTTTTCCTGCTATAAATGACAAACAAATATTGAATATTTCTACAACCACAAAACCTTTATTTATCATTTAAACAAGACCAAACTGATTTAAATCAGGAAAAAAATGAAATTATCTAAAGTAAGTGCAATGCAAAGTTTAATGATTAATAAGAGTTCAAAGGTCAATTATTTGTTCTTAAAATCATAGAAATAAAACTGATTTCTGTAAGATGTATTCTGTAAAATGTTTAAAAAGGAGATTATAAAGGACCTAGTTAAATAATCGCACAAACAGCTCAAATCTAAATTACATATCAAAATAGTGGTTAGTTGCAGCCCTACTACTAATATTATATTAAACTATTTTCTTATTGTATTGACGATGTGGATATTGATGATATATATTGATGCTGTAGTAGTAACATTGTGTTTTACTACAAATAAAAAATACTTTTAGTGTTGTAGCTGAGTTTTTTTTCATGCAATATACGAATAAAACTCAATGCCACCTCTGTATCATTATTATTATTATTATTATTTTGTATTATTATTATTATTATTTTGTATTTTAACAGGTTAACTCTACATCGATTCAGCGGCTGCTAGGATTTGTGCTTCTGCACCTAGTTTCAGCAAAGCTGGTAGGGCAGTTATAAATGACCAGATTTAAAGTGTAAAGTTTTGGGGCTTTTTTAGGCTTTGGGTCTAAAATCAAACCTCTTTTATTTAATGACTAACCATCCCACATTTAATCAGAAAGCCACTGCTAACATTTTTAGATATCTGATATGATATCACATGTACAAACTTCAACATGAACCCAATACAGCTGGGTACAATCTGAGGTTTTTCTTTACCATTTATAATATCATCTTCAATATATCCATCCTGCTTTAGCTGTGTTCCTAGTGTCAATACTGTGCATCTACTCACAGGGTCCAGACCTCTATGGATTGACATCAGGTCTGACAACCTGCCGTTGAACCCGGGAGCAAAGTTTTCTGGGTTGATCGCCACGAAACACTGACCCTGGAATCACAAAACAGACAACACGGTGACGCAAAACAAACAGCGGAGGGCTCATGGTGTGACGTAGCGTCACATGGCAAACGTCAGAGTTGCTTCTATTCAAGGTAACTGTGGCTGTCAAAGGTTGCGTTAATGTTATGCTTCCTGTGTGCCCTGCTAATCACCATAGTATAGTAAACATAAAGTGAAGACATCATTACGGCGTGTTATTATTATTCATCCTGCTGCTTTAGCTGTGTATTATCGCCCAAAGGAACTTGAAGTGGTTTAAATACTTTAATAAAATATTATAACATATGTAGACCATAAAAACATTTGCTTTCATTTCATTTGCTTGCCAATTTTCCAGTGAATCCCCTGCAGGCTGCAACAAAACACGTCCAAATTAAAATTCCAAAATGTGGCTTGACACAACACGTTGTAAAGGATATCTTCATCCTATTAGTTTTTATAGTTTTCAGGTTTTGGGGAAAACCGAAAAAAACCTTATCAAATGCAGAGAATATTATATTTATTAATCATTTCAATCAAAAAGGCCTTTTAAAAACTGAGATGCAGCAAATTTTCAATGAAGCAATGACACTTAACATGTTTAATAGATTGAAGATCCTGGAACTTCTTTTCTTTCTTTATATTTGGCCACATTTATTGAGTTTAATGATATGCACAGCGCTTTATGTTAAATTATTATTAAGAATTTAGAATAAATTAATATAAAACATTATAGCCTATAGCCTTCATCACCCACCAGTAGGAATTGATTCAAGGAAGTTTTTCTTGACTAAACCAAAAAATAAAACTGAGTAAAATGGACATTGTCCTATAGCGCATGAAGAGTCAGATCCTTTTAACTCAGGATTAAGGTGATTTTACCAGACATGACCAGCATCATTAAGAGATGATTTAAGCCAAAAACTCAATGACCTAGGCCATTATGTGAAATTCATTAAGGGACTTGAATTCAATTTTTGTTTTTCATTTAGGCTATAACTGTACGATCTTGCCAGTTTCTTTTTTTTCCAGAAATCTCCCCTTTAGTGTGTCATATCACAATCAACTACTAAAAAAAGAAAAAAAATGGGGTTAGGATACCCATTTCAACACACAACACAAGCCAAAACAAAATCAACATACCAGGTCAGCGATGCGGTCAGTGACTTTCCACGTGCGGATGTTTTTGCTGTAATGGGCACCGGCCAAGATGCCACAGAACACTTCCACCATCATTGCCAGACCATAGCCTTTGTAGCCTCCTGAAGGAACCAACGGAGAAAGAACAATTCAATAAAGTTTCGTAAGGAGAGAAGGTGACTGCAAAATGTTACTATGACAGTTTCTGCCTCCAAATGTTGCTTGAAAAGTCCATAAAAAATATAAGATTCTTCCTTCATTGAATCACTCAAATCAAATAGTGAGGATATAACATGCAGAAATACACATCTTTACTTCACTGAGTGCACATGAAACAGAAAGGGATAAGAAAAGCCTGTTAAAATCCTAAGCATTGAGTTTTATTCACATATTGTATGAGAAAACCTCAGCTACAACAATAAATAAAATTAGATTTAGCAATATTAAAGCTATATTTGCTCTGTAAAAGCAACATATTTGGATACCAGGTTCAAGTACATAACCATTGTGGTTGTAGAGATATTACATATTTATTATCATTTATAGCAGGAAAACTGCTGACATGATATTTGAGTGTGAACCAAAAGCAGTATAATTCCTTCATTTTGCTAACAATACACCGATAAAACGGACCAAACTGAGCAGATTGCCGCCAGCAGCTTTAGCCCATTTCCGACCTGTAGCTTCACAGCCGCCAATCGGCACCAGTCCTCCTCCATCCAGGACTCTCCTGGGGTCAGTGGTGAGCTTCCCATCAGCGTCACAGCCCCATCCCTCCGGGATGTCATCTCCACGGCGATCATGGAGCTCCACCTGAGCACATTGAACAATAAGAAATTAAAGAGGGCAGTGCTGCTAACCATACAGATATTTCACCAAAGGAGAATTTCCTCCACACCCCGTGATTCACTTCGTTTTTCAGTCAGTAATGCAATCCTTCTTCACGACTATAGCTGCAACAGGATATTCAACACACCTGCTGAAATGTTAGAGGCTTTTATACGTTTTCAATAGATGATAACAGCCTTTTAACTACCTTAGCCCCAGGCTTATTTTCAGTTTTCCTGCTATAAATGATAATATACATGGAATGTCTCCACAACCACAAGGGTTATGTACATGCATGTGCTGGTATCAAATGAAACTGAGACAAAACCCATAAAATCATAGAAATCATCATAGAGGATCATTACAGAACATGAAGAATATATTCTGTAAGATGTTAAATGACCCAATGAAATAATCACACAGCTCAAATCTAAATTAAATATATAAATAAATTAAAACAGCCGTACTACTGATATTATATTAAACTATTTTCTTACTGTATTGATTATTTTGGATATTAATGATATATATTGATACTGCAATAGTCACATTGTGTTTTACTACAAATGAAAATACTTTATTTAGGATTGTAGTTGAGGTTTTTTTCATGTAATATATGAATAAAACGTAATGCTGCCCCTGTATCAGGGGTTTTTGCATTTTAACGAGTTAATTCTAATTAAGTAGCCACTAGGGTTAGTCTTCTGCACCTAGTTTTAGCAAAGCTGGTGGGGCAGTTATGTCCAAATACAAAGTGGAAAGGGCTTTTGGGGGTTTGGGGCTTAAATAAAAGTTCTAGCTATAAAAATGAACCCAATCAGAATAGACTCTATTAGTGCAGGTAATGCCTGAGGAAGCTCTGTCCTGTATGTAAGACATGCTGATGGTTCATCATGAACCTGTCCTTACCTTTCCGATTGCTACTGCTGATGTGGCCATGTCCAGGACAAAGCTGTCTCCATCTTTAGCCGGAGCTGCCATACTGATGGGGTTAGTGCCCAAAGTGCACTGGAAACAGCAGTACAACAATATTTAAATACAATATTTATTGGTTTTAGAAAACTATCTGGTTAAATTAGAAGTCATTCAGTATTGGCTGACTAAATCTTACAGATTAAAGTTCTCCTCTTTTTCAAAGTGTTTGTTTGGAATCATTTTCTCACCTGTTTACCACGTGTGGGGACCACCAGTGGGGATGTGTTGGTGAAAGACATTCCCTGTGGTGGAGCAGACCAGGAAAGGATAAGAAACATTCACCTTTATATGGGATTATTAGCTTTTCAATTTCTGTAAACTGAAAAAAATGGTGGAGGAAAACAATACAAAACTTTTTCCTCTTAACTTTTCACTTACAATCATGTTTTCCTTCAGAGCTTGCATTGCGTAGTGTCCGGCTATACCATAGTGGTTGGAGCCTAAAACAGAAAAAAGACAACATGCATTTAATGGTTTTACAGGAAACTGGCTGTGTGTTCATTGTTTTATTTGTTAAGATTTGTTTACCGCTTGCAGTATTTGGCCACTGCAGTGGAAATTAAATGTTCCCTTTAGTTGATACACAAGGGACAAAAATTACTAAATAGGATTTTTTTCCTCAAAGTAAATTATATAAATTCAAGTCCAGTTTGCTGTCTGTTTCTGGAATCATCGGTTTAGCCAGTTTGACCTTGTTTTTTTTTTTCTCCTCCCACAATGAATCTCTTATTACATGAGTCACAATGAATTTCTCAACAGCGAAAATAATCCCCTTTATAAACGGTGAACACGCGAACGTGTCTGTTTAAGCCTGATCATGTCACGTCAGGTTGTGAAGGGAGAAATAAGAAGACATCCAAACACACTGTAGAAATTACAGGCACGTTATAACTTTGAACTCTTTTTTTTTTTCCCACTACAATGCAACTAAATGTGTTCCTCTGTCAAAACAGGACCTGTTGTAGCTCAGACGGAAATTTCTGTTCTAGGGTTTGGGAGATACGGTCCTCACCATGTGCCACCACCCAGCCGACGCCGACCTCTTTGGCTTTCTTTATGGCCAGCTTCATGCAGAAGTTTCCCACCACGGGGCCCAGCAGGTTCTTCCCGTCCACAAGGGCTGTGGCCGCGCTCTCCTTCTCCAGCATCGGCTCGCCGTCTTTGGCACAGATTCCTGATTGGATGTCTTTCACGTACATGTCTGTGAAAATGTAAAGAGGCAACGGCAGACACCAAACCATTAAAGACACAAAATCATCCTAGACAAAACTTGGCTTATGGGCTTATAAATAATGCAATTTTTTTCATTTTTATCACTACAACTATGCTGTAGTCAAACACGCAGGTGCAATGGTAAATCCCACTGACCCATCCTGTTCAGTCCATGGCTGTAGTGGCCCCTGTGGTCCCCTTCCACCAGCACCTCAGCCAGACTCTGGGCGTGATGCGGCTTGGTGCCCACGGCTATCATACACCTCTCGATGAAGCTCTGCACCTCCGACTTGCTAATCAGACATCTGCAAAGAGGAAAAGATCATAATCACATGATTATGTCCTCAAATATGCATTTTATTTAGAACAGGAGTAAATATTGAACTAACATTAAGGATAATGCCATTTCAACATTTTAGGCCCAAGGCCTATTTCTTAGTTTTCCTGCTATAAATGATAATGAATATGGAATATCTCTACAACCACAAAGGTTATGTACTTAAAACTGGTATCAACAGAAAACTTCAACATGTGAAGTGACTATAGAAGTGTCAGAATCAATTTATTACTGTGACAGAGCAATTATAGCTAAAATATAGACAGATAAAAATACTTTATTTAAAACTTAAAACAAGGCCAAATCAGCAAACAAACTTAAATAAGCTAAATTGTCTGCAATGCACAATATAAGGAGTAATAAGATAAGAGTTCAAAAATCAATTATTTGTCTATAAAATCATAGAAATCACACTGAGGATCAATACAGAAAATGCTGAATATATTCTGTAAGATGTTTAACAAGTCCTTATACCCAATTAAACAAACAGCTCAAATCCAAATTAAATATCAAAATAGTGGTTAGTTGCAGCCCTACTACTGATATTATAATACACAATTTAAACTATTATCTTATTGTATTGTTGAAGTAAATACTTTACTTTTATTAATACTTTATTTAGTGTTGTAGCTGGGGTTTTCTCATGCAATATATGCATAAAGGTGAATGCTGCCCCCCTATCAGGGTTTTTAACAGGTTAATGGTCCCATACCTGTACTTTGCTAGGTTTATTTGAAGTGTTAACAGGCTTATCGTGCTATATTTGTTATTTAAAGTACAAATATTTGCCTTAGTGTAAGTTTTACAAGTGCCTCATAAATATTTATGAGTATTTCTTTTTTAAGAAGCTCCACAGGATGTACAATTATTAATAGTAACTAATAGGCATTTACTCAAGTATTGCTTGGAAGCACAATTTTGAGGTATTTACTTCAACTTAAATATTTCTATCTTGTTAATTACACTCCACCACATTTCAGTGGACAACAAAACTCGCCTGCAGTGCTGCAACATGTTTTAAAGGTGATTTAAAAAGACTTGTGTTGCATTCGCCTCCTCAGCCCTAATGACCGGTCATTTTTTTGTCTGGTTTTCTGGTTCTTAAACAAACTGTGGTCTGGATAACAGGGCAGAGTTTTGGACTTTTGGCCGAAAAAGCAAAGGTAAACCAAACCAAGTGCATGGCTTGTCCCACATCAAACACTGGCAGAGGTGAAACCTTCTGTTACCCACAGTTGACAGAATGGAGAGCTCCATGCTAAGTCAAGGTTTGAAGTCCATCTTTGCATCGGTGATTGATTTGACTTGACATGACTTGTAACCATCGACAATAGATGAATTAGGTCATGACAGTAAAGCTCTATGGTCATTAACGAAAAATCGGACTGCAACACTTTTGTTATTGTTGAGGATACAAATCTGAGTTAATATGAGAAACAGCAGAACACTGTATGCCAGATGTCCCGAAAAACATTGTCAGGCCATAAACTGTGGCGTCCCTGTCTGTCTGTGTAAAAATATCCCTTAAGCTTTCATTTTTCCAAAACCTGATGTGACATTGGGACAGCTAATGAGAAACAGATTCTGGCAGAATGGAAACCATTTAGAACTCTCTTGAGTGTTTTCTAGTTTAATGCTGAACCCAATAAAGTTCTTCTTCCTTTCTTCCTTCTTAATTCTTATTTTCAATATGTACTTTGTGTTATTTGGTGATTAGAGATTGGATAATTGTATCCAGATTGTATCTCTCTCTGAAATAATATTGTGCTCAGATTTGCGCTAAGCAGCTGATGAAAGTTAATTTAATTTTCTGCATCTTTGACAAAAGAAGGTGAATAAAGTATTATTAAAAGGTTTGATATTGATGATACCGGTGCCACACTCTAATCCATTAATTAACTCAAAACATCTGCAAAGGCCTTTAAATGGTATCTCAGTCTTGTTTTGTAGGCTACACAATCATGGGGAAGACTGCTGACCTTACAGTTTTCCGAAACACCTTGCACAAGGAGGACAAGGCACAAAAGATCATTGCTAAAGAGGTCGGCTGTGCACAGAGCTCTGAACTGTGCTCTGCAAAGAATCTATGTTGCTTGAGGTCAAGTGTAAAGTTCCCACAGTCAGTGAAGGTTTGGGGGCCATGTCATTTGCTGGTGTTGGTCCACTGTGTTTTCTTGAGTCCAAGGTCAACGCAGCCGTCTACCAGGAAGTTTTAGAGCACTTCATGCTTCCTACATCTTAATGGAGAATGCAGATTTCAATTTTCAACAGGATTTGGCACCTGCACAAAGTGCCAAAGCTAACCGTACCTGGTTTAAGGACCAGCTCTTAATTGGCCAGCAAAGTCGCCTGGTCTTAACTCCTAAGATACTGAATTTGGGATTTTTATTAGTTATCAGTTATAATCATCAAAAATACAAGTTTCACTTTTGGAATGGAATTGCTGGTATAAATCAACTTTTTTTTTGACCAGCACTTGTAAAGCACCTGCCACCAAGAAAAATTTGTAGATTTGTGAAATCCTCTCTCTCAATATTTCATGTATTTTACTGTATCTTGACTTACTGGATCATATTTTGTTGTCTAACCTGTACCTGTAATGACAGCCCCCGCACACCGAGCTGGATCGCTGGATTCGGACTGAACGTAGCTTCAGAGTGTTAATCCTGAGTGTTGCACTAGCTAACTCACTTTTAAAGTATTTGGTTCTAATTTCTAGATGATTATCTGAGAGCTACACCTTTAAATGAAGGGAACTCTCCTGTCGAGGCAACGAGTTCTGCGTCAGTTGCTAGGGAACCACAGTGATCAGATGAGAAATAGGCTACCAACAAAACATAAATGGATGAGGGTGGGGGAATGCAGAGTTTTTGGAATGCTACTATACAAGCAATTCCAGTCAGCAGAGATATATGCAGAGAATGTGCAACATATGTGCACAAGATTAAAAAAAAAAATACCAGGACTTTAGGGGCTCTTTAGGGGCTCTGCCTGAATGTGACACAAGTAATTACAGTAATTACAAAATGAGAAGGACTTGACCAGCCAATAAAAACTATATCTATTTGTTGAATTCACAGAAATGTTGCTATATGAAACTTGGTACATATAGCACTAAGTGCAAAAACCTTCTTGTCAGTGACTTTGCGTGTCCCAAGGAGTCAAAGTGAGACCACCATAGGCTGGCTGTATTTTTATACATTATTACCGGTAAATTGTAAATTCACTTGCACTTAAAACATAGCTTCATAGTTCCCCATTGTCCTAATACATTGTATATAGGAGGTATGAAAGAAAGCAGCACATAAGAAACTACCCTGGATTAAAAATTTCTGCAAATAATGCATAAACAAGGGAGGGTGTATGCATACAACTCTACGGGTTAAATGAAAACATGTGTGTCCAAGAATGGGTTAAAACTTATATAACACCAACCCATGAAAGTTACAAGGTTAGTAACGAGAATAGTGAAAAAACAGAAACAGAGACGCTCAGTAGGGTGTGTATGAGTGTGCGTGAGTGTGTCTACTTGTTTGCATGTTTGGTAACTATCCGGGATTTGCAGGGAACAAACTAGTGAAACAGGCTCACATATGAAAACTGAGGTCTGGAGACGAGTCGATGGACAGACTGTGCAGACTGGTTTACTGGTTCAGAAGTATTTTTATTTATGGATAATTGGATGGAAGGATTGATTATAGATGAATTATCCTGATGAAGAAAAGTCAATTTAATGGAAATAGGGTGCGGTGTGAAAAAAACAAAAAAAGCAAATACCTTTTAATAGGTTTCATGTCTGAAACAGCACACAGTCATGTTGATAAATAGCATGACATGTAGATTTGCATGCCAGGGGAATTTTTTGGAAAAATAAAGTGCTTGCCTTAGGCGCAAACAGGCAGAGTTTATGAGCAGAACATGAACCAAATTAGAGGTTTAAAGCTGACTTCTTGGTAGTTTTGCCAACGTCAAAACAAAACTAAACACGCACTTCATTCCTTGACATAATTGTTTGATTTTATTTGCTGCTGGTCACATTCTTGCATTGAAACTGATGATGAACAAGACATTAAGATACTTCCAGTTAAATCCAGGAGAATGTGTCTATAATATATTTAACAAAGGCAGGGAGTCATTAAACTTTTAACGTTCAGTTTAAAAAGTATAGCCTGTTATATCAGTTTAACATGAATAGCCTATTATATCAGTTTAAAAATGATAGCCTGTTATATCAGTCCTGGGTGGAAAATGATGTAATGATCTATAATTGTTTTTTGAGTGACATATCTCTATTATGTGACCAATTCCACCATCAAGAAGAGTTTTTCATGTTTAGTTTCTATATCCATGCAGTCCTCCATACGTTAATTAACGCTATCTTTCACCTGATTTAATTATAGCGCAGGTTCCATTCTTACCTGCTCATGGTGACTCCCTGGTTTTTGTGCGCCTTTTCAGATCACTGGTTTGTCGCAGCTGTGGCAACTTGCTCTTCAAGTTAAGCGGAGTTTGGATCCGCCCAGTGCCGCGTAAAGTCTGTCAGGTATCCTATCTGCGTCTCTGGAGGAGAGGCTCGACAAGTTGGGGAGGGAGGGTGGCGGTGAGGGGAGGGGGGTTGTCTGCGCGTCGCGGCGCGCGCGCTGCGCGGTGCGGTGCGCGCTGCGCGACGCGGCATCACGCATACCTGTTCCTGCTTGGTGAGGTTACAAGGCTCCAGGGCTTGAAGCCTAACGTTTACAGCTTCTCCTGTCTCACACCGTGGGAAGTTTCCGTTTGCGCTGTTTAAAGTGATCTGGATGGAAAGTTACATAAATGCCCCCAACCCTGCAGCTGTTGGTGGGACACAGAGAGAATATGGACATGATTCAGCCTGCACATACATGTCCCTATATATTAATAACAGGTTAAAGACGTTCATTTTTTCGAAGATCATTATAGATAGGGCTGGCCCTGGCTGGCCTTGGTATGCTGCTATAGGTGTAGAGAGACTCTGAGCTTCTTTTCCTTCCATCTGAAACACTCATGATCCATTGATGTACCACCAAATTCTGTGCAGTTCATGTGAAGTGAAATACCGGTAACTAGGTAAAAGCTATGAAATCTATTGGTCTGGTATAGTCCATTAAATATGGCTTTAGTTTAGACTTAAAATGAATAGATATTTTCCTTAAATAGTATTGTGGAATAAATTTCATTCTCTGATGCTATCAATATATTTGACACAATATTAAATTATGACAATGATTAATTGGATTAATTACATTATTATTATTATTATTAATTGGCCCTCCCTCTACTCAGGCCCTGGATAGTCAGTTTAACCTTTTCCTCCACTATTTTGATTTTGGTCAATTTAATCTTGTTTTCTTAAATCTAGTTAATATTCTTTTGACAAAAATATGAGATAAAAATGCCAAAATATTAGATAATTAAAAAAAAGAAAGCAAAATAAGTAAAATAAAATATTACAATTTTTAAATAAAACCACATATTGGCAAAAAAAAAGTTTTAAAAATGAGATAAGTGAAACAAGTAATTTGGCTAAAATCGAGTGAAAAAAACTTTTATTAATGGAAGCAGCTAAATTGAGTTGTGCATACGGCTCTCAGCTAAGGTGTAGCTGCCTATTGCGTAACAAGACAGAAAAAAAGATGAGCAGATAAAACCCAAGTTCAAATCATGATACATGACACATGGTAGGAAAAACTAAACAAGATAAAACTGGCCAAAATCTAGGGAGAACAAAAACTTGAACTAACTACAACTATCTACCAATGCAATAAAAATAATTTATGTGACCAAACTCCGCTGTAGAAACTGATGATGAAGAACAGTTTTCCAATGCAGACCCAGTTTGGCTAAAACTATATCTGTAACATTCACTTCTATTTTGCATACTATTCTTTTCAATAGCATATTTTAAATATTCTCATTTTTGTTTATTTATATGTGTGATATACAATAATTATTTTCCAAATTTTCTTTCTACTTACTTGTAATAACTGGTGTGTGTGTAACACATGACTATATGGCTTTAGGCTAAGGTGTAGCTTACATTTATATAATGACAGAATAGAAGAGCAGTTTAACATCAGGACTTGTTACTACCTCTAGTGGATCTGGTTTTGATCAAGTGTTCCACTCACTGTACCCTGCTATGTGTTTTGATGCTGAATGTGGGAATTTCCTGCTTTTGCTTTTGAAGCCTGCAACTAACCAACAGCAGTTGGTGGAAAGTTACTTAAACACGCTACTCGAGTACAATTTTTTTTTTTGTTTGTTACTTTGCAGATGAATAAAATTAAATTGAAATGGCTATTCACTTTTTGTGAATGCTGCCATGTATTGTAATGCAATGCTATTTATATTAATGCAAGTATCTTTGATAAAAGTTGTCTCTTGAAATAGAAAATCTGCTGCTGAAGATGTGAGAGTTGTCTTTCTTCTTCTGTGCACATCTGCGTAAGCAAACTATGATACAGAACTTCAATACTAAATAACTCAATAACTTTCAAGACTTTGTCACCACTACACAAACAACAACTGTTGATTTGATAACTTCCTTGAACTCTGGCCTAACCTAATCATTAATCCCCGTTCCTCTATGATGAGAGGTCTCATGTCGACAAAAGTTCACCTCCTCTTAGGATATGTCATCATTCTTCATAAAAATTAGAAAAAAAAGAGTCACAAATATTCCTATCATAACCACCATAAATAATTTTGTATGATATAGGGTGACAATGGATAAATGGGGCCACTTTTTGGTAAATTGTTTGGGACAAAAAACACAGTACCAAATATACCTTTTCCATGTATATTTATAATTAATAATGGCTGTTTCTGATTATTTTGTGTTGGAATTATGTGATAATGTGTGCCAATTTTTTTTTTTTTGCATGAGCGGTTTCAGTTAACATGGGCCAGTTAAATGACAAAGGGAAATTCCCATTCAAAATGAATTCATCATCAATTTTAATATTAAAACACAATTGCTTTGAACCACATATCTTTTAAAATGTGTTAAGCGAACTCATATTGCTGCTATTAAAACAAGAACAGATCAGTTATGTGTACACACACACACGCTAACACGCCTGTGTATACAGGCTAAGCTATCACTACACATAAGGTCATATGTAACAAGCTAAGTTACACAAACACAGCAAAAGTACTTTGAGTTGCACGAATGTTGCATGACAATCAACATACTGCACATGTTTTAGTTGAACCAAATATCATACACACTGTCAGGTTCAAACAACCTAAAACTTTTAAAAACACACACAAAGAGGAGAAGACAAGGGATTAAGATTTCTTACTCGCAAGGAGAACGGACAGAGATATGCTCAGTTGCAGTCTCCAATCCGCTCTAACCGTATCTCTGCCAGAGCCCTCTTTTTATTTCCTTAGGGTCCTTAGTTACATGTTGGTGTTGCTTCTAAGGGGAGGGGGAAAGGTCAGCAACAACTTAAACTGTAGTAAATGTCTAACTAATACAAGGTTTTGTTTTCCTATCTCTAGAATGTAAACAGGTCTGTTTCTTCTCAACCACTCTCCCAGGTTAGCTATGGTGTTACAACGAATTTATGACTTCCTTATCAATACGACAGGAACCAGGTACATCAATTAAACAGGTGGAGGGAAGTTCACATTAAAGTCAAGTCACCAGTTGCAACATCTCCATTGTCCACCTAGAAGATAACTGCAGAACAAGACACACACACACACAAACTTATACTTTCATGGTATGCAGTACAAAGAATAAAAGAGTGTAAATGAGTAAATATGGGATAACATATAAGCATTATTAAAAACACATCCCTAAGGTGTACTGGGTCAAATGTGACTATTATAGATTCTCATAGATAGCAGATAATCTGCTTGTGTGTGACAACCACCTTATTCAACCTGTTTTCAATTAAACATGAGGAACATGAAAAACATCTGGACCATCAACTTGTATAAACTAGTGATGGCACATCTCAGAGACAAACATGCTGGGACTAGATGAGAAATGTTTCATGTTTCATAAATTCTTTCATTTTGTTCATTTCTGTTTGTCTTCGCTATTCAAACAAAAAAATACTAATTAAGTCTACAAATGTCTAGATATGTTTTAATACATTTGTCTGTGTTTTTTGCTTGTTTGTTTCACAGTTATGGTTTTCTCGCTACTCTGACAGTTTTGGATGCAAATATAATGAGCAGATTGAGCATATTATAGTCTTCAAAGGTTAATCCTCTCGAATTGGACATATCATGAGCTTTGTGTCACTTTGGAGCAAAAATGTTAGATTTGCACTTAGGATCCAAAACCTAATTTTAGTTGGGAGCACTGGTAAAGCTAAAAAAAAAGTATTCAAGATCCAACAAGCATTTTGCACTGTGTGGTGCAATGAAATGTGCAGCCACCAAGGGGCGCTGAGCCTTTTCTTATTGGGCTGACTGTTGGGTGGATAACAGGCACAAGAACATGCAGATACAACTACGCTACTTATACTGGAGCCTATCAGAGCTACCATCAGAGATCTTCATACACTTTGGAATATTTCTGGATTTGACAAGCAACTTTCCTTTTATAAATGAGCTTTTCACTGCCTTCAGTCTGAAAACACTTTCACTGAATCTGAATGTTTCACATTGAAATTCTTCAGGGTTTGTTCATGTAAACTACCGATCAACAGTTTGGGGTCACTTAGAGATTTTCTTATTTTTTAAAGAAAAGCACTGTTTTTTCAATGAAGATAACTTTAAACCAATCAGAAATACACTTTATATATTGTTAATGTGGTAAATGACTAGTCTAGCTGCAAATGTCTGGTTTTTGGTGCAATATCTACATAAGTGTATAGAGGCTCATTTCCAGCAACTATCACTCCAGTGTTCTAATGGTACAATGTGTTTGCTCATTGCGTCAGAAGGTTAATGGATGATTAGAAAACCCTTGATGCTATCATGTTAGCACAGTTGAAAACAGTTTAGCTGCTTAGAGAAGCTATGAATCTGAAATAAAAGTAAATAAAAGTGTGACTTTTCATGGAAAACACAAAATTGTCTAACTTTTGAGCATTAAGGTATTTATATAAACCTAGTTATTTGGTTTGAGTTTGACCAGAAATAAACTATTATTATTATTTTTTTTAATAAAAGTACTTTGCATTCATGTTAGGCCAGCAGTGAGGGCTAAATGTTCAAGTTAAGGTCACAGAGTACGATGTATTTGTTGGCCCTGACTCACACTACAGCACGTGTTAATAAATAAAAAGATATGTGTATGCATTCTCTTCCACACATGCCCTCCAGGCATCGACTGTCGCCAGCAGCTCCCCAGAAGGAGCACCACCTCCCTCTGCTGTGCCAGCTCCTGGCCTGTAATTGTTCATGGCGCAGACATCTGCAACGCATTTCTCTCAGACCACAGGAAGAAAATAGAAAGTTGGAAGCCAGAGGCTGTGATTTGGGCGCGTATAAATAAAGTCGCGAGCTGCATGGAGAGGCTGCTAATATGAAGGGAGTCCGGAGGGTGGGAGGTCGGGAGGAGCAGGACACCCAAAGGCATCAAAGATCAGACGCAAGACGCAGGAGGGCACATGGAGCCGCGAAGGAAGTTTGTGTAGGACGTTCGGATTTTAGCCTCTTAGTCGCCCAGGGCCATCTGGGTGAATTTCACATGCTAGGTCTAGACTTTATTCATTCTCTGCTGGCACATCTCCCTGTGATTTGCATGTTTTGATCACCTGTTCTTATCACTGCATACTGTACAGCTGCACATTTGTCTGCAAATCCAAATAATAAAACAATACAGTAAGAGACATTATGTTGATTCATGCACTGTTACAAAACGCGATTTCTACCTGCCAATAACATCTTGTAGTGGTATTTCTATATATATGTAGTATGTATGAAGTATTGTGTATTTAAATATATGGATTACAATATAAAGGTTATGTAGATGATAAATGGCCAACCTAAAGGTGGGATTAAGTAGTGTTACAAAGGTTTAGCAGAAATGTATGGAAAGCCATTTAACATTTAAAGGCTAAATTTGACTATCCGGGATCAACATTGTTGATATCAACAATGTCTTTCTGACTTTTTGTAATTACATTTTGAATATTTGTGTCTTTTATTAAAGATATCTGTAACAAACTGTGGAAATGACACATAGAGAGATCTGTAATTCAGTTTCGACTATAGACACAACAGAATTACAGATATCTGTAAAGACGTCACAGAAATGTCATTCAAATCCTCACACATCTTAAATGACAACTGCAGATATCTGTAATTCAGTTTTGACTATAGGCATAATGAAACTTATGGGGGCGTCCCAGGTCTCAGAATGTAGTCAGAATGTAATTCCAGATATCTGTAGATATCTGTAATTACATTCTGACTGGGTGAAACGAAAGGTACAGATATCTTTAATGAAAACTCAGTTCAAGATATCTATAACTTAATAATAGATGTATACGATTACATTTCGACTAGTCGTAAATCCGGTTTGAAATATTTGCAACGCCATTTCGCCGAGTTGAAACTTAGTTTCATATACATGAAAAGGGGCATGCAGATGTCTTTAACCGTGGTGTTTTAAAGATATCTTAAACTGGAATTATCACTAGTCAGAATCAAATTTTAGATATCCCAAAATGGAATTACTACTAATTACAGTTCAGTTACAGTAATTTTCATATCGGATATCTGGAAGTGAATTGTAGATATCTGTATATGACAAACCCCATACACATGAATGGCAAAAGTGGCGTCAGTTGTCCTAGGAAGATTGCAGTTGTGGACATCTGAAATGACAATTGTGGATAGGAAGAATATACTTGTGGATACCTCAAATGTTTCTTTTTGACTATAGCAAAAACTAAATTACAGTAAATACAGACTGCAACACGTATCCAGACTGACTTTTAAATGTTAAAATGGCCGGCCATAGAAATGTTCTAAATATACATTGGTTCGGGCTCCTAGGGGTTTCTTGGGACTCTAACCAGCGAGCAGAGGAAAGTCCTCCCATACACGTGTGTCATTCAATCTGCGATAATTCCTCTGACTGGGAGCAGATTGGGGTGGAAATGAGCCATCTACTCCTGCTGCAGACCTCCTCATAGCCACTGCCTCCTCTGTAGTGGTCTGCCTGGGCCGGTCCTGCCGCCCAACTGAGGGCACGGTTAAACAGTTTGCTAAAAATGGGACGTTCTGTATATAGTTGGTACAGTAGCAGCCTCACAGCTGGGATGAAAACAGTCTTGCCCGTTTCCTCAGACCCGCCCCAGAACCAGACCCACGGGGCCCAAAATGATCCCTTTAACGCTGGGTGTAGGTGCAACAGCGGAACCGCAAAAAAAAGAACCGCCCTGAGGGAACATCTTCTCTTCGTCCAGTCCAGTTTATTAGAAAAGAGGACTTGAAAAGTACCTGGAAATCATTGCATTCTCATCATAAGTGCAGCAATACAGTAGGAAAGGGTAAGCGTGTTTAAAAAAAAAAGAAAAGTGAAGAATCTCACCATTTTCAATGCAATACTGAGTTAACAGGATCTGGTTTATTTAGCTGGAACTAAGTTAAACCAAAAAAATATACTTAAAACAACAAAATACAAAAAAAAAATACATGAATATTGACAAAATATATGTTGTAACAATAATAACATTTTTAAAAAACTGCTGAAAGTAGAAGAATAAGCAATGGGAGGTGAATGTTGATTGTCCTTTGCCAAGTGGCTTCTTGTTATATGTGGCATTCAGACTTTGGCTCCACAGTCCTCTCCACTCCTCCTCCTCTTTCTACCCTGACTAGAGATACAGTACTGCAATTTCAGCCATTTCCATTCAACATAAATACAATAAATAACAACAAAAAACTACAAAGAGGAGACACTTTCTCAATTTTTTTCCCATCCTGGTTTCCATCTCTTACTGTAGGCCTGATTCACACAATGTCAGGCAATGCGGGGGCAAATGGAGGTTCTCCCTATTCATTTCAATGGGGGGTTGACAAAGTAAAGTTATAACACTTTGCTGTTGGCTCCATGACTCATTTTAACCAATTAAACCCCAGACTATTTTTCAGTTTTCCCGTTTGAAATGATAATACATATGGAATATCTCTACAACCACAAAGGTTTTGTATTTTAACCTGGTATTAAAAGAAATCTATCTAACATGTGAGGTGACTACAAAAGTGTCAGAATGCTGCTGTGACAGAGCAAATATAAAGAGAATATTGCAAAAAAAAGAAGAAATCTAACATTGTGTTTTACTACAGTTAAAAATTGTTTATTTAAAGATTAAAACAAGACCAAATGGACCCAAATCAGGAAAAAAAATGAAATAAGCTAAATTATCTGCGATGCAAAGTTCAAAGACTATTGAAATAAGAAATCAAAGATGAATTATTTATCCATAAAACTATAGAAATCACACTACTACTGATATTATGTATATATATATGTAATATTTTCTTATTGTATTGATGGTGTGGATATTGATTTAGTGTTGTAGCTGAGGTTTTCTAATGCGATAGATGCATAAAACTCAATGCTACTCCTGTATCAGGGGTTTTGCATTTTAACAGGTTAAAAGAGGAAAAGAGAAAAAAGAGAGAGCATTGATGGTCAGGGGGGCTACAGAATGAATGAAGAGAGCGAGCAGCGTTAGCGAGAAAATGAATGAATGAGAGAAATGAAACTAATTTTCTGGTTGGTATCACGGCCTTGGGAACAAATAAACACGCCCACACGCCACAACTCCACCTCCAACCTCCATTTTTACCCACAGCGCCTGATCCCGTGTGAATCCATCGCTTCCTTAACTCTGCTTGTTCTCTTTTTTTTCCCCCATTTCACACTTCAGTCAGCCTTTGAGCAGTTTTCACATATCTACTGACCATTTGTGACAGACTGGTAGGTACAAACTGAACTCCCTTTAATACTGACACTAGTATCACTAAAATTCTTTACAAAATACCAATTCTATTAGGTCGTTGTATTGCTTTTACTGTACAACATAAACTTTGGTTACATAACTCACTTTATGATTATATCTGTTGTTTGCTATACACATATCCACAAGTGATTTTTCCCGTGTGTGTGTGTGTGTGTGAATGTAACAGTAACTTCTAGGTAGAAATAGGAGCTCTAAGACCTTTACCACCCGGCGTACCAAACGCTTTTATACCAACTTTCATCTGCTAAACCGATTCATATGCCCTCTCCCGACAGTTATTGTAAATGGGTTGAACTGGAGACTGATGTGTTTTTTGTTTTTTTCCTCTCTCCCCTTGGTCTCGATCTACCAGCTGAACAGTTTCATGAAGTTTTGGAATCCGTCCTCTCCGAAGAAGTCGTAGGAGCCCTGGGACGTTCCCAGGTGGACCAGCAGGAGGACCAGCAGGCCCACGGCCAGGAGAGGGATCAGCAGGTTCCAGCCGGCCGCCAGGATGTTGTACCACTTGGCCTTGTCTGAGCACTCCTGGGCCATCTGCAGGTTACCCTGAGTCTTCTGGTCCCTGGCCTACACACACATGCACACACACACGCACACAGACATACACGTACACATTATTGCAACTGCAATTATAATAAATAAAGAAATCAAGAATCAGAGTTTTTTGAAACTTCTGTCTGCATTGTCTGGCAATGTATTGTATTTTCAAAGGATAAATACACATAATGAACAAAAATGCTTTGTTACACACGCACACACACACACACACACACACACACACACACACACACACACACACACACACACACACACACTATTATAGCTGCAAAGGCCTGATTTTTGGTGTAATATCTACATAGGTGTAAGTTTTCATGGAAAACACAAAATTATCTGGGTGAATCCAAACGGTAGTGAATATACATACATACATACATTCTCATAACTTTCTTAAAAAGGTTTTAGAAAATTATAAAAACATGATATCAACACGTTTTTATATTGTAGGTGGATTAAATTTAAAATGTATCATTCTTTTTCAGTTACACCATTGACATTTTATGTGAAAAATTGCACAGTTTTGTTTTGTTTTTTTGAAAAGTCATACTATAATTATACTATATATAATGCTTTTTTTTATTTAATGACAAGAAACCAACATGAACACAAAATCTAAATTTTGAGAGACCCGATGAATGCTAGACCTGATGAATGCTTCTTAAAACTGTATTTTAAAAAGGTTTTTGAGTTTCTCATCTTACCAACCATTATTTGTCACTAACCCATATATACTGTATACATGTATATAGTGAGATGAGTCAAAATGCCTTGATTTTGGTACAGTTAGTCCAATATAGAGTAGAATTATTTTATTCCACTTGCAGGTGATTTATCTTATTTCAAGCATTTTCTTCTTGATTTTAGTCAATTTAATCTTTTTTAAAGAAAATGTTAGTATTTCTTTCTTAAAACAAGACCAAATTGACCCAAATTAGGATAAAAAAACATGAAATAAGGTAAATTATTTGCCACTGTAATAAGATAATTCTGCTCAGTATTGGACTAAATGTACCAAAATAACCTGTTAAGATTTCAGTTTTTGTGGCGTTTAACCTTCAGCTGGGTCTTTGTTTGCAGCCAGTAAAAAATCAGATTTTATTTCAGCAACACAGTTCCAGACTGAGAAAAGTTGAATAGATACAGTATGAAATCCCTGAGCTGCTTCTAAGCATATCTGTATATTTTGGAAGGGACCAGGCTGTGTCTTTCCTGAGCACTCTCTAATTTCCCATGAGTACTCGCCCATTAGTGAGATGCCAATTACGCCATTTTTAACTCCCCAGACAAGCAGCCAGCCACTGTCTTTAATTTGAGTCCTTGGCCAATACTGGTCCTGTGATTCAGAGCTGCACCCTGCGCAGGAAGATTAAAAGAAGGGTATAACACACCCATTTGTGGTGAGTTTTTTTCTTTCTTTTTTTTTTTTTTTTTTTTTATTCAGGTAGACATTTTGTGCAATCCTACATTCCAAGAACCTTTTAACTGTCTTGAGAGAAAAGCATTATTTATTTTGGTTCACATTCTTGTTTCTCCACAGGCTCATTCCTGCGGTGAAGGACACACCAACTGTAACTGTGTGAGCCATCTGAACAGGGAGCTAAACACTGTAACAAGACTCTAATGTTGGAAATAAATCGCCTTTATCCTTTTGACATGCTTGCCAAGAATACATAAGTGTCTAAAAGAGATGTGTTCAAAGACATTAAAGCTTCTTTTGAGTTTAGATGACAGTGGCCTTCATTTGGCATTTAAAAAGTAGGTATAACCATGTAAAATATGGAAAATAAAACAGTTTTACATGACAGTGAACAATCTCAATAATGCATCATCATTATCATCATCGTATTCCTTCTTCATCCGTTTGATATCTCAGTTCTTGGGTATTGGTTATTCCACCAAAAAACGACAAACTGAAAGTCACACATCTAAAATCGGCACAAATGTAAAACACAACAAACATATTAAAAACGCAAACTATTTTTAGTGAATGAAATCTTTGTGACGATTAAGCACTTACCATTTAACGTTGTTTCAGACTAATCATACATTGAAGGTAATTTTTTCTGACTTCACCATCTATAGCTAGTCATGTTAACACTGTAAAAATAATTACATTGTCTAAATTCATTGATTTATTTTCAGTGTTTTCCTCTTTTTATTCCTAAAAGCATCTTCAGTGCACTGGACAAGGTGATATCTTGCTACATCTTGAATAGCAAACGCCCTAGGATTAGTATGGGATGCTGGCAAAGAACAAAGACTTCTGCTGGCCTCGCACTGCCCAGCATCCAATTCTACATTATATACTGTAATATACAAAATGTACTATATTGGCTTAATAGCTCTGCTTCTGAATGTCCAGGTTGCAAACAGACACATTTTCAGTGGATTACAGGTCTTTTGCAGTCTCTTCACTTAGAAAAAAAATTAATTAAATTCTTAGAGGCTCAAATGTCCAGTTCTAGAACTTAAGGCGGCCATTTTTATGTTTTGAAAAACTGCGTAACCACCATAGCGTAAAGGTCTAGATTTAATCAGTCTCTTGTTGGACTGTAAAAGCTCCATTAGGCCTGGACTTATCAGTTGAATGGATGTTTTAATATTATTATTTCCATTGTCCAATGCCTGTAATTTTACTTTACTATGACCACTAAAGAATAGCATGGTTCATAATATCCTCTCAAAAGCTACGCTTTCTTTTTGTTTTCTTTCTAGGAATTGCATTTCGACACTGATTACATTAACGCACAACCCCTCACCTTGATGGAGTAGATGAGAGCCATGAATCCCAGGCAGCAGAAGTTAACGTACAAGGTGTTGCACAGCGACCACAGTAGATAGTCCCGGGGAGGGTTCTTGCCGGCGTTGCCCATGTTCACCACGGTGGATCCAGCCGGTTTCCGTGCAGACTTGCAGTTGGTGAGCGGGGTGCAGTCCGAGGGGAAGTTGTACGTATGGTTGTCCATTGCAAAGTCTGGTCAGGAGTTCTACTAGCTAGCCTTCCGAATGCTTGTGCACGGTCCTCCTTTGGAAAGTAGTGTCCCCCCCCATCCTCGGGTAAGAGGCTTATATGGGCCCATGAGAAGGGAGGTGACTGGGAGAGGACGCATGGGCAGGGTCCTTTAATATACAACAGGTCTGTCATTATGTGGCTGGCCCTGAGAGGGACTGAAATAGAGATGCAGACTGACAGGGAGCTGTATGAGAGAGAAGGCAGAATGGCAAAATGTTGCATGTTAGCAAAAGGTCCTCCGAGGCAGTCATCACATCAGCTCTCCTACAGGTCCTAGTGGTGGAGGTCAGTGGTTGGCAGCAAAAGGAGAGTAAAGGTCGCGCTGTTCGAAAACTCCGTTAAGGAGGAGTTTGACTAATATGTTCCCTGCAAGAACCCTTGTGGGACGAGTCTGTGATGTGGTCGTTTTGTAAAAATATATGAAGACTCCATTGGGCTTTCATGTTCGCAATAACAAACGTCTTGGACAGAAAAATCATCCAGCCTGATTGCTGCTTTAGCCCATTTAAGCCTATGAGCCTTCATGTCTATGACTGACATTTTATACTTTGAATACAAAAATTGAAATGATGACATGATAGTAGATAACAGACAATGTTTATTATAAAAGAGTACAAAACGTAAAAATTAGATAGATAACATGATTGTTATTGACTCAACTGATATAATTATATGCATAAAATCCTTGAAAAAATATAGACTTTAATTTAATTTATAACAATAATTCCATAATAATTTATTTATTTCTATTTTTCCACTATCTACTCACCTACCTCATACCATGTGCACTTTACAATAACCACCTAACAATAATGTTTACAGACATTTACTTTATTTTATTTTCTCTATGTTGATGTTTGTATTTAGGTTTTTTTTTCTTTTTAACATATTGCTTTTCTGTTTTTGTGTGTTAGTTTATAACACTGCTGTATGTGACATGTTGGAGCTTCAGGTTCCCTGAGGAACCTCCCAAAGGATCAATAAAGTCATATCTAATCTAATGTAATCTAAACAGTTTTTTGATTATCATATAATTAAAATCATATAGTTCCCTTACAAAGAGGCAACTAGCACCACTCAGCCTTACACATTTTCCCAATCTAGGGATGTTTCAGGATGTCATAGTTATGACAGAATCAAAACAAATCTCATAAAACATTTTCTTTTTTTATTATTACTGTATTGTAATTTTTGTGACCATTGTCTCAATGTCTTGTACTATATTTTCAAAATTCTAGCAGCTCCTTTCAGTCACTTGGAATATATCTAGTATTTATTTTATTTGTAATACTTAATTATATAATACTCACCTGTTTTTGTGGTACTGATAAGATAAACCTTTATTTGTCCCTCAGTGGGAAAATTGCATTAGCAACAGCGGTAGAAGCAGTACAAGTGACATATAAGAAAAAGAAAAAAGAGAGCTTGCACACAGCCTATATACAAATAAATACAGTATAATAAAATATAACATAAGACAGATGCACTATAATACACTATAATACAGATAAATAGGCTACAATGATTAGACTAGATGATTGCGCATGAATTGCATAGCATAGGTTTAGCAGTATTTCATCTTCTGTTTTTTTATTGTAATCCACTAAAGCACTAAACCCTGGTATGTAGTACCTGGATGGAAAACATGATTCTGATTTTGAAAGTTGGAGATGATCAAATAAAATGTGAAACAACAGCACCCTCTGCTGGCTGCTAACAGCATACTAAATTATGATATGATCTGCAGCAATATGCATCTCTACTGTGGTGACAGGCTACAAACACAATGTTGGCATAGATTAATTATTTTTAGGAAACAAACACATCAGCAGAGCAGTTCTGGAGCTCAAGTTATATAAAACTTTAAAATGCAATTTCCATTATTTTTTGTTTAAACATGTAAATGCAAACCAAGTTTTAGTGGCTCTGGGAGTGTGTGTACATCGTAAAGTGAGTATGTTTGGAAAGAAAAATAAATTACAGATATTGCAAAAAAAATGATGAATGTAACAAAAATGTGTATTTTATGAAACGAGCAATTAAGTCTACAGAAAATCTAAAATTGTAATAGAAATAATGGAAAACAAAATAGCAGAGGATGGTTTCGATCCATCGACCTCTGGGTTATGGGCCCAGCACGCTTCCGCTGCGCCACTCTGCTTCACATTCCATAATGTCAAAATAAGGGTATTTAAATAAATTCAGCGTTGTTGGTGTTTTATACGTGTTTAGTGTACAGATTTCATTCATTTATTACTTATTACTGTTCTAACACTCGTCAATGCAATATCTGTACATCGTCAAGGAAACCGTATAAAATGGGTGGCGAATGACGATTATTCTTCCGGGTTCTTTCAAAGTAAAAGTCTATAACGTCCGGGCAGATAATGACTAAATTTACGCGGAAAAAAAGATGATATACTATAATAATTATATAAAAGATCATTATTACAACATTTAAACTAAAACAGCTGCTCCGTTTTAGATAAATCAAGTAAAAAATAAAAAAGTAAAAAGTAAATCAACCTTTAAAGTGAGACCCGCAAGTATGCAGCCTTTCTATAACCGACAAATGATGTAATTAATACCCCTCAGATTCCCATCGGAGGTCAGCTTATCAGTTTATTTTATATCCACTTTAGAATATTGTATAGTTGGTATATTTAAACTATGCCAACATGGCATGCTGTTCTCTTCCTCATTTTGGGTTGAAGCCAACTCTATGCCTTGCTGGGAGGAATATATCTTTCCTTGCAGGACACAGACTATTTCTGAACAACTTTCCAGACAAAGCTATAGTTTATAGCTAAAAATGGAAAGTCAGCATACAAAAACATGCTTTTTTTTTTTTTTTTTTTTTTACAAACCTCAACTTCTTTTGTTATCTCGGCCTGTTTGTTCTCTCATCACATTTTTTAAGTTTCAATGTTTAAATAAAATAAACTTAAAATATATGCCTGTCCCAGGTATTATATAAATGCATAAATACAATGTTGTTGCTGACTTTAATAGTTTGCTTATTGGCTCATTGCACAGGTATTTTTTATCTTTTGCATGACTAAGGAAGA
Organism: Lepturacanthus savala; assembly: GCA_030544235.1. Taxonomy (NCBI): domain Eukaryota; kingdom Metazoa; phylum Chordata; class Actinopteri; order Scombriformes; family Trichiuridae; genus Lepturacanthus; species Lepturacanthus savala. The sequence continues at coordinate 27,561,083 of CM060465.1, forward strand.
AATAAGAGGCACGGATAACCTCTATGGAGGTAGATTTGTGTCTTTATTATTCAATCAAAAAAGATCACAAAAAAAAAATCAATAAAAAACATAACTCCAATCAATCAGCCAAAGAAAAATGCGACTTTTGCATTCAATTTTTTTTGAAATTTTTTCCTATGATTGATTTTTCTTTTTTGACTGAAGTGATTTTTTAAATTGCATTCTTTTAAGTCTCAAAGGGTTTTTATATAGATTTTTTGGTTTATTGAAGCAACCATTTTTTGATTGAATAACAAAGACAACTTTACTTCTATAGACTTTGTGCAGATTTGAGTTTTTTAAGCTCTTGCCTTCTATTTTTGAAAGTGCTATTACACATATTTGAAATTAATAACAAGATCCAAATCTTTAAATACATGAACAAATGACAAGGGACTATTTAAATGCTGTATTACTTCATTGTGTAATCCTACATGTTTCTACAGTGTTGTAATTGTTAATTGCTTAATTGTTCATTTAGACACATTCCCACACAATGACACTTTTGTAGATTAACATATACAGTTTTTGGGAACTGGTTACATTTAAAAGCAACAACTTAACATATAAACAGACATAAAGCATAAGGAGGAGTTTCTCTACTACAGTTTCTATCGCTACTATCCACCTATACTAAACGAAGTTCTGGAATACTGCAGGGCTGCGTATGAGAAAACTGTGTAAAAAAAGAAAAAAAAGCAAGACTTATATGCAAGACTTATATGAGACACGTCTATATCTGACAAACAATGAAGTAATTCAGGAAGCATTCGGGTGTCACAGTCCAGACTCCGTTCTCCGACACCCCGGTGCAGCCCGTGTCCCCGAAGGGTAACTGCGGCTGCCCTGCGGCCCATTTGGTGAACATCAGAGGTCGGTTTTCCATGTCATATGCAAAATTCCCCTTCGCTTGTTTGTTGTTGACGTTGATCCAGACGTTTTTGTAAACGTCCGAGAACACCTGAGTCAGGGCGGCGCTCTCCTCCTCGTTCTGGGGCAAAGCCAGGTCCAAGCCTTGTTGGGAGCAGAACTCGATGGCCCGGGAGAAAGGGCCTCTTTCCTTGTTTGACACAAAGAATTTCTGACCAACTTTACGGACAAAGTCGTAGTTTATAGCTGAGAATAGAAAATAAAGTGCAGGAAATCAGCAATAACCCCAAATATATATATATATATATATATATATATATATATATATATATATATATATATATATATACACACTACTGTTTAAAAGTGTGGGGTCACATAGAAACTTCCTTAGTTTTGAAAGAAAAGCAGTTTTTTCCAATGAAGATAACGTTAAACTAATCATAAATACACTCTATACATACACTCAATACACTCTATGCTAATGTGGTAAATGGCTATTCTAGCTGCAAATTTCTGTTTTATCTACATAGGTGCATAGAGGCCATATACACTTATGTAGATCTATACATCTATGTAGATGTTGTGTTTTCATGGAAAACACAAAATTGTCTGGATGACCCCAAACTTTTCTACCTCATTTTTGTAAATAAGATAAAAAAAAAACGTGTTCATTTCTTGTGTTTGTAAGATAAAATATATCAGGGATGATTAAATAGATGTAAGTCTCAAAAGAAACTTTTTTTTTCAACCAACCCTAAAATGAATTGTTATTTTGGCTCCCTGGTTTTCACGCTGTGTTCAAAAGTCTATGGGGAAACACATTTGTGTTTTTCCTCTGACAGAATAATAATATATATCAGACATTTCTGTGGCTTCTCACACGGGTGAAAGAGGATCATTTGTCCATTTAACATTTACTTTTTGTTTGTTCTAGATACAAATGTTTTTTTATATATACTTGCCATTATTCACATGTTTCTGAAATGTCCCTATGAAAATAATAATGCAGCAAATACAGTACATAGACACATACTGCAGCATTTTTCTTTCTCAAGACAACAATCATACAGCAAAGATACTTCCTCTCTTGTAAAACTCAATTCTAATTCTTGAATAGTAGACTTACCCAGCTCCAACTTAGAAAGTCTTTTGTTGAAGGCTTCAATGTTGCTTGATACCATTAGATCTGGTTCAGACAAATTAAATTCAGTAAGTTGAACCACATGTATCTGTTCAGATTGTGTCAAATTGACAATGACATTAATTTTTATGATCATGACAGTGGAGTCAAGCTGGTAAACCACAGGGATACTTTGGCTTTAAATGACGGAAAATGAATCAACAACCATTTTATATTGATAAATTGTTGTTTATCAAACAACAACATAAATCTTCAATTTTTGAGCCTCAAGGGAAAAGAAAATAGTTGAGTTTGAGATGGTGGTGTTACAGAACTGATGCTTTGTAGTAGTGTGTTTATCTGCTTTGTCTCCACCTCTTGTGTGCCTTTACATGCATTATTTAATTAGTGTGATCATGTGTGTTTAAATTTGTTGGTGCAGGACGATGACGGCGCTGAAATTTGCTGAAAGTTGTAAAATTGCTGCATCCTCCGTTTTAGCAAACAGCAGTCATCCAGCTGAGTTTTCAGTAAATTATTTATACTTTTTTAAAAGTTATATAACCTTGTCCAGGGCGTCCAGGGATTCCAGGGGGTCCAGCAGGCCCAGTGGGTCCAGAGAATCCAGGGGGTCCAGTTTCTCCGGGGGTTCCAGGGGTTCCAGGGGTTCCAGGGGTTCCAGGGAATCCAGTGGCTCCGATAGGTCCACGGGGGCCTATAGGTCCTCTTGGTCCTACTTCCCCTAAAACAGCAGTGATCCGTAGCCAACATAATACTTGACGTTTATTTGATAAACAAAATGCATCTTTGCTACGATCACACATTGCAGTATTAAGCCGATTAATGATTAATGATTAGCAATAATGTGTTTGGGGATTCGACGTTCAAACGTGTCTGACAGCGGACATAGAGTGAAGAAACATCTTAGTGAAGTTGACGAGATGATGAGAGATGTTTCAGGATAAAAGCAAACTCACCCATCTGCCTAACAGACTGGACTCTGGGCTGAATGTCGTCAGGAGCATGATTGCAGTGAAGTTAATATTGTACACTGTATTATTCTGAAGATCCCAGGAAATTCTTTCTCACCTGAGGGGCCAACGGGACCAGGGGGGCCAGGGTGACCAGGGGGACCAGAGGGACCAGGAGGACCAGGGGGACCAGGAATCAAACTGTGGCCAACAGGAGCCATCAGGCAGAGGATGTAGAGTAGGAGACACAGCCTCATCCTCTGAACTCCTTTTTATTGCTGTAATAAATTAGAAATGACTACAGTAGGCAACCTAACTGATGAAAAACCTCACTTAAAGGTCCCATATCATGCACCTTTCTGAGTTTTATTTGATTTGATGATGTGTACATGCAACATGATACAGTTGTGTTCAATATACAGTACTGTTCAAATGTTTGGGGTCCCTTTTTGGGGAAATTTCCTGATTTTTTTTAAATAAAAGCAGTGTTTTTTTCAGTCAGTCAGTCAGTCATTTTCTATACCTGCTTATTCCTCATCAGGGTCACAGGGGTCTGCTGGAGCCTATCCCAGCACGTTACGGCGAGAGGCAGGGATACACCCCAGATGGTCGCCAGCCAATCGTGGGGCACACACACCATTCACTCACACATTCACACCTACGGGCAATTTAGAGTCGCCAATTAACCTCAGCATGTTTTTGGACTGTGGGAGGAAGCCGGAGTACCCGGTGAAAACCCACGCAGACACGGGGAGAACATGCAAACTCCACACAGAAAGGTCCCAGACCCCGGACCAAGTAGGTCTTGAACCTGCGACCTTCTTGCTGTGAGGCAACAGCGCTAACCCCTGCGCCACCGTGTCGCCCATGTTTTTTTCAATGAAGTTAATTTTTAACTTATCAGAAATACACTCTATACATCGCTAATGTGGTAAATGACTATTCTAGCTGCAAATGTTTTTTTTGGTGCAATATCTACACAGGTGTATAGAGGTGGAGGGAGCTACTCTGTGACATCACAGAGTCAAGGAAGTGCAAAGGACACATGGCACAACAGTTTTTCTGATGCATGGGACAGTTTTTAACCACTAGATCTTTTCCAGGGTGGAAAAACCCCTGAAAATACAGGATATGGGACCTTTAAACATTATTGGGACCCTGTTTGTCTTTCTAATTAATTCCAAATACTGCTCAGATCAAAATGTTCTGAAAAAATACATTCTGGCCTTTATGGTGTCCCGGCACCCCAGGGACAATATAAAATATGTTTTTGGGAGAACAAAAACCCTACCTGGGTCACCTACAGGACAAAAAGGATTTTATATATAGTTATGTGTTTATTTATTTTAAACTATACCTTAGCAATTGACAGATTGAACCATTCTGTTGCTATAGTTAGCTGCTATCACTCTCAGGCTACACTTGTTGACCATAGCTTGTGGAATGTACATTCTTTAGTGGATGTGTTGGGTAGTGAAATTATACACAAAACTAAAGCAAACGTACAATAAGCATATATACAGACAATCACAATCATTTTTACAATTATTTAAAAGAGATTGCTCCAGATATTGATGCAGTTATTCAGTATGCTAATTACAGACTGCATGAGTTATCAGCAGAGATGAATAAATATGAAACTGTACACAATTCAACATGGAAACATTTGCAATCAGCCTAAAAGCAGCATCTCTAATCTCTAAAATGTTAAAGAAATCACTCATACATCAATCGGAGCCCCAGGCAAATGCTGCCTCACTTATTTTTTAACCTTTCTTGAACTGTGAATGTCTCACACCTTTTACCTTTAGTAAATCTATTAATATCACATCGTAACAATGCTAGAAAAGTCCTGAATTCAAAATGTTTACTTAAAACTGAAGAGATTATCAACACAATGTAATTAAAATGACCTAAATTGTGTTCAAGGTATATAAGGTGGAAAGGGATATTTGATTGTTTTTTCCTATTCCCATTCCCCAAAAGTCCCCATCCACGTTTAAACTAATGGAATTGTCTTCACAGCTGTGAAAACTGCAGAAATCGAAAACAACCTTAGATGAGCTAACTATGAACAACTATAAGTGGGTGCAAATAAACTGTTATTCATAAAAAAAGTGTTAATAACTAGTACATTGGTGAAAAACAAAATAACTCACCATATGAAGGAGAAGAAACTTGCGAAGAAAACTGACTCAGTTGAAAAACAACAGATGTTATTTCACAGTGGGGATTTTTTAAACAAAGACACACAGGGTCCAAGATCCATCCTCCTTTTTTTGCTTGAAACTGCAGAGCTGCGGAGGTTTCACAATAACTTCCTTAGAACACATTGCCATACATACAAATTCAATATTAGAACAAAAATAAAAATCTACAAATCTTGTTTCTCTCCTCCTCTCTGTGCTCACATAAACCGAAACCGAATGAAGCTGTTCTCCTTTACATACTTTTCTATTGCTGGCACACAGTGGATCATGGTAACCAGCAGCTGCTTCCAAGCTGCTGGCCTGCACGGATAAAATTCAGATTTCATAACTGTGATGCTGTCTTGACAAAATAATAATACGCATAATTAGAGCTGCAGCTAACAGTTTGGTTCATAAAATGGTGTAAAATGTTGATCAGTGTTTTTCAAAGCTGAAGAATCAACCTAAAATATCTTTTTTTTTTCTGACCAACAGTCCATAACCCAAAGATCATCAGTTTACTATTATAGAAGCCTAAGGAAACCAGAAAATACCACACCAAATAACTTGCACAATTTCTTCTTAAAAATGACTTAAATCGATGAATCGACTAATCGTTACATTAATCATTAGAGTTAAAAGCTGAAATTAAGATGACGGACTTTGATTTGATGAGGAAAGCATTTTGTAAATGGAAAAAAAAGAGATACTAAAACTTCCGTAATCAGATTGGACAGGGCATACGCAGTGCATTCTGGTTGTTGGTTGCTGGAAATCTACAGCCTTTTGCTGCATTTACAGCTTATTAATACTACACAGGGGACCTAGTTTTAAGAAATAGTTTCAGTTCAGTTGTGAGTGAACAGTGGATGGTGTGGTGCGTGCTGATGATATAATCTGATGTATGATGCAGAAATAAGATGAGTCTTGCTGTGAAACTGCAGTTTATGGTGAAAATGTTTTCTTTAAAACATTTCTTTTCATTGACTGTAATGCTCATCATGATGATGAAGAAACTGATATGTAACATTGGTGGTGTGCTATAAATTTTATTGTAATGTAATATTTATACATTAGTAAAGGACAATGACACTGGAATTTGCTAATGTTATAAAATGATTTATTTCATTCACCCGACTAGTGTGCTTGTTAAAAATGTGTTCAAAACCTGTTTTATGAGGTAGGGTGAAAGCAAGAGGAGGATTTTAGTTTTCATTCTTTGTGGGCCTGTTAAAATAATATTCTTTTATGCACTAAGGTCATTCAATTCAACATTTTAGGGTATTACATTTTAGGGTATTGCAAATAAATATTAGCCTTGTTACTTTTGTGTAATTGTGCACTGGTTTAATCATTACATCCCCAGAAAGACCATTTCTTCTGCAGTGCAACAAGTGTGAATGTCTTCAAGTCTTTACTCCAAGCAGTTATCTGTAGCATCTTCATAAATTATATGTCCTTACATATGGTGAGAATTCATTTCTCAGTTGGATTTTAGAGCTGCTACATGTTTATACTGTCCAGTGTTTTACTGCACTGTTTGTGTGCATCAGAAAGGAAATACATTTTAATGAAAATCCTCTGCAATCTCACAGCGTTGCATTTTAAACATGAGGGAGCCTCTAAGACTCAGCTTTTCTACTAATTTCCGTATTATAAACCAACTGATATTATCAGCATGAACCACAGCATCCGTTGTTCACTCTGGACTAAATATCTCACACATAACCATCAACCACATTCTCAGTCGTTTTTCTTTGGAGGTAGCAAAGAAAAAGAATATTCTGCAGATCACTCCTGATTCATAGAGTGAGTTTATTTTTTATTACTATTTGGTATAATATTTATTGTTAAGATGCTTTAATTGCAATCAAAATCTCACAAATATAGCTTTAAGTGTTACAACTAGCCGGGAACCTCAAATAATATATTATACAATAAGTGGTTATTTTTATCTGTGACAGAATGATTTATTAAATGAACACCTTTGATTCATTATATAGACTTTAAATGGATGTCCACTATTCCTTAAGGGGCCTGAAAATCAGCAAATTTTGAACTATTTTTTAAATATTGCAAATTTGAAAAGACCAAAATGTAAGTCGGAGATTGATTGAGATTTGATTTGAGCTGTACAATTGAATGGAACGAGTGATGTTTTTCTAATCATTGGGTCAAAAGTTGCAGAAGTTGTGCATTCAGGAGATGCGGCTGTGTCTCCTACTCTGTGTCCTGATGGCTCCTGTTGGCTACAGTCAGCATTCAGATCCCCCTGGTTCATCAGGTGAGAGAGAATCTCATAGAGAACCTGGTGTGGGGGGAATTTCAGAATAATACAATCTACAGTATTAACTTCAATGCAACGATGCTCCTGATAACATTCAGTCCAGACTCCAGTGTTTTTTTTTGTCTAAAGTTTGTTAATGCTCCCTGTTTGGCAGACAGATGAGTTAAATCTCTCCAGATACTTCAGATCACCTTCCTGAAGTTCCTGGCTTTTCCTCAGGCACCATCTTTAAGTTGAATACTGGGACGTTTGTCTCCTTAAACAGCTGATAATAAGAAAGATGTCTCAATCGTTCATCCGTATTTTCTTCTTCAGTCTACAGTATTAACTTCAACGACATTCAGTCCAGACTCCAGTGGTTGTTTGTCTAAACTATGGATTGCAAGCCTTGTTTTATATCTATTTCTTGCTGTAGGCTATGGACTACCTGGACCACCTGGACCACGTGGATTCCCTGGACAACCTGGACCAGCTGGACCAGCTGGACCAGCTGGACTACCTGGATTTCAGGGAGTAGCTGGGTATTCTGGACCAGATGGAACACCTGGACCACCTGGACCAAGAGGACGCCAGGGTATGCCTGGAGAACCTGGACCTGCTGTAACGTGTGAACGAGGTTGTATAGCTTTCTAGATTTGTTTATACATTTTACTGAAATACTATCATCATCTGGATAATTGCTGTTTGTCGCTTTCTAAATGGGACGATGCAGTAATATTACAACTTGAGAAAATTGCAGTGTCATCATTGTCCTTTACAAAAAAGAAAAAAAGAAAACACATGAACAAACTAGTTAGACAATGTAGAGAAAAAAACTAAAGATTTTAATTTACATTTGTTCCAGAACAATTTGGATCCGTCGACCAGGACGTTGAAGCCTTAAAGAAGAGACTTTTAAAGTTGGAGCTGGGTAAGTTTCCTTTTAAAGAAGTGAATTTTACAGGAAGTTTTTTGATTCATGACTAGCTCCATTAATCTTATTATCTGTGGACATACCACATTATTATTTTGATTAGGGCAATTCAGAAACATCTAAATAATTATAAGTATTACAAACCATTTGTATCTTGAACAACAAAAACCTCCTTTTAATCAGACAAACAATCCTCTTTCAGCTGTGTGAGAAGCTAACAAACGCTAAAATGACAATTCAGGACAATTTGGGGTTTGTTGAAAACAACATTTTGAGAGCTAGAAAGATGATATACTGTAGATGATAAGATGATATATTTTATCTTGTAGACACAAGACATGACCTTAAGGATCTTTAGTTAGTATCTTATGTATACAATATTATATCTAAGACAACCATGGTACCTGAATGAATAAGATGAATTACTTGTGCCAACAATATCCATATCTTAATGGATTAATCTTCATATTACTAACTTTGTTTTTCAGCTGTGAACTACGACTTTGTCAGCAAAGTTGGTCAGAAATTCTTAGTGTCCAACAAGGAGAGAGGCTCTTTCTCCCGGGCCGTGGAGTTCTGCTCCCAACGAGGCTTAGAGGTGGTTTTGCCCCAGAACGAAGAGGAGAACAGTGCACTGACTCAGCTGTTTGGTGGTGCGGTGTGGATCAATGTCAACAATAAAAAGGCCGAGGGTGATCCTGAGACAGATGTGCCCAAATTCACCAAATGGGGAGAAGGGCAGCCAGACAAATCCGGTGTGGATACAGGCTGCACCATGCTGTCAGAAAGAGTCTGGCAAGTGTCAGACGACTGCTCTCTGGATGCTTACATCATTTGTGAGATATAAAGATAATTGTTTTTGCTGCAAGTCTTGCTCTAATGGAAAGTTTTCACATACTTAAACCTTATCTGGTGTATGATAAGGTCTTGCTTAACTGTGTTAACTCTGTTTTGGAAAAAAGAATCTTAAGTATCTTCATGCATTGTGATGATGTTGAGCAAATTAAAATATGAGCAATAAAGATGTCTGTCAGTGTGTTTTTGTCACATTATAAATGCAGACTTTCCTGCTTCATATTCACCACAGACAAACTGTCCAGCAGGATGGAGGGTGTTTTTGTTTAACCTTTATTTATTCAATTATAAAACAACACACAAAGGAGCAAAGAACTGACAATGAAAAAATATTGCATCTATCAAACCCTCTTGGCCAGGTCACCCTTGTAAAAGAGATTTTGAGCTCAATGATTCATAATAGGCCACACTGATGAATAGAATGACAAATGCTACAGTAAACCGTCTTTCTGGGGATGTAACAATGAGATCAATGCACAAATACATGTAGCAATGCAAATATTTATTTTTTACTGTAATATAAATGTTGACAAAGACCCAGAAAAGGTCTGCTCAGCTGCCTGGCTGAGCCTGGTGTCCTTTCTCCCACAGAAAACCTTGTTTCACACCTTCAGGGGATGTCACCAGAGATATAAAGGCTCTGGCCTTTGTCCCACTCTCTCTCTTACCAACTCTTACCCACACTCTCTTGTGGTCTTCTGCTCATCAGCAGACCACCGCTTGCAGAAGAAGCTGCAGGACAGAAACCTTCAGCAGCTTCTCTGCTCTCAAAGGGATTATCCAGCCACGACCTTCACCTTGAACAGAACATTAACAAACACAGCTAAGCAAGACTGTTGAACTTTGTTAATGTGTTTAGATTTGAGGCTACAGTTCACTGTGTTTTAGGCTTGTAAGAAGGTTTAGTTTGATGTTAGCACCCCAAACTGCATGCATACTAACCTCTTTAATACAACACCTTGAAACACACACAAAGTGACATTAAGCCTACACACACACACACACACACACACACACACACACACACACAAAGGCATGGTCGGCCATTTTGTCTTTTGTTTCTTCCTCTTGCTAATTGAGTTTGAACAGGTGAGACATGAATGAGTCCTATTGCTAATCATGGTTTTGCATTTTGACAAGTTGAAGAGTTCCATTTTTTGTTTGTGTAAAATATAGGGAAACTTTTATACACACATTGAAATTGTTATACATTTTGTTTGGATTAACATTTGTCAGTCATTACACCCTATTATTGAAAGTATACCTCATTTTCCCACAAATCCAAAGACCATATGAACAAAATGCAAAACCCTTCATATTTCCAGCAAAATCCTGCCTACAAACAATATGATGTCTCCTTAAAATAGTATTTTGTGTGAAAATAACACATATAGAGATCATTATGAGTAGACGTTTCTAAGAACCATTTGAACACTGATGTGCTAAATAAGAAACACTATGAAGTCTTGTCAGGAACATTGTGTCTTTTTCATGTTCATTGCTACTGTATCGCTCTTGTAAGATGTTACTGTATCATGTTTTTGATCAAATATAAAACAACACACAAAGGAGCAAAGAACTGATAATGAAAAAAGCAATGGAATGTGAATAATGATGAGGCAGGTTTACTTTAAAAGATACATTTGTACAGTACATGACTTTGTAGTAGTACTGAATACAGATGCATCTATCAAACTCTCTTGGCCAGGTCACCCTTGTAAAAAAGATCTTGATCTCAATGGGTTTATTACCTGGTTAAATGGAAAAAAAAAACCTGCATCCTGCTTTGTCTGTGGTGAATATGAAGCAGGAAAGTCTGCATTTATAATGTGACAAAAACACACTGACAGACATCTTTATTGCTCATATTTTAATTTGCTCAACGTCATCACAATGCATGAAGATTATTTTTCCAAAACAGAGCTAACACAGTTAAGCAATACCTTATCATACACCAGATAAGGTTTGAGTATGTGAAAACTTTCCATTAGAGCAAGACTTGCAGCAAAAACAATTATCTTTATATCTCACAAATGATGTAAGCATCCAGAGAGCAGTCGTCTGACACTTCTGACAGCATGGTGCAGCCTGTATCCACACCGGATTTGTCTGGCTGCCCTTCTCCCCATTTGGTCACATCTGTCTCAGGATCACCCTCGGCCTTTTTATTGTTGACATTGATCTGCACCGATTTTTTTTTGTTCCAAAACAGGGTTTAAATGTTATGGTTCAAACAGTATAAAGAATGTGATCATATTGTAATATTGTCCCTTTATCATATAGATATTGTTATGTATCCGAACAGGATACACTGATAAATAGGATGAGAAATGCTACAGTAAAACATATCTTTCTGGGAATGTAATAATGAGATCAATGCAAATACAGGTACCAATGAAAATATTTATTTTTTTTACTGTAATACAGTAAAATATTCAGCAAATTGAATTGACTGCTTAAAAAGATAATAATTTTGTGCAGGCCCACAAAGAATAAAAAGAAAAAATATCTTTATATTGCTCACACTTTATTAATTAGCTCAACATCTACGCTATAAGAACATTTTTAAGAAGATTAAAAAAGAAGATTTTTTTCACTTAACAGAGTTAACACAGTTAAGCAAGACCTTATCATACACCAGATAAGGTTAGAATATGTGAAAACTTTCCATTAGAGCAAGACTTGCAGCAAATACAATTATCTTTATATCTCACAAATGATGTAAGCATCCAGAGAGCAGTCGTCTGACACTTGCCAGACTCTTTCTGACAGCATGGTGCAGCCTGTATCCACACCGGATTTGTCTGGCTGCCCTTCTCCCCATTTGGTGAATTTGGGCACATCTGTCTCAGGATCACCCTTGGCCTTTTTATTGTTGACATTGATCCACACCGCACCACCAAACAGCTGAGTCAGTGCACTGTTCTCCTCCTCGTTCTGGGGCAAAACCACCTCTAAGCCTCGTTGGGAGCAGAACTCCACGGCCCGGGAGAAAGAGCCTCTCTCCTTGTTGGACACTAAGAATTTCTGACCAACTTTACGGACAAAGTTGTAGTTCACAGCTGAAAAACAAAGTTAATCATATGAAGACTACATAGAACCCTCAAAAGATCATATGTTTTATCTTGTGCACTGAAGAAGTGGATATTGCTGGCACAAGTAATCCATCAGGTTCCATGGTTATCTTATGGGTAATACATGTGGTGGCTCCATAGATGTAAACCAGAATAGAAATGTTCTGTTTTCAACAAACTTGTCCTTTTTGGAATTCTTTAGCTTCTCACACTGGATCAGGATTATTTGTTGTTGTTCAAGATAGATGTGTTAAGTAATATTTGCAATTATATATACATGTTTCTGAATTGCCCCTCTCAAAAAATAATAATGCATAAATACAATAGACGCATTAATAGTAATGAAACCAAAAATTGCAGCATTCCACTTTCTCAGATAATCCTGAATCAAAGACACTTCACCTCCCTTAAAACTCACTTGTAGTTCTTCTACTTACCCAGCTCCAACTGAGAAAGTTTCTTATTTAAGGATTCAAGGTCCTGGTTTAGTGATCCAAGTAGACCTGGATTAATAAAATTAAAATCAGTAACCAAAATACCAAATAAATTTGTCCTCACACGGATATGTCCAGATTTTTGCCAATCATTACGGCGAGAGGCAGGGATACACCCCAGATGGTAGCCAGCCTATCATGGGGGACACACACTGTTCACTCACACATTCGCACCTACGGGCAATTTAGAGTCTCCAATTAACTTGAGCATGTTTTTGGATTGTGGGAGGAAGCCAGAGCACCTGGTGAAAACCCACGCAGACACGGGGAGAACATGCAAACTCCACACAGAAAGGTCCCAGACCCAGGACCAAGGAGGTCTTGAAACCGTGACCTTTTGCTGTGTAGCACTAACCCCTGTGCCACCATGTTGCCTGGGTGATGATAGTATTTCAGTGAATTGTATAAACGCTTTAAAATCTAGAAAGTTATACAACCTCGGTCACACGTTACAGCAGGTCCAGGTGCTCCAGTAAGACCCGGGGGTCCCGCTGGACCACCTTTTCCATATTGTCCAGGTGCCCCAGATCTTCCAGGTAGTCCAGGGAATCCACGGAATCCACGTACTCCACGTAATCCAGGTGGTCCAGGTGGTCCAGGTGGCCCAGGTAGTCCCGGGAACCCAGGTGGTCCAAGTGATCCAGGTGGTCCATAGCCTCCAGAAAGGAAAAATTTATTTAAAAAAAAAGGCTCCCAATCCACTGACACTATAATGATTATTGTGTATTTGAAAAAAAAAAAATATATAGATGAAAAATTGAGACATCTTTGTTATTATCAGATGTTTAAGGAGGCAAACGTCCCAGTATTCAACTTAAAGATTGTGCATGAGGAAAAGCCAGGAACTTCAGGAAGGTGACATGAAAGTATCTGGACTGTATTATGCTGAAATTCCCCTCACACCAGGTTCTCTATGAGATTCTCTCTCACCTGATGAACCAGGGGGATCTGAATGCTGACTGTAGCCAACAGGAGCCATCAGGACACAGAGTAGGAGACACAGCCGCATCTCCTGAATGCACAACTTCTGCAACTTTTGACCCAATGATTAGAAAAACATCACTCGTTCCATTCAATTTTACAGCTCAAATCAAATCTCAATCAATCTCCGACTTACATTTTGGTCTTTTCAAATTTTCACTATTTAAAAAATAGTTCAAAATTTGTTGATTTTCAGGCTCCTTAAGGAATAATGGACATCCATTTAAAGTCTATATAATGAATCAAAGGTGTTCATTTAATAAATCATTCTGTCACAGATAAAAATAACCACTTATTGTTTAATATATGATTTGAGGTTCCCGGCTAGTTGTAACACTTAAAGCTATATTTGTGAGATTTTGATTGCAATTAAAGCATCTTAACAATAAATATTATACCAAATAGTAATAAAAAAATAAACTCACTCTATGAATCAGGAGTGATCTGCAGAATATTCTTTTTCTTTGCTACCCCCAAAGAAAAACGACAGAGAATGTGGTTGATGGTTATGTGTGAGATATTTAGTCCAGAGTGAACAACGGATGCTGTGGTTCATGCTGATAATATCAGTTGGTTTATAATACAGAAATTAGTAGGAAAGCTGAGTCTTAGAGGCTCCCTCCTGTTTAACCAGCAACGCTGTGAGATTGCAGAGGATTTTCATTAAAATGTATTTCCTTTCAGATGCACACAAATAATGCAAGAAAACACTGGACAGTATAAACATGTAGCAGCTCTAAAATCCAACTGAGAAATGAATTCTCACCATATTGAGCTAATATAATATGACCTAAGTGCAAAAAAGAATATTATATTAACAGGCCCACAAAGAATGAAAACTAAAATCCTCCTCTTGCTAATTGAGTTTGAACAGGTGAGACATGAGTGAGTCCTATTGCTAGTCCTATTTGCATTTTGAAAACTTTCCAGGTGAAAAACAGCATGCTAAATGATGCACTTTGAGTTTAAAGTTTTGCAAAATGTGATTTAAAATAATATATGAGTGAGAATGATGGATAGGGAAACTGTCATACTTTTTATACACTCATTGAAAATGGACCTAATGGACATAACAAAAAGCTCTCTCCTCTTTTTTCCATAATACTAAAAAAGTTAAAATTGTAGAACATTCTTCAGATTGTTCACATGCACAGAAATACATGCAGTAAATGCTGTTGAAACATTTACTTTGTTTTAATTTTTCACCAAACAAATGAAATGCAACATTTGCACAGGAGGCTCACAAAAAACAATAAATTGAAAAGGAAAATCACAGAAAAAAGAGACAGGAACCCTCGCTCTTCCTCTTCCTGCCATGTAAAACCAAAAAAAAGGTGCTCAGCTGTCTGACTTCCTGATTGAAGTGGTAACAAAAACCATTGAGCTGTTTGTCCAGGTGTCTCATGTAGTGTCACTCGTGACTGTACAGGTTGTTGTTTCTCATGTGAAATGTGTGTAAAGCAGAAAATGTGTTTAGAGTTTTGGAGACTTGAGAAAAAGGTTTGTGTCAGTTTAAATAAATGTACTACGCATGTCATGTTAGTGTGTTAGCAACTGAAAAAAAAACAACTGATACTCAAAAAAGGATCCGGTGGAGGCTGTATTACATATACAAATGTATAAAATGGTGTGAAAATTATTATTATTATTCATCCTTTTATTTCCTAAGTTGATTTTTTTTTGTTCCAAAACAGAACAGTATAAAGAATGTGATCATATTGTAATATTGTGCCTTTATCATATAGATATTGTTATGTATCCGAACAGGATACACTGATAAATAGGATGAGAAATGCTACAGTAAAACATATCTTTCTGGGAATGTAATAATGAGATCAATGCAAATACAGGTACCAATGAAAATATTTATTTTCTTTACTGTAATACAGTAAAATATTCAGCAAATTGAATTGACTGCTTAAAAAGATAATAATTTTGTGCAGGCCCACAAAGAATAAAAAGAAAAAATATCTTTATATTGCTCACACTTTATTAATTAGCTCAACATCTACACTATAAGAACATTTTTTAAGAAGATTAAAAAAGAAGATTTTTTTTCACTTAACAGAGTTAACACAGTTAAGCAAGACCTTATCATACACCAGATAAGGTTAGAATATGTGAAAACTTTCCATTAGAGCAAGACTTGCAGCAAATACAATTATCTTTATATCTCACAAATGATGTAAGCATCCAGAGAGCAGTCGTCTGACACTTGCCAGACTCTTTCTGACAGCATGGTGCAGCCTGTATCCACACCGGATTTGTCTGGCTGCCCTTCTCCCCATTTGGTGAATTTGGGCACATCTGTCTCAGGATCACCCTCGGCCTTTTTATTGTTGACATTGATCCACACCGCACCACCAAACAGCTGAGTCAGTGCACTGTTCTCCTCCTCGTTCTGGGGCAAAACCACCTCTAAGCCTCGTTGGGAGCAGAACTCCACGGCCCGGGAGAAAGAGCCTCTCTCCTTGTTGGACACTAAGAATTTCTGACCAACTTTACGGACAAAGTTGTAGTTCACAGCTGAAAAACAAAGTTAATCATATGAAGACTACATAGAACCCTCAAAAGATCATATGTTTTATCTTGTGCACTGAAGAAGTGGATATTGCTGGCACAAGTAATCCATCAGGTTCCATGGTTATCTTATGGGTAATACATGTGGTGGCTCCATAGATGTAAACCAGAATAGAAATGTTCTGTTTTCAACAAACTTGTCCTTTTTGGAATTCTTTAGCTTCTCACACTGGATCAGGATTTTTTGTTGTTGTTCAAGATAGATGTGTTAAGTAATATTTGCAATTATATATATATGTTTCTGAATTGCCCCTCTCAAAAAATAATAATGCATAAATACAATAGACGCATTAATAGTAATGAAACCAAAAATTGCAGCATTCCACTTTCTCAGATAATCCTGAATCAAAGACACTTCACCTCCCTTAAAACTCACTTGTAGTTCTTCTACTTACCCAGCTCCAACTGAGAAAGTTTCTTATTTAAGGATTCAAGGTCCTGGTTTAGTGATCCAAGTAGACCTGGATTAATAAAATTAAAATCAGTAACCAAAATACCAAATAAATTTGTCCTCACACGGATATGTCCAGATTTTTGCCAATCATTACGGCGAGAGGCAGGGATACACCCCAGATGGTAGCCAGCCTATCATGGGGGACACACACTGTTCACTCACACATTCGCACCTACGGGCAATTTAGAGTCGCCAATTAACTTGAGCATGTTTTTGGATTGTGGGAGGAAGCCAGAGCACCTGGTGAAAACCCACGCAGACACGGGGAGAACATGCAAACTCCACACAGAAAGGTCCCAGACCCAGGACCAAGGAGGTCTTGAAACCGTGACCTTTTGCTGTGTAGCACTAACCCCTGCGCCACCATGTCGCCTGGGTGATGATAGTATTTCAGTAAACTGTATAAACGCTTTAAAATCTAGAAAGTTATACAACCTCGTTCACACGTTACAGCAGGTCCAGGTTCTCCAGTAGGACCCGGGGGTCCCGCTGGACCACGTTTTCCCATTGTTCCAGATGGTCCAGGTAGTCCAGGCAATCCATGTCGTCCAAGTAATCCAGGTGGTCCAGGTGGTCCAGGTGGCCCAGGTAGTCCCGGGGACCCAGGTGGTCCAAGTGATCCAGGTGGTCCATAGCCTCCAGAAAGGAAATATTTATAAAAAAAAAAAAAGCTCCCAATCCACCATAATGATTATTGTGTAATTAAAAAAAATATAGAGATGAAAAATTGAGACATCTTTGTTATTATCAGATGTTTAAGGAGACAAACGTCCCAGTATTCAACTTAAAGATGGTGCATGAGGAAAAGCCAGGAACTTCAGGAAGGTGACATGAAAGTATCTGGACTGTATTATGCTGAAATTCCATTCACACCATGTTCTCTATGAGATTCTCTCTCACCTGATGAACCAGGGGGATCTGAATGCTGACTGTAGCCAACAGGAGCCATCAGGACACAGAGTAGGAGACACAGCCTCATCTCCTGAAGGCACAACTTCTGCAACTTTTGACCCAATGATTAGAAAAACATCACTCATTCCATTCAATTGTACAGCTCAAATCAAATCTCAATCAATCTCCGACTTACATTTTGGTCTTTTCAAATTTTCACTATTTAAAAAATAGTTCAAAATTTGTTGATTTTCAGGCTCCTTAAGGAATAATGGACATCCATTTAAAGTCTATATAATGAATCAAAGGTGTTCATTTAATAAATCATTCTGTCGCAGATAAAAATAACCACTTATTGTTTAATATATGATTTGAGGTTCCCAGCTAGTTGTAACACTTAAAGCTATATTTGTGAGATTTTGATTGCAATTAAAGCATCTTAACAATAAATATTATACCAAACAGTAATAAAAAAATAAACTCACTCTATGAATCAGGAGTGATCTGCAGAATATTCTTTTTCTTTGCTACCTCCAAAGAAAAACGACAGAGAATGTGGTTGATGGTTATGTGTGAGATATTTAGTCCAGAGTGAACAACGGATGCTGTGGTTCATGCTGATAATATCAGTTGGTTTATAATACGGAAATTAGTAGGAAAGCTGAGTCTTAGAGGCTCCCTCCTGTTTAACCAGCAACGCTGTGAGATTGCAGAGGATTTTCATTAAAATGTATTTCCTTTCAGATGCACACAAATAATGCAAGAAAACACTGGACAGTATAAACATGTAGCAGCTCTAAAATCCAACTGAGAAATGAATTCTCACCATATTGAGCTAATATAATATGACCTAAGTGCAAAAAAGAATATTATATTAACAGGCCCACAAAGAATGAAAACTAAAATCCTCCTCTTGCTAATTGAGTTTGAACAGGTGAGACATGAGTGAGTCCTATTGCTAGTCCTATTTGCATTTTGAAAACTTTCCAGGTGAAAAACAGCATGCTAAATGATGCACTTTGAGTTTAAAGTTTTGCAAAATGTGATTTAAAATAATATATGAGTGAGAATGATGGATAGGGAAACTGTCATACTTTTTATACACTCATTGAAAATGGACCTAATGGGCATAACGAAAAGCTCTCTCCTCTTTTTTCCATAATACTAAAAAAGTTAAAATTGTAGAACATTCTTCAGATTGTTCACATGCACAGAAATACATGCAGTAAATGCTGTTGAAACATTTACTTTTTTTATTTTTCACCAAACAAGTGAAATGCAACATTTGCACAGGAGGCTCACAAAAAACAATAAATTGGAAAAAAGGAATAAAGGAAAATTGCAGAAAAAAATGTACAGAAAAAAGAGACAGGAACCCTCGCTCTTCCTCTTCCTGCCATGTAAAACCAAAAAAAAGGTGCTCAGCTGTCTGACTTCCTGATTGAAGTGGTAACAAAAACCATTGAGCTGTTTGTCCAGGTGTCTCATGTAGTGTCACTCGTGACTGTACAGGTTGTTGTTTCTCATGTGAAATGTGTGTAAAGCAGAAAATGAGTTTTGGAGACTTGAGAAAAAGGTTTGTGTCAGTTTAAATAAATGTACTACGCATGTCATGTTAGTGTGTTAGCAACTGAAAAAAAAACAACTGATACTCAAAAAAGGATCCGGTGGAGGCTGTATTACATATACAAATGTATAAAATGGTGTGAAAATTATTATTATTATTCATCCTTTTATTTCCTAAGTTGATTTTTTTTTGTTCCAAAACAGGGTTTAAATGTTATGGTTCAAACAGTATAAAGAATGTGATCATATTGTAATATTGTGCCTTTATCATATAGATATTGTTATGTATCCGAACAGGATACACTGATAAATAGGATGAGAAATGCTACAGTAAAACATATCTTTCTGGGAATGTAATAATAAGATCAATGCAAATACAGGTACCAATGAAAATATTTATTTTCTTTACTGTAATACAGTAAAATATTCAGCAAATTGAATTGACTGCTTAAAAAGATAATAATTTTGTGCAGGCCTACAAAGAATAAAAAGAAAAAATATCTTTATATTGCTCACACTTTATTAATTAGCTCAACATCTACACTATAAGAACATGTTTTAAGAAGATTAAAAAAGAAGATTTTTTTTCACTTAACAGAGTTAACACAGTTAAGCAAGACCTTATCATACACCAGATAAGGTTAGAATATGTGAAAACTTTCCATTAGAGCAAGACTTGCAGCAAATACAATTATCTTTATATCTCACAAATGATGTAAGCATCCAGAGAGCAGTCGTCTGACACTTGCCAGACTCTTTCTGACAGCATGGTGCAGCCTGTATCCACACCGGATTTGTCTGGCTGCCCTTCTCCCCATTTGGTGAATTTGGGCACATCTGTCTCAGGATCACCCTCGGCCTTTTTATTGTTGACATTGATCCACACCGCACCACCAAACAGCTGAGTCAGTGCACTGTTCTCCTCCTCGTTCTGGGGCAAAACTACCTCTAAGCCTCGTTGGGAGCAGAACTCCACGGCCCGGGAGAAAGAGCCTCTCTCCTTGTTGGACACTAAGAATTTCTGACCAACTTTACGGACAAAGTCGTAGTTTAGAGCTGAAAAACAGAAATGGATGAAATGAAGAATACATGGAACTCTTTTATCTTAATCCATAATAACATCAATCCAATGACTCTTGATGATTTCCAGAGTGTGTTCAAGCTGATTAAAGCAGATGTCAGAAGATTAATTGTCTAAGGGTCCTTTAAAAAAGAAAACATTTAATCACAAAGTGCATGATTGTTGTGAAAATTTAAACTTCGCTGCTCCCTTAATACATCACTATTGCATGAATCGCCACAATCAAAAGCACATTGCACTAAATACAGTATGTACACAGATATGTTGCAGCATTTCACTTTCTCAACAATCATGAATCAAAAATACTTCACCTCCTTTAAACGCGCTTGTAGTTCTTGTATAGGAAACTTACCCAGCTCCAACTGAGAAAGGCTCTTTTTTAAGGCTTCAATGTCCCGTTCAACTGAGCCAAAAGGATCTGCATCAAACAAATTGAATTCAGTTCCCCGAAACTGGCGAGTTGGACCTCACATGTACAGGTATCTGTGTCCAGATTGTGTTAGATCATTGATTTTTACTGATCAAGACATCAGACTGATGCTAGTAAACCAGGACACAGACACAGTTATCAATACAAATGTCCTGTAACAGCTACTGCTTGTTTTGTTCAGGATTTATGTTGTAATTTAAGCTACTTTAGTTTTAAATGAGTCAGGAAAATCCATTCACAATTATTTTATATTGATGAAACACCCAAACAAAAAGCATAAATCATACATTTTTTAAATGAAGGACAATATTACTCCTGCACGAAGCTGGGAGGGAATTAAAAAAAAAAAAAAGATCATTGAGGGAAAAGCAGGTTGCAGATTTTAGTCCATACTTCAACCTCCAAACATACTAAAATCCTCACTTCCCATAAAACAACTCTGCATCTTTCATTTCATCATTTTGTTTTTAGATTTTTGAAAGCCCCCTTCCAAACACTTAAGGTTTACTTATCAGAATATGTGAAATTGGTAGTTTTTCCTTTATGAATTGCATTGTATTTTCAGATTTACAAACGATCAGTGAAGAGGCCCATAAAATACAAGCAACCATGCAGAATATGATTAATTTACCTTTTTTCTTTTTCCCATGTCTATTTCAATTACTAATATAACCGGACTTAACCATAATTTAACAACTGATTTCATTGTTATCATTTTATTATTTATGTTATTATTATTCATGTTTAATGTCTATTTTATGTCTGTTGAAGCACTTTGAGCTGCATCTCAGCTGAAAGTTTCTATATAGTTAATATTTATTATTATGGTATGTGATATAGTATGGAACACAGATATAAAGCTCATTATAGTTATCATCACTGTTGTCCATGTCCAAGGTTTTCTGGAAAATTCAACCCCCCAGAACCGCCTCTGCAAACTATGGCATAAAACCTAACCAATTTGAAGTTATATCTCACTGAAACAGCCTCAATAAAATCAAGCCTCATAAAGGTGTCAGAACTGATGCTTTGTACTATCCAACTAGTTGTTATCCAACATGTGTGTTGAAATGTCTTTTTGAAGTTGTAATATTGCTGCATCCTACATATTTTTTAAACAAATGACAAACACCAATTATCCAGCTGATGACAGAAAAATTCATTCATCTTCTATACCGATTATTCCTCATTAGGGTCGCAGGGGTCTGCTGGAGCCAATCACAGCACATAACAGGCGAGAGGCAGGGATACACTCCAGATGGTCGCCAGCCAATCGTGGGGCACACACACCTTTCACTCACACACTCACACCTACGGGCAATTTAGAGTCACCAATTAACCTCAGCATGTTTTTGGACTGTGGGAGGAAGCCGGAGTACCCGGTGAAAACCCACGCAGACACGGGGAGAACATGCAAACTCCACACAGAAAGGTCCCAGACCCAGGACCAAGGAGGTCTTGAACCTGCGACCTTCTTGCTGTGAGGCAACAGTTAACCCCTGTACCACCATGTCGCCCTGATAGAAAAATTTGTATATATAATATATACTGTATATTACAGTATATATATATATATATGTATAATAAAAAAGTTATATAACCTTTTCCACACATTATAGCAGGTCCAGAGGGTCCTGTAAGTCCATCGAATCCTTGGGTCCCTATTGTTCCAACTCGTCCCATTAATCCTAAAAAGGCAGGAAAAAAAAATAAAAGAATAAAAAAAAAAAATAATAAAAGATTCACCATCCATAGATGACATATTTATATACAAGGTAAATCAGTGGGACCTATGGCACCAGGGCGACCCATGGGACCAGGAAAACCGGGGCGACCACGGGGACCAGGGGGACCAGGGGGACCAGGGAGACCATCAGGACCAGGGGGACCACGGGGACCAGGGGGATCTGGAGGCTGTCTGCAGCCAACAGGAGCCATCAGAACACAGAGAAGGAGACACAGCCTCATCTCCTGAATGCACCACTCCTGCAACTTTTGACACAATGATTAGAAAAACACTTGTTCCATTCAGTTATACAGCTCAAATCAAAACTTTCTGAAACATCATCTCTCACTTACATTTACGTCTTTTGAAATCTACAATATTTAAAAATGAAAATACAAATTTTGTGTCAAATATTTTAGCACACCCTTTCATGTAAAGTCTATATAATGAATCAACAAGGTTCATTTGATCATTAATTCTGTAGCAGATAAAAATAACCACTTGCAAAATATATACTAGTAGTTTTCCAGCTAGTTGTAACACTTAAAGCTATATTTGTGAGATTTGAATTGCTATTAAAGCATCTTAACAATAAATATTAAAACAAATAGTAATAAAAATTTAAACTCACTCTATGAATCAGGAGTGATCTGCAGAATATTTCTTTGCTACCTCCAAGAAAAGCGACTGAGAATGTGGTTGATGGTTATGTGTGAGATATTTAGTCCAGAGTGAACAACGGATGCTGTGGTTCATGCTGATAATATCAGTTGGGTTATAATACGGAAAAGCTAAGTCTTAAAGGCTCCCTCATGTTTAACCAGCAACGCTGTGGGACTGCAGTTTATGTGTATGTATTTCATTTCAGATGCACAAACAACGCAGTAAAATGTTGGACAATACAAATATGAAGAGACATTAATGTGCATAATTTTCCTGATGTAGCTGCAGGAGACAGAACTAGTTTGAACTAGAAAAGCACCCTGAGAGCATATTGTAACCCCCACCCAACATTGTTTTCTTATACATATACATATACATGCACTATCATGGAATGAAAAGTATCAATTATCATCAATGTTGCCTGTAAAATGTGGTTATTGATCACTCGGGGAAAAAAAAGTTGCTTCTGACAAGAAATCATCTGCAACTTTGTGACTGCACGGTGATAATACTCATATATACACTACTGTTCAAAAGTTTGGGGTCACTTCGAAATTTCCTTATTTTTGAAAGAATGCTTTTTTCAAAGAAGATAATGTTAATTTAATCAGAAATACCCTTTATATATTGTTAATGTGGTAAATGACTGTTCTAGCTGCAAATGTCTGGTTTTTGGTGCAATATCTACATAGGTGTACAGAGGTCCATTTCCAGCAACTATCATTCCAGTGTTCTAATGGTACAATGTGTTTGCTCATTGCATCAGAAGGCTGATGGATAATTAGAAAACACCTGTGAAATCAGCTGTTGTTAGCACAGCTGAAAACAGTTTAGCTGGTTAGAGAAGCTATAAAACTGAAAGCAAAGTTCAAAGGAAAAAAAAATTATTTTAAATCCAAATCATTATTTCTAACCTTGTCAATGTCTTGACTCATGGTGGTAATAAATAATAAAAGTGTGACTTTTCATGGAAAACACAAAAACTTCTGAACAGTAGTGTACATTAATATCAAAAAATATATATGCAAGTTAAAGCCTCAACAGTTCATACATACCCCAAACATGGAAAGTCTTTTTAGGCATTGTCAAAGTCTTCTCTTAGTGTCTCTGGTGTAGTGTGCAAAGAAAACAAGTGATGCAGATGCAAGACATCACCACCAGGTGGTGCCAAACAATGGCACCACCTGGTGGTGATGTCTTGCACCTGCATCACTTGTTCAGGTGGTGCCAAACAATGGCACCTGTTTGAAGGTACTATTATAGTAGTACTATATATATAATAGTACTATAATAGGTACTACAACTATTATTCAAGTGATCCAGAAATTAGGATTTCTGTCAGATTATTACCAAAATCTAATCATCTATTAATGGTGCCGTTCCCAACATTCACTGAAAATTTGAGGAAAATTCAGCCAAAAATTTTTGAGATATGTTGCTCACAATCAGCCAGTGAAAACAGTGAAAACATCACCTCTAACTACTATATAGATTCATATAGGCCTAATCAAGGTGGTTCCAAACCTCTAGGTCTGGGGTCATGAGATGGTTAAGTTATGGTTATTTTAATTATTATATTATTTAGTATATATAGGCTTTATACTCTAAAGGAAGCAAGTGCATCAACACAAGATGGCGGCCATGTGGGCACACCAGCTCATTGGACAGCAGTTAGGGGAGCCATCTAGTGTTCTAGAGATATCTATGGATACAGGAGTGTGATGATCTGTCCGCCTTAATTATAATATACTGAAAAGTTATCAGGAATTTTTAGCAATTACATAAATTTGATGGGAAAGGAAAGAAGATACACCGATCTCTTCACTTTTTGCATTTTCTATCTGATTTTTTCTTTTTTTTTTGCTGAAATATTAAAGTGTTTTTATTAAAGTAATTATACATCCCCCCCCCCCCCCCCCCCCCACACACACACACACACCCATGCAACCACACTCAGATGAAACTGTTCAAAATCAAATCTTTTCATTCACTCTCAGTGAGTCTTTATTCAGTTACAGAGTCCAGAAACACCAAAATGTGACTTCAAACAGCTGTTACATATATTTAAGGCTTCTCCAACACCAATAACAATATGCCAGTAAAGGTATATGAAAAGTTGCAGATTTTGATATGGATGTAAAACGAAGAGAAATATCATGCCGCAGCAGCAGGCAACTCTAACGTTATTTCAAGTTAATAACCTCTTTGAACCCCTTTGTTTGTAAAGATAATTATCAGCAGAGTAATGAAGAACATAGAAATCAGGACAGTGGCAATGCTGTTGAGGGTGCGGGCAGTGGAGCCGTAGCGTTGGGCACCCTCCAGGTCTCCAACCATCTTCCGGTCTCTGGCCTGGAAGGACGAGAGCATGTAGATTTTAAACTTAAAATTCCATCTTAATAACTCTTGTTAATTAATATGTTTGATTCTTGTTGACAGCTTTCACCCTCGTCCATCCATATATATATATATATATATATATATATATATATATATATATATATATATATATATATATATATGTGTGTGTGTGTGTGTGTGTGTGTGTGTGTGTGTGTGTGTTGTGAATGCACTGATGCTCTACTTAGTAAGCTGGCTGAAGCAGAATCCAAAATGTGGGTTTACATTTATATGTTACACTCTGAGTTTTGGTGAAAATGAGGAAAACAAGGAACATTCTCAGGTCTCACAAAATATATTGTGTGTTCATGTTGGTTTCTTGTTGTTTAAAAGTCCATTTATATAATTTCTTTTACAAAAAAAATCATGCTTTTGTGCGATTTTTTGACAAAAATGTCAAATGGCATAACCCAAAATGAATGATTAAATTTTAAATATATAATAAATAAATATTATATAGATTATAATAATATATTATAATAAATAAGGAACAAGGTTTAGCAACAAATGATCAAAAGTCAGAACTGTCACATGTTAACTCACCTTGACAGAGTGGATGAACGCTGCCAGTCCGAGGCAGAAAGGGTTTCCATAGCCAAAGCTGCAGAGGGACCAGATGATGTGGTCCTGGGGCTGTTCAGCGATGTTCACAGAGGTGTACTGGGTATGGGGTGGGTTTCCTTGAGGATTCATTGTTGTGTGCTCAAATGCAGCGTGGAGTGGGAGGCAGCTAGACAGAGAACAACTCAAATACCTCAATTTCCTCATGACGATTCTGCAGAAGCCAATGAAATGGAGGCAAACCTAGTCACAGGGGCTTTGTGAAAGAACAGGTTCATAAAGTTTCAAGTCTGTTAAAACAATAATTATGAGCTGAATGCAAGCAATGTTGAATATATATACAAACATACATACATACATACATATACATACATGGGTCATGGAGGCCAGGATCTACCACATTTGATCAGATCCAAAGGTGCAGACTGTGCAAAGATACCCCTGAGACAATCCAGCACATAGAGGCAGGGTGTAAGAAGCGAGCTGGGTCAGCGTACATTGAGAGGCACAGCCAGGCAGCTGGAACAGTATACAGGAACATCTGTACCCAGTGTGGAATAGAAGTACCCACATTCCAATGGGCCGTGCCACAGAAGGTGGCTGAAAACAGCAGTGCCAAGGTTCTGTGGGACTTCAGCTTCCAGACCGACCAGATGTAGTGGTGGTGGGCAAAGTGCAGAGGAAGGCAGTGGTCATAGATGTGGCGATACCAGCTGGGTTGAAAAAACAGCTGGAACAGATGTGGAAGGTCAAGGCAAGAGGGGTCCCCATGGGAGTAGGAGCACTTGGTGCAGTGACCCCCCCAAACTGGGATATATAGATATATATATATATATATATATATATATATAATCAAATAATGATCAGTGTGTTCATATTTGATGAAGGGAGGAAATGTTAGTTAGGTCTAATATAGTGTTAAGTTGCAGCCCATCTACTGGTATTATATTAAACTATTTTCTTATTGTATTGATGATGTGGATCGTGTGTATCATTGATATATATTGATTCTGTAATAGTAACATTGTGTTTTACTACAGATAAAAAATACTCTATTTAGTGTTGTAGCTGAGATTTTCTCATGTGATATATGAATGAAACTCAATGCTGCTCCTGTATTAGGGGTTTGGGATTTTAGGTTAATTTGGATTTAAGATGTTTATGTTATTTAGTTCGGTCCTTTATAAAAACCTTACAGAATATATTCTGTAAGAATATATTCTTCATGTTCTGTAATGATCCTCAGCATGATTTCTATGATTTCATGGATAAATGATTGATCGTTAAATTTGATTCTTATTAATCATTGATTGATGATATTAATTTAGCTTATTTAAAGTTTTTTCCCCCCTGATTTGGGTCAGTTTGGTCTTGTTTTAAGTTTTAAATTAAGTATTTTTTATCTGCAGCAATACACAATGCTGTATTACTATTATTATTGCAATACTTATGTAACTGTATTTCCTTTGTAACAGCAACATGAATCAATTCTGACACTTCTGTAGTCACCTCACATGTAGATTTCTTTTGATAAGGTACATTATAGCAGGAAAAAACAGAGATGTTTTTAGAGATGAGGTGAAGAATGTGGGGAGTTTCATACGTCTTTCATTTCACCTGATTCTGGCTGATTGTCAGCGATGGGCTTCTCACACACGTTTTTTGATGCGTTCCAGCACATTGAAACCTGATGTTTAATTAAACTTAATATACATTTTTTTTAATTGATTAAAACCTTCTAAAATATAATAATATACTGTCCCCCACACTATTAAACCTAGTTTTCTTTCTCACACATACAGAGGAAGGAGGGGGAATATGGAAAGATTAGGGTTTTATGTTAAGGTTGGGTTTTTTGGAAGGTCATAAAAGTGCAAGTGATATGAGACAAAATCTGATCTTCATTATTTCAGTACCAAAGTCCATTTTGTGTTACTTCTGCAGCAGCTCAATAGAAAAACAGGAGTTCATGCTAAAAAGTGTGGAAGATATATACAGTTGATATGTCAGATTACATTTTTTAATACATTTTTGCACAAACTCACTGTGTGAACTATGGATTTTTATCCCCAACACTTGCATTAAAAGTGCAATTGAAGGGGGTCCATCATAGTCAGTATGCACATGAGGAATGAAAATAGCAAGGACATCTTTCTGTGCTCATATGAGCACCTGAATACAGACTTTAACCTGTCCTTTTAAGTCTTTAACAACTTATAAATTCAGAATGTTAATTCTTTCCATTGAACTGCATTTTAAACAGTCCTTCAAATTTGTTCATCTCTCACATTTCTATAATTGTGAATTGTGCGTTCTCAGAGTGAAACTGTATAAACTGTACAGGTAGGAAAGCGTTTCAATATGGAAACCACAGGTTTTTTTTTTTAAAACCCTTAAACATTTTCCAACCACATTTCAGAGGAAACAAAGCAGATACATTTGAGACTGTTCCGACAGTTCTCAGGAAATCTCACTTCAATAACAAAGTCTTGCATTCGAACGTATCTCAGTGAAGGCTGTAGCATTTTAAGGTTCATGTGCACATTTATGTATGTACACATTTAATATTGTTTTAATTGCTAGTGAAGAAGAAGAGCAACTGTGAGCAAGGAAACTTATCTCAGTGAGCAAGTGTGGTTGATCTTGTTGCTATGTTTGAAACATCCTATTAAAGGAAAGAAAAATGCATTGCTATTGATAACAGGCACAGAATAGAATCAATACAATCAATCAATCACCTTTATTTGTCATATGTAACGTGAAGTAATAAATAGAAATTACTAACAAATGGATGCAAAGAGTCTAGTTTGTATTAAGACTGTATGATAATGAACACTATGGGATATAGACAAACTTTATTATTATTATTATTACTGCCCCAGCACAGGGAAAAATTTCAGTTTTCAGGATGTTTTTATAATGCTGGGTCACGTAGTGTTGCGCATGAGTTAACCTAAGAAGCAGGTAACTTCCGGTAACTGGGTAGGAACTTGGTTGCTTGACAAAGCCACAGACTCATCAGACATCTCAGTTCCCATAATGAGACGTAACTCTCAGGTAACCGCACAAACAGAAACAAGATCCAGTTTCTCATGAGC
The DNA here is from genome assembly GCA_030544235.1 of Lepturacanthus savala. Taxonomy (NCBI): domain Eukaryota; kingdom Metazoa; phylum Chordata; class Actinopteri; order Scombriformes; family Trichiuridae; genus Lepturacanthus; species Lepturacanthus savala. The sequence continues at coordinate 27,590,311 of CM060465.1, forward strand.
TGAACACGGGAGGAAAGCAAAACAAAATCGTCCTCATATTTTAATCAGTCACTTATTACGGGATTAATTCATTTCTGCCTGGATGTGCTGAGAGAGGGAATCAGAAATAAAAAGAACTGCTTTCTCTAATCTAAACAGGAAACAAAAAAAAAAGTGTGTTCAGATGAAAGCTGATGTTCATTTACAGATAGAATTGAGCAGTGTTACATAAGAATGTAAGCATTATTAGCATTAGCATTACTGCACACCATCAGGGCACATGAGAACTGACCTATTGTATACACTACCTTTCAAAAGTCTGGGGTCAATTAGAAATTTCCTGATTTTTGAAATAATTCAGTTTTTTTTCAATGAAGATAACTTTAAAATAATCAGAAATACACTCTATACATTGCCAATGTGGTAAATGATTATTCTAGCTGCAAACGTCTGGTTTTTGCTGCATTGCCCATTTCTAGCATCTATCACTCCATTGTTCTAATGGTACAATGTGTTTGCTAATTGCGTCAAAAGGCTAATGTAATAAAATTTATTAATTTTACAACTTATGGTGGTAAATAAGTGTGACATTTCATGAAAAACACTACATTGCCTGGGAAGCTTATAGTGCCATATGTATTGCGATACAATGGTTTTCAACAAATTAAAAGATATAATCAAAATGTATTCATATTGTGGGCAATTCACTTTTAAAATAAAAAAAGCCCAGTGCCTTGGAATATCTTCTTTAAATTTGTGCATGATACTGGCCACCTGTTTTATAAAAAAATGAATAAAATAACACACACACACAGACACACATACAAAGAGCTTCAGGAGTGTGGGATGATGTAAAGTGGGACATACCTTGACCAACAAGCGTAGACTGAAAATCCTTCAGAGCAGCAGCCGCCTAATTTTTTACAGAACAATAAAATGGCAAAACATCAGTCTGGACATATAAAGCTTTGTGGCCTTACCAGGAGGTCCTCCCATCAGATTTACTGCTGTGCTCACATTTGATCAAACGACTGATTTAAATCAATAGTCGCCAACTGATGGAGAAACATGAAAGCTGCCGAAAAGCTTTAATTACAGATTAATTGATACAGGCACTAAACGAGCATCTCATTTGAAACTCAACACAACTTGAATATCAGTAAAAACATCAGTTACATTCTGATCACAGAACATTTGACAAACACACATCAATGGCAGGTTATAAAACTAATTCATATGGACAGATGACACATTTGATTTTAGCATGTTTGCATCCTGTTGGGAATCTTCTTGGTCTCTTTCCAGGATGAAAATTTAAATGCAGTCAGTTTTCCATGTCAAGATTAAATAGTTCAGTTAATGACAATTTCAGTATTCAGCAAAAGAAAACATGACATAGTACACACACAACCTGAGGAATAATTAGATACAATCATCATGCATTATAGAATTCACAGGGTCAGTCATTCATGTAGTCAGATGAAAATGACCTGTTTTGTATAATATTCGGCTGAAAATTAACAAAAAGCAGGTGTTTGGTATAATTAGTCATTGGTCAAAATAATTCAATTGAGGACTATTTTAATCTATATGAAAGAAAACTGCTGTTCAACCAGGACAAAAGTAATTTAGGTGATCTGGAGAGCCAAGGCATAGAGATGTATCCATTGATATTTATTTTACATTTTATTATTAACTATTTTTAAGGCAATGCATTATAGTTTCACCAATGTTATATTTTTGGAGCAAAAAAAATCATTTATATATTAGAAAAAAAAACAGCTGCTTGAATATGCTGAATTAAATATGAACTAACCCTGACACGGCATGGTTAATATCTCAGTCTTGTCGAGTTAATTGCAAGTTAAGTCAAATAATATGACAGGTAGTAGCAGTTGGTGATTGTGTAAGTGCATAATGCTTTCAGATAAATGAGGGGCGGTTCCCCGGTGGAAATTTAAGGCTTCACATCTTGGAGGACGCTGCAACGGCCGATGCACCCGGACGCCTGTAGACGTGCACAGGCATGTTCTGTGGAAGTGGAAGAGAGAGAGAGATGGACGGAACTGTTTTGATGTGCAACGGAAATGTACAGCAAGTGAATAATAAACTGGCATCACTATGAAAGGAAATACTTATTTCCTTAGAAATAGAAAATATATAGAACATATTTTAAAATATGGTCTTCTGCTCCAGCAGACCATGTGACCCTAATGAGGAATAAGCAGGTATAGAAAATGACTGACTGACTGACCCTTTAACTCTCAAAAACTAGACCCCAGACCCCATCTTATAAGATTTGTGCTCCTAACTGTGTATCTGTGATCTAACCTGTTTGAATACAGCTTATATACATGTATTTATGCATTTGTATAGTTGTGTGCATATATTTGATTTTATTTCCTTGCATTATCTGTAGCTTTTCTAATGTTTAGGGGTTATTGATCTACCTTAGCACTGTCGTAGCTCAATAGCTATTTTAAGTTTACCTTCTGGGACTCTGCATTGTACTTGTTGAGAAGGATCTGAACCCCGTTTGCATAGTCCGGATGGACAGCCTTCAAGTTCTCTACCTGTAGAAACAACCAGAAAATGAGCCCTGGAGACATTTTTTATTATGAATACACCATCGCCTGTTAAAGAGTCAGTATCTGTTAGTCTAATGCGGCATGTCTATATTTTCTTGTTTACTTCTACCTAGTATAGAAATAGGCAGTTGAACAAATATGAAACCACAACCACACTGTTCTGTTGAAGTAGGTCACCTGAGTTTTGCCAAACTGCAGCAGAGAGCTTTGCTTATAAAGATACTTTGGATGGAAAAAACACAATAAATGTGCTGATTTGAAGAATTTGGTCAATGTGATTCTGTTATTGCATGCATATTCAAAACCTTCCATGCTTACTCGCCCTTAAAACCCACACATGCACATGTGTTTTTATCCCTTACACGGTCGGTCAGTCATATTGCACATATCTTGAAACTATGCATATGATGGAGACTCACCATGCGTTTCTGGATGAAGAGCTGAGCCCCTTTCAGAGCCCCAGCCATGTTCTGGCAGAGTCTCTGGCGCTCCTCTTTATTCAGCACCTGAGTGAAGAAAGTACGAACCTGCAATAAAAAAGAAAAAAAAGAAATACAAAAGAAAATTATAAAACCTGGTCAAACAAGGTTGAATCAAAATTAGACTTATTTAAGTGTATTTCATATCGGAATGCTGTTCACCATTATTAATGAGGATTATCCTTATTAAACAAATGACACCAGAAAAATTAGGCTGATTCTCACTTGTTTGACTTGGATAATTCTGTGTGTATTTGTCACTAGACTTTTCTTCAAAGGTTTGTATTTTTGATACACTACATATAATAGTTAAGTACAAAATTAGCAGTACAAATACTATACTTTGAATCATAATTTCCTTCCGATTACAGTTTTTCCAATAAAAACAGTTCAATGGACATGAAATCACATCCTCCATTTCCCTCAATGAAAAATCTAGAAACTATAAACATATCAAATAGTTTTCATTTCAAAAGTTCTACTGCTGAACACAAGATTATTGTCACTGTATGTGCCACTTTAATATTCTGATGCTTTTCATATTACCAGCTGGTAAGTGTATGAATGAATGTTACGAATACACTTATTTAGCTTCTGTATGTACAAATGTCTTGGCCACACAAAACACGCTACATGCTTTGACACCATCTTCACCTGTGTGACATTATCTTCATCTGCGCTGTTGTAACGGGCCACATCTGAAGACACGTTGAACTTGGACTCCATGAAATGAGGCTGCGTCCCTGGGGCACTGAAGCTGTTGGGAAAGTAGTTTGGAGCTCCACCTGGAAGCCAGAGACACTGAATAGTGAGTCAGGTATGGTACTGATATTAAAAAGTTGAATTCTAAAATACCAGATAATAAAAAATGGGTATTTATAGTGAGAAAATATGCTCCCTGTATAAAATGAATGATACCAGACAAACTGTTAGCAGGGGTCCGTTTGGTTAAGATGGGAAATATGTCGTCTTATAGCTGCTTACAACTGATGGGAGAAACAAAGCATCCGAATGGTGACATCTGCTGGACAACCCTTGGTATTACATTTCTAGGACGGATAAATTCGAGGCCAAGATATACGTATTTTTATTATATGTACTCTCGTCTGGTATTGTGAGACTAAATCTCTAGTGATTTTGCCTAAAAGATTCAAAGTCAGCGACATTGATTGTTTTTTGTTGTTGAATTGAGGAATGGCATGCAGCAGCATGGGCAGACATGAAACAAAACTGTTCTCACTAGTGTGATTATGAACACTTTTTTCAACACAATTCTGTCTTTCTCGCTCACACACACAGAGAGAGATAGATCAACAGCTGCACATATTTCTGTGATTTTTGCTAGGGTTAGGGTTAACCCTAACCCTAACCCTAACCCTAACCCTCCAACTTAATTATAAACCCTGTTAGAGGTCTTAATAGGCTTAAAACATAAAAATAAATAGACACTGATGCTGTGTTATGGAAAACTGACATCTCATTTCATTCGCCTGTATTCAGTGAAAGTTAAAAATAGCCTCACTGAACATTTACAATTAACTAACAATTTACAGGAATGCCTAATTGATACTATCCTGTAAAGCTTTGTGCAAGTTATTCATTCACTGGCACGCCTTACAGTTGTTCACATTTTCATCATCATCTTCATCTCAGCATTTAATTGCACTCAAAATTGTTGTGAAATTACAATACTGCATTGTTCAAATGTGTCTAAACAAATGATATATTATGCAAGATTATTATGTGGCGGAGTAATGGAGTGGGACTGTAACTTACCTTGGTTGTCATGCATGCACATGGGACCATCACGCTGGTAGTTGGTCACGCGGGTCCTGAAGGGGCAGTTAACAGGGATCTGCAGGTAGTTGGCTCCCAGCCGGTGCCGATGTGTGTCTGGGTAGGAGAAGAGACGACCCTACAGGGACAAATACATCACTGAGACATGCAGAGCAACAAAGCTTTGAACTAAAAAGAAATACGATAAGCTGTAGTATTTAGTCTATTCTTAGTTCTGCTGAAAGAGAGAGAAAAACATCTAAACTGGGATACAAAGCAGCATATATACAGTTAGGCCCAAAAATATTTGGACAGTGACACAAGTTTTGTTATTTTAGCTGTTTACAAAAACATATTCAAGATACAATTGTATAATCAATATGGGCTTAAAGTGCTGACTCTCAGCTGTAATTTGAGACTATTCAATTGACTCAGAAGGCTGCAAAAAAATACATGGGTGCTTCCCTCGTTAACATGTCATCAATTAAGCAGTTAAAAGTTCTGGAGTTGATTCCAGGTGTGGTGATGAAGCTGTTGCTGAGAACACACAACATGCGGTCAAAGGAGCTCTCAATGGAGGTGAAACAGACCATCCTGAGGCTGAAAAAAAAGAAGAAATCCATCAGAGAGATAGCAGAAATGTTAGGAGTGGCCAAATCAACAGTTTGGTACATTCTGAGAAAAAAAAAGAGCTGACTGGTGAGCTTGGGAACTCAAAAAGGCCTGAACGTAGACAACAGTGGTGGATGATCGCAGAATCCTTTCCATGGTGAAGAAAAACCCCTTCATAACATCCACTCAGGTGCAGAACACTCTCCAGGAAGTAGGTGTTCATGACAATAAATACAAAGGATTCACCACAAGATGCAAACCATTAATCAGCCTTAAAAGACTTGACTTTGCCAAAAAACACCTGAAGAAGCCAGCCCAGTTCTGGAACAGCATTCTTTGGACAGATGAGACTAAGATCAACCTGTACTAGAATGATGGGAAGAGGAAAGTTTGGAGAAGAATAGGAACAGCTCATGATCCAAAGCACACCACATCTTCTGTAAAACATGGTGGAGGCAGTGTGATGGCATGGGCATGCATGGCTTCCAATGGCACTGGGTCACTTGTGTTTATTGATGATGTGACAAAAGACAGAAGCAGCTGGATGAATTCTGAAGTGTATAGGGAAATACTTTCTGCTCAGATTCAGCCAAATGCAGCAAAGTTGATTGGACGGCGCTTCACGGTACAGATGGACAATGATCCAAAACATACTGCAAAATCAACTCAGGAATTTTTTAAAGCAAAGAAGTGGAATATTCTGCAATGGCCGAGTCAATCACCAGATCTCAACCCAATCGAGCATGCATTTCACTTGCTCAAGACAAAACTTAAGGCAGAAAGTCCCTCAAACAAGCAACAGCTGAAGACATCTGCAGTAAAGGCCTGGCAAAGCATCACAAAGGAGGAAACCCAGCGTTTGGTGATGTCCATGGGTTCCAGACTTCAGGCAGTCATTGCCCGCAAAGGATTCACAACAAAATATTGAAAAGTAACATGTTACTTGGGGTTATGTTTATTTGTCCAATTACTTTTGAGCCCCTGAAATGAGGACTGTTTGTGTAAAAATAGCTACAGTTCCTACATGTTTAATCATATATTTCTGTTCAACCCCTTGAATTAAACCTTAAAGTCTGCACTTCAATTCCGTTGTAGTTGTTTCATTTCAAATCCAATGTGGTGGCATGCAGAGTCCAAATCATGAAGATTGCACCACTGTCCAATTATTTTTGGGCCTAACTGTATTTGATTTGATGGGTTATAGTATGTATGTTGATTGGATAAATATGTTTAAAATCAAAGTGTGAATGCAGCTACATTTACATAAATGTAAATCTCAACTCTCCTTATATATAAAGGCAAATAGTTATGCCAAGAATTTGTAAATTCCATAATTAAATGGAAGGTTTTTTTATTTATATTTTTAGGTATTCCTAATAAAAAATAATAAATAAGTAAATACAGTATTTTTAATTGATCCTTATTTTAATTCAGATTATTTTAGACAGAGCAAGTTACAATATTAATAAAAACCTAGCTTGCATTTTTTTTCTCATGGCATTTCTATGGGGTTTTAAAAAAAAGAAATACTGTGAAAAATATTATGCTTGGATATTTTTGCATTATTGCCCCAGCTAGACACGCAGCTCATTGACTTATTTAAAGTTTTATTACAGTTTGACAGAGAAATAACCAAGAGAAAATGAAGTGTTACCTGCAGCATCTTGTCAGGGCTGGGCTCGATGCCTGGCGGCATGTTACTGGGGTCAAAGGCCAGCTGCTCCACCTCGGCAAAGTAGTTGACTGGGTTCCTGTTGAGGACCATTTTCCCCACAGGGATCAATGGGTATTCTTTATGTGGCCAAACCTGACAGAGAAAACTCCCATTAGCTGAAATATGCAGACACGGACTGCTTGATTGGAAAAACAAAGAACTGACGTATCCAGGACGCATCAAAATATCTGTCATGTACTGTAAAACATGTTACGTTATGCATATATATATGTTCTAGATTAATTATATATTATATATATATGGAATATAGTGATGATAGTAATTCACTGCTTTAACTTTGTCATCAAATTTTATTTTCATTTCTGCATAACAGTACTCACTTTTCTAACATTACAGTATTATCAGCAAATCACATGCTCTTAGTTGTTTAATTAAATCTTAAATTAATACATTACTATTAGTAAGCTCAGTGTTATTTAGCCAAGGAGAAAGTTATTGATTTATTGACGTTCATTTGAAGAACTGTTCCTCATTCAACTCTTTTGATACACAATTCAAAGTCAACCTAAAAACAAGACTTTGATAATGTCAACAGCACTTATCAACAAGCTATATACCATTATATTACATTATTATTACTATTGTACTACAACAGCACTGTGAAACCTGCACTGCTCTTTTTATATACAGCTATTAATATACAGTTATATTACTATTATTATACAGTTATATATTATTACTGTGATTTTACTACATCCATCAGTATTATTACCATATTATTTCCACTGTAGCTTATCCACCCACTTATCTTGTGAATAAGTATTTTATTCCTATTCTAATTCTACTTAATTTTCATCTACTTTAATGTTTTATACCATTGTGTTTTTATTGTATTTAAAGGTACCAGACTGCTGCTATGACAAAAAAAATTCCCTTTGTTGATGAATAAAGTCATCTATCTACCCATCTATCATGCGAATGCAACAGGAGTGAAGTGGTACCTTGGTGAGGTCGAACGGGTTGAACTGGAACTTTTCAGCCTGCTCAAAGGTCATGACCTGGATGAAAAAGGTCCAGGATGGGAAGTTGCCATTGGCAATGGCGTTGAAGAGGTCTCCGATGGCATAATCTGGGTTGGTGGAAGCTAGGTGGTCTGCCTCCTCCACTGACAGATTCTTTATTCCTTGATCAGTCTAAAAAAATTTTAAAAAATAAGACGTTAGACGTAAGTAAGGAATGTCAAAATCTCAGGAAGTACATCTGTAAATAAATACGGGTGAAACCTGGGCTCTAAAAAGACCTTATAGAGAAATTGGAGACACTAGAAACACAAGATCTTTTGGTCAAGATATTTAGACAAGATAAGAAATCTTTATCTGAAAATCAGAATCAAGCAAACAGCTGTTTTTAAAAGGGCTTATGATGTTACGTTACCAAAAACTATTGGAAGGAAATGCATAATGCAACATAAGATATTAGGATAGAGGGATGTCCAAAGAAAGACAAATATTTATTCAACAATCTGTTAATAGCAGGTGAGAGAGCCCAATATTATAAGAAGGACTTGTTGAATGAAGTGAATGAACTATATCATGCCATGCAGACCAGTAAAAGATTATATTTAGCAATACTTTACAAAACTTTGAATAATAACTGAAATGGATATGTTAGACATACTTGATGCAAAATATCAATAAAAAAGTAAATGAAAAAAAGAAACAAAAAGCAAACAGACCTTGTAGTGGAACTTGCAGTAGACCGGCTCCCCATTAGCATTTACCAGCTTGAACGTATGGGAGCCGTAGCCATTCATGTAGCGAAAGCCGTCAGGCAGACCACGATCACTGAACAGAAAGGACACCTGCACAGGGGAAATAGAGCAGAGGGCACAATAATACTCTGCAACAAATCTGGAAAACTATTTCATAGATTGTTTTTAACTTGTTAACAACAGCTCGAAGCTCAGCAGCGGCTACCTGATGCAGACTCTCAGGCCTCAGACTCCAGAAGTCCCACACCATGTCGGGGTCTTTCATGTGTGTTTGGGGATTGCGCTTCTGGGAGTGGATGAAGGACGGGAACTACATGGGGTAAAAGGCACCGGTCAGTGCAATGCTTTCTACATGTGTAGACTCTATACTTGTGATCAGGGTTGTATCTCTTTGTTATGGAAATGTTTATTTGATAGCTTATTATAACTGATGGAACTGGTTTTAAAAAAAGTCGTTTGCATGGTTGAGAGAAAACGTCACCACTAGTTCTGCTTCCTGCTCACCAGCAGGGCGTCCCTGATGAAAAAAATGGGGGTGTTGTTGCCCGTCAGGTCCCAGTTGCCTTCGTCAGTGTAGAACTTGACCGCGAAGCCTCGAGGGTCTCGCACTGTGTCAGCTGATCCCGATTCTCCAGCTGGAATAACACACAAGCAAATGGTGACAGTTTACTTTTAAATTAGTGAAATAACTGATTATGAAAAGTACTCTGTAGTTTCATCTCTAGAGTTAATTTTGAGCATTTGCAAGTGGATTTAGTAAGTTTACAGGGCGCTTTACTGCTTCTGAAGCTTTTAATACTAAACTCAGCCAATCCACATTAATTAGAGCACAGCCCACATCTGAAGTGGTCTCTACTGGGACTATGGCAATCCTAAATATACATCAAAATTAAGATTTTCTTTATTTAGTTGATACTTCTTACTTAAAATATTATACTTTAAAACATATCATTTACAACTCCTGCTATCTTTGAAAAGTTCTCAAATAAATCAATGTTTTCAAGTATCATTTGCAAGTCGTCTCCTAAAGCCTCATACAGACAGTGAGATTTTTACAATCTAATAAATTTGTTGCAAGCCAGACTGTTGCAGCGTGGATTCAATAAACGTGGGTAGGATATCAAGTTTGATGTATGATGCTGCACGCTGGCAACACCCACTGAATCACAGGCTACAACACGAGTCAATAAAATGTCATCAGCATGTGTAGCATCTATCTACGCTGCTATATGGGCTAATATAAAAACAACGGAGCGCCGGCTTCATGTTGATCAGCGCGTTATTTCATGCTGTATTTCTATTTGTCACATTGTGAGACGTTCAACCTAAATTTCAGGATTTTTTCCTCACTGATGTCATTTTCAGACATGACAGCGGGTGTAGACCAGGGCTGGAATTTCATCATTTTAGGGGCAAGGCCACTTGGTCTTTAATGTTGTCACTTTTTCTTGAGGGAACAAAGGCCAAAAGCCAGGGCACCGTGGCCATAAATTACTGTAAAACAATGATTTTCTTGATACAGGGAAATTACTGAGGAAATAAAATTAAATAGAAATAAAAATATTTGACTTTTAATTTCAAAAGTAGCACTCATGTCAGCGATCTTACTTATTAAATTAAAATTTAATGAGTATGTTTCCTACAAAAGTTATGATACCATGGTAATTGGACCTCTGACCTTCTGGGTCAGTCAAATGCACCATCCTGGTTTCATTCTGTAGAGTGAAATTAAAAGGTTATATCTTGGGCTGCAGGATATGGCCAAATAATAGTATGTCAATATTAAGGTCAAATATCTCTATTGATATGATGTGACTATGTTTTCACACTACAGCTTTCGATTAAGTCTCTGGTTGGGTGGTGATAAATTTGTGTCCAATCGTCATCATAACCCGTCTGAGTGGTTCATGTCAGACTCAAATCAAACCCACTGATTATGTTATTTTTTTTCTGAAAAGATGCTGGTGTTGATGCCGTGTTGACAGAAAAGAAGCAGCTTACAAAACTGCTAAATCAACTGATATTTTTCCATGGGCAGAAGGCCAAACTAACAGGGCATAAGAGCCATGTCGTGAAATTCCTGCCCTGGTGCAGATATTTTTCTTGAATATTCCGAGTTAACAATCTGGGAAAAACAACAAAAATACAAAATCGTATGGTATAAGTCCCATGCACATAAATTGTGGTTGCTGTTTTTCTTACCTACAGTGGAGAAGCGGACAGCAATAGGTGTAGTCTTGCCGACGTGCTCAAACACCTTCGCCTTGCAGTAGCGAGTGATATCATGAGTCACCTCAAAGTAGCCGAACGCGCCTGCGTCATAAAGGAAAAAGTAAGACAAACGTGTCTTTGTTTGGTTCACATATTTCAGATCAGCTTAGAGGTGTCTGGTTCACATATCTGTGGTAAAATGCTCAGACTAACTGGGGCTCGTCAGACCGACACACACACAACTCGTATATCTGCGCCAGTCTTTGACCTTGATCTGTAAAGCTTGCAAAGATTAGCGTTCAATTTCCAAACAAAACAAAGATGACATTTATTAGCTTTTGCCTATTTTTTTAATTAGTCTGTCAGGTCGGTTGACTTTGGCAGGTCGGTCAGCTGTGGGTGCACCACAGTCATTTCACAATTGTACATGTAGATTTGAGCTCTTTCCAATATCAAGAAATAGTCTGAATTTTATACCAAGTTTATAAAAAAAAAAAAAAAAACACACAAGCTGTGGGACAAAATTAACTCAACTTCATTAATCATGACTTGAAAAAGAATGAAGGTTGAAAAGTTCATGTGTAACTTAACTAAAATTAAGCAGTGTTGAAGGATTAACCACTGTTTAAATTTCTCATGTCTGGCTTAACCCATTGAAGCCTATGAGCCTTTACATCTATGACTGTCATTTTATACTTATAAAATAATATAAAAATTGAAATATTACTCATGTACCTTTTTTTGCTGACACTGATAGTAGACAACTTTTCACGTTTTAAGCCAAAAAGAAAGGAAAAGTTTTCAAGTGCTTTGTTGACGTCACCAACTTTCTGTTCCTTCCTCTTGAGAACATGGCGAAGACAAACCCTCCCAGAAAGAGGTCGTTTTATTTAGATTATTATGATTTCTTACCCTGACATGTATATGCGTATTTAATCATTCAAGTCCCTAGAATAATTCCCCAAAAAAGAATTTTGTACAATTGATTTTTGTTTATGGACAATTTACGATTTATGCAAGCGGCAACTATAATAGCCATTAAAATTATATGATCTGCAAAGAGAAGAGCACAAAATGCAAAAAAAATAGATACATAACATGATTGTTAGTGACTCAACTGATATAATTATATGCATGAAATCTTTGAAAAAAATCTGGATTTAAATGGGTTGAACAAGTGCCAAGTGCCCATATTAACAGTAAAAAAGGTTCTGCCTTAATCCTCCCAGTCATTAAGAGATTCCTTTCTACTGCACCTCATGGGGACAAAATCCATAGTCCTCATTCCGTGCCAGACTCAACTCCAAGGTTTATCTGATGATATCAAATATACTATATAGATACTGGTGTATTTTAAATGCATTTCAGTTTATGTGGAGTGCAGGAAGATGACGGATTATGACTGTTGTTGTCATAGTAACTTCTACATGTACAAAAACGCATCAGATGAGACTGGTCACTGCTGAGCACTCACCTGCCCCTTTGGCATGCACCACCCTCTCTGGGATCCGCTCCCGGTCAAAGTGGGCCATCTCATCTGTGAAGACCACGTCTTGAACAAGCAGCGGTCCTCTCCGTCCCGCGGTCTGCAGGTTCAGCTTGTCTCCGACAGGATGGCCGGCCCCTGTGGTCAGTGTGTCTGGCCTCTGTTGAAAACAACATCACAAAATAGTTTTGGGGGGATTCAGTGATTACCCTAAATACTCTAATATAGATCGGTAATTCCATTAGACTGTTTAGCTCATTGGGAAGCCCCCAGACCGCTAAAATATCGAGCCATGAGTGGGCTGGTCATGTAACATGTACGGCGGCCGATAGGGGCAACCAAGCCGCTAACGTTGTTACCATGGCAGCTGAGGAGCTTGTTGTAGAGGCCGTAGAGTGATGAGGAGAATACAGTGAGAGGAGAAACTGAGGAGGATTACTGAACAGAATTGGTGGATTTTTTTTAAACGATGGTTAAACTTTGGAGCATAAACCGTCTATACCAGTAATATGCCTTTTGTTAATGTTGGAAATGTTGGGTATGAATACCATACTGTAACTGTACTTCTTCAATAAACCAGCCTTTTATTTAATAGGTTCTAATAGACACAAAATCTCCCTTTTCTTCATTCTATTGGTAGTCTGTTTTGCTCAAATAGAAATAGAGGCCCTTCTCTAATTGTAGAATTGAATTTCTGCAACTATTGTGATATTGATGCTCAGAAATACCTACAACAATTAAACAGGTCCACAAAATAAATCTGTGCAGAAAATCCTATAGCCTACATTTACAAAAAAATATATAACTTCCTTTTCATTGTGTTAAGGATGCATTCTGCTTCACACATTACAACATGCAGACTGCTCCAGAAACCTCCACAGCTGCTGAAAGATCAATATGAAGAAATACTGAGACAATTAAAAAAGTCCAAGCTAACATCTGGCGAGGTAAGGGTAACATTAGGTGATGGTGGTTATTTATTCTGGTTATATAACAGACGGGGTTAAAGTTCAATCACAGTGCACGAGTCTGGAAAATTACCTACTTCAGATCTTTCATCTGCTTTTCCACGCGGACGTTTCAGATGTGTAAATGTTTGCTTTGTGACTTAAAAAAAAGGTTCGATAACCTGTTAGTGACCATTTATTGCAAGGATATTTGATGTTATTTTGACCTGCGACGTTATTGAACGATTTATAATAACGAATACTGACGGTAACTAATACAAAAACGGCAAGCTAAGTAGTTTATAGTAGTGAAGTAGTAACTTTTATTTTCACGTTGCATATTAAGGCTCAGTCTACAACAATCTACGACCAGCTAGCTTTGACGTTTAGCTTTAGCTTCATAACGTTACCCCATGCGACCTCTTACCCATATACTCAAGCGGCACAAAGCAATTTAAACACAATTAAAGAACAGACCTGGGAACCTCTGCTCTCCTTCCATGCCTTCATTTGATCCGTAGCTTTATCTCTGTTCTCAGCCATGTCGACAGGTGGACGGTACTGTTGATATATAGCGGACGAAAAATAATGATATTATCCCAGAATTCTTCCTGGACTTTGCTCGCGTAGCTCCGCCCCCTTCTGCGCCCGCCTCCTCTGATTGGCTGCTGGGAGGAAACTGACCTACATTTAGAGACAACAGGAAAAAAAGGTCCAAAGCAAAGATCGTCTATTGCAGTTTTTTTTCTTTAAAGTCTGAGGCTGCCACACAAAATCTGGGAAAAGACGCCCCCTTTAGTTTATTTCACACAATTCCTGGATGCCTATGGTAGTGGTTCTCAAACTTTTTCACATCAAGGACCCTTAAACTTACGAACTCGACCACAGACCCCGTCTGATAAGATTTTTGCTTTAAAATGTTTTATAAAAGAAAGTGTAAGAAAACCAAGGCCATCATTATGGAGGACTGAAACTTCCATAATCAAGAATGAATAAATAAGTAAATATATCAGCAAATGTCCATATTTATTTAATTATCCGTTTAATTAATTCATAAAATTAATTCATATGTGTATTATTTTCACATTTAATTTTCAATTTCATTCAATAATTTTTCAATTTATTTATTTATTCACTCACCACATTCATTTTCACCTCAAAATATAAAATAGAATTCGAATTAAGTCAATTTATGTGCAAAGGGAATATAATACACAAATATCACAAAATAAATACTACAAAATTAAATGTATTTATTTATGTTAAATTACCCTGGCACCTCTTTACGGCCCCCTGGGGGTCCCCGGACCCCACTTTGAGAACCACTGGCCTATGGGATGACTATTGTATTGCATTTCTGAAAGTTACATAATATCTGATTATTAAGAAAACCTAATTCCATTTTCTACTATCGTATGACATAGACTAACTGCACTTAAGACATTTTCAGTCTTTTATTTAATTAGGCTATTTATTTACCTACCTTAAGCTATTTACCCCATGAAAAGGTTACTATATATTTGCATATGTTCATTTGATGTTGATTCTAACAGTAAAGATAAATATACCCGCAGGCACTTGTTAAACCACTCGTTAGCCGTAACCTAAAAGGCCTGTAGTCATTTGGCAATACAAAAGGTCAACATTTTTAGTTCCACTGAAAAGTAATATAAAAGTTGAAGGATTTACACCTTTACATCACCATGAAAAGTTCCATAGCACTAAATCCTGCAACTATACTCCCTACAGATCATTTGTGTGATTGTATCCAGCTTGTATTTGTCACTTTTGCCACATTCTTGAAGCCATTCTAAAGAGTATACATTAAATAAATTCCCAGAGGCTGTGCCATGTTTCAGGATATAAACATTCTGAACATGACCAAGTGAAAATACATCGATGTGCAGGGCAGAGGGATTATGTTTGGGCTGCTCCTGCAGACTCTGCAGCTACTGAATATTTTAGTTCTTGGTGTTAATTCTTTGAACTGGACTGCAACATTCAATCAAGCTGGTGATATATACATATATATATACAATATCTCACTGCAACATATGTCTGCAAAAACATCCCATCATTTCCAGGCCATTCCAACAAATAAACAAGTTCTCAGGCTGCTACTGTTGAATTGCTTTTATTTCAAACAGCATTCACACAATACACTGTATTCTTGAGGCACATTCACATCAAGTGCTAAATAACTTCATGCATGGTTGAATGTAGGCTACAGCTTTGTTGAAATCGAATGCAAATGCTGATTGTAAATGAAAATATTGCTTCATTATTTGGCACAGTAGGAAATGTTGTCTATTGTATGAACACAGGTGTATTATTTTTGGACTGATTGTAAAAGTGAGGTGAGGAATGCAGTCGGAGGTTGACCAAAAAAAAAAAAAAAAAAACGTAGAGTAGAGGTTCTGCTTGGAAAAATCATCCAAAATCACAACGATGCATAAGGCTGATGATGCTTGTATTTAGCCGATATTTCACATGAGAAGTCACATTCAAAAGTTACAACAAAACAGCACTATTGCACAATGTCGTAGAGAATATCTCAGACTGATAAAAAGCCACCTTGACATTCTGACTTTCACCAGACTCTTGTAACATTATCTGAATTTTTAACTTAAAAACTGCTTATTAGCGACATTACCATTCACACTCCAGCTGCAAAGAGGTACCTTTTAACGAGAAGTCTGCACATTCAGAATGTCGAGGTGTTTCCTGTAACATAAAAGGAACTGTAAACCCATTTAAAGGGGTTAGTATACTTTACATCAAATGTTAAATTCCCAGAGGTGTTTTAATTGTATTTAATTGACCAGCAACAATATTGGTGTTAAATATAGTTAGGTATAAATGAACTGCCTGTCTGGGATGTTTATTAAAGTGTAATATGATGGAAAACATGATTTTGCACCCAGAATTCAGAAGAAACAAATAATAATGGCAATAAGAAGAAGGTTGTACTACACTATTTACACTGTTAATTAACTTTATGCAACTTGTATTGCATTAATTATGGTAAAAATAGAACATTATAATATGATATTAATATGCTGATTACATCTGATTTGGCCACCCTGTAACAACTGCTACAAATTACAATTATTTCACCTGGATAAGAGTACCTGGATTTTTTTTTCTTTTTTTTCAAAAGCACAATAAATACTGAACATACCAAAACCTCTATTATTTGTCAGTCTTACGGTAACAAAGTACACAAGCAAAACCAATAGAGCGAACTCAACCTGGCTCTAAAACCGCTACAAAAAATCAAGGAGGCGCAATCAGTGACAAATGAGTGTTTTCCTGAAAGAGAAGTGATTTCACCCCTCCGTCCAGTCGGTCATTCGTCTAGACGCTATAATAGGCTACAGCCAGAGTAAGCACCATGCAGAAGAGGGGTCACGCCCGCCAAGGCCGGACTCAATTAAAAACTCACTGCAAAGTCCAAACTGAAACTTCCCACGTCTTTACTTTAGAGAAAGGTGAAAATAAAAAATATCCACAAATATCCACATATTCACGTCTCCTCTGCCGCTGGTGCAGCAGAGAGGAGACTCAGCGCAACTCTAAAGCTAAGTGGACAGGATAGGAACAAGGGGACAAGACAATTTAAAGGATAAAGCTGGTGATTTCCTATATTTGTCTCAAAACCTTTACAGCGGATTGCTGTTATTAGTCTTTGGAGGCGTTTCTAAACACGTTATGGACATCGTCTTTGGGGGCGAAGGAGCATGTCATGCTCAGTGCAACAGTGTGGATCACACTTTTTTTTTTTAAATAGATTTTTGGATTGCAACGGAGGTCTATACAACATATCAGCTCTTTGATACACACACAATACTTGTCATTATGACCAATTCATTGCTGGTTTGGCTCTTCATATGAGATTTGAAAAAAAATATATATAGAAAATCACAGCCATATCCTTTAAAACTCCACTGAGGGGGGTGAATTGGGAGATTTTCGGAAAAAAAGCGGGGCTGCTCCTTTATAAACGAACCCACAGAAAGAATGAACCCAAATAACAGAAATCTGAGGATAATAATAGTAATAATAGACCCAGTTGAGGGTCAGAGACACTGGCTTATCGGGTTCCTCTCCCTTATATGATGATAAGGTGTTTACTCCAAATTTGGTACTTACCAGAAACTTTGCCACTCGAGTGCACACAGACCAGGAGCGGAATCCTCCTTTGGGCCACAAATGTAAACTTTATCTCACTAAAACAGTGCCACAGGTTTGAGCACGGCGCCCGACAAGAGGAGAGGTGAAAGGAACGTGAAGAAGCGAGTGTTTTACTTGAAATCAGATCAGGGGTGTGTGTGTGTGTGTGTGAGAGAGAGAGTCGGTGAGGATTAGATCCTGCGCAGAGGGTGCCACATGGACACGGGCTTCCTCAGAGTGGCCAGCATCTGGTTCCAGTGGGTGATCCCCATGCCGCTGGCCTCCGGGCCGATGATCACGTGACCCAGGTTCTCGCCCCGGCCGTCCTCCGTGGCCTCCGCCACCGTCACCCTCAGGGAGAGCTCCTGCAGGACAAGAAGAACTCAGACCCAGACTCAGAAAATCTTTCTTCCCCTCTGCCATTGCTTTTTGATTATAAGAAGGTCCAGGTTTTATAAATAGTGTCCCATGTTTCTCAATTTTTCTTGAGAAAGAGACAAGAGAAAATATCTGTAAATCTTTTTCTGTATTATAAATTGTCCTTGGGCTGAAAGAACAGTCTACTTTTCCTAGTTTTTGAGCAATTTGTCCACAGATAATTATGGAAAAACCCTAGAAATGTATTTAAAGGAGTTTGCAACAACTAGAACTTAAACTAATATCACTTAACTACCTCATACAGCTGTGACACTACTTGTAAATATCTGTACATAATCTGCCTACTTATAGTTTACATTTATATTCTGTTACTTATGTGTTATTTTATTCTATTTTATTTTAACTTTAATACCTTATTACTGTCTTTATTCTAATTAATATTGCATTCATGTGGACAGCAAGTAAGAATTTCATTGTACAGAGAAACTTGTTACTACTCTGTGCACATGAAAATAAAAACTTTGAATCTTTGAATTGTTAACATGTTCACAAAACTATGAGTCTGCATCTTTCTTACAGCGTGCTTTAGCTACAACTTCAGTTAAATGGTCATTAGTTGTCAGTGTTGGGAGTAACACGTTACAAAAGTAATAAATCACTGTAATTCATTGCTTTTTGTTGTAATGTGAAATCTATTCAATCAATTTATGTTGCTGTGGCAGGACAAATATAGTTAGAATTAAAAAAACAACAACCTAAGATTGTGTTTTACTACAGATACAAATACTTTCTTTAATACTTAAAACTTAACCAAACTCCAAATTAGGAAGAAAATTAAATTAAGCTAAATTATCTGCAATGCAAAGTTCAAAGATTAACAAGATAAGAGTTCAAAGATCAATTATTCATCCATAGAAATAGAAATCACGCAAAGGATCATTACAGAACATGAAGAATATATTCTGTAAGGTGTTTAAAAAGGAGATTATAAAGGACACAATTAAATAATCACACAACCAACTCAAATCTAAATTACATATCCAAATAGTGGTTAGTTGCAGCCCTACTACTGATTATATTAAACTATTTTCTTATTGTATTGATGATGATGAACTTTATTTAGTATTGTAGCTGAGGTTTTCTCATGTAATATATGAAGAAAATTCAATGCTGCCACAGTATCATGGGGCTTTGAATTTGAACAGGTTAAATATCATATCTATTTTAGTTCTGTCTCTGTATCCAAACTAATATCTAAACTAACATCTAACATGAAGAACATAAGAAGCACATTCATATAAACCACAATAAGGAGGACCTAAGATATATGATGGAAGGAGGCGTGACTATTTAAAGCTCTGTTCATTTTTTTTACAGTTATAAGTTATTATTACAAGTATGATTACTATCATTCGATTAACTACATCCAGCAATGTATATCGCATATACATGAAATCTGTTTTAATATAACCACACCACTTCTCATGATCTGTTTGGACACAACTGGTCATACTTTTGATGTTGCTTTATGAATTTTAATACTGTAATCACAAGCAATGCTGGTTTATCATTTTGTTTCTGTACTTGCACTTTATCTTATCTTTTTTTTTTTCCGTTGACCTAAATTCCTCTTTTGCTGCAGCAGAAAATGTACACTTCCCCATTGAGGAAGAGTCTAAGTCCCGGTCTAAAGTCCATAGTGTTACCTGCAGGACGAGGGACGGCACGGAGAAGATCATGGCTTCGTTGAAGATGGGGTTTGTGTCGTCCCTTTTGGTCGACGTCTTCTTCTTGCTGATCTTCCTGCCGTCTTGCAGGAGATACACTTTGACAAACGGGTCTGATTGTAAGAATGGAAGAATAAGATGAGATGACGGCAGTACTAAAAGAAAAACATTCCATTTTATACATTGACACATACTCAGTTTGTAGGGCATGCAACAAACTCTTCATTAAAGAGTAATCAATTAGAACTACAGCCCTGTACATGAAATTAGCTTCTTGGTTGACTATAACAGTAAGTCAGTAGTTAGGCCCCAGGCTTATTTTTCAGTTTTCCCGCTATAAATGATAATAAATATGGAATATCTCTACAACCAAAAAGGTTATGTACTTAAACCTGGTAACAAAAGAAATCCACAACATGTGAGGTGACTAAAGAAGTGTCTGAATTAATTGACGTTGCTGTTATAGAGCGACTCTAACGTGTTTTACAAAAGTGACCCAAATTAGGGGAAAAAAAATTGAAAAAGGCTAAATTATGTCCAATGCAAAGTTTAATGATTAATAAGATAAAATATCAAAAATCAAATATTTGTCCATAAAATCATGGAAATCACACTGAAGATAATTATAGAACATGAAGGTAAATTTACAGATAAAAAATACTACAAAAAATACTTCATTTTTTGTGGAGCTGAGGTTTTCTCATGCAATATATGAATAAAACTCAATAATGCCCATGTATCAGTTTTTTTTAACAGGTTAAACAAGGTGAGGCACAGACAGGCTAACCTGTATCAAATCATTACATCCAATACATAAATTGCATGAGAAAAATCTCAGCTACAACACTAAATAATTTTTCAGGATTTCTGGATGAAGATAAAAGAATCCTCTAGTTGGCATTAAGCAACCGTTACTACTGAATGAGTCAGTATTCTGTTCAGTGGTTAGACATGTATAATATAGAAAAATATATAGAGTGAGATTGAATGGAAAACATAAACACGCAGGCACTCACAAACTCAGATAACTCACTTTGACACACATTCATAAATAAAACACGAGGCGACAAACCCTGACCTGCAGTGTTCTTGCCGTTGGTCCACACCAGGTTCTTACATTTGGCGCAAACCACGGTGAGGCGCTCTGCTGTGGGCAAATAACTGAGAGACAACAGGATCTCCCCGACTGCATCCACAGCCTGCAGAGTCAAACCAGAGCACAGCAGGCGTCAAACACAACAGCAGGCAACGCTCTGAGAATCAGAATCACATTCATTTCCTCTCTTTTGTGCAAATATTCAACCTTAGATGATCTGAAGCTGTCGCATAGCATCAATCTGCAATGAGTTATAAAGTTCAACTGACATTTGAGAGTCAACTGGTAAAGTATCATAAGCATCAGCGTTGGTATTATGGTTTAATATACAGTGTACTGAATTAGACATTGATTAAACTGAAAACACATTTATAATGTATAACATTACAAGATGAGTGTTAATCTGCTATGAACTGCCTGAAGACTGACCCACCAACATTTAACCAATGGATTCAAAGGATTTGGGAAAGATTCAATGATGGAGCAGATAAATTATTATCTGAGGTTATAAAAATATGTTTTTGTTAAGAGTTGGAGACCTATACTGAAACTATTAATAAATGACAATCCTTTACCTTATCCCCCTTTATTTATTTTATTATAATTTCCTATTATTCTTCTAAATAATTGGCTGTTTTTAATGAGTCATGTGTATATCTTATGCTAACTGTGGTGAAAATCTGATGTACAAAGACGTAATGAACAAGTGCTTTGTACTGAAAACAAAATAAAAAGTCAAGAAAAAGATAAGTATTAATCAATATTTCAGGATTTATAAGTAATCCACTCAACTCTGATGCTATATGTGAGTGGTTCTGGGTTTTTTTCACTAAATGTCCAGCAGGGGGTCTCAGATACCACAATGCAGTATGTTATACTTATTCACTTAAGTTTTGTTTAATTTAGTTTGCTGTGATATTTTAGAGCAGAAATTGGAAATTGTTTAGAATCATTTTTGCATTGCTCAGGACTATATCACCTGTTGCATATTACACATTTTTTTTGTTTTTTTTTACTACAAGTCACCTTATTGACATCCTGAAGGTAGAGCCAGGCATTGAATGGTCTGATGCTCAGGTCCAGGTCTGACAGCTTAAGATCAGCTACCCCCGCGCTGATGTTTCTCTCGTCGGCATCGATACCAAAGGCGGCAAACCGCAGGCTGCACTCATCCAGACTGGACGAGTCCAGGGGGATGGAGAAGCGCTCATCAAAAATCACGGTGTACGCGTTTGTCTGGAGCTGCAGGAAACAGAAGACAGAAGAAATGCAGGCTTTTATATCATTTTGAGTCTTGGTAAGTTGCTCCTTTACATAATCAAACACAAAGGTAATAAAACACCTGCAGCAGATCTTGTTTGACACAAAAAAGGAGTCTAACTTTACAAGAAAAGTAGTTTTGTAGGTTGTCATATCGGTTGTTCTCTTCATCCGCTCCCTGACCTATTTGACAATTGACAATTATCAGTCAGAGTAAGAAGCACAAAATGAATACACTCTTTCTCTCTACGAAAGTATTTTTCATAAATATTCTCAGCTTTTAACCTTATAAAATACAAGGACCCCAAATATAGCAGCATATGTTTTGTACATGAACCACTTAAGCTTAGAGCAAGTCTAAAATTTTCTTTTATTTTGCTTAAAAAAAATAAAATAAGACCAAATTGACTAAAATCAGGAAATGATTAATAAGATAAGAGTAGAAAAATCAATTATTTATGAATAAATAAATCCATAAAATCATAGAAATTATATTGAGGATCATTACAGAAGAATATAGAAGTATATACAGAAGAACATATACTGTATTATATATATTATATATATTAAAGGACTCAATTAAATAATTGCACAAACGACTTAAATCTAAATTAAATATCCAAATATTGGTTAGTTGCAGCCTTACTACTGATATTATATTAAACTATTTTCTTATTGTACTGATGATGTGGATATTGATGATATATAGATGCTGTAACAGTAACATTGTGTTTTATTACAGATAAAAATATATATTTTTTTTGTGCTGTAGCTGAGGTTTTCCCATGTCATATATGAATAAAACTCAATGATGCCCCGTATTATTTATTTATTTAAATTTCAGTTTTTTTTGTGTTTTTTATTTTTTTTATTTTAACAGGTTAAAGAAGGTGAAGTCTCAGCTACAACACTAAATAAAGTATTTTTATCTATAGAAAGCACAATTCAGCCTGGTACATGGATAAAGGTCAAATGCCACTCTAAGTGTCCAAATGGTACAAAATAGAGGTCACAATAGTTCTAGAAAACCCTCTAAAATTGCACTGGTTCAAGTTACATGCATTTATCTTGGCATAAATACTGATCATATATTGCACTGATTCATGGATTAACTAACTACTAACTAATTTTTCCAAGGTGATATTTACAGTAAAATAATAATTTCTTAGGCAGAGCTTCAATTTTAGTTTTTTTTATTATTTTGAATATTCTAGTGTTACTTGCTCTGTCACAGTAAGGTGAGAATTGATTCTGACACCTCTGTAGTCACCCACATTGTAGCGAGATTTTTCTATATTTTGTGTGGATATGTCATTTTGAGCAGGGAACCTGAAAAATAGGCCTGGAGCTGATGTTAAACCTGTAGAGAGAAAGAGGGAGGGAAGCGTAAAGGTTGGGTTTAAAAGTGACTTGTACATCATGTTAGACACATGTAGAAGTCACTTTTAACCTACAGAGTTACCTCATAAATGTTTGGTGTCTGCATTATTGTGGTATTGCGATATTGTTCCCATCAGGTCACATTTTCAAATTTGACATTCCTTCAAAATGATGCTAAAAGATGATTTTACTAGTGTCATCCTGGAGAAACCACCAACAAAACCACCCATCGGGCCATAAAAACATATTTTTCCTGTATATCCAACGGGCTTCAAATTACTAATAATTATAACAATACTTTTCTTGGCAGCAAAAAACAAACCAAAAAAAAAATAACAGCTTTTACAATGAAAAATACAGTCTGAAGGCAATTTGGCCTGCCCAGCAGAGCACACCATGAGTACTTTAGATCAAAGTGAGAGACTCCGCTGCGTGACCGGCATTTGATTTGTGGCTAATGCTGATTTCCAGCCATCAGATGTAGAGGCATGTGGGAAAAACCGGAATCTACAAAGCGGTCGGAAGTTACCAGGCAACTAGTAATGTGCCGGGGAGAGTGGATTTAATAATAGCCCCCCTCACCCTTTTTGTCCCACACCAGTGTTTGTTCTTGAAGTGTGAAATCCAATGGTAAACATTTCCGCTAAATGTATTTGAACAGACAGACATACACGGCCATAAAGGCAAGGTCACCAGGAGTTGTTACTGACAAACGGTTAAATAGCAACTCTGTACTGTAAAAGGACTGTGAATTCACAGCACAGGATGTGCAAATCTCCCTGTGAGGCTGACCTTGGATTGTGCCTCATATCAAAGAGCTGAATAGCACCATAATCATACGTCCAACACCCACTGGATCCAGAAAAGCCCTCAGCGTTGTAAAAATATAAGGCACCCAAAGCAAGCTGTATCTTTCCGGCAGCTGAAGCCCCAACTCTCCATCTCTAATATATTACTGTCTGGCTTACTGTTTGAGAGGTGAAAATGAGGCAATAAAAGCTCAGACAGGCGTGTGTGGTGTGTGTGGGTGTGTGTGTGTGTGTGAGAGAGAGAGAGTAAATAGAGAAAGGGAGAATGAGAAATAAGAAGAATGGCAGCCTTATTATTGTAAGCAAAACAAGTGCAAGAAGCAATGACAGTAAATAAATGGGGAGAAAAAAGGGATGAGGGGTATATGAGCAACAGAAACACAAAGCGGATGGAGAGAATGATAGAAAGGTGACAGGCAAAAGCAAAGCAAGAAAGCGTGACGGCAGAGAAATGCAGAAAAAAAAAGCTGGAAAATATAATGAGCGAGAGTAAGAGAGAGAGAGAGAGAGAGAGAGAGAGAGAGAGAGAGAGAGAGAGAGAGAGAGAGAGAAGCAAGCCTGGCCATCAGGGTGACTGGAGCTGCTGTCAGCATTTTCCTTTGGTCGTCACCACTCCTCTACATTAAAAGGGAAGCCACTAAAGCCGCTGCATCAGTGGCTGCTTCTGTTATTATTATTATGCCCAGCCTGAGCACATTAATACAACAGAACAGCATGCTCCAAGTAAAGAAAGGCCCCTGATGAGTCAGTTGGACACAAACTGCCTGCACAAACTGTACGAAAAACCATGGACACACGAGGCCAGTGTCGATGACTCACGATCGGGCAGGAATTAGTGAATTTTCTGGCAACGCGAATCTAAGAGCAGAAGGCGAGAGGCAGGTGTAACAGATGGAGTAATGTAGCCCTGTCCTTCTCCTGTCAGAGTAGTCACATTAGATTTAAAGGGACCTGATTTGCTGTTTTTCCCTGTTCAATATTTTAACATTGATTTACAAAAACTAGCATGCTTTTATGGTCCAAAAACCTGGTTAGACCTGTAGCAGCAATGCAGTCGGCCTTCCCGCACACTCACTCTGAAAAAATATGTTTCCCCTTTCCCCTCCCTGCTGAAATGTCCATTCCGTTATGTTTGTCTAGCGAAATGTCATGGTCCTCAGAGAGCTTGGGTTGGTCGGACAAACAGAAGTCAAGGAGAGAGGACAGTTACATGCATTCAGTGGTGGTCACTACTAGCTTCCATTTCTAAATAGCTTGTGTTCATCTAGGTTTCAGCAACACTACAGAGGAGGCCAGGTCACAACAGAATGAGACAACAATAAACTTCTGTCATTCTGCATTTTCCTTTGCCTAGCTAACACCAGATCACATCTCAATTAAGAATGAGATGAGGTCTGGGAACCAACCTTTCATTTGTTCGTATTGGAGGCGTGGTTTAGTTGGGCCAGAGCCCTTTATTGGACATTATGAATGTCTATCAAATGCATCTGTACGTAGCTTATAGCTAATCATATCAAACAAGCCCAACAATGCCCAATGACAATCACATAGTCAGTCAGTCATTTTCTATACCTGCTTATTCCTCATTAGGGTCGCAGGGGTCTGCTGGGGCAGGGATACACCCCAGATGGTCGCCAGCCAATCGTGGGGCACACACACCATTCACTCACACACTCACACCTACGGGCAATTTAGAGTCTCCAATTAACCTCAGCATGTTTTTGGACTGTGGGAGGAAGCCGGAGTACCCAGTGAAAACCCACGCAGACACGGGGAGAACATGCAAACTCCACACAGAAAGGTCCCAGACCCAGGACCAAGGAGGTCTTGAACCCGTGACCTTCTTGCTGTGAGGCAACAGCGCTAACCCCTGCGCCACCATGTTGCCCACAATAACATAGTTTAGCACTAAAATTTGCTTGTTTTGTTTTAATTAACTTCTGGTCTAAATTACTTAGAACCCTTTCAAAGACTGCATCGAAAGGTAATTTACCATCTGCTGCCATGTTGGATCCACAGTTATCAAAAAAGTCACTTCTGTGTTTTGTCATCGTCCTGTTGCACCCTCCCCTGTACTGTGATTGGCTTCCTAGATGAGGGGGAAATTGGGTCCTTGGTGTCCAGACTGAACAGCAGAGTGAAGAGAATTTGTGCACAAGAAAGATGGGTATCCCCAGTCTATATTTTCTTTGCGTTTCTCATCAACCGTTAATCCAATCGACTTCACACTTGGCAGGTACAACTCTGGGGACCCGAGGTAGTGCAGTGATGAATTCAATCTATCCAAATTCTTTTTCCTCTGGATTCTGTGTGTCCAGACAAATATATCCATATAAGCCACGCCTGTTTGAGTCTATATAGATTTTCTGCCATTTTGACTTTTGTTTCATTGCTCCTCCAAACAGCTGTCACCAAATTTCCAAGGATACCTTTGTAGATCTTGTGAAAGCTGCTGTCCTGTGGAATTGAGGATCTGTCTTGTTCTTTGGACAAAGGACAGGAAACCTGTGTCAAAAGATTAAAGGCCTTAAGAAAACTGACCATTTTGACAGAGAATGTCCTAGTGGGTTGGCTTTTGAGTATAAGAGGGTTTGGTTTGACTGAAGAGAAAGAGGTCTCATATTGACACAGAGGCTCAACAAGATTCTGCATTTTTTTGACATTGTCCTTAAAGAAAGACAGGTCTGAGGTGGTCATCTTCTTCTCCATCAGCATCAACTTCAAATACACAACACCATATCTCGAGACACATTCATCCAATCACCTTCACACTTGGCGGGTGTATTGCTGAGGACCCAAAGAAGTGCATCATCAAGTGTGAAGTGAATTGGACAAGTGACTCTCAAGAATAGAAGTAAGAAGTAGCCATATATGCAAGCAGCATCTTGGGGGCAAAGCCGTCCACCCGCCCCAAACAGATACGCCCCCAGACATCTCTGCTGGCAGCAATACCAGAAGCCAACCAATCAGTCTCGTCCGAATGAGCACTGTACTATTGCTATATAAATAAAGCTCTATTTACTTAGAAAGGGTGGATGGGAATGTGATTCGTTTTGCAGGTGTTTTATTAAGTCATAAAAGAAAGACTGGAGAAATTAAAATTAAACTTGATGATGGCGCTAAAAATCTGGGGATCACCAGAGTTATTACCATTTATCCTGAGGGGGCATACGAATGCCTGTACCAAACCTCAAAGCAGTCCATAGATGTAGGGACATTTCACTCTAAATCAGAAATTTAAATCTCACCGTGGTGCCAGAGGAAAAGTCAGAGGATCACAAAAGTCAGTAGGATTCATCGTCTGGGAACCTTGAAAGTCTGGTAGATGTTGAAATATTTCAGTCTGGACCGACTGACAGACTGAGATCGTTATCGATTGAGGAATGAAGCTACCATGGCAAACACAAAGTTCCTAGCTCATCTTATAGATATGGAATACTTTTCCATTATGCATGATTATGCATGATTCAAATAAAAAAAAAAAAATACTCATGCATAACTTTTTTTTTTAACTCAATCTATATTTGCATCTTGTTTCCTCCAGTGTATCTTCTGGAAGCTTGTTGATTAACAATTTATGGAAAAGAAAAACAGACAGAAAACAAATTCATAAATTCGAAAAATATGATAAATCCATGAACCTCATCATGGTATCTTGCTTGTCCCCCAATGGCCTATTACATCCTGGAACATTAACAGGGTAGCTACCAGTCTATAAACACTAAGACAAACTGAAAACGAATCCCTTCTCAATGTGAAAAGGGATTCATTAACATTCATAATGGCACATAGCATAATCATCATTTCATATTACATAATCATCATGGTAACATCCCATCATCATTAGAACACGAACTGCAGTTAAAATTCGACTCACTCAAACTGAGTGAACTGAAAGTCAATCACATCTACTCCTGCTGACGGTAAAGGATGTGAAATCAACCGTCCTGACTGCATCCAGCTCCCAGGAGCCTTGCCACTCAAGCAAATGAAATGGGCTCTTCCAGTGGACAGGAAAGGATTGGCTTGTCAGGCTGCAGGACCAAGCGTCCACCCATGGGACGTATCACTGTCTCCGTCTCAAATTCAGCCAGGGCTAAAATCTTAAACACAGTTCAAGCGAGCCAAAGCTGCCCCATGAGTGAGACTGTTTCGGATATGACAGCCTTATTGCTCTCCCACAATGAGAGGGACGACTTTTATCTTCAGTCCTTCGCTCTCGTTCAATCATCCTGGCCTAAGTGCTAATTACCATCTGAGAAACTATCCCTTTTATTTTTTTTCCCCAGATCCTGCTCCATTAGTAGTCTAGCTGCACTCGTGTTGTGAGTCTCCCGTCCTCTTTTTACATTATATTGGGCAGTAACAAGGAACTGCTTTATCTTTAATTATCATATATTTGAATGCGAGTGATGTTGGGGGCCGTTGTTGCCACAAAACAAGCAATTTGATGACACCACCTGTGGCTCTCTGAGCTCATAATGGACACAATTAATTTGATGTTACTACATGACTAACCCTGCAAAGACCTCATTTTACATAATTTGTTCCCTAAACTCTGCATGATTTCTCTTTTCCATCTGGGTTAAATTCACCTAGATGCACAGTATGTGCACCAAGTTCAAGTGTTACCCAAACTAAGTCTTGTTTCTACTGCAGATTCATGCAGTGGGAGAAAGTAAGCATAGAAATACAACACAAACCAGAGATGGGGATTCCCTATCTCTTTGTGACTTGGACTCGAGTCTCACTTAAATTGCACGCACAGACTTCAGACTCGACTCAGACTTGTGTTTTGGGACTCGTGACCAACCGTTATGTTTTTTTTTCCCTCTTTTTTTAAGGAAATAATATTGGGGAAATCCTGAAATGTCTGGCAAGCTTATCGCCATTACTTCATTTTTATGATATGGCAACCACATCACATAACAGGTCCAAGGCTAGCAGCCTTACAAACTAGTACCTCAGATGAGACTTTGGCGACCGACACACCTGCAGCTGCTGCTGTACCCTTTGTAATTACCTTGGGGTATAAAAACAAAAAAAATATTACGCCACCAACAAAAGAAGCAGTGACTGCAAAATCTGCAGTACCAAGATTAAGGACGCTGGATCAACCACGTCAAAGTTTATCAGGCAAATAAGAACTCACCAGGATAGGTAAGTCACATTAGCACATGGACGGTTAGCAAACATGTTTAGTTAAGCATTAGCTATGTTTTAACTTAGCTTGCTATCAGCTTCCTAATTGAATAGGTGAGGCAATGTTCGTTTACTTGTCATGCTTGTTTGCATGGATTGGCGTTAAAAAGACGTTTTAAAATAAATAAATCAATATTACGTCATTCATCTACATTCTGTTGCTGCTCTCTACTGGCAATATAGCTGTGAACTGCAGTATTCTTAGTCGACCAAGAAGAGAAAGCTCATTACAAGAAGAGTCATGAGCTTTTTATTTTTTAGAGACTTGACTTGGACACGTGAACAAAGACTTGAGACTTGACTTGGCCTTGCACAAAAAGACTTGTGAACATCTCTGATTCCAACATAGAGCTCCCTTACCTTTGTGACTCCCACGTTCAGCTCTTCTGGCCCCAGAGAGACTCGTATGAAGCAGCCTGGAAAGTCTCCCTCCTCCTTCTCCAGCAGGTCCTTGCCCTGGTGCAGGCTGATGTGGAGCGTTCCCGCCCCCTGACCCGGCAGCCTGGACTGCTCAAACTCCAGGGTCACCTCCAGCTGGCCAACGGTGAAGTCGTGGCCGAAGTTGTTGGCGATGGAGGAGATGGAGCTGAGCGAGTCGGTGGAGATGGAGCGGTTGAGCTGGGCCATGCCGTTCGGGTCCAGCTCTCTGCTCATTAGCTCTAGGTGGCCCAGGTCCCTGAAGCCGTCTGGGGTGTCCCCCAGGGCCAGGCTGGGCTTGCGGCTGGAGGTGGTGGAGGTCCGCCGGTGGTTGTTGGCCGCCACTCTCTGCAGGGAGGGGTTAGGTAAAGGATAAGGAACTTTTTAAACATACTAGATTTGATTCAGATTTGTTTATGTAGACTTTTTCACAGCAGCTGACAAATACACCGCAAAAAACTAAATCCTGAAAATAATGAAAATCATGAAAATATCTTGTTTTTGGTACAATTAGTGCAGTATTACATGGAATTATCTCATTCCACTGGCATATAATTTAACTTTTCATTTCTTGATTTTAGTAAATTTAAACATATCTGCCAGTGGAATAAGATAATTCTACCCAATATTTGACTAATTGAACCAAAAACAACATACCTTCACCTGTTAAGATTTCAGTTTCTGCAGTGTAAAAGTTCAAACTCAGGGGTTTCCAGTGGTGGACTCAATTACAAGTAAAAGTCCTGAATTAAAGATGTTATTTAAGTAAAAGTACAGAAGTATTATCAGGACTAGAAAAGCATCCAACATTGTTGTCCTATACTATGCAGACGTAAGATATTACCAGGTGGCACCAAACGATGACACCTGTTTGAAGGTCCATTTACTGCAATGTTAGCAAACAATAGAAAATTCAGAGGGATCCAGAAACCAGGATTTTTCCAGATCATTACCAACATTTTATTATCTGTTTATGGTACCATTCCCAACATTCGCTCAAAATTTGCCCAATATCCACCCAAAACCTTGAGATATTTTGTTAGGAAATAGACAGACAAATGCTAAAACATAACCTCTTTGGCAGAGGTAAACATGACTTGGCTTATCACTTGCTCCAGGTGAAGAAGATTCTGGATTCTTTTCAGCAAAAGTAACCAATCTAATCTTTTGCATTTCTACATACTGAGGCATGACTATAAATGTACCTTTTGCCTGACTTCTGAGAAGGAGGTTCCATATTTTTCCTGCAAGTACCGGTAGTCAAAGTTGGGGAAGGGGGACGGCGTGGGGAAGGTTCCGGATTTCCACAGCTTCCAGATGTTGAGCCCGGCCACACCCAGCAGCACGAAGAAGCCCACCAGGTAGATGCCGACCTCCCAGCCCGGCGGGTTACGCACCACTGAAGCAAACACAGCAAAACAAAAAGTTCTTCAAGTCGCCTTCATACGCTTCCATTTCACCACTGGCGACATAACGTCCGCCCTAATAACAGCCTGTATTTTATATCTGATTGGAGAGTATATTTTCATTTTAGGACCGGAAGGATTCTTAACGAGTTCACAATCACTGAGCACAGTCAAGCTTCAGTTCTTGTCATTTAGCAGCGAGATGACTTTGGGGAAACAGTCATGACACATGCTGTAAAATTTTATGCAAATCAGATAATAGTTTGAGACAAAAAAAAAAACTGGCAAAATGTGACAAATAAATTGAAAAAAGCCACTCTGAATTAAAGCTCATGTTGCATCTCAGAGAGGGATTATGAGGGCACCGAGCTGGCTTCCCCAAGATGAATTGCATCCGCGGGAGGACTTTGACAGCTTTATCTCTTCTTTTTAATACAAGAGATAAGCCAATTATAGGGCGAGTTAAAATGTTTTGAAACATCAACGGCCTTCAGATGAGGCCACAGGCGTCGTAAAGCTTGCGTATAAAGGTGACAACGCTGGGCTCGACCTCATAATAATATGCATGCGCAATGCTGAATGGAAAGCTATAAACGGCTGTCATGGTCTCGATCATACTCGCACGCATGCACACGTTTACAAGAGCACGGATGAAAAAGCACAGCTGTCAGGCCTTCGTCCACACGGGGACACTCATGCAGACAAGAGCAGTAAAGGAACCATCTGAGACATTAAGCGTTGTCCACTCACCACTCAGATGGTAGCCTGATATATCCCCACTTTGAGCCGAGGACATGGTGCTGCAGCCAGCCTGCAGGAAAGAAGCATCCAGAGAATAATCTATTCAAGAGGAATTTTACACCACGGACCATGCGAGAGAGTAAAGTCTGACACGCAGAGCCGTTGCCAGACTCGGGTTTTGGAGGAAGCTGCACCAAGACAGATTTAAAATTTATCTAAAAAGGCAAAATGGACTCATTATCCAGAATAAAGTTTGGGTTATTGCTCCCCCTAAAATATATTAGATACGCAGTGGAAAAATGAGAAGTTCATTCCATTTAGCAGAGTATAATTTAAATTACAGTTTCATACAGAGAGCCTGTAACAACAGTCGATTTAAAAAACTTGCTCGGGGGTCCCCCGGGGGCCAAATTGGACAACGGGACCCCAACGACTCCTGACAAAAACCGCTGCTTTCAAGGTATGAAAAGGGGCATAGGATATAGTGAAAAGAGATGACGCCGTGGATTACTCGTAGCGAGCCAGGGACGACCGTATTGACCCAGTGTCAACGAAGTGGGCTCCAGGGAAATTATTCCTGCTTTGATAACTTCCCGGTGATGTAACAAAATCCTCTCGCATCGTGTTCTTAATCACTGTGCAATGTGGCGTCTGATGGCTTCGGGGATCGTTTAGTCAAAACCGAACCTCCAGGATTATTTTACCAGGAGCTAAAGCGGGCAAACCCCTCCACCAGCCATACACGGCTTTAACACGGATTCTCTTAGAATTTACATTCATATGCAAATTAAATCATTTCCACCCAAATATGTTACATTGGCCAAAAAAAAAAATCGCTGCCTGAATTATGATCACAGGCAATATAAGGACATTTACTATTATTATTCTTATTTGATGCTACTTTTTACTTCCACTCCACTACATTTCGGAGGGAAATATCACACTTTCTACTCTACTACAATGATTTAACAGCTGCAATTCACAGAACAGTGATTAGGTGAATCTCTCTGTCACAGTGGAGTTTTTTTGTGAGCAAAAGGATCAAATTCTTATAGATTTTTGCTTGATAGAATTTGTTTTTTTGTCGCTCTCATTCACCTTAAAGTAGTTCTGCACATGGTGACTCCACCACTGTCAAAACTGTTTGGCTTGTGTCCCTTTTTCAAAAACATCAGTGTGTATCTCTGTCTCTGTCTTGCGTTTCAGATGCGAGTTCTTTCAGTTCCACCAAAGCGATATTTCCATTCAAATGGTTCAAATAAATAACCTAGACATTCTTATAGTCATAAAGCAATTCAAATCTCACTTTCTATGATACCTTTAGCACTTATTTTGATTAAAATTGATGATTCTGGACCTTGTCGGATGTGTTTCCTCCCCCCTGCACTGTAGATAATCATGAGTAATCCAGCCACCGCTACTTGCAATAAGAGAGCACAGATTATGTAACCACTGTTTTCAAATCATTGTGGTGTGACAAGCAGAAAAAAAAAGTACGTTTATGGGAGAACTCACTCAGGAGAAGCCATCTGTTTTGTTCGCTTTAGCGATGCGAAATCAAGTCAGTGTTTCTTGAAAACAGCATCAGTGGCCGTTTTTTTTTGTTTTTTTCAAGGGCCAACGTAGAACAATATTTTCCCGCGCCCCTGTTCTTCCCACACAAACTGCAAAAAAAAAAAAGATGGTTGCTGGCATGTGACTCATTCCTCCTCCCCCCCCCCACCCCAACCTCCCTCCTCTGCTTCCTTCTGTTGGAGTGTCCCCATATCTCAGCGGCTCAGGGGAAAGGGGAGCATTACACTAATGATATAGAAAAAAGGGCTGGAGGGGGGGGGGTGGTTGGGTGGGTGTAATGGAAGGGGGTGGGTGGGGGGGGTCACTCAATTCTGCTGAGCGCTTTGCGGACCACAGCCATGCAGGCCAATTAATGTGGCTGACGCAGTGCAGGGCCCACTGACAGCTGCTGATGTGCCATTAACAAAGCACGGGGAATCTCTGGCAGGGAGAGGGAGGCTCTGAGAACGCCGCCCGCCAACCTCGGCCCTGCCCAACTCGCCTCAGCTTAAGGTAACATACGAGCGCGGATGAAGAAGCTTCAGGGAGGAAAGATCAAGGGAATGAGAGAGAGACAGAGAGAGCACAAGACTACGTTTCAGACAGATTTAGTAAACAACAAAGAGGCAGCGTGGGCGCCGCTTTGTCTCCGTGGGCTTAAGGCGGCGAGAATACCAACGGTGAACTTCTACCAAAAATAGAAAAGCATCTGAAAAGAAGCAGCCGAACAGATTAATGGAGGCGAGCTGCAGCCTTGTTTGCTAATGTTGCTAATTTGAGATCAGTGCCAACGGATTGAAGGCTTTGAGAGTCATTTAATCAGTCATATCAGCTCACACAGTGGCTCCCCAACCTTTTATGTCTGATGGAGCAACCGGCACTCTATCGGATGAGAGGCACTCCTTCATCCGCCAGCTGTCACGTTTCAAATATGGTGGATGTGTTTTTTTTTTTGGTTTTTTTTAGTAGGTTTGGCCAAGTCTGTACTAGTACTAGGGCTGAAGGACTTTCAGAAAAAGTTCAAGTGTCAAAGAGCTGCCGAAAGACGCGTTTCCCCCCCCGGATTGGACTCCAGAACACGTGACCTGTCTGACCTTTCTGATTGGTGACATACATGTGGAAAATAGTCAACAGAAACAAAAACCTGGGTTATGAAAACAGAAAAAACAAGAAAAAAACATGTAAATGATATGACAATATGATTTTCAACCATGCCATAATAATAATAATGTAATGCTAAAAACCACATAAATAAAACTAAAGACAAAAAATAAAAAGAAACACATTTTGCTTATTAAAATACCTATTTACTTTGACTTCTCTGCTTGCTGTTGAATTAGTTTGGATGAGCAGCACATAGTGTTTGCATGTCACATTGGATTCAGGTCAGTTGGAGATGTGTGAATAGATTTTTACATTTTCTACTATCCATTTCATTAGTTTTCCATACACTACAAAAACTGAAATCTTAACAGGTGAAAATATCAGGGAGGGGTTAGATAAAGGATTCAGAACTTTTTAAAGATACTAGGATTCATGAAATATGAATTACTGAAATACTACTGAAACATTATTTAGTCCTGTTTTCTTAAAACAAGACCAAATTGACCCAAATCAGGAAAAAAAACTTGAAATAGGCTACATTATCTGCCAGTGGAATAAGATAATTCTACTTAATATTGGACTAATTGCACCAAAAACAAGATATCTTCACCTGTTAAGATTTCAGTTTTCACAGTGTAAAAGAAGTGTGATTCCAGCTGGGAATCACACTTCTTGCAAACTCTGACCAAATCTTGGAGTGATTCAGGTTTCGACCATAAGATCAGAGAATAAAGATGTGCAGGATCTAAAGAGAAAGAGTCTGCAAAGCAAACTGATGTGTCACATCATCACTCTTGTGAAATTTAAGGGCCAAAGCCGCAGTTATGCTCCAAGTATTAAACCAGATCTGGTCAGCAAACGCCTCGTTTTGTTGTTTCTGCAGCAAAGGTCCTAATTAGTCTTTGAGTCACAGCCCAGGGAAGCGTTTCCAGCCTTATGAAAGGTCCTGTGCTGCTGCGCTGATCAGCGAAGAATCAGGATCATGACCTTCGCTGTTTGTTATCCCCTCGTCTTTCCTGTTTCCACATCACCTTCCGCCTCATAAAATCTGAGCGGAAGTGTATCAAAAACCATGGCCGTAAGAGAGATGGTGTGAGGACAAAGGACAAAAAATAGTTTTTGTAATAAAGTGAGACAAACAAAGGAAGACAGAGAAGGAGATGCCAGCGGAGAAGAAATAAAACGCTGGCACATTTTGAAATTTTTACACACTCGAGTCCTGCTTTTTTTCTCACAATTGCAATCATTAAGCCGGAACCCGGAGCTTAACTCCTTACATCTTTTTTTTTTTCCCTCATGATATTAACAGTCAGGATTCATCTCACCGTTGCTGCAGGGGTTCTGGTCTGTCTGGTAATATTCCTTATCAGGCTTAAATAGACTGTCTGCGCCCTCAGAGCAGAGTGACTAATGTAGGACGATTTCTTGATTGTCCAGATATACAACAGAAATAATAAGATCTTGTCACTACCTCGCGTCAGAAAAAAACAAGAAAGTTAAGCGGTGAGCGAATAATGCTAATTTGGGAGATGCAATTTTCCACGACAATAATTGGTCTGTCAGTGGGAAAATAGACAGAGTTAATTCTTATGTTGTGTTTCCCGGTCAAATCTGACTGTTTCAAAGTTTTTGTCTCTGAAAAACGCGAATAATTTGATCAGATGCACCTAAGATTCCGTGACTCAGCGCAAACAAATTAAATAAGTTCAGTTAAAATACATACAATTTTGTGTGTTTTATTCAACTTCTGTACACTCGTGGTGTTCCCATTCAAAACTGACCGATCATTAGAAAAGATGAAAATCATTATTTCTAACCTTGTCAATGTCTTGACTATATTTTCATTTTACAACTCGTGGTGGTAAATAAAAGTGTGACTTTTCATGAAGAACACAAAATTGTGAGTGACCCCAAACTTTTGGATGGTAGTGTATAAGTTCAGATCAGTGACACATACAGTACAGGCCATTAACAAATAAAAAATAAAAGTTCAAAACTTGTAATGTTCACAAGAAGTTATGTTGATCAAAAAAAAATCTAAGACAACAAGAGGTGATAATATATGTATTATGCAGTTTGAGTCGTAATGAACCGGGAACACCAAATTGATTAACATGAAACAAACACAACACGAGGGTTAAGAATTATGCTACAAACACATCGTAGCTACAATGCTACAAAACAAACATGTATATGTGTTCAGGGCTGCAGGGTGAAGCAACATCTCAGACTATTTGGCTTCAGGTGCTTGGAAAAGATTCAAACTGGACTCGCCAGACACTTAGGAAGCAGTGGTGACCTGGATATGACTGTGGACACTGAGAAATGCTCAGCCCACACACACACACACACACACACAGTCGGAGCCTGTTGTGTGTGTGTACCAGATTGATGTATCAAATCTTTCCTCCATCAATACTGGTCTTTCCCACATACAGTATCCCAGGCATTTAAATAGAGCACGGAATACCAGTATTGACCGTCTACCTCCTGCATTATCTCCAGGCTGTCGAAAAATGAAATAAAACAGCTCATGCATTGAGCCGGCAGATGGAGGTATCTTAGTTGAAGGTTGCGTAATCAGGCTTGTTAATTTTCTTTTGCAGCAGCTTATCGTTGTTCAGGGTGAAAACCTTTTCACTTCCAACATCTTAATGAGGCTGCGTTACTCGGATCCATGGAAATCCTGGGTCAAATCTGTGTAGATCTGTTGTGTTTTAACAAATTAAAACCTCTAAGAAATAATGATAATTTATTAATTTATTTATTTTTTATCTTGTGACAAATGCTGTGATTTATGATTTGTGAAGGAATGTCTGTTACATAACCATCAGAGGTTTGGGTCTGTCTGTTCTGTTGTTTATGCCTAAATATAATATATATATAGTCTATAGTCTATGGTCTGAACTCTTTCTGGAGTGTAAATGAAAACTGTTAGTATAATCAACAAATGCATAAACCAGTGTTAAAAATCCATTTTGACTTTGGGCTTTTTTTCATTTCCAGGGATTCATTTTTCTGTAGGTTTACCTCATTTCAGGAACTTTGAGCATGTTTAACATAGATATACACCATTATAACTGTACAGGAATGATAGAAAATTAGAAAAAAAGGGTTATGTCACAATGGTTTTCATTAGAACCTATAGAGCTGAGTAAAAGATGCTCCCCAAAGAAGATAAGCCATGATCCCTTCCAACTTCTCCAGATCCCACATGCCACCATACAGTATAATAACTAAGTCTAAAAAAACAACACTCCCAATTTGTTGCATATACTTTTTGTACATTATATTTCATTTGCTAATGCTATGTTACTATTTTATTATGTGTAGTTCGCTCTTTATATTCTTATTCTATATGTTATCGTCACTATATGTGATGCTGCAATGTAATTTCTCAGTTCCGGATTGATAAAGAATATCTATGTATGTATCTATGCATATGGGTCAGTGACAAAAATGTGATGTGATGTGTAAAAACTTAGAATCAAATAGTTTAACTCTCTTAAAAAGGTTTAAAAACTAAACATGCATGCTATCAACAACTTTTATATTCTAGGTGGATTATATATTTAAAATTTCGGTTACACCATTTGACATTTCGTGTCAAATGATTGCACAAAATTTAGATTTTTGCAAAAAAAATGATACAAATGTACTTTTAAAAATCAAGAAACCAACATGAACACAAAATGTATATTATGAGATCTAATTTTGCCAAGCATTATTTGTCACTGACACTATCTATCTATCTATCTATCTATCTATCTATCTATCTATCTATCTGAATTATGAGCTTATTGTTGCAGGTCTTCACACAGACCAAATTATTGTTATAATTATTAATTATGAATGCAGCCACGTTTTTGTGGCTTTTTACATACCTGCAGTAAAAAATAGATTTTGTCCAATAGTGAATGTCTCAACCTATATGTCTGTGTGTGTATAAACCCTTTTGTTTCTTTGGATTCTCTGTGATTCTCAGCCACTGTAGCTGCATGTAAACCAGGCGAGTCCATGCATCTCCTGCTGAACCCGAAAAAAACCCCAGCTCAGACACCGACAGCAAACCCACCAGACATATAAATATATATAAATATGCTGCCGCGCTAACTGAGAGCAAGAAGGAAAACAAGAAATTCCCTCTATTGGAGCTGCATGTTAAAACAGGCCTGATCAATAACAACAGACACACTGATTTATGTCACACACACACACACCACACATAGAGGGGAAAAAAAAGCTGAGAGGAGCGATAAAGAGAGAAGTGAGACAAAGATGAAATAATAGAATGAATTGATGGAGGAAAATAAAAAACGACGTGTGTGTGTAAAGTAAGAGGCAATAAGACAACAGAGAGCAGCTGTGAAGGCAGCAGAAGGGGGAAGGGATCTCAGGTCCGTCAGCTGCTCCCCTCTGACTCTTTCTCACTCGCTCGCACAACAACTGATCAATCAACTTTGCTTTTAATCTCACCCAACGACTCATAATCAAATTAACTGCCTCGCTGCTAGAACGGCCAGATACAATATAACACGGCACAGCAATCTGTGTCCGGGCGGCACAGCAATATGTCTCCCTCTCTTTCCC
The DNA here is from genome assembly GCA_030544235.1 of Lepturacanthus savala. Classification (NCBI taxonomy): domain Eukaryota; kingdom Metazoa; phylum Chordata; class Actinopteri; order Scombriformes; family Trichiuridae; genus Lepturacanthus; species Lepturacanthus savala. Next base: position 27,629,672 of record CM060465.1, read on the forward strand.
TCTCTCTCCTGCCTCCTCGCATATCTGCCTGTTTCCATGCCAGCTCCACTTTGACTTGGTTTGGTTTGGACAGCTCATTTGGTACATGGTTAAATAAACGGCACAGTTTTTTTTTTTTTTTAAATGTCAGTTGCGCTGCCAGCCGAGGCAGGAAGAAGTTAAAAAAGCAAAAGCTGGACTCAAACTATTACCACTACTTTACAGCTAAGGGCTGTTCAAAGTAAAACATGAAGAAAGATGTTGAGGTTTGTGCAAAAGGTTCAGTGAAACAGCAGTTTTGTGACGAAACAAGATAGTTGCAACACTTTCAAGAGGGGAAATGAATCGTAATCCTGCTCATTTTATATAATAGCACTGCTTATTCTCCAATGAACCCTGCTGTGTCGTAATATAAACATAATATATAGAGAGTAATATAAAGAAGTTAAAATGACAAAAGCTGGATTTAAACTACTAACACTACTTTTCCGCTAAGGAAAAGTAACCTATAGAAAACCTACAGCAACAGCTACAGGAGGGGAAATGAATCATAATCCTGCTCATTTTATATAATAGTCGAGTGGATGGACTTTGTGTGCAGGATGAGTCATCAAACACGGGAAACGGTTTTAGAAAAGAGAAAAAAAAATGGGATTTTAAGTGAATCTGATGTCCTCAAAACAAAAAAAAAATATGTTTTTACATATATTTTATCGAATACCAAGAGATACATGAACAGTGAGTACAAGAACATATGATTAAAAGTGGGAAATGTATATTTTTTCATTTCATGGGGCCTTGAAAACAATAGTCATGTAGCCAAATGACCACGGACACCTGCTCTTCTTGCTGTAATGGTTACTTTCATTGTAAGGGGAACAAAATACACAAAAATACACAGTTCTCCTGTGCAAAAATACTATCTGCAGATAATATAAGGATTCAGCACTTCATATTACTCAAATAATGTCACAATATGTTTTTTTAAAATGTTGAAGGTGGGTTTTTTTCAACCGTTGCTGCATATTTTAACTTAAATGCAGTTGCCTGAAATTTGATGACCACCGAAATGTCTTTTTATCATCAGTTTGAATTCCTTTTTTTTTTCTTTTTTCCCTCTGAAACTCCTTCTGGGGACTTGACTCAGGTTTGTGTTTGCAGACTGATTCAACACTAAAATGGAATTAATGGAACAGGCAGCGAACAGAGAACTTGTTTGCACGCCGTCTGGTTTCATTATTCAGCTGAGAGCTACTTAAACAAGTCACACACCTTGATTTGTCTTCTATATGGAGGTCAAATATTTTTTCTATCGCCCTTTGCCAAAGATGGAAAAAGCTGCACTTAGCAATGATTTTTACAAGAAAATGGGACTGAACATTGACATGTCCAAACTACAGGGCAAGCAGACTGTAGCCCTCGAACAGATGGTTAAAATAACTACGGAATTATTACATAAAATCACGTCCTGAGCTTCTATTTTAATCCCGGTAAACGGTGACCTCACACATTGTTTCATAACATTAGTTTGAATCATGGTTTCGCACTGTACATCTGGTGCCTGGGAACATAACCACAGTCGTTAGTGTAATTTAAGAAGCCGCCGAGCATTTCCCATTTATTTTTAAACCCGCAGGTTTTTTTTTTTTTTTCCAGGCCACTGGTTTTCCATCACTTCTGCAATCTTGAAGTGTCAGTCTGAGGACCTGAACCCCCTCCCTCCCCCCCAACTCATTATATTTACAATTTATTGGATTAACAAGCTCACAATTAGGCTAATACAGGGCAGGAAAAATCACTTAGTGCTGCAGAAAACGTCTGTCAGACCCGACTGTTTTGGAAAAGATTAATTCGCTCTCTGCAATGGAAAAGCGGGTGGGCGCTTGAATTCGCCAAAGTGGGAAAGAGCAGCGATTTTGAAGCCAAGCCATGGCTTTATTGATTAGATATTGAGTAACTGCAGAGGGATCCAAAGGTATTTGGACAGGACTTTCACTTTTAAAGCCAAACTTACATTTGAATTCTCCTGACGTCTTGTGTTCGGAAATATAAACTCTGATGATGCTGCAGCTATTGTGATTATTTAACTTTTTTCTTCAAAAGAGTGTAAAAACTCTGCTGGAAACACTAAAGCTTCAATCCTCTGTGGGCTGACATTTAAGTAATGGCGTTGCTAGGAGACACGCCGTTAACTTCCATGGTAGCGGCGGTACAAACACATCTTTAGACCTGGAATATAAAGCCTCCAGATATTGAAACAAGACCATTTTTTTCGATCTCCTGTATTTTTTTTTTTTTTCAAAGAGCCCATAACGCCGTTTATCCAGTCAAAGTTTAATGCCAATTTACAGCATTTAGCGTTTCGGAAGTCACATTAAGCCGTATAGCACTCAGGAGGTGGAATGCTAGCTAGTTAGCCTAACATGCCAACGTTAGCACTGGCTGTGCTCCATTTGGCCGCGCCGGGGTGCCACTTGGGCAGGAGAATCATCTTAAATGGAGTGCAGGTGGTAATTTCTGTCAACTGGTAATCACACATTAATTTAATCTTTAAGCATTTTAAAAAATCTTTTTACATTTTGGTTGGCAGAGACACCACTGTGCATCTTTTATTAACACCACTTTGCAAATCCTTAGTAGTAAAAAAAAATAAATAATAATAATGTTAAAAATAAATTGCATGAAATATTACTTAGACATGGTACATTTTTTTTGGAGATATAAAGTCTCAGGATAGTTTCATGCTATGTAAGTGAATAATATTCCATTAGGTTGTCAGCACTAGGACTTTTCCATAATTTCATATTGCTGTCTTAAGGCAGCAAATCTGTTTTAGCATATTAGAAAAAAGCAAACAAAAATATATAATTTTAAAAATTAAAAATTAAATTATAAAATTTGTAACCTTTGGTTGTGAGACAGTGATGCTCACTTGCCAAATGTCCGTGAGCAAAGTGAATTGGCAAACAGGATATCCTGGTCATGTGACCTCATAAATTGTGTGTCCTTCAAAATAAAAGCCCCCTTTTCATGGCTTTCATGCTTTCATGCCTTTTATGTTTTACATGGCTGTAAAAACATAGATTTTAAATCACAACTCTTTTAGAAAAATTAATATAAATGAATTGTTGCCATATGGCAACACTATGCAACAGAGGATTAATAGGATCAGTGATGAAACGTTCCTTTGGTGTAACCCTACAAACTTGGTACAGAGAGCTTAAAAACATTTAAAAACACATGTTATCGAGAAGTTATATATTCTAGGTGGATTATATATTGAAGATTTATCATTCGCTTTTGGTTACACCATTTGACATTTTGTGTGGAAAAAAAAATCACACCAAAAAATGATGAACACCAAGATGAACACATGATTAACTTTTTGAGAGACCTGATGAATGCTTTTTAAAACTGTATTGTAAAAAGTTTTGGACTTTCTCATCTTGCCAACCATTATTTGTCACAAATCGAATATTTCCTGCATGAAAGGGTTCAATTAAATCCAACCATGTAAAACATGTTTAGTTGTCTATTAGTACTTTTCTTTAAATTGCTGCATTAAGTTTATTCTAGTCAGCAAAAGCAGAATGGGTTTTAGGGTTGGGTCAATTTTCAAAATATATCGAAAAATCGTTACATTTCAGCCATATGCCATATATTTTACAATATCAAAATATCATTTAAAATGAGGTTTGTGCTTCATATCACTGCTTTGCTTATTCTCCAATGAACCCTGCTGTGTCGTAATATAAACACGATGTATATAGTAATATAAAGCAGTTTTTATGCTCTGTATATATAGAACAAACTCAGAAAACTGCAGTCTGCTGCAGCTCTCAAGTCTTTTCAGTCAAGGCTGCAGAAACAATAACTGACACATGACACGATAATAAAATTCTAACTTTAAAGAAAAATTTTAAAACATAATGTCGCAGTGATAATATCCTTTATCGCAATTGCAATATGGAGTCTTGGCTATCGTCCAGAACCTAGGTTGTAGGGTGGGTGCCTAGTGTGTGGTGCACCCTTTATGTCACCCTGTGGTTCAAACATGACAGTAACTAACACAGAAGGTCATGGAGTAACATGCAGAGTGCTCAGATCACACAGGATTGGAAACCGGCTCACAATGCCAGCCCTCGGCTGACTTTGACTGTCTGTCTGTTGAAATTAACGTCAGACGACGGTGACACAGTTACTGCACCGATTGAATTACCAGGACCGACGTTGTTACTATAGTAACCAAAACTTCTCGCCTCCTGGAGAACACTGAAGATAACTTTAAACGAATCAGAAATACACTCTATACATTGCTAATGTGGTAAATGACTATTCTAGCTGCAAATGTCCATTTTTTGGTGCAATACCTACATAGATGTATGGAGGCTCATTTCCAGCAACTATCAGTCCAGTGTTCTAATGTTACAATGTGTTTGCTCATTGCATCAGAAGGTTAATGGATGATTAGAAAAGCCTTGTGCAATCATGTTAGCACAGCTGAAACAGTTCAGCTGGTTAGAGAAGTTTAAAACTGACCTTCCTTTGAGCAGGTTGAGTATTTGGATCATCACATTTGTGGGGTCACAAACCATTATTTCTAACTTCATCAATGTCCTATATTTTCTATTTATTTTACAACTCATGGTGGTAAATTATACTGTAAATTTTCATGGAAAACACTAAATTGTCTTTTGAACAGTAGTGTAAATGAAATAGAAAGTGCAACATTTCCCTCTGAAATTTTAGTAAAGTACAGATGTACTGAAGTAAAGTACAAGTACCTCAAAATTGTACCTAACCCTCTAATGCATAGCGTTTTTTTGTTTTATTTTTTAATTACATACAATGTATGAGGTCACATGACCAGGGTAGTATCCTGTTTACCAGTCCCTTTTTCTGAGCATCATTGTCTCACTGAAGATTGTCTTTTATTCAGGATTTTGAAACATTTTCACCAAATTAAGAATTTAAGTCACTATCTGGGGTAAGAAAACAACTCATGGAGGTAAATAAAAGTGTGACTTTTCATGGAAACCACTAAACTGTCTGGATGACCCCAAACTTTCGAGCGGTAGTGCATGATTCACCGCCATCTATATGAGATGAGGAGCTCAACCCCTGCAAGGTGTTTCGTAAAACTAAAACCGGTTGAGATTACTGTCAGTAAAGCTTAATATGTCGCCTGCCAACACTGTTTAATACCTGATAACTTGCTGCAGTGTTGCGTAGCTACCTTTTGGCAGCACGCCGCCCCGACCTGCAGGCGTCCGCCGTGAAAAGAGGCGATCCATTACCTGATCTGTTTGGGAAATATTCGCCGTGAGAAATTAAGGTGTGACCCTTCTCCTTCCACCGTTAGGAAGGACCATTTTGATAATGGCAGCGGGCCTGGAAGTGTTGGACTCACGCAGCCGTGTGTCTCCAGCAGCGTCTAAGTGCTCTCAGTTTTCTTAATGCAATAACACTTTTCTTCTGACAAGTCCAACAGGGACACAGGAAGGAGGAAGGTGGTGTGATAAGGATCTGAACGTGTGTGTGTGTGTGTGTGTGTGTGTGTGTGTGTGTGCAGGGGAAACCCATGAGCAAGAAAGAGTGTAGGTGTTAAATGAATGGCTGAGATGATTGCGAGTGCTGGTGGAGGAATTGAATTCTGAGCAGGTCGTATTTCAGCTCGGCGAGGAGGCGATACTCCCAGTGACACTCACACACACACATGCACAAACACACACACACACATGCAAGCTATTTCACATCTACTGCCAAGCCGCTTCCCAAAATCATTCGAAAACCGCAAAGGAAACACTCCAAAAACGCCAGAGAAGACTCCGGACGCGTAGAATTTGATTCCCTGTGTCCCGAGTTTGAAACGTCTGAAGCAAAGTTGCAGAGTCGTGTCGTTTTGAAGTGAACGTTCTTGAATGTGCTCAGAATCACAGTTTTGAGAGAGAAAAGTCCACCCACGCACATCTTGTTTACTGCTAATTGATGCATAAAGCTTGCCAGGTATTTTGTGCACTAGTTTTACTAGATGTGATGAAGACTAGACTACTAGATGTGATGAAGAAGAGCACAGCAAGAAAGGGAAACAGGAGAAAGAAGAAAAAAAAATGACAGCGTCTATAAAGCCAAGAAAGCGTTAACAAGACAAACAGTTAAGTTGAGTTACAGTTAATGGGGACACAGCAAGCTCCTTAAGGTGAAACACTAAAGGCGAATAGAGCAAACGTTTAAACTGATAGAAATCACTATGGAACTTCCCCAGTTCATTTATTACACTAAGACAATTGCTTTTTACGTTACAAGTGGTCTGAATTTGAATGTTTAAATATGCAAATGACTCATTATCTCATTAAATATGCACTCATTTGTGTATATTTCCAGAACAGAACACTAGTTCAAAAGTTTCATTTTGTCGATATATTAGAGTCAGAGGTTTTTATGTTGTTTTATCCCTACTCTAAATTTTTAAAATACTAACAAAAGGAAATCCATTTTCACTTTGTTTTTATAACAAAAAACATTCTATAATTCAGGTTATGAATGATTAAAAAAAACTAGAGCTCTGTAAAAAGCTTCAGAATATAATCAGGAAGAAAACTGGAAAGTTTTGTTGTATGCAAGAGCTGTTGAACTGGAGATTTCTGACTGAAAGATGATAAAAAAAAGTCATTTTGATTAACCGGCCTTTGACAAATCTACAGACACGACATGAAGTAACATAAACACCTAATTCAAAACAGACCCGTAGATGAAATAGCAAATTATTTTTTGTCTTGGAGTCTCTAATATCGACACTAACATCTTAAAAACAACCTCAGGGAGTCTCATGGGAGCTTTTAGAAAACCAAACACAGCAGCAACAAGTGGATCATCATCTTCTGTATCAAATGATGGGTTATTATGGGTAAACTGCAACATTTAGGCCTTTTTTTCTTTCCCACTTTTTGGGATTGTGTCCCTCTCACAGGTTGCATATGTGTAACCACAGAGTCATACGACCTGAAGAGATCCCTCTTCTGCACAAACATGTTTAATTTGACGCTATTAAAGGTGCCAAAGTATAGAAGGTGAGATTTTAATTACCAAATAAATGAAAATAAATTCAAATTCAAAGCTTTCAATCCACAGAGACATGCACATAGCCAGTATTCAGAAACTGTGGCCTAAAACCAGCCGTCAGGACTTTTGTGAAGTTGTGATGTCACCACTATACAGCAACCCCAACCACTCACCCACCTATTCACAACCATTCAAATCAGCTAATCAGGGAAGTTGAGCAATATTATTGAGAGACACAAAACGAGCTGATCTTTCTACAGCTGCAGAGACGAGATGTAAAACTCTGTTGAGTATATCTTGTTAGGGATCAAGATTTCAAACAAAACCCAGGGAAAGTGTGAAATATGGGACATTTATAAATTAAGGTGATGTGGCGAAATTCAATTGAAAAGCAACAAAGGGCATTGAATGCTCAATCGGATATATTCGGATTTAACTGAACACTGCGTTGTACTGAGGCTGTTTAAAGGTCAAATGAACCAAAGTAATGCTGAAACATTCAGCTGGGTGAAGGCAGCAGCGGTAACACGCTGATCAAACACTTTCCTGCTACAAGAAGACTCAACGAGTCTTTTCACTCCGTCCCTGAAGCTGCTCATCAAACCATGAACTTTTCCAAGGACACAGTTTGAGTGTCGAGCAAAGCGGTGCTGAACGGACAGCTCCTCAGCCAATAGGCTGCTGGTTCAATCAATAACCAATGATCTGCTGCTACCGGTTCAATCAATAACCAATAACCTGCTGCTGCTTGTTCAATCAAAGAGCACTAACCTGCTGCTGCTCCTGGTTCAACCAATAACCAATAAGCTGCTGCTGATGGTTCAATCAATAATCAATAACCTGCTGCTAGTTCAATCAATAACCAATAACCTGCTGAAGCTGATTCACTCAATAATCAATAACTTGCACTCCTGGTTCAAACAATAACCTGATATTGCTGGTTCAATCAATAACCAATAACCCGCTGCTGGATCAATCAATAACCAATAACCTGCTCCTGGTTCAGCCAATAACAAATTACCTGCTTTTTCTGGTTCTAAAAAATAACCAATAACCTGCTGCTGCTGGATCAATCAATAACCAATAACCTGCTCCTGGTTCAGCCAATAACAAATTACCTGCTTTTTCTGGTTCTAAAAAATAACCAATAACTTGCTGCTGCTGGATCAATCAATAACCAATAACCTGCTGCTTCTGGTTCAACCAATAACCAATAACCTGCTGCTGCTGGATCAATTAATAACCAATAACCTGCTGCTGCTGGTTCAATCAATAACCAATAACCTGCTGCTGCTGGTTCAATCAATAACCAATAACCTGCTGCTGCTGGTTCAACCAATAACCAATAACCTGCTGCTGCTGGATCAATTAATAACCAATAACCTGCTGCTGCTGGTTCAATCAATAACCAATAACCTGCTGCTGCTGGTTCAATCAATAACCAATAACCTGCTGCTGCTGGTTCAACCAATAACCAATAACCTGCTGCTGCTGGTTCAATCAATAACCAATAACCTGCTGCTGCTGGTTCAATCAATAACCAATAACCTGCTGCTGCTGGTTCAATCAATAACCAATAACCTGCTGCTGCTGGTTCAATCAATAACCAATAACCTGCTGCTGCTGGTTCAATCAATAACCAATAACCTGCCGCTCCTGGTTCAACCAATCAACTAATAACTCCCTTTTCCTACTTCAACCAATAACTGATAACCTGCTGCTGCTGGATCAATCAATAACCAATAACCTGCTGCTACTGGATCAATCAATAACCAATAACCTGCTGCTGCTGGATCAATCAATAACCAATAACCTGCCGCTCCTGGTTCAACCAATCAACTAATAATTCCCTTTTCCTACTTCAACCAATCAACCAATAACCTGCTTCTTCAAGTTCAGCCAATCAACCAATCGCCTTCCTCCTAGTTTCGGCCAATAACCTGCGACTAGTTCAGATCGACTTGGATGCGGATCAATATTTGGGTCGACTGAGAAAAAAAAGAAAGAAAGAAAGAAAAAACAGAAAGCGGTGCCAGGCTGCTGCTGTTATCCCGTCTGCTGCTGAGACACATTCAGCGGCGCAGCTAATGCGCTTTAACATTAATCCTTCACTGGCTATAAAGAACCGAGGAAAACATGATGCTGCACCAGAGCAGCAGCAGCGGAAGCATCTGTAGGATCTGAAGTATCTGTAGGATCTGCTGCTGCTGCTGCTGGGAGCACGCATTTCTTACCCGGACTTTTCTTTTGCTGCAGTATAGGCAAGAAGAAGGAGGAAGAGGAGGAGGAGGAGGAGAAGGAGGAAGAATAGGAGGAGGAGGGGTTCACCAACTCCACCGCTCTCCCTTCTTCAAGCGCCTCTCTCCATCCAACGCCACCGGTGTCGGTCCGGTCTATCTGGTCCCGGCGTTTGGAGGAGGAGGAGGAGAAGGAGGAGGAGGAGGAAGAGGAGGAGGAGGGACGCGGCGTTCGCTCTGCTGCATCCGGAAAGCCCCGACACGCGGCCGCCGGCTGGAGGAGGAAGAGGAGCGGAGGGATGATGAAGAGGAGGAGGAGGAGGAGGGTTTATCTTCAGCTCGGAGGTGTCCCTGCTGCTGCTGATCTCTGGAGTCTGGAAGCTGCAGCCAGGAGCGATTCTCTGAGCCGCAGATTCAGCCCCGAGTGACCGACTGCAGGAGGAGAAACTCCCCCCCATCACACCCCCCCCCCCTCCCCCCTGCAGAGCAACTTCCACCACCGGCCGCCTCCTCCTTCACAACTACACACACACACACACACACACACACAGAAATATAATCAAAATGCACTCGAAGCATCAAAAAGTAAAAGTCATCATTCTGCAGACTGTGCTATTTTATTATAGCATAATCTAGTTTCCCTTTTTTTTAAAAAAAAAAAAATCATTTTAATGTTTTAATTTGTCAGCGTGGAGCCAGTTTGAGTGGATTAAGAGGAATGAATTAGTTCTGCATCATGATGTTGGTACATTTCACACAAAGTGAGTGCAATTTAATAGAATATAGATAATAAACCGTTACGGTATAATAAAAGCTATCTAAAGTATTATAAAGCACCGTTTCTTTCAATAAGAGATAACTTATGACTCATGAGGATTTCAGCACACAAAATCAATTCTAATCATTTGCATAGAGTGCAGAGGAAGGCAGCGGTCATAGATGTGGCGATAGCGGCTGACGTCAACGTCAGAAAGAAGGAACAACGAAAAGGTTGAAAAGGGGTTGAAAGAACAGCTGGAACAGATGTGGAAGGTCAAGGCGAGCGTGATCCCCGTGGTGGTAGGAGCAGTCGGTGCCGTGACCCCTGAACTGGGAGGGAGGCTCCAGCAGATCCAAGGAACAACATCTGAAGCCTCAATCCAGAAGAGTTTTATTTATTTAGTAGAGGGTTAATTATAGTACTTTGGTTAATATACTTAGTTACTTATAGAGAATATTTTAAATGGTTTACAAGTGTTTTCGACCTCCACCAAACTGATCAAATTCTGACCCATGCTCCTCCTCCTGCTCCTCTGAGGTTTGAGCTGATTATTCAGTGTGACATTACATAACTGTCTGGTGGGTGCAGCGATGACACCTCAGATAACATCTTTACTCATCACCCTCTTGTTGTGGCCATTCCCACAGAAATCAGGCTGTAACGTAAAACCACAGCGGTTAAAGAAACGAACAAGGTGCTATTTTCTACTAAAGGGTTTATTTATTTCATATCTTTATAAATAGTTCATAAATTATGTATTCGATACTCTGTGGATCAGTGCAGTTACGGTTAAAGAGAATAAAGAGAGTTTTGTCAACATGGCAAAACAAACGCTCCGACTAATGAGTTATTACTGATCTATAAACAATTCATTAATTATTCATTAGCCATTAGACACAATGGATAATCCCCTGTTTATCTGCAACAGGCTTTGAAACACCTCTGTCTGAATATTTTATGTTAGGGGTTACATGTCAGAGTGAATTTATTCTTTATTGCCAAAAAAAAATCTATATTTTACGTCTTATCAAGCTACATACATGTAGCAGAATCTTGATTAAAAAAATGTCAATTAAAATTCATGTTTCCACACTGTGAAAAAACAAAATTCTATTCAAAAATACATAAAAGGTCAATAAAACTACATGTACTGTGACCTTAGATGCCTAATGTAAAACAGTGGGATATTATGACATTAAATATAGATGGAGATAGAAGATTGTATGTAAAGTTATTTGATTAAACTCAATTTATAACAGTACATTCTTGTCATTTTAAGCTAATTATATGTATTACAGCAGTGTCAGTACATCCTCAATAGGAAATAGAGGAGGAAACATTATATATATCAACTCATTTATCATTGAACAGCCAATAAATATACAAAATTGAAAGTAAAATTAAAGCTGTAACTGTATATTAGCAACAGACTATTGCTGTATTCTTAAGAGAGGAATACTCTCTGTTATTTTACTAGGAAAGCTGCAGGAATATTAGTGTTCATTTCTATTTCCAGTGCAGCTGAATAGCGGGGGTGTAACTACATGCGTCACCGGTAAACCTTAAAGACTCTTTCATCATTCGCTTCGTCTTCGCCGATCTGCGTCTGAAACACACCTCCTCACTTTTACCTATTGATCACATCGTTAACAGAATTTGCAATTAATTGAACCCAAGAGTCGTTTGTCATCAGCACACTTTCACCAATTGTTCATTTTCAGAGAATGGTGACTCAACACAGCAGCTGCTGTACCAGTTTTTTTAAACAATCAAACTGTTTAAATGCCCAGTTTTATTTTTGATACTTCAACAAATCGAATCTTTTTTTTCAACGATGCTTGATTCTTCCTGATATTGCAGTTGATCCTTAGGGAAATAGGGAAAAGGAGATATTCCATTAAGTTACTTTTACTTGTATAACAGATGTGTACACTGAGGCCCCCCAGCTCCGAACCCTTGGTTTGACCTGCTTTGACTTCATTTAACACGATTATTGATCAGGCAGTGACTCACAGTACAGGTAATAAAGCTACTGGAGCATCACTCTGGATCCAGACTGATGAATGTGATGATTGCTGCCCACAGGAAATTCTCACCACGGCTTACTGCAGCACATTTTAAACTGAGGTGCATGGAGCAGCAGGGAGTCCTGGAAGAGGCACCGGGGAGCTGTAGCCACATCCCCAAATGGTACTTTCTAGTCCTCAGATTGGACATTTTGCAACAGCATTTGTAGATTCGACACTGTGAACGCACCCCCAAAGCATTTCCAGCGGACACTGTGCTCCGATTAAACATCTTCTTTAAAACATCTAACTTTCCTACTTGTAGTCCGCCGAATTATCAGCCTGACCGATTATATAAACGGCCGTTATTCAACGTTTTTATGATTCTTGAAATTCTCATTTTTTTTCCTCTGTCTTATAGCAGATGAAATTAAATCATTTGAAATTGAGATTTTGGCTCTGGTGATCAAGGTAGAGCTAGTTCAAGATGCTTTGTGTTGGTTAGTTTATACTCTCTGGACCTTGAGCAGTTTTGAAATGGAAACTGCATCAATTGTAAAATGTCTTTTTATTGCAGATTTCCATAGTATACAAAAAAATTAAGAATTCTATTCAAAATACTGTTGATAAATATCGGTTCTACAGAAAATTTTTATTACTTAATAGTTGGTATTGGCCTCGAATAAACAAACAAACTCATCAGTCTATTCCTATTTCCTATGTTGGATTGTGTCCATGTTTCTTTGACAGAATCCACAGCGAGCTTTAGATTTTTTTGTTTGGCAGCTGTGTCCTCAGCTGCAGCTGTGACCTCCACGATGAACACAAAGTGAGATTAAAACTCGACCTTTTTTTTTTGGCAAAAAAAAAAAAAAGGTGCAGTCTGATCAAACAAACCTCTCTTAGCTTTAAAGTGAAGCTCCACTTTCAGCAATTTGCCTGAAATGCACCGTGAAGGTATCACCATAACAAACACAGCATCCTTCCTCTACTTTTTCCTCATTTTCAATTAAAGACTGAGACGTTAAAATGGAAGTATGATTTCTGCCCAGACAGGATAATCTCGTTTTGTTGGTTAAAGCTAAATCATGGGAGTTTCCTTGATTATAAATTCCCAAGAGATACTGTACATCCTCAGTTTATATTTGCATGAGGAAATTGTGTTAGCATAGCTTTTAGCCACATTTAATTCACATGGAACTGAATGTGGCAAGAGCACATGCAGGCAGAAACTATAATGGACAGTCGCTTACAGTAACAAGATTAACGGTGGGAGAATGCTGCAGTCTGCTTTTCCATTAGCTTTTTAATGGCTCCATCTGGTGGTGAAATTATTGTACTGCAGTTGGCTCAGAGATACTCTACTCAACAAACACAGCAGTCTGTCTGCAAAGAAAAGGGCAAAATGGGCAAATTTCCTTGTTTCAGTTGGCTAAAACTAAATCAGTCCCAAAAAAGCAATGAACCAAAGCCATTAAACTTATCATATTTTAATAAAGGGTACACTCCCTGATTTTTGCCGAAGTGCCCAATAAATCTCAAAACATCACCGCTGATCGATAGGAAGTGGGGTGTAAATTGTGCGAGTTGAAGTTGCTTTTGGGCACTTTATGTAATTAATTAATGGCTCCTTCCATAGCAATTCACATAGAAGCTCCCACTTCATGTCATGGAAAAAAAAATCAATGGCCAATAAATTCATCAGACCGTGCAAAGTCATTTTAAATTCTGTTGATATTTGCACTGAATATCCAGGAAACCCCAAGGATAGTTAGTTGATTTACAGAGCATCTATTAACATGAACATGCCACATGTTATCTCAGAGGAAATTTTGACTGTCTAATTTTCTGCATTCTAAATTCCTATGATCCTTTTTTGTATTAATTAATGATGAGAATGTGTTTATTTATTTAAAGGAAAATGCAACATTCAGGCATCGGGGGACAATTTCAAATATAATGACAAATGCATGTGCTCTAAATATTATGTGAAGCTGACACCTCTGCATTTCAGTGAATGCAATACAATTTACTAAAATGGTTGTTTTTGAACGGTTCCATTTATTTAATAGAGGTTGTTACTTTTGTTTTTAGAAAATGCACGACATGAACTGAGAAAAGCTGTGAATTCTGGGTGAGCAGACATTAAAGGACCTAAATGAAAGCAGAGCAGTGTGGGGATTTCTTCATCTTTAAAATATAGAGGCTCTGCTGATTTGAATCTGCAATGAAAAGCCTTGATGAGCGAGTTCTTAAAATCTACAAATTTATATTCCAAACCCCTGAAAAGATGAATATGTATCCAGTTTTAGTATGGTCACTGTAAATAATTTAAAGGCTCATTATTAACAGCGCTCAAGGATGATTCTTATTTTGCAGACTATCTAAAATGGCTGAAAACACAAGTTCTTACCACACAAACTAGCAACGGCACAAGGTGTATATATAAAAACATATATTTATTGTTCTGTTACTGTTGGTTAACTTGATCAACAATAAATGGCGGCAGGCCAGGAGACATACTGTACACATATCAATAGAAAGCCTTACAGAGATTCTGCTTTTCTGTTCAGTGGCAATTAACAATGCAAAGAGAAAACCAGAGCAAACGGAGAGAGAGAGAGAGAGAAAGTGAAAGTCGCTGTAGGCTGCACGGTTGCTGTTAATGAGTCGGGTTCCGATGGTGCGTTTAAAATCTGTCCTTCAGCCTCTCTTCAAAGTGGTTCAACTCCTAAAGCGGGTACATTTACAAGATGGAGGGGGGGGTAAACACACTGTACATTGTTCTGTATATTAATGTTCCTTCCTTTCGATCCTTTTTTTCTTTTATCCTTTTTGTTTTGGACAGTGATAACTACTCACCTCTTTCTTCCCCCAAAACAAGCGAGGTTACAGAAAGTCAAGTAAAGCTTTACAGATGAATAAATGATATTTAGACTATCTATCAATCAATCTTTATTGTCACAAGTGATCGAAAGACTGAAATAGAGGTGCTCCGTACTCGACAAAATAGTGTGGTTTAAAAAGATTATATATATATATATATATATATATATATATATATATATATATATATATATATATATATATATATATATATATATATATATATATATATATATATATATATATATATATATATATATCATAAAGGTTTAAATCTGTAAATACAAGGACAGCCACCAGTGCCGTCCACACACATTCCTTTAGTACACAAACCCTTTAACGCAGCACCAAATACACACACCTGCTTTCTCTCATTTTACGCCGTGGACCAATAAGTCTTGAGCTGTACATCTGCAATAAAAACTTAACACAGGATCCTGATCCCAAGTGACAAGATGAACTGCTGCAGTTTCTCACAAATGAACGGAAAACCAGAGGCGGTGACAATGCCAGCTGCAAAGAGCAACAGCGCAATGAAAGACGAAAAAAAGAAGTAAACTTATGGATGCAAAGCCTTTTTTTTCTCTTTTTTGCAGCGAAAAAGCATTGAAAACAACAATCCTGCACAAAAAGAAACACTGAGTTTAAGATGCGCTTTTACTGTGTTTGTTCATCATGATAAAATAAACCCTGGGTGCGTTTGTGGGGAAGCTGAGGCTCGTGTACATGGGATACTTCCACTGATTCCAGGCTGGAAGGGACTGATCAATACCACACAGCTCATTTAACTAAAGCAGAATAAATCTGTAGAGTGACAAGCAGTGAGCATGGATGCCATAATATGAGCTGGATAACATGGAGGACGGTAAACAAGGCAGGTGGAATGGAAGCAAGTCTCAGTGTTTGGGTCGTTGGCCTCGAGGCTGTGGTTGTTTTGTACATTTCTATATGAAACAAAAAGTGGTTCAGTCGGAAGATGAGTTTCTGTGTCCAGAATGCAGATGAGAACAGGTCCAGATGTTCAGTCCAGGCAATCGTTTACATTCCACGTGCTGCAAAAAATATATATATGTATATATATATATATATATATCATTTCCAGGTCCTCAAAATTTATAGAAACTTTCCCCAGTTTCTCTCCCCGCATCATCATCGTGTCCTCCGGCCTCCATCGAGGAGCGCCGGCGTTCGGGCTGAATGTGCAAATATCACCATAACGCAGAACCGTTCCAAAACAACTTGACAAAAACAACACAATAGACAAAGAGTTTTTGCAGTCCCTGAAACATCCCCCTGTCTCCCATCCACCGTAAGAAAAGTCCTTACACCGAACTTCACTTTGCTTCTAAAGATGCAGAGTTAGAACCGACATGAATCAGTTTATGTGCCACAAAACAAGAGGAAATAATTAGTAAAAAGGCTGCGTAACATGTTAAAACTGTTAGTTTCTCTCCAAAGACAATAACGAAAAAGATATTAATTGCACATACTCCGACAAGAAACCAAACCAACAGCCAGGGCAAGTTGTGTCCCATTTTCAACTGCGAAGCCTTGAATGTGAGTGAGAGCGAAAACGCGTCTAAAAAAACGTGTCTGACTGAGGAAACTGCAAAAACAAATTTAGCTCAGCATTTTATCGCCTACCTCGTTCAAAGCTCTGTGCAGAAGTGTTGAAGTGTGGGACGATACGACAGCAGCAGGTGTCATTTTTGTTAAATCAACTGCAGACTGGCATTAAATCATTCTTAAACATAAAAAAAAATACATTTCACTGATCTGTGCAAACGTTGGGACTAACCAATATTTATTCAGTGATGGGTAAAATCATGTCTGACCGTATTTTATAATAAAGATCTCTAAAAAAAATCTTGTAAAAACATCTTTAGTGTGTTAAAACGGACAATTTGTGGCAGATCTTTGGCGTCACGATGCTTCACTTTTCTGCTACTCTGAATCAAAAATAAAAGAGAGATCTGATTGTAATCAACCTGATTAGATTGTGGAGAGGACTAATCCATTAACAGTCAGGAACTTCCCTCCATTCATTTCACTTCAATGAATCTCTCTTTATTTCTCCTTTTTTGTTTTTCCATAGTTTTAATCATTTGGAGGAGAGAATCATTTCTTAGAATACAATACTATGTAATAATAAGTTAAATAATTGGGACAGATATCTCCATTCCTGATGCTATCTCAAGTTTCCTCTCCAGACACAATGCACTCTAATTGTGAAGCTTCTCTATAAAAGGTAATGAATATAACTATAAAATCGTAGATTTGACACTGCCTTGCAAACTGTATCTAATATAGAACTCTCACAACTCCATAGTCCTGCAGAACTTTGCTGAAAAAAAGATACACAAATCTAAAAATCCCCTCACACATTGGGTGAATTTTTTTTTCTTTTCTTTTTTGGTGGAGTGTTATCACACACGGCGTGAGCTGCTATTGTTTCCCAATTCACTGTCAAGAGCCAGAATTACTTTCATTTGCTACCATATTTCTTATTGCCTCGGACACTTCATTCGCTGACCTCCTGCTGCTGGTAATCTCATTTCTCTGAACCCTTCGTCCTGCAGCTGTTTGATGGGAATCTGTGGTTTGAAAAACACACACATTGCACAACCAGATATTAGTGTGAGATGAGCCACTGCGACAAAGCCGACTGTTAGCTTGCAACACACATTAGCATCAGCAGAGGGACCACACAGAGGGGGGGAAGTTGGATCCGTTGCCGTAGCGACGGGCGGCGGAGAGGGACTCAGAGCGGCTGTGGCTGTGTCAGGTGGAAGGCGTGCGGCGGGTGCGTTTGGTTCTGGGCCGGGTGGGCCGGCTGCGTCTGGTTCTGGGGTGGGGTTTGCGGTTGAGGCTGCTGCAGGATGTGCACCACCCGGCCCAGGGTGTCCGTGGTGGCGAAGGCCAAGTACTGGCAGCACAGCCAGTCCTCCAGGCTCACGCCACATGCCGCGTCCATTGAGCGCTCAGCGAACTTGATCATCATCAGCGTCCGCTTCAGGTCCAGCCAGTTCTGCAGCGTGGATTCGCGCTGGCCAGCGGCGGCGGCTCCCGCGCTGCCACAGCCCAGTGCCTGGAACAGGTCCTCCCTGGGGCCCCACAGCAGGCACTGCAGGCAGGCGCGGGCGTCCGCCATGCGGATCCTCTCTGATGGGTTGACGGTGAGCAGCAGGCGTGCCAGCTGCTGCAGGCCCTGCGAGTAGAGCGAGCGGACGGGCAGTGGCGGCAGGTCAGCCCACGTGTACTCGCGCTCCTTCAGCTCCGGCGTCTCCTCAAAGGGGTTTGGCCGGTGCAGCATCTCGTAGATGAGGATCCCCGTCTGGAACTCGTCGCACTTTCGGTACTGCGTTGCCGTGACAATCTCGGGCGCCAGCCGCGACTGGTCCCGCAGTGTGCCGGGGTCAGCGGACATGAGCGCTGTCTTCTGCTTGGCCTGGGAGAAGTTGCTGATGATGAGGCGGGCGGGGCAGGTGGCGTTGGCGGCGGACACGGCAACGGAGCTGCCGGTGCCACCACCGCTGTTGCTGTTGTTGTTGGGCTCCAGGAGGTCCAGGTTCCAGGGGTTGCCCGGCTGGCAGTGGACCAGCAGCAGGTTCTCCAGGCGCAGGTCACAGTGGGTCACGTGGTACGGCTTCATGTGCTCCAGGCCGGAGCACAGCTGCAGCAGCAGGAGGCAGACCTGGCGCTCGTACAGCTCCGGGTTGTGGGCATGGCGGGACACGCCTTCTCGGACAAAATCCGCCACTGTCTGGAAGGGCACCTCCCGCGTGATCACCACCACTCGGCTCCTCAGGCGGCCGGCGGTGTTCATGTGGCTCCCTGCTGTAGTTTCCTCGAGTTTGCTGTTTGGAGCTTTGGTGTCCGTTGTCTTGGTTTCTGTCTTAATCTCTTTCTCCTTCAGCTCTTTTACACCTTTCTTCTCGTCCTCTTCCTCTTCTTCCTCCTTCTCCTCGTCATCTTCTTCTTCCTCTTCCCAGGGCAGCAGACGGGTGGGGACGTCGGCCAGGAAGTGTCCACAGTCCTGCTGGATGTTGAAGTGCACGGCCAGACTCTGCCTCACTGCCAGACTGTGGAAGAACTGCTGCTGAGTCTCCTTCACTTTGCTCCGACAGATCTGCATAAACAGAGAAATGGAAGAGAACGTTATTAACCCTCTATTGGGTTATTCGGTTGTGAGACAGTGATGCTCACATGTGAAATGTCAATGAGCAAAAGGGACTGGTAAACAGGATATCCTGGTGCAAGATGTCAAATGTTGGCACCCGTTTAAAGGTCCATTTACCACATTGACCAAAGAAAAAAATCAGAATTATCCAGAAATCAGGTTTTCTTCCGGATCAATACCAAAATTGAATCCTCTGTTTATGGTACCATTTCCAAAATTGGCTAAAAATTCTGGCCCAAACCTTTTAAGGTATTTTGCTAACAAACAGACAAATGCCAGCTAAAACATAACCTCCTTGGTAATAACTGTAAAATGA
This sequence comes from Lepturacanthus savala, assembly GCA_030544235.1. Taxonomy (NCBI): domain Eukaryota; kingdom Metazoa; phylum Chordata; class Actinopteri; order Scombriformes; family Trichiuridae; genus Lepturacanthus; species Lepturacanthus savala. The sequence goes on from CM060465.1 coordinate 27,649,098, forward strand.
GGATGCCACAAGTGTTTAGAGCCTGCTGTTTATCAATTAAATAAAACTAACACCACTATCAGAGAAAATGACAGACAGCTCCCTTATGCAACATCAGAACCAAAACAACGTTTTAGCCGAGAACGTTGACGAGAACTCCAAGATCAAAGAAGTTTTCAGAAATCTCTGTCCCGCTCTGGTTCTCCAGAACATTGCGGCTCCTGCCGTTAATGACACTTAGAGCTGAGAGAAGCAGGGGGCAGAGTCTGGGCTGTCACACACAGCGGAGGGAGCGTGTCCGTCTCTTAAAGCACAGTGACAGCCTCTGCAGCTTTCTTCACTTTGATCATGGCACAGAGCGGAGAAGCTGAGTCAAGGAACGGATCAGACTCTGCAGACGGCACAATATTCACTCAAGTTCCAGCAAAGAGTAAAGTCACAACATATTAAACTGAGAAACTTTCATATCAATCAATAAAATGTGTAAAATTATTATCTTTGAGCTAATATTCTGTAAATAAATTAAGAGTCTGTTTTACTGGCTGTATTCATTTCACTGTAGTTTGATTATAAAACATGGGCATATTATATCGATGTGTAAAGCAATAAACTACAGTCCACAGTCATATAAAACGCTGCTTTGATTAGTTGATTAACTTAACAGAACAGAAAAATCATTAGCAACAATTTTGATAACTGCTTCAGTCTTTTCAAATGAGAAATATAATGGCTACACAATAAAATTCACCAGTGTTAATACACTAAACACTTAAAGAGTTAATTAGGTTAACAGTTAATAGTAGTAGTGTCAAAATTAACTCTTTAAGTGTTGAATGTATTAACACGGGGGATTTTACTGTGCAGTTTACAATATTTTGCCACCAAAAACATCATGATATGATATGATCATAACATCACATTATAATTTAAATATTATAATATTGAGATAGTGACAAACATTTTTATCAGAATCTCTTCCAGTAACATACTTAACATGGCAGCAATAAACTGTGTGTTCTTTTAATACCACTACAACCTCAATCAGTTAATTTAATGAAGCCTATTAATGTTGACTGTAACCTTAGTGCTATCTGACATCATTTATGTACATCTAGTACATTGTTGCTGTGGAATGCATTCATCATTTCAAATACCCTCCGTTGCTCTTTAGGAATGTGCATTTTGAGTGGATGTTTGTTAATACATGTTGGCTCTGAGGCTACAGCTGCCTTCTATCATGTTTGGGCTAAACATATTTGAAATTACATTTGTTCTCATTTGTTTCATCACATGTTGTAAAGTGCATTGCAGATTGTATCAAAGAGCTCTGGGATATCAGGCAGTTTTGTATTTTGTTCCCTCTTGATTTGTTAAAGCTAACATTTCTGAGATACTTTGAAAATTGAAAATCGCACAACCTCACTCACCGAATTCCTCGGAGTGTCAAGCTTTCACATAGACATGCTAAAAGGTGTGTTGTGAATAATTAGCACTGCATTAAAAAATATCACAGCATGGAAAATCTCATTTGCAGGAAGATCAGCAACACTTATGGGTTAAGGGAGGCAGAAGCACAACTGGGCCACATTAAAATAGAGAGTTGGGGCAAGTTTAATTGGGAAGTTGGAGCCGGTTTGTGCTGTGCTGCTTCTGCTGCTCTTCTTATTTATGGATGAGCATCATCAAAAAACAAGTTTCTCTTGAGCCTGCTGCTAATATGAATGCAAAGCTTTGAAGTGCTATGAGGCATGTGGAATATGTGTGCATTCAAATTATTTAAATAGAATAGGAATAGTAATAAATATATGTGTTTTTGGTTTTTGTTTTTTCCTACTCCTGAACATCTTACTGACATTAAGCCATAGGTTGTTGTCCTTACACCAGGGGGTCAGGTCTTCTACTTCTCTACCTTTTCAATGTCATTTCTTATCAGGTCCAGTGCAGCTGTGTTGGCAGCAAATCTGATGATGATGTTGGATTCAAAAATGTCTATGAAGCTGCATGTATGGGGAGTAACAGCAGGGGGCTTAAAACACAGCCCTGGGGTGCTCCGATGTTACGCATGAGGGTAGAAGAGGTTTTTCCGCCTACCACATGTACGCACACCGTTAAAAAAAATAAATTCTACCGTCAAATAATAATATATTTTTTAGGTTTCCCCTGTAAACCCCTGTTCCCTTCTCTCCCTTGATTTCATGGCTTTTTATCTACCATGTCTACCTTTTCTTTTCTTTCTGATGTCAAATGTATTATTATCGTTATTATTAGTTATGTAGGAAAATCACAACTGCGTGCACACACAGGTTTTATTATGCAGAGTCATGCCCCAAAGGCTCAGAGTTTAGGTGCCAGAAACTCCTCTGCTTCATCTAAGGGGGTGGGAGGTGATTCAACAAGCCAAAACACACTCCAAGGGAAGAAAACACCAGACTACTAATTTGTCTAAACAACTCTCATGCAAAGTAAGGGTTCAAAAAAATAAACTCAGCCTCACAATCACATACATACAAGTCAATTTCAACCAATGAGTTCCAGAAAAATGAGCTGAAATACTTTGATTAGAGCATAGATACTGTAGCATTTTTTTAAACTTGTTAGCATTGGACCATTAATACAAATTTCATGACAAAGTCCTTGAAAAAAGCAGACTCCGTGATTTTAAGTGATTTTAAACATCTGATAAGCATGGACCTATTACATCACAATGCAGTTCCATATTTTATTCTACAGCACAAAAATCAAGTTTAATCAGAACACTGCTAAATGTAATTTACATTAACTCTTAGGGTGCTTTCACACCACTAGTTTGATTATTTGATCTGCACCAGGCAATAAAAAGTTGACTAATTATAGAGACTCCAGCGTAGTCTGCTTTCACATCTGAAAGCGAATCAAGATCGGTCTGATTGATGTTTCATCAATGTTTATCTTCCACTAGAAATAAGCACCAGTTCTGACTATGGAGCAACATGCTCTTTTCTTTGTCATTCTCTGTATTGGCCATTTTATCCAATTATATCCAATTCCATGAAACGGGGCACTGTCTGGAGAATAATCTATAGATTGACTGGAGTCGCTGAAGATGCATAGCACGTCATTTCAAGCAGGGGAGACACTATTTTCAGGAATGAGGTCATATGGGACAAACATTGCTTGTAAAATAATTAGTGTCTCTTCATTCGGACCTAAGTTTGCATTCTCACCAGAGGAAATGCAGTAAATGACAAACTTCCATGCGGAGTCAAGTGGACCGAGATCACCTCTTTTTGGAGGTCTCGGTCATCTTTTATTTAGTGCATACCCTATTTCAACTGATGCTTTCACACCAACAAAAACAAATTGATCTAAATGCATTTTGTTCCAATAGACTGTTTTGTGGACTCCAACTGTGGTTGGTTTGAAAGCACCCTAAATGTCAGCTTTTTGCAAATTTAAGCACTTACTTAACACTATATTTATGTTATAACTGCTCTTTCTAGCAGTAGGGAAATCTGATTGTTGTCCCTACATTCATTTGGACCAGGGGGAGGCAACCCTGGTCCTAGAGAGGGTGCAAGTATTTGTTCCAATCAAGCAGTTACACAGCTGATTAAGGACCTTCATTTGTAGAATACGTTGTGCTATTGTTTTGTTGGAACAAAAGCCTGGACCCACAGTGGCTCTCTAGGACTGATTTGGACCGTAGCATAGGAAATATTTTTTAGATCCATAAATTTATGAATAGACAGAAACATCTCACCTTGATGGCGTAGTTGACCAGCGGGTCCTTGGCGTAGGAAGCGGTGTAGTACACAGCGTCTCCTGCCTCGCAGCAGGGTTTACCAGTGGTCAGTCTGAAGTGGGACCAGCTGTCAGTGCCAAACCTCAAGTGATCTTTCTGGCCCGCCATGAAGCGGTCCTCGCACTTGGCCGCCAGCTTCCGCAGCGTGTCAGTGTGGAGCCCCCGGATCCTCCCCACCACCTCATCCCAGCTATCCAACCCCCTGTAAAGAGCAGGTCTCTGGGCCTTGGAGCCGCATCCTCCTCCAGCAGCAGCACCTCGACTGGTTGTCCGACCCCTTCCTGCAAGAGACTCCGTACTTGGGTAGGCCCTCCTCTCTCTGGGGGCGGCGGTGGGTTGCTGTGCCAGAGAGGACATGCTGTGAGTCGGGCGGCCTTTGTTGGCGGTGGCAGCGGTCGACGGCCTCTCCAGGGAGTCGCCGCTCTCTTGTTCGTGGGCTCGGTGCGGCTCGGAGCTGAGAGAGGAGCTCTGGCTGGCTGTCTCCCAGGTAGAGTCCAGGTCGTAGAGCGGGTTGGCCACGCTCAGGTTGGTGCCGCCTGGTTTGGCCTCAGCCCGGGGTCTCAGGTTTCCCTGGGTCTGCTCTTTACTTCCCAGGCTGGGGTCTGTGCTGGAGCGAGGAACAGCCTTTTTAGGGAGCGGTGGTGGCGTGGCCTTGGGAATGGCCTGGTCCATAGGGGTGTCGAGGTCGATGGAAGCCAGAGTGTCATTGGATGCTTTGATGTTCCGCGGCTGTTTCAGTGGGATCATGTTGGCTCTGGACTGACCTGGAGGGGAAAAGGGATTGCATTGTATGAATAAAACAAATCTGTGCAATTCAGGCCGCATTGCAATGCGCAGCATTATCTCTTTTGATTCCACTGCTACAAAAGTAGGGCAGTCAATACAAATGAAGGCTGTACTGCACAACAGAAACTTCTTTCTACTTTCTAGTTCTAGTTTCGAGATTTGCAAAGATGATAAAGATTTCAGGGTGAATTTTGAGGAAATGTATATAAAACAGGTTCAAACATCTAGAGTATTTTTCCATTTGATGGAATGATGTAGCAATAAAAAAAAGGTTTGCAAATTTCACCCAATTTAAATATATAACTTGAAGAGCTGGAGTTAAATACTGTGTGATACTGTCTGACAGTGTGTAATAAAATTATATTACTGAATTTAAAATAACTAAAAGGGGAAAAGGAAACATTAAAGGAAACTTGACGTTAATTTGCACAATATAAAAAGCTAAACAGCAAAAGTAGTAAAATCCAATAAACCCATAAAGTCAAATTATGTGATAATGTTACTTCTTTAAATTACACACAGGTGCTCCTATGTTTGCCAGTCAGTGATCAGTTTACACCAGATAAGTGAAAGACACAAATATCTAGAGATGGTGAGTCTATCTTTCCTTGAATCAGGCACATGTTGCTGTTCAGTTTTCACGTTTTTAACACTTGAATTTGTTTTGATGGCTGGGAAACGGCAAATCTCATTTCATAGGTTTTGGACTTGGGCTGTCACAGCAGATTTGAATAATCTGCTCCAGCCATAACTCCTAAAATCTGGTTTACAGATTCACTAGAATTCATTGACGCTGAAATGGGCAAAAATGACACCTGAAATATAAATCACTCCACCTCTTGCATCCTTAGCTTCTGCCAGCAGTTAAGTGATACTTGTTTCACCCACATGGTTTTTCCAGCCACCTACTGGCTTCTTGCCTCGGGGCTTTAGGCCGACACGTTGTCGGCTGTGTGCTGCGGCATGTGAGGGCACCGGTGGCCCTGAGGAGAACCGAAGCCAGAGAGGAGGGCAGCTGGTCGCCCCTCCAATCATCCAGCTGCCCGACTCAATCTGCACTTCTGCTCTGCGGTGAGGCTTAAAGAGACAGCGCTGAGAGCAAATTTATCCATGGTTTTAAGTGACCTTATTTCTCGGGGATGGTGGTGGGTCTGAATCGGAGGGGTGAGGGGTTGATTGCATCGCCTCGTAGTCTCTGGAGCCAAGGACCACAGAGGTCAGAGACAAGTGTCGGATAAGATGCAGGGAACAAAGGAGTCGCACTGTTTGCGTGATGGGAATGAAACAGCCGTGAGTTTTAACAGAGTAGGTGCACAAGGTCACAGAAAAAACCTACAGTACTGCTTTTTACTCACCAGGGAACACCACAATTTCTAGGAAGATTATGATGAGAGGCTGCAGAGTGTTTCTGCCATTCAAAGTCACATTTTCGTACAAATTACTTTTCAGTGGCATGCTTTCTCTTTGTACAGTACAAATTGTAATAACATTTCCTTGTTAAAACAGTAGAGGAGTAATTCCTCACATGTGTGTCACACAGCCATCATCTTAGGAAAGGCTGAGCAAAGAGCAGTCAGGATGAAGTAAATGAGTCTTGTTAATCCTTCTGAGAAGGAACATATTTAACGTGTTCCTCCACCAATCTGCAGTAATCCATCCAAGAAAACAACCACTCCCCTCGTTCAGCCGTAGGGATCTTTTACTGCAGCACTGTGGTGGTGTCTTATTACATAAGGTGCAGTAAGTTTGTGATTGTCATTTCAAATTCAAGAAAAATACATATGCTGAATATGTGGATTTTAATACTTTAGGACAAAAGTGTTGAATAAACTGTTTGAATTAATAGACGGAGCAAAAAATACAAACAGCAAAAAAAATGATGGAAGTTTAGGCAAAGTATTGTAGAGTCACTGTCATTGATTATGCTGAAAACAAAGTTATTTTTGTATAATTTAAAATTTAATATTAAACAATTATCTTATGACTACTGTCTACCTCCAAGGGATGAAGCAGCAGAGTCACAATCCTTTCAAAATCTGTGCAGGTTTTTGAAGCTAATTGCATTTTCTTCTCCTCCAAAGCACAGAAACTCAGATATAAAACAACTCTTTTGCTACTGCTTTCTATTTCAATCAATCCTAGTCTGGGTACAAATACACAGAAATTCAGAAGCATCACATTCTCCCTGCTGCACATTATGATCACAATAGAATTTAGGATTTTTTTAAGCCTATCTCCAACAGGTAAATCCCTCTCTATTTCACAGTATATAGATGTATTAAATCCGTTATCTCATGCCTATTTGTTGCTCTGATAATTTGAATGTGGATAATTTAATTGTGCAGCTCTTCTAGACTATTATGTTATCAGAAAGAAAGGATCAAATTCTGATATTGAAACAGGTCATTTATAATATAATTTATCCATCATAATTTATCCACCATTCGACAGTAGTGACTGAATAGGCCACTGTCTATGCCTATCACTGGTATACTGTGACTGCCTATGTTGTAAGCATGTTGTGTAATTACCCTCTTAAATTCTGCACTAGAGCTTTAAGTATATTTACAATATAAATTGAAAATCCCATTACTGTACAGTCATTATCTACAAAAATCAGATATGAAAGTGCTGAAACATTATATTTCTAGACTGAGTGAAATAAAAATCAATTGTTCCTGCTAATAGTAGTTTACAATACAATAAATGACATATTAAGTAACTCTATAACAATTCCGGTAAACCAAGACTAACATTGTCTAAGTGTTGTTGCTGAGATTAAGGAACTTGTTGCTGCAGCAGAGGGATTATTCCTCAGCCATTATGCAGCAATAAAACTAACGGACACTGCAACAAGCGGAGGCGAGGTGGTAAAAATAAGAGGCACAATGGAGTGGGTGGTTAAACATGAGGGAAGTGCTAACCTGTTAACACAGAGATAATCAAGACAAGTGACGAAACACAGAGACACAAAGAGGCGAACAAGATAAACGAACCTACCTCAATTCCACTAACGCCTCAAAGTTTTGAGGTAAATGCGTAAGAGCAGCTGTGCAGCGAGTAGAGTAAAAACGTTTTTCTGTGCTTCCATCCCTGAGAGCCTGTGCGGAGCCGCCGGTGCCAACATGCAGGCTCAACGCTCCTACCGATACTGGAGATTTCCCACTGAGTGAGGCAGCGAGCGCTCTGCCTCCTACTGCCTGATGCTCTGATTCAAAAAGAAGTGTGTGTACACTGTATTATATAGCAAGTAAGAGAGAGAGAAAGAGAGAGAGAGAGATGCTTATGCTCTCAAAATGATTGTGCTCCTCTACTAAAATGTGTGAAGACAGAAGACAAATAGCCAAATCAATTCTGTTTCCGCAATCCTGACAAGATAGAGGTGTAAACGTCAACTAACTATGGCTGTCGTATTAATCTAAAAGGCCACAAAACCTCCTGAACAAACTTAAGTGCTGTAGGATGTTTTCAAAGCATAGAAACAGACAATCCTGCTTTGTTCCACATTAGAGAAGAGAGTGAGGAGTGAAAATAGCTCATCATTCATCAGCAGGGAGCTTTTAGCACAGTCACAATATATACAGCTTCAGAGCCGGTGTGCATTGTGAGCCTCAGAAAGACAAAGAGATTACCCAGTTTGCCTATGCCCATGTAATAATAAAAAAAAATACTAATTAGCGTAACAACACACAAACGCAGTCTCTGATTAATCCCTAAACAAAAACAACACAGACCTTTAAAAACCCCACATTAGGCACACAGTGGAGCACATCAGCGGTGCATCTGTTCAAGGCTGTTCTATAAACCCACACTCTGCACTCCCATCACTTTGTGGGAAAGAAACAAAGAAAAAAAAGCAGCAAAAAAGAAAGAAAGAATGAATCATAAAAAAAAAAAAAAATCAAAGTACTAATTATCGATCCACTCTCCTTACAGTGCATTTCTGCATGTCCAAAAACGTGCTCAGATCAGATGTCATCCGAATGAGAGAAGATGAAGCCTCATCTTACATAACTTATTTCAAGTTTTTCTTGATTCCAAGCTGCATTCTAAGCTGTACAGCAGGTGACAAGATGTGTTGAGATGTGCCGGTTTAACGAGGAATAAATTATAACATGTCACATGTGGAGGTGTGCTGATGGCAGAAGAAAATTTAATCAGACATTTCTAAGTGAAGTGAACTGCACAAACTAACACCCTGTCAATATTCAACCACACATTAAGGTTAAAAACCCTTACAATGATATATAACCTCCATATATTGCATGTTTCCTTCAAAACATATATATTTTTGCTGTTTATAACCAAGAAATTATTAAAAATCAGATTACATTTGTAGCACAAACACTGGAGTTTAACCATGTATACTTTGTATTGCTCTGAGCAATTTTGGTGCATAATCAACAACTAATTTGCATTTTCTCCACATTTTTCTCCTTTTTGTCTCTTATTTTTTATATGAAGCATATTTTTAGATGCAAAAGGACCCCGTTTACTGTACTGCAGTGAACAGTGTCTTTTGGCAGTAGGCAACAAAAAGTTTAGAATGCATTGGGATATAAAGATGAAAGACTGTTTATGCATACAAAAGTGATAATTATACAATCATTTGGAAGAAAAAACAGAAAAGCTCTACTGTGTATGGAAGGAACATACAATTTTTTTACAATGGTTCCACATACAGCACAGAATGTAGTATTTTAGCCGTTTTGTCAGGTCAACCTCTATTTGCCACCACTCATCACATAGCAGTGTCTACTAGTTATGTTATCAATTATTACCTTGATTCATCAGTTAATACTTTTGCCCACACATTCCATTTTGTCAGCAAATAGTGAAGGAATCAATTAATTCTCTATAGTCCAAGGTTACATCTTCAAAATGTCTGGTTGTTTCTGTCTAACAGTCCAAAACCAAAAAGATAATTGGTTCATCAACATGTTTGGCAAAGAAAAGTCATAAGTCATCCTATTTACTCTTGAGCCATAGTGGCTGTTTTTTTTATTTTACAATTTTTGCTCAAGGTCCTGACCCCCAGGTTGGGAACCACTGGTCTAGAGCACTAACACACGTACACACACAATTTTAAGAAACCAACAAGTCACCCTCCATCCATCCCTTCTTACCGAGGTTGCTGTAGGTGGCGCTGCATTGGCTGGAGGCGGGTGAGTGGGAGTGATGGGAGTGGTTCCCGTCCTCCTCTGGCTCTCCGAGGCTGGCGCTGCCCTCGCTGACGGAGGCTGGTGTGGCAACCTGGTTGGCACGGCCCTCCTCCCCCTCCCCGAGCACCAGCCCCAGATTCACTCTGGCAGGCAGGGAGGCGGCACCGGGCAGCTCTCGATCCCTGGCATTGCTGGCGCTGGTTGGTACCTGGCTGCAGATGACAGGGAAAGGCATGGATTGTTTAGTGATGAAACTGTGGAATACTTGCTCCATTTACTGTGCAATTAAATGCTTTTGTTTATTTTCTCAATTTATTTGAAATCTATGATGTTTCTAACTTTGTTCTGGATGCTGCTGATGACTAAGTTTAATTCTACATGAAATTATCTGCAAAAGAATTTAGAAAAGAAATGATAATAGAATGATAATAGAGAGCTGTATTGCAGAGACATTATAGATGAACAAGCTCCTTTTGAGAAGCATGTCAAGTTGCCATTGATCACTGTCTAAGATGCTTAACAGCGTCTAACATCACAAGACATGAACAAAATACAAAGAGCAATGTTTTCATTGGGGGCAATTTTTCAATCTCTCATATTACTGCTCGCTCATTTCATCAGTTCGCTCACATCCTTCTCAGCAAGTGATGAATTAGAGCTTGAGCCGCTGGGCTGGGCTTTTGAAGTCTGATGCGTTTCATATGCAACTACACATACGTTGCCTGAGGAAAGGTGGAAGAAAAAAAAATGTCCATATGTGTGGTGATATGTTTTTGAAGATCCTTCTGTGACAGTGGGTGCCTATGGTTATGATTTGAGGTGTTGCAAAAGGTGTAATTAATTCATCAGCAGATTTATGAAAAGTTGTGATACTGTGACAGATTTAAATTTGACAATTAGCTGTCTTCTTTTTAAAAATCTGATATTAACAAAGTTCTAGGAGTGTATTAAAGAATTGTGGTTGTTCTGAATAACAGGACAATGAACCAAGAAGCTTAATGAGGTAGGAAAAAAATACAAAGCACAACGAAAACAAAATTGTTATCTTGTCTCCTGACTGACATAAGTGAGTAAAATGTAAATCAGCTTTATGGAGTGTTGCATTATAAAACACAGTACCTATTCACTTTATTATTTGCTGCATTTTCTCTGTTGTTATCAGAGTAGCAGATCATTACATAATGTTGCCTCTTACAACAGGATACCATATCATCATATTATACTTACAGTGGCCCCACTAGAAATCTGGGTCACATCTTACATTTTGTTTTCAGCGAGTTGATATCAGAGAGTGTAATCAGTGTGAAGGCCCCTGGGATGCTATGAAGAGACTTGTCATGCTCTCACTGCTGCCAGAGATGCAAATCGAACAGGTGACCTGCCTGTCTGACAATGTGTCTTCAAGGAAGTGACAGCATGATAATTGCCTTATCGGGGCTGTGTGCGACACCATATTATTACAGTGTAAAAAAGAAAAAGTTAATTTTCTGAGGTGATACAGATTGTGTCAAATTGTGGGCATCGTTCTAAATTTCCTAAATCAATTTAGAATCAAGTCCAGCTTTCAGCAAGATGGATAATTACATGATAAACCATAATCCTATAAATAACTTTGAATTAAATCAATCCAAACACTGGTTCTAGTCATTTATTTTCATTGTTCAGAGAACAAGTTGAAACAAATCTACATCCAAAGATCAAATGATGCAACGAGGTAGTAAGAGTGAAACACTAAACATGCAATAGAATTAATGAGGATGATGCTGTGATGTTGGAAAGAAACCTTTAAGTCTGGTTGTTGAAGAGCCAATGACGAGAGCCATTGTCTGCAAATGGAAAAAAATGCTTTTTGCTCAAGTTACTGAAACATCAATACACATTCTGATTGTTTTCACAGTCACCTGGGCAACCATGTCTTGCTGTTCTATACTGAATAAAATTCAATAGCTGGTGTTTCATCAGGAGCCGCCTGAGATCAGTCTGCACCTCTGATCACAGTAAATAGGATACTCAAAGCAATTTGGTTATTGAACCTTGATCTGATAACAGTTCAGCCAGTCTTTCAATGTAACCTGTGTGAGACTTTAAAGCTTCAGACCACCTGGGTTGTGGCCACCCAGGTAGGGTGATATTCTAAACTACAGTAAATAGTAAACTACAGTGGGTATTTCAATACCCACTGCTACTCTTGCCATAGTAACTCCTATCTGTCCTTAACTAAAATTAATGTCATTAGGGTGACATATTGTCTACTATGCTGTCAGTGCAGTTTGATTTCTCTTTTTTTAATTCTAGTTTGTCTTTTTTGTCCTTGTGGTAAATGGTAAATAAAAAAAAGAATTTGAAACAGGCTCAAAGGAAAGGTCCCACAGAGTTGAAAGAGCTGGTTACATTGCCGGAGGGGATGTAATGGGTGGGGCAGGTTATATGTTTGTATTATGACTGAATCAGATGTGTTACTCATTTTGATGAATGACTTATGCCGTCATAGGCAAAAGTCCCTGACTAAAAAACGTACACCTCAAGAGACAAAGATACACGTTATAGGGCATGTACTGTAGCATACTCTTTTACAACTGCTAGTGTACACATTAAATAAAGTGAAATTCTTAAAATCACCAACTCAAGAGTGTAAAATCAAGTGTGAAATCCTTCTAGTGTGTCTCGATAAATCTTTTGTAAGAGGGTGAAGCCCTGGGCTGTCGTGTCTGAGGAAAGCATCAGATCCGACTTGTTTATGATGTGCCTTTGTAGACCATGAGCCCTCTGTGACTCTTTAAAAAAAAGAGTAAATCAATAGCCTCTACAGTAAGTTGCCACATTGCATTACTTATCATTTGCCAACAGGAGATAAAAGGCCCATCAGTTTGTGAGCCAACAAGAAATCAAGAAGTAAATAAACCATGACAAAATGGGAGGCATAAAACTGAATAAACTATAATTACAAACAAAACAACATATAGAAAAGTGTGATATAATGAAATGCAGATGGTTTGGTTAAAGTAATCTGCCTGAATTATAAACATTAACAGTTTCCTGTTCTGTTCTTCCTTGTTTGTTCTACTGTACATGAATAGGTTGGTTTCAACTTGACTGCAATACCTGTACTGGACCCTATACACCTTAGTTTGCTATAAAAATCAACCCAAAATAGCACTACAACAAACAGAAGACAATCCCCAACATGTTATCATGTATGGACAGAACATTTAATGCAGATAGACACCTTGAGAAGGCCCTTGACACAATAAATACCTTTATGGCTGCTACACGTTTCAATGTCAGGACCTGACTTGTTCAGACGGCATGACGCTGCCTCAGTGCATTTCATTTTTCCCCTCAGACTTCTGCTGTGAGAAATGAACAATCGCTGACCCAAAACACAAATCAAAAACCTCCCCTCCCTACTAAGTCAACATGACTTCAATTGGCCTGGAAGGTCGCAGGTATTTACGGAGGTAAATGAAAGAAAAAGGGCTTACCCACTATACTGGCTCACACAGCTTCCCATCTGGAAACTTTGAATACAAGGCACAGGAGGATTTGCATCCTAGGGAGAGCAGTCTGTTCTCAAAAGAATCAAAAAATATTATCCTGAACGTGTCTTTATCTTGGCCTCCTCAGTTTCTCCTGCTTTGAATGTTCTTACCTGTCTAAGGTGATGTGTGTTTGCCAAAGCTGAAGAGCACGCCCACTGTTAGCCAATAAAACAGCTTCCAGACTAAAGACACGCAGCAAAGTTAACCCCTGATCTGCCAATCAATACTAAAGGTCTGTAGAATGACCTGTGACTTGCTCATGACAAGTAATCGCTGAAGTACTGGTGTGTTTACCGAGAGATGGTTCAGCTTTTTAAGAAGCCAAACGCATGAAAGTCCCATCACTTTCAACAAATGTACTTTGCCTTTTATCGAGACTTACAATCAAGATTATTAAGTAATGATTTTCAAATCAGAGAAACTATTTTCACCGTGCAGAATAAACCTTTTCAGAAATACTTAATGGATGAATTAAGTATTTATTATTTACTGTTTATTTAGGGTTTTGTGTTCATCTGTACAGGGACTGCAGATGGAATTAGCTCGTAGCAAAATCTAGTACAATACATCTCTTTTCCTTGTGTGAGATTAATAGTACATGGTTCCCCAACAAATAAACTACTCTGCAGAAGCAACCTTGACTCGAGGGGCCTTGTAGTTAATAAAATCCGACAACTTGTTTGAACACTCTACCTGTCCCCTTAACGTCTGTTACTAAAGCACCGAGGAATTTATTCACATTCCACAAGCACATTCCTTCTGTAGACTTTGACTTTGTCACATCATCCCCCATAAGAACCAACAGAAACCTGAGAGTGGATAGAAACATGAGAAAGATGTTCAGCTATTGTATGGGTAAAGTGGGGGAAGTCATAAGTCAATAAACAAACTACACAGTGCAGAGCGAAGTAGTACTGGAAAATTGATCCTACAAAACAGGTGAATTAATAAGTTACTAATTGACAAATTCACAGCAGGGTCACAATGGACTGTTCAAGTGAAAGATGGCAAACTGGACCAAAGGTCAAATGCCACAGATTGTTTAATTGATGTGAAGTATTAAATCTAGTCTGATTTAAAACAACTCCCTATAAGTTTGCAGGGTTTTCTCCAGTATGTAAATGAACGTAATGTTTATCATATTTTTGCATACTATCATACTTGTAAGTGGAATACTACTAATTATATTTCATTAACAGCTGTCAGGGCACAAATGTCTGTCGCTTATGAGGTGAGTCACTGACTGTACAAATTGTTTTAAATTAAAACCCTTGTAGCTTTTTATACAGGTTCCAGACATATATTAGATTTTTCACGTTGCGACAGCTGTTCCCTGGTGCTGTATCCTCAATTTAAAAGGAGAAACGTTTGGTGTATGAGGGATAAAATGCGACAATTCATCTTTGTTGCTGACAACAGCTCTGAAAACTAAACATGGTATTGGCCAGCATTAAATAGCCATCAACTTCTTATACTCAACATTATAAAATTAGATTCAAGGACTCAAGAGACTCATAATATAAATTATAATACAAAATAATTCATGTTCATAAGACCATAAATTATTTTGTTTATCTGAGTGATCTATTATGTATGAAGTGAAAGCAGCAAACAACTTTTGGGTACCCTCCAATGCATAAAGCACAACATCATACAATTTTAGTATGGTATTAGCGCGAAATCTCATTAATAGCTACGGAATGAGACAGGAACTTCGGGAAAGAGAGAAACGATGACTCGAGCTGAAGCTTGAGGAGGAGAGAAAAGCACAGATGCTAGAAACAGAGACAGAATGGGGCCGAGCTCTTGACAGGATGGAGGAGTGAAATATTTAAGAGTTCACAGAGCTCGGGGCTCAAAGGAGAAAAATGTGGAAGGAAGGCATGGAAGAGGATTGAAAATAACACAAAACAGAGAAAGTGATAGTGGAATGCCAAGCACCTTAATAACCAACTCATAAGTTTTGGATAGTATGAGTATGAGACAGGGCCACAAAGAGAAGAAATAAATTAAGACATTTTAAGGCAGAAGTCAAAATGTGACATATCAGGTGAGAAGATGAACAAGAATATCTCATCAGGTACAGTACAAGAGCTGATTTTCCTACGAAACATATGTGTCTTATGCTTATAGATTCACTCTGGATTTCTGAAGTTGAGCTCATGTGTTTGATCTCACAAAATAATGAGAACTTTTCACAAAGTATTCAAACTCAACAAAAATGTTGTATCCCAGGAAGAGGTGGCTGTACTCACCTCACGCCTGCTGACAAGTTTACTAATTAATATGAATTATATATTTGTAATTTATTGGGTGGGGTACACAGGTACCTCGAAATATACATCACTGAAAATATTGCATAATTATGTTAGGAAATCACTTTTAGACATGACATTTTTCTTATATATCCTGTACACACGGATGAGTCTGAAGATTCATTATTGAATCACTAACTGATAAATTTACGGTTGGCTTTGGGATGATTTTTCATAAATGTAGGATTTTTTTTATACCCACTGGGCTTAATACACTCTAGATTCAATCATATAGGTGGACTTGAAGGTTTAATGTATTTTCTTGCTGTCAACAGACTTGTAAATATTGTGTTAATACGATGACTACCACAAGATGGATGGGAGATGTTCTCTGAGTATTATCCAACCTGCTGTCTATTTCACATTATTAGCAGTGCCTGCAGTATGCTGCGGCTTCACTGATGAATGTGTTTTGGCAACTGCAGTATCCATTTGACTTATTATCATCTGAGTAAAATGAAAAATAACCCTTTAACAAAAACAAGTAACTTTAACCACCATCAACTTTATTTAGAACAGACACTATAGTGCATCCAACACCATGTGGATTATCTTTATCTACTGTCATGACTCTGTGTGTGTATTGAATGAGAATTTAAGTATCTAAAGGGAATCTGTCATCTAAAGTAGTGATAGATAGCGTAAAGGTTGATCAGACTGCTGTTGGATGACTTGTAACAAACTGAACTGCTGAGCACAGAGTTGTTCAGGTAATATATGGCATGAGAAAAGAGACCACAAACACTGCACAGCCCACACAGTTGGCTGGGCAAGTGGGTGAGCAGACATGCCTAATTAGGATCAAACACCTTTAGAATATGTAATGAGGGATCTGTATTACAGAAGGAGAAGCAGCCCTGGCACTTTTGAAGGAGCGGTTGACACTGGTTGACAATCTTCATTTGTGCTACGTCCCATGAATGCACAGTAGGAAATGCAAGTGTAACACTGAGGTGATGTAGGCAGAGCGGGACATTATAAATCTTGTATGAGGTTTGTTATGTCTTCATTCATAGTACGACTACTTACAGTTTTCTTTTATTACAGACATATGTAAAAGACATTGCTTAAACATCAGCTGATAAAAGCTTGGACACGCAAGGACATAAGAAGTCCTTGCCTGACACACATCTTGGGTCACACATTGACCATCGAAACATGTCAATATCTTTTACATGTCTGCAATAAAAGAAAACAGTAACAAGTGAGATTACAAATTCCACTAGAGACCTTAAAAGAAAAAGGCATCTTGAAGTAAACATTTGAGAAGAAATAATCATCTCACAGATGCTAAAAGCCAGGACTTCATAAAAAGCATAAGAGCAATGCTGTCTGACAGTCTGAAAATCTAGTCTGTGCATATATGCACCAGATTAGTTTGTAATTGAGATTTAGTTTAGCAACTTTATATTTTGTCTTACAAATACATAAATTCTGATGAAAATCCACATTAATCTTCATCATATTACCAACTATATAAACATAGTTGTAGACAAGTGTATGACTATGATGTTCTACTATTACAGGCTTGAATGAGGCATCTTTTGATATTGTGGTGTTAGAAGAGGAAATAAAACCATAGAAAACTTTGGACAAATACCTGATGGCTTTGCTGTTGAGATCAGCACCAGCAATGTGTGAAGGTGGTGTTTGTCCTGGGCTCAAAGGTCTGGGCTCCTTGCTTCCTTCAGGTGTCAGTATTGCAGTTTCCCTGCACTCCTCCACTCGTAATTCTCCTTCTCCATCACCAGGAGTGCTGCCACCATCTGGTTTATAGGTGAATATGATGGTTGGTTTCTGAGTAGGATCATCAGGTTTGGCCTCGGTGAACCAGTGATGATGTTGGATTGGTGGTGGTGGGAGCATGTGAATGACTGTTCCATCAAGCCCGACCAGCTTTCCCTTCTCCTTCTCTCTTTCCACCTTCTCTCTCTGCTCGTCCTCTTCTTTCCGCCGACGAAAAAAGCTCTTGAAAGAGATCCAACGTTTGGGTTTGGAGCTTTCACTTGTAATACGTCTCCCTTCACCGCCTGGACTTGCTTCACCTTCACTGGGACGTGCGGGAGAACTGGAAGCGGAGCTCTTGGTCCAGTTGCCAAAATGTCTCTGGAGGATATTAGAAGCATGGTAAGGGGAAGATGTAGATCTGGGAGGGGGGAAGGGGGCATTGGGTTCTGACCGAGTGCTGGAGAGTGGGACTGCAGCTGAGGCACTCTGGGATTTAGACAAAACTTTCGAGGGTGTGTCCTTCTTGGGTTTGGAAAGACAGCCATCAGTTGTGGAGAAGAGAGACTTGGGTCGGGTGAGGGTCTCTTTCATGGCATCAGGTGGTAGGGCGTACAGTTCCTCAGAACTTAAAGTGTTATCATGGGCTGAAGGTGACTCTGGAGGAGACTGAGGGGGCTGGATGGAGGCCACAATCTGCGAAAGCACAGCGCTGGCCTCCCCCCTATGGATTACAACTGTCCCAGAAGATAAAGCTGAGTCTGTATCCTCATCATTACTGTTACTAGTGTCTCCACTTGTCTTGCAAGTGCGTGTAACAGAATTGCTAGTGGGGCTGGTTTTATGTAGGTTTGCAGTGATGGCAAGAATGGTAGGGGAATTTGTTGATGTAGTGGGTGAAAGGGCTCCAACTGTGGAGCTGATCACAGTGCTTGTCACAGTGCTAGAGTCTGTAGTGGTTCTAGGTTGTAAATTTGTTGCTTTTGACGATGCTTCAAGTGGAGCTTTTGTCTCCTCAATAGAAGCCCTCTCTGATGTGCCTCTACCAGAAATGGTTTTCTCTGTTGAGGAGGACTGGACACTCTCAGAAGATCCAATTTCTTCATACGTATGGCTGGTTACCCTACTGCCTTTTGGCTGGTGCAGTTCCCCACTGAGTCCCAAGAAGCTCTTGTACACAGCTAGGTTGTCATAAGCGCTTGGATTGATAACGATAGGTACCTTTACAGCATTCTTAGAACTCCGGGCATAGGCTGGCTCATCTCTGATAATAATGGGAAAAGGGGGCATGCCTGCATTATTGAAACTGTTAAACTTGATCTCTGATAAGTTGGGGGATTTCACTGGTACAGTGCGGGAGGAGGACAACCCAGCAATAGGAGAAGTGGGAGCTGACTTGTGGCTGCAGTGTTGAAAAGGGATGGAGGGGCCAGGAGTATTCCCAACCCCCAGGTCTACTCTAGGTATCTTTTGGCGAGGACTTGTGCTTGATGTCCATACTTCTTGGTAACGTATGCTCCCTAATTTCTTTCGGGAGTTACTTGATGGGGCAATGGATGTGGTTGATGTTTGCTTGACTGTTGTAGATGGAGAAAAAGGGGAGGTTGGAGACAGGGGCTGACCTAAAGTAGTGCTACAGAATGATGTAGGGCTGGAAGGCATTGACAGATTTTTGGGTTTTGAAGTAGAGTCTGGAATCTGTTCTTCTTTGTTGGCCATGGATGCAGACACATCCACTACAGTATAAGGCTTACAGATAAGCGATTTCTCCAGATTCACTACACGGTAAGGTTTAGCTTGCTCCTCTGTGGGACTAAAACTGATGGTAACTGGTTGACCTGGAAGGGCCTGGGGCATTGGCGCACCTTCTCTGCCATCCTGTTCTTCTAATCTAATGGCCAGGACAGCCTTGTGTGTTTCAGTCACCTTGAGTGGACTCAGTGCTCTGTGGACGGGCTCCTTTTTTGGAGGAGAAGTGCAGGGGACAGGTGCTTTGGAAGATATGGGAGAATGCACACCATTTCTAAGAGCACAGGATGCACTGCTCCCACTGCTGGAGGTTGTTCGAGAATCCTCTGGTAGTGATGACGATGATTCCGGAGAAGTGGTGGACTCTGAATTTGTGAGGAAACCACTACCTTGCATGTGACGAGGCCCATAGGGAAGAAGAGCTCCATTGGACTCCATGGATGGGTACCCATTCAAGATCTCATCATAGCTATCATCATAGTCCACCGCACAAATCCGCTGTAATGAGCGGTTGCGGAGTGGAACCGTATTCCACTTTTTCCCTGCAGCAAAGGGCACTGGAGACAATGTGGCTGCACGGAAATGTGCAAATCGTGGTTGGCCTCGCATACGGATCTCCATGGCTAGTAACTCTTCATCACTTTCATCCCAGCTCTCATGTTCGTCATCATCATCATCGTCATCATCCCTTTCAGATTCTTCCTCCTCATCCTCCTCATCTTCATCTTCACTAGAAAATTCCGGATAGCAAAAGCGACCGCCCTCTGTGCTAATGATGTCTGTGCTGTCACTAAGGGATACCCGTTTATGAGTAGTACTGCCACCACCACCAGAACTGCTGCTTCCCATGGCAAGACAGCTTGAGGCTGGTAGGCCTCTTTCCAAAGACCGTTGGTATGAGCTACTGATGCGTCCCCAGAACAAGTCCTTAGAGACAGGAAAGTGCATGGAGCTTGGGCCAGGGCCTAAACCAGCAATCTCTTTTAGGACATCTGTCAGTCCACTGTTGTTGTTGTTACCACTAGGGGTCCTTGAGTTTTGTTGTCCATAACCCTCAATCTCCTCAAGGCCATCCTCTCCTTCGTTGTTGTTACTAGGACCACCTGGCCTCTTACAATTCAGTCCGTTGCGATTCCAGACCGTGAAGGCTGATGTTTTGCCCTGTTCTATTACATTTGGTGGTCGTTGCATGTTGCCATCTGAATCCAGTCCTGCTGAAGAGCAAGGCAGCATCATCGTTGGCTTAACAGCAATGGTTGGCTTTTTGGCAACGGGTGGACGGAAATGTCCTGACCGGGCAGACCCAGTGCTAGTCCTCTGTGAGTTGTTGGCAAGGTTAGGGTTGGCTCTGGCCCCACCAGGGGGTGGAATCGGCTGCTGAGATGCTGGAGGCCTCTGCTCAGAGGGATGCTTCCCTCTACCACTCGGAGCCAGACAGTGCAGACTCTTAGGTTTAAAGCAGTTCTTGCACTCGCCTGGTTTCCACACGTGCTCGGTGAATGTGCTACAGGCGGACATGGCTGCTGGTCCCGTGTGGCAGCCTGCTGGGTCAGTGGACAGGAAACCCCTCCATGAAGCTACTGGCTACAGAAACTAACTGTAGTACGGCAACAATCTCTACTCAAGCCTCAAACATTGGGGATACTGGACCTGAAAAAGAGACCAGAAGAAAAAGGTATAAATTAAATATATATATTTTAATAAATAAATGTATGTATTATGAATTCAATTTAAAAAAAGTTAATTTGATTTAGTTGCAATTATATGCATCACAAAACTGCATAATTATCAAATTATGCCCATGCAGGCCTAAATCATAGCACCAAAAAACGGAAAATTAAATCCCACTATACAACACACTTGTGTGTCTCACACACACACACACACACACACACACACACACACACACACACACACACACACACACACACACACACACACACACACACACACACACACACACACACACACACACACACACACACACACACACACACACACACACACACACACACACACACACACACACACACACACACACACACAAATTAGATGATGAATTAGTAAAAGCAGTGCTATGTTGTTTCCATTAGATGGCACACTTCCTCTACTTAGCAACCAATCTATCTTGGATGGCAGTCATCTGTCTCCTCCTAACCCACAACTGGACCTACAGGACTCAAAAAGCAGAGTGGCAGAGCGAAGAGGATTAAGAAAGCTTATTTCTGAATTGCTGTTGTCCTGTTTTGTTGTTGGCTGTTATAGCCAGGCTTAGGTGAGATCCAGGTACTGATATTGTCATTTAATCGACACCTCAATGTGTTAAAGCCAACGGACTAGAGTGGTAACATAAAGGATGGAAATAAAATGTGCTTTAGCTGAATTCACATGTACTGAAAGTCTGACAAATGCCATGGAGGCAGTTTTTCAGACTCATACAGAATGCAGTCTTTAAATAGTAGAAGAATACTCAGGTTTCATAGTTTTTGACTCTATTATCCAGCACACTAGATTTGAAATCAATTAACAACTGAGGGGATTAAAGTGATTAGGTTTGCTTCACAAACTTCAGGAATTGACTGCAAAAAATATGCAACCACATATCAAAAATAATACTTACAATACTGACTCACTCTAATTTAATTCATTTGTTCACATAACATTGAGCAAACACGCTTAAAAACATTCCAATTTCAACAATTCTTTTATTTCTCACCCAACCCATTCACATTACCAGAACATCAAAATACAACAAGAACAAACAAAAGTTCACACAGGCAATAAGCTGTCAGCCATTAATATTCACACATATAGTAAAAAAGATGGCTATAAGCAAAATAATGTACAGTATGTGTTATTTTTTAACGTGTTTATTGAGTAAATCAACCCGCAGTACAAAAGAAATGGGTATAAAATCAGTAGCATTCAGTCTTTGTGAGATAACAAAGACTGACATTTAAACAACTCGGGTACAGGCATAGTCTCCTCAGGTTATCAGCTCCAGTGCATATCAGATGCATCCTGTTTTCTCGGTCAGCCAGGTCACACTTTGTGGCATCAGGAAACCACATCCTTTTTTTTTTTTTTTTTTTATTACACAATTTTAAAGTACCCTATGCTAAATTCTATTTAATCTATATTTAAATAAGGGTAACGTGCGATTAAACCTTTTGTGAAACACTTAGATCTTGATCTACTGGAGGCAGAAAAAAGGAAAATGAGTTTGTATTAGAAAATTGCTGTTTTTCTTATGTTAAGTGGTGTGGTAGTCCTAACAACCAAATAAAGTCTGTTTAACAGAATCTGTTTAAGTTTTGACATTAACTTTTACACCTGAAGCCTGCTCTGGGCAGATCTTTAAAGGGTACAATATAAAATATTATAAACCTTGAGTGGAGATAGTAAGAATAATTTCTTACCAGAATTCAGGTCAGAAATTAGTAGCACACAAAGGAATTGAAAATAAAAAAGCAATGAAAGACATTAATAGCTAAAACATTTCATAGGAATAAAATTAATGATTTTGTTCTTCCAAAATGATCACTCTTGCCTTCAAGGGCATAAAAGATAATATCAGAGTTTAAAAAACTCACTTAGAGAATAATCCTGAATAATCTAAACAGAACATTTAATTCATAAAATGTGAAAATTCCTAACTAATACAAATCAGAAGAATGAATTGAAGCACTGCAACTGGCACAATACTAAGGGTGGTTTTATTGTTGGCTTATAGAAATCTGGTTAATTATTAATTAACCTGATTAAATAAAGGTTACAACGATGCATGACGTTTTCAGATTAATGGTTTTATTTAATTGTTCGCTCTGAGGCTATAGATCGCACTCACTTTTTCTTGACCACAGCTTATGCTGTGATTATGAACTTATGTAAGTTCAAAGGTTCTCTAAATAATAATAATAAAAAAAAATGTTTTAAAAGGCTACTTCTGCTGTGTTCCTGGCTTCTATCAGAAATCATCTTTTCTTCCATGGATACCTATGAAAGCTTTAGACTTCTCTCTCTCAGCCAGCAAAACCTGATTAAGTGATCTTTGCTAGAGCGGTTTTCTATTGGCTGGGGTGAGATAGCTCATCCAGCTCTGTTTGATGTGTGGACTGCCACAGCTGGATATGGTGTAGGGGAGATAACCTATACACTGACTGGGTTCATTCTTACAAATTACTTGACTTTGGATGATTAATATTAATGTATGAATTAAGTCAGTATAACTCTAAGCAAAGCAAAAGAAGATGTGATCACACAGTGCTTTTATGGGATGACCTAAATTTGCGTATCATCAAATAAAGCTCATGTTACGAGGCTGGCGTTGACAGGGACGGGTGAATCTTCTCATTCATCCAACAAGGTCATGGGTGTCACATCCTGTACGGAAGGATGTTACCATGGCAACACCCAGGACCTGCCCAGGGCCAGGAACAATAAAGCAGGAACTCCAATGAAAGTTTGCTGACCAAGCTGTGATGGGTGGGAGAAGATTTATCCTGTCAGACAATGTACCGGTCGCATCCTCACAGGAACCAAAGACTGTAAATCAAGCATTACTCAGAACCTGCGAGTGATGTCAACTGTAAGCACTGTGGATTTCTGTGGCAGACTCTCAAAAGCAACACGAAAATAAGCCCCAAAAATGTAATTATTGAGTCCAATATGCCATTTTTTAAAAATCTGTTGTTCCATAGATTAAAAAAAGGCAGTATTTTTCTCTTTAACAACAATAGCATACAGACTCTTTTCTGTTTGAAACATTACACCTGTAATGCAGCTGTTGCACACCAAGAATTTTCCAAAGGAGAAATATTGCAATGCAGAAAAAGGCATGAAAATGAGCGGTATTAACATAAATATTTAAATATTTGTGGCTTGCTTTTATGAGATCTACACCGGACATACTTCTCATGGAAATAATATTGTTACTTCCCTGACAGACACTGGAAGAGGAAGCAAGATAAAACCTCTTTATTGTGTTTTCTCTTTTCAATGCAGCGAGATGGAATTATGAAAAGCAGCTTCCATGGTGCATTCTAATGGGATAATTCCGTTTTTCATGCTTTTGTGTTTCTGATCACACTCCAAAAAAAAAAAAAAATCAAGAAATATCAGATATCCAATATATACGACACATACACTTACGCAGCAACAGAAACCTCCTAGTGGTGGATTTGACAGCATAATTTGCTCTTCTCCAAAACAACTCTGCTGTTAAGATTTCATTTTTACCTGCCAGACTCAAAGAGGGTTGTTATAACGCTGCCTGCATCATTCAGCAAAACTTACTTATATTTTAGTTCCTCATTAAAGCAAAGGCAAAAAGGGGTGCTATGTTGTTATTACTGACAAGACCTCACAGCATCTAATGTGGGATGACAGTTATGCCTTGGGGACAGCAACAATCCCATCTGCCTAACAATCCCTTCCCAAACCATGCAGTCCAGTATTTTTAGTTCACAAACCTCACAGTGCAGGGCGTATAAAAAGAAAAGAAAATGAAGCGATTATATCATTAAAATATGACACAAGGTGGGAACAGCAGAGTTGTTTTCCCAAACGTTGCTGAAACAAGTGAGTCTTTTTGCTTATATAATCACCACTTTGGATATATCTTGTTATTATGCAATATGAAAAAGATTCTATCTCCTGTTCTTCTCCCTTGCAATAAAAATGTTCCTACTCGTGGCCATCAGCCAAATAATGGACTGCTATTTTAGTGATAGTTTCATTATGTAACACGTTACACAACACAATTGAAATGTGATGAGCTACATTACAGCAAATCGGTTTTCAGTATTAAAGTAAGGATGTGTTGCAAGAATAAAAATAAGCAATTTAGTGCCACCACACACTTTAGTACATCTACTATAAACATTACTTTTCTCAGGGGTTTTGGGTTGTTGTGTAATATTGACAGTGCCTCATTGATTCTGCCTTTGCATGTGTCCACCATGTGACTGCAACGTCTTTGATTAGAGAGATATGAAGCAGCACTAAGCTGCCAGCCACCAGCGATTATTGGAAAACATGGTGGAAGTGCAAAAACTTTCTCTCCTTTGGGTTTCTGTCTGTTCATTAGTGCTGAGTGATTTAAAAAAAAAATCTAATTGTGATTATTTTGATAATTATTTTGACAATACTGCAATTGTGATCAGTTTTGCCATGATCATTTTCACAATCATTAGAAAACATGAATAATTATTGTGTAAAATTGAGACTGTAGAGTAGGATTTGGATTTTATTATTATTATTATTATTATTTCTTTCTGAATCAATCTGAATATTGGAGCAACCCAAATTGTGATTTTGATAAAATTTCAATTAATTATAATGCATTACATTTTTTTTGTGAAAGTTTAAAAATAGATAAAAAATGTGCAAGTCATTATTTGTCTCCACTGGTGTGATATTCTCCTGTTGGTTCAGTTATCCTCCCTCTTGTTTTTGTTTACGACTTACTTACTTGCCATTCATAATTGATGAGGATGGGGCATTACTGACGATAATTTAAATGAATCCTTTTTGCATATGAACTAATTATAGTTTGACTGCTCTCTGTCTAAAATCTTAATGTCGTAAATAAAATTGGATTCGTGCATGCTGCAAAAGTCGTTACGCATTTCAAAATCGGACTCCTCTGCAGCCTGTAGCTGTAATAATAATCAGGTTTTTGCCCACTTCAATTGATATGCATATAGTTAATGATGGCAAACCTGGTTAATGTGATTCAATTAATAGTTAAATCTATTGGAGGAAAACTTCATTTTGTTACAGAGAACCACTATTTCATTAGTCTAGCTAAAGTTGAAAGAGTCAGTGGATCAGCACATTTTGTTTATGGGAACGAACCAGCCATAAGAAGGAATAAAAACCTAGATTATTAGTTCACTCGGCAGACCGCGGCATCGACTTGAGCTACATTTATGTTGTTTTGTATATGGTCAATTACATATGTCAACAAATTGCTCTCAGCTCTGCAGATTAAGCTGGCTGAAATCATCTGGTAGCGAACATTATAGCTCCTGTTCATGTGATTTAGTTGAGTGTGGGCCAGACATGTTTAGATTGCCTGCCAGTTCAGATAAAGATAAACATTTTAATGTACATGGATAATTTATCTTTGTATAACTCTGTAAAATAATTAGCAAAATTCTGTATTGGTTTTATAACATACATTATGTATGATTAACAACCTAAATACAACAAATGAAGTGGAAACTTCCTGTGATTATTGTAATTAATGAGTCAGACGTTTCAATTAAATGTAGTAAATATAAAAGATAGTAAGAGATGAAGACAAGTAAATTCCAAGAAAACTCATACTGTTCCTCCTCTTGAGGGCTTGAATTTCAAAAATGTTCACGTGAGACTTTTGTAGTCTACTGCCAGTGGTGAAAACCCAATCTGTTTGATGTGAGAAAGATAACATCATGAAAAGCCTGTAAAAATACAAAAGGTCTCTGAGTTTAGCCCTTACATGGCTGTTATGGGCAATGCCTCTGCTGGGAGAGGGATCTCATTCCTCCTGGTGTGTCAACAGGTGGGATGAGATCAGAGTGAGCAAGCGATAATTAAGTTTTAACATTCAGCGCACACACACAGCACCGCTGACAGGGGAATTGAGGGCTTGTGTTTAAGTGTGTGTATGTGAACTTTCTAATTGCACAAGAAATCCTGTATTTTTTCCCTATAAAATGTATTTCAAGGAAATATAAATATACTGGAGAAGGGCATGTCAGTGTTAATTTAATCAGACAAGACCAGATGATATATTTGTCAACGATGTTTTTTTTAATGATGAAAACGAGACAAAATCAATGCCCTCAACCACTGACTGTGTCGTTAACGCACATTTTTTATTGACAAGACAAAATCTATCTCCATCAATCTTCCTTCAGCACTGCTGACAGGTTTCATCCACCAGTGCTGTTGGCACTAAATGTGGTGACGTCTGTTACTTTATCACAAGAAGCTACTCTTTGCTACCATTTTAACCTGCTGGGTTACACACTTTATTAAACTTTTTGCGTGCAGGGAACATTCAACTCGGTCCGGTAACTGATGGTGTCAATTCAAAACATGTCCCTGTGTCACACTGAACTAAACAAAGGTTCCTAACAATAATTCCCATTGTTACAGATACCTGCCTTGAATATGTTTTCGATTAACAGTACTATCAAGCTGCTGTCAAAGACTATTGACTAAATATAGACTAAAACTAGACTAAAATGCCACGACTTTCCGTCGACTAAAATGTGACTAAACAAAATAGAATATAAGTTAAATAAATATGACTAAAACTAAAAAGGGCATTTGACACAAGACTAAGACTTAAACTAAGTTGAAAAATAGCTGACAGAATTAACACTGGTGCATGTGTGTTTGATCTAAATAGCATTCCACAATACTCAGATGCACTCTACTGTATCAGGCCACTGCTGATTGATGGAGCCCATTAACATCAACACAAATGCTTCTTTCTGTAGCATGGAGCTATAAGGGGTTAAAGGTTGGGTCTGTGGTGCCTCATTGCAGAGGTTACACTCATTAACCCTGTTGTTAACCTAACCCAGAATCAGTCCACACCTCTCCTCTAACCCTTATAATTTCTCCTTTAGTGAGGCTCTTCTTTCTCCTCTTAGTTTCTTCCTGTTCTATTCTCTCGCTCTCTCTCTCTTTCAAAGTCTTATTTCACTGTTTGTCTTTTCCCCTCAGGCTCAAAATTTCCCTCAGCCTCTCTCCCGTCTCCTTGGTCCTACCTACGCGCTTTCTATTCACTTTTTAATTCAGGCTTTTTCCCCTCACTGTTGCTCTCTCCTGTGAGATATGTAAATCCACCTCCCTTCTGGCCCTCTTTGCTTCAAAGCAGGACTTCAAGATACAACTGCCAGACTTAACTGTGGAAACCACCACCCCCTAAACCCAAACTAGTAAGAGATCACATGCATATAGCTAACCAACAATAAATCATCGAGTCATTATCAGCAAACATAAACCACCCTCACTGCACTAGAGACACCAAACCAAAACCATTAACAAGCTTATCCTGGTTTCACTTTGTTAGTGATTTAATTATATGGCAAGCAAATCACAAAATAGGGCAAATACAGTAAAGTTAGCTAATAATGAATAGCGTATCAGGACGTATTCACCACAGACAGATAACTCTTTGGTGTTCTTTCTAAAGTTGAATATAAATATAAATGCAGATAAATGAATCATATCTTTTCAACATTTCCACATAATTTTAACTGAAATATGCATTTAATGTGTCTGATACACCTGCATGCCATGAACAAGCGCTGATGACAGCTTTATATTGTCAATTTAAAGGGCTCTATTTTGCTATTTTCTCGGTTTAAAATGTAGTTTTCATGGTATATTTAAAAATGAGGATGCTTTTATGCGCAAAGGGACCTGCAGCATCAATGCAGTCAGCCTTCTCGCACACTCTCTTAAAAACGCCCACTCTGTTGTGATTGGCCAAGTAAGGTCGGAAATGTCACGTCCCTGAGACCCATCTCCTGTTGTGACCTCACCAAAAACAGCTTGTGTTCAGCCAGGTTTTAGCAACACTACAGAGCCCAACGGAATGAGTTGGTGGGTCCTATTTTACAGTTTGTGTGTTAACAGAAACACAAGAGACCTAAATATTTACACACCAGCTCTGAAAAAGTCCCCATCTGTGTTGACGCCTAAAAAAAAAAAAGGCAAGTGGTGTCACTTGTGGTTTTCTCTCAATGACAAAAATCTGACAACAAGCTAGTCACACAGATGACAAACAACACAAAAACCCTCAACACTTTGCCTCATTAAAAACAAAAAAGGCTGTCAAATATGACGGGAAGTTCCAGAGCAGGTTTTTTCTGTTGGTTTTCCTGCAGCTGCACTCGCTGGTGCACAGTTAGCAGTTCGGGTGAGATGTGGCGTTGGCCCACGATCTGTGACCATCTGCTCATGATTTGATAGCAGAAAACGCTGTCTGGTTTTGTGCCAGGTGTGATATCACACAACACCTGCTGCTTGATGCCACTACCACCAAGACATGAGCCTCAAGGGGCTGCAGAGTGAGACCCAGATTTGTACCGAGATAAGAATAACTTCTGAGGAGTGACTGGCGGGTTAGAACTTTATTTACTGAAAGCTACCACGGGAGATTAATGCATAAAACATTTTCCTGTGTGTATGACCTTAAAAAAAACAAAAAACAAAACAAGAAATAATTCAAGAAATTAGATTAGTGCCAAGTGAACCGGCCCAGATCTTAGCAATAAAGAAATAAGATGAATGCTTCAATGTGCAATAGGCAAACAGATGATAAAGACAGCCACCCACTAGTTCTGGATTTAGCAGCAAATATGGTCTTTTTTTCTACTTACGAAACAAGAATTCTCTCCTAATATCCCATTCTCTTCATCATTATGGGATTACAAATACTGAATCTTAGACAGACAGCATCAAGTCTGAAATGCTGGTTATACAAAGGGAGGTTATGGAAACATAAACATTTTGTGAATTAATTAATTAATGAAAAAAATGAGGCTGTGTCGCAGTCAAACTGCAGATTCACCATTGAAGAGTATAACTGACATTTTATGATTGACACCGACCGCAGGGGCATGTGTAACTATTTAGTTGTTATGCTGTAACTTATCTCTGTGCTGCAATCACATTTATTTTAGTAATGCATAAATCACAACTTAGTAATAGTCCATGTTATAATTAGGCCCAGTGAGAACTTGCACTCGGCTGGTGCAACAGGCTGCTTGTAAGATGTCTCGTCCCTCGTCGACTATTGCTCAGTGAGCTGAAATGCCAGAGAAACACTCACTCTGAAGGTGAATCGGAACTTGTCAGAGACAAACTACGAGGACGTCACTATGCATTTAGCAACCGGTACATTTCAGCTGGAGCGGAGCACCACCTGTCCCAGACCTGTTCCTACCTCTATTTTCACCTTAAATTGATCCAGACTCAGGTCGAGAAGTGTATGGCAGTTTGACAGGATAGACGGAGAGAAGGGGGATCAATATAATGTAGGTTTGTGCGTGACTAATGAGAATAACTGCTTGTAGGAGACAGGGTAGATAATGTACGCCATACAGTACTGACAAGCAAATTGGGAGTGTTTTAAAGTGTGTATCTAAGACAGAGGCATTCTAAAAAAGTGTCTAAGTTTGTTACCTCAAATAAATCCAGGTGTTGGGAGATAACGGATGATTGATGAAAGAGTATGTGAAAAACACAGAACAGATGACAAAAAAAGGAAACAAAGGGCACTGAGATGAAGAGATTGAGATGTAAAACCAGAGACAGAATGGTCACTTTAAAATTTTAAATCAGGTTCTTCCTCTCAGGTTTTTCCCCCCTGAGAGAAAAGTCAGTATGCTGAAGACATAAGCTCATTTTCCACCCAGAGCACATTCGTAGAGAGGTAGTGGGAGCTCACTGAGCCTGGTACATAATAGTGGAATAACTGAGGCTGAAAGCTGAAGCCTGGAGGAGATGGGATATGGGATTTTCTGCCGCTTTATGGCAGAGGGCTTGAATGATGAGACAGCAGTGGCAGAGGGGTAGACAAGAGCAGAATAGATATGAAATAGGAACGGAACTGCAGAGCAAGAGGGCGAGCGGTTGGAGAAAGCTGTGCACTGAGCTGGTTGTTAAGGAAACAATAAGGCAGTGTCTGTCATCATCACCACTACTGTTTTACAAAAGAATCAAAAGCCTTCTATTCTGTTGTACCAAAAGCTTTTAAGACGCTTTTCCATTGATGGGTCTAGAGCTACACAGTGATGGAGCAGACACCTATAGTGTCCATTAACTAGTCTTCTCCATGATGATAAAAACTTTATAAAGTAGCATAACTAGAGCAGCGTTCAGAGGAAATATATATTTCTCTAGAAAAGTGGAAGCTTAAGTAGATTATTCATGTTTGACTGATATATGATAAATCTCTTATTTTGTACTCTTTTCTGTATACTGTAATGACCTGGGCATGTTAAAGTTATATGTAACACTTGTGAAGTCCTCTTACCATGTTTGATAGGAATAAAGTATCAGCTAAAGGGCTAAGGTCTTAGCGTGTGGTTTTTGAGAGACGTTACAATCTAACATACTTTCATTTTGAAGATAGCGCTGTGACACATAAGTCTATGGGATTTTATATTTTAATGATAATGTTTTGAATCTATAAAAAAATATGACATGTAAGCCACAGACACAAAGATGCTGATAGATAGACAGACAGACACATATTCACAGATTTTTTTCTCAACAAGAAGATATTTGTGTTAGTGAGGAGAAACTATCCTACTTGATCATTTCCTCTATGTTTTTCCTAAGGAAGTATGATTTTTGTTGCTTTTTGTCTGATTATCTATGAATAGGATTACAGGAAAACTACTGGGCTGATGATAGAGTGTAGAATTGGCCAAGGATGAACCCATTCAATTTGGGGGTGGATCCCATTTCCATAATTTGCTCAACAGTTGTTTTAGTGTTCTAATGGCTATTAGTGGCTCCTGCTGGTCAATGGAATGATTGGGCAATTGACAGAACTCTTCCCCGGTGGTTCAGCTCGGCACGATCCTAATAGTTTTGTAAATATAGCCATACATATTGGTTGCGCATTTGCACATCACATTTGCATGTCAGAGAGAAGACTGACCATGGTATGAGCTCTCTGAGTGGTCTTTTATTTATTTATTTATCTTTTTTTCCTCAGAGTAAATTGTTCAGAGTGTATGCTTTCCTTACAGGGCCAGAAACTATATTGAGAGAAATACCATAAAACCTTGAACTATAAATTATACAATATACTAAAAAGTCAAATGCTGTCTCCAAAATCGCAAACTATGCACTACATGCCTTATATCAGTTCAAGTATTCAACTTAATTATGTGTGCATAAAGAGTAGTGGTACCACACAGTGCAGCTATATGATTTACCTCACTTCCTGAAAGCCTTCTTGCTGGTTGTAGACAAATAACCATGGTAGCACCTGCCATGTCTGAACTTACTTAAAAGATATATTACTATTACACCTGGCAAAGTGAAACTGTAATACTACTGTGTACTACTGAAGTGTTTTATTTTATGTTTAAGCCAGTTTGGTCAGTGACTGCCATTGTTTGTTAGGTTGTCCCTACTCCATTTTATTGTAAAATATTTATGCTGGCATAATGTCAGACATTGTAAAAAATCTCACATACCGTATTATCATAGTAAATAACATGCTTTTATCTTTTGGAGCAGACTTGCCAATATTCATAAGGTTGGTGGTTGAATCCTCAACTCTCCCTGTCCAAATGTACTGCCAATGAAAGGGTTAAAAGTAAACACCTGCACAGTGCTTCTTTCCGTGACCTTGATAGGGGTTGAGGAAAATGTCTTTTTGGAGGAAAGAGTCTTATCCTGTAAGATTCAGAATAAATTCTCACTCATAATACGTATGTTGATGGAAAGGAGAAGGTCAAACTGTATTTGTAATGTCATACATATCATCCACTATCCATATTACCATTTATCTACAAATCATTTCACCTGGTCATGGCAGGGATATTATACACAGCCGCATTTGAGAGTAGAGCCAGTACAACCACAGACTCTGAGCAGCATTTCAACACTTTGGCGAAGGGCACTCTGACAGCAGCAAATGAGGTGCAGGCTGCAAGAATTGCCTCCTTTCCTCAGATTTTCTCTGCTCATCCAGGAATTTAAACTGATGACCTTCAAACCTCTCCAGCAGCCACTCGAGCAAGTGCCACCACAAAGTAAGTTAGTGGGTACCATTGACTAATCTCTTCACTTAGTCACAGGTGCTGACGGTGTGTAAGAAGTCACTTTCAGCATTAAATGGCTTCAGAATGTAGAATGACATTAACTATGTGACATTGACAGGTACGGCAAAGTCCACCTTAACCATGTGAGAGTGTGTGACTGAATGTTCCTGAGGGCGAGCGCACGCCAACCGGTTTTCAATTTGAGAAGAAAACCCACCCAGAGTCACGGCTGACTTGTTCCACATAATTCACAATTTCTACCGAATTTCAGCTTCTGTCCACAGAGAGATGCTGCCAAGATGATTCCATTGTATGTCACTGCACTTTCAAGGAGCTTTTCTAGTATGACTCTTATTAACTGTTCAATTGGTCTTGTGTTTGAAGGAAGATAAAGTACAAATACAAAGTACAGGTATAAAGTACTGCTACGAAGTACATATTCAAAAGACCTAAACAAATATTTCTAAAATGAAAGTGAAAATGTCATTTCAGTAACATTTTTGACATTACGACATACAGTAAGAAAGCTGAGAGGGACACAAATATGCGACACAATTGTAAGTATTCTAGTCCAAAACATTAAGACAGGTGAAAAAGCTGACCCCAGTACAAGTCCGAGTAAGGCTTGAATGGGAAAGAGGCAAGATAGAGACATCAAACTGTTTTGTTTGTGCTGGCTGTTATAATGTGAGCCTCTTTTCACTGCTGAACAGCTGAAATAAACTCTTACTCTGCAAGTATCAACCTCTTTCTCATAGTAAATGAAGTTACTCCAGGGTAGGGCTTGGCAATATTGGAAAATATTTTTTCCCCTGTAATATATATTGTGGTATGAAAAAACACAGGAACTGAAGAAAAGACAGTATTTTCTGTGTGAAAACCATCCTTTCTCGAACCTTAATGCAATAAAAAAATGTTTCTGGAACCTCATATTTCTCATATGGTGCAATGCCAACTAATGTAGTTTTATGGCTGGCACCCACAGCTATGAATAGTGAATTGATTGGTTCCATGCTGGTCTTATGACATTAAGCTGTGCATCCAAACCTGATCCAAAAGTGCTTCTACATCAGACATTGGTGCTCCATTGTCTTTATATGGAAGCAGCTGTGAGTAGGCAGGCTCTTGCAATCACAATCCAGGGCCTGGTTAAAACCATTCTGATCACATTAGTTGACATTTATTTTCTTTCTACACAACAGTCTGGACTTTTCTCCGTTGCAAATACGTTTAGTGGGCTTCAGCCAATCAATCTTCTGCCAAATTGAGTCAGCAGAACAAAAATGTCTTTTCCTTTGAGAGATTTCAATAGTCCATAGCTGCAATAACTGAACTCATGGCTGCGTTTACTTTGCAAACGTTAACGTTAGTGCTGATTGCTTCAGCAGTCACCATACAGTATTTAAAGAGGCTACAACACTCATAAGTGGTGAACTTCAGTGCTTGAGCACATCACGATCGTGATTCTGAAACAATATTTCGTGCCAAAGTGGCATCTCCAAATCTCCGGGCATTATTTTCGATCTAAGCAAAGGAGTCCCGCGTTCACAAGTATTGATCGACCCGTCTAAAGCCTGTGGAACAGAAGATGGATTCTCACAGCGAGTGGTGAATTCTATTTAATAGATGTAAGCTCGCTAAAACAGATAAATGGCCAACCATTACAAGAAGAGAGTTTGCAATTAATTTGTTTAAGAGATTAATGTGTCTGGAGTTCATAATTTGGTTACATGCCAATGTATGAATCATAGCATTAAAGTATGCCTGAAAAATGCAGAAAGAGAGATAGTCTGGAAGAAAACATCAGCAGGACACAGCTAAGACAAACAAAACTGCAACTAGTATGAGAGTTATGTACCAGCAAATGAGTAGTAGTGAGTGATCAACAGAATTTCCCCCAAGAGATGCTTTTACAATCCAAACAAGTTAGGGAGCTGACTTCACACAGACCACCAAAGGAGTCCAGGGTTTCCCATACATTTTTTTATTTGTGGCACCCTGCCCCAATAAAACTTTGGCCGCCACAAATTGATTTTTATGTTTGGAGCAGCTCTGATATACTTCCAGACAGACCCGAACGAACCGTGACTTCAACATCAATATCCCATTGATTTCTACATAGACAGCTAGCACCGCAAACGGGATCCGTTTCTGTGGGAAACACAGGAGTCAGAAAAAGGAGGCAGAGAGATCAGCAACAGCCTCAGCTGCAACTTTTCCACAGCACAAATGTAGATGTTGTAAATGCCCAGGCCAGGATATAGCATTCTCAAAGGGATGTTCATGATTGACCTTTTCACCGTTGACCGACAATAAGTATTTTAAACCAAAACAAGTTTCCATTTTGTTTTGGAAGAGGAGGTGGTGGTTTTTGTTCCAGTGCTGTCGTTGCAGGATTTTTTTGTTTTGTTAATCAGTTCATAATAGGGAAGCACCGAAATGCACATTTGTGGACTAAGCCGAATAATATTAAATGATTGGCCGAATACCGGCTATCAAATGCGGGAGTTTTTCACTATTTATTTTAATATTGCATAAATATTCATACATTTTTAGACATGTTTTTCCAAAGAAACATCTTTAGCAAGCACACCTCAAAGAAATTCTGTCTGCTCGGTATCGTGTAGCCTCTGAAAGCCAATGTCCTCTACAACACTTAACAGATTGATTATCCAAAGCCATGAAATCCATTACTTTATTTGTGATTCCGTTTGCTTTGGTGAATATAACATTGTTTGCAGAGAAACACCCTCTAGATAGTTTGTTTGAACACTTCTTGCAAACTGCAATTCTATTATCGCTTTTCGACATTTAGATGCATTTATTATATGTATCTCTACACTGCTGACGTTTTAAGGAAGGTGCCAGGTCACCACATCACTGCACGTTGTTTGATTACCTTCTTCTTATTATTATTACAGTCTGCCAGGAAAAGCAACAGCAGCTTTAGCGCAAGCTGGTCGGAGACCAAAAAAACTGTGAAAGCAGAGAAACACCTGGGTTGAAAGGAGGACAAAGAAAGACCTGCATTAAGACTCATTGCCCTCCTTTAAGCACAAGGTACAGCCCTACTTAAAAGTACAATTAAATCAGGTCCGTTAATGGATAATAATCATTTAACAGGCCTCTGCAATCGGCCAGAAAAAAAAAATCCATATGTGCAAACTTTCATCTTGTTAAATAAAATTAATGATTTCAACAGATTATTGACAGCAACAGTAAAACAGAGACATAGAGAGTATTGATCACTACTAATACTGCAATGAAAACCATAAAAATGCTTAGTTTTCAGTTAACGGCGTTCATGCTGCCCCAAAGGCTCATCCATATTGATAAAACACAAGATGAACTGACTGTAACGGACTGAATGAACTGATGTACTAAGTGGCTGCTGGCTTTGTGTGGCTTTGTGTGAGTGTTAAGGAAAAAAAAAGTCAAATGTGTTTCAGTGTGTATAGTTTATGTTCCATCATTTTAAAATGCCCGACTTCACAGCAGAAATAAACATGGTCAGCCTATAGATAATATTCCCGTTCATGACAACTGTACAGGGGTGAATTTTTATATAACTTGCCTGATTAAACTTCATTGAGGCTTATATTTTAGCTGCTAGGTGACTAGCTGTCTGCTAGGTGCAGATCGGCTAAGAATGTGACAGTCAAAGGACAAAAATACCATACTACTACTACTCAAGGTTTCAAAATGGAAGTCCACAAACCAATGGGTGATGTCACAGTTGCTCTCCATTTTTTATATACAGTCTACAGATATACAGATGTTTTGGGACCTCTACTGTTAAATTAATGACGTTTACTGGATAGTCACCCAGACTCAAAAACAGTATAACAGCTACCATATAATAAGCAGGCCATTCATTATGAGGATGAACTCTATAAAACAGTGCTATAAATTACACAAGATGATTTGGAATACTTCAGGTCTGTGACACTATAAAACTTTTAGAGTGCTGGAAAAGTACGAGCGATTTCTGCCACGTTCTTTTCATTTAGGATCTCAGGAGACGGGAGATTACGGATTGTCTTGCACACATCTGTCTTGAACGCATCTAATCCTGAGTTTGGCACATTATCAATATATGCAGTTAACAATCGATGGGCTTCGGGCCCCTGCTGTAATTTATTTTACTTCCTGCCACAAATGTGTTGATGTTAAAGAGAAGAAAAACATTTCACTTGAGCTATCATCTCGTGACAGCTAAATATGAGCTTTGAATGAATGATGGGGGTTTAGATACAAGTATCTCGCTAGGATAATAATACATTTAATACTGCATTCATCATTCATAGTGAAACTCAAAGTATGCCACAGTATTAATAAAATAGGACACACAATGAAAAGAAAATAGAAACAAGCGTTAAGATGAATTTTAATGGAAAGGCTTTTTTGCGTCTGATGTAATGTTTACCATACTTCCTGCAGAACGCAATCAAATCATGACATTTTCACTGCCAAATGAATCCATAAGGCAAATTCAGCAGCTTGCAACGTGCTCCTCTGTAGTTCCTTCAAGCCTTAAGTATTCCCAGAGTAAACAACTAAAAACACGGACTGCACAAGCTCTTTCAGTGTTGGTGTTGACAGACAGACAGCAGTGAGTAATGCGACAACCAAAGGCCCTCGTTATAAGCTCACCTCCCATAGCTGATCCACTGACAGATACAGCCAATGTAAGACTAGATGACACCGTTATAATAATGCGTTTTCTCACTGTGTAGTAAGCTTCAGTCATTAGCCCTCCGAGGTTCAGCCTGTCAGTCTCAAACATGAGACGGTTACGTTTCAATATGAATCTCAAAAAAGGGAGCATATGCTGGGATTCTGGTGAGAAAGGCAGAGAAAGACACAGCCGGTGACAGAAAACAAAAAAAAAGAGAGGGGGGGAAAAAAAAGGAAAGCACATTCCAGCACAGTGTTTAGGATTGTGCAACCTCTGGGAGAGAGTTGTTGCAGTCGGGCCTGGGAAAGAGCCAGTAGAGGTCTCTGAGGAGACCGACCCGCTGGCCTCCAGACAAACACCAGCAGAGTGGCAGAGCAGACACAGCCAGATGTGTGGGAGTGTATTATACACGCAAAAACAACACACACTTTTATGGACAGGCATAAAAAAAGGAGTCACATGGCCCCAAAAAAAGTTTAGGTCCAAAAATAAACAGCCGTTGAAAAAATAAAGTGATACCTACTGTACTGAGTATATAGAGTAACACCTTTCCTAAAAGGAAAATCTACACAGAAGTTTCTTTTTTAAAAGTGTTTTTTGCATCTGTTTCTTGTCTGTTCTGTGGAACAGATATGCTTCTAGTTCAATAAATGTACTCCACACCCATCTGGTCGGCTTGGTGAAGCATAATCTCCTAAGGCATTAAAAAAAAATCACACAAAACCTTCCCTGATTTGAGGTTGTGAACTTATAGACAGTATTTATAGCGACTATTCATGGCCCCAAAAGGTATTTGTGTGTCGATTGAACAGATCAACCTTTCCATAGTGATTATTTACTCCTTTACTCTTGATGCTGAATTCATGTATTCCTCCTAACACTTTATCAGTTAACATACATTGGCTCATAATTCCCAAATACTGCAACTAGTTGTTTTGTGAGGCAACATTAAAGCTAAACTTTCTACAGCCGAAGTAAACATACAAAAAAATTATAGTTAATCTTGTTAAATTGGTGTTTCCGCCACTTCAGAGCAGAGTCCCATTTGAGACCCGTCTTATTAAACATGAGCAATATTGCCATTTATATAGAATATTATTAACTGTGATGAATGAAGTCATTTTATGGTGCCACTAAAGAGACATTTCTACTGGTCTGGTTGACTTAAGCCAAAAATCCTCAGGTTTCCCTTCTGGTTATAATATTCAATATAATTTTGTTGGATATTTATGTAAACTAATGGCAATAACTGATGCCATTAAATGTGTCCTATTTAAATTGAAAACAAGGCTGCTCTTGTAGAGCAAACAGACTGCTTCTAAGACTTCTAAGACAAAAATTTATATGTGCATAACTTTTACCTGATCACATAAATTCTGAGCAGGAACAAAATGTTCCTTGTATTCTGGGAAAAATCAGCGTGTGCTGCCACGGTCTTCACAAAGTCCTTGTCACTGAAGCAGGTAGAAATGTGAAATATGATATCATCAAAGATTAGAGACTTGGCTCTGTACTTTTTTAGCTTTTGGAGCACCACTCGTGTGGAGAAAAACTATCCCAACTGTCCAAAATCATGTGAAAATTCCCCGTTATGAGAGATTTTCCCTTAATAACACTACTCTAGAGAATCCCAGTGGTAGCAAAACTATAGAGGGCACCAAAAAAACAAAGCTGTTCAGATGAACCACAAAAAAACATTCAGACGGAGGGTGGTAAAACAGATCGGAGGTCTGCTCGTTGTGAAACCCACAAGCTTTTTTGCTCGCCACGGTCAAACATGAGCTACGCCCCTTTGGTCATGTTTAATAACTTAAAGGTCCTGTATCTTAGAAAATGAATTGCTTTTTGATTATAAGGTATAGTTGTTGGATAAATACTGTCCCATCGTTAAAAACACTTAATTCACAGAGAAATGCACGCAGCCCATATTCAGCCTTAAAATGAACTCCATGAACTTCTGATGTAACAACTATACAGTCATCACCCAGGACGCCACTCACAGCCATTCAAATCAGCCAGTTACGCCTGTTAATGATGTTTTTTGATACTTAAAACCACAAATGCAGTATATTTTTGTAGGGATATGAAAATCTCAAACAAAAGCCAAGAAATGTGTAAAATATAGTACCTTTAATACGTACAATAAAGGCTGGAGAGGCAAACAAAGATTTGTATGTACATTTACAATTCTTTTTTATGGGCTAGTCATGGGAAGAGGAAGGAAACATCCAAACCTTGAATTACTTGCAAATAACAGTAGCAGGTCTATATAACACACTATCCAGCTGTAGGGCTATAAATAACAAAGATGTCATAATGTGTTTTCTCTCTAGCAGGTTTTCCTCTTCACGTTGTCTCTTACCCATATAGCCACATCAACACACACTTTGCTTCACACACACACACACACACACACATGCTCATTCACTTTTTTATTACTCACTCGCACTGTGCTGTTAAACTGACACAGTGATTAGCCGGGGGCAGGTTAGTGATGACTGAGGGGAGCTCATGAAGGTTTTTTTTTTTACTCTTTCCCCTATGGAACAGAGGCTCGTTTGGCACCATGAAGCATTAAGTGTAGCATGGCTCTGAGAGCAGGGCTGGTTTTAGGGGAGCAGGGAACAACGATCAGCTGGGATCACACAAAAGTCTTTTTGGCTTCAGGGCTGACAGCCCAGTTATCTCTAAATTAAATTTTTAAAAATAAGAAGTCTACTGGATATTTTTTGTGACAGTAGCAGAGTTAGGATCTCGCATGAATATAAAGATGCAATACGGGTAATGAAGCATTACTCTTAATCTTCCTTCGACATTCAAAGCCAGTCTATACGGGACTTAATTACTCTTTCTGTAGTACAAAAACAAGCCGTGGAATTATAGGCAGAAAATATAGGAAGCTACAAAAGACAGAAACAGCCCCAAGACAAAACTGAAGCTGCTGGAAAAAAAAAAAAAAACTTGTCCTACTTTCTTCGAAGAACAATCGTCCGTTTTTTGCAACACTGCTCGGCTGTGGGAGAAATGCGAAGGGGAGGGAGGGGGCAGATTTGATAACAGTTCCCAATTACCACCGATAAAGAAAAATCTGTGTTTCTGTGAGTGTGGAAATTCTCATTCTGTTCCGATGATGGTGTTACGCTGAAGGTAATGGGGGACAGGCTTATTCCACTAATGATTTAACCATGGCTTTGTCTGTTTCTCTGCCTGCTAACTGTGCTCTCTGGAGGACGGCTCTGTTAATCCAAAAATCTGGCTCCAGTCTGGAAAAGCATTCGCAGCTGTCTTTTTTTTTGTGTTATGCGAAATCTGGGTTTTTATTTCGAAATGTGACAGACTTTGATGATGAAAGAAAAAAAGTCGATATGTGAGTGTAGCGGAGATAATAAAAAGCATCGTGCTCGTTAATGAGTTTCAGTTTTGTATCAAAGATCAACTCCTACATGTTGGCATCGTCTGTCTTAATACCAGACAGTAATATCTCCAGAGCTGAACAATAATCAACCCCAGAAAGATATTATATACACCAGCAGTTGTAGAAGAGCTGTAACAGCTGTGTGGACCAGCGTGAGCATGGTGAAGCATATTTTCTTTCAGCGAAAACCCTTCATTTGAAGGGGGGGATTGGAAGAAACTTTAGGATGATCACATAAGAGGAGACCCCTCTTGCAGCAAAGAAAAAAAAATACAACACATAGCTTTCCTTTTGCAAAGTGAGCTATCATTTCTCCCAGTGGCTTCGGGGAAGGTGACGAGAGGTAAGGGGGCCAACAAACGAATGCTGGCAACAATAACTTTGGAAAGCGAAACCGTATCATCCGATCCCGTTGAACACGACACATCCCTGCTCTTAACTGCCAAGTGCAAAACAAAAACCGACCAGCAGCAGGAAGTTAATGGATAACCGGCAAAGGCAGAAGGCGGCAAGAGAGCGTGCGAATGCCAGCCTATGCCGCTGTCGCTTCCATGTGAAATGCACTGGGGGACGCGGGCCAGCAGCTGCCTGCGGATCAAAAGCTTTGAAAAGAGAAAGACTGTCTGCTGTTGCACGGCAAAAAAGGTACAATACCTCTCTTCCCTTTGCCTGAACAAGCATTTCCATCCTCCTCGCCTCCTCCAACCAGCCCCAAACCATTTGAGTCGGCGTATGTGTGTGAAATCCAGCCTGATGGGTCTTGTTGAGAAAAAAAAAAAAAGAAATATTTTTAAAATAAGATTTCACACGTCCTTGGTTGTGAGGGGGCGTTTTGCTGGCAGCTAGTTTGCCGCTTACTACAGGTCTTGTCTTATTTTTTTTTACGCTACGGTGGTGGAGGGAAACGTGTGTCATTACAGCGTCACTATCTTCATGTACACGTGCAAATTATCAGTCCCTGCAGGCGTGTCAAGAATTAACATTAATTTAACCCCCCGTGATAACTCATGAGAGCTTGTTATACGACAGTTCTGATTATGTTTAAAAAATATCTTTAAAAAACGCAATCGCAGAGCTGCAGCTGATTCAGAGTCTTCCTGAAAATCAAGAAAGTCAATCACATCACTCAAGTTCTGGACTTTAAACGCTGCTATGGCTTATAAAGCACTGAAAGGTTTAAGGCAGGGGTGTCAAACATGAGGCCCGGGGACCATAACCGGCCCACTTAGGGGTCCAATCCGGCCTACTGGAGGATGACTGTACAACATCTGACAAAAAAGGTTCCAATTACCTTTTCTTCATAGAAATGTGAAGTCGATGATACGGGATACATGTTTTGATTTGTAATTTGATTTGTAAATAGTTTGCAAGGCAAGAAACAACTTTAAAAAAATTAAATATTCTTCGGTGAGTAAATGTTTCAATTGAAATGCAGAAGACAGCAGACTGACTGAACATTGTACATTGAATATTGTACATCTCTCCTGTTTTTTGTAAATTTAAGGTAAATCAATCCTTTTAATCACATTTCTATAGTATTCTTCACATATAAAGGAGGATAAATTAGCAGCTGTTATTTATATGTACATTTTTACTAATTCAGATTAAATTGTGCTGAATGTGGCCCATGAACTACATTGAGTTTGACATCCCTGGTTTAGCATCTGTAATCATCAATATTAAAACAAATAAATGTGATATCAGTCTGTTTTATTTTTTTTAATGGAATTACTGAAATAAATGAACATTTTTTATGACATTGTATTCATATGACCAGCACCTGTATTTCTGATCTTAGGCTACCATATGAACTATCCTGAGTTCTACTTTTTGTTCACAGAAGCAAAGCAGCATTCACTTTTTATGTTATTCTCAGTTCTCTCGTATCAAGTGTTTGCTGCTTTCTTTCATTAAATCAAATATTTTTTCTTTTTTTTTATCCATTACTTTTAATTGCTTTAAAATGCCCTTTTAGAACATGTCTCTTTTTTTCCATGTCTCTTGCACTTTGTCTTGATACTTTTGATGTTTTAAGTGAGGCACTTTGAAATGTTGAAATGTGCTGAACAAATAAACTCGCCTCGCCTTGGAAATATTCAAGGTCTAAATAGAAAAGACCACGAGACAAGCAGAAATTACTGAAGAAAAACAACTCTGATAGTCTGGTGTTCCTTCAT
Organism: Lepturacanthus savala; assembly: GCA_030544235.1. Lineage (NCBI taxonomy): Eukaryota > Metazoa > Chordata > Actinopteri > Scombriformes > Trichiuridae > Lepturacanthus > Lepturacanthus savala. Next base: position 27,692,197 of record CM060465.1, read on the forward strand.
AAAAGGTCATCTATAGTACACACTGTATCTATTGTTATGGCAGACACACACACACACATTGGTGGTGGGAGCCGCAGAGACCAAGCACAAACAGAGCAGGACCCAAACCTGCTGAGACACAACAACACAGATGGCTGTTTTTACCCGGCTGACACTGAGACTTATGGAAACAAGAGTTCATTAGCAAGACAATAAGTGTGTGAGAATGATATTCTACCATGTATTATGTCTTGTCTTTTAACCCTGTGTCTGACATGACGGTTCAAGTGAATTCAAATAGCAAAGGTAAGTCAATGAGTACAAAAAAGGTAACATAAGTACATCAAATTGTCTCCTAATCCAAAACCATTAGGTTTTTAATGTTGAACAGTATTACTAGAAGCATCGAAAATAGCGCATCTTGTCTGCTCATCCAGCTGTATCCAACAGCAGGGAAGAATCCAGTAATATTACATCAGTTGTTATATTTCAGTCAAACATTTATTATATGGTATATTATTGTGATGTGGGTGGTGCTGTTTTGAAATCGCACTAATAGGAATTGCGGTGCTCGAAGCTGTAATCAATTTCACACTGGCAGGCTTCATGCATTTTTTTGTTTTAGAGAAAGGCAGTGTTGCCATACTAATGCCTGTGTGTGCTGGAGTAGAATCAGCAGAATAGTGAACACAGCACGGTGGGAACTCTCTCTGCATTAACTTCTTAGAATCGCAAAATTGTATTTTCGCAATTCAAAACAGCGACTGGGGAAGATAGACGAAGAGTTTTGGTGTTATATCGGTTCAAGTGGGCATGACTGACATAAGCAAGAAAAAGCCAATGAGGGAAAAACAGACTAACACACACACTAACACACACACACACTAACACACACACACACACACACACACTAACACACACTAACACACACTAACACACACTAACACACACTAACACACACTAACACACACTAACACACACACACACACACACACACACTAACACACTAACACACTAACACACACACACACACACACACACAAAGTAGTAGGAGTAAACTCACAGTGCAATGAATCAAGTGGCAGCACCGGCAGCCATGGAGTCCCAAGTTAGTGAAGCAGAGAGAACTGCTGAAACCTAGGAACCTACAAGATGATAGAAATACAAAAACAAAGAGAAAAAAGTGTGTGAGAGAGAATGCAGCGCGAGGGTGACTGAAACTTTTGTTTTAGTTTTACCGAGACAGATCTCTTAACATCGTGGTTCATTTTCAAAGCGAGGCATTGTTCTGGCATGGCGTTAGACAACAGATATCAGTTTTACTGGTACATTTATCAGACACATATCCTTTATATCTAAGCTGTATTATGTGAAAGGCAAAGACAGAACTGGTGCAACTTAATACATTTTAACCATTGGCAAGTTTTTTTCCTGAGTTTTTCTGACTTATAGGTATGTGTTTGTCAAAAGAAACATTTTTGATGGGTCTATAACCTACTGACAATTTTCCCCAAATTCCAAGAAAATATATCATTTAGAGCATTTATGTGCAGAAAATGACAAATGGTCAAAATAAAAAAAAGATACAATGTTTTCAGACCTCAAACATTGCAAAGAAACAATATCAAATTCATTTTAAAAGAACAAAATAGTAATGTTTACACTTACAAAGAGTTCAAAAATCAATATTTGGTGCAATAACCCTAATTTTTATTCGCAGGTTTCATGCATCTTGGCATGCTCTCCATGAGTCTTTACCATTGTTCTTGGTTCAGGTTTCACCTAATCAGTACCTCTTTAAGCAGAATAAGGTGAGCATGTGTTTGAATTGAACCGATACTGGGATAGAATGGCTGGAATACATGTAGAGATGCTGAAAAGATACAGTAGTCTCTTATTTTTTACCTATATATATATATATATATATATATATATATATATATATATATATATATATATATATATATATATATATATATATATATATATAGGTAAAAAATAAGAGACTACTGTATCTTTATATATATATATATATATATAAACCTGAGTTCTTGTAAATGTATGATGTATGTATGGAATACACAAATGTGTGCAAACACATTTCATGATACATACTTTCTAACCCTAATCCTTCTGCATGTAGATTAGATTCAGTGATGAAAATAACACTCCACTAAGCAGCTCATCTGAAACAGCATCATTATATAATAAATATCAGATTTAGTCGTACATTTAGCACCCGGGCAACTTCATCCTCATCTTCTGTACAGAAACGCTTGTTTTGCATTATTCCCCAAGGCGTAACAAAGGCATAATGCAATGCATATGACCTTATTTATCTTCAAGATTCCCTGGGAGGTTTGGGTTTTAAGCTCAAACCACCTAAGTAGTAGTCATGCTTTTGTGTGCCCATTACTTCCTGGTCACTGTCACATGCTGCACATTGTTAAATATATACACAACACTCACTTGAGCAAAATACAAACATCTGTTCTGTAAGCTGAAAATAAACTGTAACAGTAAGAGTTCTCCTAATCCAGAAGGTCAAGTTAATAAAAACTGTGAAGGGAGCATAGATTTTCTGTCAACGTGTCAAAACTGCTCAGTCCAATCGAAAATATTGTCCTCCTTCTCCATCTCTGAGGTGTTGTATTTGGTAAAATAGGTGGCTCCGCGAGTGTTGCTATGCAACCATGGGAAACTTCAGAAAATAACACAAAGCCGCCACCCCCTCCAGTTGGGGATCTTAAAAAATGCTTTGCATTAATTTATCCAAGACGAAGCATCTCGTGGTGGATAAAAATAGCCACAGTCATTTCCAGAGCCTTGAGATTTTTTTTTTTTACGAGCCTATTTATTCGCTTTAGAATGAAAAAAAATGATCTGTCAAAATGGGGATATGGAGAGAAAATCCTTGGAAGGTCTGTGCTGCTGTACATTAGTGAGGCTGTGTTATGAATAAATGCAATTTGGCTTTTGATAGGATGTTGTATATTTATGTGTAAGCTTCCTCTCCGTTGCTGTTGGCTTTAGAATCATGTCTGATTGTATATTTCTGTCTGGACTGGTAGTAACACACTGGGTTTTAGCCACTGTCATAGGCTTCAAATTGCTATGGTTTATGCATAAGCTTTGTCAGGATGTGCATCTTTAAAAAAAAAAAAAAATGGCATGCAGACTCGACTGTTTATTTGTATACGCTCTCACATTTCCTGTTACACGTATTACACTCACAATCATTTGTTTAACAGTATGAAACCATGACATTAGAATAATGGGACATTTTATGAGATGAACCTGTCAGGCCTTTATGCAATTTAAATTGCATTGAAGCTAAATTTCATCCCATCCCCTGTTGCTTTGGTAACATATACTGAACATTTCTGGCAACTATCACAAACCAACCGTTTAGTCCCTGTGTGTTTTTGACAATTTCAGAATGCGATGTCATGGTTCCAATAGAGTCCAGCAGGACAGACAACATGAGTGGTTTGATTATAGAATCAGTTCTAAACAAAGCTTTAACTTCATTACAGTCATTTGGATGAGAATACACCTAAAGCTGTTGTATAGCTTCATTAGAATTTGCAGTTATTATTTGGTTGACCTTTTATCTGCCATAATAGCTGTAGCTGTAAATAATGGAGGATTATTATTATTATTGTTTTTTTAAAAAGCTGCTCATTTCTTAACAACTGGTTTAGAAACCATGATTTTGTTGCCCTATAACACTGTCACCGTGTGACAGCAATTAACTTGAGTGTTAGGGGAGTCAGAAACCGTGGCCAAAACAATCAAATAAGAGCCAGTGTCAACAAAAATTGGAAAAATTCTCCCAAAGTAACCAAGTTAGTCCTGAATTAAGAGACTCATCAGACATATAACTAGCACAATTAGTGAATAACTGGGCTGTTTTCTGTTCATTTCCTCCCTAGATTTAGATCATGGAAGTTATCACTCTTGCAGTGAAAAACACGATTATCAAACCTTTTGTTTACCACGCTCGGTGTTGTGGCATTCCTCTGGAAGGACAGCTCAGCTGACGCAAATTAAAGTCTAGTGTCTGCAGGTACTGCTGCATGCACGTCTCTGCCCATGTGAGCTGTTGACCACAATCCCTCCCCTCTACCTAGTAAACAACAGCTGGTTCCAGCAGCCCATCTGCTACCTGAAATTTCCTTCATCAGGACTTACAGCTCTGGCATACTATTGGTTTATCCTCTCTGAGAGATGCACATCCCCAGACACTGAGTGTGTGTTGACACCGTAATAATAGTTTAAATTTTTCGACTGACACAGTCAGCGGCAAACAGGCTTTTATTTGACTGCGGGTGATTTTCCAAAGTGTGACTGGGTGGCTTGAAAATAAACGTACTGACTAGTGCTGCGGTCTGAGAGGTATGTACCATATCTACAGAAAGTGGCTCACTCAGGACCTTGCAAAAATCATATATCTATGCTTCAAATACTTTTTAGTGAGATGTTTCAATCAATCAATTCAGCAAATTTACTTATAAAGCACATTTAAGAACAACTTGTAATTGATCAAAGTGCTTCATGTATACAAATGAAACGAAACATATAGAAGAGTAACAAAACGTAGGAACACATTAAAATTAAAATAGAACATATAAAGGAAACAGCAAATATTTAGTATAATATCAATAGAGGGCTAAAGCACAAATAGGTGATATCCGGGCTAAAACACAGGTAACGTAGATAAGCAATGTCATGCTGATCCGAAAGCATTTCCATATAGGTATGATTTGGGCAGGTATTTTGTTTATTTAGTCATTTCGAAGCTGTCCCAGACCCAGGAGGTCCTGAACCTGTGACCTTCTTGCTGTGAGGCAACAGTGCTAACCCCTGCCCTACCGTGTCACCCATGAAATGCACACTTAAAGAAAATGTCACAATACAACCCTGGCCTAAATTCTTAGCACAAAAGTGCTACTTTTCTTAAATATGGTGATTTAGATGTCGTACAAGTCTGTGGTTGAGTACTAGAACACACAAAAAGCTTCAACATAACAACATAGCTCAGTGCAAAACCACAGACAAATCAGCACTTAAAATCTGGAGCTTAGTGGCAGAGTTGACACCACACAGACGAGGAAATTGTCACCATCAGCAACACACAGGACAGAATGGCAGCTTCATGTGTTGTATACACACATGGACTACATCCCAGTCATCAGGATGGCTGCTATGCCTGGTCCACCGTCTCATCGTTATTGTTGCTTCCTGTCATTATGCTCTACCTTGCCCTTGTCTCCATAACGACCGTTTCCAAACTCTGCATTTTTAGGGACAAGCTGTCTACTGCTGCTGGTGTAGAAGGTGAATCCACAGTGACAACAACGAATGTTTTTCTTAATTTCACAGATAGTTACCAGAGAAAATTGAGCTAAAGCATAATTTCGATTAGTTGTAAAAAATAACTATAGCTTATGAGAACCTTTATTTAACCAAATTGGCAGAATGGGTGCTCAAAACAGGACAAAACAACTTATAGGTGTGAATTGTAGGCTTGAAAGGTCTTGAGGTCATTATGCATGCTTCTGCTTTAGTTTACAGTGTTTATTAAAAAAAACAGAAGATCACAGTAATTTTAATAATTTCAGACAGGGACCAAAAGTCTCTTTTCAAGAGTTGTCTGGAGAGAATTAAAGCGCCATAATGCGATGCTCGGGCTGAGCTGCAGGGACACTTAGGGATAGTTTTGTAGTGGTGAAAGTATTAACAGAATTAAACAAAATGAGCAAGATCGACCCAGTCCAGTTCTAACTGCAGGGTTTCAGTAATTCCTTCTGTTTGAATTTCATTTAACATGTATCATCATTACAATAACATTAAAAATACCCAATAACTGCTACTGTGGTTGGTCAACAAACAACCCACAAACATTAATTCAAGTATTACTGTGGAAACCATAAAAAACCATAAAACAATGAAAATCTAACCAGATTTTTTATGTGTGTTTATGCTCCAGGAGCTCTGACTTGTCATTGACAGCACATCTTTAAAGTGTCTCATCATAATTCATCGTAGGTGCAGCGATTCGGCACATTATCCAGAGTGACATTCTGGCAACACCACTTCATCACAAAAAAAGCCTGTGGGGTACAGCAAGCTTAACAGTTAGAGTCTATCAGAGTGTGCTAGCGAACACAAAAGAGGCTTCAATAAAAGGAGGATATTTAAAATATGCTGCCCTCTATATCAACATTAGACCCCCAAATAAATAAATTGCCCTGACAAAATTAATTCATGGCACAAATTAAAAGGTGAATTCCAAAGAAAAAGACGTGTTTCATCACATGATTATCACATGACTACAAACATCAATATTTTCAAACGCTCTCTGGAAAATGGTTATGATGGACTAATTGAAAGAAGAGCAGCTTCATCAATCATGGCGGTTGCATCTCACACTTATGAATGAATAACTGAACCTCATCAATCTCATAACTGAAAATACAAGTCAGAAAAATAGAAATGTGCATACCGGTAATCTAGTTTGAACCATTAAAAGTTGGTTAAATTCTTGGAACTCTCTAGAGATATTTTCATAACTAAATCAGGCCAATGAAAGAGTTTTTGTTTTTTTTTTAACTTGGGATTTAAAACTGGCTCCTCCAGTTTATCCAGACTTGACAGAGGATGGCTTCCAAATGGTTTATTTCCCAGTCGAATGGACGCTTCTTGTCAACTAATGTTTGGTCAATTATTAGGAGGCAGCTCTACAAATCTTGTAAAGTAAAAATTTTACTCATCTACTAATCAACTGACTGATCTCTGGCTAAATCTCTCTTGATGCAAATACACTACTGGCAAAATATCTGAATGGACAGAAATAAAGATGAAATTGATTCCCACAACTAACACACTGCAGTTGTATTGATAAAAATCATCTAACACCCCCCCCCCCCCCCCCCCCGATCAGTCCTAAAAGCACTGGCTACTGCACAGGTGTGTGTGTGTGTGTGTCATTCTTTCTGTATTGAGCTGATTAGAAAGAAATATGCAGGAGAAGGGGTGGGATTATCCAATACAGCAAAAGCAGTCACAGATATACCTCCTATCAAGTTGCATTAACTTGTCGTATTTAACATACTGCTGAGCATGTACTTTTTTCTCCTTCCCATCTGTACAAATGAGAAAAGGGATATAGAATCAAACATTTCCCAATCTCAGTCTCAGTGTTCATTTCTATTCCTTCCACTCTCAGGATCCAATATTACAGACAGCTGAAAATTCTTTTACCATGTTTGGAATTTCTGCAGCCTTTAAAGGATTGTGTTGAAAATGCAGAGGAGAGTGAAGCCGTGAACAACATTTGCTGTAAGCAGATAAACATTTTTTTAAGCTGAACAAGCTGCTTCTGCACATATTCCACATTCAAATGTGGACGAGCACAGGCTTCTGTATTTCACAAAAAGACACAACTGAACGGGATAAAAGCATTGCTGCTTTCAAAAAGGTTAAGATGCCCGAATGGATAAAATGTACAGACACAAGCGTTTTGAGCTTTATCACACTACTGTTATCATCCCACAACAGTGAACAGTGACTAAGAAAGCTGCAGCTACTCAAATGTATCAGCAGCTCCCATTAACACATGAGCCAAGTTGTCCAAAGTCACACATCATGCTTTAATGAGTTCCTTCTCAATGCACTTAACACCTGAGATGGGAGATGATGCTAATGATGCATAAACTGGCTTGGAACTCCCCCTCTTCTGCTTCTGTCTTCGTGTCTCTCCTTACAACCTGTTTTTCTGTGGATGTGGACGATCACCTCTGTCCATCTGTGTCTCTGAGCCTGTCGAGTATGCGAGCAAGCCACTCCCATACCGGGTAGACAGCAACAGTTGTTTGACAAGCAGCGAGAGGAGGGAGGGGTGAAGAGTAAACAAACAAAAAAAAAAAAGAAACGTGGCTAACTACTTACACAGCAGTTGCAAGTATCCGATCAGTGGCCAGGCAGACGAATGGGGGAGAGAGAGCCACATGACAAACGTAGTCAGGAGCTGGTGCATGAATGAGAGATAGGGAGGGAGGGGAGGGAGGGAGAACTGGAGCACCACGTGAGGGAGGGAGGGACGGAGCATGTACTCGAGTGGAAGATGAGGGAGCTCAAACATAACGGAACAGAGCTCAGGAAAGGAGAGGGGAAAAAATTACACGAGGGTAGGATCTAATTGACTTGGTCTCCATTTAAAGAGGAGAGGGTGAAAGAAACAGAAAACCCTGAAGGAAGAAGTAAGACAAGAGGATGACTGACAGGACAGCGACAATCTCGGCCTTTCCCCCCCCCCCCATTCTCTTTTGCAGTCATTCAGTCCCCATGTGTACAACAGTCACATTATCAAGGAACATTAAAAGCAGCGAGAGGATTTTAAAAAAAAGAGAGAAGAAATGAGAGAATGAGGTTGAGCTGAATTCTCTCTGTAGGACTGAATTCCCAGTGAGACCTATCAGTTTCATGATGCCTCTTAATGATACATTTTTCAGGCAGGGCCAGAGCTGAGCAGCTGTCAACCTCTCACAGCGAAGGCCCAGAGCGCCGTCAACCCCCGGCCTGCTTAGTGCAAAGTTACTAGGCATTTCACAGGTCTAATGGTTTGTAAAGCGAGCCTGTGTCTGGAATCTAGACGGAGAAAACGCTTCTCTCCTCCCCAAACAACAACGATTAAAATCTAAAGCATGAACTAGCGAAGCAAACCCGGGATTTGTATTGATTTTCCAATTGTCAGCATTTGACGGTGCGTTGGCTTCCTTGGTGCTGCAATTATACTCCCCTTTGCTGTGGAACTAGACAAAAACAACAAAAAAATAAAACATCTAGAAATAAAACAATATGATTCATCACTTTATATCTAATTCATTAAATACTACAGCTCTGTCCAAAGTTTTATTCTATGACCTGGTTGAATAAATAAATATGTATCCACTCGTAGGTTGCCAATTTTTTTGTGAAAACATTTGATGGTATGTTTAAACCATTGAAGCCTATGAGTTTTTAAGTCGAGGACTATCATTTTATACTTAAAATAAAAAATTGAAATGTTACTAATACAATTTTTTTTTCTAATGATATGATAGACAACTTAGACAAAAGGTTTTAGGCAAAAAATATATATATATTTCAAAGTGGTTCCTCATCAACTTCCTTTTCCATCCTTCTGAGAACATGGAGAAGACAAACCCTCCCAGAAAGAGGTCATTTTATTGAATTATTATGACTTTCAACGATGACATGTATATATCTGTTTAATTATTTAAGTCTCTAGAATAATCCCCCCCAAAAGACTTTTGTGGATATTTTTGGGATAAATAGGTTTTTGTTTATGGGGATATTTGTCCAAGCACCAACTATAATAGCCATTAAAATGCCATTTTCCGCAAAGATAACAGTACAAAATAGAAAAAAATAGATACATAACATGATTGTTAATGAATCAACTGATAAAATGATATACATTAAATCTTTGGAAAAAATCTGGGCTTAAATGGGTTAAGTCATAGACTTAGTGGGTCATAGGCTTAAATAGGTTAAAAGAAGTCTAAAGTTATATTGCATATTAAACATCTATTAGGAAATTAAACAACAAAATAAAAACTGACACCACAAATTGACTTTCAAGGCAGTTGTTATCTGTGTGTTGCATTCAGTTCAGTTCTAAATGTTCGATTGTTATCACTGAAATAAAAAAGTGTGCCGAGAACACATTATTTGGCCTTGGTTTTTGTTTATGGGGCCGGATGTGGGCCAAGAACATTTTTGAGACTTTGAGTTGGAAAATGTTGGGAACTGCTGCTTCAGTACATTAGTGACATTGGCCTGGCTGATTTCTGCAAAGTTCATGACCCACTTATTTTATACATAAATAACCGATTCAATCCCCCTGGTCTAAGTGTAACGGCTATGGTATGACTCTTAAAGCTTATTTTACTCTTGCAACTACAAGGGAACAAGGCTCAATAACTAAAGTATATAACTAAGTACTTAAAATGATTATAGCTGAAAAACATCTCTGTTAAAGGATGTTGGTCATTTTTTTCAACGGAACAACGTTGTTTTGCTGACAACCCCAGACCTTAAACACCTCTACATTTCTATTTGTATGTGATATTTATGCCAAAGCAATCGGTGTGCATTTACTTTTAATATCTTTGCCCATCAACCCCATCAAAGTCAAACAACAGCATGCAGTGTCTTCAATCATCAGCATTGAACATCTGTGCAGCTCATGAGAATCTCTAGGACAGCCCGACCGAAACTAGACCTATCACAGTTTCCACGGCGAATATGCCTCATCAAGGCTTCTTCCTCAGTTACTAAATCTAGCTAGACTTGTAAGACATTTGTTAAAATTACATGGTCGCCATGAGTGACTGTTATATTACCAAAACAAATCCCAGGCATTTTGGGCTAAAGGCATCCAAGCTTTCACACGGCATTTCTAAGGATGAGGACAGTGTCCGTTGATGGCTTCCAGCTTTTTCCAGTGTTTAGTCTCCATAGCTAAACAGTACTAAATTAGCTTTAAGAGGCCATTTCCTATTGACCACAAAAGGTACTATGCATCCAGATGTCTGTGCAGTTGGCAGATGATGCGATGCAGTCTATGGCCCCAATGTCTTTCCTGACATCTGGACCATATGCCTTCTCCACCAAGGAAGCAATGTCCAAATCAGCATGAAAACAGGGCAGTGGGGATGGAATTAGTTCAAGTGGCCACAAGGGCATTGACCATAGAGAGGCAAGGGCTACATTGGAATCAGCTGGTCGATGATATATCATTTCTTACATTTATAAATTATAAATGTAAGAAATGATACAGGGAGATAGACTGATAGACCTGCTTTCGTCATGCAACAGTGTTGGTGCCAGTTGTTTGGAACAACATAGTAGCTCCCTTCCAGTGCAAAAGAAACAATTAAATGAGATTATACTTTGCTTTCTTTTATTTATAGACCTTTTGTTTCTCTGAAAAGGAAGTAGGATAAAGAAATGAATGGAAAGCCAGTAGGATGAAAGTGAAGAAAGGGGGAGGGTTGATCACTAATTAGCCATCTGAATGCCCTCATGACAAAGAAAAAAAAAAGAAAAGAAAAAGATAGCTGACACAAGCACAAGGTTTCTGGGAAATGGATTCAAATAACGGAGGGGGCCATTGTGGTCACTGATGCTCGGCTATCTCAGGGATCAAATTAAGCATAGCTCCATGGAAATATTGCTAATCTGATCGCAACATGTGACTCTAGCACAGAGAGAAGATATTTATTTCGCTCAAGGATAAATTCTATATTCTACTTATATAAGCATGTGTTGCATTACAAAGACACTGGATCATGTTACTTGTAAAAAAACAAAAAAAAACTCTTCTCATCACTGAATATAAATTGTGCAATAAATGTAATTATGTATTTAAGGATTGTGCAATATGATTAGTATAGGTTTAACTTTGGGTACTTAACTGTGATTATTCAATGAATTATGTGTTTTATTGTATCATATTCTGTGCTGCGTTTGTAATTGTGCTGTGCTGGCTGTTGGTGTCTTTTTTAAAATCTGTCTTTAAGTATAGGTCTACGTATGGAAATTAGTTTTCTGCTAAATCAGGTGTGCTCTTCTTTTTATCCCCAAAAAATAATTTTGGGGATAAAAATTGTTAGTTATTTTAACCAAATAAACTAAACTCATGAAACATACAGGGTAAAAAACATTATAGGTCAGGGTTAGTAATAGTGTAGTAGTTTTTTTTTTTTTTTTTTTTTTTTTTTAAATAATATTAATATATATTTAGATATTTGTTTAACAGTTGGCCTTTATGTACCTCATTTTCTCTTAAATACTCTTACGGCAATAGTTTAAAATTCAAATTTTACCTATTCACTGTGTACTGTACAGATTTTATAGAACCCAATAACAAAATGGCCAGATACTATAAAAATTCTACATTTCCAACCAGAGTTCATTTGCATTTCAACAGGGCAGGTTTCCCTGCGAGTTCTGATTCTTCAGTGACTTGTAATTCCCGAGTCAACTGCTACAAACTGTCTGTGACCACACATAATGTCAGATTGCTTCCAAGAAAAAATGCCTGTGGTTAGACACCATTATGTATGGCCAACCTGCCATTAAAGGTTTCCCGCCTTTCATCTGTGAGCGTGAGCCGTGTGTTTGTATGTGAGGAGGCACTGCTCCTTGCACAAATATTGCTGTCATGTGTGCATTCACACACAAAAACACCAGCGAACAGCTGCTTTTCATCACAGCCGTCAGACGTATGTTGGCAAATCTCCTGCTTCGTCATCCTCACCCAGCCCTCTGTTTAGAAGCGAGCCTGTAACAATCCTTCACTCCCAGTTTTAGGCTCATCCATCCCTCTGTCCTTGACTAGAAGCCACCCTACCTGCTGGTGGGAGGACTTCGTCACCATAATGACGTCCTTTCACGTGTTGTGTTCACTGTGATAAAGTGGGTGAGGATTACATGGCTTGTATCATTCTTTTTTTCTTAATGGCAATTCACCTAGATTCTTGATTAATAATTCTTCTTATGGAGCTCTGGGCTTATACGTCTATTTAAATGACAATATTAATGTTAAAACTAGCAGTATATCAATCTCCTATTTGGATGATTCATGGAATAAGAAGGAGAGGGGGAACAACAGGAAGGAATCTTGGAAGGACAGATGGAAGGACATTATCACTACTATTTATTTGTGGATATTGACACATTTTAGAGTCGTGATTTGATTTGATTAGTGGATCCCAGCCCTGCTGAAATTTCACAAGTTCGGAGAACCAATGAGGTGTGAGACGCTGTAACAGATTACCCTGTCCTACTGCATTATTGTCCTGTCAATCCACCCTGCTGTGGTTGCAGGGGGATTTCTGTGGGAAGTTAAAGTCTGTGTGAAAAACAACTGCTTCAAATGTGTGGGGTATGAGACAAAGAAGAGATCCCTTTGACACATGTTTTTTTCCTGCGTCAAAATCTCAGCAACAACATGGAGACGTTTTAGCTCTCTGGTCACGACTCCAGCAAGCATTACATAAGAGGCCAGCGTGAGCTCTAGTATCTATGGAGAGAGTGAAGAATGTCATAGTAATCTATCCCCAAACCCAGCGGAGAGAGGAGGATGAAGAAACAGTTTAGCTCCTTGGCTCACTCTTGCCCCTAGCCAGTGCTTTTCCTTTTTTCGACCTTGCCAGCAGACCAGTAGGGATGTTGATTCCAGCTCTGTTCTGAGCCCGTTCAGAGCCACTCCAGATAAGGAGCTGGTCCAGGAGGAGGGGGGGAGGGATGTTTTTCAATAGCAAAGAACAGCAGGGTAAAGATAAAGCAAGGCCACTTATAATTCACCAAAAGTCAGAGGGAAGGGAAATGAATAGTATGGAGGGTGGCAGTGAATGATGTATTTTATACCAGTAACATGATTTTTCCTTTCAGAGGTTTAGGCAAAAAAGAGTGAAAATGTGGTTCAATTCAACAATGTTGAATGTATCCTTCAGCATAAAAAATAGTTAAAGATTGAGCCTTGTGCTTTTTTAAGAATAGTTTAAAGGGGAGTTTGACTAAGATAATTTGGGGTTTGACAAGTATATGCTTTAAGACAGTTAATAAAGTTAATGTACACTTATGAAAATTTCCTTGTATAGTAAGCATGTATCCGATATGGTGCCTAGGGTCAATCGCACTAAGTTGCAATCAGCTAAAAGGTTGGCGAAATGCAATATGACTGTCTAATGTCCATATACTGTACATCAAGAAGCAGTTCACTCAGTGGATGACTTGTTTGTAAAACCAAGGGTAGAATGATGAAATGCATTCCAAGATAAGATTTTAGAGCAGAGTGCGTGAGATTATAGACTACGCCTTTCTATGCATGACGAGTAGGTCAAGACAGTATCTGTGAAGGGTGGACCAACACATGTTTGCATTCCTAAAAGAGAACGGGGAAAAACCCCTTGAAGCATCAGCTTTATTGCTGTTGAATGGCATACACTTAAGAGCAAAAAGTGATACCCTGTTCCTCAGTTTCAACCTACAGCCTGCTGTTCTTTAAATACCAGAACAGAACGTTGAGCAGAAACACACCCCGACTTCACTGTGAATTTCAGGAAGGTCTGGTCAAAATCAGGAAACTCTGAAATAACAACAAACATTATTATCTAAGTATAACCTGACAGGTTATAATTAATGTTCTTTACTTTACTTCAACTACATGCGACAGCATCATCTTCTAGGTTGTGTAAACATGCGCTATTTGGTTTGTTCACAGTGAATACAAAACAAAGCAAAGAGTGGTATGAATGCATGTAAAGTCAACAGAAAGACGTACATGTAAAGTGAAATAATTATGTGTCCATCTGAGAGCCCTATCCTGACATTACTAATACAGGTTTGAGTCTTATTTGTTGTTGAAAGGGGTGTTTTAATGAATAAATACTAGATAAATATTACAATTTACAGGCTCAATGGTTAGTCTTGTCTGCTTCTTTACCGCAATTTTTTAACAACACCATTGCAATAATCATGTAATGTAATCTGAAGGAATTATTCTCTGATGAGATACATGTGGGAGAATGCGATTCATTTTTCTTCACCTAAACCAGATATTATATTACATTATGTATGTTACTGTGATACATAATTCACAAGGTAATTTAACTCTACAGAAGCTGCCGCACTTTTACTGCTCAAGATGATATAAAATTAATATTTTACATGACCATTTGAGCCTATTAAATTGTAACAACTACAAAAATCACATTGTAAGGGCAAAGGCCATCATTAGAGTACCTCGACTACAGATCAGCATTGGTGCATTTCACCAAACCAGAGGAAGGCAGCAGACCGATCAGAAAACATACAGTGCTGAGAGTGATGAAATGGTGCAATACCAATCTGTGACAGTAAAATACTGAGTCACAGTTGAGGTATGCACACATGTGGAAAGGATCATAAAACAATTCACACCTTCTTATGACTTGCTATGAGCAGGAAATTAAAGTGGAAAAAAATGTATTCAGAGAAGGACTGTACAGGACATAAGGACTTTGTATAGATAGTGGATTGGGCTTAAATTATTTACATTATCTTTGGAACAAGACACATTTAGAGTTTGTGTATAGGTACAATATAATGTAAACAGCTAGGGCTTAAATAATATCATTAGTCAATCGACATAAAATTGATAATCATCAATGATTAATGATTATTCATTTTGACATTCTTCAGGAAAATGAGAAAAATAACTTTGCTTTTCTTTGTGACATGTGACCAAGTGTCTTTTGGATAGTTGAGTTCTCTTGATGAAGTTACTACCGTACATAATTCATGTGTGTTCATTCATAGTTTTGATGCCTTCAGTGAGATCTTACAATGTAAATAGTCATGAAAATAACTATGAGAAGGTGTGTCCAAACTTTTGAGCTGTATTGTATATTCTGACATTTTATAGACCAGATTAATCTGTGAATTAAGGAAATTATTGTCATATACAACGTATAAGACAAAAGAGACCAGGCTGCAATTTTGTTCAATCTCGATCATGAAACTATATTCGTCATGGACGGATGCTTCTAATCAGTTTTAGTGTCCAAGAGCAAGTCACTCAGGTCAAGCTTTTTACTCATTGTTGTCTTTAAGCATTTCAGCAGCATCACCCTTGCTTCATTTGTTTACAGGAACATCACTAATTGAATTAACAAGATGTCTCACACCTGTAGCCTATTAATAGAAGTCACGTTTTGTAGTGAGAACCTTCTGAGCCTCGTTTGAGGTTAGGATTGATAAAGTGACATTGTGCACACGTTGTAATAAACAGGAAAAAGCTAATTGCCTCATGCCTTCTTTTGTGTCCCCATCAAGCAGATTAAGCTAAGGATTACACTGAATATTAATAAGTGGTGTGTGTTAAGGTTTTTCACTAGACTTGAACTGCCTAAATTACAATGAAACTGGAAAAAAAACAAGTTTTAAAACCTTTGAGCAGTCACATACATACAAATATACCCACACTGTGTGCTATGTTACACTACATATACTACACACACTTATTAAACTCTGTCTATTTAGATTCATTAATCATTTGAGCAGCATATATTTGCATTATGGTCAAAAAACAAGTTCACTTTATGTTTGAATGAGGCAATAAAATTTGGGTATTTCACAGCATCTCCTTTATACTGTAGGCAAAATAGTTAGTCAAAATAATTCAGGAAAAATTTTACATTATTGATTAAAATTATGAAGTCAGCAATACAGGAAATCCACATACACCGCAATTAATAACATATGATATATGATTAACATGTACTATCATACTGTATTTGATGAGTGCAGACCCACTGCCACAGTACTACTAAGCACAACAAATACAAGTACATAGAGAATGGAACATACACCACTTGGTAGACAATATATTCATACATACTTGCTTTGAAAGATTACCTCATTCCAAAATTGCAGTCATGTCGTCCCTGCGCTCTGAATACAACTACATCCTTTGAAGATAAATCATTCCGATCTTGCTGAAATTTTCCACACATACTTGTACATGAGCTGCATACTCTGCTCCTCTATAAGCTGTAAACATTTCAAAGAAATCTCTTATCTTGCATTCGCTGGAATTGAATACTCTCTCTAGATCAACTTGCACCGCAGGGTCACATTTCAGCGAGAAATTAATACCAAAAGCACAGACAATGAGTTCTTATAAACAACTGTTCAGGGAGGTGATGGATGACAGGAAAGAGAGAAGGGAGTCCTGATTGTTAAGTGCAGAATCTACATTTCCTCCTCATGTTGTCTTCCTGCTCTGATTGCAGCATGTCTTGGGTGGCCCACTATAGAGGTAATGTTTGATAAGAACCTCTGAAGCACCCTCAGAGAAAATGTGAGTCACACAGTGATAGAAGGAGACAAATAGAGGCAACAATGGAAATGCAAAAAACTGTGAGGGAATAGAAAGAATGGAAAAAAGAAACTCCCCCATATGTTGTTTCCACAATCCATTTCTAAATGTTAAGTGTGCTATCTAAGCATCCCATGACATACAGGAGACAATTTAAAAACATGTTTTGGCCTAGCAAGTGTGATGAAAAAGTTAATTTAAATTATTTTCTTGTACATTCTGGTATCAAAAGATGTTAAAATATATTATATATTATTCGAGGCAATGTGGTACCTTAAAGTCAAATTGGCTAACTTCCTCACCGTGTACAATGAGAAGCTCAGTTAAACTGTATTATGTTCAAGAGCAGTATTTGTTCGGTTTCTTTTGGCCTTTGCCAATGTGTCAACTGCTTGTTCACACCTCTTTGCCTTTGTGTCTTCTTTTTTTCTCACTTCATCACTTCTCTTTGCCAGACTTAAAGATAGCTGACAACTGCACCATTGTGCATCATCCAAGCCATGTCACATGTAACACCACTTATTATTATTATTTTTATTTCCCACATCACATGTGTGACATACTTTTGAAGGTAGAGTAGCAGGGGATGTGCCTATCTGGGAAGAAAATGTTGAAAAAAAATGCAGCTTTTCTGGAGAGCTGCATGTCATGGCTAAGGAAAAGGACAGTAGTATATCCAGTAACAAAGGTTCCCCAGCCAGGATTTGAACTGTAATCACTGCAGTATAGTGGTATGTGCCTTAAACCTGAGGCCTCCAGTGTGCCCCTAAATATAGATACTGATAAGTTCAATATAATATATCTACTCTACTGATATCTATCTTTTCTTTTTCTTGCATGTCACTTGTACTGCCTCTACTGCTGTTGCTAATAAAATTTCCGCTATATAGGACAAATAAAGGATTATCTTATCTTATAATGGATGCACATATCTGTCTACATAAGTGAAACATACAAGCTCCATTTTAAAATCTTCAGTAAATTATGTAACTTATTGCAAGTTAGGAGGACTGATTTTCAAGCAAAACAAATGACTTTTGAATAATCTCACCACGAACGCTCGATAGGATATCAGAAAGTTGCATCTGCCTTTGACATTGAAATAGCAGTATGGTAGTGGATATTCAATAAGTGAGAGATGGTGATGATGAAAACAAAATTGTGAGACTGCTTGTCAAAGTCATTATGCCATTTTCTGAATAGTCAATAAAAAGTCATAGAGGTTGCAACAGAATACTTTCACCCTCATAAAGAATACAGATGTGATGAGTGAGTCCTCACAAAGAGCCGGACATCAAAATCCATCAGTGCCGCTCCCAATGCATGGAAATGAAGTCATAAGAACAGTGAGTGAAGGCAAGCCATGCTGCGTTTTACAGCCTTGTGTCGCTCGGTTCTATTTATAGGACGTCAGGCCCAAATTAGCCCTTTGAAGTGTAATTCGTAATATTCAGAGTACCAAATAATGAGCAAAGTCACTGCTGCTGTGCTGTGGATCACCATGAAAGCAGGATCATGATGCACCACTGTGCATACAATCCAAAAGGCCAGTGCTGGAAATGAAAGATAACAGGGTTTCTGAACATAAGTTTGCAAAAAGAGCTGTTCTATATGATCTATATATATTATCTATATTTCTGTATATATTATGTGCCTCAGGTCTGTCAAAAAGTAAGACAAACAGCTAAGAAACAAATAAACAAATGGCACTTTTTGGTTTTATGTTGGTAGAGTCTACCAACAGCTAATTATAAGAGGCTGAGAGGTTCCCTGTTCTCGAACGGACTGGCAATATAAAACACTTTATATTAAGTATTACAAACTTTTACAACTTCAGACAAGATCTTCAAAATCTGCTTTGGGAAGCTTTTGTAAGTTTCTGTAGAAATGCTTGCTTGCTTTATTCTGGCATGAAGTAGTAGACGCTGCTCACACGTTTATGCCAGTCTGCCAAGAAAATATTTCAACTACCAGCCTCGCATTCCATCAACAGCTGAGCCTGTGAGAGACATGCAGTAACAGGACGCCACAACACAGCCACGACTATGGATAAGGCGATGAAGGCTTTAAGGGCTATATCACGTTGCGACCTGACAGGGTTTTAGGATTCATAACAATGTAGCTCTGGACTGCTGTGAATTTTACCCTTTTAAAAGTCATGAGATTAAAACATTGCAGATTTCCATTTGATAGGAAACCAACATCAATCATGTGGAATGCGAATCTGGATCTGCTCTTTTTGATACAAGGAATGCATTAAAATTGATGTGAGGTTTCTCGAGCTCTAGCTGAATTAAGACATATACCTCGGTAGGTTAAATTACGGTATCAGCACTAAAACTATATCCTAAGGAAGCCTTAAATGCATGAATGCTATATCATATCCAGTAAGTTTCAGAATTTTCAAACCTATGAACCGAATAAGTCCTTTCAGTTGCTAAACATGCTGCATTTTCCCCTTGGGTGGTTTCTTTTCAAACATAGACAAATTCAAACAAACAAAAGCACATTACGACAAGCTGTTCTCTCCACTTACTGGTCATATCTGTCTGGGGCAGGAGCAGCCTCAGGCCAAATTCTCTTTGTCGTGTTAGCTTAGGTCTGACCTCAATTCATTGTCCAGCTAGTTGCTAGAAACTGTTGATTTTGCTCATCCCAGTAAGCCAAGAACACCTGGCTATGGATAGATACATGTAGCTCAAACTTGCCTACCTTGTAGCTGGGTCTGTCTGAATTTGGACCACAAATAAACTGCTCCAGGTTGTTTTGTTTAATTCAACTGGACTAAAAAGCAGAAATCTGAAAACACCATTAAATGAAGTAACGAAGCTGCCATGTGAGCTACAGCATAGTACTGCGCTGACAGATTTAACCACCACAACCACAAGAACTAGTAACAACACCAGTAGATGACAGACTCCAAAAAAAAGATGATATGCAAAATTGTATTTTTTGGAATATATCAGGAAATTAAGTGGTCCTTAATGTGGTATGATATACACTGCTTCCAAAAGATCCTCCTGTTACCAGTGGAGGAACTGACTGTACATCAGATGGTCCACAAAGTCCCCAAAGTAGAGAAGCATTACTGTTTTTGTCAGTGGTGATTACTTTCTACCATTTTCTATCACAGTGTTTTACTTGTTAAACGCTCAGCTTCTTCCCCTTTGATCCTTGGGATATTTAAGTCTTGACAAATTAGATTTTGGCCATTCTGGTGGGTAAAGGGAAGAGAGCACCAGAAAGGTCCATCATCCCACAAAACCCACAACGGATGTCTGGGAGTGCAAAAAGTTTGGGTTTAAGCTTAGTAATGAGAAGTTAAGTGTTCAGTAATGCTTCAGCAAAACAAAAACCTGCAGTAGATGGTACCATTCATCTGAGCTTCACCTTATTATGCACATTTCCTTTTCATCTACTTGAAATTTCTGGTAAATTTTTTAACCCTGTCCCACTTTTCTTTCCTAAAATAGTTTCTACCGTTTGCTCTTTCTCCCTGCCAAGCTCTCTAAATTCTAATTTAATTTTAGCCATTTGGCTTCTGAAGACACATTTGTCTCTGTGGGCCTTCTGGAAAGACAAAATTTCCAAAGAAAATGGACAGACTATTAATACATGGAGATAAAGTCATTACCCTTTGACACTGTAAGAAACAGACATCTTAACTCTTAAAAGACATAAAATACTTGTTTACGTAACATTTTTACACATTAGTTGTCATCCCTCTCAAAACAATGGAACTTTTTGGCTCCCATGTTATATTAAGGTTCTATGGGGATATTTGAGCATGTGCTGCAGCGTAGTTCAATATTTAAAGTTAAATTACAAACACATTTCATATTCATTTAAATACTTTAATTTGCTTCTGGCTATTTACATAAACATGAAAATTGATTTGGGGCCGCTGGCATGACCTGGAGTCATAATATTCAGCATTCAGTTACCTTTGTGCAAAGTGAATGTGCATAAAATCTGGATTGTAGAGTTTCAAATGGATATCCAGGAATTCCTGGACAATCATGACACCAGTGTTGCTATACTTTTTTTTATAATGTCATTCTTTTAATGCCAATGAGGATATGCAATACATATATAGCAGCAGAAAATGTTCTTTTGAGTGACAATTGCAACCTCTACAACTTAAACATAAAGCTTTAAACCCCTATGAGGATTATATAAGACCATACTCATGGTAAAAGTACATGTAACCAGATACATACAATTAACCAATCCTACTAAGTAAGTAATCATTCTGTATTCATCATCTTCCATTATTTGCCAATAATACAGCTTTAATGTTATATGTTGGTGCCATTACCAGTTCAAGTCACCATCTGGTTTCAGCCGTATTAGAGCCAAAATCAATGTCCATCTTTATTTAAGAATTACCTGAGCTGTCTGGAATGATTGGACTAAATGGCAATATGAATATAATGAATGTGTTTACTGTGTCTACTGTTTTTTTAGCTACTTACTACACTTCAGTTTACACCTCACTGATATTTTGCAATACATTGAATTAATATGTAAAATAGCTCCCCAGTAACTTTACTATTGTGTGTGTGCAGAAATTGAGATTCAAAGTCAAATCACACACTACTTACTGCCTACTGTTGACTTTTATTCTCATATCTTATTCTCAAACACTTATAATTTTTGTTATGGAATACAACGTTTTGATGCATAAATAACAGTCCCTACTGCAACTTCACAGTCATAGTGGGTCTTAGTTAACTAATCTTCCTTGAAATACAAAAAAAAGCTCAAATTGACTTGAGCAACCGAATGTTATACATAATTGTATATACTTTATAAACTTCAAATCAGTCCAATTTAAATCCTTCAAATCGACTTTGACTTTGCTATAGGGAACTATAGACATCAGTAAGCAGAACCTGTACAGAGATTTCAGAAAATCTGTCTTCCTATAATCTCTGACGGGATGTCTGATTCAACAGAATGGAAAGAAAGAAAGGTGGTGAACATACTGACATCTTGTTGGGGGTTGAGGCGATATCACCACAAATTGCTTGTTCCCCCAAAGTCTTTCATTCCCGGGCCCTTGTTTACTTCATTACATGCATAGAGATTGAGCATTTATTCTCCATGAAACGGGCCAAATTAGTTTGCAAATGATCAATAAGAGCAGGAGAGCAGGGTGAAGGCCAAGGAGTGGACTCTAGATCGAGGATACACCACAGATGAAAGATTATCTATTAGCTCAGAGGCTCCATTTTCATACTCATCAATAATGCATGTAGTATAGATGCTTCTCTTCCTTGCTAAATGACCAATTTGTTTGCATTCTTTGCAATGAAGGAAAAATGTACAGGAAGAGGAAGGTCAGCATTAAGAATATATCTGTACCTCCGGTACAGTTTAATACTTTTGTCAGCACCAAACATACATTTTTAAAATATCTTGTTTAGATATCATCAGGCAGACAACAAATAGTAGACAGGCACAAATATAAGTACCACATAAAAAGGATACAAAAGTTTTAAAGCAACTATTCCTTATTTAAATTTGTCTCAGAAAGTCTCAGAAACCACTTTACTTTAACCATCAAACCTTCTCAAAAAGACTTACATTTTGTAGCATGCAACTACGGCAAATCAAAGCAATTATAATGGGACTGCATCCAGCAAACAATAAAAGAACATATTATTCCTCTTAAAAACAAAGTGTACATAAGCTTAAAAGTGCCATGGTTGTATCAAGTAGAGGTTATGGAGAAACATGAATGATGCAAAGTCCTGACAGATGTCAGAAGTCTGACAGAGGAAGGCATTCACCCCACCCTTTGATTCCATTGAGCTGGCATGTAAACACAGCTGAAAAAATATGCAACAGAGGGTGGGATGAACTGGGTCTGGCTGGGTCCAGAGGAGTCACAACAAGGCAGAAGTGCGTAGTGTAAGTCTTCCTCTCTCACAACATCCTCCCTGGTGATAATGGTCAGAGGTTACTCTGGCCAGAGCCAGTATTTTCACATGCTCGAAGATAAATAAGATATTGACAAAGGGATATAGTAACTGATGTCGGTGGAGGTAGGGGAAGTTTCTACATGTACACCCCCCCCCCCCCTTTTTTTTAAAAAAAACATATGTGCGCTCTGTTCTGGGAAGCAATGGAGTTTACATGATGTCAGCCTCCTTCCAGTAAAACTGGATTCTACAAGAGTAAGCTCACATCTTAGTTTGCTAGCCATGCAAGAACCATATAGCAACACTTTGTAATAGTGGCGAACAGGCGGAGTAGAAATCATGTTTTTTCATCTCATATGGCGAATAAGCTCTGGTGTTAAAAGCCACAGAAATTCTACCACATTTTTCTGAATAAATATTAAAGCAGGAAAACATAGATGCTACATAATTGAACAACAATTGAGGTTGTTCAAAAACATCACATGTACGACATGAAGAGTGTCTGTTTTTAGCAGTCAGGTAACTCAGAGCTGTGAATAAAAAGAAACGTTACTGTATTATACCGGACAGCCAGCGGCATTGCCTAATTAGAAAAAAAGTGTCAGTTTTTCAAAGAAATTGTCCATTTTAACTTGAATATCAACTCCAAAAGCATGAAATTCTCATTCCATCTTCAAAGCACATGCAACACAGGGGGCAGAGGCTGAACAACTGAAACTTTAGCTTGTTTGAAGAGCCAGGCGAGACAAGGTTGACCAAACAGTGAAACAATAGGTGGGCAGACTAAAGGGTTTGGCACAGATCAAGTTGAAAGTCTTTGGGGCAGCCAATAAACCTCAAACATAGATTACGTGCTACCATGTGAAGTAACAAGATATATATTCAAAAGTAAGTGACCTGTACTTTAGCCTTGAGTGCTGATTCGAGGTTGGCAGACAGTGTAAAAGAGAGTTAAGCCATGTCCATGATAGATTAGCATTAACTGTAAATTTAAATAAAGCCCTATTGCAGGTTACTTGATGACTGCACAGACATTGGAGAAATAATATATAAATCTAATCTGACAGCATAATCTAGTATTTGGAGAGATCAGCCTTCCACCTGGGAGTCCACGTTCAATTAACCCCTGACAGGAACCATTCACCCGCCTGATGGGTGCTTGGGTATGTATCGGCTCCAGGACGGCTGTTCTGTAGCTGACCTTACCGCCTGATTTTTGTTAACACTGCAGTGATTAATAATCATTATGGTGATTAAAAATAATGTATTCCAGTTGACTTTCAAACGATCAGCATTAGTCAGGACTGGAAACAGAAACACGGGGTAACCAAGGTAACATGACTTTTAGAGAGAAAACCAAATTGCTTCCTTATGCACAAGGACAAATGACTAACCCATCCCATTAAATACCAGACAAGTCCCACAATTATGGGGCTTATTAAACTATGACTAATATCCCTGTCTTCAGTCACACCAGTCTAAAAAACTGTCATACATATGAAAAAATGTCATTGACCTTCACAAGCTTTACCTATGAATGTTGCTGCTATTGTTCTCTCCAGAGCCAATTTGCAGAGGTTTAGAAGGTCCTGAGCTGGCTGATTACACAGAGCATCTTGCACACAAAATTGACTCCAGCTTTTAATCCCGCACGATGGAGACACAGAAAACACATTAACCCATTGGTTTTTGGTTAAAATGCATGAGGGAAAGCATTTTTGGCCTGTGTAGGTGCATGAGCCACAGATGAATAAACATATTCATTTCTGATAATAACAGTAAACTGGAGCACAGCTTTATTTAGAAGCCACACAAAAGTGCAAGTCTACGTAAGGGGAGCTTCAAAGAAAACGATAACACAGACACTTCCTCTAAATAGCCTCGATAAAGCAAAGTTAAGCTCTCTGTATGATCTATAGCCACATTCGTCAATGATGAATGAGAGGGCGGTTGCATGCGTGGGAAAGCATGTCCATATCTTAGCAGCCTTGACTAAGGACTGGGGAGGAGCCATGGCAGGACATGAGGAGCAATGACCTCTTCTCATGCCATGCCGCATTCCTGTCATAACTAAGTTGAAACAAGCCTGGGACAACTATAGCAAGCAGCGTGGACGGGACGGAGGTCACAGTTTGGTGGAATTTAGGGGCGATTGCCACCCACCCCTTGCAAGCCATCTTGAATAGGCTGCTTAAATCCTCAAGACTACCTCTGGACCTAAAAGGTTCAGAAAGTCACTTGACGTCATTTTACCACTTGACCTTTGTTCCGCTAGCAGGTGATGGCAAGAGAAAGCAAATGAAATGTCAACATGCACTCGCAAAATTGGCATTTACTTTCAAAATAAACTATCCATATAATGCAAAGAAGAGTAAAGCAAACTTTATAAAAGATGCCAAGTCTTTTATGTGCATATACTTATGTGTCTATCCTCTTTCTGCTTATAGGTTCTCAGCTCAATTGCCATTTACCTTGTGGTGAACTGAATTAAATCTATAAATTGTACTGAGAAATGTGTCAATAATCAAATATATTCCAATGAACCTGTGTAAGTGAAGTGAAAAAATGGAGCAGAGAGCTGAACCATAGCTGACCCATCATACGATATTGATGTTTGAGACTTCTGTGACTCACTCTCGGAAGTGCTCTGATGGGAACTCCAACAGCTGCTGGTTTCCACAGTCAACTTACTGGGGCCTTAAGGGAAAGTAAGGGATTGAGAGAGGGAGGTTGAGCAGGAGTGTGATGGGAATACATGTTCCAGACATCCACTCATTTATTGATCTCTGCTGACCTTGCCTCCTGTAACATGATGGGCTTCAAGGACAGATCACTATCCAAGGTCTATCTTTTTCCATTTTCACACTATGTTTTCCCGGATGTTAGATACTTTCTGTGGTTTAATTGATTTAAACCTTATCAATGGGGTCCTAATGGGAATACTATACATTGTTTACTGTAGGCTATATTGCAAGGGCACTTTTAGTGAGCATTGTTGAAGGGGTAACTCTAGAGGCAGAAATCACAGGGCACATCCTAATCCATTTATCAAGGACAATCATGACGCCAAAATGCAGCAATCAATAAGTGGAGTAACTTAAAGAGGTTCCATGAGTCGACAGTGTGCAATCTTAATGGATCTATACATCTACATGTATATACTACCAGTCAATACACCCTGACTTTCAGAGTGCTTACAAATTCCACAGAGACTTAAATGCTACATTTGGCATCTGTAGCAAAACCACAGGCATCTAAATAGAACATAAAAAGTCTGGTAAACCCTTGAGGTAAAGAAATTTGCTTTTTTTATTTGAAGCCAATGTCTACCACTCAAATTAGTCGGTACTGATGCAGTTTTATTGCCTCCATCTTACTGCAAATAAATGGATTAATCATCTTAGATGTTTTTTTTTAAATAACTTCCAAACAAATGGAATAAACAAGATATCATATGAAATGATGTAATATAAATATTATATATACACACACATACATTTATTTTGTTGAATATGTATGATATTCATGTCATAAAGTATGATGTTCTTGATGCCATGCAGCATTCTGTCCTTCTTACAGGTGTGTTTGTGTGATGTCAGACACGATAGTGCTAAAGTGTTAAACTACCACTCGCTTATTCTTAATTTCCTTCAACTGACCTATAATAGTATTGCTTTAGAAATTTGCTACCACTCTCTGCCAATATACTGTATTAGTGCGACTCTACAATTTGAACAATTTCATTTCATTTTACGCCTACATTTTTGAAGGAAAAACAGAACAACTCCATTTCAGAGGTCCAGTTTTTAGCAGTGACCCTGACAACTCTATAAGCACCAGTGGAAATGAACCTAATCTAGAGTAGCTTTGCTAGCATCCAGAGATTTTAGTAAGTGAAAGAGCCCAGAAAACCAGACTTCATGTATTTTCTGCTGTGACATGAATACCTTTGATGATCAGAACACATTAACAGCTTGCCACAGCTGTCACTTGTTTGTGAAAGGCATCCGCTTAAACACTAAAATGTGAAAATTGTTCAGAAATGGGGCAGAGGTCTGAGCTAATGTTTACATTGCATTTGCACCAACAATCGTTATCAAGGGATTAGCTCAAAATGATGGGAGTTGATGGGCCTTCACTAGAGTGTTCAAGCTTTTTGTTTTTTTTATTGCATGTGTTTCATGCAGAGAATGCTGTCAGATATGGAGGAAAGAGAGGAGTGTATCAAGGGGATGGAATGAAAATCAGTTGAATGGTACTTGAGCTCTGCTAATTTGAAATTCTCTGACTTTGTAAAAACCCAATGGGATATAATTTCGGAAAAAAATATGTATGGTAGTCAAGGGGAGAGACAACTTATTGTTTTGTTTCCATTT
Organism: Lepturacanthus savala; assembly: GCA_030544235.1. Lineage (NCBI taxonomy): Eukaryota > Metazoa > Chordata > Actinopteri > Scombriformes > Trichiuridae > Lepturacanthus > Lepturacanthus savala. The sequence goes on from CM060465.1 coordinate 27,719,415, forward strand.
GATTTGTGCATCACGTATATGATTTTTTTTTGTTGTTTTGTTTTGTTTGTTTTATGACAAAGTGACTTTTTTGTCCTGCAAACTTTTATTTTAAATCGACAAATGTGTGTGATTAATGGCATCAATCAAACTGGATCAAAAGTTGACCACCACTACGCATATGGCCAAGCTATGCAGGTGCAAGATATTTCCTCCAGGTGGCCCCCAACAAACGTCTGTTTGAAGATTCATTTACTGCAATGTTACCATACAGAAGATTCTAAGAATTCTAGAAACCAGGATTTATTTCGAAACATTACCAAAACTTAACCATCTGTTCAGTGTTCCATTCCCAACGTTAGCTGATATTTTGGCAAAAGTCCGGCCTGAATATTTTGAGTCATCTTGCTCACGAACAGACATGAAAACGCAGGTGAAAACAACCTCCTTGGAGGAGGTAATTATTCTGAAATATTTTTCCATGGGGTAACTGGAAGGCAGAAGTACTTAGACATAATATATGGTCAAAGCAAATGATTTTATCCAATTTTGACCTCAACAACCTCCCTAGTGCAGTCATCCGTTATCTATTATAAGCTACTTTGAGTAGTATCCTCAAGTTTAGAAAGCAAATAATTAGCAGTTGAAGATGCCTGATGGTATCTTCTGAGCATTAACAACCATGAGGAGAAGCAGGCAGAGACTTGTATTTATTTAAACAAAATTATTTCATGTTTGGCTTTTGAATCAAGGTTTTTTTGAGTATTCTTTCTCCCTGTACTATGTCAGTAAATGTTTTTCAAATACAGCAAATATTGAAATTTTAGAAGCTGCAGCTCTGACTTAACCACCACCGCTATCACATATTCATGGATAATTATTACCCCAGACACCCTCTCCAAACTCACTAATTAGGTTCCACCGAGGAAATCAGGAAGAGATGTGGATGCCACATTCTTGCATCCTCTTGAGCACATTCAAGTTAATGACCGCACTATCAGTGAATCAGCATTCAGAAGATAATTATGTCAAAAACAAAACCCTCAAAACAGTTGCAGGGCCTATCTGTGAGTGCATGTGAACACAGATGGGTGTGTGGCGGCTGGCCTGGACTTAGTCAAAGCCCTGGCAAGTCCAATTATGCTGAAGTCATTTCAAAGTGCATCTCAAGACAAATGTGGGATTTTTCTATGGTGCTAATTAGGGTTTTCGAATCATGAGAGACCTCCCAGTGCACATGACATTGGCACAATAGTTAGATAACACTGCCCTAAAACTTTTTAGTGACAAAAACATATTTAAATGGGCTAATCCTACAAAAGCTAAAACCCCATCTCATTAACAATATTTCATCTATCTATAAAAGTAAGGAGCATTTGTGATTATGTAGCTCATGTATCTCTCTGACCGTTTGTCAGATCAACCTCAAATTTCAGCTATAGCTGCATATGGCACAATGGTGTGTATACTTTTTGTTGGAGATTTTGTATAGATATTTAAAACATCAATATTATCATTAAAAGTTAAAACTCTGGGTCAGTGAGTGGCGTGGTGTTGAATCCCACCCCTCATATAATCAAATACTTAAAATAAATAAATAAAAATGGTGAATATTTTTTTAAGCGGATTTATATGGCATTATAGACCTATTTTGATTGCTAATGTGTAAGTAATTTTATTTTTCATAAATATTTTACCGCAAAAAATATATTTTGCTCAATAGCTTCTATGTCCTGTGACTCCCAGAAAAGACAGGACAAACCGATTTTGTAGTGTGGTTTAGTTTACTGCACGAATTACAAACAGTGGCTTGTCCAGAACTTTCTGAAAGTTCTGAACGAGCCAGCAAGCCGCAATCGCAGTGACACAAACCACGGCAGCGTTTTTGACACCTGTTCGGACCCAACCCCAAACAGGTGCACCACTGCTCCCGGCCTCATCAGCCAACGCGGATGTTCCAGCTGTAATTCTTGATGTTGTGGACACAACTGCTTCTCCGGCCACTGATAGAAATGAGCCAATTCCTGCTTTGGTCCTACAGAAGAAGGTCTCTGCTCGATCTCCTGTGCCCTGATCCTCAATCTCTGCAGGGTCTCTGTCTTCGGGTCCATTGCTCTGCAGCAGCTGCATCTGCAGGTGCAGCAGGGCAGAGCCCAGCTGGTCCTTAAACCTCCTGTCGGACTCTGTTGTCCAGTCCTGGCTCTCCAATAGGTCAGGCTGAAGCGTGTTCTGTTGCAGCTGCATCTCCAGCTGCTGCAGAGCAGAGAACAGCTGGTCCTTAGTTTTCCTGTCGGCCTTTGCTGCCCAGTGCTGGATCTGTGGTGGCTCAGGCTGAAGCCCGAGATTCGAACCCACACAACCAGAAACTATTCTGCACAATGAACTAAACATTTCTGCAAGCATGCAAGAATCTGTGTTGAGAAGTGAATCTGAAGTATTTATTATTTAGTGATGTCAGAGTGTTGCCATAGCCACACTCCTCATCAACAATGAAACTCGCTCAGTTGTTTACTTTTAAAAAACAAACGGTCTTAAATGTCATGTTAAAATATGCAAATTAGACATATCATTAAAAAATGCGTTGTTTATTTTGTTGACAAAATAGATCCAAGTTTTTTTTAAAGAAGGGAATTTGTAACTGAAATAATATAGATATGAATAAAACATGGTCCACTAAAGAGGTGTTTTAGTTTTTTGTTTTTTTTTTTTAATCTGGATGAAGCGATGCTGCCGACCCAATCAGGTCTGACACTGTGAGATCTGAATTATTGCAGTTTGACTGACACCCGTCACCCGTTCAGTTTTGAAGGGCTCTCCTATGGTTGGTCGTCACCTTTTTTGCTCCTGCTCCTTACACCGATGATCAATAATGTTCATACATGTGTTAAATCTCTTATTTACTCTTACACTTCTGTTTATCTGATAAACCTCAGCTTTCGATTATAGCTTGCGCAAGGCACAATTGTTTGTATCCTTTTTTTGTGATTTTTTTTTTGGATAGATAAACATCATTATTATCATATTAAGACTATGGAGCAGTCCGACACACCCTCAGTTGGCCAAAATCTACTTAAGCTTCCACGTTTTTATAAGAATACTACATACTCATACAGTGTGTATATATATATATATATATATATATATATATATATATATATATATATATATATATATATATATATATATATATATATATATATATATACACACACACACACACACACAGTGGTATATATAGGAGCACAGTTTAACATTTGCAGCTAGACCATTCATCTCTTGGAGCAACAAGCAATCAGTATGTCTGTGAGACACAACAGACAAAGTGTGTCAGGTGTATGATGTTTGAAGCAAAGGAATGGAAAACATGTACTGCGATTGTGAACAGCAATGACAACTATGTTGGCATTACTGCAGCAAGAGAAATCGCAACATAGCCGTCTCAGCCATCAAAGTAGAGGTGGTAATAACTATCAAAACAGAAGAAAAACAAGTCTAAAAATAGACGCTGAGCTTTGTAGGTGACGCAAAGCTACAATTTTGAAATACCTTGGTCATGAAGTCAGAATGGATGAAATCATTACCCAGTAAAAGCAGTGTATACTGAAAGTAATTGCTCCATACATGAACTACTTTATTAGTTAATAAATTAAGTTATCTCTTCTCATTGTAGTGTGGGACAACAAAAGTACAAAGATGTGGTCTCGACCTCTTTCCCCTTAAGCTGGGTGTACACTCTGTGATTTGAGTCAGTTTCTGATGAAAGGTTTTGAGCTGCTTGATTCATAATCTGTGATTCATGATTCACTGTTCGCCATGTAGGGTGCAGGAGGGAAGGAGGACGTTCAACAGCTCCTCAACTGTTTGGTTGCTCATCAGGAGCATAGTCATGAGTTGTTTTCCAAGGTAAATGCCCGTTTTCTCACTGTGTCTGTGCAGTGGTGTAACCATTATTAATTTTTAAAAACCTTTAAGAGGGTTAAACTGGTATCTGGTACCAAGTTTTTTAGGGTTACACCACATCATATTTTTGTCACTGACCCAAATATATCAATCACAAGCGTTGGCTTTATATCGCAGATGATTTAATCGTACAACCTTTCTAAAATCGTACAGTGCTTGCCCAGCTTTAGTAGTGGGGATGATCATTTCATTTCTTTTAGGCCTCACAATATTAGGTTGTTGACCAATTTGGTAAAAATCTGACTGCTCTGTAGTTATTTTTCTGTGACAAAGCATGGGAATACTGGGTTAAAAAAGGAATATAAAGGACTTACAAACAACATTCTAGGCAATGTTGGTGCATCACTACTGCAGATAAAAAGAGGTAATAGAAAGTTTGACTCAACTTACCCGCCAGGCTATGAGACCCCTTGTTGTCTCGAGTATTATCGGCCAGAAAGTAACAAAAGTAGCTGATTCAGACAAAGCCGCGGGGCATCCTCAGGCTGCAGCCAATTTGCCTGCAAACAAGAGAAGCAGGAAACGAGGTCAGATTAATGTCACCATCAAAATTCACATAGGGTGCAGTATGTGCCACTGTGTCGATTCATAGAGTTACAACAGTGCAAAAAGGTGATTCCTATACAAGAAAAGGGCCACTGGGATGTTGCAAAAGACGTGAGAAGCAGAGACTGAAGTTTGTACATCTGAGGGCTTGAAGCTACCATGCTGTCTGGATCGCTTCCACAGGAACAAGAGACTGGAGCGAGGGATGGCAGGGTTAACAGTGCTGGGATGGAGGTATTGGGGATCCAAGCCAGTTTAGGCCTTTGAGCTCTGGAAGACACTACAGAGTTCCTCTAGCCACCAAAAAGAAGCCCTTTATTCCAAATGCAATTCATATTCTCAAGTCAGCAAAGTGACTTAAGAGATATAGCCACTGATATTGACATGAAGTGTTTTAAATGTTTAATGTGACCTTGTCGTTTGTCTGTGTAACTGCTCGTCTAGTTTTTTTTTTTTTCTGCTTTGTATGCTGCGGCTTTGGCAAGCCGGAGACAAAATTTCCACCCTGGTGGACAATAAAGTTATATTCTATTCTATATTTTATAACACAGAACTAACCTGTAAAATTTGTCCGCCTCAAGCTGTGTCCAGTGAAGCGAGAGCTAGCCTGCTTTGTCATTATTAGCAAAAGCATATAATCTGTGAGACGAAAAGTGGAAACAAAAGAAAGATAGTTCCCACTATTTTGCGAGAAAATGGCCTCACCTTATCTTGATGTTGTCTAATCGCATTTAACGGTTACAAAAAAAAACAGCAGAGGCAGTGTCTCTCTACAAGGCACCAAGCTGAGAATGAGCCTGACGCAAATCAGTGCATCCATTTGATGTGGGATAATCTTTATAGATAAGTCACATCGCCTATCTAAAAAAAGCCACAGTGCATTAATAAAGCCAGCAGACGAGCGATCCGTTCCAAACCTATTCTCCACAACACTGTCATGTCTCAATTGTCATTAAAAGCCATGAGTCAACAGAAATTAAGACATGAACCACTCCCTAAATTCTCCCCTGCAGGCATAGAATTCTGGTTAATTTGCACTCTTTATACTTGTAGTCTGCACAGGCAAGAAACCGAGCTATATAAGGAATTGTTAGTGTTGAGCGCAGCTAGTGGCTCTTAACTATTACAGCCAAGGGTTTAGAGGTGGGGAGTCTGTTTACACTGAAAGCTTTTTTATTTTTTGTTTTAAGAGGGTCCACTTGCTAAACATGAGTCGGCCTTTAATGTATAATCCAACACTAATATTGGCTGCCAGTGGGCAGGGTGGGGGGAGCAGGATATGTTTGAACACATGCAGGTGTAAGTGTTGTGCACTTGTCCATATTTGGGCGAGTATATTTGGCGAGTATCAGTATTTGCAAAACTTTGTAAATGGACACAGTTAGTGCTGTGACAGCTGTCAAAATAATAATGAAATGAAATGAATAGCATACGTATATAATATTTGAATCATGTTTTAATGGACAGCAATATTTTGGTCAATTTTTTGCAAAGCAAGCCAGTCTTAAAATAGCACTCTTTTGTAATCTGATGACAGAAAATGCCCTACATATCATAACTAAACTGAAAAAAGTCTAATATAAATGAGTACAGCCATTCCAATTCTCCCCTGGCCTTGGTTTTGCTCTGGGGATAAGCTGTGACCACTTCCTTCCTCTGGCTCTAATTGACTGTGCACTATTTCTACATAAAGGCAGCAAAATAAACAACTCCATATGTCCCCTTCATGGCAGTTAGAGCAATAGTTATCAGGACAGACACAGTACTGTGCTCTCCAGGCTAATGCCGTTGTCGCTACTGTTTTATTGCATCCCAAAAGCGCTACAGAAGTTTGCATTCACTCCCTACGCTGTGCCTTTAATGTCTCTCCGGGCATTCTTGATTCACAAGCTGTTAGGGTGTCACGACGAACAATTTTCCCACATGAAATTTGGAAAATTATCACTGAGATTCTGAGTCGACCTGCCAGGATTGCTGAATGTGAACGATTTTAAAAAGTTGAAGACCTGAGCCTTGGTCATTATGCACATGCACTGGGCCTTTGATCTTCAATTCCGGCAAAGACTAAGAGATCCCTATGGACAGGAATCATGCCAAGCTCAACGGAGCCTGAATCAAAGACTTTGCATAATGCTAGCACCCAAACCACAAACGACATTATCCTACATGGTTGGAAATATATGGAGCGAGAGAAAGTTTCCTAAACCTTGACCTGCTACCTTATCACAATCCTCCTCATGTAAAACAGTGCATGGCAAGGAAATGTGATTTAAAGCACAGTAGCAGAAGGCTTTAGGAAATAACAGTCATAGTTACAATTGTGTATCATTATGTTAAAGGCCACTGGGTTTTCATCTGGAATTCCTGCATGTGAAAAATCAGTTTAGTTCTCATTTTATTGACTTACCCTCAAATGGTTATTATGACAAAATGTCCCATTTTGGTGCTCCGCTTTTGTTTTATTTTGCAGTAACTACAACTGGGCTGACTGCAGCTCCTGGAAAATATATACAAATACAGTATCTTTTCAAACATCGAATTACACTGACAGACAGGAACAGAAACAGTGCACTCCTCGGCATTCATTAAACATTCTGGTGTCTGCATGAAATGCACAGATGTTTCCTCTTCTCAGCAACGTGCCTAGATTGGTTGTGTGTGCAGACGTGGTCTGAGAGGCCACTGGAGGGACAGACGACTGTTTGCAATGGTCCATGGAGCATGTCTTTAGTCCAGGACCCTGTTCCAAAGACAACCCAGAAGAGTTCAACATGTTTGTTTTATTTTGTTTGGAAAGCTGGACAATCTAGATAAAAAATTGCAGCTACAATGGAAGAGTGTATACATCTAAAATGCATTTCACAGAGCAATGTGCTGAATAGATCACATATAAAGTATAAAATAGGTTTTCTGAACTGCACCCCTGTCTTAAAACAAAGATATATGAAATGACAACTAACAAAACACTCCAACAAATTCAGCCTAACCCACCGTGAGCCAGGCAACCTGTCTCCATGGTGAAAGGATTATGTCATGACTCAAGCATCTAGAGCAAAATACAGCCTGGGTAGGCCATGACAAGTGAGTGAGCAGAGGTAATATGTGTCAAGGAAAAGTTGTGACGAGACAAACGCCTGGAACGGAGAGCGACCCTGTACATTGACCATGATGTCATTATTGTGCATTTTGGAGCCAGGGGAGGAAAAGCATCTGTGCCGCTACAAGAGCCAAGGACTTGCATCACATTTAAATGGCATCAGACACTATATTTAAATGTGATTCTGCAAAGAGGACAGAAAAGGGTTCTGACGTCTCTTGGATACATGTTACATTTAGGGACCCATTATGCTCATGTACAGCTCTATAATCTTGTTTTGGGATTCCACTAGAGAAGCTTTGCATGGTTCACAATTGAAAAATAATACATATTTATCTTTTGCTGAACATGTAAGCAGCCCCTCAGTTCAGTATCCATCTGAAACAGGCTATTTTATCTCCTGTCTCTTTAAGGCCCCCTCCCGATGAGATCACTGTTGTGATTGGTCAGCTGCCTGGACAGTGCATCACAGGAAGCATGTCTTAAGAGTTCTGTTTTCATCAGCAATGACGTATTTCCTTGCTTTTGCTACTTCACATTAAAAGAATTTGAATGACTAACATGAGACTTTTATTGTGAAGAATTTCTAGGAGATTAAATGTGTTCATCGTCGAATAAGCAGCGGTTCATTAGTAGCCAAATCCTACAATTAAAAACAGGTTGAGACAACGATATCTGGTGATATTTGGCGCTTTTTGTTCAGTGGATCAGTTAGAAATATTGCCAGGAGGAAGATTACAAGTAGAAGCTGCAGATGACCAGCACACCTCCAGCAGGTAACGAACTTGTTTTACTTTGCCATGCTGTGTAATAGAAAAAGAAAAAAAAAATACTCGTAGCACGCCAGCTCAACTCGAGTCATGGCTCGGCAGAGCAGATGACTATATAAAGAAATCCTTCACGAGTTGACATCAGCACATGCCGAAAGGAAAAAAAAAAGAAACGGAAACCTACCGTTCAGAGGCATCTGAAGCCGGTGCTTTTTGCTAACAATAATTACATCTATATATGTGTAATTTATTATTTTAAAATGTCTAATATGAACATCTGACATTGGAATGTTATATATGGGACAAAACAAAGAAAAAGCACAATTGATCCAAGTGTCTCTTGCAACACAGTCTTACATTCAGCTTCCCGTTTTTTTTTTTTTCCTTTCAGTCGTATTTATACATTTAATCCGTCCTCGTTCTCTTCTCGATTCCCCAGGTTTCTGTTCCCCTCTCTACATACAATCAGCCCAACTGCTCGAATCCCAGGGCGGGCAGCTGGCTCCACATCAGACACATCCCAGGACAAAAGGGAAACTCCAGATTGTCGTGGTGAGGGCAGCCACCCGTGGCAGGCTCAGCGGGATTCCAGTTGTTTATGGTTGGCACTAATTACAGATCGGCAGACTCGCCGGGGTCTAGAAACTCCAATTGGTACAAAGGAAAAGTAGCACTGGTTTAGACAGGAAAACGCAGACTTGACCATTAAAACTGTCTCCACTTGAAGCACGCGCGATAACACACGGATTGATGTAAACTCAATAGGGTGGCTTAAAGCCATCACTCAGGATCAAGCACACAGTCCCTGGGGAAGCCTATTAACATGTGCAGGACCATAATGTTGCAGGTTTATTGCTGCCCTGAGGCGTAATATAGTCTGCATATGGAGTATCTATGTATGGAGCTGAATTCACAATACAGCCTGTTGTAAAGTTAATTGCAAAGATAATCCCCCCTCCTCTCTCGCCTGAGCTCCAGGTTTCACTTTTCAACCATTACAGTCCCAGGATAAAAAAAGAATTCGGTATTGTGAAACAGATGTTTTGCAGGGAACCCATGCACTACCCATCTTTAGGAATTCAGAGGCCTGTGAAAGACACATGTTGGAACGACCCTCAGTAGCTCAAAGGATATTGCTGGCTATACCATAGGAATACCCAGTAGCAACACAGGAGACGGTGGTGCAGAAAGGAGGAGGAAGCACCTCTATCATCTCTATCTTTCTCTTTTTGCTTTCCTCACCCCTCCTATCGCACGGTCACCAGGGGAAAAAAATGAAATATATACGTGAAAGATCGAATACTGATTTTGCTGTTTGAATACCATGGCAACAAACAAAAGCTTTGAAGTTGAAGCTTTTGATACAGCCCTAAAAGTAGGCCTGTACGATCTATCTTTTTGGTTCTAAAACCGTGATTTCAGCCAATGCGATCTTGAGATGATCAAAGCTTAATTGTGGTTTTCCTAACGCAGGTTCTGTTTTAATCAACTATTTTTCACGTGTATGCTACCTCCCTGACCTTGCACCTTCAACTTTAAGTTGAGACTTTGTTTTTGCTCTCTTTTAAGATAAGACAGGGATGGCTCTTTTAGTAACATCTTGTGGGTGTATAATTTCTATTCCTCATAAATATTTAACCGACAAGTTAATAGAAAACTAGAAAATCACTCTGAGAGCACAGACCTCTGCCGAGCATATTGTGCCTCCCACCTAACATTGATGTCCTTATTACTATACTTATTAAATACATGCACTATCGTGGAATGAAAAGTAAGTGTAGTCAAAGTCCTATCTTGGTGTCTCTGGTGTAGTGTGCAAAGAAAACAAGCTATGCAGGTGCAAGATATGACCACAAGTGGCCCCAAGTGATATAGAAACTAAGATTTCTTCTGGATCATTATCAAAATGTAATCATCTGTTCATGGTACCATTCCCAACAATCTTTGAAAATTAGACGAAAATCCAACCAAAAGTTTTTGAGGCATTTTGCTAACAAACAGAAGGACAAACAAGCAAACAGAACACTGGAGGTGGCCATGTGTGTGAATTGTAGACAGCATAAGAAGGGCCAGAGAACAAGGAATCGCTAAAGCTACAGTAAAGGCCGTGATGAAAAGAAGTAGCTTGTTGCAGAAGGCTGCTTGTTTGAGCAGACTAGCAAATTGGCATCAGGTGTCAACAGAAAAACCCAGCAGAAGCATGTTGGGTAAAACATAACAATAATTGTAAAATATAATAAAGCAATGCACTGCATAGCAATTAAAAATCAAGACATGTTACACAGTATTCCCTGATTCATGCTGGTTGGAATCCCTTGTATTCTACAAATTGCCACTTTGATAATGGCTGAAAGCAAATTATCCAAAAGCAATCTACACTGGTTATAATATCGATGAAGGTGGTGATGCATAGGGATGAGTACTGAAAGTTATAAGCTGTAATTATTGCCAACATAGCTGATTGGCTGTAATTGTTCATAACTCACTTAGGGTGTGTACAGGCTACACGTGTTTAGGGTTTGTATGTCCTACATGTGCAATATGTATAAAAGATGCATCTTCTTTCTGAGCATTTAAAGTATATATATATATATATATATATATATATATATATATATATATATATATATATATATATATATATATATATTAAATGCATTGACCTCATTTTAGATTTGATGTTTGCTCTAGTCATTATTAGTCTTTATGATTTTTACTGTTGCATAAAACAACTCTGTGACAAACATGCCTAATTAAACCCCTTTATGAAGAAAATCAACCTGATTAATATGCATGTCCTCATTTCTGTCATGGTTTCACACAAGCCGAGTTTTTGCTTATACAGTAAGTAAATTAACATGGCTTGCTTAAGTTACTAAGATGTAACAGGGGATTCATGAACGTGTGTTTAAAAGAGACTCTCTAATTAAAAGAGTATTGGTGCAGAGAGTAAGTCAGTATGGTGGTTAGTGTGTGTACGTGTATGCAAATGAGAAAGTTTCAACCTCCCCCTTAAAAACAGTGGACTAATTTAAGATTAATCTCTACTTTCTCTACTGATTAATACAGGAACTTAATGTTTAGTTTAAATAAGATATGTATGAGTGGGATACATTTACATGAATGTGTTCTAAATTACTATATACTATACTATATATTATAGAAATATAATGTAAAAAAATTAATATAGTTTGTAATAACTTGTCAAGTACTGCTCTGGGGTTGGTATGTTACACTCCTTTTATTATTTAAACAATTTTACACAACTTAATATATTTTACATGCTCAGTAGCACAATCCGTAGAAACTACAACACAAGCAGGAACATTTAAAGGTGCAAGAAACGTTATCATCTCCAAACCGAGGTATTTCAGTCCTTTCAGGTGTTCTTCCCACCTCAAACGAGCCACCTTGCTTTTCTGACACTGAAAGAAACAAACATAGAAAGGGTTTTCCTCTGATCTTTCAGAGTCCCATCACGTGTCAGTGCAAGCGTTCTACTCTCAGCCAGAGGGAAGATGATGTGTTGGCACAAGGGAGAAATATACATGCCAGAGTAAATGCATGTGGGTGTGTGTGTGTGTTTTCTATTTACATCTTTTCTCTTCTTCAGCAGAGAAAACAAACATAATTTCACAATTTGGACTGCAACTCTTCAGCATAAATCAACAGTAGAAGGGGAAGCAATATTTACAAGTTTATTCCTTTTATAATTATAGTTTATTTAAAATGCCACTTATTGTTTTGACAGTATTAATGGCATTTAGCATTAATGCAGGCTCTATTATGATGACCCCTTGCTTTACCTGTAGTTTATCCCTTAGCATTAAGACAGATGGCAACTAGAAAGGAATCATGGATAAAGAAAAGATCTTCAAAGCTCTTAGATAGGTCAGTTGACAAGAGCAACGTCATTTGCAGTTACTGTCAACATCTCGTCTTAAATACTATTCGTTATCGCAGCATTAGCTAATGCTAATGCAGGCAACCTCATTAGCCTCCAGATCGCCACACTTGCAGCAAACCACACTTGATAGTGTGTGATATAAACCCGATGGACAAATCTACAAGCAGCAAGCTTTCAACAGCTACAGCTAAATATGGCTACAGCTTGGAGGCCAGTTAACATTGTGGTTTTCAGATTCAATGACAGCACTTGAATGGCCATTGAGAGCCACCACCATATCACACAACTTGTGCATCTTCTTCCTGTGTATATTTTTTTTCTAATAATCCCTTTCCTGCTCGCTTTATTTATTGTTTGTTTTAAATTTTGTATTATCCTGTTTTAATCCCAGTGCACGAGGACATGTTTTTTTGTGAGGCTTCATCTTTCCCATGTGAGGTTGGACACAATTACATTGAGTGATCTCTAATCAGTACTGAAGTAATGAAAAACATAGCTGGCCAATATGCCCATCTGTTGTCTGTCGAGTTTGTCATAAATTATGATTTGAGCATTTTTTAAAAAGCCAAATGCTGTACCTGTGCTGGTTTATGACAAACTGTATCATTTTGTGTTGTTAATTAATTTCCAATACTAACCTCTTGAGCCCCAGGACTACTTTTCAGTTTTCTATAAATGATAATAAAAATTAAATATCTTTACCACCACAAAGGTTATGTACTTAAACCTGGAATCAAAAGAAACCTACAACATGTGAGGTGACAACAGAAGAGCCAGAATCAATTTATGTTGCTGTGACAGAGCAAATATAGCTCAAATATTGTACCATTTTTAACACTGTATTTTACTACAGGAAAAAAAATTACTTACGAGACGAACTTAAAAGACCAAACTGACCTAAATCATAGAAAACATGAAATAAGATAAATTACCTGCAATAAAAAGTTAGCAAACATCAATTATTTGTCCATAAAATGATAGAATTCACACTAATGGTCATTACAGTACAGGAATATATTCTGTAAAATGTCAATAAGGATCCAATTAAATAATCACACAAACAGCTCAAATCTAAATTAAATATCAAAATAGTGGTTAGTTGCAGCCCTACTACTGATATTATATTAAACTATTTTCTATTGTAGCTGAGGGTTTTTTATGCAATTTAAGCATAAACCTCAATGCTGACCTCATATCAGGGTTTTGGGGATTTGAAAGAGATTTGATGTCAACATTTGGTATCAACATCTTTAAAATATCCTTACGGTTACATTTGAACAGATGATATTAATTTGTGATTAACCATAGACAGTCATGCAGTTAATAGCAACTACATTTTTATAAACCAACGATAGCCCTAAGATCACATTTTTACTTTGATCCTACAATATGAGTCCAGACACATAAAATTATATGAATGCTAGAGTTTAATGTGCCTTAGTCTTGTTTGCCAGCCTCATGTTCACCGGACAGTTTGTGCACAGCCACTGTTCCTGTCAGTCAACAGTCCACTGGATCACAGTGCTCCAAACTCCTCCTCCTCTTCCTCCTTCCATGGCCCAGAACTAGTGGCTCAATGCCAATATCTGGGCAGTAAACCCACCCGCTATCACAACCACACGTTCACCAACGTGGAAGTTTTGCAACCGAGCAGTCAGTTTGGACGCTGAAAGAGCAAACTCGCTCCTCTAATCTGCATTAAGCGCTTGTGTTCCTCCTCCTTTCCTCAAAGGGCTTCGTGGCCTCTTTCACACCATTCTCAGACAGACACGTCACACTCGTCTCGTCCCCCACGGACAATCAGTCAGGAGCCCTTGTCGGCCTTCCACCCTGATATAGCCGTGGTATGGGCCGGGGAGCAGGCCAGGGTCTGAAGGGATGAGGCCGTTTGTTTTCTGGCCATTTTGATCCTCATGCGATCCAGACCATGTCACGCACCTATTGACAAGCGCTTACACAACTAGAGAGGGGAGTTACTGACACAGAGGAACGGCATGCACTAATATTGCTGTTGAGAACACAGTGTTGATGGGCTGTGCGTGTTTGTGTGTGTGTGTGTGTGTGTGTGTGTGTGTGTGTGTGTGTGTGTGTGTGTGTGTGTGTGTGTGTGCGGCATGCATAAGGGAGAGACTATGAGTGGGGTCTATGAGTTAAATGGTAATTTGAGATCCTCACTCAGTTGGGGCGATTTGAGTCTGCAAATTTAATTTGAGCAGCACCAACAAGATTATTTGTGGAAAAGAGTCTTGCTGTGTCAGGCAAGGTCAGGCAGCGGATGTTTATTTACAAGTGGTGAGGTGGTGAATGCCGGGGCCGCATTTTCACCGAGAATATTGCATAATATCATGACAACTACAGAAAGATGAGCGACAAATACTGTAAGCTGAATCTATGGAGTTAAGAGATGAGGCAAACTTTCCCATTGTCAGTCTATATCATAAAGTGAATTAAAAGATTGTTATAGTTACTGTGGGAGGTTTAACTGATTATAGACAACACACCTGTCTAGTATTCCGTTGGTTCATGGGACAATGTTCCTAAATAATAGAATCAGCCAAAGCTGATTAAAGTCATCCCCGTCCATCACTAAATTAGGACATGATCACAGACATGAAAAGTGACAATAGGTATTATTGTAAGAACAAGAGATAAGAAGCAAGGCGCTTCTATATTTCAGATTTAGATAGAAATAAGTGAGTCATGATGACCTAGTTTAGCATTCAGAACAGGGGAGGAAGGTTTTGTTCATCTGCAGTGTCAGGAAGAGCCATTAATAAGTGTGGATTTGCAGGGAAGCGCCACACCCACCGCCTCCGTTCATCTCATCTGTAATTTATGAGGCTTTCTGTAGTGTTTTCTACTGAGCTTCATCAAGATGCAAATTAGGAACCATATAGAATATTTAGCCTAAGCTCGGGTGGTATCAAGGAACTATGGTATACCAGGTGGAGCTAAGACAAATGCTTTGAAGATTGGTTGATTGCCATAAATGTAATCAAATGGTAAAATACATGTTTGAATATTTATATATAGATATTTTTCCCCTTTAGCAGTGCTCTTCACCCAGGAGGGAGGGGTGAAGAGAAAGATGGAGGGAAAGGTGATGGCAGAGAGGCTGTCGTGAAGCTGGTGTCGTGAGGTTAGCTGCAGCAAGTGTCCGGCTGGGCAGTGCATCCTGGCTCGCTTTCTGCTCTCTGCCCACACAACTATAGGAATGCCAACACCACACCATAACCACCCCACCCTCCCTCGTAGTGAAGCTTTGAATAGATCTGTTTAAAACACCAATTGAAGCTTCCAAGCCCAAGGAGGCATTTGATACATCTCTAATACCATGGTATTTAGAAGTCCCGATACTAGAGGTGGTTAATCCATCCTTTTGCCCCAATTTTATTTGATTATGTTTACTGAGGTCCCGATTATAAATTAACAACAAGAACACTGCTTATAAAATAAAAGAGTTTAGGCCAGGATTGATAGTGCTAGGATTTCCTGAGGGTCTGTGAACACATCTCGGAGTAAGCTTGTGTAGCTCGTGTGTAGAGAGTGGTTCTCCTCTGAAAGAAGAAACCATGGCAGCACTCATGAACTTTTCTTACTAAGTTAGTCATTTTGGCGTTGGCTACAGCCACAGTAGCCTGTGTTAGCATAAGGAAAAAAGTAGCAGCTAAACCTGCTAGCGTCTTTAGCGTGTGGCTTTTGAGAGATGTTACACTACTATGCATCAGAGATTGCTGCAGCGTGGAGATCCTGGAGAGTGTTGTAGTGATGTTCAGCTTTACTTCTTGTCACTAAAATGAGAATAGCTGGTCCAACTTCAAGGTAATTGCTGGGCCGAAGTTGTTGCGAACTTCACGATTAAAGTGCCTTCACTTCAGCTGGGTGACGAGTGAGAAAGATTAACCTGGCCTTGGTTTTGATGACTTGCAGCATTTATTTACCGACAAATCGCCAATACTGTAATGTCACGCACGCATAGCACCGATATGTTCACACATATAAAGTTACTGATAACTTCACCATCACACACGCCTTCTCTCTCAATTGCATATTCTTTACAAACACCAACCACTGACTCAGTTATCCCTTAAAATAGTGCCACATATAATTTTGTGTTGAGACTTTGTGTCGTGCTTTTTGAGACGGTTAAACAGATTTGTTTTGTTGCCACATGGATATCACCTTATAGCAAATCGTGCATGTTATGTGGCTTCTGCTCCTTGTAAGATTCTTAGAATGCAAAGTGTTCCCATATAAGAGAACTTTTCCAACCCTTTTTCTCGACCAGTCTTTCCTCCCTCTGCCATTTTACTCACACTCTCTCACTCGCTCTCTTTCTTTCAGAAATCATGATAAAAAAAATTAATCGAGATGACTTCCTATAATGACTTATCACCAGCAGCTAATTGTTTTTGGGTTTGTTTGTTTTTATTCACAACTATCATTATATACCGTATACAGCGGTACACTGTCAGGAAGGTATGGAAAGAATAGATCCCACCCAGGTCAAATTTAGATCTCAGAATCCACACAACTAAAGGAAATCCTGCAAAATCAAGCTCTAAAGGCATAGCTGGTAAGATGTTTCCTACTGCAGGCAAAGCTGTGTAACTGATGAATGTTCATGATACTCAACAAGCAGACTCACAGACTTCGTCCTGAAAGATTGGTACTTTAGATTAATGTTTAAGATAATCTTGAGCGGTATAAGTAGCCCTCATCCAGGCCTGAATTCTCCAACAGCAAGCATAGCTCAGGTTCTACATGGTAAACATGTAGATCAGCAAGGTATGTCTCAGAGACTTCAGCACCACACGTAACAAGTTATTTTAGGTTCGCAGGGTGAGACCAGGAGAGTTAGTGAGGTCAAAACGTGGCCAAAAGCAAGTATCCCGCTGTGCGTGGCTCTCGCACGTTTGAGTAAGCCAGAATTGTTTTGGCCACATCATCACCACAACCAATCACAGAGGCCTTGCCTTAACTCAAACAAATACTTGAGTAAATAGATCACCACATATTCTGCGAAGGAGGTTCATCCTACCATATATGGAGATCAACACCCTGTCACAGCAGTTAAAAGTTTGAAATCACTTGGATTTGTTTTGTCTACATTGAGCTTCCGAGCTCCCATGAAAAATTCAACAGATAAAACAGATGCAGCACAGAAATGTGCGAAATTGCTTTACAACAAAAGCGTACCCTCGTCAGGCTTTGTTTTCCTACCAGTTGTAGCACTTTTCTCCGGTGTAAAAGTCAAGGCAAATCCTTGAAAGCAGTAGTCAGGCGACTGCCAAGGGATCAAAAGCCTGACTGGAGAAACACAATGTGTGCAGGGGATATTTTTCACCTGCTCCAGAGAGACATGATGATACAGACGTTAAAAATGTAAAGAGTGCACATGCAGGTGTGCATACATGCTAGGTAAGATTAAATACATTCTGCTGCATGTCACTTGATGTGAATAGTGAATTTTATTTGCAATGCATAGGTATTTGCTTTAACCCATATCCATTCACACCCGGATAAAAAAAAAAAAAATCACCAGAAATGCAGAACTGTGGGACCGAGCCTGGAGGCATTTTGCTTGTAAAAGAAATTGGAAACTGGATTCATCAAGGAGGGATTTTGATCTCCCACCACATATTGTTAGGTCTTTATTGGCCGTCTCTGGTTCCAGCCTCAGGGTGTAAACTCTGCTGGTTCTCAGATTGAAGTATAAGGGTCTAGGATTGCAAAACTTGAAGATGAATATTTGATTCTGGCACTTGTTCGTGGAGCTAAAGCAAGATATTGACATCAATTTCATACATTTCAGTAACAATGCTGTGACAAAAGAATTTCATTTTAATGCCTAAATTCGGATTTTAGGCAGAAAACTTTAACAGGTTGCTTGGCAATTAATATGGCCTAAATCTCCATCCATTTATGTATAAATGGTGCATTTCAGTATTGAGTATGCATGCTGCTCATGCATACTCAAGAGGATGTAGAGGATATTATTACTGATGATGGACATTTACTACAGAAACAAGTCCAAGTGCCTCAGATTTCATCATCATCCTGTTCTGAAACAAGACTATACCATTTCCAAACTAACTAACAAACCTAACTAACATAAAATCTACCAATTGCACCCACCCTATATCTCTTCTGTTTTCTCATGAAGAACATGACTTACAGGGAAATAGCACTAACTAATAGCGCGTAACTTTTTATTCTGTCCATTTTAGGAAAACGGCTAATTATAAGAGCAACACTGGAAATATTTAAATACTAAACAACATTCTGAGTTGTGGGTTTTGAATCAGAGGTCTAAACTAGATTAGAAATAGCCATGCCAATCCAGCCATGGACCTTTCATACAGCTCTCTACCCTTATTTCATGTCTCTCTGCACTTTCTTTAATACTTTTTTATCAAAAACTACACCATCACTACCTTCTCCAAAAAATAAAGTAATTGAAGGCCTTGAGTACTGGTAGAGACTCCACCCACAACATCACTTAATATCCCCAGTCTACTGCTGTGTTATGAGTGGGAGCCTGAGAAATAACAGAACACATGAAGCTTGGAATACAACGCAGCAGGTCTGGATGCTTGAAGGAAACCCAAATGAAGCTTTTGGTTTAAGGGTCAGGGTCTACTTGAGGCTGTGTGTGTTAAGTGTGTGGATGTGTGCAAAGAACACAAATTAGTCAAGCCTCTTAAAATGACTACTGTTGCAGAGAGGTCCGAGCAAAACGAGCGAGTGACTTAACAAGGTATACAATTTCCCTTTGAAAATATTCAAACTGAACACATGTAAACCTCCTCCTAGGAGGCTTTGAGAAAAAAATGCATCATCAGGTCATTTAACACCAGAAATAATATAACATTCAGTCTACATACCGCCACATTATCATTACATTACGTTTTTACTGATCGCCAAAAGCAACAGAAACAGGATTCCAGGAAGAATAGTCATCACTACAGTGATGCCTAACAGGGAGGGGATCTGTAATAAACAGGAACATAAAGGTAAGTGTAATGTCTGGCATGACCCACATCCATCAGCTATTTAGTAGACATTAACAAGACATCATGACGCTTTTAACAAGCAGACAGACAGGTGAGAGGTCTGGAAGACGTCAACATTGAAAAGGCTTTTACGTCATCTCTGACCCACCTTTGTTTTATGGAACATGCAAGATGATGATGATGGTAGGAGTAGTCTAACCCACACCCACTATTCAATCTGACACCATTAAATCAATGTTTCCAACAGCTTTATCCCATTAAGTTATTCTGTGATGTGCTGAATAGCTCAGCCTTGCTCGCCTTAAGAGGAGGACTTGCACTTTTAAATCACGGGCTTTGGTGAAAGGACAAAGTTTGACAGGAGGTTAACAACGGTGTCCAGTTTTT
The DNA here is from genome assembly GCA_030544235.1 of Lepturacanthus savala. Classification (NCBI taxonomy): domain Eukaryota; kingdom Metazoa; phylum Chordata; class Actinopteri; order Scombriformes; family Trichiuridae; genus Lepturacanthus; species Lepturacanthus savala. Next base: position 27,739,077 of record CM060465.1, read on the forward strand.
AGCCGAGTTAAATCATTAAGGTTAACAGCCAAGCTTATAGCCCCATATATATGCATAACAAACCAGCTGTGGCACAAAAGGTTACTGAAATAATGCGTTTTAACTCATTACGGACAAGCTGCAATAACACTGCACCTATAATAAATTACTAAGATTATTTTTAGATACCTTTACTCAAGCTTTTATTCAATTACTAAATCATAACCTCAGCTAATAGCTCATTAGACTTCAATTTTCAGGGTCAACACCTTAGCTAATAGCTTAAGAGCAAAACCATAGCCTTGAGTTTTCCAAATAATTATTAATGCTAAAGTCAACATTCCTTTAAAAAGTGAAACCGAAAGATTGAAAACTAAAGTTGATCAGCTCTCAAACAACATAGTAACAGTTAGTGGCATTAACGTCTGTAAATCAGCGTTTGAAAGAAAACTACAGACTATCAAGCTAAACAATAATTCTTGCCTGGCTTATTAGTCTAATTGGAATGACAACCAATAAGTAAAACATAACTCCTAGTGCTAAGGATTTCACATTCATTGCAAAACTCTAGATCAAATTCAGCTAGTTCTATGGGAACGTGCATACTACAGGAAGTCATCCCAGCCAAGTTTAATAAAACCCTTATCTCACTTTACTGCTTTAATGCCCGCTTGAGTACATTTACAACACCGATATGAGTACACAAATGCTCACAGACATACACACACAGACATGAGCCAATAGGAGGAGGCAGACAGTGATGAATTCCTTTCCGGTTTGATATAAGATCCCAGTGCCGCTCCGATCCGCTCATTTATCATCCGGGATCTTCTGCTGAACCACAGATCGATTACCGATATGAACATGACTCATTATGCTGAGGCTCAACGAACCTGGCAGCACTGATGCAATGACACAACGAGTATGAAATCAACTGAAAATGTCAAGCGAGACTTCTTCATCTGATCGGATTGTATAGGTAGTTGTTAAAGTCTGATATAAAATAATTTAAAAATGAAAGAGATACGTTTTTTTTGGTAATCGAAATACATCTTTACTTTAATTTCTCCTGACATCTTCCCACCTGGTTGGCATGACACAGACTTTTATTAGGTGCAATCGTACTGTCTGATAGCTGCAAAATGCAGCCTGTATAAGCTACGACTTGGAACTGCCAACCTAAATTATATCAGGCCAGGGAGCCAAAACAAAATGCAACTGGGCTCCGACTCTGCCCCTGATTGCAGACAGAGTTGATGTTTTTGAGACATGGCTTCCAGCCCAAACTGCACTTCATCAGGCTCCACTAACCTTGTGAAATCTGGAGTGTTTCATTTGAGGGTCAGCTACATGGACACATTCCCGATGGGGTAAAATGGGAACAATGATGTTGATCCCATCCAAATAAAACAGACTGTGTTGTTTTGGTAGGGTTGAATTCATCACATCAATTCTGAGATTCTGCTGGGATGTTACACCGAAATCTAGTCTAATTAGCAAACTCACAAATGTTCGTCTTTTTTGCTTTTTTTAAAGAAACCTACAGCAGCATTTTCAGTCAACTAATGAGAGATTTTATTAGCAGCGACGTTTCTACTCATTTGATTATTTATTCATGTGTACAGGAAAAACAGAGTGAGATACTAGGGTGAATATTGTTTACTCACTGCCTGACAGCCAAAGAACAGTATCAGACATTTAAACTATTCACAATAAGTTCGAGATATTGTGAGACTCATACATTTCATATATTTTTGGGATAATAAAAATTTACCTAATAAAAATGGTGTTTTAATTCATTCATTATTAGTAATAGGTATGTATGTATACATGTATATGAATATATAGCTCTATCCTTACATATTTCTATCCTTTCCTTGCATATTCACATTTCTACATATTGTTCTTCTGTTTGTGTGTTAACTTTATAACAGTGCTGTATGTGTTGTGTTGGAGCTTCAATTTCCCTGAGGGAACCTCCCAAAGGGATCAATAGAGTCATATCTAATCTAATCTAATCCAATCCAATATCAAAGGGAACATGTACTTATTTTAAAATTCAGACCAAATAGGAAAAGCACTCATGTAAATAACAATATCCCTAACTTATTGTGAGTGGTGTAAATATGAGTGTGATGTTCTCTGATCTTTGTGAAGAAATTATTTGAAGTGTAACCGTCCACAGCTACAGAACAACGGTCCTGGGGTGAGTGAAGATTCGATGGTTCGCTGGTTCCAAAACAGAAAGAGAGATGCGTGAACTCGGGATTGCGAGGCCCCCACTACCACTCAGACAAGTGTTAAAATTAGATTTGTATGTGGACGTCAGAGGCTTGAGTAAAGAGATTTGGATGAAACATCACGTGAAGGCTATGCATCACAAAGATCTAATTGGAAAACCACAGTAATAAGATCAGCATCTGGTGTGAGTAACGCTAGTGTTCTTTAGCCACTGGCCCCTCTTTGTGTGCGAGTGTGCACTCCTTAACCTCCGGGTCACACCTGTTACCTAGCTCAAACTCCGGCTCAGGGCAAGGTGAAAGGTCAAGGGTCGTGGTGTCGCATGACATTTCCTTCAAAGATCTGTTTCTGAGGCCACACACACACACACACACGTACGTATTCTGTCAACCAAAGAATTATTGAATATTTATGTCATTGGATAAGCTTGACAACAACTGTTTCTGAGATTCATTTTGCTTATTCGCCAATGTTTGGAATCATGGGCGCCTGACAAATAATATGAGACTAAACATGAATAAGGTTTGAGATCAGTTGTGTAAGAGTTTGGAAATGCTCCTTGTATCTGGAACACATTTTTACTGCTTATCATATTTCAGAGTTCCCATTTTTTAATTCCTGCAAAGTTTTATGCCATTTAATGCCAAAGGGCTGCACATTATTTAGTCGTCTGTGTTTAATTTTTTCAAATCACAGATTTTCTATGCAATAATGACTCTTTAACATGCAATATACTCTCACTTTAACCTAATTTGTGTATTAGAAGATCGAAACATTTGTTCAATGATTGATTCACTGGCTGCGTTGCACTTGTGAAAGCTAATTGAATACCAATTAATCAATGCAAACTGATCCCAGTGGTTTGTTTTCAGATATCAAATTCAATTTTAATCAAATTCTCTATGACTTCTCAAAATGAAAATATTGTTTCCTTAGTCCTCAATGACGTTGTGGTCTTGGTTGAACAAAACACAGTGATTTTCTTTATTTTTAATCAAACGACAGTCTCTTTCTGAGCATATGTGGGCATCTATGTGATTAACAAACAGCAGAAAGCCTTAAATAAGCTCATTTATCTTTCAGGCAAACAGAAACAACTTTCATCTCAATTCACATTGTGACAGTCGGACACACTGAGAACATCTCACTGCACTGCACATGTCAAGATGTGCCCTGAGGCCAGTGTGTGATCCATAGCATTCCTGTATAGCACAAAAAAGAAGCCTATTGTGGAGGGAAAGGTCATTTATGTCACATTAATGTCATCTTTTCTAACAGCAGCGATCAATACTACCGCTGAATGTCTGTGATGGGCAAACAAAGAAAAAAAAAAGGTGAAAGGCGAATAAAACACTCCTCAGAGCCAAGTCTCTGCTCAGCTCAGCAGCTGCCAGGAAATTACAAATGAAATGAAATGTTCGAATCATTTAGGCATCTTTCCTGCGACTGCATCTCGGCGTCAAGACTCTATCCCCGTCATTCAAAGACAATGCAAACCGCTAAAACCGCCGCAGCCCTGTGACGTTTTAAGATCCAAGAAACGCCGCCTTCCTGTCACTCACCGCGAAGAATGCCAGGTATGTTGACAATTCAGAAGTCTAGGAGACAATCCAGCAAACATTCGCTTCCAAATATTTTGCGGACAGGCATCCGCGGGGGCCGGTTATCGAGAGGGCAGATCTGAAATCTTCTAGGCAAACGAGGCCCCCTCATCCGCTTCAAACAGGTGGAGCGGCGACAGTGTCCGACGCCTGCCTTTGTTGACACTGTCTCGACTCGCGAGTGCTAATCAAAACAAGACGAGGCAGCAAGTAACAACAAGAACCGACGGCTGGAGTCACACGTGAGCGCACAAGGATCTCGTTCATCGGGAGACCAGCCGCAGCGGCTGCGTCGAGCTGCGGTAATGCACTTAAACTTTCACTGGCGTGAACTTTTGACACCGAAACTGAAGAATGTTTCACTTTCGCAAACACATTCTTCGCATAAACAGGCGGGTTGAGTACTGATTAATGCAGGAGAATAAAGGATAATGGGGGGGAATACAGCAGAACTGCAGCTATGATTTCATAATTATGGGGTTTTTGGAGTTTGATAATAATGTTTTTTTTTCGCTCTCTCTATAGTTGACCATAATGTGAATATCTTTCAACCCACAATCTCATGTTAAGTATCAGGTGGAAGTCCCATTCATTTGATGTGTGATTTTGTGGAAACATCAGCCAGATGATCAGATGACTCTGGCTGCCATGTGCAGTATACAGCTCTGGAAAAAGAATCACTGCAAAATTATCAGTTTTTCTGATTTTACTACTGATAGGTATGTGTTTGGGTAAAAGTAACATTTTTGTTTGAGTCTATAAACTACTGACAACATTTCCTGCAAATTCCAAATAAAAATATTATCATTTAGAGCATTTATTTGCAGAAAATGTTTTCAGACCTCAAACAATGCAAGTTCAAAGTCATTTTAAAACAACATAATACTAATGTTTACACCTAAGAAGAGTTCAGAAATCAATATTTGGTGCAATAACCCTCATTTTTAATCTCAGCTTTCATGCGTCTTGGCATGCTCTCCACAAGTCTTTACCATTGTTCTTGAGTGACTTTATTCCACTCCTGGTTCCTCTTTAATCAGAATGAGGTGTACATGTGTTGGAATTCAACAGACGCTGGAATGGAATGGCTGGAATACATGCAGAGATACGGATTTCAGAAAAAAAAAAATGCAGTGGTCTCTTATTTTTTCCCTCACTTTCAAACTCTCAACACCTAGAACTGAAATGATTATGGAAATTAATTGACATCAGATTAATAAGCAATTATTCAGATCATATTCTAGTCGACAAACATCCTATGGTCGCTGCTTTTCATTAAAAAAAACTGTCATAAAATGGTTATTTTTTTGGACAATAGCACCGCTTACTTTACACCTGAGCTCATTTTTTATCTTTATGATTGCACCTTATCATTTAATTGACTGGACTAAAAGAGTTAGCCTTGAACCTTTAGTAGCAGTCTGTTCAAACCAAAAAGCCTTTTGATGGTTAAGGCTAACCTGAGAATACAGATATTGACAAATGAAATTAGCGCATTTAAAAAATGTTCACACTTCTATTTTTTTTTAATGGCTTATTTTAACACCTGCATTAAAATTCATTTCTGTCTTCACTTGTCAGAGCCTCCAAGCCTGAATTCCACTCTTAGGAAGAATTAACCAGCAACAATAGAAGCAGTTTTATGATTTAATGCAGAGCATATTCAGGTACCTTTGGTGTCTAATTAAACAATGTATGTCATTTGGAGAAATGAAATATACCTATACTAATATTAAACCCTAATATAATGTAGATATCAGTAGTTTTTTTAGTGTAATGCATTAGTTAACCTGTATCACACTCCAAAGTCCTGTGTAAAAAGCTTGTCATGGTCCACATACCTGTTGCCAGGTTTTGTCAGCTCAAATAGCTCGAATAGACAGATCGTTGAAGGAAAAGTAGGGCAAAGAAAGATGATCCCTTGCAGGTAAGTTACAGCCATTAAGAGTGTTTAACTGTCATTCTAAATGAAGAATTATTTTTACAAATATGCCAGTCAAATAAATGGAAATTCAACTTAGCAAACTGGACTAAGGAAGGAGCTTAATATAGTATTGTTGAGCTGGACAATATAAGAATATTGTATCATTATTGTGAGAATATCATCTAAGATGTGAGATATTATATCATGTTGTTTTTTTTCCTGATTTTATTCAGTGCATAGAGTGATTTTGTGAATTTACAGACTGTTTTAGCTGGTAAACCTTAGGCTAGAATAAGTGAATTGGTAGAGCTCTCTTTACACATGCAATTTACAATATAATAAATGAAAAAAAATATATAATACATCAGCTTTCTTCAATTTCCCTGAGGGAACAAGTAGATTTATCTATATTGTTGTTATACTGTTATAGTGTTAACCAACATTACTAATCAATATTCATCAAAAATCTCATTCTGTGTCTTAATTTTTTTAATTAATTCTCATCCCTAAGATATTGCGTCTATATCGAGCTTGATGTATTTGGTCAAACATATTAAAATATTAACAGGTTATGACTATGATGAGTAGGAATTATAATAATACAAAATATAAATAGGCTATAAATACTGATAGCCCATACATACATATTATACATCATTATAAATCAATCATATTATCAGTCAGCTGTTCATTGAGATCAATATAGGGGGCAATATCTTAGGGATAAGTGTTAATTAGACAATAGTTACAGAATGCACATATATAATGTACCATATACTGCACTATACATAATTATTAGTTTATCATAGTCACAGCCTGTTAGACTGCATATATATAGTACCATAGCTATTTAAAGTTCTACTGAAGCACTTCTGGTTAGATGTTATTTGATTTATTGATTTATTTGCATTTCGTTGTTTAGTACTTGTGACATGTGCAATGTCAATAAAGTTGAATCTAATCTAAAATATTTGATTCTGTCGATAACGCTCTGCCCCCCAACTTAAATATATGCATTTTATGCAGGTAGAATAGCAGCCAGTTTAATAGCACACATTTCCCACATCGCTTTAATACATTAGCATTGCGTGTGTGGTGTAAACACTAAAATAAAAGGCTCTGAAAGACCCCTGGTGGTCCCAGGACCCCTGTTCGGTCACAGCTTGTCCCGTTTTTTGCAAACGCTGAGAAGTTGTTTGTTAAGAGCGCATTTCGCAAACGACGTTGTGCGCCAAACTAACTTTTTTTAAAGAAATTAGCGAGTTGTTTCTCGCTATTTCAGCCTCACTCACTCAAGTTGTGACAGCAGCAGCAGCAGCGACGCTTCGAGCTCAGCACGCAGATATCATTCAACGTGAAAAAAAGCGCAGCGAAGCTAGCAAACTTCTCCGCTGTCCCCGTTCGCATCACTGCACGTGAACTGCATTCGTTTTGACATTAAGCGCAACCGTTAAAAAAGACAAGTCGGCGTCTCCCGCAAAAAAAAAGAGACGCGACATTCCCGTAACGAACTGGAACTTGGCATCCCGAAGGAAAACTGACGAGACTTGTGGCTCAAGACACTTTCAATTTTGGAGGAGGAGGAAAGAAGAAAAACGCTTTTAGCGAACTTTTCCGTACCTTCTGAGACGCCGAGTGTCTCCCCCGTCGGTTCTACCGCTTCCCGGCAACCATAAATCCCGGTTTCGGCAGCGTCGTGCTCCGCGGAAACAGCGACAAATTCCGAGTGTGAGCAGCTTCAACTCTTTGCCCAGGGTTTTTTCGCACACGGCTCCTCTCTGCGTGGCTCCGGTAACAGCCGCTGCAGTTTTTTCCACCAGCCCTGCTGCCGCGGAAGCGCGCGCCCCGGGATACTGGGCTGGCCGGGGAGACGCGCGTGCACGCGCAATTTACAAGGAAGGGACTTCAAAACAAATGTGAAAATCACCTTTTATTATTTTTTTCCCCTCTCTACTTTACTTGGGCATTTTACTTTTTTTTAATTATGGAAAATATTTCCAATTATAACACGTTTAACAAGAAATTGTTGTGTTGAGTGGCATAAATGTAAATATGCTGGGTTGACATAATGTTTTGGTGTTATTGAGACTTAATTATAAGGGTGAATCCAATATAACTTTTAAATGTTATTAAAAAGGGTTAATCCATCATAATTTTTAAGTTAGTTCAACATATAACGTTTGATTTAAGTTTGGGTGACCCAATGCAATGGAGGAGTTACAAATATATTTAAAATTATACACTCAAAAAACAATTTTATGCTAAACTAGTATATTATAATATTTTAAATACAGTTCGACTTAATTCTTTAAGATGAAACCAGCGGTTTCCAAACTAGTTTGTCTTTTAGCACCTTCAAAGCACCACCAAATATTGATTTCTCTCCCAACTTCTTAAATGGTTATTTTTAAATAAATATATAAATGATCCAATATTTCACTAAATAATCAAACATTAGAAAATGTATCAGATTTGTGCATCAGAAACATGCCATAAACCCCAATATAATGTACTTTTGTTGTTTTTTCTTTCTCTTTTTACTTCTGCAGCAGTAACTCTGAAAATATATTTTTAAAAAAAAGTAAATAATTATATACGTTATATAAAAGTGATTTTTAAACCAGTTTTACTGCAGCCCTATTGACATAAAACAGTAGGTACACACAGGTGTTACCAATGAGACTAATTAAGGTTCCATTCAGGTCAATTGCTCACTGGAAAAGCTCTGCTGCACTAGATGTGACCTTAATTAACATCATTGGTAACACCTGTGTTTATACCTACTGTTTTATGTCAGTATGGCTGCTGTAAAAATGCTAATTTGAATTATTCTATTGAAATAAAAAGTCATGAAATTACCTATATAAATGCTCGTTAATTATACTATTATGTTATGCATTACTCTGTTTAAATAATGACTAAATTCATTTTCATATGAATACAAAACTAATTCACGTTTCATACACAAACTTTTACTATGAAGCGTCACCTCATGTAAGGTGATGATGTATTTAAATTTAGCCGTCTCCATGACAACTAAGTAAACTCCACCTGCTGAGTATTTGAGATGTGGTTGAAAGCTCCTGAAAAAGCTAATAACCTCTTGAGTTGAGTGAGGGGTGTTTTCTTTTATGGTTATGAATTACCTTTCAAGCTCATGTTTTATATATATTTCCTTTCAAAATACTTTTTAAAGACTCACTCATGTTGACTTTTTTTTTTTTTTTCCATTTGCTAATGCGTCTTTGTAAAACAGGCCATGGTGAGTGTGTGCACTTACTTTTTCAGTTATTGAAAAGCATTGAGTGCAGTCAATGTGTCTCATCTCATTGACATAATGCTTTTCCTAAGCGATAATGACCACTGGAGAGGAAATCCCCCTCCTCTCCTTCCCTGCTGCCTTCAGGTGCTGTTGGAAATATCCCAATCATAATTAAAAGACACATGCACATGAAAAACACAGGGCAATGGTGAGTTTAACTCTGTCTTTATTTTTTTTCCCCCCCCATTTTACCCACTTGGCACCCATATTTGGTGAATGGTAATATTTAGTCTGTTCAGCAGATGTAACAGCTGTTTGGATTTAGCTTTTATATTAATATTTGGAATTGATCACAAGGCAATATGAGATTTGGATCACACCCAGTTTGATGAAAGCTTTAAACTCATTGCTTTTTGTAAGTCTTTTCTTTGGGGGAAAAAAAAAACATCCATTAAAGCAAACAAGTATTTTTTCAGACAGCAGAAACATTGGATTTAAGACAAGCAACGTGGGGTTCATGCGGAGAACATGAAGGCAATATGCGTTGGGGAAGAGGGGGAGGAGCCGAGCCGAGGGGTTGACATGTGGGATTGACTCAAGTTTTTTTGCACATTCCAAGCATTGTTTCCTCCTCCTCCCTCACTCAGTCCTGGGCACCGAGGCCAAGGATTTTCCAGGGCTGGGGGAGATGGATCGGATGATGGATCAAGGCAGAGGGAGGATGACATGCATTTTCCTCTTTTTTTTCCCCCCCATTTTTAAGAGTAAATTCTCTGCTTCCCCAGCTGAATAAATAAGAGTTAGAGGGGTGAGATTTCATTCTGAGCTTTTATATAACTAGTCTGCACACCTCACCTGTAAACAGATTTCTTATCTTTGGAGATTATGAAATCCGCTGCGGGACAAAACTTTAAAGATGGAGCAGAAAATCTTTCTCTGAGATGTAAGGGATACAAGTTCTTAGTGAAGTAAAGCCGAAACAGCTGGTAAAGGCTGAGAAATATTATGACACGGTTTTGATCAGAGGTGAAATCCTCCTCTTCCTCATCAACATCATTGTCTTTTCAGATACGCTACTATTCACGACTTACGTTTGAAAGAAAAGCGCTGTTTTTTCAATGGAGATAACTTTAAACTAATCAGAAATACACTCTATACATTGCTAATGAGGTAAATAACTATTCTGGATGCAAATGTCTGGTTTTTGGTGCAATATCTACATAGGTGTATAGAGGCATTTTCTATTCATTTTACAACCCATGGTGGTAAATAGAAGTGTGACTTTTCATGGAAAACACTAAATTGTCTGGGTGACCCCAAACTTTTGAACAATAGTGTACATTATTATCTCTACACAGAACATAAGTCTCATTATAAGTATACAAAAAAAAGATGAAAAATCCTTTCCAAATAACTGAAGTCAGCAAAGTAGCTCATTTCTTGAAGAGCATGCAAAATCAGTCAATCACACTCTTTTCGTCCTGTGTAATCCTTCAGGTAAAATCCCAGCGAAATGTAATCCGGTCATTTCCTTTAATTTGTGCAATGTCAGTGCACATGGTCACAGAATACTGATATGCAGGTGGAGCTCAGGCCCTCAGATCTGAGACAGAGAGAGAGAGACAGGGGGGGCTGGATGGGCAGCTGGAACCAGAGGTACTGAAGTTTGAACCGACTCGTGTCAGCAGCCTGACGATGGAACAGAATTTATAAGGAAGCTTAAATAATAATGACAGATCCTCTTAGGAAAGTAAGGACAAGTTGCAAGACCTTATGGAGCGGTTCACTCGAAAAGATTTGGAAACGTTCCTCGTTACTCTGTAACTCATTAAACCTTCCAACACCTTCATACAATATTTATTTCACCATAGCACCAACATGCCGTACTCTTGATTGTATTTCAAAGTACTTGTGTTCGTTTCTTTTCAAACTGGAGGATTTATCGGTCTACTGTCAAATGCGTTTACTGGATACGCTGAGAAACTTGACATTGCAGCAACTTAAATAGCACTTTAAAAAGACTTACAGCAAAGCATCTTCCCTGCTGAGGATCTTTTGAGAAAGACACCAGCTGCAGCGAAGCTGTTCCGTGGCGCTCTTTCATGTCGGTTAGCAGAAGTCCACAGAGTATCATAAAAACTCTGAATCTGTTCCTTATTTTTGAAAAGGCATGTTCAGAACACACGTGTTATATAATTTAGAATAGGGCAGAGATAGCAGGTCTTGAATAATGAAATATCCATATTTAGTCACACTTTTACACATGTAAAAGTATGACGAGATTTTTTAAACATTTCCTTAAAAAAGACCAAAAAAAAAACATTGAAAGTATGTCATAGCAAATTTTCCAAGTCATTTTCCACCTTATAAACTGAGGTCAACAGTGACCTTCAGCAGTGACTCATTTAACGGAATTCTTTATTGATTAAATAAGAAGGGCTATTGTTCCATTGGAAAAACATTGTTAAAAAAAAAAATCACTTTCGATGATAAATGTTTATCGGCCGTGCATGAATTAAGCACAGCCGCGCCGTCACCTGCTTTGATCATGAATACACTAACGAGGCCGTAATAGTGCGAGGAAGCATTTAGGACACTGGGACCATTGAAAGCAAAAAAATCAGCACATGTCGCCTGACTCATCCTCTCTGCCCCTGAGTCACTCCCTCCCTTTCCCGCCCCCCCCCCCCCGGTCCAGGATCTGTGGCTCTCTGCTGGAGCTGGCTCCGTTATCCCAACGTCGACCCTGCCACTCCACGGGCAGGACGGCGGCCAAGAACGCCGACAAGGCCCCAAATAAGGAGGAAGAGGCTGTTTGTGTTTCAGTGGGTGTTTCACTGCGAGGACAAAAGCCTGGGTGTGATGCCGTGGGCCCGTCAGGAGGGAATCGGAGCGTATAGCCACGCCGTTTCTCTGTTCCAACTATGCCGTCATGTCTTAAAATAGCTTTGTAGATGTCCTGCGTTATCTGATACCACAGAGTATACAGATCGGGGTGTATGATTGGTGTGGGGGTGAAACGGGTCAACATCTGGATTAAAACTTGAGGTATGATCCATTACTCTGCACCATTTATAAATCCCCCCCCCACTCTGTGTTGTTTTTCTTTTCTTTTTTTTCTTTTTATACAGCTTTGGGCCAACATCAAAGCAATATAAAGGCTGCAGCTAAGCTCATTATACAAATGAGCTTTGGTGCCAACTGCATACGCCAAGCAGCCCACATGTGAAAGATGATCTCAAAAGTGAAAAGGTAAACAACTCTAATACGGTAGTGTGTGTCCCACTGGACACAGAGCTCCTCCGAAGCTAGTGCTTCTCTAAATTTTCATTTTTTTTTTGTTTTAGCTAGCTACATGGTGTTAGGAATGGTAATGGTGGTTGGTCCACCGCTTTGGTCGACCTTAACAACTACTGAATGGATTGCCATGATGTTTTACAGTGACATTAATAGTCCCCAGAGGATGATCCACTGTGACCAGAGGATTAATTGTAAAGACTTTGATGATGATTCGCTAACCGTTTTCCCCCCGAGGTGGCACCATGAGTCATATCTGTGGTTGAGTGAAACGTCTAGACAGCTAATGGATGGATTACCATGAAATTTGGTTCAGACACATTTAGGACGAATACGGACATAATTCAAGCGATTCCAGAGCTTTTCATCTGGTGACATCATCCGGGTCAAATTTAAAGTCAAAATAATTTGGTTAATGGCCGAATACCTGCAAAACCAAAAGACACAATCACCCTCAGCTGTACCTGGTGCATTATGGTGATTAGAACATGTGAGCATTCTAAACGAAACAATACCTACTAGCACCTAGAATGGGATTATTGCTTAGCACCCAGAGGTGCAGCTTGCACTAATTCAAAGCCATCTTTCTTAGGAAACATGCATCTGATCCATTTCATACTCGACCCTGCACTCCAGTGATAATCATATATAAAGAAATAAAGATTTTTTCTTTCATAGTTACAGGATGATGCTACAGCGCCACCTGTTGGTCAAATGGCGCCAAATTTGTCATGGTCACTGAGACGTTCCATTTACATATAATTACCAAATGTGGTTATAATAGCTCAAAATGTTCATGAGATATTACAGTTTTTTTTGTAATATAAGCTCCGTCCATGGCAAGTTGAGCAAACTTTGAGGGTCAGCTACACCAAAACTGTATGGAGTATTAGAAACTCAAAATAGTGTCTCTTCCTGGCTTAGTCTGGAGACGTTCTGTACCAAATCTGGTGATGAGTGCTCAAAATGTGTAGGATGAGTGACAGATGATAGACTTAAACTAACGTGTAAAAGATTATACACGAAAAGCAGCATTTTTTTGTTACAGTGCCACCATTTGGCCAAATTGTACCGACTTTGACACTGCACTTCCCTTCAGTGTCCCAAGCAGTACACTCAAGTGTGAAATTGACTTGATGAATGGTTGTAAAGATATGAGGCAAATACGAGAGGGAGATTATAATTTAGATAGATATCGCAAACATAGGTGTTGTTTTATAATCAAGATCTTACATCTTTTGCGAAAAAGTGGAAATCTAAAGCTGGCTGTCACTTTGACAATTAACTGACGTTACTGCCAAAAGAAGCCGTCATTAGATCAAGCTTCCTGGTTGTAAATGTTAATAGTCTCATAATGACTTTTGAAATTATCAAAGTCCTCTCCACACTGTGGCCGCATGACCACAGGGACAATCTGTACTTTTGCAATGTGCACGTAACACAGAAACTGGGATTCTCCTAATGTTCATGCATACAGCATAAAGTAGGAGTCAGCAGTTGTGTATTATTAGTTCACAGTATGGACCAGCAGCCCTCCTGTGGGAACAGATCGGCGGTTATGGACATTGTTGCCCATTGTTGGATATAACACTGTGACACATGTGGCCATTGTGGACGGGAAGTCTCAGCTGGCAAAGAGGAAAAGGGCATCAGCGAATGGAAACAGGAGGGGCTCATAAAGTCAAGTCCAAAACAAATACAGTACTATATTAGAAACTCAATACTTCAAATCCGAGCTAATTTGCCAGCTCCCGGTGAAACAAAAGGGAACCCTCGTTTTAAATTTTAAAGTAAATCATAACGAAAATCATTTAAAAAGAGTCTTTTGTTTTTCTCTGGTTTAATATGGCTATGCGAGTGAAAAAATCTGATACAGTAGGTTATTGTTTCTCGAAGCTGCGTGCAGCTCAGTCGAGCTGAGAAATGAGCTGCCGAGTGCAAAGTTATTCCTCCAGATTCCAGTAAATTACAGTAGAGCTGCTCCGTTAACTTAAACCAAATCTGTTTGGCTCCACGCTTACTGAACGCTGCAAGTAAATAAGCACAATTACAAAGATAGCTACTCCAGAAGATCAGCAGAATATATCTATTTGATGCAATAGACCGAGTTAAAAAAAAACTAAGCTGTTGGGAAATAACCGCTGATCTAAGCGTGATGTATCACAAACTGAGTTTGTTAAATAACACAAGTCGCTTCTTTAATATTTCCACCACATATTTTAGATACACCGTCAAAGAAAGACCCTTTTGACCATGACAGTGGTTATTATATAAATAATTGTTTCGATTAAGAGGAAACAATAAAACTTGTGGTATCCAACTTTCGTTTTCATTTTGATTCAAGTACATTCCCAGCAGGTCATAAACCAATCCTGAGAGACTCAAATCTCACATGATGTGAATAAGTTTATTGAAAACACAAACACTTTTTACACACAGAAAGAAAAAAAAAAAAGGAAATGGCACATTTTTCTTCAACAGATCGTTTAAAAAAAAAAAAGGAAACCTGCTCATCAATATTTCTTGTGATATGATAAATACAAACTCACGTACACATTTCAAATCGGACACATTTTGAATAGCTTGGATATTGTTGTGGAAGCATTTGCTAGAAATTGACGGTGGAAAAAAAAAGAACAGAAAACTTCGATTGACAGAAAAACAGCTTTTGTTAAGGTTCCTCCTCATGTCGTCTCATTATTTTATAAAACAAACTACTGCTATATTAATCAAGTGTTAACGGCTTAAAAGCATATAAAAAAAAAAAACAATAAATAAATATGAGACGCTACATCACCTCCACCTATGCCACCTTAGCGGAGTAATAAAAGATATTTTAAAATCGTTTGAGACGACAGATCGACGGGAAGATTCACCTTCGCTTGGAAATTATGTCCCCTTAGCGTCGCTGTAAATCCCGATCCATCAAAAACGTGGGATCCTGTCCAATTATCTGGGGAAAAAGACAGCGAGAGATATACTTGTGTTGTGATTTATAGGTGCAGCCATGGAACCGATTTTAAATACATAGAAAATTGATTTACCAATAGGAAAAACAAGAAATTTAATGACTGAAAATACAGATTTTATATTGTTGGCCAGGATTTAAAAGACTGCTTTAAAGCCTGGTTAAACTGTGATTGGTATTTATTTTAGACAACTAAACCATACAAATCTCCTTCTTACCTATCCAAACGGTTCACCACGTCCCTCACGGTGTTGATGAGATTCTCGTTTTCCTGCGGGTTACTGATGATGAGGCTGTGGAGCTTCTTCATGTAGGAGTCGATGGTTTCCAGAGAGGGCATCTCTCCGCTGCCTGAAGGACAACAAGATGCGCGATGTCGGCTATTTGTCATAAGATGGAAAGTATTCATAAGATTTCACAAGTTTGATTTTTATATCACTCAAACGGTCGTAGACGCCGTCAGTAGGTTGCAGTTGACAACTCGTCTTTTATGTTAGCAAAGTGTTTGCTGAGCACCGAGTGCTGGGATCAATGCAAACAGATCAGAAAGAAAAAGAACCAAGCACAAAAATACCAGAGTCATCACTCCTGGTGTTATTGCTCCGGGCTAAATCAAAGCATGTCCAAAGCTGTCGATTTTAGTAAATGAATTGTAATGGAACAATTACAGACGGAACCTAACTCTCACTGAACTTTTGATGTAACTTACAGTGTATTGATGCCTTCTTCGAAACAGAAACTGCCTGATAGTTTCCCTGAGGCAAGTGGATTTTTGAGTGGATTTTCCAATCGTCTTTCATTGTGAAGCTTTTTTTTTTTCTGAAATTATGCAAATGTGTTTGAGTCTGTGTCTCTGCTGAGCGAGGAGTCCAAATAGTTGCGAAAAGAAAACTGCCAGAGAGAATCCGAGGGTGTGATTCTGTCTGTGGATTAAACAAGTGGGAACAAAGTAGAACCGCATTCCTTAAATCTAAATAATAAACATGTTAAGATGAATGTGGGTTCACAGCTCGACTTGACCAGGCAGTTTCTAAAAGGACCGCGAGCCATTTAAGTAGCGGGTCCAGAAAGAGTCACGTGGGAGTTCAAAGCCCAGTAAATACACTGCTGCTGTACAAAAAAAAACATTATTTCATTATTTGTCACAAACTTTAAAACGTAGGGTGGTTTATGTTTTCCCAGAGCATTTTTTTTAATCTATCTTGATTTTTAATCTTATTTAATTAAGTTTTAATTTCTGATTGTTCTATTTTTTTTTTATTTAAAGTTTTTGATTTCCCCCCTTTAATTAACTGTTTCTAAATTGTATCTTGATGCTTTTAATGTGTTATGTAAAGCACTTTAAATTACCTTGTTAAATTGTGCTACAAACTTTCCTTACCCAGTTATTGATAGGAACCTTTGTTTAGCTCAGTGTGACACAAGGACATGTTTTGAAGTGGCACCGCCGGAGTTATTGGACTGAGCTGAATGTTCCCTACACACTAAAAGTTGAATAAATTGTGTAACCCAGCAGGTTAAAGCAGTAGCAGAGAGGAACTTCTGATGAAGTTGCAGCTTTTACTGCCGACAGCACGCTTTTATTTTGAAGAGTCTTGTGTGACGAAATTAACACTGGTATTAGTCCAGTAACGAAATGGGGGTTAAATTGCAACGGAAGCAAACTCAACTGATTTTGTATCCACTTAACCCAACCCACTTTTCATGCTGGTGCCACCACAGCCCCTTAATGCCCGTGCGGTCAAAACTGGGGAATTTATGCTAATTTATACAAATTTGAACTTTAACCCTCACTAAGGACGCATTAAAGAAACAAAATCAGTTGAGTTTGCTTCTGCTGCAGTTTCTTTAACCTTTTTTTCATAAAATTACTTGACTATATGGGATATCGGATCGATGGCCTTTTTTTCCCCCTGGAACAGAGATTAGCGCTACTCGAACTCACCTGGCAGAGGTACGGAAGAGAAGCTGGAGGCGAGTGCCTGGCGCAGGGTCTCCAGGTGTTGGTGGAGCAGCCCGTTGCGTCCCCTCTCCTGCAGCACGTCACCTTCCAGCCGCTCCACCGCCCCGCGCATGCTCTCCACGTGTTTCTGCAGCGCCGCGTTGCGCTCCTCATACTCCATGTTGGTTTTACGCAGCTGCCGCATCTCAGCCTCGCGCGCTGTTGGAAGAAAAAACGGAGAGAGAGACGGAAACAAAGGCGGATCAGAGAGAGTTCACACCGTGAGATTCCCGCCGTTGGCCGCTGTCGTCCGTTTTTACTTGTTAGTGTAAATTAATTTGTTAGATTAAAACATTACTGCATTTAAAATGGGAGGCATTACGCTGCTACTGCATTACTTTTAAGTTACTCTCTCCAAAATAACTGGAATTATGGATTCAGCGATCTAAATAAAGCTCACCTTTGTCGTTATTGCTGCTAGTCACAACAGGAATCTTGCTTTTCAAAAGTTTTCAAAAAGCTGCTGATTCCACTGTTGAAAGTGGTTTTCATGTCTTCAACAAGTCTCCTAACCTCTTGATGCTGAAGAATCTCAGAACAGGAGGACTTTAATTTTGTCTGTTTTGTGGTTTTATCTCCACTTTGATGCTCCACCTGCTTCCTTATTAACTTCATGTCACTATGGCGCCTCTGTAGATGTTAAACTACTGCTGCTATTTCAGGAAGTGGACAGTTCTTTAAGTGTAGCACAACAAGTGCATTTGTCTAGAATGTTCTTCAAATCCTTATGGTCGACGATCGACGATGACTCTGCTTGGGCTTTTTTTTTTTTTTTACCTTTGCTGTGGTTGAGAAACTCCTCCGTGAAGATGGGTATGTCGAACACAGTCCTGTCCTTTCCCTCCGTGTCCTTCTAAAGGGGGCGGGAGACAGAGCAACAGCAAAAGAGATAAGCGGAGAAAACACTGGGCCACAGCCTGACAGAGAGAGGAGGTCATTCATCTCTCTGGGCTGTAGGTGGTCGGGTAATTGATTTTCATGCCTGGCCCGCGAGGGAAATACAGTGATACTGATTAAGAAATGAGCAGGTAGAAGTAATTTCATCAACAGCGCTGCTAAGATATCAACGGCTCTGAAACTGTTCGCCATTCATTCGCAGTAAAAATTGCATCGCTGCACAATAGCAGCGCCGGTTTCTACTTATACATTTTCTCTTATAAAAGCATGCATCATCCTTCCTCCTTTTCTCACTATAATGAAATTCATTCTGTCCTTTGAAATCTAAAAGGTGGAGAAATTACCGGTATCCCCCCCCCCCGGAGGAATTTCTTCATCACCTTGGCTGTAACCCTTCGGAGCGCTGAAACGCTGACAAATGGGAACCTCTTAATTACACGTGCGGAACTTAATAAAAATGAATTACACACTTTGGCGGAAGCCGAGTGTTTGGATCGCGAACAAACACGGCGCCGCAGGCGGATTAACCCGGCTTTAGTGGTGCGACAATAGGCAGGAGAGGAGGGCAAACACGACGGATTGAGGTTCTTCCGTGAGAAAATAGCCCCCCCCCCCCAAAAAAAAGAAGCTTTTGCTATTATTACATAAACTCCAAATCAATGAAATTATTGAGTTTTTACCATTTGCACAGGTTCAGTTAAGTCTTTGATGCTGCTGCTCATTGCTGTCATTTCTTAATTATTTTCCATTGCATTTTAACTTTGTTTTTAATTTTCTTGATTAATTTAAATTAATTTTTTGGTAATTTTTGGTTTAATTTCAATTTCTTAATTTTTAATCTTATTTAATTTGAACTAATTTACATTTTCCCCCTTTCAGTAAACACTTTTTAAAATATATCTTGCTTGTTTGATCTTTTTTAATTGCAATTAATTACATTTCCCCCCTTTTAAATCAACTGTTTTTTTGTTTTTAATTTCAATTTCCTGATTTAAAATCTGTGCTTTTAATGTTTTATTTAAAGCACTTTGAATTACCCTGTTGTTGCTATGCAAATAAACTTGCTTTGTCTACACATCATTGTCTCTTAAGTTAAAACCAAACTTAATATTTCATGTTGATTGTGTTTGCCAGTACGAAAGAAAACCATCATCAATCGTTACATCAGCGCACATCATATGAGATAATGAAACAAAGCAGAAAGCGATTCACTTACGACATAACCACAGATCATTTTTAGGAGTTTTTACTGTCGCGCGCCCGATGAGATATAATAAGACGGACTGTAAATAATTCCATTGATTTATTCAGCGACGCTGTGTGGAATCACTGTTGGCCGGACATTTATTCTGTGACGCCGTCCTCTTGCTCCCAATTGGAGCTGCGAGGATTTATTCACTCAATTAAATATGATATTTGCTTCTCATGGAAAGTGATTGCGAGCGTGGCGGGGCAGGAAAGAGTTACTGACCTCATGAAGTGCCTCATTGGCTGCCTGGTGTCCAACATCTGGAGAGGAAGGAAAGAATAAAGACAGAGGACAGCAGATGATTCATGTTTCCCCCGGCGTAGCAGGCTTTTACTGCATTGTGATCTGATAGAATGATTGAAAATATACATATATATATATATATATATTTTTAAATCCCATCTCTGCACTCTACGAGTGAAGATATTGTCAATCAATCAACTTCAACGAGTTGGAACATTTTCTTCGTCTTTTTCATTTTTGTCCGTCATCGACGTTTTTCCTATTTCGACTGGGATTTTATCCATAGTAACAAAGCAGGAACAGGTAATGTAGACCATGTGTTGGATGAGCAGAGTGACAGTTACTTGGCCTTTAGTTGGACTATAATTTATAATCTGGCCTAACACTAACTCATGCGGTAGAACTCTTCCTCGCCACATTGCATTCGACTTGGCAAAGTACACTGGTCAATGACAAATAATGTTTGGGAAGATGAGAAATTAAAAAAAAAAAAAAAAAAAAAAGTTAAAATACTGTTTTAAGAACTTGTTATTTAAAAGTCTAATTGTATAATTATGTTTTACAAAACTTATGATTTTGGGTGATTTTTAGACAAGAAATGTCAAATGGTGTCAAACATGAAATCCTCTTAGAATAAAAAAAAATAGCATGTGGTTTTAATTTTTAAAATTAAAATGAATTTTTAAACAATCTAGTATAAAGTTAGAGTTATGTAAAGTTTAAGGTTACTCTACAGTTTTGTCACTGATCCATATGCTGCAAAAAATAATCTCAACAGGTGAAGATATTTCATTTAGGTACCATTAGTCCAATATTGAATAGAATTATCTTATTCCAATGGCAGATAATTTACCTTATTTCACATTTTTTTCCCTGATTTGGGTCAATCTGGTCTTGTTTTAAAAGAAAAAGATTAAATTGACAAATTGTGAAATAAAAACTTGAAATAAGCTAAATTATCTGCCACTGGAATTAAATAATTCTACTCATTATAGGACTAATAATACCAAAATGAGATATTTCCACCTGTTAAGACTTCAGCTTTTGCAGTGTATGATAAAATCTCTTTGACCAAATAATGAACTGTGGATGTTTTGTGGGTGATTAAACCATATTGAAAATCATTATCTAGTGTTTTTGCAGCACTTTTCACTTGTCTGCTAGCAACTTGTCAGCCAGATGCGTTTCTAACTCACCTCCCCTGTGTCGCTTGCCCTTCTGCTTCTCCTGGACCTTCCTGGTGAAGTGTTTGTAGGCCTCCGTCTTCTGGTATTTCTCCAGCTCCCGCATGTACCTCTCCTTGTCTCGCTCCGCCTCGTCCAAGTACCGCTGCCGAGAGGAGGAGGAAACCCGGAACGATTGGGACGAAAAGAAGAGGATCGCGTGGCAGCGGTGATTGATCAGCCATTTCTACGGTTGAAACTTTCCAGCAGGTATCAAAGTTGGAAACTTAACGGGAATAAATCTAACATTTACAAAACTGAAGGTTGGTCCTCAACAGGGAACTTAAATATAGTTGGAGAAAATATATTGCAGCATAATCTTGGCTAAAACAACCATATTTAAAAGGGATAGTTCAACATTTTTTAAACTTTTCCCATCGTCATAGCAATAGGTGTTTTACCTTTTTTTAGGTAAAACGAGCTGTTTCCAGACCAGCGGAGTAGAGCCGTGAGCTGCTCGGCTACTACTACACGGCTAATGGTATTTTTTGGTTTCCCTCATCAAACTCAGCAAATACACAATCCAGCAACTCCCAATGCTGTGGTGGACGAATTGTGACCTGGACATTCACCATGCTATGAGAGAATAACTGGAATGTTACACGTGGAGCAAATACTCAGGACTACTTTCTGCACTAAGCCACTGGGTGGGGTGATGTCACTAAACGTGCGCTTTTGAGATCACTCCGCCGAGCAGCCATGTGGAGTGTGAAGTAATGTCATCTCATAATGTTCTGTTATTATCGCATAGTGTGCTGAGGTAAATTCTGATAATATAATGGGGTAAATATGTTTTATCTATAGTAATGGTATTAATGTTTAACTTGCCGATATTGGCCATGGAAATTTACTGGAAATTTGGAATCCTAGTCCGATATTAATAATCCCACAAGGGTTGCGTGAAAAAGACACCTTGTAATGTAATTAGTTTAGGAACTGGAGAAAAACTAAAACTGCATTCACATTTAGAACCCAGGATACTGACGAGTCAGACTCGGCTTTGAATTCTGTCAAAGTCGAGAACATCAGATATAAACTAGCTTTGTTGCCTGAACTCTGCTTCACCTCTTGTGTGTACAAATACATAAGAAACAAGCTCCTTTGAAAAAGAATAATACGAGTTCTAACTCTGTATATTATAAATACTTTAGCAGCTATGCCTGAGGAAATTTGTTACCCGACAGCGTGAAACGTTTAGCATGTTGTTAATCCCACAGTTAAAAATATATCAGAATTTATTGTCATAAAGCCGTGACCTTTTTCTTTCTTTCTTATTAACATGTATAATGCAAGATAAAACTAGTCAGAAGTGATTAGGATTCAGTTTCCCCTCCATCGACCATGTGCATAGTGAAAACTCAGACAAATGTGTCTGCTAGTTAGTTGGAGTGTTTAAATCTGTTTGGGGGGAATGTTTATCGACTGACTGGATATTTCAGTGCGGTCCTTCGGGGCATGGTTGCTGCAATTACCGGATAACAAAAGTAATGACAATTTAAAAATCCACCATCTTGGTAATCAAAAACCCTAAATAGTTTTTTTTTTGCTGCTGGCTGCTGCTGCTTCTGGTCTACATATTTCCTTCCACTGATTTTCTTTCGAAACCAACTCCAGTAGTTATTGCACAGCGCAAAAATTATAGACGTTTCATGCATTTTGGGTTAAATCTTACAACATACGAGTACAAATGGATAGAATTTCAAAACCGGGACATTCCTTAAATTGTGTTGTGACTTTTTTTTTTTCGCCCCCACTGACCTGCTTCTCCTCTGGTGGAAGCTTGCTCCACTCGTTGCCCAGCATCCTCGTGATCTCCGGGAAGGGCACGTCGGGCCGCTCTGCCCGGAGCTGCTCCCGCCGGTCGTTCATGAAGCGAACGTAGCCCGTCAGCGGGGCTTTGGGCGCGTTGCTGTCCTTCATCGGCTTCTTCCTCTTCCTCCCCTTCGGCCAGCTGCCGCGTCGCGGCTTCTGGAAAAACAAAAAAGATAACGAAAACAGATACGGTTTTGAAAAAGTTTGGGAAAGCTGAAACCCCCGGGGATATACGCCGATGAGGCGTTCTTGGAGCGTGGATGGGGGAAAAACTGGTGGGAAAAAAAAAATGTCCTATTTGAGATACCTCATCTCCATTTCTCTGGCTGTTGTTGTCAGGATTGGCTGCAGGAGATCCTGTCTGCTCCTCCATGACTTCTGAAGACGCACAGGCGAGATCTGGAGGACAAGAATGGGGGAGATGTTAGAATAGAACATGTCTAATAACAGCAAAGTGGGGACTATATGGTTTTATTGGACACATAAAATGTTTAGATACAGATCTGAGATGGGGGGGCTGGATATGCAAAACTGTATACAGGGTTCCTGCAGGTTTCTTTAAGTTAAATTAATTTATATAAAACTTAATACCTCTTTCACAGCCTATTTCACACAACAATCAGCAAAGAAAATCTATTTAATTTGTTCATGTATTTGTCAAACTATTTAATCAACAACAATAAATACTTTTTTAAAATTATCTAACCTTTATTGAAACTTCTTATTGAGACCCAGGGTCCTGTCTGAGCAGCAGCAATCGCACAAAGTTACAACAAACGAGACAGATAATAAAGACAATGTACGCACAAAACATTAAAAGGTACAGGTGCAAAAGGCGGATTAAAATCTGATTAACAGCATGTGCATACCCTTCAGCCATCCAAGTCAAAGTTTAAACTCCCCTAAGGGGAGTATAGGTGTAGGAAAAGGCCTTTTGACCAACTTCAGTCGAAACTGGAGGGATGACAACGGTAAAACCGTCTAGAGAACGGAGGTTTATAGCTTGAACATGTACGTAGACAGAATTAAGATCCCACAGTCAACTCCATATTTTTGGCAGTGATCTCAGCATTTAAAAAGTCTATTAATTGATTTTTAGTGGATATTTTCAGGTGTATTCAGGTGTACTACATCCATATAAAATATTTTTTCACTAAAACCTCACCTGTGCATTGTGAATATGATGTACTACATCAAACAGAGTAGGAAAAAGTAATTTTGTTTATTTTTGGTAAACATTTTTCATCAATTACATACTGAAATATGGAATTTGCAGACGGTCCCTAACACCCATCACAGTGAATGACAGTAGATTGGCGACGTTGAGACGCTGTTTTCTGGTAAAATGTAACACGACGAGGTAAGTTGACAGTAATATTATAGTCTATCGGATTATGATGACGTTGCCGTATATTATACTCTTTACTTATGCTGACACTGTGCGGAAGAGATGCTGACGAGAATGTGATACAGAGAAATTAGATACTGCACAATTTTAAGGTCTTTTTTGAAGGTCGGCTAAATTTTTGGTTGGACTGAGACGTGTGGGCATTGTCACCGGGGATGCTGCCCATGGCAGGAAGTGGAGCAGACTGCTCCTACAAGCAGCGGTACCGCCTTTTTTTCGCCTTCTCGTCCAAACTCCTCCCAAAAGTTGGCTCCGAAAACCCCTCTTGGCCAGCCGCATTTCCTCTAATAGAAATGTCTCGCTGCTATCAATCATTATTCAGGGAGTGATTGAAAAAACACATTAAAAGGCACTCCTCAGACGCTGGCGTAACCTACTTTGAACAGGAGTAAAAAAAGAAAAGGAAAAAAAAAAGCAGCGTTTTGATACTCGGCCTCGTAATTAGAGATAAGACAACGCCTACATGCTAAATTGCTCTCTGGGAAAAAAAAAAAAAAAAAAAAGTGAAGTCGAGGTGAAGTTTCGTTGAGTTTTAAATAGACTGTAGTTAAGATAAGCTGTGTTGCAAAAAGTGCTCACTAGTGTTAAATTCTAGCTGCGAATAAAAAAATAGATTCACTTTTAAAACCAACTCCAAAAATATTAGTTCCAAAGAATTGACACAACACAAATATTATGTGAGTAAGAACATTACTAATCAGAAAATAGCAAAAACATGAGTGTGTTTTAACCTCTGACCTCTTCTAAATCATTGCGTAGGAAGCGGGCCAGTATCCTGGATGTGGTTTCTGCCCCCTGCCACTAAATACTGTGGGAAAAGTCACAGAGGAATTAGCCAATTCACCACAAAAATCCCTTTTGGAAAGCAAATATAAAAGGGGAAATCCCCTTGACGGTAGACAGTTAAGGTAAGTAGGATTATTTTTCACACACTTCTGGGGCCTTTTCTCAGGAATCCTGATAAGTGATGCCTCCAGTTTTGGAAGACATGTTCAAATCCGATATTTAAGGAAAAGGACCAATACAGCAAATGTAGAAATATAATATAAAAGTATTGCTTTGGTCCTTCCAACTGATGTATTATCATGTATGACATCTTAGAATAATAATTCTGATAGACCAAATCTGCTTTCACTTTTTTGGACTTTGATCTTTGGTGAAATACTGGATCATTTCAAAAAGTATTGAAGCAAAACCATGTGAGAAGTTTAGAGGGAATAACTCACGGACATCTGAAATGTCATCTGACTACACGCTGTTTGTAAGAGGTCAGAAGAAAGCTTGTTATATTATCCATTGTCATTTTTTCATCTGAAAAGTAACTAAATGAACTGGTAGAAAGTAGTAATAGACCATCTTGAGAGCAGCCATATTCCAATAACAGCACCGTGACTTTCACTGAATTATTATCATTGGTTACACCTGTGTTTACCTACTGCTTCACTCATGTTACGCTCCACCACTGGTATGCCTTCATCATACGCTGCCACATATTCAGCAAAGAGCTGACAAGCAAAAGTGAGTAAAATATTCTGTCTTATAGTTATTAACAAATGGCATAAAACTCACAGCTCCAACTGCTCTACTTTCCAACAATTCAGGACTGTGCTGCAGTGTCCTCTGCTGGAAAACAGTCCTCAATGCAAGATTTGTAATATATATATATATATATATATATATATATATATATATATATATATATATATATATATATATATGGATTTATTATTGTAACATTGTGCCACTTTGTGATAGACTGTGATTTTTTTTAAGTCTGACTGAAAAATGATCTAACATATTTAAATGGTATATGAGGTCTGTAGTCAGGGATTTAACTCTAATTTCTCCAATATTACTGTACAAAATATGATAAACATTTTGTCCAAGGGATAAAAATCCAGGATGTAGCGATGCTTTTATTTTGCAACACAAAGTAATAGCTGAAATAAATTATGAACACCACAATTAGTGGTTAGTATTTCACGCTATATGTGTGCTATAATAAATTAACGTACGATTACTGTATGTTTAGCCTCATATGAGACGCTCCGGTCTCCGGGAGTCTAAGATAAGGCCTCCTTACGTGTCGCCTCTGTTGTTTCTAACATGTACCAATCAAAAAAAAGAGAAACGGAAAAAAACACGTAAAGCCACGCCTGTTATTTGAACCTAAGGTGTATTCGTTTTCTATTACTCCGTTTTATTCTAATAAAAAAAGGTATTTTATCTCAAAAATCCTACTTCCGTTTCAACTGCGCCACTGTGCCCTGTCTCCTGTTCACTGTAGAGCGAGTGATATCGAAGATAACCACCCCTTTTTTAATTAAAAATAGGCAATATTGATGAAAACGAATATGCCTTATGTCCAGATAACTTTAAGCTATAAGTTAAGCACTGGTGTTTTGAGATTGTTACATATTTGAAAAACCAGGGGCGAAATGTAAACAGCCCCTATTTCATTTTTGGGGGGTAGCTTTAAGACTCGTAGCCTACTTACTGTATGTGATCAATTTGCACGAATATATTCTGATTAATGAGCGTCAAGAAAACTCATTTGACTTGTTTGTACGTGTCGTTACACTGAGATGTTGACGAGATTCATTCAAACCCTGCGGCCAGCTGGCAAACCGGTGTTTCGGTTTAATTCGCGACCGTGTTAACTGGTGACTCGTGGTGTCGTGGTTGCTCGAATTCAGATAATACGATAAGGAAAGTGAATGCTTCTTGTTGTGGGTGGCAACATTTAATTAATATGATGTAACACTGAAATACAAAGAGCACCGTGTTAAACATTCAATTTAGGATAATCTAACACGTTTTTAGTCGGACACCTATATGGTATGTTCGTGTTTCCAACGGCTGCTGTCACCACGACAACCTCGGACACATTCAGCTGAAAGTCACCAGTTAGCATGGTCGCGAGTTACACCGAAACACCGCACCGCTGGTATGCTAACTTAGCTAAGTTAACCAGCTAACCTCAACAATACCGATAATTAACTGCGCTCCCCATTTACACTGCGAGCTATTGCTGGACACACACTGTACGTCTGGCGATCATTAATGTTATCCTTGAAACTCAAATGTGCATTGAAGTTCACAATGTGCAGAAAAAATAGGTTTAGCACCTAGCATTAGGCTGCTAATAGCTAGCTCTGCGGCGGCTAATGTTAGCAGCGGTTCGCTAGTTAACGCGTGCACACCAAGATGCGATTAGAAACACCTTAATCTGATATATTTAACACACACAGAGCAAAAGCATCCGGTTGAAACTGACCTTAGATCCTTTTAAAGCGCAGCTCAACTTGTCCAAATGATTATTTTCTTAATCAAAACAATACAGCAGCCACAGCATAGACCTGCAGCAGACAGACCTGTTCTCTTCTGCATGGAGTAACTATTTACTCAAGTATTATGAAGCATTATGAAGTAATCTTTAATGACCAGTATGAACAGGAGAAATACGTATGGCAAGAAAAGCCTATGTCAAATATCATTTTTGGACCTGGCAAGATAAATTAGAAAAATCTGTTAACCCATCCCCTAATTAAATCCCATTTAAAGGGAACTTTTCTAGCCATTGCAAATCTATGTCCCCTTGTTGGTCACACTTTTCTTCATGTTACAACAGTCCAATGCATTTTATGGTGCTGCTTCCCCCTTCTGTTTATATAGCAGATTACACCATATATATATATACACACACACACACACACACACACACACACACACACACACACACACACACATATATATATATATATATATATATATATATATATATATATATATATATATATATATATATATATATATATATATATATATATATATATATATATAATCTGTCAACACATAAGAGCTTGCATGTTGTCTGTTGATTAGATGAGCAATATTTAATTTGAAGGGTTAATTTTGCCACATAACAACCATGTTGTGATAATTCTGTTGCAAAGAGCAAAAAGCTGCACTTTATATCTAGTTTGAATGCATGATAATTAGTATTTTCTTCCTCTTACAGCTTGAATAGCAGTTTTAATGATTGTAGTTCAAACCTTTTCTAGTTTATATTGTCGATGCAACTTCCAATACTGTCATTATTGTGTGTGTGTGTGTGTGTTTGCCAGTGTCATGCATGCACACAAGTACACATGCACGTAACTTGTCAGCAGCAATATAGGATTGGCAACCCTGGGGTGAAATATTCTAAAAACAATAAAATACTCATATTGCTCTGAGCATCCCGGTACATTCATAAATATTTTTTTTTTGTTCCATTTGTGAAAAATACACACACTCTGCTCTACAACTTGTATAAACTGCCCTTCTACAGCTTTGACTCTGTGGATTAACAAAAAAAAAACAGTAAAACATTACTATCCTTTAGTGGATAGAATACACAAGATTAATAACGAAGGTCCCCACTCAAAAACCTCTCCAAGCGTAGAGAGAGGGATAGAGAAATATAAGACTAATACTCTAATTCCAAATTAACAGATTTCAAATCAACACCCAGACGGGAGGAACTGAACTGTAGCTGCAGTCTAATTGAAACTTTGATTGCAATCTCATCACAATTATCCGGAGTTAATCCAACCCAATTCTCAGGCTCATTACACACAGGTTGGGTACATCCAGCTGCCGCACGGGGTTCACAAAGTAAAGTCACGAATGAAATCAAGATATTTACCTTGGAATGCTGGTCACATTTAAAGTCAGAGCTTTATTTTCATATACAGGGCGAACAGTCATTAATGTCACCAGGAAGAACCGTGCAAACAAATGTTATTATTCATTCTCAAAGATTATTATCTTTTATAATTTATGATATAGGATTTTTTTTGCCTCATGTATCATATTTCAGAGACTGGTCGTTGCCCATATCAGGCCCAGGGTGTGCACATACATGGATCCTCTATAAATGGATACTAGCCTAACATCAGCGTGAATAATGCTCTCATCTTCATCCTGAAGGCCTATACACATCTCGACACCTCTGGTGCAACCAGCAGGTAGAGCACTATAGTCTCATGGGTCCGGGACAGTATATGTGCCTGCAGAGCTGTATCTCTGAAAAGGTCCTGAACAGCAAGGGAATAGTTCTGCCCCCATCCTGTTCACCATGGAAACGGTGGACTTCCAGTACAACAAGGACAAGCGCTTCCTTCATTAGTTCTCTGATGATTCAGCAGTTGTTGGTCTGCTCAAAGGAGGTGATAAACAGGGATAAAGTCCCTGTTGGGGACTTTGTGGACTCCACAACCATAACCCCCTTTCTCTATATACTTCATGATTCAGGAGATGGTGGCTATTGGGAGGAAGGAGTGAAATCCAGCTCTGTTTGTGATTCGGGGTAATGAGGTGGAGCTCGAGTTGACCTGGAAGACCTACATGAAGGTCAAAGCCCACTGTACTTTTCAGTGGCGTGTACATACAGCGTGTCTTTGCCACTGAAGAAGGCACTTTAGCATGTGTTTTGGCTCTCAAGACGGCACTTTAACGTGCTATTTAGTTCCCAGGAGTGCACTTTAACATGCTTTTTAGCTTCCACGTAAGCATTTTAGACATTTTGGCTCCTAGAGAGTATTTTAGCAAGCATCTTAGCTGCCATGAGGACACTTTAGCAAGTGTTTTGCCTCCTAGAGGGCACTTTAATATGTGTTTCGGCTGCCATGAGAGCACTTTAACATGTATTTTGGTTCCTATAGGGCACTTAAGCACATATTTTGTCTCCCATGTGGGAACTTTACCACGTGTTTTGGCTCCTTAAAGGCATTTTAGGGGGTTTCAGGCTCCCCATCTGATTCGATTTTTGGTTTTAGATATTAAAGAAAGTTTATGAAACCCATGACTAAAATGTCATTGTGTTACATATGGATGGATTTATAATTAATTTAAATTATTCCCTTTTTGTCTGGGGATCCCCGGGATCCACCTAAGGAGCCCTGGTGGTCCCTGGACCCCACTTTGTGAACCAGTGTCCTAGAGTGCACTTTAGCACACATTTTGGTTTACATGAGGGCACTTTAGCATGCATTTTGGCTCCTAGAGGGCACTTTAGCACACATTTTTCAACAATTGCCACAGGGACGCAACCGCCCCTCCCTACCCTCCCTATGCACACCACTGGTACGTTCTAAAAAAGCTGAAATCTTTAACATCTTCAGACCCCCGCTGTGTACTGTCTACCATTCGGTTGCCAGCGTGCTGTTCTTTGTTGTGATGTGCTTGGGGGGAAGAGTTCTCACACTGCTGACAGGAACACACTCAATAAACTCATAAAAAAAAGGCAAGCTCCAGTAGTGGTAGTAAAATGGAGACTATTGAGCAGGTGGCAGAGAGAAGAATTCTCTCTATACTGAACTGCATCATAAAGAACCCGGCTCACCCAGTCCAGGTCTTGCAGGTGGTTCAGCAGAGTGTTTTCAGCCACAGGCTCATCCCACTATGGTGCAGGACTGAACGCAGCAAGAAGTCTTTCCTGCAGCTGTCACTAGACTCTACAGTTTTTATGTAATTTATTGCAGAGCAGTATATAGTAGTATATAGTTATATATGTTATATAGTTAGTATAGTTTTGTGTACACACACACACACACACACACACACACACACACACACGTGTGTTATGTGGTTGCTGCAAAGTAATTTCCTGTGGCTGATAAATTTGGGACCATTTAGAAATGTCCTTATTCTGAAAGAAAAGTGTTTTTTTCAATGAAGGATAACTTTAAACTATTCATAAATACATTCTATACATTGCTAATGTGGTAAATGACTATTCGAGCTGCAAATATCTGTTTTTTAGTGCAATATCTACATAGTTGTATAGTTGTGCCATTAGATAGTTGCATTTCCAGCAACTATCTAATGGCACAAGGTTTTTGCTCATTGCATCAGAAGGCTAATGCTAATGTAATAACATTTTCTATTCATTTTACAACTCATGGTGGTAACTAAAAATACGACTTTTCATGGACACACACTAAAATGTCTGGGTGACTCTAATTTTTTTAATGTTACTGTAGCATCTTCTTAAATTGCATATGATTAGGATTTAGTTCATGTCTGTTGGTTATCTCTCCTCTCATTTCAGACCACCTCACTTCCTGCCTCTGTGTTTTTTCCCTCCAGTTTTGATTGTCTGCCCCGCCCTCATTAAATTCACCTGTGTCTTGTTTCCACTCCCCTCTCTTGTGTATTTAGTCTGTGTTTCTCCTCTCTGTGCCAGTTCTTTTTGTACCTTATTGCCTTACGTCTCAGCCTTTTGTTATTCCTTGTGATCGGATTTTCTTGTTCTTTTTTGGATTTTGTCCATTTGCTGACCTTTGCCTCACCCTTTTTGGATCTGTTTGCCTTGTCTGCCTGATTACCGTGTACCGAACCATCTAAACCTTGAACTGTTTTCGAGTAATGCTTTTGAGTCCTAACAGGGGCTCTGCCATAGGCATATTGTACGTGGTATAATATGAACAAGCACAAGAATTTGATAAGTGTATCTGACAGCCCTGACCCCACTGCAGCATCTTTTCATATTTCAGAGCTGATTGGCTATCTGTTTGGCCTCTGGCGCTAACATTAGCTTGTAATTGTTCGTACCTAATGCTAGCTAACTCGAGACAATGAAGTAGCTTGAGCACAGTTTTCAGCATTAATTTGGAGGAGTAATTGGAATTAAAGTGCCTCGGTTCCCACCAAACGTAGGACATTCATCATCCCTCAGACGGCTGGTAAAATTGACTGGCTGTTAACATTTCGTTTTTTTGGAAGCAGAAGGAGAAGGCGCTCTTCCGTTTCTGTATCTGATAGTTGGGTCTGAGGACAAGCTTTGAAATATCTTTTAGAGAATATCGCAAAAACGCGAGAGCAGCCGGCGTCACCTGGATAATGCTGCGAAATCGGGCTTAACATGGAAGGGTGTATGTAGCTTCGCAGACTGACGGTACATACGGGCGCTCCATTGAGCAGCATAACAAACAGGTGGAGGGAAACCGGTATGTGCTCAGTCAGATAAGATGCATTAAACCATGTGTAAAATGTGAAATATACAGAGGTGATTTTCATTCACCAAAGGAAAAAAAATGTATTGACAAGATCCATATCTCATAATTATGAGAAATGTTTGAGGTGGTTAATAATCATCATGTGAGAAGACAGAGGAATGATGACACTACCTGATTTAATTTACTTTCATACTCTCCTTGATTTGAGACACTGGGAGATATTGATGTCACTGAGTGATGTGGATGGTATCATTATTAGTTTAATCAGCCGTCCTCAGCTCGATATGTTGACGGATGTGAAATATAACAGTAGTGGGAGCAGGGAAGAGTAAGTTATAATAAATCAGCAGAATGGGATGAAGTTATCTCAACAGCAGACTTCATTACTGGAAACCATCCCACAGTCACTGTCAGAATATCATGCAGGAAATACACAGAGGAAACACCATTTTGTAACAATTATCCAAATAAAGGAGGGGGTGACAAACTCAATTTGATTCATGGGCGACATACAGAGCAATTTGATCTCAACTGGACCTTTAAAAAAATAAGGTATAAATGACAACCCCTATTTATGTAAAGAAAGACATTATAAACATTTACACAAGTAATTAACCTTCAATTTACAAAACAGGAGAAATGGCATGGGATAAACGTGCGATTTCAACAACACGATGAATATCTTGTATTTAGTACAATGCAATTCAATGATGAGAAGAATTAGCTTATTCCATTGGCAGGCAATTTAATTATTTCAAGTTAAAAAAAAAATCTGTCAGAATTACAAGATAAAAAGTCCAAAAAATCTGATAAAAAAATAACATTAAGTTCAAAAGATAAAAAAAAAATGATTTCAAGAAAAAAAAGACTAAATTGACCAAAATCAGGAACAAAAAAAAAATAATTGAACAAAGTTATCTGTCAATACAATAAGATATTTCATAATAATCAAGAAATAAGAAATGTTCACTTGTTAAGTTTGAATTTTTTTTGCAGTGCAATCATCCAGTGGGCCAGATCGGACCCTTTATCGGGCCATTTCTGGCCCCCGGGCTGCATGTTTGACACCCCTGAAATAAAGGATGCGATAAAATGTGGAGTCTCTGAATCCAGGAAAGACACAATGTTATTGCCCAACTTAGAAGTGACTTTTGCTGAGACCTTCACTCTGCTGAAAAATTATTCTAAGCCCTTTGCAACATCTGAGTCAAAGCGGAACTTTTCCACCTTGAAGAGGATAAAAAAAAACGAACTCGCCAATACCAACGGGACAGCTGTGGCTCAACGCTTCGGCCTTGCTGTGCTGTGAAAGCCGGCTGATTCAGCAGCTACACGACTACATTCCCCAACTCGTCGAGAAATTTCACCCAGAGGAAGAAACGCTGTGCTAACTTTTCCTCCAAGTGAGCCCTCAGCCTTGGTGAGTGAAATGGTTTAATATTCAGACAGGTTTCGCTCTGAGGCTGCTGTCAGTGGAAAAACTTACATCTTTGCCTCTTCTGCCATCGGATTCTCCTTGAACGTCAGCGAGAATCTACTGCCGACATCAGCGGCTGACGTTTGGCATTGGTAAAAAAAAAAAAAAAATGCTGCAAAGCTTAAAGTTCATGAAAACCAAAATCCACGAAAGCCTTCACATGATGCAATAGTCGACATAAATGTAAACATCTAAAAAAGATAATGCTAGAAGTGAGTGTGTATAATGATTTACTATTCATGCTATGCTAAGAGTCTGTTAGCTATGTGACCTCATATCTGCCCTGTAATGTCTTTCAGGGCACAATCACCTGCCATTAAACCAGAAATACTGTGCTACACCATATTGGTGGTGCTGCAAGCCATCCTAACTACTGCTTAATAATGTTTACTAACCCTGTATTCATAATGTCGTACATGATAAAACTGTAAAAAACAAAAAAAAACAAAAAAAGAATAAAAAGGCAAACTTGTCTACTGGCAATTTGAAAGCAGTCAATTGCAGATCTTTAGCGGGTTTAAAGAACCTGCATATTCATGCTAAGTTTTATGCCCATGGGTATAAAGTTGTATTTGGTCTTTATTTGTAATTATTCACCAATAATTACAGCATCAGGCTCACAAATTAACTGTGATAACTTTTGGTTGAGGCGAATAGAAAAAAAGCATCTGCCAATAATATGGTAATCGTTGCCAGCAGACATTTTATATTCAGGTTCTTCAACAGCCATGAATTAGTAACAGCTCGCAATGACTGTGGAATCATGTTTGTCACTAATTGGCTGACTTGGAGCACAGGAACGATGCAGGCCAGCTGTTCAAATCCCTGCAGTAGCACGTCTGGCTTGGTTTTCACCATTTATTTTTTTTTAAACGTATTTTCGCCATTCAGCATCAGTGGTCATTGTATTGCGGGTAGTGGCACAGCAAACAAAGGGAAATAGCCAGTCAGGTTCAATCAGCTCCGAACTGGAGACTCTTAGGATCCCAGCAGGCCTGTGTGATACAGTGACCAGCTGTCCCCCGTACCGTTATCCACCTGTCACGCCACGTCGAATCATCTGGTCCCAGCCTGAGATGTTTAGTGCAGAGGAAAGGTTACCAGCCACCGGCTTTCTGCGGGTTGAACTTGTGTCCTTGCCAGGCAGCCTGGGTGGGCTGGAAAGTAGCAACGTTTTGACACTCACGCTGCACGCACCGAGCCCTCCTGGGGCCTGCGGATATCAAGGGTGGTAATGTCACATGGCATGCTGGTCGAGGGAGCATAGATGGCCAAGTTGGAGACTTAGAGAATCATTTGCCTGTTGACTATGAGCGAAGACCGCAATCTCACCTTTCTTCTATCAGGATTCTTGAGAAATTCAGATTTAATCTGCTGCGAGTGTGATCACTGTTCTTAAACCCCAAAACCAAATCACATTTGACAGCAACGAAATCCATTTGATGAAATGCTCTTGAAATGCAATACTAATGAAATGTGCTTGGTATTGTGGCAAGGTAGTGTTCAAAAGACTTCAGATTTCATGTTTTTTACAATGTATTTTACATTCTCCCAGTCAGTTAATCAATTAAAACACCCTATAACGTAAGCAGTATGGGGGAGCCGCGGAGTGTCATTCACAGCAATACTACACTTCAGTCATTGGCTTTCATGCTCAAATAATGCAACAGTTATGGTCTTGAAGTTGTTTTGCATCGATTGACACCATGCATGAGCCAATCGAAGCATGGGGTCAGGAGATAGCCAGCTTGAAAGCCAATGAGGACCGACTATGAAAGTTTGACCATCTTTGGTTTGATGGACAGCAATGGAAGTTTACCATGACGAGACCATCCAAAGAAAAAGGGGCTACGGTGTCATTAAAGGCACAGTGTGTAGTTTCTGGCAGCATCTAGTGGTGAGGTTGCAGATTTTAAGCAATTGATCAGCGAATCAACTCCTGTGGCAATGAAAAAATGCAAACAAACACGAAGGGCTGTCTCTAGAGCCAGTGTTTGTTTTGTCCTTTCTGGGCTAGTGTAGAAACACAGCGGTGCAACATAGTGGGCTCCATGGAGGGGGAACCCCTCCCTATGTAGATAAAAACAGCTTAATCTAAGGTAATATAATCACAAAATCCCTATTTCGATTGAGTTATAAAATAATTCAAACATAATTATAAATATTATTGTACATTTCTGCCACTAAATGTCACAAAATCTCACACAGTGGACTTTTAAACAGGCATTTAAATAGTAGCCAGGGCTTTGCTATTGTGCATGTTGGCTCAATGGAAAGGCTCTGCTACAATAAATGGGACAAAACCCTATTTAGTATCATTGGTATCACATGTACTTACCTACTGTTTGATGTTAATATGACAGCTGGGAATAAAAGGTCTAACAGCAAATTGACTGGCAATTTCCACCTCTTTTAAAATGAACAGCAGGTTTTCATGTCAACAACAAGCAAACCATCAGCATAGCGACAACCTGTTTAATTAATATTGAAAAGACCATGACCGATTTTGAAGCAAAAGCATGGCGGAACACCGTGTAGAACACAGTAACGATGTTTGAACATACATAACATGCGACCCATGTCAAAGATATAAATAGACCCGACATATAGAATCCCTGTATAATGATGGTGAATACGAAATGAACCTGGCAAGATCCTTGATTGGGTTATAGAGCATCAGATGTTGGGTAAACACATCTTTGCTTTTTTTTTTTTTTTTTTTAAACCAGCCAGCAGCATGAGGCACAGAACAAATATATTGACATACCATTATGAGTGTAACGCTGTGTAGTCATGGTGCTGTGATGTTGAGCCTACATGTAGACACAGATGCCGCATCCATTCCAACACTACCACAAACATATGATGCAAAGGCCACGTTTTCACCACAGCCGTTCCCTATAGAGCAGATAATTGGCTTCGATTTTTCAGCATCTAGCTGCATACATTTGGATATTAATGGGAATATCTCCGCAACTTCCTAATGCCCTCATGCTTTAAGCTCTGTGTGCTGCTCGAAAACAAGTATGTCAACATATGCTAAGTAATGCATTCATTAGCTTAGTTAATGACCTCATCAGCATAACTGGTTATGGTTCAGTGTATGACGGTGAGTATTTGGGAATATTAGGAAGCTCAATTGCCTCTTGCTTCTCATACACAAAACAAAGCCCATCTGTGAGCTTTGCAAATATCAGAGAGAACAAGAGCTCAAAGGACACAAGGACTGTTGCATTGTCTTGTTGCCAAGCAACCGTCTAATTAGTCTTAGCTAACCTGTAATGAATCAAAGGGGTATGATGTTGGAAATAAGAATAGGAAAGATAGGATAGGATGTGGGTACATGTGGGTACATGATGTCCTTCCAGGTAGAACACAGTGGACGCTTTCCTGTAATTCAAACGCTGTGGCTGAAGCGCAGGTGGACGGCCGTGTGCCGCAGCGGGCCAACTATGCAGGATTTCATTACAATCAAACCCTATGCCAGGTGCTTTCGCTGATTAGTATCTCCTCTCTGGTCCAATCCTAATCAGCGAAACTCTCCCCGGACAAAGCACTCAGATATCTCCATATGTAATCACAACCACAATGGGTAAAGCTTAAATGATCTCAAAACTGTCATTATCATTACGCCCTGATTCCTTTTCATCCGAACAGCTCTGTTGCCCTTGCCAGCTCGCGTAAATGAGGCCTTGTGAGGAAACGGCAGAAAAGTTTACTTTCTCTCAGAAGAACTATTTTCACGACTCCTTCTGACCTCACATTTCAGGTGGACGCGTTTTGGAAGGTTTTCAAAGGACGCAAATGCTTCTTTTCATGATGTAAAAGGAACAGGCAGTACAGAGTAGAAGATTTGTGTTAAAGTCACTTGAACGCATAGTACTGGTATTGAAGCTTGATACCTTTAAAACGTTCATTAAGAGGCGAGAACCAGAAGGTAATTAGCATTGCTTAACATAATGATCGACAGCAGGAGTAAACAGCGAGGCTGGGTGTCTCCAAAGAAAAGGACGCACTTCTAAAGCGTATTAATCTACACGTTTTATCCCATTCATCCATTGGTTTTAAGGTGGCGTTCTGCGCTTTTAGGTACTACACTAGCTATTTCGTGACCGACAACAGCTGAGAGGAATGACTTCCTGCCATGAGGTTATCAGTCCACCATCACAGAAGCAAACTTACACCACAACTTGTCATTTTAATTTGCATACACACTGAACAAATAACATGCCTGTTAGTGAGCTTTGGCGGCGGTGATATACATAATTTTATAACTTAGGAGTGAGCCAGGCTTTATGCTTCTTGTTGCTGTAATTAATAAACTAAACAACTCCCATCTCAAACACTTCTAAACGAATAATTTCCCAACTCATTGAAAAACTTTAAAATGATTAATTTTGCACAATAGGTCAGCGAACATGTAATTTAAATCTCTCATTCTTAGCCTCTTTGTCATCTAGACCTGAAGGACCCAACAGCATTGGACACCAATGTGCAACAAACACTCCCTTCATTGTGGTTCAGCACCTACCTGAGAGCTGTTATTTGACCTTTAATGCAATGACGGTGTTACTGATTGAAATGTAAATTTCTAATGCGATTCAGTACCCGCCGTATTTTTTTGCAGCTTGTTTTGCTTGCATTTCCTACATGTAGGAACAACGCTTCATTAAATCTAAATCCGGGGCTCCGATCTCTCGCAAAGAAAGATGCCCCGCTAATCACCATCAGAATAAAATTAGCATTTGAAACAGGTGAACAGGTTCAACAATGAAGCCGCACAAAAAGACCTATAAAGCAGCGCTGGGAGACAAAATGGAAAAGAACGATTCGAATTTTAGAGGCAAGAATAAAGGATTTCATCAAACGTACAAGAGTTTTATGTCCTTAAAAACTAAAAACATTGAGATACGAAAATATGAAGATGAAACAGATTAAATTACTTTACAGTCTTATTGATAAACACATCGATTATGCATTATATGATTTATGTGAAGACAATTATGTTCAATGACTTTAAATCCTTGTTTTTTTTGGTACAATATAGAGGCAGATTAAATAAGACCTTTAAAGTGAGGCAACACAGGTTTGAAATGATGGCTGAAAAGTGACTACTGCCCTTTGTAAAGGGATGAAGAGGGGAGAGGAGATGACAATGGATAATAACTTGATGTATGACGCTTCTGCAGTGAGCATTAAATGTCTTATCTAAATTCATACACAATGACAGTGCTCCTTCCCAACCATGTCACGTTTATCATTTTTGTTGCACCGCCTGGCAGATAATGGACAAAAGAAAATCAATAAGTAAGAAGCTGATGAATGCACTCTGCGCACACGCATACCATATTTACTTTGTGGAGGGTAGTCATGAGCCTTATTCAGATGGTTTATGCACCATCAGATTTAACAATTTGCATTGGGCTAGAAAAAAAATCCCTACTATTATACAAAAGAATACAATGCACTTTACTTGTGTATGAACCAAACTTCCCCTTTAGAATGCACAATGACTTCAAAGGCACCATTTGTGACACAAGTAAAACAGACAGTTAGACTCTCAGGGATCCGTAGCCAGAGCAACCTGCTTGGTGGCCCCAGTGCAAAAATAAGCCACTGGGCTACTACTAACCCTGTTCACCCCATTCTCTGTGCATTGTGTATTCTAATTTAAACTATCTGATTGCCTTTTATGTATTTATCATACTCATTTTACCTCATACTGATGTATGTATTATTTTATTGTGTTGTTTTATTTTAATTTATTAAAATAAATTAGCTGCTAGTTAACTCAATTTTTGTTTATTGTGCACTGTCCCTGCAAAGTAAATATTAAATTCAATAATGTTTGCTGCATTAAACACGATTTAATTCAGGAATATAGGAACATGTGCAATATTAGACCAGTTAATCTGAAAGTTTGAAAACTTTTTGACAGATTTTCACATCGGCAATCTCTAAAGTGCAGGGCCTTCACATTAGTTAAAGCAGGACCCACCTTTAGGACTTAAATATTCCAAAAAAGTATAGGCTACAATTAATCAAACTCCTTTGAGCCATTTGACAACCATTGAACCTGGGGCTTTTTGGACTTTTGTGGATCATTTATTATGGTCCCTGGCTGCTAAAGAAATTGGTAGAATATTTAATGTCCAGGCAATAGGAATAACTAACTCCTGAAGAGAAGGTGAACATTATTATTTTGGTAAAAAAGTTGTTTTTTTTTCAAGATGGGAAAAAAATGCTGTATATAGTTCCAATTATGACCAATTTGTATTTTTCTTTTCAATTTAGGAGACTCTATATGATCTTAGAGGTAAATTTATGGTACAAAAGACTAAAAAAGGGGATGAAAAGGAGATTTGTCTCTATTATTGGAGTTAAATTCTGGAATAGCGCCAACATGAATTAAAAAACATATCATTGTCTTTTGTTTTTTAGGAAAATGGTTTGAAAAGCTATTTTTTGATTCTTATAACTGTTACTGTGCTTTCTTTTACTGTTGTCATGCTTTTTGTTGTTTCTTTGCTTTTCTGGAGGATGGTAGCCATAGAGGTTAATAAATATTTAATATAGGATAGGATTTAATAAGCAGTTTGGTTCTGCCTATGCCCTTTCAGTCATTGTTTAACACATGATTACTGCTCATTGTGGCTGTGCATTTAAACTAGAAGACTTTCTGGAAGTACACAAAATAATAATAAAATAAATAAAAATTAGACAATGTTTTTGCTTTCATCCTAATTTCATGAAACGGCCTATTAGCTGGACAAAAGTAAGACAAAACACCACTGTTGAAATCCAATCAACGTGTTACCTCCGTTAATTGTGTTTCATCTTAATTATGCGAGCGGCATCTCTTTGGAAATGGACGAGCGTGAAACATGTTTGAGTTTAATAGATTCATAACGTTCTTGGAGGAGCCCATTTTTTATGCATGCAGCAACAAGCTGCTCATTGTGGCTGTGACAAATTCCAGTCATGGATGTCATGTTGGATCAAAGACACGATTACCGTACATTTACAATGCGTTTTGCACACTGGTGTGTGTGTGTGTGTGCGTTTGTGTGTATATATGCAATCTATCGAGTGTTTTTCCTGCATGTGATCACATCGGGGGAATTGCCACAGTAAATAAGTGTTCTATAACCTGTGGTTGTCCTCACCCACTGCTCTCCCCTGGGTGACGGGATGTGATGGACAGGTTGGCTGAGGGGGATATAGTTGGCTTGGGTCACCAGCTCTGTACCTCCATGCAGCTGCACTCCTCTGTGTTACAGTACATATACATTTTGTACTCCAGCTCCAGCAGCATAAGCATACTTGTGGCTTCAGGGAATAGTTGTACATGACATGTCTTTTAATGGACATGATGGACAAGGGACAGCAGGACAAGTCTTTTTACAGCCTGACCTGGTCACACAGCAAACACGCTGAGATGCCATGTGACTCAAGATCTACACACACAAACACACGCACACACACATGAGTGTTCAGAATAGAGAAACTGCATTATATTTTTACTTCAAGATATGACACACAACATATATCCAAGCTGGGGTTGTAAACTAGCCTTGGCTATGAACCTCATATACATATATATGTCATTCCTCTTTTTTTTATTTTTATTTAGCCAGGTAATAATAAACCCTTTGAGAAGAAGATCTCTTTTCCAAGGGTGACCTCACCAAGAGGTCGGCAGCACACATCACAAAATTTTATAGAATAAACTATTACATTTAATTAAATGCTATATTAAAACCTAAAGTGCAGCAGAACACTTTGACGATATTTAAAGCATAAAATGCGGTAGTTATAAAAATAGAATGTTAAAATGCAAAGGTGCAGTAGTTTATAGTAAATAAAAAATTAAATATATGTAATATATATTAACATATAAAACAAAAAAAGTGTGATAGTTATAAAAATAGGATGTGAAAATGCAAAGGTGCAGTAGTTTAACCCTCCTCTGAAGCCTTTTCAGTTTCACACAGTTTCCCCAAAGTTGCTTTTTGTTGGAATGACATTTTCAAAGATTTCCTCAGAAGCTATTAATACTCCATTAAAACCAAAAACCCTTACTGATTGTGTTTGGTACATCTGAAGCATTAAGAAAACTTACCACAGCTCAGCGACAATTTCTCTCTTATCTCATCACAGCAAAAAAACTATTACTTATGTCTGGGACAGAAAAAACTTCTCCTACCTTCAAAATGTGGATATGTGATCTAACCAGTAATTTACTATTGGAAAGTTATATCTTAAAAGGAAAATCTCGCAATATAATAGAATTTCGAAACGCCTAAAATCATAACTTGCAGGTGGACGTCTGGAACTTAGGCTTTTTTTAAACAAGCGGATGAGTGAGTACCGGCTAGACAGGGAACCGGCCTGGGAAGATGAGAGTCAAAAAAAAAGTAACGCTCCTAAACTCTTGTGTAATTTTCAGTTTCTCTCTTTTTTAATTAGATTTTCTTCCTTTGGTCTGTTTACTTTTTGGATATTGTCCTAAATCTCCAGACACGCGCCTACACTTTTTGTAGCAGATGATTTATATCTGACAATACAATCCGATACAAGGCTAAACTGTTCACGTCAAGTTCTTTGGCTCAATAAAAAAAAAACAGCAGCCTCAGACACTGGCTCCTCGCCTCATGAGATTCATACTTTTAACCAAACAATTTAACACAAGCACAGTTCACAATTGTAAATGCACCACCGATCTAATTTGTTCAGAGGCCTCTGTGACTTATTGTGTTATTATTGTGTAATAACGGTAGCAAAAAGCAAAAAACATCACGAGCTTTGGATCATCATTAACCCTTCACTGCACCTACAAGTTCTGCTGATAAATATCTCAAGAGGCTCTTTTGTGCACTATAACACAGTTGTAAATCATTAAAATTAACAAATTTACTTTTCAAAAAATTTAAAAAAGGTAGAATCTATATGTAATACTTCATCAAATGCTTGCAAGTTTTACCAACACAGGAACAAAAAATAAGACCTTTATACTTTTATTACTTTTAAAATGAGACAACGTAGAATTAATTGATTCTGATGAAATGTCACCATTGACCCTGATTATTTCTATTTTGTACAGTTTCTGGCTCTGATAAATGGTGTATTCTCGATGATATTCTTTTTCATTTTTTTAAAAGAAAATATGCATTTCAAACCCACCAGAAGGTTTTAGGGCTCAAATGAAGCACTATTTATATAATTGTGCATCAAAAGCAGAAACCAAAAAAAAATACATACTTAGCATTTCTTTGATACTGCAGCAATCTCAGTCTGAGAGGGTCTCATGATTGTGGACACATAACATTAAATGAGGCAGGATAATTCCGTTTAGAGGTTAAATTAGGATCATATCTTGAGCATGCAGGGAGAGACGTGTGGCCTGCAGTGGCTTTCGGCGGGAAACAGCCGGAAAGTGGCTTCGAGCTCGCTTCGTTGGCGAAGCTTTTCATTAACCTTGTAAAATTAATTGGAGCTTACATGTGCGCGTGAACACCCTCGACTTCTGGAACTTGTGGCATTTCACCGAGGGGGGAGGGATCTGTGACGTTATGCGGCGGCGCGTATGTTTGGTTCTCCCTCAGCATCTCTTTTTTTCCATTTCCCTCGCCATCCTTTTGACCTCCCTACCGGACTCGCCTTTGTCTCTCCTTGCCGCCCCTCCCCTCTCCTCTCTCTCTCTCCCCCCCGTCTCTCTTCTCGCCGGCGGCAAAGTCTTCCGCCCCCTCGCCTTGTTCGACTGCTGGTTTCGCGCAGTCATGGACAGCGTTGGGAGTATCGTGTTACAAAAGTAATAAACGACTGTAATGCATTGATTTTTCTGCTGTAACGCAGTAATGTAAGGCATTACAGGAAAATAAAATGGTAATATTTCACTTGGCATAAATGTCAGTAACACGCATTACAATGTGTTTTTAACCTGGATTGAAGCGGTCAGTGTTTCGTTTTTCTTAATACAAATCTGCTAAAATCGCCACAAGATCAGCAGCAGTGAAACGTCCAAAATGTAAGGATTTGGAGAACATCGTAGTCAGTTGCACTTTGTGTACTACACCTATAGAACTGTCCACTTCCTGAAATAGCAGCAGTAATTAACGGAGGTGCCACAGTCAGTCAGTCAGTCATTTTCTATACCTGCTTATTCCTCATTAGGGTCACATGGTCTGCTGGAGCCAATCCCAGCACGTTACAGCGAGAGGCAGGGATACACCCCAGATGGTCGCCAGCCAATCGTGCGGCACACACCATTCACTCACACACTCACACCTACGGGCAATTTAGAGTCACCAATTAACCTCAGCATGTTTTTGGACTGTGGGAGGAAGCCGGAGTACCCGGTGAAAACCCACACAGACACGGGGAGAACATGCAAACTCCACACAGAAAGGTCCCAGACCCAGGACCCAAGGAGGTCTTGAACCTGCGACCTTCTTGCTGTGAGGCAACAGCGCTAACCCCTGCGGAGGTGCCACAGTGACATGACAAAACAGACAAAACGAACGTTCTCCTGCTCTGAGATCCTTCAGAATCAAGCGGTTAGGAGACTGAAAACCACTTTCCACAGTGGAATCACCAACTTTTGGAAAACTAGTGTAATGCCTTACATTTTAAATATAGTAATATAGTAATATAATAAATTACCAAATAGATAACAGATTACGCAGTACAGTTTTGAAGTAACTTGGGGTGTTATGCCGACTGGTTGAAGATACAATTTGTATATCAGGCAATGAATTACCCTTGCAATTAAAAGGCATCCCCTGCCCCCTGTTTTTTTCTGTTCATGCCTATAGGGAGAGCTCTTGAAAAACAAACATCCGCTCGCCTCGCAGACGCTTCGCAGACGAGCGCACATGAGTTTTGAGGTGGCAGCGCTCTTCTCCAAAAACGATGTAAATACAGTCGTGAGTGGCCTCCTCCAAAGAGCCAAGCTCCATTTCCTCCCGTCTTGGTAAGAGACGAGCTTTATCTCCTGCTACAGAGCTCTGGCTCTGGCTGAGGTCCAGGAAGCTCTAGGAAAAAAAAAAAGAAAACACACAGTCGACTTCAATAGGCCACACATACACACACAAATGCAGAAAAAAAAGACGTATTCATGCACAAATATATATAACAGATGTACAAGTGGTCCAAGGGTGCAGCTGGTCTGGACTTGATGTTTCA
This sequence comes from Lepturacanthus savala, assembly GCA_030544235.1. NCBI lineage: Eukaryota > Metazoa > Chordata > Actinopteri > Scombriformes > Trichiuridae > Lepturacanthus > Lepturacanthus savala. The sequence continues at coordinate 27,783,847 of CM060465.1, forward strand.
CTTCCTGTTGATCAGAGGAGACTTTCAGGTGAGCAGTCCTTCAAACACGCGTTTTGAGGGAGTGAATCTCAAAAAAACTCAAAAGAATTTCAGCAGAGAATAAGTCAGTTGGAATAAAGCTGGCATCTGCTTTAAAGCCTTAATGAAATCTCTTAAAGGTATACAAAAAACACTTAATGAACAGTGCAAATCAGACAAGACCAAATCACAGAGAGGACAGGGCCGTATATAATAACTGTCTCGTTAGAAAAAGTTGATGGAAAAAACAAAAGTTCAAGAAACAACCTCTATTTTGCATGAAAAGGTTTTTAAGCTTGCTTGAGGTTTTTAAAAGAGAGATAATTTCTTTAATGTAGGATGAAATAAGTTGGGAAGTAGCAAACATTTAACTCAGTTTTTATCGGTATCTTTGCCGTTATTCCCATAATATGCAATTCTTGGTCTTTTTCTAGTGAGTGGATAGTTTTGAATGACGGGTCGGCATCAATGGGAAATATTTTCCTGAAGCTTGCCTGAGACGAGGATCAGAAAATAAGATCAAGTCTGATACGGTAGGTCTACGGTTGGGTTTTGAGCTACGATGCATGTGTTTTGTTGAGTTTTCTAGACATTGGTCTTTCGTGGCTTCTCCTTTTACAAAGATTCCTTTTATAAAAACGTCACGTAACTTTTTGAGAAGTAGGCAAAGGTTCATGCAAAAATTTTACAAAATATTGGGGAAAATAGTGTTCGGAATCCAGTGGCTCTGACAATATATAACAGACGGTCACTTGAAATTGGCTTGACAGGAAGATGGCAAGACTTTTTTTGTCTCATTCCTTGTTTCATAAAAGGGAATTAATGAACATTTTCCAAGGCCATCGTGACCTAAAAGTCACCAGCATATTCAGCAACAATGCAAAGAGACATATTTTAGACCCGGAAAGCAGAGATTACAGCCAGGAAGTTGTGAATATGACATCAGAGGAGTGTGTTGGTGGTGGATATCATGCACTTGGATAAAACTAACAAAATGTTCCTGTTGTAATATTTTCGAACGCTAGCAAATTTGTTCAAACGACAAAGGTGTGAACTTCTAGTGTTAGCCTACCTTAGAATAGCAAAACCACAGAAATATACATGCTTTCTTTTTTTTTTTTCACAAGACTGCTAAAGCGGTGCTCAGTGAGGGATTGCATTATGTCACAGAAGCTATCTTGGAGGTGACTCACAGACCTGCAGGGAGTCTGGGAGTAAAGTGGCTGACGATCCTCAGCTGAATAAAGGCCTTGGGGCTCCAGATCCATCTCCGCATGCGTGGGTGTCACTTACACTTAAAAGATCTCCCAGTTGTTTGCTTTACATGACACTTACCTGGAAATGTATAGCCCAGCCATTATGATTTTCACCAAAGGGGGGACCATTATGTCCGGCGCGATCACGGCGCGCTCTCACGCTTTCTTCGCAGGCCCCGAGGAAATCACGCCGGTCTTATCGGCGAGCGATTAATGAGCGAGCGATGCAAAGTCCAGACACACGCGATGGCTCCGCGATGAAAGCATTAAGGCGCTAAAAAGGCCGGCCTTTGTTCAACCCGACAGGGAGAGCTGAGGGTAGCAGAGGGCGACTGGAAAAATGAGGCAGCCTTTTGCGAAATAAGTCTGGGTAATCCATCAGATGCCAGGCCTCATTATGGCTCGTGGATACAGCATGAAAGAGAGGCCTTTATCTGGGCTTCCTGTTCTTATTAGCAACGCTCAGGCAAAAGAAAAAAAAAAAAAGAAAAGCACAGTCGCAGTCCCTCTGTCATCCCTCGCCTCCGGCTGGGGGGGGCGCTGCTGACACAGGGAAGCGGAGTCATTCTCTGGCGTGCATTCCCTGGCCGCCTCTCTGGACCAGGCCTGCCAACTTGCGGGGATGAGTGTGTGTGTGTTGTATTTCTGTACGAGCGCCTGTGTGTGCACACACGTGTCCGGGGAGGCTCGACAGTCGCTGTCAGAAACCTTTTTTTGCCAGCTGCAGCACATCCTCCCCTTCGCCGACGAGAGCCAAAAAGACCCCAAAATGGTCGCGGCTATTTTAGGCCGCTCATTCTCAAAATGGTGATACACACACACACACACAAATGCCGGAAACGATTGCGGCGCACTTCTGTGGACCGTTTATACGAGCGTATTTCTCCGTTATTGCACGCCAGTTGATAGTTTATGGGACGTGAGATCTCGGGGGGGGCGGGCGCAGAGGAGTCTTTTGTCTTCTTGCAGTCCCTGTAGAGAAGGAAAAAAAAAAAACACACACTCCTAACAAGTGCGCCTACTCATCCTCCGCAACTCGTAAAACTGCTGAGTAGGAAAATATGAATATGAATGTGCCAACCGGGATGATAAGCTGCACCACAGTGTATGAGAATGACACCTGGTACATCACACGCCTATTGATCCCCAGAGAATCTTCAGTCAAATTATTGCTTTTTCTCTTCCCCCCACTCTCACTCCGCACACTGTAGTCAATCAGGAAGTACATAAACAAACTTTTAACAATAAAGATTATAACCGAGTGAAAGACCCAACTATTCTGGCTCAATCAACCATTACCTTAAATCCTCTTTTCACAGGAGGAGGAGGGTGCACGCCGGCTGGCGCCGCACGCCATACCCGCTCAGGCCAGCAGAGGGCAGTGGGCGACAGTAGTGGCGCCGTCAGATTGGAGATTGAAAGGTAGCATCGTGGAATCCCGGAGTATGGCAGGTGGAGCGGATAATGCCCTGAATAAAGAAAGGGGACGAAAACAACACAGCACAAAGGCGGCAAATTAGCCCATCTCCAAAAAAGATGAGGGGGCTTCAATTATCACAGCCGGAGGCCCGGCTGACGGTGGGGGTGAGGGGAGTCAGATTGAACTTTTCAATGAATCTGAGGCACAGTGTGAGGTCATTAAAGAGAAAGGAAAAAAAAAAAAAAAAAGACAAGAAAAGAGGGGCTGCCACTCGACGGAATGAAAGGTGGCAAACAGCGGCTTCTTTAAAAAGGCTCGCAGGAAGAACGGCAGCAGACGGGCGCCTCAGTCTTTTCTCTGTAAACAAGGCAAAAAATAATACTCTTATGAGCACCGCAGGCTACATAATTATGTGGGATATGCATTTATTTTTTTTTTTGTGAGAAAGTGCGCGCGTGGGTGTTATGTTTATATCCCAACTCTGTAAACACCTGTCATGTGAGTGCTCTCATCAATATGGTTTCTATCATCTGCATGTCAAAGGTTACCAAACAAGCTCATGGCTGAGCAAGCAGTGGGATCAAACAGAAGAGAGCGGGAGGCAAATCAGCTGACTTTTTTTTTTTTTCTCCTCCCAGACAGGATGGCTGCTGACAGCCGCTCACACAGCCTCAATACAAACACACACACGACAAATGCATGCGGACACACACGCACACACACCTCTGCGTCGTGCACACATCCGCCCATGCGTGAGCTCGCGTCCTGCCTGTTTCCGGGGGAAAAACACAACCTTAATCTGTTTGCAATAAATCCGCTAATTAAAAGCAAATAATAGATATAATAGTAAATCCGAGTTTTGTAAACCTGTAACACAGCTGGCTGTCTCCATCGCCATAGCAACAGCGGCCGAGGATCATAGGTACAGCCGGCGAGAAGAAAACCTTGATTTCTCGGGTTTCAAAAGAGGAAGTGATCAAACCGGATGACTATAACGTTAAGGTGTCGTGTTGTTGAGTTACCAAGGACACCTTTTTGTGTGCGTTGAGGATATCTTAAAAAAAAAAAGAAAGCCTTAACCTGGGAATTGACAGTGAGGGAAATACTTCCTGGCAGCTGGTCTCATGGTCCCCCCACCCCCCCGCCAACCACTCTGATGCTCAAAGCGTCGTAGGTGGTGCAGGCACGGAAGATGCTTCCGATTGAAATACAGGAGTCTGAGAGGCCTGTCTTGAGGAAAAAAAAATGGAAAATTCATGTCCATGTACACAAATCGATAGCTTCAGCTTCCCCCCCCCCCCCCCCCCCCACACACACACGAATTCCTGACTATCCAATACTCTGCATGCAGCTTAATTAGGCCTGATGAGGACGACCGCTTCATCCAGAGGAAACAATGAAACAGACAGCTGAGGATATCGCCAGCCAACACAAATGGAGCCACAGAATGGCCCCACAGATAAAATCTCTGCCAGCATCTCTGAAACCCCCCCCCCACCCCACAGGAGCCTTTTTCTTCCCTGCCTTTTCTTCAGGTGCTGGCATGGATGAACATGAAGGGGCCTAATTAAGGGTCTTTTCCTAGGGGAGTCGGTTAGACCAGCTGTATTATTTGCCCAATATGCAGCCGGGGCTGCTGTGTTTTTTTTTTTTTTCCCCCCCATTTTCTTTCCTGCGCCTTAGGCCTATGTGCTTGCCCTACTTCAGGTCCCACAAGGCGCTCTCAGTCTGGTGAAAGTGGAAGGGCGAGCCCCGAGGACGCGTGGGACACGGGGCCACTCGCTTCTCGTATGACATTGGGAAGGTGTTCGAATTTAGCCCTTTTTTTTTTGGACTTGGGGAATCGATTTGATCAGGGCAACATTGGTTACATTAGCACTACTCTCGTCTCGATGTCTCTCAATGTTCTGGCCACAAACTGTCAAATTTGTTGATAGCGATCACTTTTAATCCCTTTAAAGCTGTAACACCCTTAGCACCTCGACGCGGCCTGAAAATCAGTTTGGCGAAATTGGTCAGGAACGTGGTTGGGACGTTGGGAACGTGTTCTAACTGTGTCCCTTTTTCGGACTTTGGGAATCAATTTGATCAGAAAAGGATCAAAAAAGAAAAGGACTGTTTTTTTCAATGAAGGTCATTTTAAACTAATCAGAAATACACTTTGTACATTGATAATGTGGTAAATGACTATTCTAGCTGCAAATGTATGGGTTTTGGTGCAATATCTACATAGGTGTATAGAGGCCCATTTCCAGCAACTATCACTCCAGTGTTCTAATGGAACAATGTGTTTGCTCATTGCGCCAGAAGACTAATGGATGATTAGCATGATGAGCATAGCTGGAAGCAGTTTAGCTTTAAATCATTATTTCAAATACAAATCATTATTTCTATCCTTATCAATGTCTTGACTATATCTTCTATTCATTTTACAACTCATGGTGGCAAATAAAAGTTTGACTTTTCATGGAAAACACAAAATTGTCTGGGTCACCCCAAAGTTTTGAATGGTGTTCGCATATTGTTGCCATATGGCAACAAATCTTTTTTTTAAGCATATTAGAAAAAAATAAACAAAACTTACAACATAATAATTAAATTAAATGTAAAAAAAAAAATGAATAAAGTTTGCCCCGGTTGTGAGACAATGATGCTCCACATGTCAAATGTCCATTAGCAAAAGGGGTTGGCAAACAGGATATCCTGGTCATGTGACCTCATAAATTGTATGTCCTTCAAAAATAAAAAAAGCCCCCTTTAAGTTAGTTTAAATGAACTAATTAAAATACTATTATGATAAATAGGAAACGGATTGCATTGTATAGCGCCTTTTATTCATTTCAACCACTAAAAGCACTTTACGCTACAAGTGTAAGCAACTGGAGAAATCAATTTTGATCAGGGCAATGTTGACAAAATTGGTTACACGAGCACTACTAGATGCTCATTATAATTTCGACATCTCGATATCTCGCCACGTTCCGGCCACAAACTGTCAAGTCGCTCGATAGCGATCATCCTAAATCAGCTTTAACACCCTTAAAACCACAACTCGGCCTGAAAATCAGCCTAAATGAACTTATTAAAATAATATCACTCTCAACATCCGAAGAATAAAAAAAGCTTTATCTTTGGGTGCGTAGCCTCCACATCTCAGGCAGTGATATCCAAGAAACCCTAAATATATCCTCCCCTATTCTCTCCGCGCTCGCCATTCTTCTAAACACAAAGCTAATATGCGGCGGGGCCTGACAGTCACTACTGCGCGAGGAGACATTTACATAAGCTTGTGTATGCGGCCATTGTGATGATAATAGGCGTGTGATCTCCTTTGTCAGCGAATGAGGGAAAAAAAAAACACATCTCATCCATTCAAATAGATATGTCAGCCAAAGCATTAGCCTCCCCTATAATTGGCCACAGAGGTCACCCTGGCAAAAGCCGAGAGGCAACATTTAATGTGGCAAAAGAATTTGTTGTGCTCACGCACGCACACACACACACACGCATACACACACTTCCTCTCTCTCGTCCATGCACAAAAGTGCTTGCGCCTTGCTGAAATGTGACACCGGGCAGTCGCAGCTGCCCATCCGAAGGGTCGTGTTCCTACGTACGATTTCTTTAATAGTTTCCATTAATATCACTCATGTCCGCCGTCCCTGCAGAGCCACGCACAGCCCGCCTAATTATCATAATGCGTTATTTGTGCACTCCGTGGCAAAGGGCCGTGACAGCCGGTTCAGAAGATTACAAACCAACATCCAAACCCGACCTTGCAGGGGGATGACACCGCCGTTAATCTAGGTGTTCTGGCTCGATAATTTTTTTTATTTTTTATTTTTTTGCCTCGCAGCGGAGCAGGTTGGTCTCATATTTCTTGTCTCCGCAGCAGAGACAACAGAGAGACGCGAGGAGAACAGACAACAGAGAGAGAGGCGTGACTGATGAAGCGGGCCGAGGCTCGGGTCGGATTGACTGCGTGTACGAAAAAAAACCCCAAGGAACACCGGCGACGCTAACGTACTGTTACCGCACGCAGACAGCTCTCGGAAACGACTGTACTTTTCAGATTGACGAGTTGAAACTAAAGCTTCGCCACTTGACTCCCTGCGCCTGAGTTTGTCAACATGTGAGAAATCAACATTTAGAAGCCTTTTGAATCAGATAATGTCCGTCCTTCATCACTCTTTTGCAGTTTGATTTATGCTCAACGTCTTTAACCCTCTATCGCATGAAAGTTGAAATGAAATTACTATGAAATTATTTGAAAGTTTTTATTACTTAAAATGGTCTCAGAATAGTTTCATGCTATGTAAGTCAATGGGACTCCATTAGGTTGTATGCGTTAGGAATCTACCATACACTTCAAAAGTTCAAAAGTTTGGGGTCACTTAGAAATTTCCCTATTTTTGAAAGAAAAGGACTGTTTTTCAATGAAGGTAATTTTAAACTAATCAGAAATACACTTTATACATTGCTAATGTGGTAAATGACTATTCTAGCTGCAAATGTCTGGTTTTTGGTGCAATATCTACATAGGTGTATAGAGGACCATTTCCAGCAACTATCACTCCAGTGTTCTAATGGAACAATGTGTTTGCTCATTGCGCCAGAAGGCTAATGGATGATTAGAAAGCCCTTGTGCAATCATGTTAGCATAGCTGGAAGCAGTTTAGCTTTAAATCATTATTTCAAATACAAATCATTATTTCTATCCTTGTCAATGTCTTGACTATATCTTCTATTCATTTTACAACTTATGGTGGCAAATAAAAGTGTGACTTTTCATGGAAAACACAAAATTGTCTGGGTCACCCCAAACTTTTGAATGATGTTCGCATATTGTTTCCATATGGCAACAAATCATTGTTTTTAGCATATTAGAAAAAAATAAACAAAACATACAACATAATAATTAAATTAAATGTAAAAAAAAAAATGAATAAAGTTTGTCCCGGTTGTGAGACAATGATGCTCCACATGTCAAATGTCCATTAGCAAAAGGGGTTGGCAAACAGGATATCCTGGTCATGTGACCTCATAAATTGTATGTCCTTCAAAAATAAAAAAAGCCCCCTTTTCACATCTAGCTGTAAAAACATAGATTTTATACCACATTGTGACAAAGTGGGTGAGACTCCCCATTTGTTCCCCTTTTTATATTTAATTTTGTATATGTAGTTTTTTCCAGCATTTAAATTGTAATATATGGGTTTGTATTATATATTTCAGTTACATTATTTACAACATGGATAAAACCAACAAACACAACCTGCTTTTGTACCCTTGAAGGCATCATCAGACCCTGATTGGAAGATACCAATAGTAGGGGGATGGGGAATTAAATTAACGTCATTATGTGTACTCTTTTTTATATTATTTTTTAAAATTTCTCTCAACATTGAAGAGTGGACTCTCCTCAAATGATGAACATGTCTTGGTCTTACTTGTAGAAATGAATAACTATTATTTGCTTATTTGCAGAGAAGTGAATCTCCCCTGCATTGTGGTGGAGTCCAGGTGGATTCCTGTTTTAAGCTCCCAGCAAGCAGGAGAAGGGAGTTCAGTTCAATGGATTGTTGTGCAGCCTTAGTGTCCTTTGTTTAACTTGAGTTTAGTTCTCTTCAGTTAAGTAGAGTTAACTGTTTTTCAGATCTTTTTTTGTGAATATCTTTTTGTCTTGGAATGTGCGTTTTGGTGGCACCTGTAAAAAAATAAATCACTCTTCTTTTGGTATGAAAACTCTGAGTCTGCCTCCTAAATCCCTTCGCTCTGGTCAGGTTTTTGCTGTAATCTTATTAAAAATGCACACCTGTAACTGAATCTGATCTAATCCAAGCTAACCAGTTGCTGCTCTTTAAACAGACCTGTCACAGATTTTACATGATTAAATCAGTTTCCTTGGATGGACAAAAGATTCTAGTGAGTATTGATGGTAACGGTCTAGACTCTGGAGATTCCTATCCTGAAAATGCTACATGCTAATTAGGTAGATTCCACAAAATCTGTCTTTGCTGCCAATTTGAGTCCACATGACTGATGTTGTTCGCTGGGAGGGATCTCATTTGGATCCTTTCCAGCATCTGTTGTTGTGGACTAGATATATTTGTTCTTGTCCATTCTGTGACCTCACCGATTTGTTGAAACTCAGTGACTCAGTGAATTTCAGCACTGCTTTGTGGCCGGGGATGGACTTTCCCGTGGGCCCCCAGTGTCCAAAAAAAAGTGTCCTCAAGAGTCAAATGTGCGAGACAAAGTGGTAAAATCCCCTCTAGGGTTCATTTCCAGCAGCCAAAACGTGATACGGTGCCCTCTCACCATGCATCAGGAATTTCTGCACTAATCCTAACCCTAAACATGAACTATTTGCTTCAATAGCAGAAACAGTCCAGCATTACTTTTAAGTTGTTTTTTTTGTTTTTGTGCAGGACATACTGTAAATTACTGAATAAGAGCCTGGGCTTTTATTTTTTTCAGTGGTTTATCAGATCAAGCATTTGAGACCAGGCAGCAATTTGGGTTTAATTCCGATTACTTCCTTCCTACAGTATTCACAATAGTTATTGAAGTAATGAATGCTTATTATATAATAAAGTCTATACTATGTAATAATACCTACATGTATTGTAAGCTTTGGCCTCTCATTTGGAAATGAATTCTAGAGTTTCTTGGGCGAATATTACTTTTGCTGTCCCAATCAGAATTTTTCACTATATCACTTCTTCATCTCAAATCATATTACATACTTAGTACATGGTTCTGATGATGTTGCTCATAATTAACAACCCTACCGCTTTCACGTAGACATCCTGGCAGTTCTAAAATGCACAATTATTTATGATCTTAGGCTCAGAGAAGTCAGCTCACCCAAACAAAGGCTGAGTGCAGGCCCTCATCTGAAATATATGGAAATAGTGTCGCAAGAAATGAAATTCAATGTGAATTAAAAGGATATTAAAACTTTGTATGTCAACTAAAATGAAATTATGTTAATTTGCAGCGTGTCTGAATATGGGTGACAAAAATGGTAATGCTTTGAGGAGAATGAAATTGCCCAGTACGGTTTTAAACCTTAGTTTGCGTTTGCTCGGTCCAGAGCGGCTGCATAAAGACAGGATGTGCAAACACTACAGCAATGGGAGAGCAATTGGAAAAGATGATATTCTGTTTGTCCGGAATCATTTTGCAAAGAATACATGTAAACCACCAACCGACGTGAACGCTGCTTCTATTCTTTGAGCTCCCTTGTACAGCAGGAACTTTTCTGATCTGACTGTATAACCATGTGCTATAAATGGTCCATTCCTGATGTAAATGTCTCTGACTAAACCTCCAACATACATAGCGATGGAAAAGTTAGTATTGTGAGACTTGGAATTGTTTTTCCCTTATTCCAACTCCGCAATGCTCCAATTCAAAGTCATTTATAAAACATTTATTCATTCAGTTGCTCAAAGGCATTTCAGCAAGAGGGAAAAAGCCTGACTCACTCACTCCTTCCCTTTTCTTGTGTACAGTCTGATCAGAACCAATGATCATCTAATCTGATATGAAAATCCCAATGAAGCATATTTTTTTTTGCTCTGTAGGAGAATGAAAAGCTCTGCAAAAGTGCCAGGAAGGAAGAAAAAAAAAATCATGATGTGATTCAGATGAAAGTGTAACAGCCGCAGGGTGCCGTGAACATTATATTTGACTATACAGTATACTTGTTCAAAAAAAAAAAATACAAAAGAGGGATAATTGCTGCATTTGAGTCTATTTCAATCCGGGTTCATATACATTCATGAAATTCAGACGCACCGCTGGACCCTCAGGTTGTTTTGGGCTCTTCAAGTAGCGATCAGATTGCCTCGGAGTCTTCTCTCCGATCATGTGTGATCGGGGCCGAGACCGGCCTCCTCAAGCGTTGATGTTCCACCCATTCTCTGGGCATGGCCGGGGGCAGAAGCATGTTTTTTTTTTTTCCCACAAAGATGGAAAGAACCTCTCCCTAACCCGCCCCGCATTGTTGTTATCATCTCCTCCCAAGACGCTTTTATTTATGTTTAATAAAGTATTACATCAAGTTCTCCCGCTCCTTTGCCGTTTTATCACTCTCATCCATGGGAATATTAATAATTGATCGCCGCCCTCTCTCTCAAAACCGACCAGTGTTGCCATTGTTTGTTGACATCTTGGCTCCTGAGAGAAGCTTTTGGCCCTGTGGTTTGTGGATTCTCGGTTGCTGAGCTTAAGACGTTCCAGCAAGAAGCCAAACTGCACTTCTTCCAAGGTCTCTGGTGGATGAAGAGAGAACATATGTAACATGTCGAGGCACAGCAAGGATGTATGTGATGCATACATGTGTATGATGTAGAGAAAGAAAGGTTGCTTGCCATTGAAACAGTCACAGACTCAAATGTAACACAGCAATGGGCCAAATGTGATTAAAAATGAATTGTTTAGAAATTTAACAAAAACTTTCTAGGTGTTTCATCATCAGGGTGATGCTAATATGCCTCGTAATAAGATGAATCCTCTCGAATTAACCACTGAAGCCCCAGTGCTATTTTTCACTTTTCCTACTCTAAATGATAATAAATATGGAATATCTATACAACCACAAAGGTTATTATCTTAAACCCGGCATCAAAAGAAATCTACATGTGCGGTGACTACGGACGTGTCAGAATCAATTTATGTTGATGTGACAGAGCAAATATAATTAGAATATTGCAATTTCAATACTGACCCAAATCAGGGGGAACAAAATAAGATAATAAGATAAATTATCAAAGCAAAGTTCAATGATTAATGAGATAGGAGGTCAAATACAAATTATTTGTCCATAAAATCATAGAAATCACACTGAGGATCATTACAGAACATGAAGAATATGTTACTGTAAGATGTTTAAAAAGGAGATTATAAGGGACCCAATTAAATAATCACACAAACAGGTCAAATCTAAATTAAATATCAAAAATAGCGGTTAGTTGCAGTCCTAGACATTTTATTAAAACTATTTTCTTATTGTATTGATGATGTGGATATTGACAATATATAATGATACTGTCACATTGTGTTTTACTACAGATAAAAATAATTTATTTATACTTGTAACTGAGGTTTTCTCATGCAATATATAAATAAAACTGAATGCTGCCCCCATATCAGTTTATTTTTATTTTTTTATTTTAACAGGTTAACTTTAAATCATTTAATCAACACTTTCTCACCTCTTGTGTGGAGCGATGCAGCGATAGTTTGTTTTTTATTAGTTTAAATCGAGGTGTCAGTATCTGATAGTGTTGCGGTGAAGAGGGAGCTGAGTAACTTGATCTACAGTATCTAGTCCTGAGCATTTGGAAGCAAACTGAAGAATTGAATTGCAGGTAACAAGCAGGCAAGCGGAGTTAATTTACTTTGCAGGATGGCTGAGCTGAGGATCTCAAACATCCAGAAGGAGCTCAGAGCAGAGAGTAGTTTGCCCCTTTTTTGTTGAAAGGAGCCAGTTCAGATGTTTGGGCCGTTTGATAAGCCTCCCTTTATAGGTTCTTTAAGCAGGAGACAGATTCCATATTCCATCTGGGCTTGCCAAGGGATGTCTTGGGCTGGATGATATGAGTGTGGGGAAGGATGTCTGATCTGCTTTGCGTATTCTGCTGCCAGTGCTACCTGGACCATCAAAAAAAAAAAAAAAACTAATTGAAGGATGCCTCTAACATTTCCACAGCTGCTCCAAAATCTCAAAATTTCCTCTGGCTTAACAAAAGCCTGATCTGAAAAAAAAAAAAAAAAAAAAGATCTCAGGAACTTTATTCAGAAGCCCTCGCTCTTAGACTAGTAAAACATTTCCGATCTCAAGCAGAGCTTGAAAAAAGTTATCCATACTCCCCTTCCTTCACAAATGGATTATTGTAAATCTATGTATTTAGGACTCAGTCAAAGAAAAAAGGGCCACATCCCCACTCCCGCTGGTCCAAACCTCTGCTGCTGTACTGTACTGTAACTCTAAAAAACAAGATGTCCTTCCCATTCTCGCAACGCTACACTGGCTATCTGTGAAGTACAGGATTGATTTGAAACTTTTACCAATTCATTTTAAAGCCCTACATGGCCTCGCTCCTTCTTATATCACAGATTTACTTTTGCCCCATGAGCCTACGGCGGCTGCTACGCCTCCTCTGGTAAAACCCTCCCAGCTGCTCCTCCCTGCAGTGGTGGAACTCCTTGCCTGAGGGTCTTAGGTTAGCATTTCTTTAAAATAACTTCTCAAAACTTACTTTTTACAGGAAGGCTTTTTTATGTTGTGAAGTATAAAAAAGTGCTATAAAAATAACATTTTTTATGTATGTGTATGTCTGACTATGGAATGATTCTGGAAGAAAACAAAATAAATTACCATAATTATGCAGATGACACACACATTTACATCAGCATATCACCAGGAGATTATAATCCTATGCAAACAGTAAGTAAATGCACATGAGAAAATGCAACGAGCAAATCAATGATTGGATTTGCCAGTACTTTCTCCAATTAAACAAAGATAAAACTGAAGTAATTGTCTTTGGAGCCAAAGAGGAACGATTATAAGTCAGAGCTCAGCTTCAATCAGTGATGTAAATGTCCACAAATCAAGCTAGAAATCTGGGTGTAATTATGGACTCAGACCTGAATTTCAGCAGCCACATTAAAACCATCACAAAGTCAGCCTACTACCACCTGAAGAATATATCAAGGGTTAAAGGCCTTATGTCTCAGCAAGACTTGGAAAAGCTTGTCCATGCTTTTATTTTCAGTAAATTTGACTATTGTAACAGGGTTTTTACAGGCCTCTATAAAAATTCAATCAGATAGCTGCAGCTAATTCAAAATGCTGCAGTTAGAGTCTTCATTGAGACTAAAAAAGTAGATAATATCACTCCAGTTCTGAGGTCCTTGCACTGGCTTCCAGTCTGTCAAAGAATTACCTTGATGCACTGAATTGTCCAAGGCCCGAGTATATTTCTGATCTGCTGATCCCTTTTGAACCATCCAGACTTCTTAGATGGCCTGGTACAAGTCTGCTCTTCTCTGAATATATGGAGAAGCAGCATTCAGTTTCTATGCACTACAGATCTGGAACAAACTCCCAGAGAACTGAAACAAACTCCAAGAGAAATGGAACAAGCTCCCAGACAACTGGAACAAACTCCAAAAGAAATGGAACAAACTCCCAGATAACTGGAACAAACTCCCAGAGAACTGGAACAAACTCCCAGATAACTGGAACAAACTCCCATAGAACTGGAACAAACTCCCAGGGAACTGGAACAAACTCCCAGAGAACTGGAACAAACTCTCAGGGAACAAACTCCCAGAGAACTGGAACAAACTCCCAGGGAACTGGAACAAATTCCCAGAGAACTAGAACAAACTCTGATAGAACTGAAATAAACTCCCATAGAACTGAAACAAACTCCCAGACAACTGGAACAAACTCCAAGAGAAATGGAAAAAACTCCCATAGAACTGAAATAAACTCCCATAGAACTGGAACAAACTCCAATAGAACTGAAATAAACTCCCAGGGAACTGGAACAAACTCCCAGAGAACTGCAGGTCTGCTGCAACTCTCACTGTTTTTAAATCAAAACTGAAGAATTTTCTGTTTGCTGCTGCCTATTGCTGATGTCATTTCTTAATTATTTTCCACTGCACTGTAAATTTGTTGTTTTCCTTTTAAATTTTTGATTATTCAATCAACTGTTTTTATGTTTTGGTTTTTAAATTCAATTTTTTCTTATTTATTTTGAAATAATAAAAAAATCCCCCCTTTAAGGAACTGTTTTCAAATTGTATCTTGTTTTATGGAAAGCACTTTGAATCACCTTGTTGTTGAAATGTGCCAGACAAATAAACTCGCCTTGCCTTGACCTGACAGGAGTTCTCTGTTTGAATTTGACCTGCGGGTCAGACGATGGGATTCACAGGGATTTCAGCTGCATGAGACAATATGACAGAACTCTACTCGCTCACTTCAAATGACATGTAGACGGCGACATAATCCGCCGGTGGTAATGAGAATCCTGCAGCAACAGGATTTGTCTGAATGTCATACGCTATACGAAGGTTACCGACTGCTACAATAAACTTCCAGTGGTCAGGGCGGCTTATTCATCGACCAATTACAGTCGTACGGCGACTCGCTCGGGTTGATCCCGACGGACTGTCCTGGGCGGTTGTCAGGGTTACCGGCGAGTCTCTCCTCATACCCGGCATTAACATGCATCTCTTATCCGGATTGTGTCTGGATGTGATTTATCCAGATTACCTTTGGACCTGACATTAACATTTGACTACGGTGTTCCCTCTGAAATCAAATTGCTCTTTTCCTTCCACCACATGCGAACGTGTCTGCTTTCTTCTTCCCCTCATAGTGTCTCAAGTGATCCGGAAATCCTGGCATGATGCTTTTTATTTTTTCTTTTTCCACTTTAAAAACAGCTTTTTTAAAATTAGGTATATATTGGTTTGGCAAACTGGGGATAAAGACCCCCTATTGTTGAGAGCTCTAACAGAAAAACACTACAGTGATCCAAAATGGTGTTAGTTCATGTTTATTTATATTTTTGTTATTAAACCAGCCAGTCACATCACGCATGCAGACCACACATGTAGACAAACTAAAGAATTATTTTCATGAAAACAAATGATTTATTATTTGAAATCTAGCGTTTATCTGATCCACTTCAATGTGCCAATCTTGATTAGATTAGATTAAATTAGATAGATTAGATATGACTTTATTGATCCCTTTGGAGGTTCCCTTCAAGGAAATTAAAGCTCCATCATATCACATACAGCACAGTATAAGACACACAGACAAAAGAGCAATATGTAAAAAAACAACAACCCAAATAACAACAGCAACATAGAGGAAATAAAATAAATTATAAAACAAAAAAATAAATGCCTGTACACACCATTGTTATTATAAAGTGCACATGGTATGAGGTAGATAAGTAGATTATAGCACATGGAATTATTGAAAAAAATATATTTATATATATTATGTATGCATTATTATGTTATTATGAATTATATACATGTAATAAGAATAACAACAGTATAATAAATATAAGCTATAAATTAAGCTATTAAATAGAAAGGATATAATATACTACAATATATATATACAAACAAACAATAAAATATATTAAAATAATAATAACATTGAAAATGTGTAATATTCTATGACTAATAATCTGACACACACAAACAAATAAACTATATATATATATACAAAAAAGAATAAAATATATTAAAATAATAATAACATTGAAAATGTGTAATATTCTATGACTAATAATCTGACACACACAAACAAATAAACTAATAAACTATATATATATACCCAACTATTATTTTATATTAGTCCTATTATCTCCAGATAATAGGACTTCAATACTTTTAAAGACTTTTTTAAAATAATCTGACACATTATATTGACACCAGCTGTGATGGGGATCATTATCAGTTTCTTTGTGAGCTGCTTCATATTTATATGTTCTAAAAATTCTGCATGAAATTAAAGTGAAGTCTGAAATCTTGCTGTGCATAGTAAACCAAAGACCTTGTTTTCCTTCCACTGTGCAAAGAAACTCCTACGCACTTTGTTTGCCTTGCAGTGGAAATATTTCATATAAAATACCAGATTTAAACCCTGGAACATTTGTTAGTTTAACGGTTTCAAGAGTGGACATTCATGTTGACTTTTTTAAAAAAAAAATGTATATATATTTTTAAAAATATGTATACAGCTTTGTCAAACAAAATGAGGTCATTTGTGTCCAATCCTAGACCAGCTCTTGCCATCCATCTGGTGTGTCACAAACCACGGCGAGAGCAAGAGGGAGAACTGAACTCTTTCCAGCTCAATAAGAGGTGACAGGAAGACAACGCGTGCCTCGGATGTTCTGTGAAGTGTCCATATTTCTTACAATGGCAGAGAAACTGGAGAGTCTTTGTGGGCTTTGTGAGGAATTTCCATTTAAACAGCATTATTAAAAACAATAGGGGGGTGGTGGTGGAGAGATTCAGCAATAAATGGGAGAAACTGACATTTATTACCTTTAATTCTATGCTCAAAATCCTCTCCTTCTCCTGAGTGTATGCGTTACTTGGCATCAAATACAGAAAGAAATGCAACCCGATTATGTAATGAGATATTCTTTTAGCTGAGTCGCTCCATAAGGTTCACCTCATGTGGATATGATATATGGAACGTCATACACGCATAGCTCTTTTGATAAAGTTATCACATTCAGAGGTTAATGAGTTGAGCTGAGTTAATGAATGTCTGTGAAAGCCCCCCACACACACATATGCACATCACACAGTGTGCATTTTCACTTTAATATAAAGAAAAAAAAGCACAATCCAAAAAAGAGAGGACACTCATTCACAGTAAGAATTGTTATTGATACTTCAGACTGAAGGAAGGAGGGGAATGAACAGACGGGTGCCAATAATCTAACATGCAAATAGCTCTGTGCTCTTCCTCAGGCAGTTTTTTTTTCTTAAATTCGAATAAATGAAGCTTCGAACAGTCCTTCATTTAAAATGTTTATGCTGTGTGGTACAGTATGTTGTGTTTATGTACATGCTCCGGTCAAAAATAAATAAATACAAATGTCAAACTACAGCAGTCTGGATAGCAGCAAACATAATGAAATATAGGGATTTATTCACCTCTCACTATTCGTAGGTTTAGTGCATCACAACATATTGAGAATGAAATTAATCCGCAGATGCTCTGCTATAAGATGAGTCTAAACTTTCCTATGGATGTCAGCTTTTGAGCTTTTGTGAGAGACTATAAAAACCTTGATTTTAATGTAGGTGAATGCTACACTACGCTAGATAACAGTAATGTTACTGTAAACGATTATTACAGTAGATTTCTGTATATTTTACAATAAATCACAGTAGTATTTCTATAGTACAGTGGTCAAAGAGTTACTATATTATAATACAGTTAATTACCCAATACTGTAATTACAACTGAAATCACAGTATTTAATTTTTTTGTATATATATTATTATTATTTTACATTTAATCATCTAATACTATAAACGGTTCAGTAACCAATAATGGTTGACAGGGTAAGAAAGTCAAAAACTTTATAAAATGCAGTTTTAAAAGTTTAAAATTCCATTTGTACCACTTTTTTTTTTTTTTTTTTTTTTTTTTTTTTTTTTTTTACAAAAATCACACAGAATATGTGATTTTTGTAAAAACAAAAAAAATGACAAATTTTAAATATTTAATTCATCTAGTATATAAAACTAGTTTATACATTTTATTCAGGTTTTTATGGTTAATACCACATGACATTTAGACATTGTCCCATATAAATCTGGGTTCGCAGTATTTAATTGATTTTTATTGTATAATTAATTGCCCAATACTGTAAATACAACTGAAATCACAGGATTTATTTATTTTATTTTACAGTGAAAACACAATACTGTAAACAGAAGCACTTCTACTGCAAAAAATTATGCAGTAACTTTCTGGATAACTGTTAGTTACAGTAAATTTTAAGGTAGCAGTTTTACAGTGTAGAAATGCAGGATTCCAAACTGAAGCAGTTGTTGATCACTTCTGGCTTTATTTTAAGACATGTAAGGAATCAGGTTTCAACAGTGTTATAAAACACAGCAGCCAAACACTGGTAGGAAATAGATTTTTCAAAAAATATTTAAAAAAAAATGTTGATATTGTGAATCACCACAGCCACGAGAGGTCCTTGATCCTATATAGTCATAAATGTGCACAAAACATGTTAGTCTGATGGGTCCAGTCATATGTGAGATTTTCTGCAAGCGTGCAAACACACACACACACACACATGGATAAACACATAATATCCTTCAAGGCTTACGACTGTCTGAGATACTAACAAACAAATATTTTTGTGCAGCTATGAAATTATGAAATCATGGCGATCGCTGCCCAGAGAGCTGATCCTGGAGCTGTTCGCTGTTCTCTCTGGTAATTGTGTTGACAGGCTGGAAAGCTGCTGCTGGGGACTTTGCCAGCATTTAAAGCAACATTTTGACTAATTTTAATGAAATTCAGGCGATGAGTGAATTTGCTTGTTGCGGCAAAGTAAATCCACATAAATCTTTTTTTTTATTGAGTTCTTATAAACTTGGACATGTGGAAAAATAGTCCAAAAAATATGAAGAAACGACTGTAGCTCATTAGCTGTGTATAAACTGCTTGAGCGTCTTCCAGCTTCCCATCAACCCACCCGGCTGACATTAAAATTAAACACAGCTTGCATCTGCATGCCACAAACTTACTAACAGACATAATAATATTTTTGAAATATCTAAAAGAGAGGATATAATGTAATTTCTAAACAGAAAAAAAGCATCACTTTATTACAGATTATCAAACCAAATAATAGGATATCAATGTGGTCAGGGCTGTAGCCACCATCGAGGCCACAAAGGTCATGACCTCGGAATGTTTTTCCTTAAGTTCCTTAAGTCCAAATCTTCATCCAAAGCCGAAAAACCAAATCCATTAAGCACCTAATTAACGTGGTCTCATGTGACAGAGATGCTCTTATATTTGAGTCTTTTAAAGCAAAAGTAAACACTGTTGCAGTTCTATTTTTAGAATGAAGCATTTGAATGAATCAGAGGCTCCATCATCAATCAAAGTTCACATTTCTTCCAGCAAGAAAGGCAGAGGATGAGCAGGCAAAAAGGAGGAAAGGTGAAAATAATTATAATATTCTAAGAGAGTAATAGTGAAGTAATAGTGAATAGTGAAGTAGTCTACGGATGCATCAACAGATAGCCAGATGCTAACTTGTAACTGTAAATGTAGCCTAAGCTAAAATAAATATGCATATTTTTTTTGTCATGTTCAGTCACAGTATGAATTATCCACCTATATTAGGTGAAAATTTGGATATTTGGATGGATATAAGCAGTAAATAACATGGCTAAGCATGGCATCTTTCCATCCCACAACAGGAAAATTTAGTTCAGTTCACAAAAGAGAGAAAAGAAGAAAGTAGAGAAGGTCAAATATAACATAATATATATATATATATATATATATATATATATATATATATATATATATATATATATATATATATATATATATATATATATATATATATATATATATATATATATATATATATATATATAATGTTGACCTTGGTATTTGAAAGATGCATGCTACGGCCCTGCATGTGGTGCAGCAACAGATTCTGTTTTTAAGACAATTTTCTACCCCAAACAGCAGCAAACAGACAAAAACCTCCAAACTCTTCGGCAGCTTGTGGCTCTCCGCTGCTCCCTGGTAGTTTTCCAGCATCACGGACGCATTGTCGCTTTCAAACACAGGCTTTTCTCAAGGCTCCTTTCTGAACTGCACAGCCTCCAGTAACCTCATGATAGCTTCCATTAAGGGTTTGGTCAAACCTCAGCCCATTCTGTCCATTCATCCATTTAGACTCGCACCTGTGCGTGTCGCCAGAGGCCTGACATTCTGCCTCACTTCAAGGCCAATGATCTTACAAATTGTCGGATTACCTGCTCATCTCCGCCTGTTGACAGCTTCCTTGAAGAGAAATGTCTTTTTAGCGAGACTGTTTCTATTTGTGTGCAATGAAAGCTGTAGGAGACATCTGACAGTGATTGTCTGGGTAAAGAATCATCAATGTTTAGTGTTTACAGGTGTTGATCTAAGCTTCTCTTCAGCCAAAAGAGACCACTACTTCTCCTTCCTGTGGACTACAGTAGGAAAAAATATGCATGGTATTCAATGGCGAGAGACAAATCATTTTGTGATTCTATTTGAATCGCAATGACACACATACCATGTTTTGTTAAAAGATAATTTTGAGAGTCACAGTTTGGTCGTAAAACTGTAAAATACATAATTAGAAAGACTGCAGACATGAAAATCACATAGGTTACATCTTGGGTTTCTCTTTCTACAAGCTACTGAATCTACTAAAGTTAACCGTAACGCTGCCACTGGACTAGTGGTAATGGATTACCGTAAATTACTGAATATTAGCTAAGTTCCCTTTAAATGCAGGGTGCAGGTGTATATTTTGATAAATAACCGCCAGTTCCAAATAAACACAGCATAATTTATTTAAAAACAATCAAGGAAGAAGATGTGATGTTTTTCTTCTTTGCCTTTTTTTTCCGCAAGCACCTTGGTCCTGCCAGCATCGTTATTGTGCTCAAATGACATTAAAGAACACTCTAGTGGCTTTGGTGCAGGGGAAAAATTGAAATTACGACATGAAATTCAAACTTTCTGTGGTGAAATATGCAGAGGAAAACTCGGGAGAAGCAGCCATGGGATAACTACAGTACTGTAATCTGACTTTTGAAAAAGTTATATGGTAGTCATACTGGTTGAATAAAAGAATTTAGGTAAATTACTGTATTTTTCCAGTTTTGCTGAGCCAGATTTTTGTCAGGAAGGAATTAATCTATTTTACCTAACCATAGAAAATCATTGTGACCTGTGTGGAGATATACTTGAACCTGGATGTGCAGATGTAGCAGGTTGATGACCAACACACACTGAATAATTGAGTTCAACATCCAAAGAGTGTGTGAGTGTGTGTGGTATGTTTGAGTTACCAACGATTTGAAGCTTTGAAATTACAAAAAGTAGCACAAATGACTACTATTTTCCCTGCAGTTAAAATCCTTCTGACACTGAGGAACCATTTCACAGTGTTTCAGGGACATCAGGACGCTTAATGGCAGCATTTCACTAAAGTCTCTCACAAAGTCCGTTGAATCGAAACAAAAACCAGTATTGTGTTGAGAGGTGCAGCCCAAAATGAATGAAATGAACACAAATTTTTCTTTACAAAGGCCGACATTCTCTCAAAGCCAAGGTGATGAACTGCTAAATAATAAAATCCTGTTTCCCTCTCTCCTGCATTTGGTTCCACTTGCCTACATGAAATATGACATGTGTCAATGATTACTCAGTTAGCGATTAATTGATGTTAATAAACTGATTGTCAGACAACAGTTATGTGGTGTTCATGGTCGGGACAAGTAAGTTTGATGCACAACATGGGATAATGAAGTTTTTATTTTCTATGTTAAGATATCTAATTTAACAATTTTCTGTAAAGGTAAAACAAATTGTAAAAAAGAAACATAATGTGTGGCAGGTGAATAGTTGACACATGGGTCATTTTTGATGAAAATCTATGTAAAAAGACAAAACTTATGGATGTTCATATTACAAAAAAGGAAAAATCTAAATGAGGAGTTTTAAATGGTTTTGAAAACAAATGTCCTTGGTAACTTTGACTCAAAGTAATCTGTGATAAACAGTAAACTATGTTTCATCTGATTATTTCATATAGTCAAAATAATAAGAAATTGTGTTTTTTTTTTAATAACTTTAATACAAGGTGTATAATTTCAGATCAATTGGACATACAGGCCATGAATAACACATAGAACTTCAAAACTTATAATGTTCACAAGAAGTTATGTTGATTAGAGGCGATAACATATGTATTATTACAGTTTTTATGAGGAGTCTTAATGGAACAGTCAAATTTGACCGGGAACACCAAATTGATTAACATGAAATGAACACAACATGAGGATTAATAATAATAATAAAGAAACAGCATGAAACAATCAGCAGGCAACAGTTATTTTAGACCAATATTTTTCTTGCATAGCTTGGGTTAATTAGACATTTCCAACAAAATCTAAAATAGTGCTTAAGCCACACTTCCATTTCCCGGACTGATAATCTTGCAGCGACAGTATTTGTGAGTCCCCGGGACATCTGTTCCAGCTGAGCAGCTGTTTCCAGCAGCTGGACTGACGTTAGCTACACATCACTCCATCATGTAGATCAGGTACTGCTAATATTTTATATTTACCCAGTCAGGTCCAAATCCAACACGGGGGAAACTGGGCTAAGCCGTTTAGTATTTATTCAATAACATAGTGGCTTATTTACCGTTGAAGGCTACAGCACCTCTGATTAATGGCTGATTGATTGTTGGATAATGTCGACACGTAGTCAAAACTAATTAATGTCCTCTAATGAAGCTGAAAGATGTGCAGCTGTTTAATACTTTTGTCGGCTAATCGTTGAGCAGTGACAGATGGCGGCGCCTCAACTTTAAATTAACTCATTATTTTGTGTTTGTCAAGTAACTTAATGTTTACTTTATCTGTCCTTTACATTATAATGTACTCAGATCCTGTGTTGAACATAGATCACTATCATTCTATTGTGGGAAAAAAAAGTCCATTGTATTTTATTAATTATTAATGATTAATTGATTATTATCTGTTAACATTAAACACTTAAGCCCCGGGCTTGTTATTTTTTTTTCAGTTTTCCTGCTATGAATGATAATAAATATGTAATATCTCTTTAACCACAAAGGTTATTGTAATTAAACCTGGTATCAAAAGAAATCAACATGTTAACATGTAAAACATGTGAGGTGACTACAGAAGTGTTAAGTGTTATTATGATCTAATATAAATTAAATATCAAAATAGTGGTTAGTTGCAGCCCTACTACTGATCTCATCTCATCTTCTATACCCGTCTATTCCTCATTAGGGTCACATGGTCTGCTGGAGCCAATCCCAGCGCATTACGGCGAGAGGCAGGGATACACCCCAGATGGTCGCCAGCCAATCATGGGGCACACACACCATTCACTCACACACTCACACCTACGGGCAATTTAGAGTTGTCAATTAACCTGAGCATGTTTTTGGACTGTGGGAGGATTAAACTATTTGGAATATCTCTACAACCGCAAAAAAATCTAATGTTATGTTTTACTTCAGATAAAATACTTGTAATATAAAATCAAAAACCTAAAATAAGACCGAACTGAAATCAGAATCAATTGATCAAAAAAAAAAAAAACTTGAAATAAGCTAAATTATCTGCAATGTAAAGTCATTAATAAGATAAGATCCATAAAATCATAGAAATCACACAGGGGATCATCACAGAACATGAATAATATATTCTGTAAGATGTTTAAAAAGGCGATTAGAATGGACCCAATTAAATCACACAAACATTACTATTACTTATTTTAGTTAGTTGCAGCCCTACTACTGATATTCTGTATTGATAATGTGGATATTGATGACATATATCGATACTTTAAGAGTAACATTGTCTTTTATTACAGATAAAAATACTTCATTTAGTTTTGTAGCTGAGGTTTTCTCATGCAATATCTGAAAAAAACTCAATGCTGCCCTCGTGTCAGTTTTCTTTTCTGAATTTTAACACGTTAAGGAAAATCATTTTAAACTCTGCATGGCTAATTCATACACCTTCCTAATAAATGCCTGACACTAAAATTGAAAAATGAAATGCTTGAACACGATAGTGGTTCGCTTGTGAGACAATACAGTGACATTCCTGCACAGAGATTATTTCAGTCAAGACGACGAGAAGAAAAATCTCCTTTGAAGAGCCCCCCCCCTTCGCTTCTAACGGCCTGCAGCCATCCGCTGGGTCCAGTCGGAGCAGGAAACTGGCTGTATCTGTGCATCAGCCTCCCCGGGAGGAGCCATCCCACCGTCTCTGCTGCATGTCACTCCGCTTCAATTAAATCTGGACCGCGAGGCCTCTCCGAAGAGACGGGGAGACGGGAGAAGCGGCTCGAGTAGGAGAGGGAGAGGTGAGGGGATGGATGGATGAAGGTGAGAGCAGGAGAGATCACAGGTGGAAGTGTGGGAGGATGAAAAAGAGAGAGAGAGAGAGGAGGAGGAAAGGAGGGAAGGTATAGGACGGAGTGAGAGAAGGTGTGAGGAGACAGCGGGTGTGAATTCATCAGGGAGTTCAGAGAGAGAAAGACTCCGTTCTTAGTTTTGAACGCACGCTGATGTCTCAGTGTGCCGTCAGATAGGTCCTTCTCTGTCGGGGTAGAAAAAAAAAACAAAAAAAAAATGGCCAGCTGCTGGGAGGGGGAGGGACAGGATGGAGGGAGGGAGAGGATGAATGGAAGGATGGAGGGATGGGGCGGTGGACGCTGGAGGCGGAGCTGGCACTCATCCTTTCCTGGCCTTCTTTTTTTTTCCTCTCTCCCCCTCTCTCTCCTTTTAAACCCGGAGTCCTTCTCTCTCTCTCTCTCTCTCTCTCTCGTCCTGCTCCTCAGTAATAAGCGACGCGCTGATCCAAAAACGCGCTTCTTTGTGTTTCGGGGGGGACTCAGCCGGACGGAGCGCTGCGGGAGGAGAGGAAGACGTTCCGGAGTCGCCAAACCCCCAATCCGCCCGACAGTCTCACCAGCTGTCACTTTCTCCCCCTCTCTTCACATACATAACTCAACACGTGAGGGTTAATGAGAATCAGCACATAGCTGAGTTAGTCACTGTCATGGATGTATTCTAAAAACTGGATAACGGACTGGAAATCGGCCGCCATTCGTTTCAATGGAAGTTGCTTGTCTGGTGCATATGCTGAAAAAGTGCCGAGTTTATTTCTGCACTATACGACCCATAGAGTCATATACTAGGTAGAGTACCTCCCATGATGCCCTGGGGCCTCCCATCATGCCCCAGGGCAATGTGAATATATACAAAAATTTGGGGTCACTTAGTAATTTCTGTTTTGTTTCAATGAAGATAACTTTAAACTAATCAGAAATACACTCTATACATTGATAATGTGGTAAATGACTATTCTAGCTGCAAATGTCTTGTGGTTTTTGGTGCAATATCTACATAGGTGTATAGAGGCCCATTTCCAGCAACTATCAGTCCAGTGTTCTAATGGTAAAATGTGTTTGCTCATTGTGTCAGAAGGCTCATTTGAAGCATTTAATTCATGTGCTGACCACATAAAAAAACGTACAAAGAAAAATGTCCTCGCTCCAGAGACAGAAAATGACTGTGCTGCGTCAC
Organism: Lepturacanthus savala; assembly: GCA_030544235.1. NCBI lineage: Eukaryota > Metazoa > Chordata > Actinopteri > Scombriformes > Trichiuridae > Lepturacanthus > Lepturacanthus savala. The sequence goes on from CM060465.1 coordinate 27,809,499, forward strand.
AAGGCTGTGATGTCACTTTCCATAGCTTTTCTGGTTGTTTTTGACGAATGAATTCCACAACTTAAAAATCTGGAATACAAAGATTAGTAATTAACAGGGTTATAGTTGGGGTGTTCTCTTTTACTATTGCTGGGTATGGGGAAAAATATTTCTTTGGGTCTCCATGGAAGTTTTGTTGCAGTACCACGAGTGGCCACTGGGAAAAAATCTGATGTGGCTGATAGGTGGTACCATATCCAGGTTTCATAATACATCCGCGGTCACTGTTCACTTTTAGTTCATTTGTAGCTGAGAATTTGAGGTGGATTATAGTGGGATATACAATATGTTGTGCAAGTTTCTATTAAAGCTGATGTTACAATTTATCAATGATTAATATCTTTATTAAACTGGTACATGTTTTTAATAAATATTATTATTATTAATATTAAAAATTAAGAAATATTAGCTAGAATTTTGCAAATACAGGGGTCAACATTCTTAATACACAATATACTGACATACTGAGTTATAATTAGGCTATAATATATATATATATATATATATATATATATATATATATATATATATATATATATATATATATATATATATATATATATATATATATATGACCTAATATGTTAATCCATGTTTCGTCACATTATTTACTACATATATCCATCCAATAATCCAAATCATAACCTATTATTGATGGAGGATTCATATTGTGATTGACCATGACCTTAAAATTTTCATATTCATTACATGTCCTTTCACTTGAAAAAAAATACCAAGGTCATGACCTCAGTTCCCATGTATGGTCGCGATGGCCCTGCTTTTTACTCCTACTGTATGTAACAGATAAGACAGCGGCCTCTACTCAGTGATAGCAATGCAGTGTGTGCATGTGTGTGTCTGCAGCACACACACACGCCACTGCTCCAGAATGGATGTAGGGGGAAAAAACACAGGTGCAAAGAAATACATCTGCATAACATCTGTGATGGAAACCTTTTGTTATTAATTTTGATACGATCAATATTTGCATTGCAAATTCATTTTTAGTTCCATACAAGCGACACTAGAAGAACAACTTGCTGTTCACCTGTCACTGATGTACTTGGATCCGGGAAGATAAACTGATGCATCCGTACAGTAGATGAATAGTTACACCCGTAATATATTGCAGCAACAAAGAGGGAAATAATTACACATTAAATAAACTTCCCTAAGTCATAAAAATCGACACTTTGTGATTTAGTACCATATTAGGTTTATTAATGTTACCGAAAGATAATCATAATTCTGCTGGAAAGTTGTGTTGTCTTTATATTAATGTAGTTCATCTAGGGCCACAAACAAAATTCTACATTAGCATAAGGAAGATGTAGCTACACCTCTCTTCAAATACTTAGCTAAGCTAACATAACTGGTAACCATAACTGGAATTCGTCTACACGACTGTTCAAAAGTCTGGGGTCATCCAGACAATTTTGTGTTTTCCATGAAAAGTCACACTTTTATTTACCATCAATGACAAGGTTAAAAATAGCGATTTGTATTGGTAAGGTCAGTTTTCTAGCTTCTCTAACCAGCTAAACTGTTTTCAGCTGTGCTAACATGATTGTACCAGAGTTTTCTAATCATCCATTAGCCTTCTGATGCAATGAGCAAACACATTGTACCGTTAGAACACTGGAGTGATAGTTGCTGCAATATCTACATAGGTGTATAGAGGCCCATTGCCTCTATACACCTATGTAGATATTGCACCAAAGACCAGACAATAGCTGTTAGGATAGTCATTTACAATGGCAATAGCATAGCAATGTATAGAGTGCATTTACAGTCTCTTTAAAAAATAAGGAACTTTCTAACAGACCCCAAACTTTTGAATAGTAGTTAATAGAACAAAATGATGGACATAAGTTGTGACATAATCCTTAGCAGAAATACCCAACCTACATTCATCATTAAGACACAACTTCCCTGAAACAGAAGAACAGAACCACAGCTCCTCAGCTTTGTTGTACAAACTTTTCAGCCTGCAGGGAACACCATTCCTTCCAAAGGACCATGAACACTGTTGCCATAGTAACACATATAACTCATATAAATCATGGATCTATAATAGTATGGTGTTAGAGCACTGGAAGCTGGACCACGTTTATTCCTATGAGAGTTGTTTAGTGGCGCATGAAGGCAAAATGGACACTTCCCACATGCACAGTTTGCAAGTGTACAACGTCCATTTTGCCTTCATGCGCCACTGAGTAACTAGTGGTAAATACTGCATCATGTCACAGTGTATTGTAGTGCACCAACAGCCTAATCTCACACAATACGCGAAATGCCAACAACCCCCTTAACAACGGAAAGTCTATTAGGATCCTTTTTCATGGTAATCACAAATGAGCTGGGGAAGTGATGCAGATCAAATGATGTCTACATAATGTGACAAATTTCCATATTAGGAGGAGGCAGGGTTGCTACCACATTGTTCCAAAGGATCATTATCAAACAGGAAGACAACTGCAAGCCTGGATCCATCCACAAGTTTTGTTTTTAACCTTATAGGTTGGGAATAAATACCAAATAACAACAGAGTTTCAATTAACTGCAGGGTCCCCTTTAAATGGTGGGTACAGCTGTATATTTTGATAAATTACTGTTGGGTCCATAAAAATAAATAAATAAATAAATAAAAATAAAATGCTACAAGTTTTTATTCCCCTCTTTTCTGACTGCATTATTGTCATGCACCAATGATATTATAGAACAACCTCTTGGGTAATTTTGCTTAATTGTCAATTGCCATGTCTCCAGTGCTGGTGGAAAAATAAAAAATATGACACGAAATTTTAAACTTTTTTGGTAAAATATGCAGAGGAGAATTCGGGAGACGATTAGAGAAGTGTAATCTTATTTAGAAAAATGTAAGTTACATGGTAGTCATACTGATTTCATTAAAGAATGACTGTATTTTTCCAGTTTAGCAAGGGTTAATCATCATTATCATGTCTCAAATTGCCGCCTGGTCTCAAATAAAAGCCCTGGTGTAAATTTGGTAATTTACAGTATTCTTAATATAGTACATGATTAGTTTTAGAAGCAGAAGGGGCAAAAACTGTATTTACTTTAATTGATGTAATTGACAACTGGTAAAAAATGCAAACAAGTCACCAATTCCCAGTTATTATTCCATTATTGATTCAAATATGTCCTTCACAGTACATGTAAAAAATTTTTAAGTTTGTTGAACTTCAAATTAAAGGAACTGCGTAATCACCAGTGCAAACCCTCCCATGCATCAGACACATTAACAGAACCACAATAAAGCAAACTGAATCCTTGCACAAACAAGCGATAAAAACCCAAGACAAGACGCCAGAAGGATTCTGTCATTGCACTCTGCAAAACAAAGTACAACTGGGAAAATATGTGCCTCCTCCACCAACTTACATCACATTAAAAACAAGCTAGATCAACAACCAGAGGAGATTGTTTTATTGCTAGAAGACAAAGTATTTGGATTCGAAACTTTACTACAACACAATAGAAACTGTGTCAACCGCTGTTCATTTTCAACCACATTAAGAGCTTGGATGTTAGCAGTCAAACTCCTAATGGAGTATAATGGGTTGTCATGCTATTTGTTGAATGTGCTGTTAAGTGAATTGTTTTGCTGCCTGTCGTGTCGTCTGTTGATCAGTGTCGTGCTATGTGTCAAATGTGCCGTCGCATTAATTGTTTGTTCACACTGTATGTTGATTGTTGTCATACCATGTGATTTTTATTGATTGTTGTCTCTGTGCAGCACAGGCTGTGTTTGTATCTGCATATTTTTTTCCTGCTTATGTTCATTTGTATTTTCTGTGCTTTTTACTCTTAGCATTTGGGCTGCTCATCTATTGCCTGCCCAGGGACTACAGATGACAATTAGCCTTCTGGCTAACTCTGGCATATTCTCCGAAATGTTATTAATATGCACTGTCCCTGTCAGATAAATTATTGAAATTAAAAATGTAAATTAACATTAGTATTAAAAAAAAAAAAAAAAAAAAAAAAAAAAGGACCTGGGAAAGGTCCAGGAGGCTGCCTCAGTGGATAATTTGACAAAGCTGAAACAGCTAAGAAAGACAATATCCATCAGCTTGACAAGGAAAACAGGTAAGTGTGGTGGTTGTAACTCTTCTCACATCCCAGAAAGTGTTGTCTTTGTTGGATTAAATGCTGCCCATGACCTTACTTGATTAGATTAGATAGATTAGATCAGGGCTGGCCAATTACTTTTCCCAAGGGGCCACATGAGAAATTGTGACTGTTGTCGAGGGTTGAGCTAATAGGCTGAACTTAATTCTGCTCAATATTCATTTTATTACAGTAAATTATATGGTTATGAGCTGCCGCTAGTAAGAATACCTGCTACAATAAGGCTATGAAAATATGTGAAATGGCAGTAAAATATCACCAATTCATTTGATTTTTTAAAATATCTTTAGACCTTCGCAGAAATACATGCAATGCATGCAATACCAGCAATTGATTGGCGTTATACAAAAGCAATAATTATGTTTGATGTTTTGCAGTTCGGTTCATGTTTTTCTTACAGAGTGAGAGAAATCCAGTCAATCTAGGGATCGAAGTGCATTGAAGTCCGAGGTAGGTATGCAAAGGACAGCTGATAGGTTATCATCAGAGTGAGAGGATCAGTGTCTGGATTTATAATAATAATAAGGATAATAATACATTTTATTTGAAGGCGCCTTTCTGACACTCAAGGTCACCGTACACATCATATTAAAAACAGCATAAAACATTTAAAACACATTTAAAAACAGTATCAATAAAATAAATAGGGAAAGACAGAAGAGTCGGAGAGATGGACGCTTTTGAACAGATGTGTTTTGAGTCTTGATTTGAAAAGGGTGACAGAGTCAGTGTTTCTGAGTCGGGGTGGTGGTGATTTCCAGACAGGTGCAGGAGGAAGAGGATCTGAGGGCGCGGGAGGGAATTGGAACGTGAACAATTTGTTGAACCTCGTCACACGTGTAGGCAGATTCAAGGAGAACTCTTCTGAGCATGCCTCCTCGTTTGTGCAAAGTTCTCCTCTTTGACAGAAGGGTAACAATCCAGGACTGATAGTGATTTAAAGTGACCCGCCAGTAGCGTCTCAGACTGCAGGTCAATGAGTTGAAGCTGAACATCGCCGGGTGTATCATCCTCTCTGCAGGTAAAGAGAGGAGAGAGCATCTTTGTTTCATTCTCGACTGTTTTGAGGCCTTGAGGAGGTAAAACAGTGGAAGGTGGGGCTTCCTTCAATGTTGGCAACTGGGGGAGAAGGTTATTTTCCATCCGACTTGAAAGAAACTGCAACTTTCCCATGAAAAGCCTTCACTAAGCCGTACAATACATGTACAAAAAGATCAATAACACAATTAGTTCTTAGCACTGACCTACACAACACCTGCATATAAATTCAATGACAATTTCTGGTCAGAGTTCACTTCAGGCATTTTATTCTGCATTTGCTTCAGAAGTTCAGTGTTTTTACCCATGTATATGAAAAAACATCAGTTGTAACACCTGCTGGTCTGTTTTTATTTATGTATTTTCTTCTGCTAACAAATCACTCCCTATTGTCTTCCCGTTCACTGACCCCATCTTGAAGTCCTTTAGTTAGCCCACATACAGAGATGAGTGGTACAGTGAATTACAGTGATGATATCATGGGGGTTGTGTGCTGAGAATTCTGATTGGTGTTAGAACCAACCAGACTATCTCTTTAAACCGTCATAACGCGGATGACGAAATTCCAGTTTACCTTTGAATAACTTTTGATCAATAAACTGTAGCTCCTTCAGTGTTGTTTAGCCTGAAAGCTAACAGTTGTGCCATTCCAATGCTGAGGTCGGTGCGATCGTAGCCCATGCAGAAGGTTTTCTAACCACCTTGAAACTCATCTCTCTTTCTAAGGGGCTTTGTAAAATAAATCCAAGGATAGATACAATATTGACCATTTTATTGTCCATATTTTATCAATTATCAAACATATATTGCAGCTAGCATTGACGCTAATGGCCATATTGATTTTGCCAGAATCTTTTGACCAATCAGGAGCCGATCCAGCCAGAAAAACCCTTCTTCTCATCTTATTTTACCGACCCCTGATTACTTGGCGGTTATTTGAAAGAGGGCTCTGGGTCATCCATCATGTTAGACAATGATATCTTCCACTGGAACAACCTGAAAGAGGAGTAGCCAGACTATCATTCTCATCCAAATCCACGGAGAAAAGGTCTAAATAGTCTACTTTGTTTTGCAGACGAAGCTCCAGATTTCCTGCGACATCCTCGAGCATTCTCATTAATGTTCGTCTAGAGACGGGCACATTCTCGAACGCCACTTTAGCACTGCAGAGTCCACTAATCGCTCTTTGATAAACTCTCCATCAGAAAAAAAAAAAGGCTGACTGTTTTTTGCGGTGTTGTGGGATATCACCTAATAGATTTTGAGTGCTCCCTCTCTGGATGTGTGAAGTGGGAGTAAATCTATGGAACAACTGAACAAATGAAGCCAATGCAGAATATTAAGGAAGTTTAAACAAATCTATAAAAACAACACAGGTGGGTAGAACAGGTGTGTTTGTTTTGCAATCAACATTTTTATTTTCAAAAACAGGGAACAAAGACAAGGAATTCTGATTGAGAAATAAAAAAAATACATGAAAAAATAACATCTTATAGAAGGAGCTTTTATGCATAATGAGCAGGAATCAAGCATTATTTACCAAGTAACCAAGTAATTAATCATCCACAAGCCTTGAATGAGCCTTATTGAGTCTTGCAGTTGTATATGCTAGATTGACAATATCGATGAGGCTATGTATCCAGGCGAATTTCATACACATACAATCAAATCAGTCTTTTCCTTGCAGTGTTAAACCCAGCAATCATAGTTTTATAGCGAATTTTCTTTAAAGTGGTATCAGAATTGTCATTAAGGGGACAGAAAGCAGGGCTAAGTGCATAAATAGCATGCAGCAAGTCAGATAGAACAGAGTTTCCATGACACCAAAAAATGTGAAACAAATGGGCAGTCCCAAAACATTTGCATAAATGTTTCATAAATGTGACACAATGTTACAAAAATGACATGTATTTTTACCTGGAGTCTTTTATAGGGTGCAGAACAGTTGTCTTTTGTTGTCTTTGACTTGTATTCTTTACTTTACCCTTTTTTTTTTGAAGATTAAAGGTCTATAACATTTAACATGTTTGAAATAACGAATCTATCCAGTCTAATCTAATGGAATCTGAGTAGGAGGAGAGTAAAGGACCATCATCATCAGCTACTACACCCCACAGCCAGCAGCATGGGAGCAGGAAGAGGACGCGGCACAGTCAGGGCGATTTCCTTGAATCCTGCCCAGGGAGGAAGAAGGCTAGTTAGATTGGAAAGACAACATTACTCACCATCTCCTTAGTCTGACACCTCACTTTAGGCGGACGCACCCTGAGAAGCCGTCATGGGTTTATGTCAACATTAACGAGCTCAAGCTCGAGGTAGAATTCCCTTCATATATGTCTCATTAGCCTAATTATTCATCGCTACTCCCAGCTACTCCTACCTACACAACTTTGTACACTTTACCCCAAGTTTCAAATGTTTGCGATATGAATTACCTTGCTGAATTTATTCTTTTAATGATTTTAATCACCTGTTGTCTTTTGCTCATTATTGTTATTTTACATGAGTTTGTTATAAGAACAAGATTCACATGGAACCTACATTGGTACTAGCAGAAACTGGCAAAATTTAGAGTTTAATCATGAAAATTAGCTGTTTTTTCTTAGTCTGGCTAACTCCCTCATATCAATGTAGATTGAGATTCGGTCTGGGAACCATCTGTTCATTTGTTTGTTTTAGAGGCTTGGTTTATGAAAGCCCAGAGCCGTTTATTGGGTAGTACGAATGTCTATCAAATGCGACTCTACATAGCTCATAGCCAGTCATATCAAACATACCCAATGACTTCTATAGAGCCCTTCTTGGAATGATTAATGAATTAATGAAATAGTTTACCGCTAAAGGTTCCTCATTTTTAAATATTGATTTGTTGTCTAAATTACTTAGAACACTTTCTGAGGCTGCATCAAAAGGTAAATTACCGGTTGCTGCGATGTCGGATCCACAGTTATCAACAAAGTCACTTCTGTTTTTCATCATCATCTTGCTGCATCCTCCCCTGTTCTGTGATTGGATCACTAGATGAGGGGAAAATTGGGTTCTTGGTGTCGAGACTAAATTGCAGGAAGAATTGAACTTGTGTGTAAGGAAAGTTGGGTAGACCCAGGCTACCTTTTTTTCTACCAAATTTGCCACTTTATAAACTCAGAGAATTACAGTTTTTTTCTCACAAACTTATGGTTGTTCCAGACCAATGCAGTCTATTCCACACATGCAGGAAATTTAGTATTAGGGCTAGGTGTTTCTGACAGACCAGTGCATGAAATAGTGCCAGAACCTAAAATCTGCACTCAACTAAACATCCTTTTCTTACCTTCTCCATCTCACGTGAACACCTTGAATAGATTTCAAGGTTTCAAAAGATTCATGTTGTGCTGCAAAGATTTGCAGACACCTGCCACGCTGGAAATGTCAAGAATGAACAAATCTGAGAGGTGATGCATGAATTCTGGGCAGCAGCAGCAGCAGCAGCAGCAGCAGCAGCAGCAGCAGCAGCAGCCGCATTACGGTGTCAGTTTTGACAAAATGCAGATCTCCTCCAGGCTTGACCTTGCTGTCATTGTGCATGGGCAATAATGGATGCAACCGCACAGTAATGGCTGAACTGTACAAGTGTGTGTAGGTTGCATGCGCATGGGAACGCATTTGTAGTCATGAAGGATTGTAGGAGTGTGTGTGTGTCCACAAATAAATAGTAAAAAAAAAAAAAAAACAGACCGATACCTCGGAGGTCTCTAAAGGGTTGTGTGTGTATGTGTGACTAGTGTGTGTTTAGGTTGTGTAAGTGTGTGTGAAGATGACAGAGCAGCAGTCCTCGGGGGAAGACAGACACCAATAGCCATCACTGCAGAGGGATCCCGGGGGACGGTGAGCTTTCACTGGCAGACACTGATACCCACACACACACACACACACACACACACACACACACACACACACACACACACACACACACACACACACACACACACACACACACACACACACAAACACACACACACTTCATAAAACTGTCTCACTCACGGCCACCTCCCGTCTCCCTCACCCGGGCAAAATCTCGCAACAGTCTTTCCGCATCACACTCACTCATTTCCAATTACCAGGCAGGTAGCTGCCGTTCCAAGACAATAGCTCACCAAACTGGATTACCTGTTCCCATGGAGCCGCTGGGACAACAGATGAAGTCTGAGGTATTGAACGTAGCGAGAGTGCGTCGGCTCGTGTTGCTTAGAGACTGTCTCATTTATCAAGATGGTTACCTACATGCACACTTTTTTAATAACATGCAATTTGAATCATTTTGGTGCAGAGTTGTATCGCGGGCAGCTCCGGTTTATTAAAGGGGTGCATTAGCAAGACGGGGAATGCAAAAAAAAAAAAAAAAGAGTATAAACTGGATTAAGACGCATTGAGAGTGTGATGTGCCCGTTCTGCTGGTGGTATGTTGCAAATAATGAGCAAAAGGACACATTTGTGCAGAAAACATTTGACGGGGGCCTAAGCAGCCTCACCTCGCTGACTAATTAGTTTAAATATCACATGATTGCTTGTGTTTCCTTGTGGGAAAAAGCATCTTATTTTCTTTTCCAGTCGATTGCTTATTTCATTAACATGTCATTAAGTATAAGTACATAGTATAATCAGGTTATAACACTGCCATGACTCATGATTACACTACTGTTCAAAGGTTTGGGGTCACTTAGACATTTCCTTATTTTAAGAAGCATTGTGTTTTTTTGTCTTTACACTAATCAGAAATTCACGCTATACATCGCTAATGTGGTAAATGACTATTCTGGCTGCAAATGTCTGTTTTAGGTGCAATATCTACATATGTGTATAGAGGCCCATTTCCAGCAACTATCACTCCAGTGTTCTAATGGTACAATGCATTTGCTAATTGTGTCATTTTACTCATTTTACAACAAAAGTGTGAACGGTGTGAAGCTGCATTAAGCGCTCGGGCTGTGTGCCGCTGTTTAACTTTCGGCTGAGTTCACCTCGGTTGTGGAGGATATCGCCGCCTCGATCCTTCCGCCGCACCTCCATGTTCAAGCATCCCGACAGGCGCCTTTCCCTGGATTGTGTAAAGTTTAGCGCCCTTTCAGAGTTGCAAACGCATTCGCGTACGCTCCGGATTAAATGTAGCCTTGTTTCTATAGCAACCTTCAGCGGTATGATGGATTGCAAAATCCCCCATATGCCAAACTTTCATGCACACACACCTCTTTTTTTTTTTTGCCATTTGTTTACACGTAAACATGCACATTCTATATTTAATGATCTGAAACACTTCAGTTCATTCTGTGAAACACAGCTTTTAGTTAGAGGCAAAAACAACAACGGCAGAGCCATGTTTGGTGAAGGTAACATCACTGCTTTTAGGAGATGTGGGCTACATCCGAATCAATAATCCAGGCATTACAGAGAGTGAGAGACAGGAAGTGTGTTCTTTTTCTCCCAATTTTACAATGCCATAATATATGAGCTGAAAGCAAAGATTTGGACAGGAGCAAAAAATACCGCCTGCATCTGAGAAAAGTGAGTTTCTATCTCGCTTACTTGTACTCTCACTGATAAAAACGGCAGAAGAATCTGAGTTGTGACCAATAAATACAGATTGTAGATTAATATGATAAAAATACACTTTGGCAGATGGATGCAGACCTGCTACTGATCCACTTCATTAATATTGATGCCGCTGATTCCACACAGGTTCTCTGAGAGCAAGAGCTCAAGGATATTCATCTTTTACCTTCCCTGTCAAGCGGAATTGCACTTTGCATGCGTGTCACACACACACACGCATGCACGCACACGCACACACACAAACACACGCACAGTACCAGTCAAAATTTTGGACACACCTTCCCATTCCCTTTAATGAGAAAGTGTGTCCAAACTTTTGACTGGTGCTGTATACACACACACGCACAAGCATTACAATAAACACTGTTTAAAAACAAATCCCGCAATTACAATGCTCATCACAGTTTCTCTGGTTCCTCCATATTAATCATATGAATTATAATTGCTTTATGAATATTTTTAAGGGGAAAAGGAGCCCGTTTTAGCCCGAGGTGAAGTCTGCCTCGATTTCAAGGCCAATTGACCGGAGCAACACCCTCCTCTCCCGCTTCCTGTTTCCCTGCACCCCCACCTGCATCCTGAGAGGAAAGTCAAAATCTGTGAATGTGAGACATCGCACGAGTGTCAGGAAAACATGCGGTGAATCGTGGGCAATAAATAAGTAATCTGGACCATTCCATGCACAGAAATAACACACATGTGAAATTATAAATAAGTATTTAATAAATAATAATGTATGCAAATGTGAAATACAGTAGTATTTTGCATTATACTTTGTATTTTTTTAAATAATGCACATAGAAATAAATACAAACAACTGATATACATAAAATACATATGGTATATTGTTATTATTCAATATAGATAATACTTTTTTTGAATGGGGAGTTCATAACATTGTCATAATTATGACATGACGCACCAACAATAATGAATGCTTGACTGTTAAGTGTCATTTAGTAAATTATATCACTTTTGATGCAAAGTTGACATTGTTTGACAGGTCTTTGTTATAACAATTTGACATAAACTGAGACAAAATAACAAATAAAGTCATAAACATGACATAACACACTGTCAAAATAAATAAATAAATTTAAAAAAACAAACTTTTATATATGGTTTGTTTTGACATTGTTGTGTTTTCCATTAAGATGTAATAATAATTAGGTTATAACAGCGTCATGACTTTTTTTATTCAAGTGGAACAATTTGAACCCTTCATTAAGTGCAATTCATTAACATTAAAATTCACTTTCCCTTCATTAAATTTAATTACACAGTATATCAGGTTATTATCAGGTTATAACAGTGTCATGACTGTTTTCTTAGAAATAAAGCGGAACAATTTGAAAACTGGTTATAACATTATCATGACTGTTTTCTTAGAATTCTTAGAAAAAGTAAAGTGCAATAATTTGAACCTTTTATTAACATATAAGTGAGTGTAACTATATAGTATAATCAGGTTATAACACTGTCATTATTCATGATTATACAATATGTTAAGCTTAATGACGTCATAATAAAAATCACAATATTTAGGATGCAATCATAACGGTCCTATGACAGCTAATGTAAAAATGAACCATATATACATTGAATGTGAATGTAAGATAGTAAAGTCTTGGTTTATGTCAAGTTGTTATAACAAAGATGTTTTCAAACAATGTCAACCTTGCATCAAAAGTGACATAATTTACCGAATGACACTTGACGACAACTGTCATAATCATTCATTAATGTTCATGACATGTGTCATGTCACGATTATGACAGTGTTATAAGCGTCTTATAAACCCACATTCAAATAAGTGTATTTGAATAATAATATTCCATATGCAATTTTGTACATCAATTATTTATATTTATTTCTACATCCATTTATATAAAAAAAATACTACATTAAACACATTAATACATTAAACATTGTTATTGCTTTTTTCACAAAGGTAATGACACTTTTGCTATTAATAAAGTGTGATGTGTACCGAAGTGCATACATTTTATTTTCCCTAATTTCTGGCTCCCTTCATGTATATTGACAACCTCAATCATACAGTTAAAGTGTAATAATCATCTTTCTGACACTGTCAGGCCCTGTCAAAAACACGATCGCTATATTCCACCTCAATCACACGGCTAAACTGCAGTTATCATCTTTCCGACACTGCCACAATAACTGAGAATGTATAAGATATGTATGAGTGCATATTTATATATAGTATATAGGCCAGAAGGCAGCGAACCTGACAGCTACTCTCACTAGCTTTGCACCTCAGCTTGTGTGAAGCAGCAGTTAGCCCAATGTGCGAGGTTAAAACTAGGCTTTTTTTTAACTCATTTGACACTTTAGGGCAAACCAACACATGCATGTTGATGCAAATTCATACACGTTGACTGTGTATACTGACATGTACAATAACAATGCATGTAAATCCATGTTTGTCACTTCGATGTGAGATGGCGCTGTAGGAGACAGCAGCCACTCCTGTTGCTCTGCAGCACTATTTGTTTTCTTTTCTACAATTCCTTTTCCCTTCACTTTTGGAAGGTTTTTACAAATATCCTATCAATACCACGGGTGTTAATAAATACACGGGAGCCATATCTCTCTATTCAAGAGAGAAGGTGCTGGTTTTCTTTTATTTTCTCGATGTTGGTGTTGTTACTTAGGTTTTTTTTTTTTTTTTTACATATTGCTCTTCTGATTGTGTCCTTCCAAAGGATCAATAAAGTTATATCTAATCCAATCTAATCTAGTCAGCCTTACACTTTTTGATAAACTGCCACAAGGTGCTGGAATCTGTTGAACGTCGAAAAGAAATGAGGTTTATGTTTCAATGATGTGGTGCGATATTAGACTGTAGACCTAGAGTTTTTTAGTAAAAGAAAAATCTGATATTTTACTTGCATTTTGAAAAGAGCCATTGCATTGCTTGGCCTGTGACAAAATCCATAGAATTTTGTTGATGAAAATGACATTGCTCAACATAGTCCAATGAAACCCAAGGTTTGAGTCACACTAAGCAGGCGGTGCACATAGTCTTCCTTCTATTTGGCTGTGGAGTGTGATGATGAGCACGCAGACAGGTGTTAAGGTGCTAAACTCCATGCTTCCTGGGTCATGGTGACAGACGCTTCGGGGGAAAAAAAAAGATCATATTCCAACCTGTATTTATTCAGGCGTCACACATGGACTTTTCAACAGTGGCGTCCTTCACATTCGCACAGTTCAAATCCTGAAGCTGCCCTGCAGAACCACAGGATTTAACTACAAAGTCACTGAGTAAGCAGGGGTTAAAATCAACCTCAAACGGCATTTTGAGAGTATCTAAGGTCCTTATCATGAGGATATACGGGCGGGAAAAGACATTGCGAGTGGATGTATGTGCAGAATGGCCCAGCCAGTGGCTTAGGACGGGTACCTAAAAATGGACATGGCTCATTAAAATTCCTTAAAGGTTTCTTAGAATAGTCAATGTAACACAAAAAAATATGTTTCATAAAAAAAACACAACACCAAATAAACACCTGGCTTGTGTCCCCGGAGGTGTTTAGAGATTATTTAGTCCAGTGTTAGGGGCGAAATTGCTTCCGAAAACCTGTCTGCTGTGAAATTAAATTACCTTCTGTACACAGGCTCAGACTCTTCTTTAAATATTAATTTCCCACCCAACGTGGCTGCAGAGATCGATATACTCCATCTTTTCTCCTCAGCTCATCATTAACCTCATCATCAGCAGAAATGGACGTCGACAATACCGCTCTGGTACCGCGACTCAGGGCTCGATTCCTGGATATAAGATAGAACAGCCTGTCACACTATATTTACTAATCCAGAAACAAATGGAACCCATCTGATTAGGCTATTGATCTTTGGGGAGGGGGATTATGAGAGGTCATTGACTACTACTTCAGATAGTTTAATAAAACCCTCACCGCCTTTGCTGGAAAACAAACTACTGTGTTAGTTGGCATCATGTCTTCTTCTTCTATTTCAGATCAGCCCTTACAGCTGCATAGACCTTTTTGTTGCAGAGCATTAAATTCAAGAATCTACTTCCTGAGAGAGTTTTACATTCTGGTTTTCTATATTTCGTCTCCACGCAGGCATAGCGAAACCATCTGTTCACAATGCAGGATGCAAAATGGCAACATGCCTGTTTAATGGCATAGAACAGTCGCATAATTGTCACTGCAAGGGATCAAACATGGTCCCGGATTCATCGTGCCTACTTTTATGAAAGCTGACATTTAAAATATACAAATACATCCCCCATGACCTTTACTCAACTATGCATCCGAACCAATACGAATTGAAACAATAGAAACGATCTTCTTCACCTGATATTGATAAGATTTCCACTTGCTGACCTTTTGATAAAACGGCTTTTGACAAGGATTGTAATAGTTTGTTGTGTAACCAGCAGCCGCTCTCCCCCGTTGAGTGTTTATCAGTTCGTGTCTTTGTCTTTTGCATCACTTAGATGTTCCGTCTCAGTAAATCCGTCAGTAAAAGCCTCGTCTAAACTTTCCTCCCTCTTTTATTTATTTTCTTTTTCAGTCTCATTTGTTCAGACTCAGTCTCATTGCTTCTCCCTGTCAGCTCATTGGCCAAGTCGCTGATGGTCTGTCTCCCGGAATATTTCATTGTTATTTCTTCACTCTCATGGTTTCCCTCCGTGAAGCAAGAAGCGGATTATTCCTTTATAAACCGAGCGCTGAGTGAAACTTGGGGGACAATGCGCTGATCCGCAGTGAATAATCGACGGCACATTGTAGCCATCTTAATTGTTTGGTGTTTGGTGATTTGAGGCATAATTAGTTTGTGTCAAGTCAAATTGCTTCTTAATTCTGGTCCTGCACCAGTCCAGGACCACCGTCACTGTGATATATCATGATGAACGAGCCGGTGGAGGGAACCTAGTTGGAGCTGAATGCTTGGACACACTCACACACACACACACAGAGTCACACACACACAAACACAAGCACTCATGCCCATCTACCATCACGTTGCATCTGGAGCATTTAGCTGTTCACGCTGGAGAAGCTAGAGGGAGCTGTGGGTGTTTAATATCTACATTTAGACTTTCCCTCTCTCTCTCCCTCACTTGAATAACACACAAGCACACACATGCGTTCACACACAAACACACACGCCTACACATGGCTACAAACACGCACAGGTGAGTTATTAATATCTCATGAGCGGCTCACAGATTGGAATCAGCCCAGGCTGCTCTGACATGCAAAATGCAGCGTCTGTAGTCAGCTGTTGGGACACAGAACAGAACTAAAAGGAAGCTTTTAAGTGCACCCTTCAGCGGCGTCAAACCAATGGAACGAGACATTATACCCACAGCCCAAAGCAGCGAGCGGGTCGCTCACTTAGGAGTGCATATATTAAGGTTGGACCTATGCGAGCGCCCTTGCCAGGGGTAGCGATGGAAAATCAGGAGGTGAAAGTTCAGGCTCATCTCCGAGGAGACATTCGCCGGTTTCACGCTCACATGGGTCTTCGGTTCCTAAAGACAGATCAATCAAAATGATAAATGGCGTTTTCTGACGCCCGCTAATACGCATCTCAGAGTGACCGTTTCATTCGGGATGTTACAGGAGTCTCAGTCCTTTAAGCGGCATGGACGAGTATGAAAAAAAAGCCACTTTGCTCAGGTTTCAGTGGTATCGTTTGAAGCAGGTTCGGTCATGATACAGAAGAATCTGAAATGCAAATCCGTGCAACAGGATTTCCATAAGTACGGTGTTGAATGCACCTCTCGTTCCACTCCCGGGCCATTGCGAAGACAAAATGGTGTGAGACTATTTGGCAGGTAATTGTTGTCTAAGGGAGTAGCACAGCGGTTTCTCATTTCCTGATTTAAAAAAAAAAAAAAAAAAGATGTACCATGGGCCACAGGCTTTGGCCATTGTCCTGATGGTGCACCGCCTACTCACCAACTGTCCTCACTGATTGAAACTACAGAATGTTCCGGGTAATCTCCTTCCCCAGAATGTGAAAAAGGGACGCTATATTTATTTGTGACATACCTTCACTTTGTACACTACACTGGATTTTTTCAAATTTATTTTTGTCAAAGAAGTACTGCGTGTTCCTGCAAGCAAGCAAACAAGCAAACAATTATCTACCTCACGATAATCATGATTCATAGCAAGATGTTATTGTGTGGATTGCCAGCACTAAAAAGAACACTCTGGGAGAAGGACATGAACTTATCAAAACAGGAAGACATTCACAAAATACTCAAACAACGTGTACAGCTTTAAAAACTCTGCAGTTGTTCGGCTCCCTGGTTTCTCTGGTATCTCTTGACGCAGCTTGCCGCCAATGCAGAAATGTAACACACCTTGCCATTTAAACGGCTGTGTAAGTAAATCCGTTCAAAGGGGATTTTCCATAGGTGCAGCAGACGTCCCTAGTCCTGAAATGGTACCATGTCTGTGCTCTTTACTGTTCTCAGCCGTGACCAAGTACAAAAGGAGGTTTTAACCAGTTTTGGGAAGAGATCCAAGTCGAATTCCATTGATGATCCATTGGCCTCTGGCCTCTAGTTTAGTCACCAATAGCAATCTAAAATATATTTAACAGCAGATATGTCATGACTTAATTGTGGATGTTACGACCATTGTTAGGCAACTTACTTCAAATGCCTTATTTATTACTTTGTACTCAAAGAAATTCGTTACATTACAATATTACTTCATTTAAAATGTAAGGCATTACACGACTATTGCATTACTTTTAAGTTACTCTCACCAAAATAACTGGAAATATGGATTTGGAGATCTAAATCTATATCTCAGTTTCGTCATTATTGCTGCAAGTTGCAACATCTTTTTGACAAGTTTTCATAAAGCTGGTGATTCCACTGTTGAAAGTGGTTTTCATGTGTTCAACAACAAGTCTCCTAACCTCTTGATTCTGAAGAATCTCAGAGCAGGAGAATGTTCATTTTGTCTGTTTTGTGGTTTTATCTCCACCCTTATGCTCCACTAGTTTCATTGCTAACATCATGTCACTAAGGCTCCTCTGTAAATGTTAAATTACTGCTTATTTCAGGAAGTGGACAGTTCCTTAGGTGTAGCACGCAAAGTGCATTTTACTACAATGTTCTTCAAATGTTGATTTGGTTCATTTGGAGAATGTGCTATCCATGGTTCAATCATTTCAATCTTATGTCTAACAAACCAAAAAGAAAAGGAAATAAAACATTTTTGTGTGGCGTTCCACTGCTGCTGATCTTGCAGTGATTTTAGCAAATAAAAAAAATCTAACTTCAATTCAGGTTAAAACGCATTGTAATGCATTTTACTGACATTTGTACCAATTAAAATATTACCATTTTTCTCATGTAATACCTTACATTATGGGCGACACGGTGGCGCAGGGGTTAGCGCTGTTGCCTCACAGCAAGAAGGTCGCAGGTTCAAGACCTCCTTGGTCCTGGGTCTGGGACCTTTCTGTGTGGAGTTTGCATGTTCTCCCTGTGTCTGCGTGGGTTTTCACCAGGTACTCCGGCTTCCTCCCACAGTCCAAAAACATGCTGAGGTTAATTGGCAACTCTAAATTGCCCGTAGGTGTGAGTGTGTGAGTGAATGGTGTGTGTGCCCCACGATTGGCTGGCGACCATCTGGGGTGTATTCCTGCCTCTCGCCGTAACGTGCTGGGATTGGCTCCAGCAGACCCCTGCGACCCTAATGAGGAATAAGCAGGTATAGAAAATGACTGACTGACTGACCTTACATTACTATGTTACAGCAAAAATCACTGATTTACAGTAACGTATTATTTTTCTAATGCGTTGCTCCCAACACTGCCAATTATACCCTACAACATATTTGCAGATATGTCATGACTTTATCGTGGATGTCGCGACCGACTGGGACATCTCTTTAACTTATTTTCGGTCACATTGTACAAACAGAGAGGGACTGTGAATGAAGTCAGGCAGAGGGCAAGTGCTGCTGAGGTCCGGGGCGTCATCCATCACCCTCAGACGTGTCAGCGACCCTCTCCTTCTTTCCTATCTCGAAAATGAACAAACGGACAACATGGGTTTGTGTGCAGCGCCACGTACCGAAAGAGTCAAATGGGAGTTGTTTGGCCCCGGCTATAGGCGGCTACATTGAAGCGCCATCAAGGCGGTGCCCGTTAGAGCGGAGAGAGCTATTTGTTTCATCTGTCCACGCGACTCACAGCTATTCATCATAAAGAAAAAGGCCGAGCTGCTTTCAGTGCGCTTTCAATAACACAGAGGGGCTGGATTTCCTCACTGTCCACGCAGGGACGTCCAGCAACAACACGGCATTAGAACTACACGCTTTTACCTTGACCTCCCCCTACCTATGAACTACCTTGTTTCTCCAGGTCTACAGTTTTTTTTATTTTTTTTTATTTATTTTCCTCAGGCCTGAGGGTTCATGGGGTCACGGCAATTGTAGAACAAGCAGGAAGGCGCATGCTATGCCGCTATTTAGCAGCGACGTCAAGTCACGGAGCGATGTAATAGAAGAACCAGAGCGCCGCTAACAGCCAATAACGTGACATTAGTGCCCCGCTGCGAAGGCAAACAAAACACAGAAATTCATTCCTCGCAGCGCTGACATGCCAGAATCCTGTGTGTTTTCACCTGGGGCTCGTCCCCCTTTTCCTTTACCGGGGCTCATTTTCAGCGCCTTTGGAGGCGAAAAAACCAGAGAGAGGAAATTGTCGCGGAGTAAATAAGTCACGTCGCATCAGCAGTGCAGTAATGTGTTTCTAATGACCGTCTAAAATGAGAAATCCTCTCGAATTAAGCGGAGGTAATTAATAATAGGGGGGAAAAAAATATACTGACAATGAGCTGCAAAACAATGGGGTGTGCCCGACTAACGAGCCTGCAATATGGATTTATGCTGATATATTCCTATAACAGGGACGCACAACTACAGTCAGGAGGCTACAAGCTGCACTATGTGTTCTTTGACTCCACCACATGCTATTGAAAATCACACTATTTCCCGTCAACAAATGTTTTGTTGACTTTTCCACACACACAAACATAATAACTAATAACTGTCAAGCTAAAAAAAAAAAACATAGTTGCAGTGTCTTTACATTTTGGGGTGCAGTTTTCTTAAATTGGAGCCAACTATCTTACAACAAGGGGTTTTATTAACCTCAAAAAGAAGACGAATGATTAGAATGCAATGAATCATAACTAGGCCTATTACAGAGGTCAACTAAATAGAATTCAATATAACATGATCTTAAACAAACTAGCTCTCTCACTAAATACAAAGCAGGAGCTCATATATTGGCTGCCCAGACCACTCTCTAACTGAAAGGGATAATAAACTCACTAAACAACCCGACTTAATCATAAATCAGGGGCGTTAATCCTAAAAAGCCAACTAAAGATGTGTAATAAAAATGAACTATTGCATCAAAACTGCTGAATAACTTATGTATACTAAATTAAAACTATGAATGTTGTCATAATTGTAATAATATAAACTAAATTAAGATAAAACTAAATACAGCTCTGGAAAAAAATAATGAGAGGCCACTGCGTTTATTTTTTTCTGATCTCTACATGTATTCCAGCCATTCCATTCCAATGTCTGTTGAATTCCAACACCTCATTCTGCTTAAAGAGGAACCAGGAGTGGAATAAAGTGATGCATGAAAGCTGGGATTAAAAATAAGGGTTATTGCACCAAATATTGATTTCTGAACTCTTCTTAAGTGTAAATATTAGCATTATGTTGTTTTAAAATGAATTTGATCGTTTCTTTGCATTGTTTGAGGTCTGAAAACATTTTTGCTTTTTTGTTATTTTGACCATTTGTCATTTTTTTCAAATAAATCCTCTAAAAGATAATATTTTATTATTATTATTGGAATTTGGGGCAATGGACACATGGAAACACATACATACAAGTAGGAAAATCAGGAAAAATAATGATAATATTACAGCGGTCTCTTATTTTTTTTTCCAGATGTATTTTGGAGCAAAATCTTCCAAAATGGAGTCACTTTCACAACCAAATCCAAGAGAAAAAAACAGAAGAAACTGACTCTATTGCTGAAGGTCAACTCAGAGGTCAGAGATCATTGCAAATAATGCTAAATCCTAATATGGATGCCAATATAAAGCCAATATTCCCTTCTTTTTGTCAGCCCATTTTTTTTTTATATATCAACAGTTATTTTACAAATATGTTGGCTTTGATGTCTCCTGTGCACGACCTGTTTGATGAATTCTGATTTGTTTTCATGTTCCCTCTCTGGCTGCTCCTTATTTCATGGCCCCTTGGATTTATGCCAAACATAATAACCCATTCAAAAATGTTGTGGCCCGAGCAGTGTGCACACACATCTGTTGCTGTGCCATTATTTCCCCAGCTTTAGAGCCATAAAACACACTTAGTGTAATATCATGTGACATGTCATTTTTGGCTTGACAACGCACATAAGCGGTCAAACCCTAATCCTAATTAGATGAATGACATAGCACCGGTCCACGATACAGATGATGCGATCGATCATCTGGGGGGAAAAATATATATATTTTGCCTCGAAGACAGCTGAACTGAAAATAATTTAAAGTCGGGATATGACACAAATGTCACATTTTATTTAGCCATTTAAATCCAGATTTTTTTTCTCAACGATTTCATGCATATGATTATATTAGTTACGTCATGAATAATCATGTTATGTATCTATTTCTTTCCCATTTTGTAGTATTTTCTTTGCAGAAAATAACATTTTAATGGCCATTATAATTGCTGTAAATAAAAAACTATGTACAAAATAATTTTTTTGGGGATTATTCTAGAGACTTGAATGATTAAATAGATATATATACATGTCAGGGTTAAAAAAATCATTGTAATCTAAATAAAATGCCCTCTCTCTGGGAGGGTTTGTTCATGTTCAGGAAGTAGATGACGTCATATTACAGGAAAATAAAATAACGACTATAAATCACCTTCACTCATGTTATGAAGTAAAACGAAATAAAAAGCGATGCAGGAAAAAGTATTTTGCAAATAAAGGATTATTGGTTCGTATTGTGGTGTGTATAGAAGAAAAGCTAGTACCAATTTTCCTAGTTTTAAACTGAACTTAAAGTGATGGTGGATAATAACCACCACACAGGCTCTAAAATCCCTATTTGCTGAAACCGCATCATCGGGGCACGCTCTTGTAAATTTCCAGACACAATACTTTTGCGTTTTATGTAACTCCGGCTCCATGGAAACGAAGTAGGCGGCTGCTGTGATGCAGCTGATACCTCGGCCCGGCATCACGGCTGCATATATATACGTGTCTGCACAGATTGTCTGCCTGAGGCCTCCCGTGTCAGCTGGTGCTGCTGTATGCGTGCATGACAGCTGACACCGGCAGGTTGAGTCACCGACAGCTTGTGCCGCCGCTGATGTCACCGCGCACACATTTAACTGCGGTAAACTTAGTCACTGACGGCGTCTGAGAGATGATTTGACGATTTTTTTCCCCCCCGCTTGCAGTTTCTTTTCCTCCCCGAGAGCCATTTCTCCTGCAACAAGCTACCAGTTAATCAGTCACACACAATAGAGCAGAATTAAGCCGAGGCCTTTTCAATGATTGCCAATGGACACCTGGGGGTTAAGTGTCCTAATAAAAGACACCGTGGGGAATGGCTGAATGAGGGAGTGTGTTAACCATCGTGTTTTCTTGTTTCCTTCAGGCATCCAGTTTGCTGTTCTACACTTAAGGCGTCAATTAACAACCCATTGGTTAGAGTTCTCATTGGATGACTACTACCTTTTTCGAAAAAAAATTCAACCCTCAGACATGATGGACCTGTAATGCTTCTTCCTAAATAATATTCTTCATTCTCCAGGACAACTTTGGGACAGTCAGCCTTCTTCTATAAGAGCTGTAAACTCACTGCCACCAGAAAAACAATCCATCTCAGAGCACAAGATGTTCACCTACAGAACAACAACCTGGTTAAAGAAACATCTTTATATACTGTGTAGAGTGAGTGAGTGAATGTTTTATATCATACAAAACAATATTGGATAATTGAGTATATTGTGTGTAGTGTTTGAACACACCTTCTCATTCAATGTGTTTTCTTTATTTTCATGAATATTTACATTGTAGATTCTCACTGAAGGCATCAAAACTATGAATGAACATGTGAAGTTATGTACTTAACAAAAATTGGTGAAATAACCGATTTATATTCTAGTTTCTTCAAAATAGCCACCCTTTGCTCTGATTACTGCTTTGCACACTCTTGTCATTCTCTTGATGAGCTTCAAGAGGTAGTCACCCGACATGGTTTTCACTTCATAGCTGTGCCTTATCAGGGTTAATTAGTGGATTTTTTTGTTTTATCAATCAGAGCAAAGGCTGGCTATTTAGAAGAAACTAGAATATCAGACATGTTTTCCAGTTATTTCACCTTTTTTGTTAAGTACATAACTCCACGTGTTCAATCATAGTTTTGATGCCTTCAGTGAAAATCTACTATGTAAATAGTCAATACATTGAATGAGAAGGTGTGTCCAAACTTTTGGACTGTACTATATATATATATATATATATATATATATATATATATATATATATATATATATATGTGTGTGTGTGTGTGTGTGTGTGTGTGTTATATTGTACTGCAATGCTGTGGATGCAACATCAGATGGATTTATGCATTGTTCCTGTCAAATAAATAAAATAAATAAATACTTTATATTGCAAACTTTTGCCTCTTCACACATTCAGCAGATGCTGAGCAACTCCCAGATAAGATTCCCTCGCTTTTTTAGCTCTGTTTCGCTCTTCACCCGACAAGGAAATATATTTAGCCGCTAAATGCTCACCAGCTGGATGCTAACTTTATGTGCCATTTAGTGGTGGGCAGCACAGGGGGCTTATCTGAGCCTTTTTACTCTCACAGCTGCCTGCTTCATTTGAAAGCAAAAAAAAAAAAAACAACAACGGCGAGGAAAGCAGCCAGCGTGAACCCAAACAGCAAAGTTGCAGACTGTAAAAATGAAAACAATAGGCTGAATGACACTGAAAAGCTCCGGATAGGGTCAAGCTGCAGTCAGGTGGCTGCCTGTGGGCGTCATTTTTTAGTTAAAAGATTGAATTTTTCTCAGTCAAAGGACTGAGAAAGATTTGCGAATTTGATGCAGATTTGTCCTTTTACGTTCAATCAACTTGAAATTAAATATATATATATTGTGTGCAATATCTACATAGGTGTATAGAGGCCTATTTGCAGCAACTATCACTCTTTTGAATAGTAGTGTGTCTATAATATCCAATATGTGTGTACAATATATACAACAAAAAACTTTCTGAGCTCAATTTTTAACACATGTCTTAAAATAGTGTTTAAAATAACATTGTGTTAGTGCAGATAAAAGACAAGTATCTTAAATAACACAGTGTGTGCAACTTAATTCCTGTATTAATGTGACCAACAATGATGCACAATAGTGAAGAATTCAATGTAGGAATTCAATTTTAGTTATTCAGCCTGGCAGCTTCATTTTTTTTCCTCTTTTTCTATGATTTGGTGAGTTTCCTGCTGTACAGCAGATGCTGGTTGTACTGGAATCTCAAGTTGTTCTCAATGTTTGCTTTTTGACTGAGAAAGATTCATAAATATAATGCAGATCTGTCCTTTTAGGTTGAAGAATACTTGAAACCATTAATATATATATATATATATATATATATATATATATATATATATATATATATATATATATATATAAAATTGGGTCAAACTATAAGTTGATTCCAAAACAATACTGCAGTATAATTCACAGTGCACTTGCAGGTAGTGAGAACAGAACCTAGAGCACACTAATGGACAGCCTGGGTTATAAGAGCAGTGCCCTCGACATAATTAACTTAACTGCATAAAACTGCTACATTAGCATAAATGTGACATTCCTGCTGTTTGCCTACTTAAGAGCACACCAGGCCCTCATTCTGGATATTATTAGTGAAAGCTACAGACAGACAGACAGGCACTAGGACCCAGGGCACGGAGCAGAGTTTATAAATAGGGCAGCGATGTTCACCTGGGCCTTTTGCCCTGAACTGACATACCTGAAAGAGACAGCTGAGGCCAGTTTGGTGTTTGATTTGGAAAGCGTGATTTCAAATGATGAAACAAAAGTGAACCATGAAATATTCCCTTTAGCTCATAGTATTAAATGAAAATAAAAATCGTTAAATGATTGTTAAAATGGGTTAGATTCTTCATGTTTGGTGAGGGAAAACCTGAACGTGAAAACCTGGAGTGATTGCTTATGCGCTACAGCCAAGAAAGAAGGTATGCTTAAACAGAACTGAAAAATAATTGTAACTGTTTTTTCTTTTTTACCACCTTAAATGTATATTAACATGATTTCTTATACATATGGGTTCCAGTCACCTGCACATCGCCGACTGGGGGAGGAGACTGTTCCAAACAAGGTACAGTTACTATTACATTTGCATGTGGTTAAATGTTTCTTGAAGAGTCTCCTGCTGTTTATTAATGTTTATCCAACGGAGGAGCCAATTAAGGAACAATTAATAATTATTGCTATTATTTAGGCCGTGACTGTGTGTGGTGTCTGGTAGTGTTTGGAGGCCTTTCACGTATCCAGGCACAGGGAGCTGTCCTCTTATAATTAGGATGCTTTAATGCTGCAGACTCATTTTGTGAGTCTTGTGCTATTTGCAACCCTCTTTTTTTTTTGCGGTTATCACATCAAGGTAAGTTGCGGCGTTATATTTTGCACACGCTTCATATCCAACCGCAAACTGTCAAGATGGAGTTTTGTGATGTGTACGGCTTCCTGAGGAGCTCGCGTTGGTTTTCTTCATTTTTCACAATACCGAGGTTGCTGCTTTCACTAACATGCTTGGTTTGGCCTTGTTTAGTTTGTGTTGTGTGTGTTTGGCTGCTGACAGCGCTTTGCTGTTTCATGCTTGTCTGCCAGCTGCTAATTTCTGCTGCTCTCATCCCTGTGCAGCAATACGTAACCCGATCTTTATTTTTTTTTTTTTGGTTTCCTAATTTTTTATTGGTGTTTCCTTCTGTTACTTTCTTGCTATCAATGTATTATCTGGTGAGCTAATACTTGTCTATTTCCCTGGAGTGTGTTAAGGTGGTCCGGGTTGTCCAATGGCTCATTAGTTGCCTATTGGCCTTTAGTACTGGAGTAATATTGTATATTGACCCCAAGCATGTAAACACTGAGTGTAATCTTGCATGCAAGCCCATTGACATTATTTCTCTGTACTATTGGCTTCATGAAAGCTCGGTGTGGCTTTTCATGCACGAGGCAGGTCGTCAGATCCGCATTTTCAATGCATGCTTCATATTCAGCGACACAATAGAAATATTTAGCTCAAAACAATGCTTTGATGTAACAGCGTTTCATTTCTCCTCTCCTAAATCTAAAAACTGATGGTCATTTTGGCTTTGTTCAGAGTGTTTGTGTGTTTGTGTCCATGGTTGCTGGCTCTGCTTTAGTGTTCAAGGCTCGTCTGCCGGCTGCAAATTCCTGCACCTGTCATCTACGTGCAGTATGTGCAGCGCCATTTATTTCTGGCATTGTTTTGGTGCTTGTCGGAGTTGCTTTATGACGCTTTCCCGCTGCTTATTTATGTAGTGGTGAAATATCGGCTTCATGGGAAAAGCAGACATCGCTTTTGTCATGCGGAAGAGAAGGTGGCTTGTCATGTTCACATTTTCCCCCTCGCGCTTCACATCGAGCCCGCCGAAGGTATGACAATTTAGATTCCGGATGGCTTTGAGGAATGTTTCCTCCCAGATTTTTATGAGAATCACCCGTTGGCCTTTAAAGGCTGCTTTCCAGGGTGTGACGTCTGCGTGTGACACAGAGTATTCTTGGATAACAGAACGCCACCTCCCCAAGTCCGAATTTGCTGCTTTTGATAACATGCACAGCTAGAAAAACACTCTAGTCCAGATGAACATGGGTGTTTTTGAAACCAAACTTTTATGGCCCCTGGTTTACAGAAAAAGAAAAATCCTCTCCCCACCACCGGCAATGGCACCGCAAAATCTGCCTCAATGTCATGCACATATCAAAGCAGTAGGTGGCAATAGCAGGGCAATAGGATATAACAGGAAGGCCATTTTACTATCATTTTTAAGGCCATTTACACTATTTGAATGAAAAGCATCAATTTTTATCACTCTGTAAAATATAGTTATAGATTTCTGGAAAATAAAGTTGCTATTCTGACAAGAAATCATCTGCAACTTTGTGATATGTGACATGGTGATAATGCTCATCAGAACTAAATATCAAACAAAATATATATGCAAATATACAGCCTTAACAATTCAGCTCCTTATGCATGGAAAGTCTTTTAGCTGTTGTCGGTCCTCTGTTAATTTGCAAAGAATACAATCTATGCATCGAGACATCACCACCAAACGATGGCACCCGTTTAAAGGTCCATTTACTACAATGTAATCAAACAAAAAAAAAATAATCAAGGTAATTCAGAAACCAGGATTTCTTCCGATCACCCAATCACTACAAAACTTTTATCATCTGTTAATGGTACCGTTCCCGACATTCGCTGAAAATTTTATGAAAATCCGGCCGAAACTTTTTGAGCAATTTTGCTAACAAATACAGACAAATGCCAGTAAAATCATGGAGGTAATGAGTTAATTTCCTGACTCAAGTCATTGTTGGTATATGCTTGACAACATGGATTCCAATGCTGGTTTGTTGCAATGTCTGCGTTTTACTTGTCTGCTCGATGCTGTCACACGTGCAGTATTTGCATCGGTTTCATTTTGAATTTGTTGTGATTGAGCCTATTTCTGCTTTGGTTGTTTGACTTGGATTCCGATGCTTTTGTGTTGACAGCAGTATGAACGGTCATATTTGAGTCTTGCGTAATATTTCTTTGTGGCTCTTCAGATATTTTGATTTTCTTTCTGTCACTGGGCCGTTTTCTCATCAGTTGCCTGTTTGTCTCTAGTAGTGTGTAATATTGTATTTTATTTCCTTCAGTGACAATAATCACATATCACTCACAATATAATTTCCCTGTCATATTCCCTTTGTCCCACACATTTTCTCCATGCTCTTCATATTAAACAACTTATTAGACAAATACTGCAAAGGATTCCTGATAGTTTGTGTTCTCTGCTTTTTTTTCTTGCATCTTTTACTAAATCTACCTGTTCTG
This sequence comes from Lepturacanthus savala, assembly GCA_030544235.1. Taxonomy (NCBI): domain Eukaryota; kingdom Metazoa; phylum Chordata; class Actinopteri; order Scombriformes; family Trichiuridae; genus Lepturacanthus; species Lepturacanthus savala. The sequence goes on from CM060465.1 coordinate 27,837,573, forward strand.
CGCTGATGCCAGATACAGGGAGCTTTGATGATACCCACCGCTGTAACAAAAGACTTCTCTGGCTCTAATGTTGTACAGAAATGCATTTCTGGTTAAATCATTCAAACGAACCCCTACTGCTGGAAGTAGCACGATAACAAAGCGCGCGGCCATTGTCCTGAGGCGCTGCAGGGGTGACATTCAGCAGATTCCGCGGAGCTCCGAGACGATACGGACTTACAACCTCAGTGAAGAGCCGGAGCAAGGGGGAAAGCAGAAGCAATCGGCTTTCTCCTTTTTTCCCTAACGCGGGACTGAGCTGGCAGTAGTACAAGGCTTGGATAAATGGAAGTACATCAGAGTAGAGGGATGAGATTATCCTGGTTTGGGATTTGGGTTGAGACTTTGCGGGAAATGCTGAAGATGGGAGTACAGACGAAGTTCTCACCTAAGCTACTGCAGGCTGGAGGGGAGCAGTCAACGAGAGGGATGAGAGGAAAGCCTGAGAGATGGAAAGTTCCTCTTACTAGTCCGTGCAGAGAATTATAGTAAACTGAGTGTGTGTGTGTGGATGTTTAATGAATGAAAGGCATTTTATTAGTGTGTTATGCATGCAAAAACATTCCCGGTTATAATATACTACAATACACCGTGAATTCAAATGAGACGGGACCAAAGAGCAGCAAATGCAATGTCTAAGAGAAAGAAAATAAACTCCTCGAGGCATGCAGGCCTCCTAAATCACTAACGGCTTACCGGGTATTGCTGAAATTCAAATAAAAACGAATCCATCTTTCTGCTTCTTTCAGGCTTTTGAGATAAAATGGCGAACTTAGCCGCATCAGGACTTAAACACATTCCAGGTTTTGCTCATCAGATCATTTTTTATCATTTTTTTAAGCGATTTCATGGAACAGCACGGAGGAAAATGTGGCTCACTTTCCACCCAAATCGCTGTTCGCACAGTTAATTTTCCCCCCAAATATGTTTTAATCAACCAACCTTAAGGGCCAGAGGAAGAAAACTCTGCTCTCGACTGTGCAGCCAAAAGTCTTTGGCTTCTAGATAAATGAGATGCTATAATTCAGGGCCAGAATTGCTTATGCTATGTCCTTAATTTTGGCTTTGACAGAAATGTTTTCAGATGTTCAAATGTCTTTTTTTTTTTTCCTTTTTCAGTGAACGCTTATTTTAATGGAGTTACCATGAGAGCCCAGATTATTCCTGTAGTTATACAGCATATCCACCTCCTTGAAAATTGAGTGCAGCTCTTTTTTCCCCCCATAGAGAAATGCAAGACCACATAAATACGTTCTTATTCGTCTTCTCTCTGCTATTTGGATTAGACTCTCCTGCAGTCAGGGTAACTTCACGTCCTCCATGAATCCGTGTCTTCCTGAATTTTTCTTTGAATTAGATTCAGAATTTACAATCCAAATGAATGCAGCCATTAATGTTCCATTGCGCCAGGGACAAACAAAGGATCCTCAGCCTCTCCGCGCGTGCAGCAGGTGAAGCAGCGGCGGTTTCAGACGAGCACAGTCCTATCTCCATGAATACTGATGCGCCAATAACGGCAATTATTTGTGCACAATTAGCCTTTTTTGTTGGATCCATTAGCTAGAATTCCCATGCCGGCACGCAATTAGAAGCACTCCAACAGTTTAGTGTGCCGTGTGCATCTTGGAATGTCTCATAAACCAATTAGGCAGTCCTCTTGACTTCCGTGAGTTCGGGTAAACCCGGTACTACGCGGCTCACCGGTACAGCGGGAGCCTGCAAACCTCACGCTGGTGCAGCGGAGACGTGACCTTCTTTCCAAAGTTGTAGCTGGCAGGAATCCTCGGCTACATTAGGATCCTCGCAAAGAAAGGGGGTATCATTAAATTTTCACAACAGCTCTTCAGTTTGTGGCACATCCATTCCCGTTATTGTCATTAGAGGAGTTCTCTTAGCGACGTGGAAAGATCTGAGTTGCTTTAGCGGCGAATTTTCCATATATTGGAGTAGGTGTTTTTCAAGTTCCAATTGATATATCAAGTTCCTTGTGTCTTCCAGCTCGCTGTAGCAATCTGTTCTTAAACAGCCTTGGTAGTGTTCATCACAAACACGCACCCATCGTCTCTGTCTTTGTGAAAGAAGCGATTGATGGATGACTGGAATCTGTCTAATCCTAATCCAGGTCTTTAAATGGTATCTGAACCGACCCCTTTATTCTCTTTCAAAATAAGAAAAAATAAAAAAAACTTGCTTGCATTGCTGTAGTGGTAATTACGATGTTCATGTTTAGGCTTCTAGTCCTTTTTGTAGCTATACGCCGGGCTCTAACTGACAATAACTAGGACATAAAACTGTCCTCGTTTTTTTTTTTTTAAACCATGAACAATGTATTCTACTCTGCAGTAAAACACAGGAGTCTCTCTGCTGTTTTTTTTTAACAAGAATCTCGGCTCAACAGTTAAAAAAAAAAAGCTTGTTAATTGAGCAGTCGCCACTTCTGCACCTTGTCAAATGTCACCAGCTGGGAATGTTATTTAATAAGCAGAAGCACTGAAAATGCTTCAGTTTTCAGTATTCAGTTTGTAGGTGTGTTTTCTTGATTTATTGCTTTCTTATAGGGACAGGTAATAGACAAGACCAGTTTCACATACGATAGCATTTATAACCTAAAATAGTTCAGATTGGCCTTTAAAACACCCAAAAGAGGGGAAAAAATACATGCAACCATTTATTTGTTAAATTCTTAATTCATTAATTGTACATTCAGTGTTAATCAGTTTCTGTACATGACACAGATTCTAAATAAACCAATTAATGTTGCAAATGATTCTATATTGGGTCAATAAATGGTGCTTTGATCCTCTTGATCTTGAAAAGGACTCGTCACAACTTGTCGCTCATCACTGACCACGTTGTCGGATAAAAATTTACACCCAGAGACAAAAGGGAGAGCGGGAGCCGAGGTAGCTCGCTAATTAGCAGTGAAAAATTGTTTTTTCATGGCGAACGTTAAACATTTATATGCTCTGAGTCCTGCTGTCAGTGTGGGAACAAAGAAGCTGCATTATGTAACGGCTTCAAAATGAACCAGGGTTTCTTTGCTTTTTTTTCTTTCCCTCTCCCCATCCTTAAGAGTCCAAATGCAATCAAATAAACATGGGTGATTTGACTGTAACTTCTAGGAAAAAAACCCAACGAGAATTTGAGAAAGATCTCGCAACTGCATCAGGTGCCTATGGTCCCGAAACAGCTCCCCCTTGGTTGTGGAAACCTCTCAGTGAACCTAAAGTGAAGAGTAAAAAATGTAAATGACTGTATTTGAATTGTAGATACTTGGGATAAGGCGAAAAAAATAAAGAAACTGCCTCCATGAATTATTTATTTTCATCATGAAAACATTATAATTAAATGCATTAACACAAAATAGTCCTCTTTAATTATTAAACTCTGTTTCATTTGTGAAGGAATGCCATGTAGTTTGTTGGATTGAGGGGGTTTCCAGGATGGGATTGAAACCTTATTGAAGGTTATAAAAAATGGAGTCTCTTATTTGGAGTCTCTAAGAACCTAATACCTGCAGCATATTGTGGTCCCCAAAAGACTGGATGTGGGGGGGGGAGCAAACAAAACCAGTAGTTGTGTGCTGAAGCCTTGTGCTTCTTTTATTACCTGAAAATTGCATTGTGCGTTATTGCATAGTGATTCAAATCAGACTCCTGCTTATGGAAATGTTCTCACACAGATCCACTTGGGTAGCGGTTATCATTTTCACTTTTGCTCATCCTCGGCTGGCGTTTCCGGCACTGAAACATCCCCGTAGTAAATGACAACTTGGTTAACATTGCTGCACCCGCATTAAAGATGCTCCACATCACAATCTACAACATGAAGGGGATGGAAGTCGCTGCTGGACCCCCCATTATGTCGAAGATTTTCTTTTAAGTTAATGGACAATAAAATCAATTACCTAGATCGGAACATTCGATCAATGGCTTAATTACGGATAATTTAATGGCCGAGCTGGAATTGATCCTGTTTATTAAACAGCTGTGAATTAATCACATGTAAGACGAGACGTGTTTGGGGTGAAAATAGCGAAGTCCTCTCCACGGCGCGCAGCTTCTGGAGAACTTCAGAGATCCTCAGTGATTCCAGCAAGACTTCACTCTGTCAGAGCTAATGTCCAACAAACCAGCTCAGCCTCTTCATGTTATATGAAGAAAAAAGATTTAAAATGGTCTATAGATTCTGAAGATATCATTGATATGCCTCTGCTGCATCCATAAAGGTTTTAGACTGTCTATCATGGCGCCTTGCCTTTTTTATTCTGAATACTAATCTAAGCTCTCACCCATCACTACATTTATTTATTATATGAACAGTCAGGTTTGACATCCTTTTGATCCACTAGTGGGTATAGCCTGCACTCACAGGATTTTATGTTTTCAGTCTCTCATGCCATCATGAAAATTAGGAGGACAGCTTTTTAACTTCTATGCCCCCTTGGTCCTAGAATCTGCTCCAGAAGAGTCTAAAACTGACTGATCTTGTTTCTTTGGGTGTTTTTCACTTACTTTGGGTGTTTATCTGTTAACCACTTAAGCACCAGGCAAGTTGTCCTGCTCTAAATGACAATAGATATGGAATATTTCATCTACCACAAAGGTTATGTACTTAAACCTGGAATCAAAATAAATGCATAACATGTGGGATGATTATAGAAGTGTCAGAATCAATACTAATGTCTATGTTGTAGTTTTGTCATATCTTTGTGTTTCGCTTCCCTCTTGGTCAGTTCTCCCTTGTAAAAGAGAATCTTAATGGGACCCACCTGGTCCATGACAACAACTCATGTCTTAGTAAACCTTTTTCAGTGTGGTCTTAATTTTTGCATGTTGGATGTTTTCAAGCTGCCTAACTGACTCCTATCAATATGGTTTTAGAATTTTTATAACCTTATTATAGTTTAGCTACTCACCACAGCAGCATGCTACATCACAACTGGGTGTGATCACAAATACAATGGACTAAACATGAAATTTTCACCCTTGATGTCAAATTCATTAATGCTTTAATTTAAAAAAAATGATTATTACAATAGATTGCTGAATATTTTACAATAAATCACAGGAACCTGAACATGAAACAGTTATTATTCGTAAGAAATGATTGCTTTCTAAGTTGTTTTGCAGCTGCACTTTAAGGCTTTAAGGCTTTGTTATTCCTGCTGGCAGATAAAAATATCTGCTTTTTAAGATGACAGTAGATGGCCTTGATAGTTTTATTGAAAATCTGTAGTTCCTAGGAGAGGGTCAGTGTTCGAAGTTTAAAAGATGCTATTAAATAGTATCTTGAATTGTTTTGTTCATTGCCCATTATTCTGATTGAATAATGGGCAATTGAAAGTGAATGAAAGTGATTTGACATTTGAATGTCCATCATTAAAAGCGTCAACATTAGGAACAAAAAAACAATTCAGGAAGTTTAGTGAATATATTTTTTTTTTTCTTATTAAGAGCCCGAGGTGACCAGTGCAGCTCTGCTAGGAAGAGAATCCTCTTTCCAAAATCTAGAATTACCCCAATGAATTGTTGAATGAATTTAAACCGTTCTAACCAATACCCAGCGCTGTGTGACTGTCGACGCAGCAGGAATAAACGGCGTTATGTTCTCCCACTATCAATATTGCACCAAAGCTACACTGAGCCATATCCCCCCGCTGCTGTACTCCAAACAAAGTTTGAAAGTTCAGGCTGTCCGCGATAAAGCTCCTTCTCCAGGTATAAGCCCGCGGATCGCATTGATCTCGCATTCGCACAGGAGCGCTAATGATAAAACAGCCATGCCTGTTTTGTTTCCATCCATAATGCAGCACGGTGTCAGCGAGTGTTTGCTTGACTCTTGCCGGCTTTCAACTTAGATTGCAGAAGCTTTCACAAAATCTCTAGCCTCCAGCATCTGTCTCATTGTTAGTCTGCCTCTATTTCTCTTTTACTTCTCTTTTTTTTTATTTTATAACACCTAGCAGTTGGCAGAGATGGAAGGAGGGAGAACTATCCTTTTAAGAAAATGCAAGCGATGGTGGAGTTATCACTGACACAGAAATGAAATGACCCAACAAATAATGATTATAAAATATCACTATAACTAATACTTCTAATTACTATTAATAATGGTGTAATGGATAACATTTAAAACATTCTTTCATTTGTAGCTCACATGCTTTATGCCAACATTTATACCAATAGACGGAGCACTACATTAACGAGTAAAAGACTGAATAAAATGTAGGGCGATATCGGGTAAAATGGGACATTTAAGGTTTGGGGGTCCCAGCCCCTCTGGAAATGACTACGGATGAGACAAATCTAGACTATGGCGGATGAGACAAATCTAGACTGCAGCATGAATGTGTATAGTAAGAAGCCTGGCATACCAAATCTAAACAAACTAATATAATGATGGTAAATCTATTCAAAAACAAATATGCACATATAAAACATGCATGATACATCAGAAATAATGCTGTTGGTTTGATATATCAACATATTTTTTGTGATGTAATGTTTATTTGGACATTTGTGGACTTTGTGTCACATCTGAACATACTACACATCTGAACATACAGACATAACTAGTGGGATCCCCCAAGGTTCAATTCTGGGGCGTCTACTATTCAACATTTACATGCTCCCAGTAGCTAAGAATAAAATAATTGAAATTGTGCAGATGAAACACAGATTTATTTTTTAAATTAAAATTGTATCTTGATGCTTTTAATGTTTTATGTAAAACATTTCGAATTACCTTGTTGCAATGTGCTATACAAGTAAACTTTTTGTATACATTTCCCAGCGTGCATGTGTATGTACATTACATATAACCAATCTGTTCTTGTTTTTACTAGCAGCAATATGAGTTGTTTGTTAAAAGTTATGTGGTTCTTAGCATTTGTATTTTAACATAACACCTGTATAGCACTTTGTGCTACATTTTATGTGTATGAAAAAGTGCTTCATAAATAAAGTTGGATTGATTGATATAACTGATGAATTCATTTATAATTCAAATGACCTATTGTCATTTGACTGGCCCATTTTATCTGAAACCGCTCATGCAAGAAAATTAGACCAGCAGAAATGGTCATTATTAATCATAAATATACATGGAAACAGCATATTTGGATATATTTGGATTGTGTTATTGTCCCAAGTGATTTACTAGAAAGTGGCCCAGTTTACCTGATGTAACCTAATTTTTATTTATTTTTTTTTTTTTTTGGGGGGGGGGGCTATTGGTTAAGAAAATTGCACAAAATTTGGCCACAGTATTTGATTTTCATATTTTTTTTTAAATGAGATGCATAGCGATATTTCAAAGGAGTGTTTGTATCCTCCAATTTGGTGAAGAAATGTCATCCTGTAGCTCATTTCAATTTACCCCGCAAGAAAAACCCCACTTGAAAACCGAGAATGCAATTTAATAGGTGACAACTGTTCTTAGATATTACTTCTGTGCCGTCCGCCGGCCATTATCCGATCCACAGGTCGCACATTTACTCCCGAAACTTGACACTGTTTGTCTTAATTGCGAGTCGTCTGTACATTCAGGAACACCTCGAGCTGCAGTCTGACAGGACGCCGTATGAATATTCCATAAGCGATGTAAATTTACAAACCCCGGAAAGACATTATTCAAAAATATTCAGGAACCCTCTCAAAATCCCTTGAAAATGTTCATATTAACATAAATTCAGAAATATACGTTCAGCTGTTATTTTTAAGCAAATGGGTCAAATATGTGAATTTGCCAGTAATTGCAACAGGAAGTCGAATTGGGGGGAAAAAAAATCATATAGATTTCTGCAATTACGCAAGTGTTTTCTCTGCTCCCTCAGAAATGCACTTACTGTACTCTATAAGCTTCTTATAGGCTCCGAGCTGGAGCATATTCAGTCAAAAAAGAGAATAATAATCACGAGGAGCAAAGTTCAGACCCTCTTTTCAGCCACTTCTATTTGTTATGCAGAAGCATAAATCTTATTATCTCCTGTGGAGGCATTGGTACAAACATAGACCCGCATGCCACAGAGCATTATAGTGTATCGCAATCCTCCCATAGGCACAGGTGTAACCTTAGCCTTATTTGTGGCACCTTTTATGAGAGCCAGTGGTGTCCCATGGGCGGTAACTCGGGTTATAACTATGATGCTGACTTTATGAGATGTTTTCATCAGCCTTAGGACGACAGGGGAAAAACATTTGAACAGGAACGGTTATATCCCTCTTATTTTATTTATTTATTTAATTTTTTTACTTTTTTCATGGCATTTTTATGCGTTTTTGAGGGTCTTGTTTTGAGAAAGAGTCTTAAAGTTTCTCTGAGGTAGGCAACAACAAAAGATGCCAAACACAAATGGTGCTTAACCTCTTAAGCCCCAGGCCTATTTTTCAGTTTTCCTGCTATAAATGATAATGAATATGGAATATCTCTACAACCATGAAGGTTATGTACATAGAGCTGGTATCAAAAAGAAATCTACAACATGAGGTGACTACAGAAGTGTCAGAATCAACATTGTTATACTACAGATAAAAATACTTTATTTAAAACTTAAAACCAGACCAAATTGACCATAATCAGGGAAAAAATACAAAAAAAAACCAACAACTTTAAGTAAGCTAAATTAATCACAATGCAAAGTTAAATGATTAATATAAGAGTTTTGTCCATAAATCATAGAAATCACACTGAGGATCATTACAAAACATGAATATATTCTGTAAAATGAGAATATAAATATAATATAAAAAATATAAAGGACCTAAATAATCACATATCACAATGGCTCAAATCTAAATTAAATATTAGTTATTAATATTAGTTATTAATATTAGTGGGTTAAAGCACTATTACTGATATTATGTATTGATGATGTGGATATTACTGATATACTGTATATTCACATTGTAACAGTAACATTGTGTTCTACTACAAATAAAAATACACTATTCATCAATAGTTTAGGGATATTTTTATTTACATGAGTGTTTTTTTGTCTTTTTTACTGCATTTTAATGAAATAAGTAAAAGTCCCTTTTGATAATATATTTATTACACCACAAATGCATGAAATCTCACAATACCCATAACTTTTTGGGAGTGATTTACTTTTAGTGTTGGGTGTTAGGTTTTCTAACGTGATATGTGCTTAAAACTCAATGCTGGCCCTGTATCAGGGGCTTTAGGATTTTAACAGGCTAAAAGAATTAGATTTCAACTGTTTGTGCTGAGCTCTCACCAAAGCGACAGCAAAACTCCCTCTTTTCCTTTTGCACTTTAAGAACCGTCCCGCTGAGGTGTCCCGAAACGCCTGTGACGCAATCTCCTCCGCAGAGGCGTCACGGAGTCGTGCGCGGTGTGACGGGGATGACTGGAGTGACGAATATGGGCCAAACATCACAGCGAGTCAACAGAAATAGTCCTCAACCGAGGGAGTTGTGAGAGGGTTTGCCTGCATCTGGGCGGACGGGCGGCTTTAAACAACCCCGCACAGCCGCCGTTTCAAATCTGTGACGAAAAAGGGGTTTGTCTGTTGTCTGCGGAGACTGAGGCAGCTATCATGGCGCCGCTGTGGGTGCCAGATGGCACAGGCTCATAGAATGCGTGGATGAGTGAGTAACTGGAGGTGTGACATGATTGAATAAAACAGACTTTGGGAAGGGAAAGTATATTACATTTTGCTGTTGTAATATCAGAGTGGAGCTGGGTCAATAGCTTCCTGCTTCTTTTACAGTATGTGTGCTACAGATATTATACCCTGTAGAATATCTTCCATGTATTATGCCTTAATCTATAGGTTTAATCTTAATCCCTAGTGTACATTGTAAATTCCATAGTTTATGCATAAAACAAAAGATGGACTATATTGACCAAAATGCAGCTGCACTGTAAACCTTTGCGATGAAATCTGCAGTTATTTACTGTTAAATGCAGTGATATTACTGTAAATGATTATTGCAGTAGATTGCTGTACATACATACCTAATACATAAATAAATAAAGACAACTGAAATCACTGTATTTGTATTTTATTTTACCGTAAAGACACAATGATGTAAATAGAAGTACAGTACTTCCAGTGTAAAAAATAATTATAGTAACTTTCTGAATAATTGCTGCCAGTTAGTTACTGTAAATTTTAAAGTAGTGTTTTTTACGGTGTATTTAATAAATGAATTATGAGTAAATTTTAATGGAATCCCAATAAAATATCAATATAACACTGATATAGTTGAACACAGTTGAACATGAACCAATAGTATGAATCATGAATCTGAAATGTGTGTAAAACTTGTATTGGTTTGAAAGGATATGAAAGTCAACAGTGTCCAGTTAGGATATATAATTGTTGGTTATTGCTGCCTCACCAGGTGTCCTGTGCTGTCATTAATGTTGTGAAAATGACTCTTTTTTTGTAGTAGCACCCAAGTTATTCATATAAGCAAAATATCAACCTTTTCCACAGACACATTCCATATAGTCCACCGGTATTTGGTTGGTAGAGCATCCTAGATAAACGCATAACAACATAAACTGCTGGTGTAGATTTATCCACCCACAGAATCTGTTTAGCAGAATCCAAATTTGCCTATTCCGTGGCTGCTCTTGAGCAGCAGTGATGACCACGTTCAAGAAGCTTGTTTAGTTTTGCACATAAGTACTCTTAAATTGACTACAAGGTCCTTTTGGCCGCGCGCAATAATCAAACACAATGCCATGTACTGCAAGAGCGAGTGAACCACATCATGACTTTGGTGTGCTACTACTTATAAAAACCACCCAGGACTCTGGCGGGCCCCGGGCGGACGGGGGGAGGAGGAGGAGGTGGCGGCGGTTGGAGGGTTTGCAGTCTGAAGCATTGATGGAAAGAGCAGCAAAGACAAAAATCAATATTTGCAGGCTGGATGAAAATTCACTCGGCATCCAAGCCGCTTGTCTGGAGGAGTTTGGCTGCTTTTCTTCCCTGCTGTTTTCTACTCTGGGTGCCCTTTATCTTTTTTCTTTTTTTCCCCCCCCAGAATCCCTCGTTCACAGTGCTTACTCTGGAGCTCTTTATCATACAGATTGGAGGGGAAAAAAACACAGGGAATCGTCAAGGGGTGAATCACATGCGGTTGGGAATTAGGGACCGGTTCGCCTTGTGTGCCTCCTCCTCACTCCTAGCTCGCATTTGTAACCTTTTCTATTGCCGCTCATTAGTACCGTCGTGCACGCCGGCTTCACTACGCGTGTGGCTGCGGGTTATTGATGCATCGGTGTCCCAGTCAATGCTGCTGTTACCTGGAGCTGATAAATGACGCTTCCCTCCCAGGATCCTTTGCTGCCTCTGGCTAGTCTCTCTGCCGCCGCATTGATGTTGAGATTTCGGGACCGGTGTCGCCTACGCCCTTTAACCCCACCTTCCAATTTCGCCTTCGAGCACAAGTCAAGATGGCGTATTGAGAATTCTCTGGCTCGTGCTCACACCACTGCATGAAGTATAACCTTCCTCAGTCCTTAGAAATCTACCCATTAACAGCCAGTGTTGGGCTACTTCAAAACTGCAATGCGTAATTTCTTATTACTCTTGATGCTGAAGAATCTCAGAGCAGGATAACATTAATGCGCTGTGAGCCAAAAGGGAAAAAGTCAAACATTTTTGCATGGAGATTTCATTGCTGCTGAATTGCGGTGATTTTTAGTAAATTTGTATGAAGAAAAACTCAAAATACGACCACTTCAATCCAGGTTAAATGGATTGTAATGCGCATTACTGACATTTGTACCAAGTAAAATATTACCCTCTTTTTCCTATAATGCCTTACATTACTGCATTCCAGCAAAAATCGATGCATTACAGGCATTTATTGCTTTTGTAACGTGACAAAGCGCAAACGATAAAACGAAACACACCTGTCTCCGTTTCCAACGCACTAACTCCGTTCCATGGAGACCCAGTGAGACTGCGCATGCGACACATCAGTCATTGCCCTCTGCTTCATTGGCAACGAGGCGATCAGTCAAATTGTCACTGTGAGCATGTGTCAACTGGTGGCATTGATGGAGGACGCGGGTACGAGCCGGTGGGGGTTGCATTCTGTTTTTTTTTTTTTTTTTTTTCGTCCGGATAAATCTTCAATGGCAGCTCCCAGCAGCTTCTGACAAAACACTCGGTCTCAACAACGAGCCGGGGCGAACGCGTCTGTGCCGGAGCCTCCTTATTGGATGAGTCGATAGGCCCCGGGCGAGGGAAAACTTCCCCGCGTCTCAATTTTCACATCGACAAGAACTCTGCTGTGAGGATAATTGTGGATTTGTTGCAGTGTGCACAACACAAGAGAGGCGGCGAAGGGGGAGGCAGGGGGAACGCATGGGGAGAGCATTCAAGTATTAAATATGATAAAACAATCAGATAACCACTGTAAAGCAACATTTACTTCTGGATGTAATTGCCACTTTGTAATGAATGTTTAGTCACCAAAAAAAAAAAAAGGCTGTTCCATAGAGCTGCACAGCGTATTTTGATTGCAATACGTTCTGCCCGAGCTTGTAAGTGCATTTCTAATCTACACTGCACTATTAGCAATTCTCATTATATTATACTCTTCGATGCGATCTTCTTTGTAACTAATACAAGAATATGTATAGTTGACATATAATTCACTGTAAATGAGCCAGTCTGAAGAAATTACTGTATAGCTCAATTTAGCTTGATCCTCAACTCAAAGGACAATTGGATCCCAATAATATAAATTTTTTTTTTTTCAGTTTTTGAGAGACTACAGTATCTGCAGGATAATGAGGTTTTTTTTTTTTTTTTCCTTTTAGGAAAATTTTAGGAAACCACTTAAAATGCTTTCTTGCCAATTGTCTCCTAATTTGAAATATTCGAATGCTTCTTCAAACATTTTCCCTGTGTAGCTGGGAGTCGGCAGCAGCTGCATTTCATTGTGCAATGTATTCTTATGAAACCGTAGGTTTTGCAGTTTTTCATGCATAATCCTACAAATGGCCAACAAAATGAGCAATCAAGTGTGCCTTGTTATTGTTGTGGTTGTTACAATTGATTCTGTTAAAGAGCCCTTCACTATCTGTATGATTGTTATAATGATTTGTGTTGTGACGCCATGCTGTGTCTGGTTAGACTTAGGCCAAAACCCCCCGCCCAAAAAACCCTTTTGGTTAGTTTTTGGGAAAGCTTTGGTTTAAAATTTATATATGAATAGCAGGTGCATGTTGAAATATGCCCACATGCACACATGTGTATCTGTTTGTGTGTGATAACAGGTCCTTGGGGTAAATGAGAAGACGATACTCCAGACGTGGTTCTAAAAAAAAAAAAAAGGGTGGCGTCGCTGTTTATCTGCGTGATAACAAGTCCTCAGGGTAAAAGAGAAGACGATACTGCACTCTATCTGTGTGTGTGTGTGTGTATTTGTGTGTGTTGGGAGCTCGTCTAAAGGAGTGTTTCACAAACTATGTTACTATGGTTACGGCATGGGCAGAGTTTTTACCTGCTCCATATATAGGCTAAGTGGAATAGGTTGTCAATGTAATTCATCAGGATACTCACAACAGCCCAAGCTCACAATGGCACAAGGCAAGCAAGTATTGTTTTTTTTCTAAAAATGCATGTATATTAACATTCTCTTAAAGCAGGAGAGTAACTGTAGTGTTTTAATTTATAGCAGAGCTGAAACAGAGGTGGACAGTCCCGCAAAGAGAATCATCATCTATTATCTATTGACTCCTCCCCAAGACCTCCCAAGAAGAACAATTGGATAAATAGATTATGAAAATAGATTACTGAATGAGCAATACAAGCAATGATGTAGAGGTGCATTCACTAAATATGTCCACCTTAGAAACCTTAGTCGTAATCATCTGGTACAAAATGTTTTTAAGGAAAATCCACTGGAACTGGTGGTTTAAACACAAATGATCTTGTTAAAAAATCCCAGGGATAAAAACCAAATCACACTTCTAAGGAGACAGATGTTTCCAGACAGTCCTAAGTATTTCCTTGAAGCTTATGATCCTAACGCTGCTTATGGGTATCTGTTTATTGACCATAAAACAAAAGCATCTGATTATTTAAGAATCAGAATAGGGTTGTTGAGAGACAAACAAGATGTACCGAGGTAGGGGATTCTCACCCTGGTGTGTGTGTGTATGTGTATATATATGTGTATATATATATATATATATATATATATATATGTATATATATATATATATATATATATGTGTATATATATATATATATATGTGTGTATATATATATATATGTGTGTGTATATATATATATATATGTGTGTATATATATATATATATATGTGTGTATATATATATATATAAAAATGCAGGTGTGGTGAAGTATTGGTTGTAATTCATCTTTGGACTTTGCGTGCTATTAAAACACATGTGCGCACATGCTGTATCTCAGAAATGTTTTGGTTCCTCAGCACAAAGCTGACCTTATTGGCTGTGCTGCCACATCAGCTACAAAGGCCTCATCAAAACCATGGTTCAAAAATGCAAAATAATCTGGACAGGGGACAAATGAAAAATGTGTTTGAATCTCCCCAACACAAACATGTATCAGACCACCAATAAATATTCAGGTATTTTGCATAGAAATCTACAGTGTCACTGCCCCCCTTGTGAAAGCATTGTCACAGATCTACAATCAGCACAGCATATTATAGATGAAATCGTTGAAGAGCTTATAAAATGTCTTAAAACAAAAAGAAGAATGCTGAACCTATCCTGGAAGCCATGTCTTTTCTCCGAATTGGATGTCATAGAATGAGCATGGGGAAATCATGGTCAATGACTGTGCCGTCAAGGGATCTCACTTATATGATTTATTGAAGGATGTCACAGCCTCATTCAACACTTCAGACGTTTCTAGACCTAAGGGATGGGGTGTACTTTTAAAAAGCTATGGATAATTTAAATATTCCCCTATCTGCTGTTCCTAACACAGATGTGTGTAGAAGTATTGCATAGTAAAAGAATGCTAGAGAGATGACCACCATATTTGCAACAGGGAGGGAGAAGGTGATGATGTGTTAAGACCAACCGATACAATTTATCAGGGAGGAACAGAACTGATGGGACAATTAGTAGGACTTCAGTTTTGGTGCTGTTTAGCTGGAGAAAATTCTCACACATCCATACCTCCATCTCCTCTGGGTAGGAGGCGAGAGCTCATGGGATTACGGGAAAAGATCATGTCCCATCTCGCGTAGAGCGGAGTGTCATCGGCATAGCAGTGGAATGGGAGTCCACGCTCCCCGATGATGCGGCCCTGGGGGGGCATATAGATGTTGGAAAGTGTCAGCCCAAGGATCGACCCCTATGTGACCCCACAGATGACAGTGCGGGGCAACGATTTAGCATACCCCAGGGCCACATACTATGCTCTATATGTGAGACAGGACTTGAACCATTACAGAGCTGAGAAAACCTGGTCATGTGCACGGAGATGGTGGAGGTTGGAATGTTGTGGGCGACTATGAGAAGCATTTGTGAGGTCCAGGAGGACAAGAATTAATTGACCAGGGCTGTCTTGGTGCTGTAAGAGGTTTTCGAGGTGACGCTAAAGTTGGGCTGGGACAGCCTTTTCCAGAAGGTTTGCCCGGAATGGCATTTGCCGTAACTTTAGGTGTGGTCTAATTATTGCAGTTTGTGATGCAAATGGGAACTGGCTTCTCTAGAGAGAGTGATTGAGTCTGGAGCTTTTACCAGGGGAGTGGGGAGAGGATCCATGGAGCACAGTAAGGGTATCCTCATCTCGTGCTGAAAATCATGTTGATAAGTTTTATTCAAAAAGATAGATTATACCTTGCTGCATACACACAAACTTATAACCACAGCATGTTGCAAGTTGTATTCCACACACAGCATAGAGTCATTACAAACAAGGTTATCTCCATTGATATTCATCACCTGTTCAAAAGAAAATCCTTTTGGAAATACAGTTAACCGCAGGTGAGGGTTTAATTATGCTGAACCTGCTGGTGAGAATAACTTACACCCAGGCTGTTTTTCACAAGGAAATTTTTTATCTCCCCTGGAAACAAGTCAGGTCAATGTCTAAAACTATCAAAGAAATATCCTTGTTTGACTTTTATAACACATAAAGCCAGCTCTCCTGTCAGAGGGGGGTGTATTTACCTAGCTATGACTGGTAAATTATAAACTGTTATGGTTGTGTAGGGGCTATAAATAGTTATTAGTATGAATTAATATTGATCAAATATGATTATTAATTATGAAAATATGAATTGAATTTATTAATTAAAAATTAATGAAATAAAGCGGGGCACCACCGGATGAACCGGACTAATAACTATAATGGTCAGTCTCACAAAATAATTACCTTATAATTAGCTTTCTGTCAGGACATATAGTTAATAAAGGTACAGAAAGGAAGGCGTGAATCCGTACACTAGCCCAGTCAGACAAAATACCAGGATTTTCCTCCAGGATCTTTAAATGCACAATTGCATTTAAATGCAAGAGTTTATTGACGATCAGTAATCAATTTACAATTAATACTGTTGTTAATATTCTCAGGTAACTATAACTACATGAATAGGGTAAACTAAACAGAACAAACAAGTTAAGTATAACAAACAGACAAACTAAGCAAACGGTTGGCAAACTACAGCCAATCAGAGTCCGCTTTCTGGGGGACCCCTGCTGGGAGTACCTGTGACGTGGTCTGCTGGATCAGCCAGAAAAGCAGACGGCGCTATTGAGTACCACCTGGGGCTCCATTGTGTAGGGAGCCACGTAATGGGGGGTTTCTTTTGTCTCAGGGGGCCATGTGTTCAAGCACTCACAATCAGGCTTCCCTGTAGGCCTGAAAACAAAACTGATTGACTTTTTAAATCTTTCTCGATTAAACCTATTCTCCCTGGTCACAGAAGATCAGTCTTTCCCCAGTGTGAGGGTGCTCATGTCGTGTTAAACATCCCACTCAAAACTGCTCAGAAACTGATCTCAGGTGCATGACTTTTCTTCGATGTGAGTGTGTCGATGGAGATTGAGAGTAGAATAATGTGTAAATCACTTCTCGTGCTGCTCACAGACATACGCCTCTTCCTCCCGGTTTTCTACAGTGTGTCGATGGTTCTTTAAATGTTCAGGTTCAACATAATTCCAACCACACACATCACAGGGTTTATGACCTTACTCCATTGCGAATGCACGATTGTTCCTTTAGTGTTTCAGATCCACTAAAATTCTCCCTTGACTCGTCTCAGTTATGACGTCTCCCTCCTTTGGTGATATTGCAGATGTCCAAAAGAAGAGAATGTCTTCTGGCACATGTCACAGCGGAGTATCCATTGCTCTATTATAGAAAAAGAGAGAATAAAAGAAAAGGTGTGAAAAAGCTATAGTGGAATTGAAAAAGAGGTGTCATGATGGGTGAGGTGTAAGTGAAGAATTCCTTTGCCAAACCAATAGTTTTCAATTAAACACCTTTGTGTACGGGTTTTCCCACGTTTTCAGCTTAAGTTATGGCTGTTTTAGCAGTTAACTGACAGTTGGAACTCCCAGAACCTGAAGCATCAGAAATGTTTTTGTTGTCGTAGGTAATTTAGCCTCGAACCTGAATTCAAACAAAGCATTCAGATTTTTAAATCCCCCTTCCAACCGAAATCAGTGATGTGTGATTTGTCATTTCTCAGGTGTGTTGTCTGGCTCTTACCTCCACTGCTGATGAGCTCATTCTGATGCTGCCATTTGTCTTCTTGGCCAGATATTCTCCCGTCTGTCATCATAAACAAGACACAAAAAAACAAGAATGTTAACTCAAATGACAACCGTACACTGCTAGCAGTCTTTTGAGTCAAAATCCAGGCAACATGCGCATCTCACACAGAGGCATCATACCTCTATGTATCATGCATACAAATAACTGGTAACTTTGTATTTGCGAAATGGCTATTGCAAAAACTGTGTGTGTGTGTATATGTGTGTATATATGTGTCTGATCTGGAGACTCCATATGAGACATCTTTGCTTTTTGCATGGATTAAATACATGGGATATTTTAGTGAACGTTTGAGATGCTACTGTAACAAGCAGGTTTTGTTTCCTTTGGACAGAGTCAGGGTTGCTGTTTCTGATTGGAGCTGAACCACAAGCAGGAAACAAGAAAGATGTCTTCAAAATTAAATGTTTTCCTCACAGTTTTACACTTGTGATAAACCATTGAAATGCTAACTAATTTTCTGATTGATCTACTATATGGTTCTGGTCATACTAAGACCAGAGAGTACCAAGACCAAGACAGACCTTGTCAATATTAAGGCCAGCTGATCTCCAGACCGAGACCAAAGAAAAACCCCACTAATTACACCATATTATAACATTTTGCATAAGTTGTAGCTGCTAAGGATTGATATTAGATATGTTGTATGTTATGTCAAGTTCAAACCTAACCACTGCTGAATTTGCTAACATGTTGCATCCTCCTTTTTGACTTTGCTGGAGAGGGGGGAGGTGGGTGTGTGAGAGCACCGATACAAACGAATATGCATGTGATTGGTACCACTTGAAGCAGGTGTGTAATAATGATTATCAAGGGGCTGGAAAAAAATGTGCCTGCCTGCCACATCCCTCCGAGGACACTCTGCCAGTCTAAGATGTTGCGAGACCCTAGAGACCCGAGACCAGACTGTTGAGGCTGTCACAAGACCAAGACCACAAAAAAGTTGTCTCAAGACCTACAAGCATAGTGCCAGTAGTGGCCACTGAGCAATACTAAGTGTTCTTATTAATTCAACTTAATTTAAGAGTTTCAGAAGTGTGATCACCTTGATTTTTGAATTGCTGTAGGTAAAATAGTTGTATAATGCTGGGATCCCTAGAATTAAAAATATATATTTACAAATGTGTTCTACTGGTGTGTATATTAAAAAAAAAAGGTATCAAAAGTAAAAGTTTCCATATCTTCAGTTCTGTTATTTAATAATGAAATTCATGCCACGACTTAGAAATCAGATGTTTACAAAGTTGAGCTTCATTTGTTTCTACTGTCAGTCCGCTCCCATTAGGGGACTGTAGCAGTGGCGTTGAGCAGGTGCAATCCACTATCGCAGTGACTCACTGGACCTCTCGTCCGGTTTGTGAAGCATCACCTGATTCCGAGCGCTTTCGCTGCTGCCGTTTTCTCCCAGGCCCGTTGAACCGGTCTTGCTGCCTCCCTCCAGCTGGTGTCTCCACCACACGCCAGATGGCCTCGCTTGTCTGAAAAAAACATTTACCCTTTGAGTCTCGACGTGACAGATTCTTTCCCAAGCGTTCACATCCTTCACACCAGTACGGAGGCGGCGCTGTGGATCGGCGGCTAGCACCGTCACTGGCAGCCTGTGTTTCCGTTTTAATGTTAATCTCTCTGTTCGTGTGGAGGTTTCCTCCCACAACCACAAGAAAGTCAAATGTATTAGCGGCCGTGAATTTCCTTGGCGTGTGACTGTCTTTAGCTGTTCCGTGTTTACCCTGTGAAGAGCTGCTGCCCCGTCCTTGGTGTTCCTGTGACTTCTACTAAATAAACTCCATCCCTGAATATGAATAAGTAGGTAAACAGAGCACATGCCGGAACAAGGGAGACATTAAGTAAACTGGATGTTCGTGTCCTACTGACACTGAACATGGCCGGCATCCCAAACAACCGGCGGGTCCACTGGCAATCAACAGCCGTCAAACTTTTAAAAACAAAAAGAAAAATGGCTCAGAAATCGGCCGCAGGCATCCATCAACCAGAAATGATAACCAATTGTTTTTTTCCCCCCATTATTTTCTACACTTATAATACCCCAAAAATGTTTTCCACATAAATAGTCAAGAGCAATGGCATGAGTGCCCAGCATATATATCTCATTTACTTCTTCCCTTAGTGAAATTAGATTTTGGACATATTGAATAAATTTACTCTTGGATCTGGAAGTGAGCCGCTCAATTTTTTCCACCAACAGATGAGCAATTTAAGGTTGTAAAATCTTTCAGTGAAGTTACTAATTTACTGTAGGTGTAATGGTACCTACAGTATGGTTATGTAATGACAAGATGTGTAATGACTTAATCAATAATATACCAGATATTACTAATTATCATTACTTTGTTTTATTGCACAATTGAAGGAAGTGACGGGAACACATTTCACTGTGATCACAGTGCGACAAATAAAGATGATTGATTGTTAAGTTGAATTTGTATTGGCAGAGCAGAAAATGAACTCGTTAAATCAGTGGGGGTAAGATAAGACAGTTTTACGGCACTTGAGGAATTAATCACAAGTTCATTTGTTTGTTTGTTCCTGTAGAGCTAAATGGGCAGTTGAGATATCAGCCAGGAAGTGGTGTTGTCCGCCAGCTCGATAAGGCCGCTGGCTCCGTGCGGAGATTTGAAAGATCGGGCACCCGTCGATGATGTATCCGACAGTCTGTGGTTTCCCACATTCAGAGATCAGTGGCAGATACTCCAATCGGATTTTAGATTGTAGAGTTGAATTTTGGCAACTCCACTGCAAAGTCTGTTGCGAGGTCGACCCAGTCGTTGCATGGTAATTTGCACCCAGCAGGATTTCTTATTCATAAGGAGATACTACAAAAGCTCAGTTAGAAATAGTTCATAGACTATTAGATATGTTTTCAGTTACTATAAATATAATATTAAAACACTACCGTATGTAGCTACATTTATAAACATACATATATTAAATATACATTTAAAACATGCCCTTTGTTCTGTTTATTCTTTGATACACAAGCCAGAGTGTGCAAACCCTTTCAAATGCACATGGGGTCCAAAATGACCCGTATTCATTTCCAATGGGATTTCATGCATGACTGTGTGTTTTGTTGATATATCTCTGAAAACTATTTCATCATTGGATATTCAAAGAATTCAGGCTTTGTACTCCTACATGCATTGTGAGAGGAATACCTTGAATGCTCAATGATGAAATTTATTGTGAAGATAATATAAACATATAATAGGACAAAACAAAAAATGCCACGCCACTTTGGACCCATGTGGAAAAAAGGGTTAATTGCCCATCTAATGATGAGCTACAAGCAGTAATAACTATATAATAAATAGGAGCAGGCTACCTAGTCTTTGACACCCTGGAGTACTTTTAAATCTTAATTTCCCACGAGTGTAGAAAAAAAACACCTTTCTAAGAACACTTTACATGTTGCAAATGCACATAAGGATGTAATATAACATGACAGCTACCACTTGCTTTATTGTTGCAAGGAAGCAGGCACACAAATGGACATAACCTGGTAGGATCTCTCTAATCCCCAGGACGTGACACTGGTCAGGGACATGACACATAATTGTTTGACCTTTTGGTGGCTAAAACGCAAACCCCAGACTAGCAAAGTGACGTCAATGACCTAATCTGTTTCTGGTCTGTTACCGGTAATGTTCAAAATTCAAGTTTTAATTACACAGCAGGTTGAACAAAAATCGAAGGAAATACTTTCTCCTCTGTGCCTTTTGGTTCACTTCATTACCTTAAGGCAGTTGGTTACAAGTAGAATCAATGATTTTAAATATGTAGGTACAACTCTGATGCACCATTTATTTATTTTTTTTTCCATCTCTCTATTAAACAAGGACGATGCACAGAAAACAGTACTCTCAAAATGAGGAGAGATGATTAATGCCACATTTAGCTACTTTCCATCTGCAGTCCCTGGGCAGGTATACACAGAGCAATCACTGTATGCTAAAAACATTATTTTGCATGCAGCACCATTACTAGTCTCTATTAGACAATTATATAGACAAATCTACAAACACACATCAACATTATAAATACCAGCACATTTATCCAATACAACTACAAAATGAAAATTTATTACAATTAAAAATCTGAATTATGGTCAATTATTGTTGACATGACTGGTTGCTCAGTATTAATTTCTTTGCACCATGGGGATAGAATTAAAAGTCTGTGAAAGTTTTAGGCTCAGCTGGTGGCATCTTCCAATGTGTGATGGTTGTAAATGGAAAAAGTAGATTGTGCAAAGGCAGTTCACTAAGGAACGATGTTTACATCTGACTTGAGAACAAATTCAGGATATTCTGCTCATTTGCTCAGAGTGGAGCTCAAAGAATCATGTAAATATCCACATCTTTATAAATTTGATGGGAGTTGCCCTAGAATGGAGCCTAGTGGCACTCCTATAGTGTATATTAACAATTTATTATGTATACACATTATCAATAACCAGATATATTAAACCTTCAATGTATAAGCTGAAAGTCTGAATTTAGACAACTTTGATAGACAATTTATGCAGGTCAAATACTATGTATCTAATTTAGTCTTCCTTGAGACATTTCAAAAAACGAATACTAAATTGTGTTGTGAGGTTAGTTCTTTTGTACCTCAAATGATCCGTTTCCAGTACTCATTTAAATGTGTGGTTTAGTCTGTTGCTCACCTCTCAACATTTCCTCTATAATGAAGTCATTAGAAATACATTGTATATTACTAGAATTACACAAAACAATTATGCCATTCTCCATATTAGTTGTCTTCTATATTTTCTATTTAAAAAACACATCAAACAGCCCGAAATGAAAGATAACCATAGTTGGCACTGTGGTTGCAAATAAAGATTATTTTGAACCAATGAACCTACTGATTTTCTCAGTTGAGAATACAATGACACAAATCAATCCAAAACCCAAAGATATTCAATTGACACTCAGCAAATCATCACATTTGAGCACTGAACACTTACTTACATAATTTGGCAATTACTATTGATCATCAAAATTATTGACATTTAATTTCCTGTCAAATCAACCGATTGATTAACCAGCTCTGGTTGGCAATCATAGCCTGCTGGTGTATACCTTCTCTGCTGCAAAGTGGTGCATTTATGTTGAAGTGGGACAACGGTTTTCAGTATTCATTTATTCATTATTATATATATATATTCAAACACACTATGTGCAGGAGACTATGACTGAACCTGGCCCAAATTTGACAGTGGTATAACTCACCTGGGCAATTGCTTTTCCTGTTGTGCCCAAACTGAGGGTGCACAGCTCAGCCAGTCTAGTTTCTGTGGTGGTCACCTGGCTCCCATTGATGGGGTTGAGATTATTTGAAATGTTTTTTGTCCAGAGGAAATGATTAGGCCATCTGAGAAAGCCATTATTGCAAGTCAAGTATGTTTTTCTATCAGCATTCAAAACTTCCGAGCACCCTGGAGTAGATGAGGTAAATTGAAGTGCCAAGGTATTTTTTTTCTCCCACACCCTTCAAAAAAAGATACCTCCTGGACCTGATAAACCACAAGGTTAAAGAATGTCTCGAGGCAATGCAAAGATCCAGGGATACAGTGAAAGTGGTAGAAACTGCCAGACTGACAAAAAGTAATGCTTTACTTCACTTCATAGTGCTGTCTACCCCGATTTGCGATTCCCCAAGAGGGATTGAGACGAAGCATGAAAATTATATCGGTGGTCTCTTTGGAGTTCAGCAGATGTTGTGCCTGTGGTCAAGAATTTTTCCTGTGCCAGAATGAGGATCCAAAAAAGGTAATACAACCTATTAAAAAATCCTCAAATGTGAGTTCAATGTATATTCATATTGTATGTCTTGTATGTGCTAAAATCAAGCCGGTGTGCCTGTGTGCGCAGCTCAAGTTATTGGAAAAGAAATCCCTCAGCGATTACAAGTTTAGGAGTTTCTGTCAGTTCCTTGTTTGGATTTTATATGGCGTGCTTCCATCAAGACCCAACCACCTGCTTCGGATGTTATCAACTGATTGAATTGGGCGTTATCAGTGGTTATCACCCTCATATATATGGGTTAGAAGGGGCCTGCTACACCTGCTACTAGGTTCAGGGGCCATTTTCATTCCAATAGTAATCAATCACCACAGTCAGACTCCATAACTTCTTTCAAATCCCAACTCGGAGCCCATCTGTTCAAACTGGCATCCTCCCTTTAAACGGACACTATTCCCTGCACTGCGCTTCCTGCTGGATATTTGGTTTTAATGATGATTCTGTCCTAATCTTGATATATTGTTGTAAATGGTGACTGTTTTATATTCTCTGTAATGTGACCTTGGAAGGCACTCACAAATAAAATGTATTATTTATTATGATCATCCTTTGGTAAGGAAACAACAGATGATGAATTTTATTTTTAAAACATTTATCATTTAAGTTCACTTAGCCTGAGGTGGTGGGTAGGGAGCGTTGCTCGATGTTTTTTTTAGATGACTAAAAGTTGCAAAAGCAGCAGCAGAGAACTTTTCTAACACCACTGTTCTCTCTGTTTAACTGGACATTTTAATTGATGATGATAGTAAAGTGATCATTTTAACCCAAATCATGCACTTTTCCTAACCTTTACCAAGTGTTTTTGGGCCTAAACCCTTCCATATCTTTACCACAGTATCGTCACACTATTATTTTTAAAAGTAGCATATTTCAGTCCTATTTCAATAGGTTGATAAGTGCCTACTAGTAGGTGCAGCAAGCCCCTTCTAACCCTTATGAGGCTGATAATGCCCATTTAATGGGCTGATAACATTCAAAATTGGTTATTTCATAAGTGTTCCGAGACACTCAGCCGGTAGGAAAGATAGGATGGAAATGAGGTAATTGAGGTGTTCCGTAGGTTCTAAGGCTGCCTTGTTATAAGCTGTGCGATGTGACCACAGTCGGACCCCTTGATTTCCTAATGGCAGGCTTTCAACATTTACCAGATCCATTATCATCTAAAGGAAGTACAGCTTTTTGCGGTTACTGTACTGACAATAGTGAGCGCTAACAATGAATCTCTATAGAATCTCTATAGATCCCAGATCCTTTTACCTTGGCCTTAAGAAATTTTAAGGCAATGTCCACTTTAAAAATACCATCTGTTCAGCGTCAGAGAAGTATTGGATGTTAGATAGTACATGCTTCACTCGGAATTGAATAAGAAATACATGGTATGACCAAAATATGAATTGCCTTCCTCGATATGGACTACTTTTTTTTGTTTGTTTGTTTCTGGGGCTATTCTCCTATGGTTTGTGTTGGCTTCTTAAGCCAGTGTGATTTTTATGAGTTATGTACATTGTGGTAACTCACAATAAACCTGTTAATTGGCCGTTAATCTTATAACCTCATTTCTAACACTGTGCTCAGACTTTTTCATTTGATCCATAGGTAGACTTCTTTTATTTAGTTTCTGAATAGAAGCCTTGTGTTTAAAACGATAGATCTGGCAGTGAATAAGTAGGGACAACCAGTTTGTGTTTTGGGCTGCCCAAGTTAAAATGAAAGGAAATCCTAATGCTGCAGCATACAATGGTGTTTTAGAACTTTCCTGTGCCCCAACCTGAACCCCATTCACATCATTTTAGATGAACTAGAACACTGACTGAGACTCAGGTGTTATTGCACAATATCAATCGCTCACTTCTCTAATGCTCTTGTTCCCAGAGGAGTAGGGATTTTTGGGAAGAGAAGTGCAACAATCACAAACGTGTAATGTTTGAGTGTCTAAAAGTCTGCTGCAGGTTTGACTTAACCATTTCATCTTTTTTAAAAAAAGTATTTTTCTGTCCAAATATAGAAATTCAAAACCCATCCTATCACACACATCACCTTCTATGCAGTGACATAGACAAAGCCAAAGGGATAGTAAGATTATGACTGCAGATATGGCTGTTAATATTCCAGAATTCCTTTCATATAGAACAATATTGCACTAGTACAATTTCCACTCCAGACACTGCTCCTGGACATCATACTCCGCCTTAGACACAGAGTGGAGTGGCTCCCTATTTACTTGTGTTCAGTTTGTTAATATTAAACACGTCATGTGTCCAAATGCATCTCCTTTTCTCTTTTTAGAACAAGCCATGTGAAAATCCTTTTCTCTGACTTGCTGTGACAGGGGTTGCAGAGACCTGAAATGCTGTTCTGCTGCTGCAGACCAGAGTGGCTCGCTTATAGCATGTTTATTCAACGATTATTAATATTCAATGTTTTGCTTGTCCAAATGACATCAATTGAATGGGATTTGCAAAAGACAGAGACAGGACACAGGGATCGGCTGCAACATGGTCAACGTGCTATCATCATAAAAATAAATAGAATCTGACTTTGTCTTTTTATGCTTTCTATTGTCACAACTGTATAAGTCCATTTCTGAATTAGATTTTTCACCGGATACTGGATGAGTGCTCTTCCACATGTTCCTCAACTCTGTATCCCCTTAACATGTCATGAGCTATTGTGGGAGCCCTACCAAGGGATTCCACAAAGGGTTCACTACATTATGGCTCTCAGTATAACAGTCATCAAATGATTGCACTCATGGAATCATCTAAGTGAAAACTAGCCTAATACAGATAGCAGCTGTAATAAGGACAGACACTGTGATAAATTTGCCTTATTTAAAATGTAATAGGCCAATACCTTAACTGTCCAATAATGTAATAAAAGTGCTTAAACAATATTGTAATAACTTTTGGTTTGGTGACAAATTTTTTTTTTTTGCAAATGTAATAACCAAGCTAAATAACTAATTGGCAAAAACCATGTTCAGGGCTTTTGTTATGTTATTGGCCAATATTATTGTCTTATTACAGTGGTTCTCAAAGTAGGGTGCAGGGACCTCCAGGGGTCCTTGAGGTGGTCCTTGAGGTGGTCCCCAGCAAAAAGGGGAATAATTTATTTAATTATAAGTTTATACATACATAATAATGTCATTTTTGTCATGGTATTCTTTAACATCTAAAAGCAAAAATCTTAACAAATGGGGGTCTGTGGTCTAATTGGTGTCAGGTTTTAGGGATCCTTGACATGAAAAAGGCTGAGAACCACTGGCCTATTATATTTAAAAGAGGGCAAATTTATTATGATATTGGCTGCTACAGTTCTAACTTAATTATCATCAGTATTAAATTCAGTAGCACTCTATTTAATCTAGTCTATTTTTAGGGTTAGAGGATTAAAATGTGGTGTTTGCATTAAACCAAATCATCAAAAATTAGGCGAAATTTGACCCACAGAACATTGTATGTGTGTTAAAAAAAAAAAAAAAAAAATCTGGGTAGTTTTGTGGATCAAAACCAACCCAGAGGTTTTGAGTCATATTCCATCCACAAAGCCACTCAGACTAATATTCTCTGGAAACACTAGATATTAGTGTTTTAGAGATCTTTAAAGAATACCTGTACCAGCAATTGTAAAGAAAAAAAACAAAAAAACAGCTAATATTTATGAAATATTCTAACTTGTAGCAGGTCAAATTTAACTCAATAGGAAGGTTAACGTGTTAACAGAATATTGATCTCTGAAACATACTGCATCCTGCTGGAAAAGGACACATGATACATGAAAAAGCTGGCATATGGCGGCAATTATAATAATTTGGCCTTCAGCCTTTTTGTGGAACACGTTGCTGAATGACAAACTTGTTTCCTAATGATGTGCTGCTCTGTATGCAGAACGCCATACATCGGTCATACCAGCTAATGTCCCACATAACAATGAGCAGGAGGAGACAGGTGGCCAGTGACCTGTAAGAGCAGGTCCCCCCAGATGCTGGCTGATGATGGTAAAAACATGGACAGGCATTGTATTAATCCAATTCCATGGCAGTAATGTGGAAAATCCAGCAGCTGTCTGTGCTTTATATAGAAGACGCCTAGGGCATGAGAAACCTACAGTAATTCAAATGGCACAAAGGCACTGGGCCTGAAATACAGCACTCTTCCCCTGGCACATAGATCTCCCGGCTACCTTTTGCCTTTCTCTTCCCCTCTCAGCAGTCCCCTGCTTAATTTTACTTTCCCTCCAATTTCCTTATTTGCTGTCTCTTATACTCTGATGGTCTTTCTGCTTTCTGCCTGCAGTTCCTGGCTTTCATCTTCCTCTTACAACCCAACTGCCTGGGCAGTTACAGCCGAAATCCATCCTTTTTTCATCCCATCTCACTCACTTCGCTGGGGCTCTCTTCCTGTCCTTCCCTAATGTCTTAGCTCTCAATAGGGACTCTCAGGAGTCTCTAGGGGTGTTGCATGACTCGCTGTGAGGAGTTATGGTGCATCTTAAAGACTATAAATAAGTACAACACACACACACAGACGCACTCTTTTTCAGATGCTCAACAATAGAGTGCAGCGACCAGCACAACATATTTCAGTCATAAAGGCTAATGATCCTTGTCGTCTGGCCAAAAAAGCAAATGACCATAATAATGGCCATAATTACAGTACTGTGTATCACAATACCATGTATTACCTAGTCACAAAGCAGCTAAGACCATGACTGGATATTGGAGTTGACTAGAAAGAAGTAGAGACATTTTGTGTAATGCATCTAGTAGCTATCATTTTTCTACAAGTGGTTGAGGATTTTGTCATTTTTCTTGGTTTCGGGTTTCTCTTAAAAATAATTAATTGAAAGAAAATGGAGGTGATAAAAATACATTACTTTTAATACTTCTCTCTCTGATTGTTCTGACATTACCTCCGGCATGCCCCAGGGTTCTGTCCTTGATCCTCTGTTGTTTTGTATTCATACACTCCCTCTTGGCAAGATTATTTTGCAATGTGGCATGAAGTTCCACTGCTCTGCTGATGTGTCTACACATACAGTTGCAGCCGAATGACCCCTTCAAAATCCAAAAACTGGAGGCATGTATAGCTGATATAAAACTTTGTCAAAACATCCTTCTGCTAAATGCTGCAAAGACTGATTTGTTAATAATTAGTCCTGTTTGAGGAACGATGCATGTTTTAACATTGATGGATGCACGGTCACTGAAAACACTTCCATAAAACAAAACGTTGTGTACTTTGGATTCAACTTAGATTTTTCAGCCTCATATGAGCTAAATCCCTAAGATGGCATTTTTCAATCTGTGTAACCTAGCTAAAATCTGCCCCGTTTCATTTCTCTGTAATGCTGAGATTGTTCTCCATGCGCTTGTATCTTCTAGACTGGATTATGGTAATGCTCTTTCCTCTGGCCTCCCTCTGCTACTAGATGTCTTCAGCTTGTGCAAAATTCTGCAGCTACAATTTTGAATATGATCACATAACTCCTGTCTTGGCATCAATTCACTGGCTGCCTGTTCAGACTAGAGCTGATTTTAAGGTTCTTAAATGGACTCGCGCCATCTTACTTATCTGAACTACTTTGCTCCGTACAGCCATGCCCTCTTTGCTCTGTCACTTCCCACCACAAGTCAGCTGGTTAGAGCCTTCTCCTACCATGCTCTTGTGGAATGGCCTCCAATTACATATTAAAGAAGCTACTTCCACTGCGATGTTGAAAAGCTACATTCAAACACCCCTTTTCACTACTTTAGTTTAAATTGTAATTCATCCTTGTTTGTCCCCCCCTTGTCTCTTTTCTTTTATTATCGCTTATTTGGCATTTGCCTATTTTGTTTTGTTGTTCTTTTTTCTTGTGCTTTCTATTAACTGTAGCGTGTTGAGACTGTTTACCATGGTGATTTTGCACTTTAAATAAACTGATCATGCTTATTTATCTACGATTGTTTACACTTTATTCTCTTTAATACTTGTAAAGCAAATTATAGTTGCAAAATAGTAGCATAAAAATGTAATTTCACATGCATAACAATACCTTTTTTAATGCTCTGGGAATGTTTTTTTTGCCAATTTAACATCTTCATTGTCTAAATACGAAGAGTAAGAATTCAAAGTTGAAGCTGTCGACAGTTTTACAGATGTCTCTCTTGTGGAAGTGGTGGTTTTCTGAGCTGTGCAGGCATGAAAGGGTTAAAAAACAAACCATATTAACTGAGAGTTTATGAGAAGAAAAGTCTGTATTGTTTGTGAACAATTGCTTTTTCATTAAAAATCAACAAAATATATCTCATCATAACTCCGTCTCTTGCCCACTCCCTTGAACAGCCCTAAAAAATACATTTTAATCTTCTCAATTTAACAAGCTTCAGCTATTTGCTGTTAAAAACAAACAAACAAAAAACCCTCAATATGTGGATACCTATTCTGGAGGCTGAAGTGGAGTTCTTAAAGACAAGAATCTAAACCAGGGGAGTCAAACTGTTTAGTTTATGGGCCATATACTGTGTAAGTCTATCTTAAGTGGGCTGGACCGGTAAAAAAAATATGTATAAGTAACACCTGCAAATGTCTGTATTTTATGCTAAGAAATGCATTATAAACATGTACATGCTTAATTAACCTTAAATTACCAAAACCAGAGAGATGACATAATGAAAAAATGTCTATGTATTCCATAAGTAGATCATTTTGCTTATTTATTTAGCGGTAGTTTTTTTAATTGGGGAATCTCTTCTTATAATATGGTCAAATACATTTTTATCTTAATGTTGTCTATTTATTTCATATTTTTGACCCTTTTAATCTCATAATTTGGAAGGAACTTGAAGTAAACAACATAATCTGCCATTTCAAGATAATTCTACTCCATATTGGACTAATTTTATTAAATTGAAGATATTTTCCCCTGATAATTCATTTTTGTGGTTCAATGAAAATATTGAGTTTTTAAGTTATCTTCTGCCTTACAAACAATTTACAAATCAAAACTGCAACCTTTGAATCCTGTAAGATGTTCAATGACCTCACATTTCTGTGAAGAAATAGGAACTACTCCATTTTTTGTAGTCATTCAGTTGGGGCCAGATTGGACCTTTAGCAGGCCGGTTCTAGCCATATCACTGTGGTATTTATGGATGTTTGACATCCCTTCTCTAGACAATACTAGTAGCTAATAAATGACACACCCGCCACCATCTTGTGAAAGAAAAATCCGTCAATGATGGAAAATATTTTGCCAGTGTGACATCCTGTTTAACCTACACATTCTGTTAGTATACTAGTGAACTGTTTGTCTGGTTAAGACCACAATCATTGGTTTGGGGTTAATTCAGTGTTTGGTATAACGTTACCAAGGCTACATTAAATACTGTACTTCCTGGCTGTCTTCAACAGAGGTAAAAATCCATTTTTCACTGAATAGCTAGTTTTTTGGTGACGATAAGGCATAAAGTTCAGGAATTGCTACTTTGCATAGTCAGTAAGCCAGGTTTTTGACAGCCAATATTGCCTTATTTTCTGCCCGTATGCCTGGCCACTCGGAGCTTTTGAAAGTTGGTGTGTCCTCCCTTCCCGTTCTGTCACTTCCTTCTTCTCTGCTAACAGTTGTGACCTTTCATCTTTACGGTACCAATAATTGCAGTGCCTGCGGTACTGAGTTTTAACGGCCAGAGACGGGGTAGGCGAATGAGAAAGAAAGATGGAATGAGCGAGGGAGACAAAAAATAGCTGCTTCCAACTGAACCCTGAACAGGCTGCTGCTGCTGCTACCCCTGCCCCCTCCCCTCCCTCCCCCTCCTCTCCCCTTCCCCCTTCCATCTCTTGTCTTTTTTTTCCCCCCCTCATCTTTTCTCATTTCGATTGAAGGCTAATGCTCAGGTGCCACACGCGTCTGCCTCGTGAGCCCCATGTGAGCCTCCGATTTGCCCCGTAGCGCCAAAGACTTCTCATTTCACGGTGGAACAGAAAAGGGTGCGCACACACAAAACAAACGAGAGAAAGGTTAATGTATTCCAAACACCTTATCTACATCGAAAACGACATGCCATCACAGGCATTCTATAAGACTGAACTGTGGCAAGCAGACAACCCACCTCCCCTTTGCTTACTTAAATTATGTGCTCAGAGAGAACTGATGCATATGACTGTTTCCCTTGCCGGTTGACCGTAGTGAGCCTATTAAAATCACATCACTACTTGCCTTTCACTACAATGTGCCCCTCATTAAAAGCTCATGGCGGCATTAAATGAACAGGCCCGAAGACGAGGCTGAGAAGCCATGGATCTGATAGGACTCGCTTCTAAAATCTAAAATGGCCCCCTAAACACCAGCTATACCAATAGACACTGAACGGATTCATCAGTCCTATCATGCTCAAGATAATTTAAAGAGCGGTTTGCTGCAGCATGTGCGGGTCCTCACAGTAAATGCAGAGAACACACGGGTACGTGTGTGGTTCAGAACAGCAGTTGGTTGCCAGGTGCCAGTGCCTTTAATGGCATTGACCTGTGAGAAAGAAGTGCACAGGTTTCTTTTAATGTTGCACAATAGGGGGAAGCAGATACCTCGAGTTATGTAACTCAAGAGTTCACAGGAAAGCAGAAATACAAATGTCAGCCAACTGAAAGGAGAGGCTGTTTTATAGGGGGTTAATTTCATTCTAGTCACCTGTATATTTTGTAGTATGAAACCTGCTGGAATGAAGGGCTCCTTAACATTATTCCGCTAATTTATTAAGGGGTCAAAGAATAAAAGTGTAGAGGGGGGGGAAAAATATTCTCACATTGTGCGTCCGTTTTAAATTCTCCTGGAGAAGGATCGAGTCCCCTAAAGAACATATAAACGTGTCTTTATACACGCTAAAATACAGTTCTCATTCAATAGTGTTCACGACTCAGCGGAGGGAAATTACTACACTTCCTCAAGAGGAAATAGGAAATTAATGACAAGACCTGCGTTATTAGACTATTGCATTTTCGATATAAAAAAACACTCAAAGGGCTAATTTTAAGAATTTGCTGTTTCATAGTGTCAATTGTTTGCTGTACCCAGCATGAAACCGAAAACGGTCAAAGATGGCATATTAAAATCCTAAGTAGTCATAGTTGCAGGCCTCCATCTTTTATGAATACAAATTTTGGTCTATGCAGAAATGTTTGCATTTGCCTCTCAAAATATCAGTAATTTAAAATAGCAACTAATCACTAATCAATGGAGTCATGTTTTAATTGATAATTGAGACACAATTGCAACAACCAAAGAAATTATAATAATAATAAACTGATGGGAAGTTGAGGGAACATCCACCTCAATCACCACACGTAACCCCGATGAGAAAAAACTTCATATTGCTTTTTAAATGAACAAAGGAGGAATAAAGTTTAAATAATGAAATTGCTCAAAGGCTTTAGAAGTTGGATGGATCCCTTCTACCAAAAGCTCCTCTAGTTAAATGAAATATACTGAACCATTGTGGGATTGAAAGGTCATGAGGTACAGAAGTTTCTGTATAAGAAGGCATCATTTCTTTGCAGCTCTATGCTGAGCGAAGCTTACTGTCCTTTCTCCAGCAGTGAACTTCAGATATTAGCTATCACTTAATAGAAATCTTCGGGGGAAATGGGATTAGGTAAAAACATCCCGTGTTTGTTGCCTGTTATTTTTATGTTGTATTGGTGAATGCATTTAAAAAGCCTCAGAGGCTCAGGCTTCCGCTTGCTCTGAATTGTCCTTTTTTGCAAATGTTCCTCTTCTTCCGCATCAGACTGACAAATGAGCATTTGCACTGACCTGAGACAGCCGTCAATTTCCCGACCTTTGTTGCTATGGTTGTTCTACAGTCACCACAGGCTTTTAAGAAGTTTACATTTCCAGTAAAGAATTAGATAAAGAATGAGATTTGATTGCGTGTTGTTAATTGTGATCTGTGAAGGCAACTACAAGCTGTATTATATTTATGTATGCATATTGATCTCGTTTGTTGTGACACTGTAGGCTTTTTTTGTTCTCAGTGATGTAGTCAGCTAACGTTCAATAATGATACACACACATACTCTGGAAATGTTTGTCTTGGGGTATAATAAAATAAATATGCCTGATGTAGTCCTTGTAAATTCTCATTTTGTGGTTGTTTTTGTTCATAAACAAGGTGAGTGGGTGGAAACTGATATCACCAGTGGATCAGTAGTGTTACTACATATCTCATGGGTACTGTCATTTTCTATTTATCCTATATTATGTTTGCTACTGAGGAACCATAGATTGAATGATTAACATGAAACACTTAATGAAATTATTTTGACCAAATAATTATAGATTAGTGAAATTTACTTTATCAATCATCTCTCAATGTAGTTATAATACTATTTATTGTCCTGAAATTTATTTTCACAGGTCTGTACAACACCTATAACAACATATATTATTATAACATGTTATTTAGTTATCTGTAGCAGTTATTTTTATTACTACTACTAACTGAAAAATAGAAACAATCTAAACATGACATGGTAAATAACTCTAGTATGTGTATTTTAAAACATCAAGAGTTTAAAAAAAAAAAAAATCTTGTTTGTTAAATTGAAAAACAAGCAGAGACAGTTTGACAAGAAACACCCTGGGGCATGGAAGTGATCCTAAACTGGAGAAAGGCAAAATATTAACAATGGCGGTGTCTGAAACTGCTGTTGGAAAATGACTCATTGACAGACAATAGTACATATGATCCCAATTAGATGGGCTTCATTTTCT
Source organism: Lepturacanthus savala (assembly GCA_030544235.1). Lineage (NCBI taxonomy): Eukaryota > Metazoa > Chordata > Actinopteri > Scombriformes > Trichiuridae > Lepturacanthus > Lepturacanthus savala. Next base: position 27,871,965 of record CM060465.1, read on the forward strand.
GCAGCTCAAAAATGATGTAGCCTCCTCTGCTTGTCCCCTGTTGGCGTTTCTCTAGATTCTCTCTGCAGTGGCCCTCGGGTCAGAGAAATGACTGTGATAAAATGTCATGATGAGAACAGAAAAATGTCATTCTTGTTAGTGCCGAAACGTGACTTGAAATTAAATTCTTGTTTGAGCTGCGCACACACTCACACGTGCGCGCCCGCTCCCGCGCACATCCCTCTGACCTATCTCGATATTAAAAGGAAATCCTCCTTTGACGTGACATGACATGTGCATGTAAACATGGACGCATTCTGGCATTTATCGAAACAAATACACTCATGCACACACACATACACTAAGCAGATTAATCGGAGAGAAAAAATGTCCGGCTTTTTGTCAGTCAAGTCAACAGCGGTGACCGCAAATAGGACATACACACGAAAACGCATTATGCACGCACGCACACACACACACAGACTCTGACAGAGCTGACAGAGTGCTTGTAATGAAGGGGAATTCATTAGGCAGTCACTTCACAGGAATCCACAAGCAGGTTAGAGAGACATGTTGAAGGTAAAGATGGTGTTTGGAGACTGGAGCCAGCTGGCACAGCTACATGTGGGATGATATGACACATAATCCGAGTAAAGGGCTGGAACGAGTCTCAAACATGGCTAATGCATACAGGGGTTGCAAGGCTGGATCTTGCAAGGTTTGAGGTTCTTTTTAGGGAAATATTTCAACAAGCGTTGGATGGACTGTCATCAAATTTGGGAAACATCGGCAGTGTCCAGAGGAGCGATCATTTTCCTCTAGTTACCACCAACAGATCAAAGTTTTCAGTTAGTCAAGTCAGTGTTATTTATATACTGCCAAAAATCCTTACAAATATATATCATGACCATACTATCCACTAAAATATGTCAATCGCCTGGAAAGTTCCTAAAACGGATTCCCCAGAAAATCAATGCCGGTTCGCATCCGCACATGGAAACTGATGATGTTGAACATTTCTGGGAAAAGCTGCATGTGTGAATGAGGTTTCAAATATATATTTTAAATTAGATAATTTATTTAGCAGTAATTTAATAGGGGAGAACGCTGTAGTGAGCAGCTAATCAGTCTTGTTGCTGTCGTTTTCATTTGACACTGATGCTGCAGTAATTGCAAGGAGCAAACAGTTTTTCACACTTAGGAAAGAAACTGTAATGTTGTAAAATATTATTTTTTGGAATCAAATATAAAATGACATTAACAACAAACGTCTTTTTTTCTAAAAGTGCTTGAGCCTACACTGTACAACTTTAAAATTAATGGATACATTTTTTTTTTACAGTAGAAGATATATCCTCCAGAATCTGAAGATCCCCTGTGTTTTTCCTCTGCCTCCTATTTAATGGATGATACATAGGTTCATAGCTTCTTCGTGATGGAATCTGATGAACCATTAACCTTTCAACTATTGTAACCACCAAGTTGACTATGTCTTTTACCATATATCTGCTAACAAATAGCATTCCCATCAACCACAGCTGTTCTTTGCCTTCTAAAAACCAATTCGTATCCTGACAAAAACTAAAGAGGGTGAACACAATACAGTATCTGCAAAACACAAGTATTTTAGGCCCAATCCCTTTGCCTTACCCTTCCGTTTTGCTCCTACTCTTATCCCTTGCAACACATTTACAAAAAATCTGCATTCTAAACATTGTCGTATGAAATGGAGCAACCCTTCAAGACATTGATATTGTATGGTAATGCACAAACTGGTTGCCAAATGCCAATAACACATGAACGCAAAACTAGCAATTTTCCTGTTGAGTTTGCTAGGAAAACAAAGCGATTGCTACATTGAAACAAAATTAAACTGAGATAATTTGATGAAAATCTGCTACATTTGTGGTTGTCTTTCATTCGTTTCCAGGGTATCGGTCATCTTGCTACTGACTCTGAAGGCATTGTGGGAACTACTCGTAGCCCTTCAGAGCACACACTCTGTTTGATTGGCCATAATATTAGAGGGGCAGGGCAATTATTGGGATTGGGCCTAAGAATTGCGACCATGTTAGCCTTGTCATTTCAGCATTTACCCCAGAGTACCTCTGTGTCCAAGTAGAGCATCACAGAGCTGCTACCATGACCGTTAGACTGCCGGTTCATTGAGTTTTTTCTCCATGATTTAAAAAAGAAGAAGCAAGAAGACATTTTAATTGGGCGAGATGTGTTAAACAGTATCACAGCTGACAACTTTCTGTTTCTTCCATTGATCCAGATGACTTTTTTTTTTAATACATTACAATCTAGACATTTCCACACATTCCTATCATATTAATTGTGCATATGGTATCTACACAAGTCTATTAGGACAGATGCTGTTGAGGTAAATGCAAACAACTGCATCTCATACATCAGCGTTCCACCTAATCCTAAATCATAAAAATCCAAATTGATGCAAGAACACCCGCGTTGAAGTTCTATTTTCCACGGAGAACGTTTATTTTCTGTCAAGCAGCTGGGGTGAGAAAGTTGTTGACACTCAGGGAATACTTACCCTTCAAAAACAGCAAGCCTCTTATTAGATGACAGCATACTACAAAATATGCATTTTTGACAGTCAAAATTGTAGCTATCAAAGCTGTTTTCCATGGTTTTGCTTCTCAAAGCGTACGCCTGTCACTGCTTTGCCAACACTGATGCACTTTTCATTCAGTTCCATTTGTATTTTTTTTTCTTTCTCTTGACTAAATCATTATTTGTTCAGAGACAGACTGGAGGAAAACAAATCATTTGCATAACCTAACCCTCCCCCCCCCAAAAAAAAAACAGAGCGCCACAGCACATCACTTTATGGCATTTCTGAAGTGAGGAGCTGAATGATTACAGGTAGAAAATAAATAATGACTTAATGACTTGTCTTAATTGAAAAATTTATTTCCAAGTATAATAACACTCACAAAATTATAGGGGCACCGATCTTCAATTGACGAGAAATAATTACAATAATCAGTCTTATACCTGAAATTATGGCTCTCTAATATTTTGAACAAACATTCGGACAAAAACCTGGTGATAAATCAAATGTATTGAGCTACCCAGGGATGAATAGGGCGCCAAAGCTTTAATGAATGGATGGATGAATGAATGAGGAAATTAATGGTTGCCAAGGTGACAGCCAGATGAGGACCGCCTAGGTCTGGTTCAAGCTTTTCTTGAGGAGAGTGAAAGCAAAGCTGGATAAGCTCAGACGAGCTGAGACCACACACATACCCACACACACACAGCAGGGATGTGTGTTTCGGTCTTGATGCATTCACTGTCGAATTCCCTGCTGGAATTCTAACAAACGAAAACGTCCTTGGAAAAGAGTATGAAAACAGTTTTTTTAGACTTGGAGGAAGAAACTGCAATTAACTATGAAACAACAAGTGCCAAACAATTTGCAAAAAAATAAGTAAAAAAATGGGAGATTAAATTCATAGCTTTTTAAAAGGCAAACAGAGTGCAATAGCAAAACAGATACTTGTCGTTTGGCTTCAGGTGTTTTCGCAGTCTTTCTTCTTAGTTAAGAGTTTCTTTATGGAGCCTTCAGGTCTGAGCGGAAGTTTAAAAAGACAATGCCCCGAAATGCAGTGAATGGGCCGTAACAGCTGGCAAGGCCGAGAGGAAATCAGAAGCAGCGGCCCAGACAAAGACTTGTAAAAGCCTTTTATAAGTCTCATAGGCATATTTTGGAAGAAAGAGGATCCTTGGTGTACTTTTTGGAGGGAAATAATTAATTTGTGTGGAAAGAAAAACCGGCCTTCGAGTGAAAGGGAGATAATTTTATTCCTATCCTAACTAGGGGAAATATTTGAAGGCTATGGACTTACCACCGGATACTGAAAACCAGCAGGAGAACGCTAAGAAATTGCATACTATTGTTTAAAATCAAGAAAGCCTAATTTGCTTCTCTGAAGCTAAAAACAGTGTTGTAAGAGGACAGGTCTATGGTTGATATTTGCATCTTCATTCAGCAGACTCTTGAGAGTTGATACACCAAAAATGGGGCTCGGATGATCGATCAACAGCGACGATGAAAATACATCGATGCAAAATATACATGCCAATGCACCATCATCATAAGAAAGCAAAAGAAAGATGGCAACATCATAGAGCAGTAGTAAAGCGAGTGGCTCTAAAGTTTAAGTTATGTACTTTTTCATCAAAAACTTTCAATTAAAAAGAAGTGATCCCATTCCAACACGACAGCCGAGCACCAACATTTAAAGAGGCGCTACCCAGCAAGTTTTATTATTTTTTTTCCAACTTTGCACTTGAATGTTTGAGTAGCCTATAACACCTTGTTGACACCTAATGTTTTAGGCTACTGTTGGTTTTCTGTCTAATTTCAATTGCTATTAATCAATGAATGGAGAGATGATCAATTATCAAATCAATCTGGAAAACTCCTGAAAACATAATCACTACAATTATCGTTTAAAATAATAATAAATCAAATAATTGCATATCCCAGGCCTATGACATAATCAGGGCAGAGAACATGAGTAAAACCCTCTAGATAAGTTCAGGTCCGATGGGACAAAGGTGCCGCCAGAGACCCACATAAGCAGGGAATCGAAGCAGAAACCCTCCACCGTATCCACTTTATATACAAGAATCTCAGTGTTTGTGTCATTACTCTCAACACCAGCAGATGGAGCCAAAAGTCCTGCACTGCAGCTTTAAAAACCAAGTGGGTGGGGGGGGGGGGGGGAGAGACAGAGAGACACTTAGAAAGGTATGTAGAGTTCATCCAGGTTGGTGCAGTCTTGTTGTATCTGAAAGAAGGAAAAAAAAAAAACACGTTAATTCAAAACTTTTCGTTTCAAGGCTGCCTTTTTAGCTTTGTTCAACGTTTTTCTCGCTGCATTTTATGGCCGCATACTTCACATGTTCCCGTATATATAATGATGAACACCATACAAAGGAAAACCTCTGAAAACTGTAGGAGGTAGAAACATTTCTTGGTGTGGTAAACAAACATATATACAATAACACAATGTACAATTGCTTAAAATCACAGAAATAATCACCACTGACGGCCACTCCGATCCACAGAGATATTCCACTTCAATAAACCTACATTATATGCCAATTCCAAGGAAGTATGCGTATCATTATACGACCCCCTCTCAGAGCCCTCCGCGTCTGCATGTGCTTATTGCATCCAAGTAATAGACTTTATTTCAGTGATTAATGAAACTGAAGCGAGATCCCCTTGACCCCCCCCCCCCCCAACTCCTTCAGAAGATTTACTACATGGTTATGGTGGGGACCAAACGTTATTGACTGCCACCGAGCTGCCAGCGCCGATGCCAAATTCACGGGCTTAATACATAGATTAAAAAATCTCTAAGGCAAAGGCGCCTCCAGCGACTCGCAGCACGCAATTAGCAAAGAATAACAATGCCATGTGGTGTGTAATTAGCGACGGGGATCAACCTCTTCCTCGCTTATTTACGGCACCCTGACCTCAACAAGTAGCCGGAAAGTCAATTTAAGAGAGAAAAAAAGGCAGCAGGGTCCCGGGAAAAAAAGCTGTGTACATTTTAAAAGCTGTCTGACCTCAGGAGGCCCTGACCAATGGAACCGCTAATGAAGTAAACTTGTGGAGAGGAGGAAAAAAAAAATAACGAAAGCAATGCCTGACATTTCCCTGGCTTATAATATGTTTATGTCGAGAGGCTTTTTGTCTAATGAAGCAGTTTTAATTGCGCCTTCCCTTATTGTTTGCTCTCCAGTTAAATCCACTTTGGCTAATCCTAAAAAAACCCAGGCCATATTTCCCAAGACAAAACGCAGCTGGAGCTGTGCACTCATTTGCACATTTAACCTGTCGTCGTGCCCCGGCCCCGGCATTCTTTGTATAGATCCGCTTCAGAGTAAATAATAATCATACATTTTGTCAATTTGAATTACCGGGCAAATGGAAAAAAAGAGTGAGAAGGGAATATCGAGTGTGTAATGCTGTACAGGAGTGCTAGCAGCAGTGTCACAGAAAGTGGACCTCAAAAAGTAATTATGAAAAATAATTTTGAATATTAAATAAATGTAAAATATGCACAACACAAACACTGCTAAATGTAAAACAATGTTTCTTATTGTCAAAAAATTATGACCCCCCCCCATTCCTCAAAGTGGTTTCGTCCAGATGCTGTTTTGGGCCGAATGGCTAATTTTGACAATAAACTAGTAAAACATCAAACTAACCTGTAATAGCCAGTAAATCATTTATCTCACTACTTGTTCAAAATTTGTCCAAAATCAGCCCCTTTTTAATAGTCTGCTGGTTTTAAATTGGATCTAATGATCGTTAACAAGCTATAACGATGTAAGTTAGCATAGCGACAGGGGGAGGAAAAAGAGTAGAGAGAGAGGGCGATGTGGATTTTCATATTTTATCTATTGATTCATGATCTTATTTTCCTTATGTATAAATATAGATATATGCTTTTATTACCACTGTGTAAAGCATGTGAACATGCTGAGGCTCAAACTTGCTGTTGCAAAGGAAAGAGAGAAGAAAGAACCAGATTATTATGGTAGTATGGTATTTTTTATTTTATTTATTTATTTAGTATTAGTGCTTATTTTTTTCATATCCCATCCAGAAATTATTCTCTGAAAATGCATTTATCCCTCCCATCGGTGAAATCAGATTTTCGCCCCGGGTAACTCACCTTCTTTGCAGCACACACAGTATGAAAATATGAGGTGGTTATATACAGAAGATCCTCCCAGTCATCACTGATTGTGACGTTATTGCACATGAATGCAACCCAATTAAAAATGGAAGTTAACGTCAAAGCCGTTTTCGTCAAACAGTTTGTTCCCATTTTACTCAGTTACAAAGAACTCCGGGAGAATTTGTCCACTTGTTGGTAAAACGTGTCCATTAACTGTGAATGAGACGACTTTTTTTTTTTTTTTTTAACATGAGTCAGAATATTAGTCAGCAAATATGAGTCATTAGGTTTCAAATTAGATATTTTCTCCTCTAACATAAATGAGCCTGAACAGTTGACAGTTTCACTTCCTCAGTCTGGAGACATCAGACGCCCTCAGTTGCCCCGAAAACAAAGTATAAATGCTTTTATGTGCTGTTCAGCTTTTATTGTGAAGCAGCGTTTCCTCATAAATGATGGACTGAAAAGCCGAGTTTGCCGGCGAAAGGTTACATGTTGTGTTACTCCATAAAATTTTGTCTACATTAATAAATCTTGTTTGTACATTTTGCATGAATTGGCACATTTCTGCCGCAATCTAATGTCTAACATAGTCGAGAAAACTCACCCTTTTATTTGACGGACAGCTCCTTGCGATTTGTAATACTGGTCTATGCTTTTTTGCTTCCAGGATTTATGTACAGATCCTTACAACTTGGGGCCATGCATTATCATGCTGCAACATGGCGGTGGATGAACGTCACGACATATAGTCGGTGAATTGCACATTCCGTTCACACGCAGCATCTCCGGTGGACATTCCTACAGTCGGCATGCTAAGTGCACGCTCCCTTGAAATCTTGCGGCATCTGCGGTGCCGTGTGTGATCAAAACTGCAAATTTAGAATGGCCTTTGATTGGGATCAGCCCAAGGCACCTCTGCAATAATCATGCGGGTGGATGAATAATCTTGGAAAAAAGAAGTGCTCCCGAAGATAGAGTTCAACAAGTTTGTGAACAATATTTGAGAGAAATAGAAGTCAGGCTTTTTCAGTCATATATATATTGTTTTCTTAAAAAAGGGGGGGGTCTTTTCTCTTATTTAACCCTCTATTGCATATGTGACATGAAACAGCTAGGCATGAAAAGGGGGCTTTTATTTTTGAAGGACATACAATTTATGACATCACATGACCAGAATATTCTATTTGCTCATGAATATTTAACATTAGCATCATTGTCTCCAAATAAAAAAAAACTCGCCATTTCACATTTAATTCAGTTTTGAAGTTATGCTTTTTTTCTAATATGCAAAAACAGATTTGTAACCATATAGCATTGATGTGCAAATATGTAAAATTCCTAGTCCACCCAACCTTATGGATCGACTTACGTTGATTTACACAGCATGAAACTATCCTGAGACTATGTTCACAGTTGTTTCTTATATTTACTTTGAAATATATCTATTACTTAGGACATTTTAGGTAATAAAAACATTTTTACCATGTCTAAGTAATATTTCATGCAATAGAGGGTTAAGGGCCAGTGACAAATATTGCTTGGCAAGATGAGAAAGTCAGAAACTTTTTAAAATAGTTTTAATGGCATTCATCAGGTGTCACAAAATGTGCATTGTGTGTTCATGTTTTCTTGTCCTTTAAAAGTTCATTTGTATTTTTTTTGTTGTTTTTTACAACAATCATGTTTTTTTTTTTGCATGAAATGTAATTAAATCCTCTTTAAGAGAGTTAATCTACCTGGTACCAACTTTTAAGGGTCATACCACATGACATATACCACAAAAGTGTTTATATTTTTTTGTTCAGTGAGATTGAAAAGCTGCCCCCCCATTGCCCCTCACATGCTGGCACCGGCACACACAGAGCAATCCTGACATTGATATTCTATAGACACACAAGCTCACAAAGACACACGCAGCTGTATCAGTCATAATTAAACTGCCTCCCTGAGAGGGCCTCTGAGATTAAAAAAATCTGGGGGACGAATTTCACGCTCACCTTCAGTGAAAGGCAGTTTTTAGACGTTGGGGACATGGAGGGGGGTGGGAAAAAAAAGTCCTCTGTCAGATCCTTCCTGTTTGCAGCCAGCCGGAGGATTAGGCGACTAATGTTAATGGGGTAGAGGAATCCTGCCGTGGCACAGAGAGCCGCCATCCTTCCCCGCTCTGTCCTGAGAAACCTGATAACCGCACAAAGATGCATGAGAGGACGGCGTTTGATGAGTGAGTGACTGCGGGCCAGGCTGGAGCAGTGAGACCCAACGCGCTTGGCACAGGCCGAGGCCCGAGATAATCACATTGACTGGATGTACCGGAGGTAGCGCAGGATATGGTGTGTGATTACACAGAAGCTTTTCCTGCCAAAGTTAAGGATATTCCTGTTTTACATGGACATCAAAATTGCATTGTAAGTGCGACATATAATTAAGCACCATATGCACTGCATGTCGTGCTTGTAGAGAAATGCTAATTTAAACATCTGTCCACAGGGGGCTTTTAAAGGAAGAAAAAAAAAGAAAAAAAAAAAAGAAAGCAAAAGATGAGTGGACAAAATACATTTATTTTCTATCCATATTTCCCACACAGAAAGAACCTATATAAACAAAAGTTTTAATATAGGCTTTAAATATGTGACCTATATCATATGTACATATGTACATATATTATTTGTACATATATGCACATATATGTACAAATACTATGACTTCCAATTTTATGTGTATATATATATATATATATATATATATGCAATTTGGCCTAAATATAGTATATATGTGGTATACTTATGCATATATGCTATATTAAGCAGCATCTATATTATATGTGGCATATATATATGTATGTATGTATGTATGTATGTATGTATGTATGTGTGTGTGTGTGTGTGTGTGTGTGTGTGTGTGTGTGTGTGTGTGTGTGTGTGTGTGTGTGTGTGTGTGTGTGTGTGTGTGTGTGTGTGTGTGTGTGTGTGTGTGTGTGTGTGTGTGTGTGTGTGTGTATGTGTATATGTATGTATATATATATATATGTATGTATATATATATGTATATATATATATATGTATATATATATATATATGTATGTATATATATATGTATGTATATATATATGTATGTATATATATATATATGTATATATGTATGTATATATATATATATGTATATATGTATGTATGTATATATATATATATATATATATATATATATATGTATATATATATATGTATATATATATAAAGTGCATATATGTGCTGATAAACAGCGTATAGGTTTCATATATGCACACATATCCTCATATAGGTTCTTTCCATGTGGGTTAACAGCTCTATTTCTAACATTTGTTTCATACAGAGAGAACTCCTTGTCCAAATGAGGACATTGCATTGCATATATTACAGTGACAGTTGCTGTTTATCGTGGCCCATGTGCTGACTGGATAGCTGGTGTCTTATAACAAATCCATTAAGCAGCGAAGGAGCATGACCATAATAGGCATTTAAAAATAAGCCTTAGGTGGGAATAGCTTATGAACGTTTCGACGCTGAACATATTGTGTTTCTCTAAGATGTGACAGTTGTGGCACCTCATTGTTTTTTTTTTTTCTATTTTTTTTTGTGATATAGTATAGCGAGTCTGTGCTTTTCATAACTGAAAGTGAGGCTTGTGACGAGGTAGTGATGCAGTAAGTATGAAAATATCACGGCATGCATTTAGAATAAAGTTTGAATTTGCTCATAAATAAATAGTATTCACTTCAAATTTTGCTAATCTAAAATGATTCTTGACATTGTCACATTCACCGATGACCTCATTTATCATTTTTAATTTCAATCTGTCATTTTCATGTTTATGTATAGATAATATCTCATAAAATGCATAGCTTGAATTCCCATGTCAATGCACCCAATATATCAAAAATAGGGTAAAAGATTAAATCCTATGTAGCAAATATGCTTTGCTGGTGATTTACTTTTGCAAAATTACCTGTTATGTCAGGTGCCGTGTAATTGAAATCACCATCAATTAATTGCATTAAAAGAATAAACTGACTGCGACATCGTATCTTTAGACTTAACAAAATGGCCGCTGTGACTGACTTGAAAGAATTAAGTAGTGAATAGCATTTCTCATTTTGAGTCATGCCACTTCACTTCAAATTCTGTTTTTCTTTGGGGTCTATTTACGGTGATAGATGATGATATTGTAAAATGGCTTTGGGGTAAAAGATTATATTTTATAGTGGGACAAAATAGTTTGGCATTCACCACAGTGCTGCAGTGTGTTTACTCAGTGGTAAACACTGGAAAGACTGATGTAACCTTGGCTGATGAGGGACTCAATTTTATTTGATTGCTTTGCTACCATATGACTCATCTAGGCAGAGAGATTCTGTTCTCAACTGTCCATTACTATTGCACACCTTAACCAAATACTATACGCAATAAAAGCATTTATTATTCTCGCCTATATAAGCACCAGGTGGTGGGGTATATAATAGCCTATAGTTGAGATTTCACAAAATCCGCGATTGCCAGTTTGGTATATAATTTATTAAAAAAAAAAACTTAATGAAAAATGACTAGTCACAGGTCTGTACCCCTCCAACTGACAGCTGCTGTTTACACCTCATGAAACCAAGTTATGACTAAATCAACCAACCATGGATTACTCATCCAGACACAAAACACTCCAACATTTTAGTTACAGCACTAAACAAATTAAATTCACATTCCATTAAACGGTAAATTCAAATCTCACACGTTTCAAAGCCATTTCCACAGAGAAAAAATTAATGAGCTTCATTTAATCAAATGTATTTATTCTATTGTATGTCTATTATCAGCTAGCTGCTAGGGGACTATAGATGTAAATTAGCAGTAGTGCTAACTCTTGCATATTAACATTTGTGTTATATACTGATCATGGATAAGCGCCATACTTTTTTTAAATAAACACATCAGTGTATAGGTGGATATCTGCTGTGTATAGAACATTTTAATTTAAGAGCTTTCTTCTTAGCCATGCAAATGCAGTGACTGCTTCACATCGCTCAAACTAATTGATCTTGATTGCTAATTTGATTAAGTCTCTCACATGAAGTCAGTAGAAAATTATTTTTGTTCATAATGCTTTGTCACGTATAAGAACAGCATTTCACAACTAACAATAACGCGGCCGAGTGTTATGTCTTCTCTCATCTGTTTCTCCACTCGTCCTCAGAAAGTTTGAAGCTTTCTCATTTTGGAAGACTATGCAGAAGTTTTTTTTTTGTGACTAAATCTAACTAGAGCATTAGCTCTGTCAGTTCCCCCCTTGGCTGTGACTGTGCTGGAACACCAATAAACCCAAACGACAAGAGACCAGAACGTCTATTTTGCTGAAAATTCTTCATCTGCAATAAAAGAAAAAGAGAACTTTTAGGAAATCAATATAAAGTGCTTGTTCTTGATTGCGGCCTTGGCCTCCTCTTGTAGAGTTATTCCCCTTTGTCTGGAATATGGCGCCACTTGCAGAGCTGAATACCTATTCAAATAAAAGCCCACAGGGCCATGAGCTAAATAAAAACCTCACGGGGCCATCAGATTCATAAAGAAAAATAAAGATGGAGCCCCATGTGTATAGCCGGGGCGGCTTTTCAGCCGATTTAGTTAAATCAGGAAAGCAACCGTGGGTTCATCAAAGTGCACAACGACGACAAATATTACATGACAACTTTGCCACTGATGCTTAACGGAGATGACAGAGTTCTGTACGGCTCTGCTTTGGGATGCTGCAGGGTTTGCATTGTGAGAACTGTCAGTCAAACTTCCAGAAGCCCCATTTAAATTACTCCAAAGGTGGACCTGAGTGAGAAATGCTTTTATTACTCGGAGTTGAAAGGAAAGCCAATGCCCTGAAGCTAAATCCTAATGAAAAGGAAGGAGTCAGGGAAGAGCTGTTCATGCCCACCCCTGAGTTGATTGTCAAGTGACATAACTTACGGACCGGGAAAACGAAATAGTACATCATTCCGATGAACATCTGTTTTTTCCTGCCATATAATGTCATATCCAGTGCCAGTTTTTGGTCGTTGCCCATGATGATAGCGGATCAATGTTGTTTCAGATGTTCTCTGATGTCAAGCTATACAAACAAACATATTTATCTTGTTCTTGCACAAGAACAGGACAAATATATCAAATATGTTGGAAATAACTTGTATATATGAAGAATTCAATGAGAGCTTTTTCAATATATCAGGTCATTTTTCATTGAACAGTTGAAAATACATAAGTCATAAGTTTATAATGCGGACATGTGCAATTGATCTTTTATATTTTTTTTGTTAGCCTAATTGTGAGGATTCGTAATGCTTTAACAGAGATGGATTGTTGAGTTGAGTTTCACCGGAGCTGTCTGAATAAATTCAGAAAAAGAGAAAACAAATGATCCCGTCTCTTGTCCAAAAGAGACAAAAGGGTTGCTACTCTACACTTGGTGTTTTTCATTTTGCATTGATTCACATGGCTTTGGATCATTGTGATCATTGTTCACTGTGTTACTGTTACATCTGCCTACACGCGGTGCTGCCGTGCTGACGCTGCATGCTCGGCTGTTTTTCCCTATGCTTTGTCAAACATATTCCACCAACCCGGTTAAAATATTCACAAAACAAGAAAAAAAAGAGAGAAAAAAGGACACGTCTAAAACAAAAGAAACGGATTCAGCCCACTAAGGGACGTGGATAAGCTAAGACAAAAAAAAAAAAAAACATATTGGGAAAATTGGGCCACATGCTTCTAGTAAAAGTAGACATGATGCTAATAGACATGACCTTCTGCTACCATATTGTCAATATTTAAGCATTTTTTTAAAGTATTTGAATAGTTCTTAATTAGAAATGTGTATATAACATGTAATGTTACATTATAATGAAACGTATGCAAGCATGCTTAGAAAGACTGGAAATCAAAATTGCATGCATAGTTACTGTTGAGTTTTATTTTGAATATATGTATATATGTATATGCAGTATATTATAATAATGAAATGAAACATGGGGACACATGATTAAAACTGGGAAAATGTGTTTTCCATTTGGCCTTTAAATGCCTTCAACTTTTTATTATCTCCTTGTGAACAAATATTTATGAGACTAGATCTTTTATGCTGCTATGCACATAACGCCATTATAATGTGCGAAAACAAAACACAATAAATAAGCTACACTTTACATCTCGGTTTTCTCATTTGGAATAAACACTGCATAAAATTTCCCTTTAACTTAAGGTCAACACTGTAATATCTGGCAGCAGCAAAAAAAAAAAAAAATGGCCATGTCTGCGTTACTCAGTATCTGTAACTGGCTGTTTGTTGGAACCGAGTGACGCTAGTTTTGCTACCAGAAGATAAAACCCTCAGGTGACTTTGCTCTTAATCACCACATGCAAATCATGTCATTAATGTTCTCTGCTTCAGATTACATCAAAGGCATTTTAGGTCAAGTGTAATTGGCACAGAAAGAGTACAAGAAGTGTAACTGCAGTAGCGTTGCGTGTCCTATCATCATTTATCAAACACTCTTGTAGTCATACATATTCATACGTCAAGATGACAGTCGTGCATTGTAAATACTCCATGATGTTCTGTGAAAATGGAAAATGTATGTCAAAGTAAATTAGTGTACAAACCATTACCCCCCTATAAAGCCATGTGTACATGGGTACGCTATGCATTTAAAACTTTGCAGATACTGCATTGTTAGTCTGTTAGCCTCTGGCTAGTCTGGGGCATATCAATGTAGATTGATATTCAGTCTGGAAACCATTCATTCCTTAGTATTGGGGGCATGGTTTAGCCAAATCCCCAGAGCTATTTATTGGGTGCTACAAATGTGTCTGTATGTAGCTTATAGCCAATCGTATCAAATATACCCAATGACTTAGACTTAGAACACTTACTAAGGTAAATTACCATTCGCCACCATGTTGGATCCACAGTAATGAACAAAGTCGCTTCTGTGTTTTGTCATCATCTTGCTGCACCCTCCCCCACTCTGTGATTGGCTCCCTAACGAGAGAAAATTGGGTCCTTGGTGTCCAGACTAAATTTCACCATAAAGTGAAGTCATGCGCAATAAAGGATTGGTATACCCAGGCTAGTACTGATGAGCTGCTTCATGCTGTTCTATTCGGGGTATTTTGGGGATGTTGCACTCTTCTCTCATAAAATACCAATGGCAGGTTTTCTTGATGTCCTTAAATTACAGTGAGCAATGAAACATGGCTTTCATTTGTTTTTTCATGTGTGCACATGTATCTCCACTTTGTCTCAAACGCTGCTGGAATTAGGAAACTGCACGTGTGCTCTATTGAGGAATGTGTCATAACAAAAATAACAAGAATAAAGCACTGGGCAATCATGCACTGCAGACACCCCAAACTATAATGTATCTGCTCCGCTTATTGCTTTCCTTCAGCTGTCTTTTTACATTTTAGCTGCACAATGCACTTCAAGCTGTGTGGTGACAGAAGAGCTGATGCAGAGGTTGTGCACTACGGCACGGGGGAGAGGAGGAGGGCTCATGCCAAACCCATTCAGTTCATGCTCACAATGCACATGCGCTCCGTTCCTCAGGGAGGCGAGGCAGAGAGGCTAACTCCCTTGCTCCCCTGGCCTGCTATAACCCTCAGGCCAAAGTGTGACACTGGCATTCTCAGATGGGAATGCATGTCAAGTGTGCAGTGGAACACCCCAGATGCCAACAAGGATGTAAGTGTCCTCAAGCATAACTAGTAAGTCCGTGAGGTGCTTGTTTGGGAAGCCTGTTCTATTGATAAAATAACTGGGACCGTGCTGTTGTTTAGAGGAAAGTAAAAGCAAAGACCTTAAACCGTTCATGTTGATTTCATGTGACGTGATCTCTGTGAGCGTACCGGAAGCAAAAGCCTTTGAATGTCTTTGGGGACCACTGGCAGCAATGTTTGGCATCAAAAACATCTAAGGATTAATAAAATAGGTCTTTACAATGGGAGTCAAACCTTTTAGTGATTTGCTGTGCATGCAGGCCCAGAGACTCCCAGAGGTAGAGGCAGAACATTCAAATGCAAAAGAGTGCAAAAAGCACAAACTGTGGCAGTTTTTACAGTAGTGTAATTTTTAAAAAAATACATACAAATGAACTATTATACCTGATTGGAAAATCACTGGATCATGGGCTTTTCCTTTTCAGTGGCCATGTTAAGAAACACAAAGTTGAACATGGAGAAAACCCACAAAGACACAGGGAGGGAGGACATGCAAACACAACACAGAAAGGTCCCAAATCAAGTAGGGTCATATCAGGTAAAATGGGCCATCAGGTAAAATTGGCTCTAATTTCCAGAGGGACCTGGGATCCACAAACATTAAATGGCCCATGACTAAAAAGGATTTCAAACTGTTGGCATAACTGTGCTTGACAAGAAACGGGTGATTTGATTGGTTTATGATTTCTACGGTAGGTGAGACAATACTTCAAATCTAGACTGCATTGGAAATGTGCATGGGTAAGTAGCCTAAAATATTTTATCAAAAATTTCCAAAACGAAATGTTCAGAAACAGTCATTTAAATCATAAATATACATGGAAAGGGCTTATATGACCCAATTTACCTGATGTCACCCTAAATGTTGATGAATAAGAGTAATGGACAACACTTTATCCTGATACAAAGAGCTTCACATTAAAGGAAGAGGAAACATACCCCAACCATCACCAATGAGTAGCACCCACCTGGGTGATGCCCAGCAGCTATTTTGCAGGGAGAGAATCATCAAGCCAGTTACATTGGGGGATAATTAAGTGGCCAGATGGAGACAGCCAGGTTGGGAATGTTGCCAGGACACTGGAAAGCCCCCTACTCTTTTGCGATAAATGCCATGAGAACTTTAATGATTACAGTGAGTCAGGCTCTTGCATTGGAGAATTGGGGTTTTATTTTATTAGGACCAGAGGAAAAACTGCCCCCCTCCTGACCTACCAGCGGCATTTCCAGCTGCAATATGAGGCCTGAATATTCTCCCCAACGGACATCTGCCAACACCGCGGTAGTCCAGTTTGCTTTCTGGAGTTTACGTTTCACACAAGCACAGGTATCTGGCATCTGGTTCATGCACATGTCCATAGAGAGTCACCATGACAAAATATATGCTTTGCAGACCCTAACAAACAGAAAAAAGACTAATTTCGCATTAGTTTTTTTCCAAAGTGGTCTCCCATCCAAGCTCTGTTTAACATCAGCCATATAGCAGAAACAGGGTAGATGTGGGGATGGCTTCTGGCAAATAGCAGCCTTCCAGGAGTCCAAACTTGCTCATGAAAATACTCCAGCACTGCATAAACTTGTAAATTACTGGCGGCGTTCTTAGTGAGTCCTGCTCTCTCTAAGTTGAGACGTGTGGAATAAATTCGACTTTGTCCAATAAATTGGTGCATTTTGACTGTGCAGTCGCTCAATATTCCACCTTCCATCGCAAGAGTGGGCACATGAGCTGCTCCTCTCTGTAGAGGGTTTTCTTTCCAAATAGATGTATTCATTATGTCCAACTGAACAATGACATTGCATTATAATCAGGATCAAATTTTCAGACTTTGAGTGAAAGGCAGATTTATGTTGCAGATCAACCATGTGGATTGTTCTTTTCAAATTTAAAAAGAAGAATGCATTTCAGGGTATTGTGATACCCGAAGAAGCTACAAAAGGGTGCAAAGTGTTAAACTGACACCTAATTTCAAAGATAGGAATCTTTTCCGCACTAATTGTATTAGTTTCTATACAGCCCCTCTTGTCAAGCTGTCCTCAGTGAGCCCACACTGTCCTGCAAAAGTAGAAAAATCTCAAAATTAAGTTGGAAGGGCATGCTGCCTCAAACCATAAAGCATCGTTATACTTAATTATGATCGTACATTATAGGTTTTTCAAGACCAAGGTTCTCAACAAAAGATTTGCCAATTATTACGAGTGAAATGCTCAGTGTAATAAAAAGGAAAAAGAGTTGAATTCTTAAACAGAAACGCAGCAGGAGCTGCAGTACAGCTAAAATGTCCTTTTCTACTGCAACTTCATCTAGGATAATGGCAGAAAATTAATCATAGCTGTCCGCGCTCATGTTATACCGCTGCAGGGTGTATGACAGTACTGTTTCATACTTATATTATTATAATAATTATTGCTCATTACTGAACAAAACCTGCATCAGTGCAACCATTGTCTTTTATTGGCAATCAGGACAGAAATTCCACAAATTTCACTGAATGGTTTATATATATGTTGGGGGTTTTATTGGCATCTGTACTCATATTCTTATTCTTAAAGTCCCTCTCCACTCAAAAATGTACTTTTCCTCTTCTGTATGGTGACGTTTGAGCTTCACTGTACTTCATTGTGCAGTCATCTGTGTGAAAACAGTCCCACTGAGGACCGAATGTTTCCTTACGCTCACTTAAGGGAGAGAGTGAAGGCATAGGTGGATTTTTACAAGATTATTGAGCGTTTTTTTGGTTGAAAAAACATACTCGCGTTATTATTTACAAGAGCATTTCTTTTTATATTTCTTAAAACATGTCTGTAAGGGATTTTCAACCTGACCGGTAGGCATTGGACTATGACAGCGATGTCTTTTCCCTGTCAAGACGGGATCGGATGTCGTCCGTCAGCCATGATCAGATGGTGAACCCTAACGTGCAGAAGGGACAGTGAGCCACTGCTGCGCGACTCTGCCGGGAGGAGGATTACTGTAGCACCTCTGAGTCGACGGCTCTCCAATAAAAGATGTCGGTCCGTCCCATGCTCCTGTTTTGTGAGTCAATGAGTTTGAATTTCATTTCCTGAGATGTCATAAGGGAGCACTGAATCTCTGAGTGTGTTGATTAAAATCCAATATAAGTCCATGAAAAACTGGGCCAAAACCTCAGTGAGCAATTGTCATGGAAATATACATTATTCAAGTCAAGGTGGCGTTGGGTTCCATTCAGGGTGGTGAATTCAGTTGTAGGAATTCAAAGGAACAGTCCCATATTTTAAGGAGGACATGTGTTCGCCGTCACATCTCTAGTCAGGTTTAAAGAGCGATGTATGCCGAAGCTCTAGGTTTCCAGTATATAATTTTATAAAAAGTCCAGGATATGACACCATTTTTAAGCAGGGGAAACGAGCATGTAAAAAAACTGCCCTGGGTTATTGAAAAGTATTTGTGCATACTCGATACAGACACATGCACTATATATACACATTTATACTGTGCTTTTTTTTAAACTATTGGTTTCCTTAAATTCAAAACAAAGCTTTATAATTAAACACAATAACCAATATATTTTTGAGTTATTTCAATAGCTAAACCTGAACCTCGACCCCATTAGAGCGCAGGGTGATACACAATGCATTTAAGATAAGACATTTAATTTCATGGACAAATAATGGAAATGAAATAAAACATTTCTTAAACAGTTTTGTTATATGCAAAAATAATGCAAAAAATTACGTTAAAAAACATTTAACCTGGTGTGACATTACAAATAGATATTTATTACTACAGCAACTTCATCTTGGGTATAAATGTAAGAAAATAATATTTCATGAAAAAAAAAATATTGATGCCATAATGGACAGAAATTGTGCTTTCCTGAACCACTGCAGGATGATTAATCATCTATTCAGGCACTTTGAGATGCATGCCCAATTGCACCCATCAAGGGGAAAAAAAGCCTGTGTCCCGTCAGACACTGCAGACTGTGTTGTGACAGCAGACAAATCTAATTAGACTTTAAATCTAGTCATCTATGTTGTAATTTAGAGGGTATGAAATTACATTTGTGCCGTTTGAAAATATGACCATTTGCTGACGGTAAAAAGCAATATCACTGACATGCAGGTCACTACTAAAGGTAAGCTTCTTCCTCTACCAACTAGAAACGGTGAAGTTTAACCTCTGTTTATTCTGCCTCTGTGATAGATTTTAATTCAGTTGTTAATACAGTATGAATACAGTAAGTGTCAGTACAGTAACCATCAGGTTGTTGAGAGATATTTCACTGACATTTAAAAATAATAAAATGTTGACATTACTCACTCATATGAAGAATATGCATTGCCTATCAAGTGTTGCAAGTCCTAACAACATTATAATAAAGAATATATATATATATATATATATATATATATATATATATATATATATATATATATATATATATATATATATATATATATATATGTGTCAAATTGACAAATGCTGAGTTTTTAAATTTTTTTTTTCTGGTGGTTATGCATTTTGCTGTATGTGAACTTTTTGATCTGTACAAAACTATTTCAGGTTGCAAGAGCTTGCCTATAAAATAAATATTTAATCTTACAGACTTCTCGGTTAAAGGTGTAGTCCATGATGATGTTGAAATTGTTCAATCAGCTGCATCCGGGAAGTGTATAGCTCTACATATTATAGAAGCGATCCCTGGTGTATTTCTGTTCAAATATCAACAGTCTTTCTCCAGAATCATGGAATCTACCTCCAAATGATGTTACAGGTTTATAATAATCAATAAAAAAAATCACAGTATTTCATCTGTTTTGTTCAACTTGTCCTGTGAAGCTCAATGAGCAAGATTCATCCCTCATACCTATAATAAAGTGTTAACATTTTTATTTGTTTTTATTGTTTATAGGCCATTTATGTGGAAATGCTTCAACTAGAATATCATAGCTCAAACAGGATCTTGGGTATATCTTCGTCTTCCCTTTATAAAAGGCTTTATCTATTGCAAACTCTCTAAGGTAAAGATAAGCAGTATCTGAAATGGAGTTCATAGATGAAGTAAGCATAGGAAGTCGGAGGGGTTTGCCAGCAAAAAGCAACAAGATTCCTGCTTAATTGTATGGTTGGTTTATGCAGCCATAAAGGAACCTCATCAGTTGAGTTGGCAGAACTTGAATCACCTGTCAGCGATATTGCAAATCACAGTAGAAAATCAATGCTACATATAGAATTCTCAAAAGAAATATGTCTTCACCCTTCGAAGATACTTACTTTTCTGTGCTGCTTAATGTGTCGATAGTTCAATGCAGGGATTTTAGTAAAAAAATAAAACTACAAAAAAACCCAACTGCCAATTATTATGAATTTTTGAAGCCAATCTCACTTTTGGAGTCAAAGTTCTACCTCCTCTGCTGAGATGAAAAAAACATTTAATCTCTTTATCAGGTGGACACAAACACTGAATTTTCCCCATAGTAAGCCTCCAGTATATGAAAATATTTATTATCTAAGCATCATGGCAAATGAATTAATCATCGCACCTCTACTACCAGGATAATTAAGCAGAAAATAAAACCTCAACACTTCTGAAAAAGGGCTCTAGGCTTCTCAGCAGCCCTCTGCACAACTGACAAACTCCTGTGCTTTTTTTTTTTTTTGGCTTTGTACTTTTGCTTTTGTCAAATAAATAATTAAATAACATCTGACAAATGCTACATCCTTAGAAGTCTCCCTCAGTTATTATTTAGTTTAGTAATTATTTACAGTGTCACTAAAAATGGAGTTTGCGTCTGACATGTTGGGAAGACGACAGGTTCTCGGTAGCAATCGGCACAAAAATGGAATATACCAGGTGAAGTTATTCATCTGGTCTGAAGCTTAGCTTAAACTGCATAGTATGAAATTCTTTTTTTTTATGGTCAAGGTAATAGTGGCTATAATATAATACATGTATTGTAGCTGTATGTAGCATCTTTGATTGAGCTTCAATAAAATGGAAGAAAGAGAAATACAGCTTCAATAGCTCTCATTACTGTTGAACTATAATATGTATAATAATGGGAATGAAACACATCCTCTCTGAACAATGGCCTTGATGAATGAGAATATCCATAGACTTATTGAATCATGTTCCAATGATCTGAGACATCGACATATTATAGCCCGCTCTGCTACCAAATTATCTATAGCTACCTGGGATAATTATTGGTGTTTCTGGATCCTTTGATTGTCATCATTTGAAGTAGTTTATTTGAAAGCAAATTGGTCCTATCTTAAAAATCTCTATTCACTCTCTTTCTGCTGTATGGCCGATACTGATCACGCTTGGAATTTGAGTATAAGCCAACATGTTCAGATTGTATTTTCAAAAGTGCAAGATGAATAATAGTTCAATCATGTTTAAGTTGATTCCAATTTTATTTTTTTACATTCTAGAGTTAAGCAAAAAAAAAAATGATTAGCTGAAATTGGATATGGTAAAAAGAAGCAAAATCTGATGACTTCCTTTCTGAACATTGCATAAGACTGTCCTGATCATTTCCTATGTATTACAAGAGATTGAATCAGGTCAGATGAACGTTAATGTGACTGGCAGTGTCCTGAGTTTGAGGAGCGGCAACGCAGCAGGAAGGAGCAACCTCCGAATTATTAAAAACAAATCTGACTTGGCCTTGCTCTAATCAGTCCGTGCATAATCTAAAGTTGTTACCAAGATGAAATATAGCTTCTCGTACTCTACGTAATCTAAAAAGACCAGGACAAATCCTGGTAATATGGCTGGACCGTGCATGAAAGGCGAGAGAGATTTTAATATGACACAAGCAAAGGAAATCAAGACCCCCAACCAAGGCGATTGGCTCATCCCTCATCAGTTAGTCGGACAGCGTTTACAGAGCTGGTCCCGCTGTTGCGGCCCAGCCAAATAAAGGTTGATCTTGTCTTAAACTTGTCTTATTTCAAATTTTATACTTTTCTTTTGTATTTCCCCTGAGACAGTTGTTTGCTGACTTTAAATATGTGCTGGTCCCCGGGGCTTTTTCACGTCGCGTTTCCAGCCTGACGAACGGTGCAGACATTTAAATGTGCCCTCCGTCTCTTCCCTTGACAATCAGCGGTGTGGATCGCTTTCATCTCACGGCTCCTGTCTTTCAAGTTCCCTACCTTGTGTAAAATATGCCTTATCAGAAATAGTGAGAGCATTGAAAGGGGGAAGGGGGTGAGAAGACCATGCACATTATTGCTTAGACAGCAGATTTCTGGCTAGTCCCTTGATCTCTTGATAGCATGGTTGCCAATGCACCGTTACTCTTTTTCATGTGTTGGCCGAGCGACTGGATTGTCATAACTGACGATCTGTTTACATCCATAGTCAGAACAGAGACCTCAAAAGTCCAGGTTGATATCACCCTTGAGTATTTCCTACAGTTTTCAATGGAGCCGTCTATTCCCAGCACATTTCCCAAAGTAGCCTAATGAAAGTTCATGGCATAGGTGTAAAATATGTGTTGTTACCCTAGAAATGCACAAAGTATTCCGATAACAAAAAGAAGACATGGTTAACAGAGGCTTCATTAGTTTTCAAAAGGTGTATTCAGACACACAATTGCTTATATAGAGTCACAGATACATGATAATGTTTGCACAAATTTGCTGTGAATGGGAACTGTCCAAATTCTGTGGTTTCAGCTTCTCAAATCAGATTTTTTGGTGTCTCTAGTCTTCTATAATTAGACTGATCTTTGGATTTTAGACTGTTGGTCTAGACAAAAAAACAAACATTTTAGGATAAATCTTCAGCTTTTGGAAATGATGATAGAGTAATATTCATCTTGCTACGTCTACAGATAATTTCACTTATGTTAAGTCATTTTCTCCTCAAACTCAGTTATTCTATTTTGAATTGGCTCATATTTCTGCAGTTTGTCTTTTGCTTTAATCGAGATTCAATTGTGGGAATGAATCACCACTCAGAACATGAATGGCTTTTTTCATCCGGTCTTCAAACCTTTTAGCCAATCAGGTGAAACATTGGAAGAAATTGATATAAACTCATTCTGAGGCATGTTGTCAGCTAGCTACAGTAGTCTTTCTACAGTTAATACTTTGGCTGTTTGCTGTGAATAAACACAATGCAATAAAATATGCCTTACATGCAAATAATTTGGGGATTCATGTTATTTTGCGAATTGGTTGAAGTGGCAAAGCCACCATCTATTTTGCTTCATCATTTAAATTTAAAGTTTTTTTTCCCTGACCTATTTTCAGAATTGTACAAGCCATTACAAGAATCTTAGTGTGAAACTGCTACAACCCTTAATTCTTAGTGCCCTTCAACAAGACTAAAGTTAATTCAATTCAATTCCAGTCAGTTCTATTCTGTTCAATTCAATCCAAAAAAAAAAACATATTTATCCCAGTGGACCAATTCCTGAGGCAGACAAAGTAAAAGAACATGGTGGCAGGCCAATAGGTGCGAAGGTTAGTCCCGGGTGAGAGAGGGGGAGGGGCCAGGAGCAGACTGAAGTTCAGTAGGTGAACAGACTCGCATATGAAAACTGTCTGTCTGGTTCGTCCTGGTTACAGGACATAATGGACACCTGCCAGGGGGCAGCTGTGTGAGTGTGTTAAACTCTTTAAATATTTAGCACTGCCTAACTAACAGCAAGTATAAGATCAGCTGACTTTTTTTCCTGGATGGGAAAAGGGCACAGCAATCAGGAGATAAAGGTCCTCTTTTGAATCCGGAGTGTCGTGGTCCCTCGTCCGGGCGGACAGCTGTTGCTTATTCAATAGGAAACCTTGTGAATGTGAGGGCGCTGCAATCTGGAAGTCAAACTAAATCGATCACAGCAATGATATAAATGTCAGCAAATGTTCTGTATACACTGATGACTGATGTTAGATAAATGGGAGTCGCGAGGGAATTTCTTCACTATTTCCTTTTGTTGCACTTGATAGAGGACAAAGCCACAGTTGGTGAAGGCCACAGGACAGAAATATCTGAGAATTATTGAGACCAGCATTAGCCTGAAAGATTGATTGCTATTTAAAATGTAATAGGCCACTAGCATTAGCAATTATTATTATTATAATTGCTAATAGCAATAGTTGAATAATGTAATTAAAGTGCAGAAACAATAACAACTTTTGGCCGATAATGTAATAACATTACTTTATTGGCTGGTTAAAACATTATTGGCCTGGTGAAGAAAAAAAAATTGCAAATGCAATATCTGAGTTGATCCTGTGATGTTATGACATTATTGGCAAAAAACTTATTACCATATAAGTTCAGGACTTTTAGATTATTGGCCAAATATTATGTTAATGGCCTATTATTTTTTTAAAGAGGGCAAAATAACTATGTTTTTGGCTGCTAGAACCTAAATAAGAGCAAAAAACTAGATTTTCAGCACACAAGTACCCCCCATTGCTGCTGAGTGTCTAGGGTCAGTGAGGAGCTGCTTTCCTCACTGCTGGAAGCGGGGGAAAACAGCGTAGTGTGATTTATGATGTTAATCATTAGCAGGAGAGAAGTGGAAGCATGGGGGGTAGGGGGGTGGAGAGAAGCTGCAGTGCTTGATGGCGTGTGTCCCCTCTGCTTGAGCCAAGCTTTACACATGGTTCCTTGCAGAGAGGTTGAGCTCACTACCGACGGAGCGGGATGGACACAAACTAGCAAGATGCATACCTTCATTGCATGACGGTGGTCCAAAACCAATCCAAGTTGTGTTTGAATAAGTTATCGACCAGATTCAATAGCGACGCTGCCTAAAACCTGACCCAAAGGCGACAGACAAAGTCCAAAGTTACACCCAAGTTGCCCAGGGCAAACTCAATATTTCAGTAAGGGGAGATCAAATTGAAGCGTATAACAATATTTATTGAGGTTATTACCAGAGAAAGATAGGACAGGATCCCCTGGAGTGTAGATGCTGGTGGTCATGGAGTAGAGCCAGCAGATGGTTAGTAGAAACAGCCAAAACGAATGATATTTAAAGAATAGCACCTAGGGACTGAATTGCTTGAGGAATGTGGGCGAGAGATCATTGGTCAGATCTGTTGCCGCCGGAATCGTGAATGTAGGGAAATAGCAGACATACACCATAGAAGAATAAAGGTAGAGTATCAGGGAAGGGATCTTCTTTATTGAACCTTTGCCAAAACCTCGAATCTATTTGAAAATGTAGTACTTTCTACAGCTGGTGGAAATATCCACTTTGAAGAATCGGAATCCAAAGATAAAAGCAGCTCTAGCAGAGCTGAGTTGGAATGCACACGATAGATCATACATTATATAAAAGTGTGTCATTTAGATTACGTTTGGTTAAAAATACTGATGATTTTTTTTTTCCAGGCATATGAGCCAAGGTCAGTACGAACTTGGCTCTGGGATAAGATGAACTGGAAAATTTAAAAGGTTTTGAGACCGGAACTCCTCTCAACAAGACTCGTCAATCT
Organism: Lepturacanthus savala; assembly: GCA_030544235.1. Classification (NCBI taxonomy): domain Eukaryota; kingdom Metazoa; phylum Chordata; class Actinopteri; order Scombriformes; family Trichiuridae; genus Lepturacanthus; species Lepturacanthus savala. Next base: position 27,897,908 of record CM060465.1, read on the forward strand.
TTGCTTCTTTTGGTCAATAAAGAATTCATAAAATGAAAGTTGTATCATCACCAGCCATGTTGGCAACAACATACTTTGATACACATTTAGAAGCATTACATAACAAAAACAACGAAAACTGCAATTTTTGAAAAAAGTGTCCTCAATTTCACAAAAACAAAGCTTTTATGCTCGGCTGAGGGGATTTTTGCCATTTCCGTTAAAAGAGTTAATGCACTAAATGGAAGATGGAAACACCTTTGTTAGATATGTTCTGATATAGGCAACATTTGTATCATATGATCATATGACTGAACCATGGCTGTTTCTGCTGTGGCTCTTCATGGGTTGTCCCATAACATCCTCACCTGACATAGCTTCTCCTGTACACTAGAATATTTTATTACAAAAAGAACATTGCCAAAAACCTGTCGGAACTGAGAGCATCTCTCGGGGCCGAATTCCAGGTCTCTCCCAGTGCAGCCATATCAAACTCTTATACACGTTTTATTACCCAGATGCCAACTCATCAAAGACCTCCTGTCTCCAGCTGGACAGAGTTACCTTAAGGCTATCTAGATTATACAGCAACTGGCTTTTAACCTTTCACCTGGGTTTTATTCCCTGGACTAAAGAACAATACAGACCCACATTCCGCAGGAAACCTGATTTCACAAGACAGGATTGAATACACTGCACTGGCTGACATGAAACGACTATTACAGTTTTCACAATTGAAACAAATTTCCGAAGATCTCTCATAGAAGTAGTTTTCTCTTGTAAATGGCTGGAGACTCATTTTGTGTCCCAACTCGCAACCTCTACTTCTACTGTTTATTAAAACCATGCGAAATGTAGTCTATAGGGCCACCTTGGGTTTTTACTGCAGGTTTTGACACAAATGTCTGCTTTGGTGGAGAAGTACCTTAGGATCATAGGAATGCATTTATCCAAAAAGACAAGTCAGATCAGCCTTTGTTTTAGAGATATGTATATATATTTTTTCAAAATGTCCATAACTTTTCATGTGTAGATAAAACACATATAAAATACTGTTGTATTTGTCACATTTGTCTCAGTAATGAAACTTGTCATTGTGTCACAATACAACTGTAAATATAGTTATGAGTTTTCTGTCTGTTCACTCAATACATTTGCATCTAAAATACTTCTCACATTGCACTTTCAGTTATTTCCTTTATAATGTGCCTTTAAAATTGTTTCACTTTTTGGAATAAACATGTACATAATTTGCTGTTTTTGTGGATAAAGCAATTTGATTTTTTTGACTTGATACCTGTTTATTTGTATTATAAATAAAGTTGGTATAGTTCCATACCAACTTTATTACTATAGTTAAAGCAGAACAAGAACAGTTAGGAGGTTTAGTTTGCTGTTGGCTGGTATTTTGACAAAAAAGAAAAACATTCAATCATTTATATTTCTAAAACAAAGGATGATCTGACTGAGCAGACATTTGTGCCAGAGTTTGCAGTTAAATGTCGCTTAACTCCTCTACTGTAGTATTTACATCAACTTTCTCAAGCTTTTCTCTGGAGCTTTAGAAAGGACGGGTGGTTATTTGTGGCTCAATTGAGATTATTACTGGCCCTGCGCAGTTGTTAAAACCACACCTAGCATTTTTCAATAGCAGACGCACACCAGTGACTCGTGATGACAGAATCCAAAAAGTAAAATCCTCCACTCCTGAGTCATCTAACCAGCGGATCCCAGCATCTCTCTGTCGCGTCCTGGAAAAAGGAACAAAGTCTCCATCAGAAGCCGGCCACTTTGTGAAGCATGACAAAGTTGTGGATGTGGGGGAGAGGGAGAGCATTTCATATTGTAGAAGCTGTCAGGGAAGATCAAAGCGGGCTCAGACACTTCACCTTGACGTGAACTGTTGGTGCAGACAGAACGGAGACTCCATCTGACGTCTGCTATGCCGCAGACATTTCCCTGTCTCCCCGAGTGGCAGGTCAGTTTGCAGGAATCTCCCCTCTGAAGTTTTTGTTTTCCTTTCAGATACCTTTTGGCTGCTTGGATAAAATACAATAGGGCCCACCTCAGAGACAGCCGACCCTGGCAGTTCAGGAAGATGTATTTTATTCAGGGGGAAAGAGAAGTACTCTGATAAATATAGAGGTGCAGTGATTTTCTAGTTTTCAACTCATCTTTTTTGCTGATTTGTTGGTCAAAGTTTATTAGATAGTGGAATCCCATTTCCTGTAGTCTGCGCCGTGTCCTTGAATATAAATCAAAATATGACTTGTAATGGCTAAACTATACTCAGACAAATAAAAAAGAATAAAGTCTGATCAAATTTTGTGTTATTGTTGACAGCTTCCATTCTTAGACGTCTCTGCAGGACTCCGCGCCTCAAACTGTACCTGAAGCGTGAATTATGAGGATGACAAACTGTTCACAAATGATCCATGGGAGTGTGGGTGCATTTATGTTGCTCTCGCATTTTGCTCGATGGATGATGGATGTGGGATTAGGCTGTATCATGAATCATATCAGTGTTTTCCAGTCACTGTCGAGACTTGTGCAACTAAGCCTGATTCCTAAAAGGTTCTCATGTAAAAGGCAACGGATAATGCGTCTTATGGATTAATACACTGTGGAACATTTTTTTTACCCCGGCAAGAAAAATACACTCATTTTAAAAGATACGAGTCAAACGAAATGCCCCTGTGACTGACTTGTGATCCAGGAAGCACTAATATGAAATGATTGCGTCCGCCTTGGGAAAACGCTTAATTGTCATTGCATGTAGAATTGTTTCTCGTAGCAAAACCCATTCAACTACTTGTCAAGTTCATTAAAACTGCAGCTCTTTTATTGTCTTACAACGGTTTTGATTGACAAAAAAAAACAAAAAAAAAAACAGCACACATAATTGGCAAAGTAAATGACAGGGTTTTTATTGGGACTGACCGCTTTTGTCTTCCCATCCGCAGAAAGACACACAAACATGCATTTACATGACGCGCGTACACCCACACACTCGCATACTGCGGTATGTCTCTATGGTACGTATATATGTCAACAACAGCAAACATCATTAGGGGCTCAGAGGAATCTTCACAGACAAGGATGCTTGAATCTCGCTTAAGCTAGGGAGACAGATCTATAATGAAAGAATCGGCTCATCACTGTTGACATGACTTTACCCATGTATGACAGCAACTCGTCTGTGTGCACGACCTGATTATTGGCTGCCGTAGACTTACTTAATAGGACTTCAGTCTGTATCAGAACCCATTTAAACAAATTTGAACTGTAGAATTTCACTGATCCATCAGTCACTCCAGTTAATAGTTTTGGATCGGTGAAAATAAAAAAAATACATGTTGATTTTGCCAAAAGGATTGTGTTTGCTTGATTTGTGATGAAACAGTGGTCATAAGGAAGAGTGTTTTCGAACAAAACTAACCAAGAAACATAGCCTCAAGAGCCACAGAACTGAACTAGTTGAATTAGTGATGGCAAGACTCCAGCAAAAATATGTGTAAAACACAGCAGAGCACAGAGCTCTGCCAATAGTGACTCCAACCCAACATTGTTGTCCTATACTTATTGAATACACCCACTATTGTGGAATGTAAAGTATCAGTTTTCATCACTGAATTGTGATTGTTGTTGCCATACAGGGTGAATTTGATCCAGCAGGTTAGGCCCTGGTTAGCAGTGGGTCTTGAAACTTGTGCACGTGTCCATGACGAATTGGTGATGCGCAGAATCTGCAGATGCATACGTCAAAATCTGTGCATAGAAAATAAAAGCCACCCTCTAAAGTTAATATTAGAAAGGAAGTGAAAACTAGCAAGGTGTACAACAGTGTGCTGTGGCGACTGTAAAACTGGTTATAGATCACTCAAAAATAAAGTTGCTATTCTGACAAGAAATCATCATCTGCAACTTAATACTGCATAGTAACAATGCTCATATGTATATACATGTCAAAATATGTATGCAAGTTGGAGCCTCAACAGTTAATACCTACCCCAAGCAAGGGAAAGTCTTTTCGGTGTAGTCAAAGTCCTCTCTTAGTGTCTCTGGTGTAGTATACAAATAAAACAAGCTATGCAGGTGCAAGATATCATGATACTGAAATGATGGTGCTTGTTTGAAGGTCCATTTACCACAATGATACCAAATGTTCATAGTACCATTCCCAACTTTTGCTGAAAATTTGACGAAAATATGGCCAAAATGTTTTGAGGTATTTTGCTAAGAGACAAAGAGACAGACACATAACCTCCCTGGCGAAGGTAATAAAACATCTTTTCACAATCGGTGCTGTAAAGAACTCTCACTACAGCAGACGTGTCTGATGTCTCAAGGACTTGATGCTCAACAGAGATGTTGATTCTCCATTTATTCAGAATTGCCGTTTATGTACTTTTGGAGGTTTGGATTGAACTAGTCATTATATAATACATCCTTACTGGACCTTTTGATGCAGTGACAATGGGTAATGTGTTAATATTCTGAGATACAGTATACTGTACCATGAATGTTGGATCAATGTTCCTAACAGCTGTGATGCTAACCGAATGACTCGACTAGGTCAGTGTGTCCTTGCTGCAGCGGTGTGCGTAAACAAGTGCATTAAATGGGGCCAACTCTCAAAAGGACTGGGCCAAATCAGAAAAGGAAAATGTAAAATCTATTGAGTCTCATGTAATTTAGCCTGTGGCCATCCGCTGTTTTTTTTTTTTTTTAATAATAATAAATACTTATTTGGAGATTGCATTTTAATTGCATTTTATTTTAAGTCCTTGACATAATGCATGATGAATCACTCAGATAAATGTAGGATCCTAAGATGTAATATGGATGTAATACCTATAATTATATGTATTGTAATTCATACAGCAGATAAAGTAAATAGGCTTGGCCTTTAATGATTATGACACTTAATGAATTTAACTGATTTTAATGACACGGAAGCTAGCTATTCACACTTTAAACCATACCATCCACTATTGGGAAAAAAAGACATATTGGTTTATTTATGAATAATATATATATTTCCTCTGATATCCACTTGTTTCGTTTAGGTCAAGTAGGGAATGCCAGTTCTACTGCATTGCCATGGTAACAGACGTTGGCCTGAGACAGCATGACATTAGAGCAGCTGCCACTCAAAATTGGGTACGACCAACTGCAAATTAACGTTGTATAAATATTCAGTGAACAGGTCATTTCATGTAAAATTAATGCTTTTCTTATTGGCTGCTCGCCAGTGAATCAGTGAACAGACCCATGCACAGAACAGAGATTTTACATTATGCGTTTTTGCAGAATGCATTTTTGCATACTATTCCCTGCGTTTCAAAGGCTCTTCTCATAGTTGACCATCTTGAAACATATCTTAATTTTTATTAGCTGGCTCCATGTTTAACAAATTGGTCTGTTAAAAAATATATATATATATTATAGAAAAGAGTACACAACCTGTAGACCGGAAACATTTTCAGCAGCTTGATTACTGATTATGATTTGATTACCAGGAAGATTGGAGGAGGGTGTGCCTGTGTGTGTGTGTGTGTGTGGTAATGCCACTGTACATGTGTACCCATTTTAGTAGATGCCATTGCATTAATTCGTAGATGTGACACTCTTGGGCGCCTCTTGTCGTGAGATTGCTTCGTTTCCTGTTTTCCTGGTGGCTTCCCAGTGGATGCAGAGGCTGGCAGAGTTCACAGCTTAGCCTTCCCCGTGCAGGGAAGTGTCGCACATAAACATTTTGTGGGCAAGCCGTGAACAGCCGTGAACATGGCCGGTTCCGTCAATCACTTCAGTGATTGCTGGCCCGCTAAAACTGATGTGATGTGGCTATGACCGTGCAGCGCGGCAAAAAGCCTGCTTTCGTTGCCTAAAATACCGGTTAAATGCTGAACACAGGAGGTGGCGTACACAGCCTTATCCCTAAGGGAGCTCACATCAATGCCTCTGACCAAAAGAGACAGGGATTAAGTAGGGGTAAATGTTTGGTTCCATCTGGCTGTTGCATTAAAATTTAAGACCAACTGAGAACAGTGTTTTTTAACAGTATGGCATGCAGCTATAGAACATTCTAAGTAGATTTGTGTCTCAAACCAAATCCAAAAATGTATCCACAGAACCACCGGAACAACACAGATAGACATTTTTCTCTGCAAAAACTGAAATTTTAACAAGTGAAAATATCTTGTTTTTGGTACAATTAGTCCAATATTGGGTAGAATTATCTTATTGCACTTGCAGATAGTTTTGATTATTTAATTTTATTTTTTCTTGATTGTAGTCAATTTAGAAAAAAAAGTTAGTCTTGTTTTCTTAAAACAGGGCCAAGTTGACCCAGATCAGGGAATGGAAATCAAATAAGATAATTTATCTGCCAGAATAGAAGAATAAGTTAATTAATCTACTCAATATTGGACTAATTGTACCAAAAACAACATATTTTCACTTTTTTTTGCAGTGTAGAGACTATCAGAGTCAAAAGTAAAATAACCACTGGTTGATAATGGTTATGAAATATTTTAACTTGAAATGGGCCATATTTGACCCCAACACAGTAGCAGGTGTGTTAACGGTATATTGAACTGGGGTACCCTGGGAACATAAGTACACTCCCTCCCGATCATGTTGCCTCTTCGATACGATAAGGGAACAAATGCTGTCAAGCAGTTCATCTGCAAGTCAATGGACACTCGGGTTTCTCGTGTTACACGGGGGCTGTTAATCATGAGAACACTGGCCACCAGGTATGAGACATCTAATCTATCACATCAGCCTCCTTTACACCATGAATAAGGAAATCCACGTTTAATTATTACAGCCACAATGTAATAATCCCCTAGACAGTAGGCGTATTGAATTTAGAGAGAAAACAGCTGTATTGTGACTGTCACGACTGCCGAATATGTGTCAAACAAGTGGCGTAGCAAGTCCTTGATTGTATTAAGAGGTAGCGTACGTAGTTTGAGGCAAACATCAAAGTCGACAGAATGTACTCCACCAGCTCAATGACTCCAGCTACTCCGCGCATCATATTGGGCCTAAAAACTAATGGATATCCTAAACACTCATGACAGAATCCCTCCATTCGTTGTCATGCTGTGAATAATGTGCCGGCGTTTGGTCCATCAGCTGTGGAAGAGCTAAATGGCTGCAAGCGTCAGTTTGATAATGAATACTGACTGTCAGGCGTGTCTTAGAAACTTTGCTGACTGCTCATTACTTCAATCCCAATTAAAAAGGAGAGCTGTGGTCGCTGATAGTCGAAAACAATGTGGCAGACATGGTACATGCCTGTTGAAGTGAAAGACTATATCAGGCCATTGTTATCATCACAATGCACATGTGTGGACACTGGCAATCCTGCAAATATTCCGTGCAGATTGCAGTCGGCCCGAATAAAGGAAGGAAATAAATTTCCCTCATCTACTCATGAACGCTTTCCAAATGATATCATATATTTTGGCACATTCAAACACAAATTCCGAGAGAAAAGCATAAGCCTGTAGGCTAATGCCCCATTATCATACAGAAGAAGTGGAATTAACAGTGAATTAAGAAAACCTAATGAACTTTTCAGATGGAAATATTTTAGTGGTGACCTTAATTAACAGAAAAAGCCTGCTACAGACATTTTTTCACAATATGATCAGAATTGGTGAAGCAGTGAGGCTGTAATTTATATATTTTTTGTTAACTTTTGGTGGAAGTGGGAAAAATTGTCTTTATCTTGTTAGCAGTGGGCTGATTGGTAATTTTCCAATAATGAAAAGCATGTTGCCATTAGTTTTCTATGATGATCATCAACTTTTCAAATTCATGTTTTGCTCAAAATTCTGCTCAATGGACCGTGATCATGACAATGGCAAATAAATTTTGCCATTTCATTTCAGTACCAAAACAAAATAGTTTTTCATTATTATTAGTAGTGTTACAGATAATTTTACGCCCTCTAAAGTTGCATTGTGCCATTTTGTCCGAGGCTTTAAGTACTTGTAAATTGCATTGGAGGTTAGCAAGTGAATTGCTGTATGTTCTGAATGTTGGGTCAAATTGGTCGTTATTACTGTGCAGTCCATTTGATGTTTGGTAATTTTTCATCATCATTTAAATTGAATGCTTGGATGTTGTTTCACAACAAGCCATATCTAACTGCCAATAGTTTTGGATATTAAGTTGCGATGTCAGATAATCATTCTAACTGTCCCCAAAGTTTCAAATAAGATTTACATGATGGTACAGTTCAGGGTCAGAGTCTGTTTCAATTGTTTTTTTGTTTTTTTTTTCTGATTGTGGCCAAAGATCGAAGCATCAGTCTATAAACCTATTCTTCACTTCTAGGGACTGAGCTGCCTTCGCTGTGTTGAGTCTGCAAAAGAAAAGGAAGGTTTGTATGAAGTCAACAAACTTTAATGTAATTTTTCCAAACCCACAGTACCTTGGGCCATTTGCCACTTCGATCTTTGATGGGTTTCCCCCTTCATTTTTTCAAAAGAAAATAATGGCTTGGATTTTTTGCCATCATGGCACATCAAGGCCAAACTTGAGCAGCATTCAGAAAATGTGACTCATGCACTCTATTACTGCTGCCGCTGAAGTTTTCCAAAGTTATCATTGGTCTCAGATTGCTGTCTCTTATCAGTTTCCTTCTTGTCCAGGTCCACAGACTGGACGGACAGCCTGATTTTTAAATAGCTGCATCGTATGTTACTTGATAATATGCTGGACTGTCTCCGTGTAGTTCAGAGTCTGAAACAACATCCTTATATCTGAATTGCTACAACTCCCTTTAGAAAGCTAATTGTTATTGATAATTATTCAATTATGATTTAGTTTCTGAATCAAGTTTCATTATTAACTGAGTGAGGGCCCTCTCTAAAATAGATATATTATAATGAAATCTATGATTGTTCACTTGAACCATTTTTATTATAATAAAAACGACCACCAAATTGATTCGATTGCTTCTAAACGTAACATTCAACGAGGGACATTAATTGAAATCAGATTTGCCAAAATGAAAGGGGTTGAATACTTTTGGAAGCAGCATGAGATTGTTGAAATTCTGATCAAATTTTCAGAGTGAAATGCAATTCCAAGCAACCGAGAAATGCGGGCCCTTACCAACAGTTGATATTCCGGCTCGCCTGTTCTCATGGTAACCATTGATGTAAAGCAGCAGAGACTAGGCATCTTGATAATCACAGTGAACACTTCTTAGCGATGTTGCGTTGCATCCTGCAGACTTTGCAGCCTTGAACGGATTTCAGGAGATCCCGTTGTTGAATCCTTCCCCTTCCCCATTTCCCCCCTCACCTCCTCCTCAGAAGCCGTACGCTGACATATTGAATATACAGCCTAAGATGCAGCACAACACTGCATTGATATTTATATAATTGATTTGAATTTCAGAGGAATGCCATACCCGCTTGTTAGGACGATGATTCATAGATGGAATTTAAAGGCAATGCAGGCCGACACAGATGCGCAGCAGTCCAGCAGGCGTGTAAAATTCGCAAATGGGAGGCTATGACTTTAAATGACACATTAGAATGAATGCATGGGGGGAAAAAGCACTTTTGGCAGCAACCGTCAGGAATGTGGTAAAACAACTATCTTAGATTACATTAAGATAGACACTCTCATTAGATTACAGCACCTGACATTAATATTTTCTTTCTCACCATTAATGAAAACCATTATATTACAGTGATTATCGGATATCTTACTGTTCCAGAAGAGATCGCATTGAGTACAGTAATTAGTGAAGTGCTCAATTTTTGAAAATTTATATCCACGCTGATAAATACTGACTCACCTGTTGGTGCCAACGCCTATAAAATCAAGGGTCTATTTAATCACAATCCTGCCATATTAGTCTTTTCCTAGCCTTAGCCCTGTCTCAGGTGAAGAATAGCCAGTCCTGCCTAGGGTCATCCTGCAAGGCCTCTCATAAATTCCGCAGTGTTACCTGTCTCCTGGCACTTGCTTGATAACACTCATTATTGCTCAATGACCTGGAGGCGAAGCTTCACTTTGGGCCTCATCACCTTCAGGCCACAGCTGAGAAAGCTCTCCTTCTTGCAGCTCACCTCTGCTTTTAAAAGCCATAAACTCGTGCCCCACGAATTAGCCGGGAGACAGGAATCACAAACAATGATTACTTGATATTGTAAAGTGAATTACACCCTCCACTGTCGTCCTGCAGGAAGGAGATGTGTCCAAAGGACTGAAGGGATGTGCCCGAGATGTGTGCAGGTTTATGAGGCCCCTCAATCACGCGGCAGAAGTGTGTTTGAATTTCACTTCGACCCGGGGCGACAATGAAAGCTCGAAAGTCTCTGTCGGGGGTGAGATGAAATAATAAAAGGAAAGGGATCATTTGTGGTGTCATTTTTCTACTCTGCGGTGATCATTTCGGTTTGGAATAACAAATCGATAGTATGCGGATATAATAGTATTCACGATAAAGGGATAGCCTGAAAAGTGTGGACTTTATATGGTGCTTCACTTTCTAGTGCTGGAGGAAGCACCTTTAACGTAAAACCCTCTTAAAATTCTCGCATTGGAATATATAGATGCTCAACAGAGAGAGAGAAGCCATTTCAATGGCCAAATAGAGGGAGAGGGCCCTAGGAGGCTATTCACGCTAGCGCTGATAGTTGTTAAAACCCTGTGTGCTTCACTTCAAATGGGTTTAGAACAGCTTGTGGATGTGAACAGGGCAATGGAGCAACACCATAATACACTTTGGGATGTTCACCTCAGGCAAACACTGTGTGCTGCTAAGCACCTCTCTCAAAGCTGCCAAAGAAAGTCCATTGATTTCTTTTTTTTTTTTATTTGTGGACATGTTTCCATTGCGGGATTTGAAAGAAAAACCGAGCTACCAAACCACAGCAGTGGAGGCTTCCTAACAGCCGATGGTTTAAAAAAAATCAATCAATTAAGTGCATTTCTTTGTTTGAAAACTGGGAAAAACCACGAATTTAGAATTCAGCATCAACTGACACCTGACATCTGTGATTTGCAACCATGCTGAGAGTGTTCAGTAATTTCGAAGACGTTTTAGGCCGAAGGTGTAATACTGTAAATATCCGTGTTTGCGAGACTGCCCCCCACTAGTCTTTAACTATATTCTGTCCTTTTCTGCTCATTTAATGTTTTTATTAAAGTGCATCTTCAAGCACTTTTGGGTCCTTTGTATTGTGACCATGCTTTTAGTGCTCTGTAATCTCACTGTCAAAGTTGCCACTTTAACAAATTGAGACCACTTTTCTGCATTCACACTGGTTACCCGTCTTCAATGACAGCTTCAACAATACTTTGGATGCTTTTGCTGAAAATCACAGGCAGAAAAGGCATCATTAAATGCTGAGGATGGTGTTCCTTTTGGTTTATACTCAGTATCTATGTTTTGAGAGAGTCTTGCAGTGAGTAAATAGAAAAAGTTAAAATCACTTCAAATATGAGTTGTATTCTTAGAGCCACCTACCCAGTGAAAAACAGATCGAAATTTTGTCTGTATAGTGAAAACCCATACTGGGAAAGGAATGATTTGCACAATCTTGGAATGAATAACACTGTCATGAACGGTAATTCACTTCTTAATGCTAGATCAGCTGGAAATGCCAGGCATTTGAGGCGTTTGTCACTTACTTTTAATGTTAGCATGACAGAAAGGAGGCTTTTTTAGTGCAATTAAAGGTCATGGTTTTACTGTCTGCTATTTGACCCAATTTAATGCCCCATTGAGTCTAAACTTTGCTATCCATTTACTGGTATCAGTTCCACAATTCATGATCTTATTTCTTTTTCTTTTCAACATGTGGCAAATGTTTTATGTCAATCTCAACCTTTGTTGCTTTCAATGGTTCAGGATATTTTCCATCCATAAATTCACTGATCTACCCAGTAGACGATGCATTGGTAAATGACAGTTCCACGCTTCAAAATGTCTCTTCAATAACCTCTTACGATGTCACAGGTGCTGTTTCTAAGATATCTGGAAGAGAATCAGGCAAAAAAAAAACCTTTGCAGATGATCTAGAACATCTTCAACCAGCCTGAAACAGCATGTAACCACACTATTAGTAACCCTCTACTGGCTCCCATTAGCTTCCCAGATCAAAAATAAAAAATAAAAAATAAATAAATGAAAAAGTTTGGTGTTGGGTGCTGCACTCTGTACATTGCCTCTGTGCACTCCCATTTGCCACCTATCAAACTCCAACTTAGCTCAAGGGCAGTTGCTCATGTCGTTCTCCCCTGACTGGTCACATTGATTTTAATGTTGTGTGTTCTGTAGTGATTAACCTGTCTGTCTGTCATCCTGTGTTGTCTCTCGAGAATGCAACTCTGTGTCTCTATAACCTGTATTTTTTATTTCACTTGTTTATTTGACAGGGATAAATGCATGATGCATTACAAAGAACAAGGTACAAAGCAAATGCCATGCTTCCAGGTTTCTAGCCAATGGCTATTTTGCAAACCCTGTCCTCCATATAAATAAAAAACAAAAGAAAATAGTCCTTTACTTATGTTGTAATAACTCTCTGATGCATGTTGGACCTTTGTTCAGAACAAGAGACCTTTTTGCTCTGAGGATGTGATTACAGCGGTGCCACCTGGCCACCGTACCCATTATATGAGATGTAAAGAACTAGTTCTTCCTGTGGGCTCTTTAAGTACTACTAGGCCAATGTCTATGGTCTGCTTCGGGGTCTTCTCCCAGTTGGATGCGCCCTGAATATCACCAAAGGCAGCTACAGCCTTAACAGATGTCTGTAACAGGGGTCATCTTTAATGAAACGATGACATGCTTTAAACGTGTGTAACTTTAGGTCAATGCTGTGATCACACATACATTTTCTTTAAAAATGTGTTTATTCGCAGGCTCATTTGTCTTTATTTGGGGCCCAGTCCGGTGTTACTGAAGCTCAGCCCAATCACTGTCCTCCTGCTAACAATTGTCATGGTGGCAGTTATTTCTGCCTCAAAAAACTTAGCTTCTTCTGTGATTTAGTTGTAATAAACGTAATAAATGTATAATGGTAGCCATGCTTTGTCTGGTCTGTCCACAAGACAACAATAACTTTAAAAATAGGTGTTTTCTGAATGGAGTTAAGTTTGTTCAGAGCTCCTACGTGAATATGGTAGCCGCTCCATCAACACACAAAATAACACCACCTAAAGGCATGAATATTGCAGTGAAGTTATCATTTGTACACAGGGATGTTGATATATTTCTTTGTATGACATTAAAACTATGTAAACTTACCAGCATTTGAAATGTTTATTATTGATGGCTGCCCTATGAAGATAGCTTGTGAAGCAAGAGTAGAAATAAACCAGTGTTTTAATCCCATAAGTTAAAAGAAATAAACTCTCATTGGGTAAATAGCTCCAGATTAGCAGAATCCAGTATGAATGTTGTGGTGGTGCGTTGTGAGTTAATTTCTCCAGAAATAATCATCATCATCATCATCAGCCCCAACAGCAGCAGAACTCCCTGGCTCTGCTCCCCGGCTCTCTCCTCCAGAGCTGGCCAGCTCTCAGCATCTGTCTGTGGGAAAAGCAGCGGCTCAATCCCGAGTCCAGCATTGCAACACACACACACACACACACACACACACACACACACACACACACACATTTTCACTGAAGTTGAATATTTTGGACTTTAATTTTGTCTATTTGCGATGTAAGAAATCACATCATTTGCATATTCCACCTACAGGCATATACATATTTAAAGGCAATACAGATTGGCTGAGATATTATAATATATTATATTTTGGATTGTCACCTGGTGCCTTAATTAAATGTTTTCCTTTACATAAAGACATTTTCACCATAAATTGATCCAAATCGGTGCATAAAGATTCATCAGAATGCAATAAATAAGTTTCTAATTGATACAAAAAAAAATATCCAAGCCCTTCGGCTTCCCATTTGGACTCGATTGCAGTCAAAATGTTTAACACACTACCCACATAAGCTCCAGCTCTTCATAATGTGCACAATCTTTCTCTATTTCAGTGTGAAAAGTTGAACAAGGTCACTTGAACACTATCTCGTGATCTGAAGGCTAAAGCTGGAGATCAACAATCTTACCCTGAACGGTTGATTCATCCAATCAACAGCTTTCATAGGCCTGCGAAAGATAAGTATCTTATTAAATAAATACCAATGCCCAGGCAAGTTGTTTTCTGTCTTTGAGACTTTCCTTTAGATACAGCCGAGCTTTCAACATTTCTCAAGCTGTTATCAGACTGATTTGTGACGACCCCTGTGAGGGGCATCAAGGATTTTGATAGAGAGCAATATTCTTCTCAGGCGACACTGATGAAAGTAATGCATAAATATTCTCGCCTTGTGTGTGCCGGTTCTGCTTAGGGTCTGTAGAAATTAAAATGCCATAACTGCTCATGAAAAAGCTGGCTTTGAGTCTAAGCTTTGCGGTGGATTTGCTCTTCTTGAACTGCCAAAACGCAAAGATTTGTTTTTTGTGCATCTATTTCTTGGAAGATAAGGCCGTATTTGATTCACTGGGAGTCAGCATAATGGACTTGAGAGAAAAAGATTAAACCAGAAAAAAAATATACTGAATTTGAGGTTGAAGGATTGCTGGTGGCAAGGGTATCCTTCTGCCCATCACATAATCTCTAAAAAAGACGAACCAGCAGCCAGACACACATATGAAGAACCGTATGTAACTTTGCAAAAGAGTAAAAGTAGTATAATTACCAAGGTTTATATAATAAAAGCCATTTGTGGTTAGAGGTCAAATCAATCTGCTTTAAAAGCACATACATCCATATGACTTCCAAGAGAGGTCAGCCATACACTACATGCTCCCAGTCACTGATGCACATCACATATTTTTTTTTTTAAAGCACACTAGAACAGCTGTCCCTGAACACAAGTCAATCAAAGCCTTCATCTTTTATTGTCCATGTAGGGTCACATTTGGCCATCAATTCAGGACAAGATCATAGGCTTGGTGAGGATTTGAGGACTTTATTGCCACCAGTCATTGTTCCATATGCTAACCCTGATGGCACGCACACACACAGCACAGCAGAGTTTATGCTTAGCCAGGCCCCGGGGAACAGTGCACACTGTACGTGGCCTGTGTAACCAGCCATACGTGACCCCGCTCATGATTCAGTCACCTAAGGAGGGAAATACAGTGACCTGTCCGCACTCATAGGCTTGCAAATCTTCAGTCTTTGTTTCATGCTCGTCCCCCCCACCCATCACATTTCAGAGGAACTGACTGAGACAACCAACCAGAGAATATTGATGTGTGCCTGTCAGGGGTTTGAGGTTTATGGTACAGGTGCTGGTGCGTACGTGTGCGTGTGTGGGTGGATGGATGGTGTACTTATATATTAGTCAAGAGACAGATTTTGGCCAATAAATAAATTTTGGCTCATTCCCATTGCCATGGGGGAGTCTAAAAACCTCCAATATTTGAACTGCACTTGCAAAATGATGAATGTGTGGAGTTTGATAAATCCATTCTTAGAGGAAAAAACTATATTATACACACTATATTATTTCAAGCAGAGTATTTTATATATGTTTTATATATATGCTTTTTCTATTAATGCATGTGTGGGTGGGATCTTTTTCCCAGTTAATTTTCATTTATAAAACCCATTTTCTAAAGAAAATGCAGCAATGCAATCTGCCTTCTCACACACTCACTCTGAAAAAAACTGTTGCCCCTCCCCCCCGAAACACACCTCGGAGACCCGGTGTCGGTCGGAAAAAGAAAAGTACAAGCACTCCAGAAGGAAGGGGCAGCTACATGGATCAAAGGGCAACTTCCACTCCTGTTGTGACATCATAACCAGAGCCAATTCTAGATGGTGCAAAAAAAAAAAAAAAACACGGAGGAGGCCAGACTGCAACAGAATGGGTGGGTGGTCTTATTTCACAGTTTGTGTGTTAACAGGAACACCAGAGACCTTAATATTTACACACAAGCAATGAATAAATTACTTTCTTTTTCATTATGAGGCCCCTTTAAGGTTTATTCAAAATTGATATGCTATGGGGTTTATTTTTTGAGTTTAAGTTAGAATACAGTATGTAGTTAATGCATGAATAGACACTTGGATATTAGCAGGAATATAATTATGCCTTATGTATGTGCCTATGAGTTTTTCCATGAAGATAAACATGGGCTTGATATTCATTTCCTTTCAAATTTCTCTAGGCAAAGAAGTCCAATTGTAAAAGATAGCATCAAGAGGACGTTAATGATGCATCACAGATGAAGTTAGATGCAGCTCAGTCCTTCTGAGAATTGTGCTCTCTATATCATGGCAAATAAAACGTAAAGAGCCACCCGCCATATCTGAAAGAGCTTTAAGAAGGTTTGTGTTCAAGCAGGCGGAAATATTGGAATTTGTTTTGTGCCGAATGGACATGAGTGGAAATCTGAGTAATCTTTGTCAGGTTGGTACAGGAAGGGAAAAGGATGTTTACAGATGTTAAACCCCACATGAGCCAAAGTCAGTTACATACCAGATATACCAAAAGTCACATTAATACTGTGTAGTGTATATTATGTATAATGTTTACTATTATAATTGGAATATATTTTCCTTTTTCCTGCATGATATTGGTGTTTTGGTTTTTTTTTTTGTGCCTTTCTCATTGTCGTTATTTGTGTTCTTGAATTCTATTTTACAAATGAGTTCAATTTATCAAAACCAGTCAAAGATTCCTAAACTGCTGCTTATATTTTAACGAAAAAGCCTGTGTGTTAAACATAGAAAATGGCATCTAGCTGTGAGGTTACAGATTACGAGTGATAGATTGCATCCCATCAGCCTTCCCTTCCAATAGCAGGACAATAGAATCTAGAGTGGCTCAAAAACAAATGCAAAAGGTATACATCACTGATTAAAAGTTTGAGTCGTTTACCTATTTCCTTTTTTTTTTTTGAAGAAAACACATTTTTTTTCAATGAAGACAACTTTCAACTAATCAAAAATGCCCCCCATACATTGCTAATGTGATAAATGACTGTTCTAGCTGCAAATGTCTGGTTTTTGGTACAATATCTCCATAGGTGTATAGAGGTCCATTTCCAGCAACTATCATTCCAATGTTCTAATGGTACAATGTGTTTGCTCATTGCCCATTTTATTTCTGTATATTGTCATCAACATGTGAACATAATATAGTAGATTTAAGTGTAGAAAGTTCAAGTAAGTTAATACAACTCAAATCTAAAACAAAAAAAGAAAATGTCTGTAACAATGACAGAGAGATTGAAATTGATATTTTTACCCATTATTTACAACATGTTATATACTTTCCCTTAACTGTGAATGCTCTTTAAACAATATGCTTAGCTCCTTGTATATTCTTAAATATATGAACTCGGTTTCACCCTGTATACATGACAAGTGAGCGATTCATCTTTAATTCAGCATTGCAATCCAACTACTGAACAAATGGGAAATGCACACATTATCACCCTTATCTGTAATCTAATGAGTCAAATAGAATTATGGTACACATTCGCTGTAGCAAAAATGCATTGACAATGAACGTAGAGCCTGCAGCTTTATTGTCCCATTTCTGTGTTATAGAGCCGATTGCATGGTATCCAAAGCCATTCCACATGCTGGTGGCATCATGATGTGGAGACGGGGAATGATGAATCGAGTGCAGGGAAAATAGGCTCTTAGCCTCAAAAAAAAATATTTAAAGGAGTAAGAGTGATGACATGAAGAATGTCAGCAAAACTGTAACCATGAGTGGGATGGCTTATTTATTAAAGTTCCACTTCTGTCACTTGGATTATTTGTAAAAAAAAAAAAAAAAAAAAAAAGTAGGAATTCTAGTGCTGATACTGGAAATAAACAGCAGAATATTGTCAAATAATTAAATAATAAAAAAAATAATTTGTCAAATAACTGCTTTTTGCCACATCTCTAAACAATCCTATCTCTGTTTGCTGTGTAGTATTGTCTTGTTTGTGTGTGTTTAATTTTGTATGTGTGCGTGTCGTGAGAAAGAATTATTAAAAGAACAAACGATATTAATAATAGAAGTTTTGATCTAAATAAAAGATAACAAAATCAATCATTACGTTATTATAAATCATATCGCTCTTTCTTGTTCAATTCATTTCCCTTTCTCCGTCTGCCTTCAGAAGCGGCCGCAGCCTCAATCAAAAGCCAATTTGTTCATAATAAACAAGGCCAGAGGATTAAGTGCAGATGTCAACAAAGAGGCGCTTGTAGTGACTGGCACGGAATATACACATCCAGTCAGGCTTGGCTAGCTCGCTGCGTGTAGACTGATAGCAATGGATCTGTCAGAGGATTAAAGAGTGGGGCGCCTGTTCCTTCCTGCCCAGCTGGCACACACAGGCACCCACTGTGTTGTTTGGGCAAAGCATTGGACTCAAACTTCTTACCAACACCTTATATCTGGTTTTATTACTGGTCTAGCAGGGCTAAAGCAAACCGTTTGCAGCAAGGCACAGAAAAGTTTTTAGGCTAGATTAAAGTTTATTGTCATTGCACATGTCACAGTACAAAGCAACGAAATGCCTATAGCATCTAACCAGATGTGATTCAGTAGACATTTAAATAGTTATGGTACAGCATATACAGACCATACATATATACATATTTGCTCTTAATGCTTAGGAAAAAGTATATACAGACTGTATAACATATACAGATTATGTACACAGACTGTGACAAAGTGGGTGAGATTCACCATTTGTCCCCTTCATATTTTATTTCTGTTTCTGTAGTTTATTCATCTTCAATCTCTGTAATATATCATACAGACACTGCCTATCCTGGGGTTGATTTTGTATTTTATATTTCAGTTGAATTATTTACAACATCATTTTGGATAAAATAAATATACACAGGTTATGTTAAGTTAAATGTTTATTGGTTCAATATCAGTATAATATATATATATATATATATATATATATATATATATATATATATATATATATATATATATCTTTCAAATCAGTTATTCTAGATTTCCTCATACTCCATGTGGTCCAGGGGCTAAAGGAGGAAATGCATTTTACTACCTGCTTTTATAACCTGGAATGTATGATTAGTGACATCATTGGGTGATACCAGCCACAGGGAGATGGGGATATTGTATTGTTTTTGGATATTTTGTGATTAATAATTTCAGGACAAATGTGTTGCGTACTAACAGATGATGCCCGTGGGTGTGACTGATGAAAATTAATAACAATTGATATTTGTCTGTTTGCAGAGCAGTGAGACCCCCCCTGAATTATGGTAGAGTCCAGGTGGATTCCTGTCTTAAGATCCCAGTATGCAGGAGTATTCAGTGCAGTTCAGTTAATTGTTTGGTGTCAGTCAGAGCGGATGCCATGTGTGCAGCAGAGTGTGCTTTATAATTTGTTCAACTTGAGTTTAGTTATTTTCAATTAAGGTGTGTTAACTGTGTTCCAGTTTTTTAACTGCGTGTCTACCACACAGACTAATCAGCTGTGACTATGATAAACTGATAATCTGGTAATTATGGTGCAGTATATGCCACATTATATAGAGACTATAAATAGGTTCTGACTATGATAATGAGTATGAATTATAGTGATACAGAATATAAATAGGCTATATATAGACTTACAGTATTTACAAATACAATTGTGATTGGTGATTGGTGAAAACTTGTGACAGCTGAATACATTTCTAATTACACCGGCTGCTGAGATGTTGGACTGGCCATCAGCTCCTCGACATGTCATCAGTAACTGTTCAGTGACTCCTTGGGCGTCGCCTTTGATAGGTGATTGACGGGTAAATTAATTGCTTGACTTGAGAGAATGGCAACTTGCCAGTGGTCCTGCAGCACACTGCAGTGCCACATATCTTCTTTCCCTTTGATGCCGGATCAGCTGCACGGGACTGATGACGAGGTCGCAATAATCGGGACGGCAAAGTCAAACAAATGTTCCTGTCAAACATACAGATGCTTAATGACACTACAAAATGCAAGCCTGTGGCATACGAGTCATAGTATAATATTTAATGCATATTCTTGTTCAGCCATTGCCGAGCAATGACAAGTACATATACACTCGCATGAAGTGAGCGTATGTTTTAAAGTAATAATGTTGGCATTTGGTCCGTTTAATTATTTTACATGGTCTTCTTGTCACATACACAGTGAATATCGGCCTAAAGCCTTTACTTCCTCCAGTGTCTTAACCACTCGACTATTCAACCGACAGTAACAACTGTTCTCAAGACGTTGGATGTGTGCCAGATATAATTAGATTGTATGGATTGATGAATTATATACAATGTCTACACCGTGCAGCTACCACCTCTGTCTTTCATAATGTCCATGACCCTCTTCTGAGATGCTACGCAGGCTTCATGCCTGTGAATACTTGGGTTCAAGCAAGGTACATTTTAAACAAAGCACTTACAGGAGCTCTGAACCAATGCTCAGTGAAGAGGAAATGCCTGTGGTTGTACAGGTCAGCTCCCAGGAGTGAATATGTATAAATATATGGGGGTGAAACAGGGTTTCAGTAATAAGCTTGGAGCTTATAAACTTACTGAACCAATTATATGCAAAAACATGCCATCTAATCTCTTATTTAATTCTTCATTTAGACATATATATATATATATATATATATATATATGAAATAATATAAATATGAAATAAGAGAATGTCCATTTCAATGCAGCACAGTGTCTGAACCCACTTTTTCAAGTTCAAAATGTTAAAATGTCCCGCAACCTAACACTGTGTGCTGTATTTAAATGCAACCAGAGAGCAGAGGTAACTCGGCAGGTTTTGCAGTAGAACCTCATAAATAAACAACATACAATATGACTCCCTTTTGTTTTTTGTTTTTTTAAGGAGGATCATCCTTTTTTCTTTGCACAAGATGCAACAGTGAATGAGAAACGTGTCACCCATAATGAAGCAGTGCCCTGTGATACAGAGTCAGGAGGCTTTAAGGTGGAGGCAGAAGCATACATATATACAGTATCACCACAATCAAGTGCACACAGAATTGAAATCATGAATTTTCCATTAGCTTAACGGAAGATAAATTGATTCAGTCATCACCTTCAATTTGCTTGATAGTACATTTTTAAACAATTTAAAACAAGCTTATGTTTGATGAGAGATCTGAAATCTATCAAGAGAATATGGATTAACTAGCCAGATTAAGAAAACAGACCATTGGAATATATCTGTAAAATAGTGTCATCTGCATAAAAATGTAAATTACTTTTTGTTATATAAGTGGCACATATGGTATTGAATATGTTTATTATCCAATGTATTTATAGCTGTATGTTATTTTATACACAGATATGCATTAAGTTTGTATAGGGAAAATTAGGTTTTGGCACCTTTTAATACATTAGAATTAATTATTATTATATACATACTTAATTATAAGCCTATTTATGTTTACTGTTCATGTTTTTGTTCATTGTAATTCTATAATTATATAGAGAATGTATATTTAATGAATACTGTGATGAATGCCGTATTTAGAAGCCAGTTGAGTTGGAAGTTACCATAGTTACCTTACAGTAACGATACAGTTTTGTTTTTGTTCTTTCAGGTGAATTAAAACTACCAGCTTTTCTCTCTAAATTCATCCACCCTCCAGTCCAGAGAATATTCACACGTGTGCAATAACCATAGTGTTTAATCAGCATATTGGAGAAGTGTAAACTAACACATATTCAGAGAGAAAGAAATAAGACTTCATACATAAAACGCGTCTTAGATATTCTATTTCAGCTGATTAAAAATGGAGGCAAAAAAGTGACTTGACCAATTGGAGACTACTGACATAAAGCCATTAATGATCTGTTCAACTCCAGTTGAGCATAGATTTTCTAGTAGAATACCATGATCCGTCTATGAAACGTACAGTATGGTGTTGATTCTCCAAGGTTTCAATCATATTGTTTAGTAAACTACACATAATGCAGCTGTTATAATGCTAGGTCTTAATCTAAATCCCAACACTGGGTCTTGCTGTAATATGTTTTTGTACTGGACAACAAGTCTCAGTTGTGAATTTAATATGGACTCCAGGTGTTTTTTTTCAGCAGAGCAATTATGGATAATTATGTAAATCACAAGGACCACCACCTTTATGTAATGGGATAACCTGCGCAGACTTCCAGATTTGTGGAATTTTACCTAATTAAAAAAATGTGTTAATCGGTTAAAATCAAAGACCTAGTGATACACGGCACCATCTTATTAATCATTGAACTTTGCATTGTATTTTTTTTTCCTAATTTGGGTCAGTTTGGTCTTATTAGTTTCAAAATATTTTATCCGTAGCAAAACACAATGTTAGATTTTTTTTTGCACAATATTCTAACAATATTTTCTCTGTAACAGTGACATAAATTGATTCTGACACCTCACATGAAACCAGTACATATACATAACCCTTGTGGTTGTACAGATATTCCATATTTATTATCATTTAACACATGTACAGTGTCGTGAAAGCAAAGCTCCCTTTGGGGACAAATAAATTCAATCAATCAATCATTTAAGCAGAAAAACTGAAAAATAAGCCTGGGGCTTAAATGGGTAATAGTTAATGTTATATATGTAAATGCATACATGATTATTTATCTTAATCAAGATATGCCATGCAAATAAGACGTAGAAATTATCCATTTCCGAATCACCAATGGTCAAAAATATCTCTGAAGCAGTCATGATTATACTGCAAAAATAGCTCCAGAGGTTCAGTTTGACAGCATATTGCTATATGTGTGTCAGCCCACGATATGGCAAGCCAAATTATAAGCATACAAACGGCGGTGGCTTCTCCTGTCTTCCGTAGATTGGACGACAATAGACAGATGATGAATGAAGAAGATGAATGGCATTCCACCCTGCCGAACGTCGCTCTGAACAAATGAATTCCAAGGGCGCTCCTCATCATTTGAATGAGCTTTCCCCCCGCTATGTTTCAGCATAAATCATGTTAACCTTCTCATTTTCAAGTTCATTCATTTTTAAGGTGCTCTTCCTCCTGTCTCGGTGGCTACGGGCCTCGTGGATGCATCAAAGGGATCTGATTGCTGAGATTCCATTAAACCTCAGACTGCAGAATATTGTGTCACTTTCCCAGGAATGCCAACTCTACTACCTGTCATAACTCAAAAGCTGTCACTGCAGAACTGTGCGCGGCATGCAAATGATGGTGGCAGCTCCAAGAATATCTCCGGGAAAAGGGTGGAGAAAATCTGTGTTACAATGCTTCTATAAAACACAAGATTGATCCACACCATGACAGGAACACCCACGTACGTAAATAAAATGAAAAAAAAAAAAAGCAAGAGGAGGAGTTGCCATCGCCACAGATTCTGCCAGCTCCTTTTTTAAGGAACATTTGGCATTTTAGTGTATATTTCCTAACATTATCGCTAGGGGGAATGTTAATTTGGGAAAATATGGCAAAACCCAGGATTGTCTTCCACGAATGGCATTTTCTAAAAGTCCTGTGTCAATGTTTATACATCTTTTCTTTTACTAAAATATTTGTGCACATGCAGCAAATGTAATAGTATTAACAGGGGAACTCTGTTTAGGTCGCACAGTTGTGAAAAATGCAATGTCATAGACATCAAGAAGACATGTTTGGAAATGGAAAAATAATAGTGATATAGATACCAGGAATAAGAACACTGCTGTTTTTGTTTTTTTTGTTTTTTATTAAGATGAGTGAAACGTTGTTAATGACAAATTAACTTTGTTTAGGCAACTATTGATTTAGAGAAAATGTAAATTGCTGGATGTGGCTGTGAAACTGTGGTCTAATGCAACCCTATTGGCCTGTGACCCCTTTAATTAAAGCAACATCTGCTGGGAACCATCACATGTTGCATTGTCAACCAGTTAAGTTACAGATTGTTGTTTTGAATCACTGTTTTTTTGACAAAATTGTTAGAAAAGATTAAAAAAAAAAAAAAAATCTGAATTCACACGGGATTAGCCAATTCAGAGAAAACTGGGTGCAGTCCATATTGGCTGCAGGCGAAGAGCTGCATAGACTGCCCAACAAAAAGAAACAAAGTGGTCTTCTGACTAATTTCTCTCTCTTGCCTGACATAGGGACTGCAGATGGAAACTCGCTTAAAAGCTATAATCTGGTACAATGCATCTTTATTCATGAGAGTTCAATTCATTCTGTGCATGGTCCTTGGTAGTCAGACAAATAAAAAAATAGAATAAAAAACAACTTTTGTAAAAAGAGAACTGGTCTAATGGATTGAAGTTGGATCAATGACCAACCAACCTCCATCTTACTAAATGTCCTAAATGTCACACCTGCGCTGGCTCTATTCATGAAATAATGATTGTTATTTCTAGGACTAAATAATACCAGCTCCCCGCTGTCCCAATTTTTTATGGTTTTCCGTGTATAAGACCTTCACCAGAAGGACACGCTGAGCCTTTATTTTTAAGTGGTTTGCATGTTTCCTCCTCGGAAGCTTTCATTCTTAATGGCTGTCTGTTTTTGAGATCAAGTGGGTCAAGGTTGGGGAAAAAAAACAAAAAAAAAAACTAAACCAGATGACCTCCTATTCTCCCAGTGGGTTTCATCATGGGGCTTTGTTGTCTAAGTTTCTGTGATGTGCGGTTAAGGAATAAACGAGGAGCTGGAATTGCACTCGCGTTTTCCTCAAATGTTCTCTGGGGAGCATCCGCAGAGGCTGGGAATTTAAATTTATAATGCTACAAAACAAAACTCTAATTGTTTTGTAGCATTCGGCGCCGTTAATAAAGCGCACTTTATTGTTAGAAAGCTGATGTTGTACTGTTATTAAGATTATCCTTATTAGCGAAATCATTTTTTTTTATTATCACCAGAAGGAGTGGTAGTTATTGTGATGAGTTTATTGCAATTTTTTTTTTGCTTTTTTACATCACTGAACCAGTCTTTTAAATTAGTTTTGACTCATTGCTTCTATTAATCAGGTATAAATGACTTCTAATGTGATAATATTACTTCTCATACATCTCCCCATTAAAAAAAAAAAAATAATGTCTTGTATTCCTGTGTGATTTGACGTCATATTTACAATCAGGCCATTTCAGGCCATTGTTTGATGAGCTGCTTAAAACTAGAAATGAGAAATCAATGACATTGATTCAGAAATTGGTGGAAAGCAGACGTACCATTGGCAAACAAAGATGAAACTGTGTGAGATAAGATATCAAGAACATTACACGATGGTCGAGGATCAAAGTATTTTTAAATGGTTCGAATCCATGTTTAAATGTTAACTCTTCACCTTTTCAATTCGATTATAAAATGCTCCAATTGAGACCTTGGTCTTGTCAGGGTCGGTTTTGACCCAATCATAAGAATCAAAAACAGTAATTAGAGCCAAAACTGAAATCATAAATGCACTGACAGCTTCTACTCTTTAGCTTTTTTATTGAAGTAATTAAGTATTGATCGAAAGTGACCGAAACTGACATTGTAGATGTCGTTATATATAATAATTTTAGAATGAGATGTGTTCTAATACCCCAGGAATAGTCAGATTACACATTTTTATTTATATATATGATTCTCTTGAGGTTTATCGTACCATAGCAACAAGATCCAGTGACCCACACCAAAAATATTAAAACCAATACTTTCATGGTTAAGCAAGACTAACAAGGTAACCGAGAAATGAGAAACAAACTGGTTGATAGATAATGGTTTTTAGTGTATTTTACAGCTGATTTAAGACATGGGTGAAAACTAACACAAGAGGAAGGTTAACGCAGCTCAGAGGTGGGGCAGCCATCCACCGGTTGTAAGATCAGAGGACACGGCCGTTCGATTCCTGGCTCCTCTCCACATGTCGATGTTTAATTGGGGAAGATACTTAACCCCAAAATTGCTCCTGTTGGCTGTGACATTGGTGTGTGTGTGTGTGTGTGAATTAGATGAGCTGAATGGGGCCTTGGATGGCAATATACAGCCCTAGAAAAAAATAAAAATAAGAGCCCAATAAGAGACTTGCATTTTTTTTTTCTGAAATCAGCATCTCTACATGTATTCCAACACATGCACACCTCATTCTGCTTAAAGAGGAACCAGGAGAGGAATAAAGTCACCCAAGAGCAATGGTAAAGACTGTGGAGAGCATGCATGAAAGCTGGCATTAAAAATAAAGGTTATTGCACCAAATATTGATGTTTGAACTCTTAAGTGTAGAAATTATTATTAGCTTGTTTTAAAATGAATTTGATCTTGTTTCTTTGCATTGTTTGAGGGCTGAAAACATTAGATTTTTTTATTTTGACCATTTTTTTTTTTTTGCTCTAAATAAGTTGGAATATGGGGGAAATGTTGTCAGTAGTTTATAGACTCAAACAAAAATTGGCCAAACACAAGTACCTATAAGTAGTAAAATCAGAAAAAAACGGATAATTTTGCAGTGGTCTCTTATTTTTTTTTCCCCAGAGCTGTATGGGTAGGAATGGTTGTATGTACACTCGTAGCATTTTGAAAAGCCTAGAAAAAGTCTATACAAATGCAGTCAATTCTCCGCAGCCCTCCCTGCTGTTTTGTACGTGCGCGATCCGGCGTTTTGCTTGGGAGTGACCGTCTGCTCCCACTGACGTGTACAATTTACTCAATCCATCTTCACAGCTGCATAACCGCCGCTTAACTGCTAGAACACAACCGCTGTCGAGGGTCATTCCCCGTGATTTTTCACCACGGGGTCCTTGGAACCTATCGATGCGATGTTGACCCAGCGCTACTTGTAACCGGTCTAATGCAAACACACAGGATAAATATATACCGCCACCAGTCTACCTCGAGAGATAATGATATTATAACGCCCGCTGTAGTTTTGACAATTCACGGTATTCGTTGAGGGAGATTCTTCACCAGGAGTGCATGCGAAGAGATTGATGACTGACACTTTGACAGAGCTATGGAAAAAAGAAAAAAAAACGGACCCCCCCCCACGGTTTTCCACTTAATCTACTAAAATGCTACTGCGTGACCGATCAATACCACAGTATATTTACTTCAGCTCTCTGCTGATACTGCAATTGCTAGAAACGTCAGGGGTTTGGCGGAGACTATTTTTTTTTTTTTCCCCCCGCCAAGGAATCGAAAGCTGGAATGGGGAGATAAAGGAAGGGGCTATGTTTACTCAGATAGCGCCTTGATACATCTGCGCCAGACAACCTCAAAACGACCCCGTGAACCGCAATGTGGTAAAGATGTCAACCGGTAGACATAAGCACGAAAGACCCTTCCAGGCTTTTTTTTTCCTTGATGGGGCAAAAAAGCAAACAATTTCGACACCGTTTCGCTTTAGCAATCCCTTTTTTTCCCTCCTCTCACTCATCCGTAATGGTGCGTTAGAAGGAGTCAAGGGTTGAAACGCGTTCAGGCAAATGACAGCGAGGGGAGATGAGGGGTAAATGCGTGTCTGTGTTGATGTGACAGGGGGACGCCGCGTGAGAATAATGCAAAAATAGATTGAATTAGAACAACATACAAATGAAATATTTCAAATCCAACCATTAGTTCAGATTTTCTTTTATGTTGTACTGTATTAAAATAATTTATTTGAATATGAGAGCAATGGGAAATAATTTATTTATAATCATTTGAAAAACAAAAGAATTCTGTGGTTATTTTCCTTGATGGAAAATAAGTTTTCATTTTTTCAAGGTTTTAGGAAAAACAAAAAACTTGATCAAATTCAGAGAATATTATATTAATTAATCATTTCATTAAAAAAATGCCTTGGCAGTGGATGACTGTGGACATACAGAACGTGTGTCACTTGTGTATCATCAAAGAATTAAGTGACTTAGTACAATTATTGGACATTCTAGTGTGACTTTAGGCAACTTTAAACCTAGTTTAAACTTCTATAGTGCAAACTCAAAATCTACATTACCTGGAATCACCTTGGAATTAAACAAATGTCCCTTATTCAGAACTGTCCCAGGTCTTCTTTGCCGTGTTTTGTATTGAACGCAACTCATTTCTAACATTAAGTTTTGGCGACTTTTTGAAACCTGATATGGGGCAAATTTTCATTGAAGTGATGACTTATGTTTAATGGACTAAAGATTGTGGAACTTCCTTACTTACTTTATATTAAATTATTATCATTGTATAACTTGTGAAATTCAGACTAAACTGCTATAAAATATTCTAGCCTAAAGCCTTTATCACTCAGCAGTAGAAATTGATTAAAAAATCATGACTTTGGCAAAAAACTTTGGCTTAGGCAAAAGAAAAATAGCCTAAATGAAATGTCTATTGTGCTATAGGGCATAAAGAATATGATCCTTTCAACTCAGGGTTAAAATCATTTTACCCCATGTGGCAGCATCAAGAGATGGAAAAAAATGACTTAGGCCTTTTTTTTTTTTAAAGCTTTTGTTAAGAATACAAAGCACAATTTGCAAAAATCAGTCACAGATATTAATTCACAAATTTCCAGTGGCTTTAAACATGACTACTCAACTAGAACTTCACTAAACTATTCAGTCGCTCTTCACAGGCGACGTCACTCTTTGTGAATGGTTTTATTGTGAGAATTCACTTCAGACTCTTCAGACACATAAATATCATCATCTCCTTCCAGAAAAAAAAAAAAAACAAAAACAGCATGCAGCCATTAGTCTGGAAATGAAGGCAAAGAGGTGGGATCAGTTATCGCTTTTAACAAAAATCAGTGCCTCAGAGTTTTCAGGGGAGCTACTTTTGAAACCGGTGATGCAGTCTGACCCACATAGACGTGTATCGACTGGAGAAGGCTATTGGAAAGATGTCTGGCTCAACAGAGAGCGTTTTGGAAAAGTGTCCCCTGGAGGCTGCCTCGGTGGCTTCATTAAGACTTATCATGGTGGTTTCTGTGCTGCTTTCTTCGAGTGTGTGAGCCACAGCTAAGGTTCAGTCCAAGAATACTGGTTTTGTCCCAAGGGTTCCATACCTCAGCCCTCAGCTATGTGTCAGCTGCACAGAGGCGGGTTGTGTTGTTGCATAGACTATTCAATCGTACTCGAATTGAACGGAAAAGCCTTCAGAGACGCCGTCACGCCCTTTTATGAAGGGTTTTATTGTGAGAATTTAAATGACTCTTCAGACACATAAATACCATCATTATCTACTTCTGGAAAAAAAAAAAAGAAGCAAAAGAAGAAAAAAAGCATGTTGTCATTAGCCCGGAAATGAAGGTCCTCGGCTGCACAGAGGCATATGCATTATTATAACAAGTTTAACAAGTAATTTCTTTTTGAGAATGTCACCAATCAGTCTCAGTCACAAAACACTTGAATCACATTTGCTCATTCACAATATTTTAGTCATTTACCGGATTATTTATTTTTGATATAATGAACACAGATAATTGTTTTTTGTTGATTTTCTCTCTTTTGTGATACTTTACTTTAGTGACTTAACTTAATTACTCACAATAAATTACCTGAAAATGAAGCCTTTTACCCTATGCAGTTTTCTAGTGAGATTGTAGATAGTGTAGATATGTTTTAATGTTTTTAATGCCTTCCTGAATTAAATTTGATAATATTGGATTTTTTTCTCTTTTGAACACAATCTCCCATAATAATGTATGTGTGGTAGTATTTTTTAATATATTGTTTGGGATATTTTTGTTTTATACAGCATATCCTTCAAACCTCCACTTCAGCATTGATCACTTCATCTGCACATGCACGAAGCAACTTACTTGACATTGAAAGAATCAAATTAAAACTCGTATATGAAAAATCTAAATAACACAATAGCATAATAAAAGGTATTATCTTTTTGGAGCCCAGTCGTGCCGTGAGTCATTATTCAGCAAGCGATCTGACCGATAATCCATCCATCTCTTTTCTAAAGTACTTATCTTCCGATCCCCTGTCTCTATTTCATAGTTGGATGCCAAGTGACTGAGAACTGAACTGTGTCTGTCTCTTGCTATTAATACCTGAAATTACTATATGAGCTGTGAAAATTGATTGAGTGGATGTGTATTATTTATTTATTTATTGAGGAGAGATACATTTAGTCTTTCTTAAAATGGGTTTTCATACATCTGGAATCAATACCACTATGTAATGCTTCTTGACATTTGGGTATGGCGAGGTATAACTTTATAGTACACACAATAGGGCTTTTAAAGTTAAATAAAACATCACAGATGTGTCCGGAGTCCTGGTTTTGTATCACCGCTTTTACAAGTTGGACTCTATGATGTGTGATTAGGGCTCATGTTACTCAGGAAATCTTAAATTTAACAATATCAATAGAGCTGAAGCTCGTTTTACTTGTTTGACTTGTGCTATTATTGAGACAATTTCTCATTGTTCCAATTATCATAAGCAGACATTTGCCATGAAACATATTTGTCCACTTACATGTTAAAAGTGTTAAAAATGAACTATTTAGAACATACAGATTTGTGAGTAACTGGCAAGTAGCTCAATCTGATGGCTAGTTTTATGCATTAATAGTTTAATGCATTAAGAGATTATTGATTTTGTTCTTACATCGCACCAGGGTTGCTGCATTTAAATTTGCAATTTAAAAAAATCTAACCCTAAGCCCCTGACCCCTTAGTGTTCCTTGCCATAGCTTAAACTACAATGGCACCAATGATTTTTGAAAAGGATGTATGTCAAATCTAGCCTGAATTTCTGACTTTCAAGGCCCAATCCATGGCCAAATGCTCTTTATGTCATTATGCAGCTGCATCTTCAATGATTTACTTTAGCCTGTGTTCTTATGTGTGGACAAAAACGCGGACGTGACGTTTGCAATTTGACGTTTTGTCAAATTTGCCCACTTTGCTGCAGTGAGAGACTGGCAGCATGTGTGTCATGTTACATTCTCACCTACTACTACTGGGTTAGGTTACAGCCGTCCATCCATTCATCCTGTACATCACATGCTGTTCAGGGTCACAGGATGAATAGACAATCCACTCATAGCAGGCAAATAAGATCATATGAAGAAAAAGGCCTTGTTGTTGGAATTATTAGCAGGATGTTTGTTTAAATGTCTCCTCAGTTAGGTGAAGAAAACCCAAACTTTTGATATATTGCACTTACTTTATTCATTTACCAAGCAGCAGTGAACATACGGTGAGGGTACGGTGAGGGTTTCAGGAAGTTAGAGATTGAGATAAATGTGCTTTTAAGTTGTTGTTTTTCTAATCCACTAACTGTATTTGTTTAAAGCCACTGTATCTCATTTCCAAAATCCAAACCTGACATTTCAGAAGCTTGCACCTCTGTTTCTGCCTTTCTGTGAAAAAGCAAGCATAATTTCCATTTAATTCCAGCTATCATTTAATGATTTTTATCCTTTGATTTTCTTTTTTTTCAGTCCGGTTTAGAAAAGGTTACGTTACAGTGAGGCTTAGCATCACTGTGAGACCTGTGAGGCATGACAGCGTCTACAGGTCTCCCTGTAATGATTTTAATCAGGACCTCATTACGTCTCACGCACAGAGGCCACTCAATCACATCAATTGATTAATTAAGTGCCAAGGGCGTTTGGGGACCCGGGTGACAATATGATCCCCGGGGACACTACGAAGGTCCGAAAGCAATACCCGTCAAATAAATGGTCGCCAAATGCGCCCGCTTCTACGTCTAATTAAAAAGCAAATAGTCGAAAGTAATAACTATGCAAGGACAGATGTTCTTTCTGGGCTCTCTGGTGTTGGTTTATGGTGCACACTCCAGGCTTATGTCAGCAGGAGAGGAAGGGGAAAAAATGTTTGAGCTAGCCAGCATTATAGTAAAGCATGTAATACAGGCTAATCCTCCTCCACCCGTGCTACTGTGAGGCCAGGAATACTGAGGGAGTGTCGGCTTGATTTGACTCAACCTACAGTAACAGCTGGGTAAATAAGGACCACCCCTGACCCAGGTGGGAGTTGTTCCACTCGCTTTGTCTTGCAAATCATGAACCACAGTCATGGCTCTCAAGATGCTAGCACAATAGTAACAATAACATATAGATATGTTTGTTTGTACTGCTACTGTACACATGCAGGGAATTATGTATTTTCAGGCCTTAAATGGCAGCAAACGCTTAAAACGCTTGCAAAAACATTCATAGAATTCTGAAGAACTTGCCCCTTCTTTAAATTTTAGAAACTATTATGACTTTTTGTCATAGTAGTTTTTTTTCCACTCTGACCAGAGAGCACAGTTGTGTGCAGTAATAAATTCTTTTTTAATGTTAATGTTAAAAGTAAGTCTCGATTTATGCATTTTCTTCTACAATGAAGGAAGGTTTATATTAAACACCAGAGGCCAACATGTAGATTTAACTTGATCTTCAACATTGCAATGATTTGAACAAACCTGAACTGTAACTTTAATGAAATCTTCCAGTCATTCCGGCAACAGCACACAAAAGAGTGACCTTTACATTGCAATACTATTATTATTCATTGTAAATTAGCAATGGCTGATTCTTGCATTGAGAAGCAGAAGAATGAAAATGAGCATGGGCCAGAAATCTGTGTGTAGTTGCATGTGAGTGTTAGCCTGGTTAACACCAGACCTCATCTCAATGTAGAACGAGATTCGGTCAGGAAACCATCCATTCATTTCTTCATATTGGATGTGTGGTTTATAAAAGCCCAGAGTCATTTATTGGGTGGCTATGAATGTCTATCAAATGCATCTGTACGTAGCTTATAGCCAATCATATCACACATATAAACAGTGACAAACCCAATGACGATGAAATAATTTATCGCCAAAAGTTGCTCACTTTTCAAAATAAAATTATGCTAAAATTACTTAGAACACTTTCTAAGGCTGGATTGAATGGTAAATTACCGTCTGCCGCCGTATTGGATCCACAACAAAGCAGCTTTGTCATTGTTGGGATCTTTGTGTCCAGACTGAATTACAGAGCAAAGTGAATATGTGTGCAAGGAAGGATGGGTATACCCAGGCTGTATTGGTGACTTCAAATCAGGAAAATGGTCATGATCCTACAAAACATCCTCATAACTAAATGACCACATAGGATGATTCTATCATTACGATTACCCAAATGGTTACATTAAAAACATAAAAAAAAACAGTTGCCTTTTCCTTAAAGTAAAACAATCTTTATTATCATTACAGTAAATACCATGGTGTATTTTTTTTATTTGTTTTTATTATGTCCTGACTTGCAGTTGGAAGCAGGAAGTGCACTTTTTGCCACTTTTCCCATCTAACCTTCTAGCCAATCCGTCAATCCCCCAATTCCTCATACCCCTAACCCCCCAATTCCCCAACCCATCAACTCCAACTAAGAAAGTCACCTTATATTGACATCATCTGCTCTGTGTCACTTCCCTGGGTCGTAATTACTACAGCCAGTTGGCGTGAACGTGACTATGGCTCATTTTTTCTCACTGAATTTGAGACCTATATTGTCATTTTTCTTGTGAGGATTGGCTGTCTGAACTCCCCTTCCCTGACTGGCTGTAGCCAATTACCGCTGCACTCAACTCTGTGGGTACCTAATGTACAGTAGAGGTGACTGAAACGGGTAGGGTCGCTGATCCAAATCCCACAAGTGAACAAGTCACTCTCCCTCAACATCTGCTGTCAAGGTGCCCTTGAGCATAACCCTGGAGGCTGATTTGCTCCAATGGACTCAATCAATAGTCAGGAGTTAGGATGTTGATAACAACTTGCTTATTTCTTCTGTATTATACAGTATGTGGGAGATTATATGCTTAAGTAAATAATAGGAAATAAAAATATGGTTACATGCATCCAAACAGTGGATATGATGCTTATTAATTGCAATTTAAATCTTTTGTTGTTGTTGTTAATTTGACACAGATATTTTAGAATGGCCTGTGTTAATCCACAATTTGGTTACATTATTTTTTAAATTTACTTCTTACTACTACTTTAACCCACACTCACAATATGCACTCCGATCAGTTAGCCTAAATTATTCCGAATGCTTTGGTCCCACTACACTTGAAATCATGGCTTCACAGCAGTTGTAAAGACAACTCAAGATATTTAAATCTTGATGCAGTCTCCATAGTTACAGCAAGGGTTGCTTAGTGACACAAAGTTCAGCATCAGTGGTGACCCAATACCAACAGTGTCTGCGTATCAAAAGCTCAAGCCTCAAGGACGAAGAGCAGGTGCAGAAACTAAGGCAGGACATTGTCACCAGTTGAGGAAACTGTAGCTCTGTCACCTACGGTTTGGACTCCTCCAGTATAATGTGGCCACTTACCGCCTATCGAGCTCTCAACAACAACTGTAGAGAAGATGGAGTGAACCATTCTTTTATATGAGGAAAAAATGACATCTGTCTGTACAGAAAAGTGGGCCCTTGAACTACCTCACATTACTCTTACAAATGCTCTAAAGTAAGACTCCAGATGACACTGAAGGACCTCAGAGAGCAGACTGTCAGCAATGCTGCACCGCCCCTATTAACTGGGCAGAAATGGACAGTATATGATATCTGATGCAGTGTAGCAAGCTGCATCGGCCCTGAGACACAGAGACATTGTGGTGCAAGTCCGGCAGACAAGAGGAAGCTTTGTTTGGCCTGGTGACAAGAGCAGAGGAAGTGGGCAGAATGAGACAGCAAGGATGTGTCCAGGGCCGTAACCAGGACACCATTTTATATATAATATACGGCATACTGAGTCATATGTGTGGCCTAATATATTAATGCCATGTTTAGACAAAATATTTACCACTTATATCTATCCAAATTTCCAAAATAATAGCCTATCATTAATGGACAACTCATAATGTGACCTTAAAATATTCATATTCATTGCATGTCCTTTCACATTTTAGCCAAGGCTACATTTACAGCAGGTTACAGGTTAGCCGCTCATTTGGCTTTTTGTTAAATGGATCTGTAGGTTACTTCACTATTTTTTCTCATTCTCTTAGACTATTACAATTTTCCCATTTCCTCCTCTTTGCCTGGTCATCCTCTGCCTTTCTTGTTGGAGGAAATGCGAATTTTAATTGATGAAGCCTTTTACGTTGCATCATCTGATTTGCTCAAATTCAAGGTTCTAAAAATAGAGCTGCAGTCGGCAGTACCATCGCAACAGTGTTTATTTCCATGATATTTCGCTGTTTATGAGTCAAATATGTGAGCCTTTCTGTCACATGAGACCTTGTTGATGTCATAATTAGGTGGGCTTTATTTGTTTCGTTTTTCGCCTTTGTGTTAACATTTTACTTGCTGAAATGTAGCCTCAGAGGAAAAATATAATATGAAATGAAAAAAAAACAAAAAACAAAAGAAAAAAGTCATGAGCTCTGTGTCCTCAATGGTGGCTACAGCCGTGGATGTGTCCCCTGATAAACAGGAGCAATGGATGAGGTAGAAAGGCATGAAGAGGAGAAACATGAGCTACCAGGATCTAAGGGAAACGGAAGCAAGGAACATTAGCTTCATCATCTGAGCTATATATTGCATGCTTCTATCACTGCAGAATCTCCATAAGTGGTTTGGAAAGGATCATACCTGTGACCTCTGTCCAACTCTTAAACACATCGTGACAGGTTGTAAGTCTAACCTCACACAGGGCTGTTATTGCAAGTTTCTGGAATTTGT
This sequence comes from Lepturacanthus savala, assembly GCA_030544235.1. Taxonomy (NCBI): domain Eukaryota; kingdom Metazoa; phylum Chordata; class Actinopteri; order Scombriformes; family Trichiuridae; genus Lepturacanthus; species Lepturacanthus savala. Next base: position 27,933,567 of record CM060465.1, read on the forward strand.
ACTTAACCTGTTCTATAAAAACCCTTGTGAAACACTTAACATACGATTGTATTACACAGCCTGTGTTCCATACCACGTATTGGCTTGCATGCGCGGGGTAATCTACATCCTTAACAACAGAATTGCACTAGGTTATCTCACCAAATGGATTCCTTGATAACAGATATGGCCTGATTTGATCAGGGTTGATGATGTACTAAAAGCAATACACTTCCTTCTGTCTCACTCTGTTCTCCGTTGTATATGAATCAGATTGGTAATTGTTTTCTCCGACATTATCCTGGCAATTAGGTTTATAATAAGGCCCTAGAACAGGACAACTATGTATGGTCCATAGTGGTGGATATCTTGGATATCACAATCCACTGATGAACCCTCTGAAGATGTAACGAACTAATCAACAAACTGTTAAGGAACCTCCACCTGCAACATAGTGAATCTGATGCTTCTTACCTTTTGGCACAACAAATACTTCAACATAGTTATAAATTCTGTGTGAGAGCCTCAAAAATGTATTTGACAGAAATCTCCTGAAAGACCTTTTTTGATGTTTTGACACGTACCTCAGGCGGCAGGGGGCGAGCCCAGTGAGTTTCAGCATGGACAGAGTCCATTTAAGAAGATTTCCGTGCCTTTTCCTGCCACAGAAGGGCCGTGTGCCCACTTAGAGCCCATCTACAGATGACAGGTCAAAAGCACCTTAATTCACCTGTAGCGAAACCTTGGTGTGACCTTCTCCATCCAGCTGGCCTTTTAAGAGAACATTTAATCAATGCCTCCATCGTGTAGACTTTGGCTTCAACACGATGCGGAGACTTGTCGGTCTCTGACCCGCCTCCTGCTATCAGCTTGAAGTTCTTGACTGTCACCCTTGAACTTCACTCTTTTTAAATCAAAGACTTAAAAATGATGCATATTTTAAATAAGCAACTAAATTTGCCACAGAACAGGTATTATAATACTGAATTAATATCTTACTTTTCATCTTCACACATTTCTAACTAACACCATATAATCGTGTGACACTTCAGACCTTTTCACAAGTACATTCTGTACCATAGCTGGAATTGATTGCTTGAACTGCTTCGGAACGGATGTCAGAGTCTGTGGTTCACACAAGCATGATTTGATATTGATTAATTTGATACAACAATAGCATTTAAATATAGTTCCTTGGTCTTGATTCTATGTTAGTTCTGTGATTTACATTTTCACATCCATCGTTGATTAGGATTAATAACAGCTATCACAGTCAGTTATTTTTCTTTTAGTTAATTGACAACTTTCATTCTTCAGTTTTTTAATTTATTTGTCTGTTTAAGTGCTTAAGTTAATTCCAAACTAGGGAGGCCCCCTGGTTTGATTCGTTGATCTTAATTCATTTGAAATGAGTAACATTAAATCAAACTCCATTTTAAAACAAATGCATAAAAGTCTTGAACTGGACATTCACAATACACTTTTTCCTCTTTTTTCATTTACGCCACAGTCAGGGACGTGCACAGGAATCTTAAAGGGCAGTAGCTCTGACCTGAAGAAAGGGCACCCCCCCCCCCCCCCTCCCAAAAAAAAACCAAAACCATGGGCATTAGATTTTAGAGAAGTTGATAGTGATCATTTGTTTTATTGTGTACATCTCAAGCTCACCTTTTCAGACTCATTAGGGCAGTCGCTCTGCTGCTGCGGCATCTGTAGAAACCTCGGTCGTTTCGTCTTGAGTTGCAAGTGCCGGTCAGTTGCTTGGTTACCACCAGACCATATCATAATTGAGATAGACTATCTTTCTATTATCCTAACTCCCGCCCTCCATTGTGCTTGTAGCCTCGTGATGACGCTATTGACAACAGAAGTTTAATTCAATATCTTGCAAAAGAGCAATTCAAAGGTAATTTCCTCATTTGCAATCAGCATGTTAAATGGGGAAAAGTCCTCCAAAAGTTGTTGTGGCTAAGCTTGTTTTCTCCACAGAGGCGGGGCATCAGGGAAGGACAGGCCACAAGCACAGGGCGAGGATGGGAGTTACGATATTGGAAAGAACCCCATGTCTTTTAGATCGGAACGACTGTGCAAAGCAGCATGAGATTTCCCAGGTTCAAATCATGTTGAAATCTGAAATCCTTTATGTTATACTTTTCCTCAGAAGGGCAACATCAGCCGAGGAGGGCAAAACGGCAGCTGCCCAGACAACCAGGGCCATATAGCTGTGGACGTCCATGCCCACAGTACATAGGAAAACCAAAAAGTGTCAGACAAAACTAATAGCAATTGTTTGTTGTTTTTATCATTCAAAGTCATCCTTGTGGTTACACAACACATTTTTTTCCCTATGGTGTGACAAACTCAGAGCACGTATTTATCATTGCTTTACACGGATTATAATGTCATCCTGTAAAAATTTTCAGTCCGGTTTAGAAAAGGTTACTCTACAGTGGACCTTAGCCCCACTGTGAGACCTGTAAGGCATGACGGCGTCTACAGGTCTCCCTGTAATGATTTTAATCAGGACCTCATTATGTCTCACACACAGAGGCCACTCAATCACATCAATTGATTAATTAAGTGCCAAGGGCGTTTGGGGACCCAGGTGACAATATGATCCCCGGGGACACGATGAACGTCCGAAAGCAATACCCGTCAAATAAACGGTTGTGTGGGGTCAGCATATCTGTCCGGTGTACCTGCCTCTGCGTCTAATTAAAAAAGCAAATAGTCTTCCCAATAAATGTAATAACTCGCTGCAAGGACAGATGTTCTTTCTGGGCTCTCTGGTGTTGGTTTATGGCACACGTTCCAGGCTTAAGTCAGCAGGAGAGGAAGGGAAAGGATTTAAGCGAGCCAGCATTATAGTAAAGCATGTAATACAGGCTAATCCTCCTCCACTCGTGCTACTGTGAGGCCAGGAATACTGAGGGAGTGTCGGCTTGATTTGACTCAACCTACAGTAACAGCTGGGTAAATAAGGACCACCCCTGACACAGGTGGGAGTTATTCCACTCGCTTTATCTTGCAAATCATGAACCACAGTCATGGCTCTCAAGATGCTAGCACAATAGAGGCAATAACATATAGATATGGTTGTTTCTACTGCTACTGTACACATGCAGGAGTCATTTTAATGCAGGGGATTATGTATCTCCAGGCCTTAAAAATGGCAGCAAACCCACGCTTGCAAAAAACAACTTTTTTTTTGAGCAATAGTTTGAAAAGTTTCTCACAGCGGCGTGCAGTAATTGATGTTCCAATGCACTTTCAAATGTTCATAGTTACATTTAAAAAATGAAAAAAAGTTATATTAATAATGATTTGAACAAACCGTGTCTTGATTTGTACATCTTCCAGAACCCTAACTTGACAAATAAGTGCAGCGGCGCACGTTCGCTCGATGATGGAAAAAAAAGTGAAAAAAACCTTCTTTCTCAGTCATTAATGATGTCCTACAAGGTCTGTCTTGTTAAAACACTCATTATTTTCAGATGTGGTTATAATTAATTCCAATCATTTCGGCAATAGCATACAAAAAGTAACCTTTGGGCTGCGATATTTGTAAAATATTGTAAAAAAAAAAAAAAAAAAAATTCTTGTGAGTTAGCAGCAGCGGATTTCTTGCTTGGAAATCAAAGCAGAAGAATGAAAGTCAGCATGGATAGAAATTAGTGTGTAGCTGTGTGTGAGTGTGCTCATGTTGCCCAGCTGTTTGATCCCAGTCCCTCTGGCTGACTTGTGCCAAATCAGGAACATGGTCACCAAGAAAGGAAACCTCACAGTATGTGTGCTCCTCCAAATCTGGACTACTCCTCCCTGGCAGGCTGCAGCCAATTACTGCTGCACTCAGCTCTGTGGGTAACTAACATACAGTCGAGGTGACTGAAACTGAGGAGGGGGGGGTCGATGATTCAAAGTCACTCTCCCTCAGCGTCGGTGGTCAAAATGCCCTTGAGGATAACCCTGGAGCCTGATCTGCTCCAGTGGATTCAAACAATGGTCAAGAGTTCAGGATGGTGGTACAGCTTGCTTATTTATACTGTATTATCCCACATGTGGGAGATTATATATGCGTATATACATATGCAAACATACACATTTCATACATATTCCTACCATACATATGCATACATGTGGCAGAAATATTATTAGAACTTAATGAAAATGTGAACATTTCCCAATAAGGATTATGTATATATGAATGATTACACTGAAAGGTGGATATGATAATCATGAATTACATTTTGAATATATATTTTTTTAAAATATTGCACAGTGTTAATATGAACCTCAGGTTATTTAAATTACCTAGCTTGTTAATGAAAAGGCAACCAAATCAATTTATATTACAATTAGCCTTCCTCTTGTATTGGGGTCAACACCATTTTTAAATGCATAAAAGACTTGAATTTGTTTATTTGCATCAAGGTTTTTTGACTTTGTCAGATGTCAGATTGTCTAGGTCAACAAAATAAAACACAAAACTGTTTTCACTAAATTCTAAAATGCTCAAGTTGAAATTATGACGTTTTGTAGTGTTAGGGATGGTTTTGTCCCAGTTATAAAATAAGACTATAAAGCAATAATTAGAGCCAGAATTAAAATTAAATTGCCCGGACAGCCAACTGTCTTGTTCTGATCTTCATTTAGTGTGTCAAACTTCTATTGCTGAAGAAAAGTATTTTTAGCTTTTTTTTACTAAAGTAATTAAATATGGGTCGAAATTAACCCGTAACACCATAGATGTTGTTATATATAATAATTCTAAAATGAAAAAATAAATCAAACTAATTCATTCAAGATATGTGTTCCAATACCCCTCAGGAATAGTCAGATAACACAACAACCATTTATATATAGAAATGATTCTCATGAGGTTCAGTTTACCATTTTTTAAAACTGAAATTATTGAGGGATATACTGAAGAAAAAAGGCTCAGAGACCCACACCAAAAATATTAAAACCAGTATTTTCATAGTTAAGGAAGGTAACCAAGAGATGCAATAAATTGGTTGATAGATAATGATTTTAAGTGTATTTTGCAGCTTATTTAAGACATGGGTCAAAACCAACCCCTTAACGTAAAGGATGGAAACGGCAAATTAACACAAGAGGAAGGTTAATAATAATAATAAAAAATAAATAAATAAATAATGTGAGGGCCTTACATGGCCTCTAAAACATACTTGGTAGAAAACTCCCGAAAGACTTTTTAGATATTTTGACATGTACTTCAGGCGGTAGGGGTTGAGCCCAGTGAGTTTCAGCATGGATAGAGACCATTTAAGAAAATTGCTGTGCCTTTCCCTATACTGCAGAAGGGCTGTGTACCCACTCAGAGCCTTTTTGTAGATGACAGGTCAAATGCATCTCCATTCCCCTGCAGTGAAACCTTGGAGTGACCTTCTCCATCCAGCTGGCCTTTTAAGAGAACATTTAATCAATAACTCCATTGTGTAGAGTTTGGTTTCAACACGATACAGAGATCTGCCAATCTCTGACCCGCCCTCCTGCTCTCAGCCTGAATTCCCCGACTGCCACCTCTGAACCAATACATGCCATATAACCCATACAATAAAAAAAAAAAAAATCATAGTTGTCAGTATTTCATCAACATAATTGTTGAGACATTCCATGCAGTAGTTATGGTGTATCCAAAATGGTGTATCCATATGGCAACAATTACTTTATCTTAATTTTTCTAAAAAGCTGTGATATAAAAATTATATTTTTACAGTTAGGTTTGAAAAGAGGGGTTTTACTTTTGAAGGACATGCAAATCATAAGGTCATGTGACCAGGATATCCTGTTTGCTGGACATTTGACATCTTTTATTCAGAATTTTGTAAAATGTTCACCAAATACAAAAAATGAACTCACTAACTATAGTAAGTAAGCTTATTATTTATTTTACATTTAATTCAATTTTTATACATCATACATTTTTTTCTAATATACTAAAACAGATTATATTTGGAAATAACATGGAAAATTCCTAGTGCATATAATCTAATGGAGTCCCATTCAATTACATGTACAATTACATGTACTCTACTTTTACCATCATGTCTGAAGTGCCTAATTCTTTGTTGCCTAAAGTTGTTTGCGCATATTGAACAATTTGCACCATCCTTTCAGGGTGTATCAGTTTGCACTTGCTCTGTAACCATGGATTTACAGAAACAACAAAATGAACTACTGCCATATATGTGCAGTCTGTCTCCATACAGTATCTCACGGCTGTATAACATGCTGCAAATTCCGATGCACACAGTGGAAAAGATACCCAATACATATTTTAAACATCCGTTCTACACAGTGAACATTGATCCTATATAATCAATATGTGAAACCGGGCTACTATTTCTACATTGTTGCTAACGCAAATATGGGACCACTTTACACGTGAATCAATGGGATCATCTAAAGGAAACATGTCACCGTGACCTCTGAGTGGTCACACACACCCAAACTGTCGAGTTAACGATTTGCATATTAGGTCGGCTGATGCTCTGTATCCATTTACCTGTCCGAGGCTGAGCTGCGATGATGGGAACATATTAATATGCTGAGCTGTGTGTAACCTTTGTGGTTTTACTAAGTTTTACCCCGGGACTGTTTGATTGATCGCTGTCATAATTTTAATTCTGGCACCACAAAGACCTTAAATTTAAAGGTGCTTTCAATAAGGGTGACACCTCTTATTGATCTGCTCCAGTACACCAGTCGTGTGTCACTTGTTGTTGTTCATTAAAGTACATCATGTCTTGTATCATTAGCCTGAGTAGTCATGCACTGTAGCAACAGTATCACAAGTGAATCTGAACATATTTTTCTGTCATTTGATCATTCAGCTAACTTTTGAATAAGTATACTAACACTTCTGTATACAGAGACTCTGTTACAACGGTAAGCTTGAGTGATAAACATCAAAACTATGATCCCCAATCCCCTGAGCTGAGATGACACTCTGCCTGAGGTAAGATAGTGTGCATCTCTCTCTTTCTTCCGTCTCTTGACATAAACAGGCTCTGTTCTCGCTGCAAATCCAGATGTATTGTCTCCTGATGCATTTGATCATATCTCCGCCACTGTAAATCGCTTTGCGCCTCCACCCCCGGAAATCAGTTGGCACATCAAGGCTCCCGGGGGAAGTTTGATAGTAGAGCATGCCACTGTAATGTGGGGTCCACAGATACACTCACAGTTTGGTTACAGTGCAGTCAGACCTTTGGAAACTAGGGTTTTTAAAAGAAATTCTGAAATGAAATCTGGGTTATGCCAAATGAGTCTAAACACAGTGCCAGTGACAAAGCGTATATGCAGATGTCCAGTTTTATGGCTTTGTATAGGTATTGCATACACAGATTATCACATCCATGGACCCTGGATGCATTGACCCTGTTGTAGCTATTTCATCCATATACAAATATGCCAAAGAATCAAATCATTCAATGAGAAATGCATCTAAAAGAAAAGAACATGTGATCCAGAACTTTTCTCTTTGAGTATGGTTAACAGTCATGGTCAACGAAAAAAAAATCCTTCAAGCGATAACACTCAGCTTTTCAAAATAAAAGACAAAAATCTCAATGCAATGTTATAAGAACAAACAACAGAACTGTTGGTAACTTAGTGTCTTTGGCAAATTATATGGAAAAATCACTTTGGCGGACAGCTTTCTCTACTGACTCTTGGCCCCTCCATCTCCTGGCAGAGAGAGCTGAGAAGGTCTAGAGGTTCACTGTCTGTGATAATGTGATTATGAGCAAAAAATATTCAATTCCAAATGTTTTTGTGATTTGTATTAAGCGCAGTAGGTCAGGATCTCTCTCCTAACACAATATTACTGCTTCCATAACATTCTAAAGACGGGGCACAGAGAGCTATAGAATCTTCTCTATGGGGTCTAAAGGGTTAAAACAAATGAAATAATACATGCTAAGGTCAAGGGCTCCTATTGGCTCCATGGCCCTGGGCATGTGCCCAGGCGGTGTTGATACTGAGAAAATATTATCCATCAAAACAGGTTACCCTGCTACAGCAGAAAATGCCCACGCACTGCTAAATGCAACAGAATATTATGGCACTAACAGGCAGACGTTACACTGGTGTTTACTGATATCAAGCTTAAAATTATCCCTCCAAGTCATGCTTGAAATTGTATTTGTTATGGAAAGAAAATACCCTGAAATTCGGTATTTATTTGTTGAAACTCCAGCCAAAGTTTTGAAGACAAACAACTGACAATGACTGAGCTTTTAAAATCCATCTTGAAGTCATCCCGGCGTTTAGTGTGACTAACCTCGGTAATTCATGCAAGATTGACAGGCACACCCCAGCAACCTGCTTGGGAACAGGTTTATGCAGATACTTAATCAGGCTAAAGTGTGTTTGTGTGTGTGTGTGTATCTTGATTCTCCCTATAAGTACGTAACCAACCAGCCTGACACCCTGTTGGTCACTCATGCAATTAACACTTGTGGACTTCAGTTATCTCAAGCAGGCATTCTCAATTTAAATGACAAAATGTAATTCATCATGAAGTGCTTCTTCTATTCATTTCATCCACAATCATTCATTTGTAAGTGTTTGACATCAACAGTTGTGGCATGAAGGCATTGAGAAGACCTGCATTAAATGCAAAGAAAACGGTGCTGAAAATGTTCATTTTGTAGGCAGTGAAGGTTTTTTTTTTTTTAAACACCATCGTTCTCAGAATTATATCGGAAAAATTAATAGGTGGTATACAACATAACGTAAATGCATAATGTAAAGAGATTTTACTTCCTAATAACGTATTCACAGTGACAAACAATGCCACAAAAGCATTGAATTATGTTAGTCAAATCATCTGTGCTCACCTTGGAAATGCTATGAATGTTAGCGCAAATACTGACTGCAGCCACAGAGTGGGATGTAGATGGTCGGTCAAAAAGATCAGATGCCATCTACTGCTAACTGGCATGCAGCCTATTATGAACTATCTTCATCTAGTGCAGTAGCCACAGGAAGTATGTAAAAGTGGAAGCTTAAGTAGATTTTTTTTGTTTGGCTAAAGGAGAGTGTGTTGGACTGTTACAGTCTTAATAGACAAAATGTACACTGGGTAAAACATGGACTACATTGAGATAAGGAGAGACATGCAAATACAGTTATTGTAAGAAAAATGTTATAATTAGTGATAATTAGTGCGGATATCAATCTACATATCAGTTTTTAAATTGAGTTGATAGGCCAAGTAAAACTAGACTTACGATAAATCGCTTGTGATAATCTCTTTGTGCTTTCATATAGTCTAAGAACCTAGGCATGTTACTGTTGTTTGTGTTTAGGCCCAGATTTTGTTCTGTTAGGTGATAGTGCTGGGATTTATTGAGGTTCTGTGAATGCGTCTTGGAGTAAGATGGCTACGGTACAGGCACAGTAGCCTGTGTTAGGAATAAATTAGGAGCTAAACCGTCTTAGCTTGTGGTTTTTGACAGACGTCACAATACTTTTGTTACATTGGCCACAGGAAGAAACGGCACAGCGGAGCTTGGAATTGTAACGAAAGTGCTGGGAAGCAGCATGAGGAGGAGCGCCGTGATACGGAGCTTTACGCTGCAACAAAAGCGCTGCTGCCAGATAGCCCTTCGATATGCATGTTTGTGGGATTTTACCTTCTGCCCCTACACCACCAGAGTGTGCCAGGGATTTAACTTTTAATGATAATAATGACGTTTTGAATATCCATCCAAAAAATTCCACAGAAAAAGGATACACAGCATCATGTCATAGGCGAGCTATATCCAAAAGATGAGGTTCATCTGACTAACAGAGATATGTGAGCTACAGACTCACAGACACTTGCTTTTATAGATAGATATAGCGTTGATTTAATTATTTCAGAGTTGAAGTATTTACCTTATTACTCTCTCCTTGCCGTGTGTAATTTGATATGTATCTTCCAATCAATAAGGACTAATAATGTTCCTCTGAGCATAGTGGTTATAGTTCAGCCAAGTCCTCTTTAATAGTTCATGTGTCAGACGTAATATGGATTTAAAGTACAGGCTTCATTACTTCAGAACACAGCGCAGTAAATTCCGATGCATCCACAGGCCTGGATTAATTTACGCACTCATCCACTCCGGGATACATCTTTGAATAGAGTTGACCTGCAGGGCCCATGGCCATCTGTGGCCCTTCTCCACCCCCCTTGTAGAGTGAGAAAAACCCCAGCTGCTCTTTTGGCCGTGGCAGAGCTCACCAGGAGGAGTATTTAAAAATCCCTAATCTATCACTCTACCCGGCCAGCCCTGTCTCCGCTGGCTGGCTTAGAACCTACAACGATTTGCACTGTCCATTCCACAAGAGAGACATCATTACTGCTTACTTAATCTATCATACATGGAGAGAGAAAGAGAGAGAGAAATAGAAAGAGAGGGAGAAAGAAAGTCACTGGGATCATCCATAATGATTTGGAGATTTACTGGGATCATATGTTAATGACCCCATACGGTATCAAATCCCAAAGAAAGATATCCCTCCCTGCCTTGCCACGATCTTTTTTCATCATTTTTTATTATTACTTCATTACGTCAGATTACCCCAGTGTAATTTTATCCATTGCATCCTGCGCTGTGAATTGTACACCCGCTTGACACGGCACAAAGGCCTGGGAGGTAATCGGACATTCAGCAGTAATAGAATTAGTAATAAATATGTTTGAACACAGTCTGTGTGTCAGAGCAGCTTATAGAAAAAGAGGGGTTATTTTAATCAGCCTATTTAGATGAATGCCTAAATACTTGTTTAAATGGCAGGGATATTATAGAAATTAACTGCATATATTTTATTATTAAGCGCAGGCCGTGCTGTTTGATAGTAATATCCACAACTGCGGCACTGTCACTGCAGTATTCTCAATGCTGCCTCTAAGCCTTGTGCAGAGTACCATGATACTGACATGGAGGCGGTTTTCTTTAGCTCAAAACAGCCACCGCTGGTGTCCAAGGTAACAAAGTGTTTTCCTGTTTGTACGCCGCGACACCACATTTCCGCTTTGGGTCCTGTTTTAATGGAGGCAGCCTTTGGCGTGCTGGTTTAGGATCCCTGGTGAGCTAAGCTCGGCAGTGGCAGACAGGCTTTGTTTCCATCTGACAAGTTCTGGGCTATTTCTTTCTGAAGGATGATTGTGATTCCCAACTGCAAACAAAATCAATTAAATCTGTTTAGGGTAGAGAAAGGGTAAAAGAACACGGCCTGATCAATCATATTCCTCCTCCAGCCGTTTTGATGCACAACAAAAGAGTCAGGAACCAAATATGCATGAATCGTCAAGCTCAAGCCTGGTTATGTGAAAGCCTCACTTTGCACAATATGTGCAGGTATAAATATGTATCCCTTACCTGGCATTAAAAAGAGGTTAATGCTGATGCTATATTAAAGAAAGACTGATGGTTGCAGGCAGGCTGAAGTTCTTTTTAAAGCAGCACCTCCAACCTACAAAAACAGGTTCCACTGCAATATTAAAACATATTCACTAAGTTATTTTAGTAATTTATGTCATGTTATGGTCTGTTTAAAGTTGCCGTATTCATTTACAACTCATAGACCAACTGTAATTTAATGGCTTGAAGGTGCATGTTTTAACCCCAAAACAGGCAGGAGTGGAAAATAAGTTGCAAAAAATAATTTAATGTTATCACTCATCTCTTTAGGCCCTAAGAAAAATATTTCCATATATATATATATATGTGAGTTGTATCTCCCAGGATACTTTACCCTTTTCAGTTATAACTATAACTTAGGACATTGTGGAAATGTTAACACAGTATTGGAAAAAGAAACACTATACAGCATTGGGTTTTGATGCTCCCTTGCCATAGGCCAGGTGTCCTTTGTAGAAGAGGTCATTTATCTCTGTGAGACTAATAATAACAATAATAAATACAATAATAAAAATAACCATGCAGAATATTCCAAATCCGTTTTATTTTATTATAGTTATTTTACGATGAAAGAGAACTCCTCCTTCGTCCCCAGTCTTGCCACTGTCTTTGTCTCATATTTAACTGTATAACAACTTCCTTGTCTCTTGCCAAAAGACATAAGCTACAAAAAAAAAAAAAAGAACAATAGGGGAAAAGAATTAATGAATCCCTTCAGTCTCTGAGAGAGACTTCTCATGAAGCACCTGTTTGAACACTGTTAGATTCAGAATCCGACTGGCAGCAGCTTTCACCCAGCACAATGATTCACCCCATCACGACTGCATTATGAAGATGAAGAGGACTCGACCGGGGTTTAAGAGCCAATGTGTTTGCAATTAGGCCAACTCCAAGCTACTCAATGGGACATTTATCTTCATAATCCTCCCCTTCAATATTAGATACATTACATGCGATAATTTCACATACATATATACATACGGTGTGTATATATATAGCTATAGTATTTGTTTACACATTCAGGAATAGCATGGTGGAGGGATTAATGTTAATGGGTTGATGGAGAATTGATTAAGATGAGGATAGAAAGCTCATGGTAATGAGTTTTAAAAAAAAAATGTGCACACACAACAAAGTCCTGTTGTTTCTAAGAATAGACGTAACACACTGCGCCGTGTTTTGAAGAGAACACAGAAGGTGTGGGAGGTGTGAATTGCGTGTTTAGATCCACTCAGTAGACTTTTCCACGCCGCACGACAAAAAGATTAAACACTTGAACCGCTCGTCTCATCAATAACACAAACGCAATTTGCGAAAATGTAAAAACGTTGACGCCGATCTGTAACCGGGGGGCGATTACTCCTGCATTATCCAATGTAAATCTCACACAATATAGAATTCAATCTGCATGCAAATCAGCCGTACACATCAGACGATAGGAATCCGGTGTTATAAGTGATACAAAACCAGCATCTGCAAAGCAACACTGAATCCCACTTGAAATCACCCTTCCCATCTGGCGCTCGCCTTGTGCTGGGTACAGTACACAGTCATTATGAAAGGCAATGAATGTGTTGTGTAAACAGGCGAGAGCCATTCCCAAAAGTTCCTGTGTGCTTTATTTTTTTTTATTTATTTATTTTTTTCAGCATCGCTGCATTACTTCCTAATTATCTTGCCTCACACTTAGCGGAGTATTTGGACAGGAGTTTGTCTCCAGGCAACGGCGTTGCAGCCTGTACCTACAGGCGAGACCGGCGCTCTGGATCCCGGTGGCGAGCGAGCGCATATGCGGTGAGTCACCCCCCTCCTCGCGCCACGGCTCTGACGATACGCCGCCGCACATGCTCTGGCACATGGCGGGTGACACACGTGGCTACGGGCGATTACAGGGGCTGTGTGATCTTCATGCGTGCAGTCAGTGTCGCCCCCCCCTCCATGAATACGGGTGTCACTTTTTCAAAGTACAAAGCCAGCGGTGTCAAGTAATTAAGTAGGCATGGTGCTAATGCTTTAATATTTTCATTTAGTGAGACAGAATTGTTTTGTTTTTTTTGTCCCCATTGTAATTGTATTATTTTGACTATAAGGAATAATCGGATGAATGAAACATACTGTTCATCACAGACTACTTTGGGTCAAAGTTACCAAGGACATTTGTTTTGAAACCGTTCCAAACTTTTGTGGTCATAAGTCATCGGAAAGATTTGATTTGTTTGCAAAGAAAATTATCCCAAACTGCAGTGTTCATCAGACTCATCAAATATATAATCAAGAGCCTCACTATGTAGACAAATATATATGTACCCGAGTTCAATTTCCTACATTAATTCCGGTCTCCCCCATTCATTTCTAATGATCGGCCATTTTTGACCGGAGTGTTGAATGAAATTTTATTTATATTAATCAACATTATTTTGTGTGCTTAAATCCATTTTGTGGACAACGTCAAGGAATCTTAGGTGGATCTGATCAAATTAACCACATGTTTCAACAATGAAAACTGTGAAACGGTCAGATTTGACCAGGAACACAGCATGAGGTTTAAGGACAGCACAGTGGCCCAGTCACCTCACATCAAGAAGGACCTGAGGCCATTTTTTTTCTCTGGAGTTCATGTCATCCTCCCGTCTCTGCTCCTGCTGGTTGCTCCATTTTCTGCGGTAAAAAGACATGCAGGTTAGGTGTCCTGGAAATTCTGAAAAATGCCCACAGGCGCAGATGTGAGTGTGAACATCTGTTTATATGTTTTTTAGCCCTGCGACGGACCGGCAGCCTGTCTGAGACGTGCCCCGTCTCTGCTGGGAGAGGCTCCGGCCCTCCATGGTTGTGAACAAGATAAATGGCAAGTAGTGAATCAATGGAGTAGTTAAGCCAGCTGCAACATTAAGTTAAGGCTGTGATTACACATATTGTGATTATCTCCTAATCGCGCAAGGTGCACATGTGTTTCCCAGAGGTGGCTAAAAAGGTGCAACAATCACTTTGCAAATATAATGTAACACAGGAAGCATTGTTCACACATAGTGGTTTTATTTTTTGACACCATACTACATTTTTTACTGCCTCTAAATTACCACTTTCGTCACCTTAGCCTTGATTGAAGTCTAAAATTTAGAAGTTTAGAATCCACTAAACACCACTAACTGCACTGCTGTTCAAAAGTTTGGGGTCAATTAGAAATTTCCTTATTTTTGAAGGAAAAACATTTTCACATTTTCCATTTTTTCAATGAAGATAACCTCAAACTAATCAGAAATACACTCTACACTCTAGCTATATGTGGTAAATGACTATTCTAGTTGGAGTTGTTTGGTTTTTGGTGCAATATCTACATAGGTGTATAGAGGCCCATTTCCAGCAACTATCACTCCAGTGTTCTAATGGTACAATGTGTTTGCTCATTGCGTCAGAAGACTAATGGATGATTAGAAAACCTTTGTGCAATCATGTTAGCACAGCTGAAAACAGTTTCGCTGGTTAGAGAAAGTTGGAAGGAAAAAATTATTTCAAATACAAATCATTATTTCTAACCTTGGGGGGAATAAGTGTGACATTTCATGGAAAACACAAAATTATCTTATTATCTTTGAACGCAGACACCAGCATAAACCCACCTCTCGCCTCTGCAACACATGTATCTATATAATAACTTCCTCTATGTACCTGATGGGGTCTGCTCATGGATTTCAAAATGGACCAGCCACCATCGTCTTTGGTGATTTACTCACAATATTGTCAAAATCATTTCACAATCAAATTCACTTAAATGTGTTTCTAAAATTATTTTTTGGTAGAAAGAAGGCATAAAGTTGCTAATTATGTCTTTATTTTAGATTGACAATGGTTACTAACAACATTGGGGCCATCTCCTCTTCCCAACACACAAGCTAAAATGCTGATTGGCTGGAATAGTGTTGTGTATACATCCATACATGGCCTGAGCAACTTCCCATTGACAGGACAGGGGCTTTATTTGAACATTCTGACATTTTTTCAGGGCACATACAGAAGCAGACAGCATGTGGACAGTGGAGAGGTAATTACTGGATGTATTGGATCAGAATCGTGGACTATACGGTTAAGTAAGTAAGTTTCAGGTTTTTCTGACATTGTTTCTACAGTAGCTTGCTCTCTGCTGATGGGATTAAGGAGGAAGTTCACACACATTCAGCAGTCTACTTGTTTGTGTGTACGTTGTATCACTTGAGGCTTTTGGGGAAAAACATATTTGGGAGAAACACTTCTGTGACCAGTGACCACTGACGAAAGCCCTATTTGTAAAATAGAAGTCTATCATCTGGATATTATGGCCCAAACCCTCCATTTGAATCTATAAACTGTGACAGTAATAAACACAGAAGAGAGAACAACAACTGAAGCCCTCTGATGTGAAATATAATACATTTAGATGTATCCTGACACTTTGAAAGCATTTGGGCTGAGAGTATGAATGCCTCATTAATTTGTCACTGATTTCAATTGAAAGGGACAAAGCCTCCCAGCCACCCAAGCTTAGAGCAAATGAAAAAAAACAAAAAAAAACATCAATGCAGAAGTTTCATGAGTTGAAATAGCTCTAAAATCCATTCATTTTCTTTTCTTTTTTTATTTTACTTTCCTCTGAGTTAGACTGCTCTAATCAATAGGCCACCACTGTTTGATGTCTAAGTCTTTGGCAGGCTCTGCTGTAGAGTTAACAGAAACATAGTTATTTAAAAAAAAAAAAAAATAACCTTGGAAGAATATTCAGCGCTAGAAAAAGCACAGGGCCAAAAATCCAAGTTATCGTTTTAAGTTTTAAAAAAAGGGTAACACTGAAGAACGGATGAATGTTGTCAGAAAGCAAGAGATGTGTTTATGCTGGCATGCTCGGTGTGTGGAAGTAAGGCATCGTGTTCTATAATAAGACAGCATCACCGAGACATCTAAAAGTGTTTTGTATTTTGAGGGAATATGGAGCTGAGGGCACATCAGCGGATCTGACCCCAGCCTACATGTTTATATCAGACAGGTTTTTATTTGACTTATCGGAACAAATGTGTAACACTGTGAATGTGTTAGAGAGCTTATTTCTTACACTTACTTAGACTGCTTTTCCTCAAATTCTCATTCATGTTCAAATAGCATTTAATCAAAAGGGTACGAATACTAAAAGTATATATTTTAAAATAAACAACTAGGCTTGAGCACTGGCATCTTCAGTGTTGCCAGATGGGAAATGTTAAAGTATTGTACCTGAGGCTTAAAATATTCTGAGGTATGAGCCATAGCCAAGAGAACAAATGGGCCTAAATTTATAATTTCAAAAAACCTGCCGAAAAACAGGTATACAAAAAAAGGTTTATTTATCTAATAATCTGATGTAAGGGGATCTATCCGATTCTGGAAATTACATATAAAACCAGGACAGGATGTAAATTCACTTCCCTGTAGCAAGTTCAATCCACACCCACATAACATAGCATCCGGGTTCATAGGTCATGTTCTCTCTGTACCTGGGCTGGAAAATTGCTTGTTGCTGCAGAGCAAATGTGAACATGAATGTTTCATGTTCTCAACTTCTCAGTGGTTTAGCCCTTCCACTCCACCTCCAGCGGTCAGTTGTGTTACTATACTGTTGATATATTGAGTTAATGTGGCTCCTGCTGGCTTCACGGCTGCAATGCCTGTGAACCAGGAGCTAGCTCCTGTTGGCTTTTTAGCTAATGAAACTAATGGGTGTGACTGGCCTCGTTAGCCTGTAATTGAAGCAGTAAAGTGGTGAGGAGAATGTTATATATTTTGAAAACCTTTTGAGAAGCTATGACTGCTCTAGCCTGATGTGCATTTTTTATTAAGACAAACGGCTTTTTGACACCACCTCCAAATTGAGCCACGTTGTTCAACAGAAATTAAATGAATGCTTGGGTATATGATGCGTGGAAGAGACTAGAGCCTTTTGGGACTCGCTCATAAAAATGTCCCTGTTTGTTTGTTGGCTATGAATACTTTTACTCCTCTCAGCCCTGTCCTCCCCTGTCCTCACCTTCCTGTTCAGCACTCATTTTTGTGTGACTTTTTTCACATCGATGCGGCAGTAAACTACCCTGGGTATACCCATCCTTCATTGCATGCGAATTCACTTTGCTTAGAGATTTTAGTCTGGACACCAAGGACTCAATTTTCCCCTCATCTAGGGAGCCAGAGGGTTCAGCAAGATGATGACGAAACACAGATGCGATTTTGTTGGTAACTGTGGATCCAACATGGCGGCAGACCGTAATTTACCTTTTGTTGCAGCATTAGAAAGTGTTGCAAGTAATTTAGACCACAAGTCTTTTTTCAAAACATAGCATCTCTTAGCGCTAAACTATTTCATCTTCATCGGGTATCAGGTACGTCATTGGGTATGTTTGATACGATAGACATTTGTAGTGCCCAATACAAATGAACGGATGGTAACCAGACCGAATCTCAATCGACATTGAGTTCTGGTGTTAGCCAAGCTAACGCTCACACACAACTACACAAATTATTGCTAATTTACGACAAATAATAATTATATTGCAACATAAAGGTCCCCATTTTGTGTGTTGTTTCTGGAATGACTGGAACATTTCATTAAAATTATGAATATCAATCTACATTGATATGAGGCCTGGTGTTAGGCATGCTAGCAGTAAACTCGCTTGTGCCAATTCTCTTCCAATGAGCGAGCCAGACAATCATTTTTGTTTGTTGTGTGAGGACTTGTGATTCAATGGCAAGACATCACGTGAGAAGAAACGCATGAACACAGTATAAATGTTTTACTGTCTCAAAAAAAAAGATCAAATAATCTACATTATGGGAGTTTTGGCATTATTACAAATGTGATGATAATATATCTGGCACCTTTGAGTGTCTTTAATGGAAATATAAAGTTCAGTTTGTTCCAAAGTCAGGTCAGATCCAGTAACTGAGGGGTATAAATTTAGCAAAGCACTTTGTAAATATGAAAAAAACAAAAATCCATAAATAATGAATTTAAACTGTAAATCCTGCCATTTCCCAGCATCACAACTGGCACACTCTTGCCCCATTTTCTGCATTTGCGTAATACTGTAGGCACCTATACCACTCTACTGACGTCAGGTTGTGCAGTGCCACAGCAGCTTGGATCAGAACAAATGTGACTATCTCAGTCAAATGACTAAATGTGACGCATGAAAACGGGCTTGTCACAGCACATCTCATCATTTTTTTCCCTTTTTTTTAATTCATCGCATTTCATTATCATTAAAGCTGTGCTGGCAACATTGGCTGTGACAAAAGAAAGGAGGGGCTGCTTATCAGCTATGGGAATATTGCAGTGTAGTGTTGGTTTGCGTAGTCACTGGCAACACGGGCAAAGATGGTTTGATCATGACATTTCATGCAAATGATTCCAGATTTTTGCAGTTATTATTTATACATTTATGTCTTCAGCTCAACAGTGCACATGCTTTTGATGCACAGGGGACCACACAAAACCTTTCATTATTCACTTTCTTCTTTCTAATTCTAATCCATCATCACAAAGGTCCAGTTACAATTATATTTACTCTATACCATGGGTCGACCTCAATGGATTTAATTCATTTCTATTTAATCTTGAACATGGTCTGCAGATTTGCAAGTGAAAAATTCTGGTAGGTTGTACTTTTAACCTTCTTTCTAGTAGTGGCATATTTTCATTCACCATAGCATCTCTTCTGGAAATAGAAAATGTCAGCCCAGCACACAATTATCTAATAAGAAGATTAAAGCAGATAAACCCTGTCAGGCCACCTTTGGAGCAGATTTTCCATTTTTAGCTCTATGGGCTTCCACCTGTCCATCTATCTATCCATCTATTCATCCATCAATCCACATTGTTTTTATTGTATGCAAGTTGCTGTACATTTTGGATCTATCAAATGAATATGACAGCACTTCTTAATCCCGTTGGAATAACGTTCTGACAGTAGTTTAAAAATATTGCTGAGCTGAGTTTTGCTATTATCCTAATGCGTGGCTGTTTGAAAATTCTGAGCTCATGGACCTTTTTGTTGAAAATCACTGGCCTGCATCTCAGCTAATGTATGCCAGGTTTTTATTTGGAAATTCCAAACTACTTCTACAGTGGTAGTGTGTATAGTCTGTATAGGTATGCTCAGAATTTCCAACTTTTCACCATGTCTAGCAGCATACAGTAACGCCTACTTTACCTCTCTATGCCCTTTTGCTCTTTATATCCCCCCTACCTTTATACACAGGAGATACTGGGATTCTCAGGATTAAAAAAAACAGCATGAGAGCGAGTTTCTCTGCAATGAACAGTCTGCATTTTCAGGTCAGGAAAGCTGAATCAGTTTCCTCTTTGAAGGTACAGTTTAAGATTTCCTTTTTTCCTCTTTGCACTCCAATCATTTTCTAAACCTCTATTTAACCAGTGAAAGCTACTTGTATAGGTTTTCTTCTGCAGTAGCCTTCATATTCATACAGCTCTTCATGCTAAAGCCAGTCTTTGCTGTAGCTGCTGTGAATTGTCATCCATTCCTGTCATGAGCATGCTTCTTGCAATATGACTCTAGGGATGGCAATATAGACCTGTGGCTTCAGGCCATTCTTATTCCCAGAATGTCAGATACTGCTGTTTTGTCACAGCACAGTGTACATTTTCAATGCATTAATATTCGAAGTGCAGAGTAGTTCCATAGATTTCTATGAAACCCTGACAACATTTGAAATAGGCGCAATGAGACATATGACATCTGTATAAGATGACTGCTGTCATGGCTGGTGGTTAGATACCGTAGATGTGAAAGGTTGCACAAGCAGCAGCAGAGCACAGTTCTCGACCACGTGTGTTGACATTTTAACCAAGAACGTTACTATTTTATCTGCTAAACATCAACATACAAGCATTGTAACATGGCAAAGTTAGGACAGCTGTAAATCCTGTATGAGTGACTCCAAAATGCTCTCATTGACCCCTGAATGGGATATTAGGAAAGACAAACACATTGAAGGCAATCATCAAAACACTAAACATTACAACTGCTAAATTCTGCAGAAAAGATGTAAAGCAGAAAATTCATAAACTGAGTCATATTAGAAGCATGGATTTTGTAGACTTGTGTATGCAGGTGTTGGTGTTATCCCCTCATCAATAAGGACTCCGAGGTAAAGGTGATTTTCAATAGAAGTGCCTCCTAGTCATTTCAAGCTGGGCACATGAGACCTAGTTTGTTGCTATGACGACAGTCAGTATGAAGTCCTGTCAAGAAATACGTCTCTTGCTCAGTGGACTCATCCACAGACAGGCAGGCAGGTTGAACACTAATTTCCCTTAGCATGTTTGACGGGACTGAATGCAAAAATAACACCAACCACAGAGGTCCATATGGCTGGTTCTGGGACGACCAGCTGCTCATTGCTTAGACTATAATCTTTTTTTTTACACACTGTAAACTACTTTAATTTCTGATGAAGTGTGTGAGGACAAAAGGAAGACAATGTACAGGAAGAGCCAACCACCTGTATGCACCAACACTGAGGTTGTTGTATTCTTGAAATCAGATTGTTTGAAAGGTTGAGAAAAAAAAAACACATTCCTGGACATATTTCTCATATTTTATTCTTCTGCTCCAAGCTGTGTGTTCAGATATCTTGTAGAGGAACTTTTTTTTTTCGAAGTAACACACAAGAATGCTTTTCACCCATGCTGTTATCCATGCCATACTTCCTTTGTATGGATTCGCATCAGATTGTGCATACTAAAGCGCTCTCTGGGTTGCATTAGTATTACCAAGGGAGACTCGTAATTTGATGTCAATACAAATTGGAAATTTCAGACATCCAGGCAGTTCCATAATATAGAAAGGACCTTGGCATTCCTGGAACAGGTCATGTGTTCTGTATTGCACTACCACACCATCCACAGTATAGAGAAAAATCTGAAAATATATAAATAAAGAATATGCTGCTGAGTGACATCATATCCCTATCAATAGTAATATGTCCTAATTCAGATACTGTTCTGTGAGGGGAAAAAAAAAATCACACTCATGATCCATAGTGTCTTATCCTTGTGATCTCAGATTTCTGTTTACTCTACATATCAGACTGGCCCTCTCTCCATTGAAAAAAGATTTCCAGAAATTGCAAAGAACCCAGGCTAATTGCAGTCGTTGTTAGTAGAGTAAACACAGCCATTAATGCAGTTATTCCAGAAATAGACTTGATAACAACAATTAAACAAGAACAGGAGTATGCACTAGTGGGAGAAAATATATCTACTCTGTTCTCAGTTGGATTTGCCAAAAGCCTGATTCAACAACTTGCTCTGCTGTTTGGCTGAAGGAGTTTGTCAAAGTAAGTGCTCCTGCCTACTGAAAGTCTTTGCAACTGAAAGATATCCATACTTATGTATAGAAAAATCACAAATGTGAGCTTATGTGATCACAATGGTTTGAACCAGGCTAGTGTTAAGGTAAAAAAAATACCAACTTACAGTATACTTTGAAAAATATCCTGCCCTCTAACTACTATGCACACATTTTAATCAAACAAATGCCAGGCTTTTGGTCACAAGACCTTTTATCCAGGCAAAAAAAAAAAAATCCCAAATATATTTTTCAGATACTATGCCAGGGTGCAAGTCATTAATTGTGAGGAGCAACTGATGTTACTCCAAAGGGGAATTAAAGTAACCCCAGATGGTCAAAATGAACTTAAAGATTCCAGCTGAGTTGGAATTTTGTTCAGTTTAAGACTCACTTAAGGATTAGCACTTTCCAGCAGAAAAACACACACACACACATCACATGCTGGACCAACTTCAAACCAACTCTTCAGAGGCTGTTCTAAGGTAAAGCTTATGCTCCACATTTCATGCCTCCTCCCAGCAGCAGACCATGTACAGCCAGGAAGGATAAGTTATGCTGAGACAGTGAAAGAAGCATCTCATCTTCGGCTTGTGAGGCCTCGACAGAATACTACATTATGCTGAGTTTGCATTGCTGATTACTTCAAAGCATGTAGTCAGGTATGGTCCCCAATAAGAGGTTTTCTAGCCATGCTAGCAGCATGGCTCTAGGGATTGGCTATGTTGGGCTGTTGGTCGGCCTACCACTTTAGGCTAGAATGAAGTATTTCAACAGCTCTAAATTTAGATGAATATCTGTTCAGGAGTTCATGCTACTTATGTTGGTGATCCCCTGACTTTCCCTCTAGTGCCATCAAGAGGTTGACATTTTTGGCTTTTTCATGAAATAACTTCAAAAAATATTGGATGGATTGACATAATATTATAATGGTGCCCAGAGAATGAATATTGAATACGTTGGTGGCCCCTGACCTTTCCTGTATCCCATGAAATATCTACTAGATAGATTGGCACAAAATTTGGTGGAGTCATGGTTCACAGTAATAGTTTAACAAATATTCCCTTTAACTGTCACCACCCTAAAGTCAAAATTTGTCCAACACGTTGGTTTATGACCTAATATCTGCAAAACGAGTGACATTCTCATCAGCTTTATTCTTTGACCAAATGTGAGCATGCAGAATTAAGATGGGTACCCCCTTAGCACCGCTATATTAGCATTGCCATTATGAGCATGTTAGCATGCTGACATTTGCATGTAAGATCAAAGCACTGCTGTGCAAAAAGTAGTCTCACTGAGCCAATGTAGACTGTTGTTTTAATCATGATTCTTATGCTGAGACAACTATCACTGCTTCCCTTTTTCAATCTGTGAGAGGTCCCAGGTTCAATTCCCATATGAGCCCCTACTTGTCTTAGCCTGGCTCTCACAGCCATGACAAGAAGGAGGAACACCATTTTAAAGTTTAACATAAGTAATTTATTAAACAAAACTTAATGAAAAATACATGTTTAAACAAGGATTAGAAATAGAGCGTGGATAGGATAACTGGTGAATGTCAGTGGAATAAGTGTGAGGTGCCTGTGTGTGTGTGTGTGTGTGGATGAGGGCCTTGAAAGGTGCATGAAATAATAACAGGTTAACAAAAGACAAATTAGCCTGCTACATCACCAATATGGTTGTGCAGTGGAGAGGGAGAGAGAGAATCAGAATGTTTAGTAGGCCAGACTTTATAGTCTGGTGGACACAGGCCCAGGTGTCACAAGTCAGCACGAAACAGGCCACCATAATGCAGGTATGGCAAGCCCAATTAGGCTGCCACACGACAACAATACAACATTTTGACTGGGAGAGATTCCGGGTAGCCAATTAACATTCAAGTTTAGGAGTCTAGGAAACGTTTAGTAGCATATGTGATTAGCACTGTATCATATAAGCCAGCATTGTTCCTAATATTATAATGCGATAGCAGCACTGATTCAATTATTGAATTGTAGTCTATTGTTTGAACAGATCAACACTATTGTATAGTGTTGCCATATATCTTTCTAATTTTGGCCCAGAATGCACTGCAGTATACAGGATTTTAATCAGTCCATGTAAAAGAATAGTTAAAACAGGATTTCCTGGTCATGTGATGTGATTATTTTTTGGCCTTCAAAGTAAAATACACAATTTTTACAACGAAACAGTAAAATGTGAATTTCATATTATGGCTTTTTAGTTATTTTAGTATTGACCCAAAGTAATTGCTGCCATATGGCAACACTATGCAATAAAGGGTTAACGCTTCTTTCTGTTTATTCATCATTCAATAACATACATTTACAACATCTAGTTCCCAGTACTTAAATATGAGGATTTGTTTCTTTTCTTTTTTTTATTTCCATTGTAATTATTTTAAATATAAAAATATTCATTGATTTCAAGAAAAAAAATAGTTTACTGATGACCACTAATGCAAACTCTCCATCTAAACTTTAAATACAGTGCCAGTAGAAAGTTTGGACACACTTTTCCATTCGCTTGAATGGTTTGAATGGGAAAGTGTGTCCAAACCTTTGATACTGTATCGCAGAAAGGTTGGCAGATTTAGTGCAAAGCAGCTGTGTTGAAGCTGATCTTTTTCAAAGTGCTTCCATAATAACGCTTGTTGATGTTAATGTAATTTTCAAATTTTCAAAGTGCCATGAGATCTTCAACAGCGATTTTTTGTAATTAGAGAAAATAAATGGAAAACAACACAGTTCGCCCAGTTCGGCAGGGCTGAAAGAGCATATCTTATGGTAATCTAAATGTGTTTCACCATTACTTAAACTGCAGAATGATCCCATGCAAATGTTGAATTCAAATTTATGAACAGGAAATTGCTGCATTTAATAGCGCAATTAATCAAGCTCACACGGGCGGTCTTCCGGGACCCTTCTGATCCACAGAGGGAGGCGTTTATAGGACACTGCAATGTGGACTGAGTCAGCCGTTGATTCATCACTATCGACCTCACATCCATTTGGATTTATAAGCCTGTGATGTTGAAATATGAATGACCCCATAGAACTATGAATGGCACCACTCAGCCTGCAGACATAATGTGAGGGCGTATATGCACGATTGGTTTTGAGTATTGGATTGAAAATATTCACATTCAATAAGTCAGCGAATAATCATATGATATGCATGAATTGTGTTTTCATTATTTTATTGCTTGTAGTCAGGCTATATTCATGAAGAGAAATAAAAAAAAATCACACACACATTCACGTCACGTTGTCATGCAGTAGATGCTTATAACGCCCTTACAGAGAATGCATATCTGCCTGTCCATCCTGAACTCATATTCCCTCCTACTAATGGACTATCATATGAAAATACACAAAAGGCCGATCACATATTTATTAGTGGCAGGTTTTTCCCCTCTCTGGTGGGAAATGTTGGTTTGCTGTCAACCCATCCTTTTCCTCCGGGCTTATACTTGTGGTGACAGCTCCCAATTAAAAAAACAAAAAAACAAACAAAAAAAGAGTAGCCAATAAGATATATATCTAAATCTTTTATTTCAGCATGTGACTTGTGGACAGAATGAGGCTGGGTAGGATGAAGCTGTATAGCTTCACAGGTGTGGATGAGCTATTCCAACAGATGTGCATCATATTTAAAATGTTTTTTTTTTCTCCAGATTTAAAGAATTTTTTCTAAACCAAAACTGTATACTCTGGTTGACCAATAAAAACTCCATTCATTAATGATATCCTCTCCAGCAATATCTCAAAAGGGGCCAGCCCATGAAGTTTAACCATTTTTCATATTTCTTTTTTTTTTTTCCTTGGCATCAAAACACCAACTCCCAAGCACCTCTGCTTCAGAAGTAAATAAATCTTAATGTATTAATCAGAGCGCCGCAGTGGAGTGGAGCTTCGCAGAGGCACTTAGCTCTATTAGAACAATTTGTACCCAGGGGTATAAGAAACTATGAACTATAAATGCATCAGTGAGGGGGGGAAATTTTTGGAAAACTTCCTAACGTGATATTTAATCAATTTAGTTTAATCAAGAACTGATTCCTTATTCAGGGGGTCTAATTGGAACACAAACTGCACACCGTGGTAACTGAGGCAGAAAAAGAAAAGATTATGCAGGACAGACTTTCAAGGCCCAGGGCTGTTTCCAAATATAATGGTGAAATATTGCATTAGTTATTTGCAAATCAAGCCCACATTTATGAAGACGGTGGATATTTGTGTCATTGAACTCTCAGCTAACAAAAATACTTGCATCTTACTGAGTATATGTAATGACCTTGAAAAGCCTAGTGCTAATTGTAGTTGGTAAGTAACTTTGCATCAGGTTGCACAAACTCATAACAGAACTGCACCTTCCTGTCCAAAGCCTTGCCAAATATCAATCACGAGAGACAAATGTATGAAGATAATTGTTTATTGTACAACATACGAATTCTTAAATTGTGTTTTTTTTTTTTAGGAAAGTCTTTGGGGGTTAGGCTCTATGGGGAGATTTTGTGAATGAGGGGCATCTGAAGAAGAATGATGAAGCTGAAGAAACTGGGCAGATGGGGAATTGCAGGGTGTATATAACAGCTAGGATTGCAAAGGGGTGGACAATCTCCAGTAAATTTCCAGAAACTTTCCACGGGAGGTTAAGATGGAGAATTTTGTGGAAATATTCAATGTTTAGTACCTAACTTACTAGCTAGCTAGCTACTGTATGGATGCATTTTTGTTTAATATTTACAAGTTAAACATTTATACCGTTATAGATGAAATATATTTACCCCATAATATTATCAGAACTTACTTCACCATGCTATGAAATAAAAACAGAATGTTATAAGATGGAACTGTCTTTGAGGTAAGACTAAAGCCAGACTAATGTTCAATAACGCCAGACGGAGTGATTGCAAAAGTGCATGTTTAGTGCAGCTACAAGTACACCATCACTTCACTCAGTGGCTTACTGAAGAAAGTAGTCCTGAGTATTTTCTTCATGTGTCGTAATTTTGCAGTTATTATCTCATAGCGTGGTGAATGTGCAGGTCATCCATCCACCACAGTGGTTGGGAGTTGCTGGATTGTGTATTTCCTGACTTTGATGCGGGAAACCAAAAAATACCATTAGCCATGTAGTAGTAGCTGAGCAGCTTGTGCCTCTGCTCCGCCGGTCTGGAAACAAAGAAGAAAAATGTAAAGCATCTATCACTATCAATGTTGGTTGTTTTAGTTACGTTATATTTTGTATGTTTACTTTATCTGTCGAGGACCGACCTTTAATTTAGTAAATTCTTGATTTATTCCCATTAATTCCCACAGAAAATTTCCAACTTTGAAAATTCACAGAATTCTGCAGCCCTAATAACAACACATAAATGCAGCAAGATGAGGGAGCATGCATGAGAGATGTGAATCAAAGATAAGACATAAACTTGCCTAATGTTTAAGCATGAAAAACATACTTGTCTGAACCTTTCGCTTAGCTCCATGTGGCATTCTAATTCTGCCCTGTCTGCACCTCTGATGCACTGCAGAAACCCTCCATCCAGTAGCATTATTCAAGATTTATGCAAACTCATAATGCTGCTAAATTGACTGAGTAAAGTTAAGGTGCTTACGTTTAAGGTCCAATAATCTGCCAGCTCAGGAAAAACGTGATTTTTTTTTTTTTTAGCCATTTTAATTTTTGCTTCCGCTGGCCTGATTACAAGGTAAAGTCCCTGTTTGCAGGGCAAAAAAAAAGAGAGAGTAAAACAGATTGCAGTCTTTATCACCGAGGACAGTGGGAGGCTACGCAAATAAGTCAGCTGATATTTGAGTTTTGAATTATGCGTTTCATAACCGGGAACGGAACAGGAACGCTGGTGGGACACGCTGTATATATTATTTCCACTGATGGAATTTGCCAGCAGCAGTCCAAAGTTCATCAACCGTGGTTGCATTCGCTAACATGATGACCTGCAGCAGCACCACAGATCTGCTGGGCTACTTCAGCCTGTTTCACTTTGATTTATGCTCTATTCTGCACCAGCATTAATGTCAGATGTACAGTGGAGGTTTTGTTTTCATTACATAAAATACGGACACATGCGTTTACCCTGAAGCTACAGGAATCATGCGGTGTTTATGCTTATTTATGCCTTTTTTCTCCTGCCCCATAACATATAATCTATATGCAACATAATTATATGGATTGCTGAATATTTAAACAGATCCTAAAGCCTGTGTTTGAGTCAGTTGGGGACTGCAGTTGTCTGCAATAAACATTTTCCGAGTCTGCTGCACGTGTCCTGACTGGGATGATTTGTTTCATACACTGATACGTGACAGTAGAAATCACCTTGTGGTATTTGTGCATACAGCACAGGAGGGATGAGTCTGTAACCTTTTCAGTTTATAAACTGTACTTTTTAATTTTTTTTTTTTATTATTTCGAACTAATGAGACATTTAGTTTCCATTAATTGTGAAAATGTCTGTTTCTCTGAAATGCACTCAATAATTTATTTCTTATTTATTACGTTGTATTGTTTTGCTCTATATGCAGATTAGATTAACTGTGCAATTACACACCATTTGTTGAGCTAATTATTCCGTGTGACTTGTATTGAAAGAGGACAGAACGGAGACTCTTGACAACAGTTTTGAGTGGAAGCTTTGTGAGTTTGCAGCTGAAGTAAACGGCCGCGTGTAGCACATGAGGGTGCCCTAAATGAATATTTTCAAATTTCTCCGGTCTAATTTGCATTTTTTTTTTTTTTTGTCCCTGACAGCTGACTTGACAGAAAACCTAATCACACCTCAGAGCGACACCTACGACTATTCTCGATCATTAATATTAATGTAAACAGCAGGACCAACAGGGCTCATTATAATATTGTAAAGAGCAGAGTCATCCATCACCTTTTATAAAACCAATCCCCAAAAAATGGATTTAAATGTGCATATTTCAGTACCTTGTGCTCGGTTATTGATGTTTGGTTGTAATGAACAGAAGTCTACAAGTACTCATAATGTTGTACAGTATAATAATTGTCAACCATGAGTGATACTGAAAACCTTTACATAATAAAATCTGAAGAGCTGTACCTTTTAAAATATAGAATCTCTGTATCCATATATTTATTACCTGGTAGATATCTACTTTTTATCTGTGTGGCTGCATAAGCATGTGTCAGGAAAGGTAAGATATTATGTAGCATAGCTGTATTTGTATTCACACAATATATTATATTCCCCATTCTATTATATAGCTGTGTTTTGAGCACTTTTAGAAGCAGAATGTGCTTTAGAAGTATTTAATTTCTTTTATATTTTTTGTGCATTTGTACTCATTTATCTTGATCACCAGAATTTCTCTTTGTGGATAATAAAGTTCTGAATTGAACGGTTATATTGACCTTGACCTTCATAACAACGGGGCCCACATAAGATGTTCTGATGCTTAAGATGACAAGGCCAGCAAGAATAAAGAGGATAATAACACTATACATTCATCACTCTCAAAGCGACATTGAAAGAAAAATAGTTGTATATCCACACAAAATATTGTTATATTTAATTTTAAGTATTTGCTGAAGGCGATTTAATGAAGGCGACTTCTCTATTTATTCCAAACAAACCCCTCGCTGGGGCGAATCAATATTCTGTAATGTCAATCCACGTTGAAGTCACAAAAAGGCATTTACATGAAAACGGGTAACAGATCATTACGTCAAGGCTGTCGACAACCTTTCAAGGGATCACTTTTAATGAGGCTCATTTTGTTGAAGCTTTGTCTTTCTACCATGAACAAAACCTCTGAGCTACAGACCTGTGTCTGTTCCAAAACATTATTGGAGCAGCACAATTATAAATATGACCTTCATGTCATAGGCTATCACAACAGATACTCTTTAAAAATAGCCTCACAAAGTTATACAAATTATCCCAAGTACAAAATGTTTTGTAGTGGTTATTCTACAGACTTCAATGATAAAATAGATACTACATATATATTCACATTACCTCTTTCTAGGACAGTTTGTCTTTGTTATCAAGTTATCATATTTAAAAAAAATGTGTGATTAATCTTTAAAGAGTAGAAAATGATAGATATAGACATTGGTAACTATAGTTACCGGTGGGGTTAAATATATAATCAGAACAATATACTTTCACATATACTGTATTTCTGTCAGTTACAAAATTATAGAATACCACCATTGTATAATGTTCAATGAAATAGATATTAATCTTTTGAATATACATTAGAATTTACAATCTAAAATTAAAGAATAATACAATCATTCAATGTATGAATTAAAAAAGGGTGAAGTTCAAGTCACTGAGTCAATGTCAAACATGCAGCAAAATATTAAAGATTTAAACAGCTCTTAAAAGTATGGAAAGGGTATTATAAAATCACTCGAGATACTTATGACCTTCAGCTTCTAAGCTCTTAAGTCATTCATTCCTTCTGACATATTTAGCAAAAAAAAAAACTATATTTTTGTAAAGTTGAAACCTTTCTCTCCATGTTTTGAAACCCGCAGCTTTATACAGGGTCAGTCTTTGCTGTTGTGGCTACACCTCAATATAAAGAGCCGCTAATACGCGGTTAGTGTCAGTCACAACTCGGTTGGAAACATTTCAAGTCTCTACTTTTGAGAGCTGCCGCGTTGAATAAATAGTCAACATAATATATTTCCATTGAGATGAAAGGCCTTTTTGACCAAGATTCATTAGGGCCAAAGCTTCACAAGTCTATTGCTGCGTCCAATGCGATGCAGCTATAATTTTATGCATTTAAGAAATAAGTAACGTTGAAGTTGTTGCCACCCTTCTCAGATCCAAAATCACAAACTGTTTGGCATTAAAAACACAAATTAAAAAATATATATATATATATATATATATATATATATATATATATATATATATATATATATATCTAAATGGCAAAGACAACACAGAGGGCTGACAAGTTCACAAACCAATTACTACAGAGACATAAAAAGGAGCAAAGGAAGCTAATAAATAAGACAACAGTGGCATCCAAACACTGAAACTCTCTCCCTTTGGGCTTAAGATCTGTGGAGAACTTCTGATGACCCCTTTTGTTTGGAGTTTATGAAATTGTACTATTATTGTCTTTTTTATGACTATGTGGACACTTTTATTTTGAAAATTTTCATCTGTGAAGCACTTTGTGACCTCTGCTCAGAAGATGCTATATAAATAATTGATTCTTATTTGCTACTCACAATAAAAAAAACAATAAGTTAAGAGGAAAACAATGCAAATAGGCTAACCAAAGGCTTGTCTGAATAGAAATGTTTGCAGCTCCTTCTAGAATACCAGAATTCCCGAAATGTAAGGGGTGTAAGTAGAGAACATATTCCAGAGATCAGGATCTTAAAAAAAACACCCCTAGAGCTGTGAAGTGGGTTAGGGGAACAGCAAGTATTTTTTTTTTCTTTTGTGCAGTGTAAGGTAGGATAACACAGGAGATAGAATGTTCTTTATAGAAAAAAAAAAACACTGTCAAATGGAAGAAAACATCTTATTCTTCTTCTTTTGTCAAGAAAAACATATACTTCATCTTAACAGATCTGAGACAAAAAAATGAAAAGAAAACATTCTGTTTCTAAAATTAAAACTATCTACCAATTAGCCACTCATAATTCATGACTGTAATGTTCTGTTTTGTTCAGAAGTGAATTTCTGAGAGGAAAAGAAAAGTGAGTTCAAAGACATTACCCTATTATATATTATACCCTACTATAATTCACATCCTATAATGCTGTGGAAAGTATTGAAGATGTTAGAACAGACAAAGTCTTACAGATGTTCGGTTTTCAAAAGACAAATTCGGCCTTTACTGCTATACTGTGGTATTTTGTGGTACCTTTTTGTTGTCATAAACACTGACTGCAGTGATGGTGGGATTATAGAGCCTATAATAATATATAGTAATAATAATAATAATAATATTAATGATGATAATGATGTAAAGGTGTCTCTTGATGGGGCATTTGTACTTTTACTTTGCTTATTTTTTGGGGGCGTTATTACAGAATAAAACAACAAATAAATAAATAAATTAGAATTCAGTCAAATAATTGGTACAGTAGATCACAAAATTGTAACTGCATCAGTGGAGAATAGCTGCTCAACTTGACTTCTAATTTGTCTCGTCGGATCAATTGAGCAAAAAAAAGTCTCACTGATCAAACTGTCATACTGTCGCCCTGTTAAAATAATGGCCTGAGTCATTTTTTTGACAAAACTGACTTTTTGGCCTAAATCATCTCTTGATGATGCTGCCACGTCTGGTAAAATCACCTCAAGTCGAATCTTTTTTTTTTGCCCAAGTCGAGATAAAATGCCACGACATGGCAATTTAACAAGCTACGAAGCAAGAATCGATGGTGCAGAAGAAGCTCGAGACGTGATTCTTGAATCAGTTTTTACTGTTGAGCGATGAGGTTTATTATCATAAAGGCTATAGGCTTTAATGTTTTATAGTTTTAGTTATACTTTAATAATAATTTCATATAAAGTGCTGAGCATATCAATAAATCCAATAAAAATTTATCCAAATATAATGAAAGCAAGTTCCAGGATCTTCAGTCCATGAAACATGTTGATGCCCTTTGAGTGTCATCAAAACTGGATGTTGGAAATGAGTTCAATAAAATCACGCAAAAAAAAGACCTAGGAAAGTGATTTTAAAAAAGGTTTGCTTTAACCAATTTGATTTATTTTTGATTCATTTATTTAATTTAACTCCAAGTAATGTAAGTTTTGAGTTTTCACTGTGGAATGAAAGGACAGTTTAAGCCAGGTTGCCTAAAGGAACCCATAGAATGTTCAATAATTGTCCTGAGTCCCACAATGTTCTATGTAAATCCACAATCATTGACTGTCAAGGCCTTTTTGATTGAAATGATTAATAAATATAATATTCTCTACAATTTATGAGTTTTAAGGTTGTTTTTTTTGTCCAAAAAACCTTGAAAAAATGACATAGGCCATTATTTTAACATGGTGAAAATACTGTATATATATGTATGTATATATTGGCACCTTTTAAATTCTTATTTAAAGTTCAGTTTCACCCTGCTGACTTTCTTCATGTTACCTCCGAGTAAAAAGAAATGAGATGATTTTAATATTACTGTAACAGAACCTCTAGACGGTCACGCTTGTAATTGTTCTAGTTACGGCTTTTAACACCAACGCTAAACGACTGATACACATCTTCAGACCTGTTTACAAATTTAGAAGCAGATTGAGCATCAGTTCCTCGAGCATCTGTGTTCCAACCAGACATGGCAGTCCTGCTGTGAGCCTTAAAAGAGAAAACCAACGAATGAAAAGCACCGATTTAGAGTAAAACAAAAATAACCGATGCTATTTGAACAAAGCAGGTGACATAATTTTAATAAATTCCCACATCCACTCCAGCTTGTAAAACATAGATTTATTAGCGAAACATTTTTTTTTATTCAATCATTAGTGAAATACAATTTCTAATTTCTAAAAAACTGTTTTTGCTTATCGACATGTTTTTTTTTCCTTCCCTTTAGGGGACAAGCTCACCTGAGAGAGAAATGTTCTGTTGTTGAGAGATAACATCTTTTCACATCAGAAAAGCTATTATTAAAGGCATGCACCACACACCACACCAAACCAAGGACAATATAGGACTAGGAGATAGAAATGCAGTTCCCCCTCACTGTGGAGATTTCACCAAGTCATCCAAATTAATGGACCATAGGTCATTTTTTCTTTTTCCACCATGCATTCCAGAACTATCCATAGGAGCAGAAATGGGACGTTAACGGTGATTCCCCTGCAGCAAAGTCCACCATTTGCAAGTTAGGATCTAAACGTCCACTCAACCTCCAACTCCTGAATATAAAATGTTTCACCTTCTAGATGTCATCGTCACTTCTCCTGGTCATAACCACGCCTGTTAGATGGTGTCTGTCACTTATATGTAACTATAGGTCAATTTTTGCGACTGAATTAATGACCTATAGTTTCGTTTTTCTTGGCTGGCCAGGCTCAGAGATTTTCACGGATTCCTTTTTTTTTTTACATTAATCTTCCTTTTTTTTAACTTAGTACTTGACATCTCTTAACCTTCATGTTGTGTTCTGAGATCTGACCATTTCAAAGTTTTTGTCTCTGAAAAATGTGTTTAATTTGACCAGATTCACCTAAGATTCCATGACTTTATCCACAAAGAGGATTTCAGCACACAAAATACGTTGTTATAATTTAAATACAGCTTTGTGTGTTTTATTGAACTTTTGTACACTCTTGGTCAAAAAATGGCCGATCATTAGAAAAGAATGGGGGAGACCGTAATTAATGTAAGAAAGTGACAGACAGACACACGCGCGCACACGCGCGCACACGCGCGCACACGCGCGCGCACACACACGCACACACACACACACACGCACACACACACACACACACACACACACACACACACACACCACATTTAAAATGGTTTCAGAACAAATGTCCTTGGTAACTTTGACACCAAAAAAAAAGAAACACCAAATTGACTAACATCAAACAAACACAGTGTTATTGAAGAAGCGACTCATCCACTCTTATCCTCGTTTTGGTCTGAAAACCTGTGAGAATTAGCACCTTTTTTTTTTTTTTTCTAAAAAATAGCATGAATACATCATTTGCATAATGGTCAACCCACTATACACCTGATACATAATTACTGTACTGCTCAGAGGAAAAAAAAAAAACATCAAATACTTTATGATGCAAAAAGCTTTCATAATAAGCAATAGCATATCTTTTCATTTTCTATTTTATTTTGTTGCCTTGCCTTTTTTAATAGTGTGAATTAGAACAAACGAGTTGGGTACAGGCAGTCTCCCCGCTCAATACAATACTCCTGCTGCTGCTGCGAGTGTGCCTGACGTGTAATGGATTATAATAAATACAAGGCTGGAAATAATCCTCTCCCACTCACCAGCGGCATGTGTGATTTTTTTAAATCTCAGGGAAGTCAAATATTAAGATTGCTGTTCCATTAGCGCGAGTGCGAGCAGGTCCTAACTGAACGCGATACTTAAAATGAAGCTAAGTGGAAGCTCAACCAGGAAGCCCCAACCTTGCCTTCGCTCTCATTACGCAGGTCTAATAATTCCCTGAAGCGTTTTCACCACATTAGTTTATCTTTCTTCCTGTGTTAGTTCCATTACTAATCGGCGCTCTTCCTTTTTCTGTCGGTGGTTACTCCCAAACCATTTATCCTTCTGCTTACACTTCCAAATCCTTTAAATCTGTTCAATTCCCCTTTTTTTTATTCTCATGTTGAACTGCTGCCATGTCACACCGACAATGGCATGAACGTCACCTGAAAAGAGAAAAAAAAAAAAGTGCATTGCATGGGAGATGGTTTTTTTTCTCTTTTCTACGCCTGTGGAAATAATCCTGTGTTGTCAGTGCGTCAGCCTGACTGCTCAACACTTTTATGCCATCGTTCAAACCTGCAGGCAAGAGAACGCCACACGGCTCTTTAGCTCACTGACACAAGTGCAGCAGAAGCATTAGCAGAACTACAGCTCTGAAAAAGCGAATATTGTATTATTTTTCTAAGGATCGTACCATTTTTAATATAAATGGGGTGGGGAAAATAGTTAAAATGTGCAAATCACATTAATTTACTCACTAATTTACTTTGTTTATAGGTGTATTTTTTTGTATAACTAACAATTTCTGTTGTTTTATGGTAAATTCTGCTATGCACATGTTCAAATAGGTGTTCATATTTTTAATGCTGAGCTGATATGCACACATCATAATGAAATAATCATTAAAAGACATACATACAATCATTATGAGATACTGAACTGTTGAAAGTGAATTACAATAATATTATAAGCAGTAGAAAACGCTATTGCAATATATATTTTTTTGTAATTCAGCTTCTAGTACAAAGGGTTCCAAATAGTAATGGATTAGAAATTAAAGTAAAAATAATTATACAGCCTTCATGATCTATAATAGGGTCTGGAATGTGTAGAAAATTAGTGTAATTGAAAATATATTGTGAAAAACTAGAAGGTAAAATGACTGTTTAGACTCCACTTAACCAGATATGTTGTACACTGACAACATGGCTATATTATATTGCTCTAATTTACATATGAGGAATGTATTACACAATAACCACATATGTACATGTTCTGGTCAGTGTAATGATCACCAAGTTTTGCACCTGTGGGCCGGACTTATATACAAAATATTGAAATATCCTATCCAATAGTGGTGTAATACTGAACAATATGACTCACTGACTATGTTAAAAGTAATGTAATTCTGTCATGTTGCATCTTACAGGGTTATAGAAAAGTGCAACATTTAGAAATGAGAAAATATCTACTCAAACTTTTTTTCCTGAACAGAATAAGAAGAAAATTCCTGTTTGGAAGGAACACTGTGTCAGTATAAACGGGGCTTAGGGATGAGATGAACTGCACAAATGTTGCGTGTCAAGTGCCAGGACTTTGCCAGTCAACAAAATGGCTGTCAAAATGAAATGTTAGAAAGATACGAAAGATTATGATAAAATGGTGATTCCTTACAAAAAACTAACACAGATAAATCCCACTCTATGATGCCGCTCTGCAGGGTCCCTCTGCAGACCCGAGCAGGCAGCAGCACCTTACTGCAGAGTTGTGGGTGTTTTCATCTGTGCTTTAGATCATCACAGCTCTGGCAGGATTAAAACAAATCATTTAATTATTTATTTTACAGCATGGATCTCGGCACACTTTACTGTCTCTTCTCGCTTTTGACCATCACCTGTTTATTATTTTAGCCAAGAACAAAATTTACATTTAAGATTTTAAGCTTTGCCCTCTTTTCTGCTGTTTAATAAGTGAATAATAAATTACCTTTAACCTGCTGCTGTATGTATCTCCAGACTTTATGAGAAAATACTAAGAAAATAATACCTTCAATATTATGTTGTACTCAATAAATATACACATATATTTTTGAACAATCATATGTCATGCATGCAAGTGAATCATCATCATCATCATTATCATTTTTTGGTCATAGCACAAATGCAGAAAATCAATTTGAAATATCACCTGGCTCACTGAGCGCTCCGGCTCCCTCCGTCCCTCGTCCTGCAGCACAAAGTGCAGTCCCACCGTGTGCTTGATGTTCAGCCACAGGCTAGTCAGCTGTTGGCCTCTTTTTTTTTTTTTTTTTTCTTTTTTTTCTCCAATGGCCTACTTTCCAACCAGGATGGAGGAGGTCTTTGGGAACCTGGGGAGAAACACTCCTACATCTGTGCATGGCACCTTACAACTTAGATCTTGCACTGTGGCGCTGCGGTTGTGAGTTGCTGTGAGCGATTTTCAACACGGTTTCACATTGGATGGCTGTCAGCTGGAAGGAATCCAGGTAGTTTTAACCCTGCACCAGTGACGGCTGCACCGCTGCACGCACAACAGTCATATCAGGCTACTGTTAGGTACAGTTTTATCTATAAATCAATGCAATTGTGCCATTTCACTTGTTAATACTTTCACTTTGTTTTTTACTCTTTTACTTGTTTTTGGACTATAGAATGGATAGTGGACAGGTATATAATGTCCTTTACTGTCATGAAAATAATCTCATAAGGATCTCTGACATTTGTTAATTACATGAATTGTTATGCTGAAATCTCAACCAGCCAGAATAAGGCATAACCTCTTTCAGCATTTCAGCTCCAGAGGATAAATTACTGTCCTTTGATTTGCTTTAAGTAATAAGAGTCACGCAGCCCAGATCCTGCCCTGCAGGCCCCAAGATAATCATCAGATACACCTCATGTGTGATAACCTCCAACTAGTGAGACACTGTTGTTGTCACTGCAGTGCTGAGGGGGAGCAGGGGGATACAGCCATATTTTTTTTTTTGGCAGTCACAGCAACTCCTCCTCGTTGTTCCCCAGCGGGTTAGAATTTCCAACTACCATCAGAACTGTAATTTCTTTGCTGAGATGTTGTTTTTATTAAATTGAATAACCTTTATTTATCCCTTGCGGGAAATTCTTGCAACACGGTGCTCTGGCTTACAGGAATACAATAAGTAAAAATAAAATAAAGATACAATTTAAATTATTAAATTACAAAGATTAAATCATATCTATAAAACAAGGAGTGTCTGTATGTCTGTGGCTCACATATCTCTCTGTTTGTCGGATCAACTTCAACTTTTGGATATAGCTTGTGCACGGCATGATGGTGTGTATCCTCTTTTTGTGGAATTTTTTGGATAGATATTCAAAACACCATTATTATCATTGAAAGTTAAAATCCCATAGGTGTGCTGCAGTGGTGTAGGGGTAGAGCGCTCGCATTTTAAGCAGCAGACCTAGATTCGAGTCCCAGCTGTAGCATTTCTTGCTGCATGTCTTCCTATCTGGCTGCTGTATAATAAAAGCATCTATGCCCCCCTCCAAAAAAAAAAAAAATGAAAATTATATCAAAGTGCTATCCTGCAGCAGCGTGTATCCTACTACAGCGTAAAGCTCCGTATCCGGAAACTCCTCCTCATGTCGCTTCACAATAACATTTCAAAATAACGTCCTGTTTTTTCCTGCAATGATCGTGCAGCCAATGTAATAGTATTCTCTAACGTTTCTCAAAAACCACACACTAAGACGTTAGCCAGTTTAGCTGCTAATTTATTTCTCACGCTAACAGGTCTTATTCCAAGACGCATTCACAGCCACTCAGGAAATCCCAACACTATCATCTAACAGAACACACACATAACAATAACAAGGTACAAAGTAAGACATTATCATAATCTTTTATTTGGACGATCAATGCAATTTCAAAACTGATATGTAGAATGACTTTCAACATAAATTCTAGCCTTGTTTTTACAATAACTGTATTTTATTGTCTCTCCTTACCTCAATGTATGGCCATGTCTTACCCAATGTACAATTTGTTTATCAAGACTATGTAACAGTTCAACACACCCTCCCTCATTCAAATATGATAATTCTACTAAGCTTCCATTTTTCTATAGGAATACACACTTCCTACAGGTCCTGCACAAGTATATCAATAGTTACAAATTATTATAAAAATGACAAAACTTAGCCAAAACTGTAACCACACATGTGCACAAGTTGCTCTATATTTTTATGCTTTTGCTTTTAAATGGAATGTCTAAAGCAAAGATAACTGAAAACACACACACACAATATACAAAAATAAAATATAAACATAAAATATCAGGTGTGCTGGTTGTTGCGCATTAAAAGTGTCTGTGTGTGTGTAAAATTGTTTGGTGTAACACGATGCTGATCCCACTACAGTATGCAATGTGTTCAAACCAGGCTAGGGGGAGCTTAGCATTAGCGCTCAACAGGAGTTAAAAATAACATGCTTAAACGCAGTGCTCTTAGTAAGCGGTGGTAATGTTAACAAGCTTGACTAGTTAGCTTCCACTTTCAGACTATTACAAGCTTAACAGCATGTTGTGAAGGGACAGAGCTCAACTTGCTGATGGGAGACAGCTGTGTGGATCGAGGAAACAAACACTTTAATGTATCAGCTGAAAAGATTTTCTTCTGTGTGTATGTGCATTCTGAAAGATGCCAGCGCCTCTCTCAGTAATACCAGCTTTTAGTTGTCACTCAACGGATCAGCTTAGGTGATATTTCCAAAAATAGTTCCAAAAACTGTTTAATCCTGTCCTGCCAAAGCTGTAGTATCAGCGTGATTTATATTTACCCACAAAAAAACATGAGGAGGATTCATATAATATCAGTCAATCTTTAAAGGTACAGTGTGTAGTTTCTGGCATCATCTAGTGGTGATATTGCAGATTGCATTGTATAAACATGGCCATGCAACAAAGATAAATCAAATCTAGAAAAGATGGATAAAAATGGCTCCATCTGAGGTAATAAAAAGAAAAAAACAACCATTGTTATTTGAATTGAATTATATACTAATTAAAACATACTTATTAATATTATATTCTATTTCTTCCAAGTCTTTCCCACTAAATACAGCTAAATCTTACAGACCTTTGTCATAATAATTTTCATGTGACTACAGGAGGTTCCTCTTGTGGTTTCTGTATTTTTGCACCTGCCTTGCAATGGAATTGTCTATTCACCACTGCTCCAGTGACAGGAAAGCCAGACAAAACACATTAAAAATTAAAGAGCACATCTCAAAGTAGATGGTTCCCTGTACGATTGCCAGCTTACATGTTGATGTGCATCCTCATCGGTCAAATCTCATCATCTTAACAGCATTTTTACAATATTCCTGTAGGAATAGATTACACATACACATACAAAGTCTTAATAACAGTGAATGTTTCTTGCCTGAAATGACCTTCAAACATTAGCAGGCCGATGTTCTTGCTACCCATTAACACACAAGATTCCTATTAACATGTACTGTAATGGCCACAGAGAGCGTCATTATAATAATTCCTTCTTTTTCCACTACATTTACGCAGCCCTAAGATGAAATCTAAATAAAATGTTATAAAAAAATAAAAAAAACTAAGTGACTTGATTAAATAAAAAAATTAAATTATATATAACAATATAAAGGGACCCACATTCTCACTCCTAATAGTATCCCTGATTCTGATCTGGTTGACAATTACTGAAACAGGAAAAAAAAGTCCTCTAACATTTGATATATTTTGATGTAAAAGAAAAAAAAAAACTCATGTTTTTGTTGATGTTGATCAGTGATCAACATTTATTTTTTCATTTCTCGGAACCTTATAGCATTAAATTAAAACACTTCAATCAATGTATGATGCTGTACTTTAAATCAATCATTGCTACAGTACCAGTTAATATTAGCCTATGCTTACAACTATTGCTTATCACATGGCAAAATTCAATATAGATGCAGTGAAGCTGATCATCAGGTTGGGGGTCATGCTGACATTTAAAGTGTAAAACACTCAACAACACGCTTACACAGATGGAAAATGTCTCCACCCCCACCTACTCTGCACTTCTGCTCCTGGTGTAATAACACATGGGGAGTCAGGAGGTGCTGAGGGCACCCACTTTACCTGATGAGATCATATGTGGAGCAAGCATGATACGACTTCAACAGAAATCGATGCATAAATGCATTACTCGAATTATGAATGATCCTTTTCCTCGAGCTGCAGCTGAACCCAACAGTCGGGAGCAGTGAGTGTTCAGTAAAAGTCAGGCGGGTGATTATTCTGCTGCTGTCGGTGCAAACAGCGGTTGGAACATTTCACTATATTCCGTTGAATTGTCGATCACAGCTGGAAAAATCAAAGAGATACATTTCTCTCTCTTTCCCCCCTCTTGTTATTTTCATTTACATTTCATTTTCATTGTAGTTTTCCTCCACTGCACAGCATTTTTTTTTTTTGACTCCCATTAATGGATCGTTTTGTCCCGGCATCAAATCAATTTGCTCTTCTCGCTGACACACAGCATTTGTTTTTGTGCTTGAGGTGTTTGAAAGGAAACAAATTGGAAATTGCCCATCACCTTGGTGTGAAGTCTTGTGCAATCCGCTCGTTCTCAGTCACTCACGTTCCGCCGTTGTTGATATCCCTGCTACACACCCATATCAAATGAAGCAGTGCAGTATTATAGAACCGAGTTGGACGACTGCCATCACAAAAGCAGTGAAATTAATATATTCCTGGGGCTTTTGGAGGCTGGAAATTTAATCAATTGAAAACAGGTCGGGGGTATATTATTGAATGCTTGCCAGTGCCGCCCCATTAAATATGACCTGATTCAAAACACAGACCTGGTGATTTCTCACAAACAAGATTCGGACTCCTTTTATACATACAAGAAATACTATCTTTGACTTCAGAGACTTCATTTTAGCTTCAGATGTATTCGTTCCAGCCTGTTTTGTTGCATGCACTTCATGCTATGATGCTTTTTTTTATTGGAAAATACATTACAAGTATACAGAGAACAAGCACATTCAGATAACTAGTAATAAAGTACCTAAGAGGAGCCATCATTATCTTAATAAATATACTATTTATTTATGTTTTTGATTATTTCTATTTTCTCATTATTGCGTTAAGTGTGTTAAAGAGAAATATTAGAAAATAAAACACTTGTTCAATGCTGTATAAATATCTCTGGTGTTCCTGCTATCACACATTCTGTTGTGGTCTGGCCTCACCTGTAGTGGAGGAAACCTGACTGAGCACAAGACATTTAGAAATGTCTCCTGTTGTGATGTCACAACAGGAGTAGAAGTTAATACTAACCACCTCTACACTACCATTTTCTTTGCCTTTTCTTTTTATTTCCTTTTTTCCTTATTTTTGAAAAAAAAAAGTTTTTCAATGGAGATAACTTTAAAATAATCAGAAAAACACTCTATATATTGCCAATGTGATAAATTACTGTTCTAGCTGCAAATGTCTGGTTTCCTTCCAGAGTGCTTTTGTACTGTCTGAGGGGCGGGACATTCCAGACAGCGTTAGGCCAATCACAAAAGAGTGGGCAATTCGATAGGGAGGAGATGAATGTGTGAGAAGGCTGCATTGCTGCTACAGGTCCACTGTAAAAACTAGTATATTTTTATAGAAAAAAATAATTTGAAAAAAAAATTATAACAAAAAATGTAAATTTTAAAATAGGAAAATGGTAAAATAGGGCACCTTTAAATTATTTTACAAACTGATGATCTAATCACATGAAAAAATTAAAGTAACCTATTTTTAGGTTGTCCCATAGTTCTCCACTACATTAGTGCTGTCAATAATGTTACCGGGGTCCATCGTCATCTGGTGCCCAAAATGCATCTGGCACACCGAAGTGTGGAAAAATGAAAACAATAAATAGCAAACCTCACATTAGGATTTTGGTTCAATTAGTCTTTGGTTGGTTCAATTAGATTTTGAACGTGGCACATCGGAAAGAAAAAATCAATTTCATTCATTTATTTTCATTTCCCTTCTCCTAATCTATCAAGGTGGGATGCTGGCATTCAACAACAGATGTTCTTCATTAAGCAGCTTTTTTATACAGCACATCTCGCTCTAGGCTGCGGCACATTGAGCAAAGGGGCTAATTCCTTTTATTGGATACACAAGAACAACAAACCTATTAAAATCTGTGGTATGAACAACAGTATTACAAGCCCAGAGGAGACAATTTCATTAATATTATTAGGTACAATTTTTGAAAACAACTAATGAAA
Source organism: Lepturacanthus savala (assembly GCA_030544235.1). Lineage (NCBI taxonomy): Eukaryota > Metazoa > Chordata > Actinopteri > Scombriformes > Trichiuridae > Lepturacanthus > Lepturacanthus savala. The sequence goes on from CM060465.1 coordinate 27,976,600, forward strand.
CAGCAAAAAAAAAAGCCCCCAGGTTTAGTTTGTTCAAGGGACTGATCATTATACTTCAGTTTGGTTGGTATAGTTTGGAAGTGCACACTGCAGAAATATCATGTATTCACACATAGTGCTGTGATGTCCTCACAGGGGAGGAGAGGCTATAAAACCAAAAGCAGCTTTACAGGCTACACGAATACGAGTGTATTCCTTTTAAAACAAATGGGTTCTAACGAAACCAGAAAATAAATATAAAAACAATATAACCAGAACAAATGATACTACTGTACATGTTGAGTTCCCTAATTTCCCAATGGGATCTTTGTATGTTCATAAACTTACCTCCAACTGAAGTTCCTCTCGGTATTAACCACATATTTCACACTACAAGTTTAGTAGTGGTTTGGCTTTAATAGTTCAGGTGGCAGTTGAACCTGTGACACTAAACCTCCCAAGGGAGGTTAAAGGTCCAAACATCATAAAATGGTCACCCCATATTTCCACAAACGCTGTTTACTCTAGAACAGGAGTCTCCAACCCTGGTCCCGGAGACGTACTGTGGGTGCAGGTTTTTGTTCCAACCAAGCAGGAACACACCTGATTCTACTAATCAACCATTAGAGCCCTTGCGATGGAGCTTCATTAGTAGAATCAGGTGTGTTCCTGCTTGGTTGGAACAAAAACCTGCAGCCACAGTAGATCTTCAGGACCAGGGTTGGAGACCCCTGTTCCAGAAGACAGTTCCCCCTTTGACAATAATGACATAAATAATAATGTGATCAAACCAAGAAATGTAGAAGCTGCAATCAGAGGCCTCAATGTGATGAGTACATCTTTGATAGTAACAGCAAATCTTTTTCTATGAGTTACCAAAGAAAAGAAGCCGACCTGTGATCCATCATTATCAGTTCCATGTCACTATTTCTGTGTACAGTGGTGTGAAAAAGTGTTTCCAGATTTCTTTTTTTGCATGTTTGTCACAATTAAATGTGTTAGACCATCACACAAGTTTAAATAGTAATCAAAAACAACATAAGTGAACACAGAAATGCAGTTAAAATTAGTTTAAATGAAGGTTTTTATTAATAAGGGGAAAAAAATCCAAAGTTACATGGCCCTGTGTGATTGGCCCCTAGACCTAATAAGTGGTTAGCAGCAACAACTGCAATCAACTGTTTACTAAAACTTGCAATGAGTCTATTACAGCGCTGTGGACTCATCTTTGCAGAATTGTTTTAATTCATCCACATTGGAGGGTTTTCGAGCATGAACCACCTTTTTAAGTTCATGCCATTTTGTTTTTCCCAAACCATTCAGAGGTGGACTTGCTGCTGTGTTTTGGAGCATTTTCCTGCTGTGGAAACTCAAATTTGTTTCAGCTTGAGGTCACGAACAGATGGCTGGACATTCTCCTTTAGAACAGCAGAAGTCATGGTTCCATTTATCACAGCAAGTCTTCCAGGTCCTGAAGCAGCAAAAACAGCCCTAAACCATTACACTACCATCACTATATTTTTCTGCTGGTATGATTTTCTTTTTCTGAAATGCGGCATTACTTTTTCGTCAGATGCAATAGGACACACACCTTCCATAAAGTTCAACTTTTGTCTTGTCAGAACACAGACTATTTCCCCAAAGGTCTCTGGGATCATCAAGATGGTGTCTGACAAAATTGAGATGAGCCTTGATGTTCTTATTGGTCAACAGTAGTTTTGTTCTTGGAATTCTGCCGTGTATTTTCACTCAGTCTCTGTAATTAGGTCGAGTCATGAACGCTGACTGAGGCAAGTGAGGCCTGCAGTTCTTTGGATGTTGTTGTGGGGTCTTTTGTGACCTCATGGATAAGTCATTGCTGCTATTGGGGTAATTTTGGTTGGCTGGCAAATGCTGGGAAGGTTTGCCATTTGTGGATAATGGCACTCACTGTGGTTCAGTGGAGTCCCAAAGCTTTAGAAATGGCTTTATAACCTATTTCAGACTAAAATTTTTCTTTTACTTTCTTTCTCATTTGTTCCTCAATTTCGTTAGATCTCAGCATGTCTAGGTTTTGAGGATTTTTTGGTCTACTTCACTTTGTCAGGCAGGTCCTATTTAAGTAATTTCTTGATTGAGAATAGGTATAGCAGTAGTTAGGCCTGGGTGTGGCTAAATAAATTGAACTCGGGTGTAATAAACTACAATTAAGTTCTGTTTCAACAGGGCAATCACTTTTTCACACATCACATAGGTTTGGATTTTTTTTTTATCCCTTAATAAAAACCTTTATTTACAAATTTGTATGTTCACTTGTGACAAATATGTAAATTAGTTTGATCTGTTTAAGTGTAATAAACAAAAAAACAAAACACCTTTTCACACCACTGTATCTGTGCGAAAAGTAATACATTCGTATTTTGTCCATTTTTATATTCCAATAATGTCTGTTTAACATAAGGTGATAACTGTCCACATTTGGAGGTGACTAGATAGAGAACTGGAAAAATAAATATAATGAGGCATAAATAACAGGAGAATAATGTTCAAGACCACTAACCAGATGTTTTTACTGTCACATAGGGACATTTTTTTCCACATTTTCACCCAAACACGTTAATTCTACCAGGGTTTAATGTCTTAGAGTATTGTCACACCATAAGACATCATTATAATAGACGTAATTAACGGTCACACAGATTCTAAAGGACACCTTGTGAGGCCATAGCAACCGCCATAGCAACAATGCCCAGGCACACTTGATCACTCGTGTTGCTGGATATTTATAGGATTATCCATGAAAAAAAAATTGTGCAGAATAAAAAAAATACCTGTTTATGAGATATGACCAAATAGTGCATAGGTTTTTATCCCCCCTTTTCTTCATTTTCAGGAAATTGGGCAGCTAGGTGGTAAGTCCAGCCTGATTGTGATTAATTGGGCTTCTTGTCAAAAACCCAGGCTCATCCCAACATGCCGCACTGATTAAACACCGTCATGGGAACATCCGAGGTGATCGATCAATCAATCACCTGCTGAGCTGAATCAGAGAGACCCTGTCACGTCTCATCCCGTTATCCATGTGGTTCCATGATGACAGTTTAAACAGTCACTTCAATTGTTAAATACGTGGCCTTCTGGCGGCAGCGGGATGAAGCCAAGGCTAGTTTTCCGTAACAGTGCTTTTAAAACGTTGACTTTTGCCACTGCCATTTAAATTTTTAATTGAAGCTAATATAAGCTAATCACGGGACAGGCTATGGCTGCCTGTCAGAACCCCCATTTGCACATGTGTTCACTGTGCAGTGTTGCATTTGAACACCGGACGCTGTCATGAATTGACTTTTTATCCAAACTACATTTGTACATATATTAATTAAAACACTTTAGTACATCTTGGGTGTTTAACGGATGATTGATTTGAGTCAGAGACATCTGGATATTAAGTTGTCAGAGCAACAGGCCCTGGTAGCTCAGGTAGCAGAACCAGGCTGCCTTAGAGAAACAGAGACTGTTAAAGTGAAGCTGCTTTATTCAGTGTTTTTACCTTTTAATCACCGGGTCAGTTTGCTTTGTGGAGCAGGAGAAAGCCATCTGTAGATAATCCGGAGGACGGAAGCTGACCTAATGATAGTAGCATCTCCCATGATTCCATGCTACATCATGATGTCATGAACCTATGGGTTTGTAATTGTTCAGCTGGAGAGCCCCTGAGTAGCAGAAAATTACATACTGTGTATTAAAAAGCTAAGTTAGTCTTTAAGTCCTTTTTTGCTTTAACTTATCATCCTGAAGTAAAAGCTAATTGCAGCGTAATGGCTATAGAATAATGACATCATCAGCATTTAGATTGGTTCCCGATGAGCCTAAAATTAGGTTAAGCGATAGACTAAATGAATTTTCTCCTCATGTTTTCTTCTAACGTTACTCCGCCCTCCATCCCGACACCAAACCCCTGCTGCAGTTACTTGTTTGTGAAGCAATAACATTACTCAAACTATGTTATTACCTCAGTGCACATCATTACAATAGCTTTTGCCTGGTCCCTAATTCAATATAAAATTGTGACAATTTCAATTCACCTCTTCAGTGAACATGCTACTTTCTTCTGTCTTATTCCCAAAGTGGTGCTGATCATTTCTTCTGGGAGCCAGGCTCTGAGGAAAAGAGAAAGGGACCCAGTGTCAAAGTTCTGTAAAGTAATGTTCCCCTCCTGTTAGAATGGTGTTTTCCCAAGTGCCACCTCCATTGTCGGGGTTAGGACTTAGCTTATAGTAAGAGTTAGTCTTAGCAGAGATCATCGGTTAGGGTTAGGGTAAGGTTGGGTGCAGATTAAGGAAACAGGAAACATGTACGGATGAGGGAACAGACTTTGAGACACCCTTTCTGTTTATTTCTTTGCTAATCCAAATAAAAAAATCTAACATGTCAACTTATAAGTCACTGCTGAAAAATGTGGGTTCTATTTCCTAGATACTATATTTACAGATCGATCACCATGATTCCCATAGTCATAGCAATAGTTGTTTTACTTTTTTTTGTTGATACAAGCTGTTTCCAGACCAGCGGAGCAGAGGCATGAGCTGCTCAGCTACTACTACACGGCTAATGGTATTTTTTGGTTTCCCTCGTCAAACTCACAAAATGCACAATCCATCAACTTCCAAATGCTGTGGAATGATGGAACATTTTGGGAGTTTGAAATTACAGGTGCTGTTTTGGGGATTTTTTCCCTAAATATCAGTATTAATTGTTATTACAAGAAAAATAAGGAATAAAATAGTAAAAAGGGAAAGGTTAGCTTTCCTGTCCTTTGATCATTTATCAAAAATATTTGGGTCATGAAAACACTACCATAATTTTGAAAAATATATATATATCTATACAGAAAATGAAGACATGGTCTATGAAAAATATTCAGTTTTATTTATTCTATGCAACATTAAATGAGATCCTGTAGCATGACATGCACTTTAATTAGGAGTGAGAAATGATGGTCTGTCTTTTTAAATGCTGAGTAACTTCCAATCAAAGCTTTTATGGGCAGCTCAACAGTTTTTTTTTTTTTTGTTTTTTTTTATGGAAATATTCAAACATTCTAAGCTTTCCCTCTGACACCACAGAATACTAACAGTCCTCCGTTTCTTTGTATCCATCAAGAGCCGAGTTTTTATTATTTCCAAAAGAAGCTTAAGGGAAAAAAGACTTTTTCTTAGGTCAAGATTACACTCGGCTTTCTTTGGATGCAAATTTCATTTCGAGGGAAAAACATCATTTTTGAGAGTGCTCCCTTCAATGTGAAATTCACGACCATTAAGACGGTGACATTCATTCAGCACCAGCATTCAATGAGGCAAAATGTCTCCTTTAAATATGTAGTAAATGTGTAGTTAAGGTAGCACAAAAAAGCTGCATGACTTTAACCTTCACATTTCTGTCAGTACATGTCAGAAATATGTTGATACTAACCAGAGAAAACATCATTAGTGGTATGATGTGGATATGTGGTCATATAAATGTCAGAATCCATGTCTTATCTACTACAACCTGCTGACATATTTTATTTAAATGCATATAAATATAATACTGTATATAAATTACAGATGCCAAAATGAATCGATTTTCTATGAATAGCGTGTTTTGCTCACATTCTTGTCTTCTAATTCTGCATTGTTGTTTCCAATGCTCAGCGTTCCCTGTTGGATTTCCGACAAACACAGTGTTGATTCTCTCCATGAATATCAAATGAGAATGAATATTAATCAATTCCCTTGGGAAAACTCAACCAGAGTGCGAATGAAACTGCGAGATGTCACGGTGAAGACCAACACTCCTGTTGCTCCTCCTTAGGAAATGGTTTTCCACATCACAGGACAGAAACAATAATGGGCCATTTTAGCCGGTCAAAGGGGATACACAACCTTGACCTCACACTTGACAAAGCAAAGACGTATTAAATTGACTTTACTTCCCAAAAAAAAAAAAAAAAAAACTTTAAAACTAGATTCAGGCCTCATTTCACTGGCTTTGTCGAATATGCGGATGCAATCTTCTGTCTGGGATTTTAGATAACACCGGGGAGCCAACAGGCAGGGAAAATATTCTCCAAATTCCATCAAACACCTTTCATAACATAAAATGCACCTCGGAGTGCTTTACAAGGGTAAAACAAAAAGACAAATATTGAAAAATTATAATAAACATGAAAACAAAACACATGAAACAAGAGAGGTTGAATAAATTGAATTACTTCACAGAGGTTGCTTGTCTATTATGCTGGGAGTGTTTTCAAAATCTTTGAGTCATGTTGCCTGCTGTTTGTGGCTAGTGTTTAGTGACCTGGAAATATGAGGGTGTTTAAACTATTTTAGGGCTTTATAAACAAGTGAAAGAATCAAATGTGTGTGTGTGTATATGGAATATATATATATATATATATATATATATGTTTTTATCTGAAATTTGTTTGATGCAACTACTTGGCCTGACTCTTGCAATATTTTTCAAATAATAAGAAGCCGACCTTGTGACCTTGCTGGTATGACATTTAAATTCAGTTCAAAATCGAGGATAAAAAATAAATGACATGCATTTTTTTTAAACTTCTGGCTTAATCCGTACAACCAGGTGTCAAACATGCTTAAAACGTCTTGGTGCCTCTGCAGCAGTTATTGGCGATGCTAAAAGAGAAACTAACAAAGCCCAGGTTTGTTTCCATAAGAGGAGATTTGATATGCGGCTTTAATACACGAGTTCTGTGGGGAATTTGCATGATGTGTGGAGAGGTGGTTACTGAGGGATGAAGTCTGTGGAGTGGTCCGGCTGCTTGAGAGACCATGCGTGCTGCTGCACCCAGTGGGAAGCTAATGACCAGTGCACACTGGCTACACAATGAGAATCTCCAGCACAGCTCTCTAGCTCACTCTGGCAGAGGGGATTTTCTCCAATAATTGGAGCTGAGAGTGGCTGCACAATATTACTTCGGAGTGAAAAAATGGCCGGAGTGAGATGTTTGAATTGATTCTGGATGGCAAAATTAATGCAATGCTAGCGCACTGGTCACATCACTTTCTAGAAAATGAGAAATCTTCTTTTTAAAAAAAACTTTTTTAAAAAAATAGATTCATGTCTCTCTGTTATTGCATGAAAATATTAAATTTAGCGTTCAGACATAATGTGGAGTGGTTTCATTTGCTTTAAGTGAATTAAACCAAGCTAATTAAAAAAAAGAAAAAAAAAATCTGAGTTGTAATTACAAAGGAAGTCAGAAGTCAGAAAGCTGTAATTAGCGTAACTCTCAGATAATGTATGAAGAAGAAAAAAATGAATAAAGCACAGCCATGGTAGAGATTGACATGTTTTGACATTCACCTCATTTGCCAGCAGAGGTTTAGTTAGTGTCCAAAGTGACAGATGAAGTCAAGAAATACCAAAAAGGGACTTAGAGTTGCGCCGTTTCTCAATTGCTTAAACACATCACAATGCTCCCCTGTTTCCTTGTATTGAGATATACCAACAGAAAATAAAAATATGTTGGTATAACCTAAAACTAAATTACAGCTTTGTGGTGAAAATGTTATTTTGAGAAATGATACCTTTGGAGTTGCAGCTGTAAAGTAAAATTGCCAATGAGTTGCAGTAATATATATATATATATATATATATATATATATATATATATAATTACAAGAAATGTTTTAAGAAGCACGGGTTTAATTGAGCCCAAGCAGCTCATCACCATTACTACACTCTACCTTTTTTCATGGTATAGATATAGACCTCTTATAACAGAAAGGAAAGCACATCATTAACCCTTCTATATTTAGGTCTGCCAGTAAACCATGCAGGGATTCAGCAGGCACAATGAGCCCTGGCACTAAAAGGCACAAATTATATTGTATGAGACTCTAATTAATATGGCTTGTTAAGCTTGAAAAGTCATAATGTCCACTGTGAGTGAAATCTCTAAAGTGCATATTTTAAAACATGTTTGACTTTGGAGCTGATGAGTGGTGAACCACCACAGATGCGTTACTACTTTACTGTCCATGGTGCTGAACATCCCCTCTAAACTAACAGCACTCTGCTCCTCTTGTTGAGGCAATATATCGACATCTAACAATGAATAGTCCACCTAAATCTAATCGTATCCCGAGCATGCAGTGTAGTCATGGACTTGGTTCACGGTATTTATCAGTTTTCGAGACCTCGGCTGCTTCTGAATGTGATCAGATTATGCACATAATTCAGTAGTGGCCATAGATCTTTTTGGAGCCCCGAGCAGAATTTCAATTTGAACAAGCCCTTCCACATACCCACAAGTGAATAATGTTGATGGATGTGGAATGGAGTTGAATTACAAGTGCAATTTTGGAAAAATAAGAGAACGCATTTAGTAGAGATATTGCATCATAGTTAAAATGTTGATCCCTTTTATTCATGGTAATTCAATCTTGTTAGTTTTCTCAATAATGTCGACATAACGGTCAATAACTTTGCATTGCTTTCAGAATAAATTTGCCTTTTAATAAAGCGTACGGAGGTGTGAACACACCGTGTCATGGACTGTGGTTGTGGCGATAAAGAGGCAACATGATAGATGGGGTTTACAATATGAAGGAAAACCAACCTGGCTAGATGTAATAAGTAATTTTAAACATGTAGCACAAACAAGATGTAGACACAATCCAATTTCTTCTTATTTGAAGTAGTAATATCCCTAACTAGATGCATTTGCACCGAAAATCATCCTAATATGGTTTTACGTCTCATCTCACAAGCTTCTCTCGAGAGCACCAGAAAGAAGGGAGGGGAGGACTGTATAGTTATGACATCACAAACGTCATGAAAGTCCCTACGGCTCATTTTATGGCACAATATTTAATAGCATAAGTCTACTTTATATATGCTGCTGTCTTTCTCCACCAATTGAGAAGGAAAAGTGAATCGAACTCCGTTTTAATCCCAGAAGTCGCACAAAAAAACCCAAAAAACATTCTCGCCGGTAAACAGCAGCCTGTAAAGTCTATATTATCTGCTCTGTTTGCTGTGATGGTCAGGTGTACCAAATGAAAATGTCACTAATGAGCATCTTTCTGTTAGCTGATTTATCTCAACTAGTTTTACTGGCCCATATTTTAGTTCGGAGGAGCATACAATTATCGCAGCGCATAGTCATCGGTGGCCTGTGGGACTACAATTCCACCCAAGGCTGCAGTTTTACTTACAGAAGCCCCATGGAGATGCATCCATTTTTATCTGTTGAAGAAGAGGATTGGTGGGTGGTCACAGTATGTTATCAAGGCATGGACTGGAAATATAATGCTTTTGATCAGCAGCATGCCCCTGCTGCTAGCTGCTGGCAGCGCCACGCTTAGAGCTCATTTGTGACTCCGAGGAGTAATGACACACGAGTCACTGTGATACTGAACAAATGCCTGCTGGCCACAAACACAAAAGAGTTATTTGGCTTCACTGAGAGAGCCCGCTTTCTCACATCAGCCCAGAATTTTTCGGAGCAATATCAGTTTTGACATTTTGCAACATTTTGGTTGATATTGTTGGTTTGCAAATGTCCCTTACATGTTCATTTCTTTTCATCTGACATGTTCGCTGGCAAAGTATTTACTCATGTGACATAAATGAGAATATATGAATATAGAGAATAAATGAAAATATGTTTTTCTCATTTTTTTTCCCTTACCTGCAGCTGTGTACAAATGACCTACTGAAAGAATGAAGGACTTCTAAAAATTTGGTCCAAGGTTTCAATCTAACAGTAAAGAAATGGGAATGGCTGTATCGACCCAGTGGGATCTGTGGTTACTACGTAGTGTTAATGGTTATTAAATACTACAAAAATACTAGTCACTAATCACAAAGAAAAGGAGAAAGACAGAAATAGAGATTTTCACATTGTCATAATGCTTTTGACAGGCAGTACCTTTTCTCTTGATTCAGTGTCTCTTCAGCGCCTGTTGATTGTAGAACTCAATTTTCTGATTATTGTGAAGATTGTCCATTCCTTCCCCCAAATTATCTCTCTGAATTTCTGATTCCTTTCAAGGCTGTATACAGAACAGAAATAGTAACAGTCCTCTTTTGGTTCATGTTAGTGGCCGTCGGACACTGTTTCAGCTCCACTGGGAGCAGCTGGTTGTTCGGGCCATGGGTGTCACGGTGGTGGTTATCAGGGTTGTGGCAAGCATCGCTTTTATCACTTTCCCTACACAGAATTAGACTTTCAGTTTGAGGATTGACCGATGATGTAGGAGCCTCTCAGAATTCATAACCTTTTTCATAGCATGGAATAAACACAGGCATTACCAATAATACTATAATTAAAGTTCCATTCAGGTCGAACAGAATCAGCATGCTGCTACTGTGCATTTAGTGTCATTGGTAACCATAGACGCGCACAGACGTGAACAGCAAAGAAAAAAAAAACACACACACCCTAAAGTGCCCTTTTAAATGTAAAAATGTGCACAAAGTGCCATTTTGAATGTCTAAACATGCACAAAAGCGGCCTCTTGGGTGATGAAAACACAGACACATCCAGATTCCACCGGGACCAAGAAACAATAAGAAACATCATTACTGCAATTACATTTATATTGGACCATTTTTTTTTGCTGGATATATTTTGAGTCAAAACAGCATCACAAGGAACCACTTTGGATTATTTGGTGCTGGCATTAAATTTTAAAATGCAACAGAACACAGACAATCTGTCTCTGCATGTTCTTTGACATCCACAAGTTAAATATACACAATTCTGATAACTGATCCTCACTACAAACTACCTTGAGTAGTAAACTTAAGCCAAGTTAAGCCTTATTATTCATATTTTTATAAAATACACTTTTTTTCCCCTTTTCGCCCCCACCCCTTCAAAGAATATGTTCATGCCACTGCTGGCAACTAACCATACTTTAACTGAAATGTATTTGCCATGATTTTCCCTCACCTTAAACGCACAGTAGTTGCTATGCAGAGACATCATGCAACTGGATAATCCTTGAAGCATTGGAATTCAATATATTAAAAAAAAAAAGAGGTAATCTGGGTTCTTGCAGAGTTGTTCGATAACACTGACCTTGTCTGGCGACAGCGCTGTCCTAAGTTACTCAACCATATTGTTGACATCTCTGCAGTGCAATTTCCTGTTAATTACTGGATGGCATGAATGCTGCTGCGGCTAAATACTCTATGTATTTGCAACAAGCCAATATCCATGCTAATTTATCAGTTTGTGACTTTGCGACTTTGTTCTGAGATGAGCCACGTAGTTAAGATGATTATAAATGGAGATTATTATATTAACATTATCACAAGAAGACCAGATGTTGGGAAAAGCAAAGTAAATTACATTTTATGTCATCTTTAAATACATTTTTGGAACTAAATGTAATTTCCTAACTAAATTTTGGCGAATTGTGGCGGTGTTGGAAAAGCGGCCCGTGAACACGTCCAGTTCATATCCTCTTGTCTCCTGACCTTGAAAAGGACACGTTAGCGGAGGATTTGGAAATAGCTTTTGGAGAGTGACATTAAACTCACCTCCCCCCCGCCGCCCCGGAAAAACGGTGGTCTGATCCCCTCTTGTTATCCAGCGGAAAGGCAGATAGTGACTTCGTGACAACATTGGGACTCAATTGCCTGTGCTTATTATCCTTTGGCATAGAAACATCTCACGTCTTTCTCGCTGCACACGCTGACCTCTATTCCGTCACTTAACGGGCGGACGATAAGATGGAGGAGGCTCGGGCTGACTTATTCATGTTCAACCAATCGAAGGTGAATACGCGGTGCGTCACAGTTCCAGGGTCAACCGTGTTGACACATGTCAGTTGTTCAATGAAATCCAAACAGTATTGATGAAGGTTAGTTCTATGCCTTGAAGTGAGAAAAACAAACATGTAAAACAGCATTCGGGTTACGGCATTATCAAACATCCCCTCTTGAGTAATGTGAACTATAACTCTGCTGCCTTTGAAATAATAATCAGACGTTCCATTAAACATTCAATATCACTTTTCCACTTCAGCAGTAGGGTTTGATTCTGGAGTAAAGGTCAATGGTGTAGGGTTTGGTGAGGCTATTAGATATCTGCAAGCTAAACCAATCAATGCTTAACCTTATGAGAGAGGCTTCTCTCTACAGCATGTAGGAACAAACCCATCTCCATATGCTGTTGGAAATGAAATGATGGATGAATAGAATGTACCTTTCGTGCATTCTTTGGATGCTTGAAATAAAACCTTTATGTGACCAAAATATTGGCTCAGCTTCCAAATGTAGCCTTTTACCTTTTTTTTTTTTTCCAGCTGTCTCAGGACTTAAAGTTATTTACTTCCCCTTTGACCTATCTCCTACTTGACCAAATAGCATTTCACAAGAGCATGAACTCAGCTGGTAAGCCTAGTAAAAAAACAATTCCATTTTGATCTCTGAGGACACGGTTTGCCCTTTTTCTGGCTCTTTGTTTTTACCTTTTGTGTGTGCTTCATGGAAACAGTGGGAAGTGAGATTTTTTTTGTGTATGCACTCTATTAAGTATTTCATGGAATCATATAGTTCTAGAAAAGAGAGAAAAAAAGCATTTCTTAGTTCTTTCGTCTCAACTTTTTTTCCCCCATAATTTGTTTAATTTCAGCCACCTCCTCATCAATCAATTATTCTGCTTAACAACATTTGATGCATGAAAAGCCAATTAAAATATAGTTGAGTGGTTCAAAGGCGAATTTTGACATATGGTGTAATATGGTACATTATATGGACTTTCACATACATCAAATTAAGAAATATTTCCTTGGCAATCAATAGCATTGAAGTGTTTGTAATGTCGTACATATATCTGGTGAAAATATTTTAAATGTAAATCTTTTTTTTTTTTTTTTGTAAAATTTTTGTTGTATAAAAATCTCATGGCTTGCCTTTTTTAACCCTGTTGGCAGCCATCTTTGTTGTTGTTTTCCTGGCACACCTTGGCACATTGTAGAACACTGTGGTCAACATCTACATCATCTTTTAGGATCATTTATGTGTTCTATATGTGTGCTGATGTTCAGATTTGTGTGGCTGGTTAGGTTGGTTTGACCACATTTATTGCACCGTGCGTAGTAAATTCAAGAATGTAAATTTAATTTTATAGAAAAGGGATGACGGGTAACATCTGTCATACGCAGATTTTACTTTTCCTGTACATTGTGACTTAATGAGAAGAGAAAGTAAGTGGAACCTTTGAGCCTGGAACTGTTGCCATCCAGGTGGTCTCAGATCTATTTATTCTATCAGGTCTATTCTATCTCAGGTCTGTTCAGGTCTATCACTTTAAGCTGTTTATGCTTTTATTTGTGCATGCATATGCTAAGAGCAAGTTTTATGTTCATTTGATTATAGCTGTTTTTTAAGGAAGTTGAAAACCTGTGTTGTAGAAGGTAGAAGGTATATCGGTATGTCCTTTGCCCCTGCCTTTGTCTTGCAGGGGTCGAGTGTCTCATACAACAGATATTCTGCACATGATTTTAGTTCATTTATGTTAGTTTAATTAGAGTTTTGTAGAAGATGTTTATGGAAAGTTTGCATCGATGAGAATGTTTATATTCCTTTGTGAGTCCCCTTGTGGATTAAGTGTGTATTACATCCCTTAACAGACATAAGTTGCAGTAGTCACAGAAAAATAATACTCTTATTTGTACTATAGATCAATATTATACAGTGTGTCTTTTTGTACAGTCACATTATGGTGTGATGATAATTAATCTGAAATGTTTGGTGTTTATGAGGTTAGTGGATACATGTGATTCATATATGCCACTTACCTGAAACAAATAAGGATACTACATCTGGACAGTTAATGATATATTCTGAATATATGAGTTTTAAAGAAATTTCTGTTTGTTTCCACAGACAGGACCCATAACACATGCACTACTGATCGCTCCCCATGTCCTGTTGGCTTTCATCTAGCTACATTTGGTGGCCATGTGCCTGTTCCACAGATAGGCTTTATGACTCATTCAACACGTGAGTGTGCATATTAATGAGGATTATTATTCCATTACCTTTATTCTTCCCTTCAAAGATGAGCTTTGCGTTGCAGAAAAGTCTAGTTGTCATCAATGACAAGAGCCATTTGCTGTCTGACTGAATGTTGGCTCTTGAAAGGAGGCTCCAGATGCTTAAGACTCATGTATGAGACTAATTGACTCGTCGGGATGGACATTTCCTGCCGCTGCATGTGGGCATTTTGAATCTGTGATCTGCCATCAGCATGCGTGTCAAAACATCTTCGCGAGCCACCTGTCCACATTTTCAAAGGAGCAATGAAAGAGAGATGCTATAAACCCTGTAGCACACACACACATAGACACACACTGACCTCACACTGGGTCATTAATGAATGCATGCGCATAATTGTGACCAGCAACATTATTAATGTTTTGTGATATGGTGCCATGCAACCGTAAGATGAACCGCCTGCTTTAACAAGACACAGATGAAAGCATGCTACTAAAAGCTGCTACATAACTTCATATGACCAGTGATACTGAGAGAATCACCATCTTACTGTCTAGATTGCACATTTTTATCTATAAGGGCTGTGTTATGAAAAAAAATACACTACCGTTCAAAGGTTTGGGGTCACTCAGGCAATTTAGTGTTTTCCATGAAAGGTCACACGTTTATTTACCACCATATGTTGTAAAATGAATAGAAAATATCGTCAAGACATTGACAAGGTTAGAAATAATGATTTGTGACCCCACAAATGTGACGCTCCAGATACTCAACCTGTTCAACGAAAGGTCAGATTTATAGCACAAGGGTTTTCTAATCATCCATTAGCCAGTATTTCTGATTAGTTTAAAGTTATCTTCATTGAAAAAAACAGTGATTTCCTTTAAAAAAAAAAAGAAAATGGAAGTGACACCGAACTTTTGAACAGTAATGTATATTAATATATAATATATTTCAGCTTAAATAATGAGAGGGATAATACAGGTAGAATAGAATGTTAGAAAGTGCCTGACTTTGCTCTCTTTTTAAATATTTCTGTAATTATTAATGGACGTTCTGCATTTCATTTTG